>JALMGA010000005.1:61543022-62791147 GCA_023333525.1 Aspidoscelis tigris stejnegeri | reverse complement strand
GTGCATATATTTCCTTCAAAATTAGGGTTGAGTTAGGATCCTCAGTTACTGTTGTCACTCTCTTTCAAATTCTCAAATCAACTGCCAAAAAGAGAAAGCTTTCACTTTTCCAAACCCAGCTTTAACAGGTAGGCCTTACATACACAGAGAGAGATGGTAAGTGCAAAAACTTTCTCTGCCTATATAGATAGCTTAGACTAAAGGCTGCCACTGCTTGGGATATTTCACTCCAGGGTGCACAGAAACACCCGCTGGCAGTGACAGGTATTATGTCACAGTCTGTTTTCTTCCAAACAAAAGATGACAGGCAATGCAAACTGTTTTCAAATGACAACTTCCCATCAAATGCGTTGCTCTAATTCTGAACCCTTTCTGCCCTTTCGCCTCCAGAAACAATTATGCAAAAGAACATATAGCAGGTCAAGATCCGCCTCCCCTTTCCTCTCACACTCTGTATGATCACAGTTTTAATCCTCTGGACAACTGTCAGCTTTTGCAACAGTTGGATGCCATCTCTACTTCAGCAGTATCTAGTAGTATGTCTTCTGGTCAGCAGCCAAAGAAAGCAGCCTATTATTGAATCTGAAATCCTCAGAAAACAATGGCCAATGAATGCAAAATTTAACAGCATGTATTCTTCATGTTAGGCCTATTGGTTCCAAGGAACTGTAGACTCATTAATAAGGTACATAATTCTACTTAGGTTCTCTAGTAAACAAAAACAGAACAACAAAGCAAAACCGCACATAAGAATCGAAAATGAGCTATAAATGAGTAGATGGTTTTGAAAGACCAACCAATAAGGTACTTTTTACAGTGCTCTTAATTACCTCACCTTTTCAATTTAGAATTCACAAGCTTGAGGAAAGAATCCTGCTACACATATAAACTTATACTGATCAGATCATCTATTTTTATTTCATTTAGGAATCACTAAGGCTGCATTTAGATGGTGAAAAAAGGGTCTTGGGGGAAGCAACCACATGTTGTAAAACCTGGCCAGGGAGGTACCCTGTTGGTAAACCTCTGTAAAGAGAAGTGGTGGTGGTAAGGAAGATTTACCAGGATTGCGTTCTGCCCAATGCAATTTAATGAAGAACACAAAATGATTGTCTTCCAGGGAAAATGTCCTGTGCAGCGGTAAATCGCACAAAGCAAAAACACTGAAGCTGCAGAATTTTTGTTCCAAAGGCCATGTACATACTATGCCTCCCAGATAAGTGGGATGGTGGATCCAACATGAAAACTACACTTTCCCTTTCTATGGTCATCAAGATACAGTGTAACAATAACTTCTGCCTCAGTAAAATGTTCAATTATCTTTTAAAGAGTTTATTTTTTTAAGAAGCAAAGCCAAATGTAATTTTAATATGAATATACTAATCAATAAACCTGGAGAACACAAATGTGATCACTAAAGAAAACAGACACTATCAGAACATTACTGAATTGAATTTATGCACCATATAAGCATCAGGACGGAAAGCTGATCCTTACACAATTTGTGCAAGATGCAAATAATCATTATTGTTGGCCTACTAATTTGAAATTCAATTAGTACTTTGCGATCATCCCATAAATCATTATCAAAAACCAACTGTGAAGAAAGCTTGTAGTAAACCATGTTTTATGCTACCGTTTGGTACTATTACTGCAACTCCACTTCTAACGGCCTCTAAAACCAAGGTAAGGGGGGGATGGGCACAAGTTCAGTGTTGGGTTGGCTCGATCACACTGAATGCATAAGTCAAAGCTCAGAAGATATACATCTCAGTCAGAATTCAAGGGATGGAGAGACTCTAGAGAAAAGGTGGAAGTTGCAGTCCAAAAGACAGATCATGTGACTACACTTGTACTTGTTTGGTTACATCAAGACAAAGTAACCTAAAGTCATTAGTTTTGCTAACTAAGCTTGCCACTGGTCAGTCCAAAGGAGTCTTCAACAGAGAAGCTAAACAGAGTCTTCAACCAATAGAGAAGCTAAAATGTCTTCAAATACAGTTGGAAACTAAGTGTGTAACTTTTCAGTGTACTGTATGGCATGGAATACAATAATGGAAACAGGATACATTAGATTGCAGCAGAACTGCATTGCATGAACACCTTGCAGTGCATTTCCATTCTTAAGTTTTCTTGAATATTGTGACAAAATGTATCCACAGTATGATGTTAGATACAAAATGACTGTTGTTCAGACTCCATCCAGTCTTCCAAAACTGCAGTCATGCCCTGCCCAAAGTCTGTGTGCACACACAAGCCACTGCTCATAGAAAGCAAACAGTGTAAAGAGAATGAAAACAGGCACACACCTCTACATCAAGGGATGTCTACCCAGTTTTAGAGTACCAATTAATGTTACAATATAAAAAAATAGTTACTGTAATTATCCTACACAAGCACCATTCATGTAAGCTACTTGTCTCCCAAGACAAAGTTTAGAAAATGTATTTAAAATATATTGTGGGGGCCTTTTCTACCAAATAAAGAGCTACATACCACAATAGTCCATAGGTTAAATAATTGCTCGCATATGTCAGTTTCTATCACAGGACAGCCTTATACAAAAATGTAATGGAAAATTGGTATGTTAGCTGTCCTATACAGTGATATATGACAGTAAGACCATGTCTATAATGGTATGTAATTGCTTGTTTCTTTTGTTCACCTCCATCAATAACACTGTTGTCCAATAGTTCAGCATTTACACAGTTGCACTGAATCAGGGCCAATGTGAGAGGCATATGTGCGTGCAAGAGAGAGAAATATTTAAAAGCTTGAGGGTAGAGGAAGGAAAGGGGACAAGCCTGCTTTTAAAATTCATTTTCCTGGAGATATTTTGCATATCTTATCATTTTTATACAATACTAATGACCAACTGTAAAACTGTAAAGATTTACATTACTTCAAATTTGTGGAGTCAACTTCCCTTGCATGTTTGTAAATCTTTCAAAATGCTGTTAAGTAATCTCACCATTATCCAAATCGTCATGGGTAGATACATAAACATTATTCATCACTAGAATCCAACCCTTACGCTACCACAGCTGAGTGAAGTCTGACAATGTTGGAGCTGCCTTCATCTCATCTTAGTAGCAGCACAAAACCTCCAATACACCCTGTGGAAGTTTCACCAAAGGGCACCCTGGGGAGACTGGAGGAGCAAGAGAGAATCTAGCTAAAGAACAGTATCCCCAGTTTTTGCAACAACTGGGCATAGGAAAAACTTGGGGACAGGTAGGTAGATTTCTAATCAAGAAACAGCTGTTTTACATCCAAAGGAAGAGCTTATCACAAAAGAGATGGAAGTAAATTCAGATGATCCTGCTTATTCAGACATTTGAATAAATGTAGGGATGAGATGTTACCATTCCAGGAAATGGATGCCCAAGTTCTAGTTATGCTCAAGATCTTCTGTTACTCAAACGTTATCTGAAGGAACACCTTCTCCCATACCAACCTGCCTGTGTCCTATGATTTGGAGGGGAGGCCCTCCTCGTTGTCCCACCACCCTCAATAGTAAGATGAGCGGACACCTGAGTAATGATCCCCAGGCTGTGGAACAGTCTCCCTCTCGAGGTGCATCGAGGTTCACTGTATACGTTTAGCAAGGGAGTGAAGACGCACCTCTTTGCTCTGGCCTTTGGCTAAATATGGCACAGTCCCCCCCCCCCAATGCAGACATGATTGTTTTATATTGTGTCATATATATAGTTCTATTTTAAATATGTCTGTTTTTAAATGCTGTTACTCGCCCAGAGACTTTAGGGTATAGGGCAGGATATAAATTTAAAAATAAATAAATAATAAAAGAATGTTTCCCTCATTAAAACTCTGGAAAAGCTCTGAGAGGTCTTACTGGAGGATCCTGCAAAATAATGAATGGCGTGCTTTTGATGGCCTGCAGCATCCACACTAGCAGATACTGCAGGCCTTCTGACGTCTGATGTTATTTCAGGATAGGAAGGGGTTCAGAGATCTATCCTTCTTCAACAACACAGTTGACTTGCACACTAGGAACCCTACTCCAAAACAGTGGGCTGTGTGTGAAAGGCACATGGATCACTGCTTTGGGATATAGGGCCTCCAATTTGGTGGCACAACAAGAGGTGTTCCCAGAAATGGGTGCATCCCAGAAAAGAGCCTTGCTGGATACTCCAAAATGTTCCTGAACTTCAGAAGTTGAGCAGAGGCTCTGAAGGCTCTGTTCAGCTATTAATAATGCTGGCTGATGTTGGGCTGGAAGGACCTATCCCAGTACAGATGGCCCTGTTCTACTGCAAAAGCAACACATCTCAGCAATCCCTTTCCTGCAATAATAAAGTGAAGTGCAAAAATGGCTTATAATACACATAGAAATGAAGGAATCTGGGGGGTATGTACAAACGTTATTGAAAGTTTTAACAGAATCCATATCTTTCAGTATCCCACAAAGCCCAATAAAAAATTTGTTCCATGACTTCTTTATACTTTGTACAAAGCCAAGAAAAATGGGTAAGCTGTCAGGCAAGTGATGGCAAAAAGTGAGTCCAGTACATAAGTAAGAGAGCCATTTGAACTACTTATTCCTTATATCCTGAGTCAGAAAGATACAAGTTCCCCATACAGAAAAGACAGAAATGAAAATTTATATACATAGCTGAGTATGGTGGGAAATGCTAATGTTAATGAAGGAAAGCTGGTTTTTACCAGCATACAAATATTTTATATAAACCATGGAGTATCGTCCCCCCTATTCAGGCCTACCATTTAAGAAACATTCTTGTAATTCTTCAGAGTTATCTCCTGGCAAGAGCTGTGTAGTCTTTCACAAGTTAAATACCCCAATATTCCTTTGTTCCCTGATTCAGGCCTGCAGTAAGCTGAAGTTATCAGACAACAGGGATGGTACTTCTTGCTTCCCTAGTTCTCCAAAACACATTATTTATAGTACCTGCCAGGAATGGCTTGATGGACAGGCAAAGTCAAGGCCACCCTCATCCCAAAAGTTTGTAAACTTTGGTGAGTATGAAGTTGAATTTTTCACATTTCAAACTAAAATGTAAACTTATTTCCTTCATAGATTTGATATTGAGAAGACCAAAACAGAAAGGAAGGTTGCCTCATAGGAATTCCTCAAATCTAATATGAATCTCAATGAATCTTCTCAAAAGGACAAAGTATCACTTCCAAAAATATTAATTTTAAAGGTGGTAGATATCTATCTTTAATAAAATAGTTTTAATAATCTTGTTTTGCCAAGCATAAACTGTTCTGGATAGACTAACATGAAATATTTCTGTCTTTTAGTTATAAGAGATTCCAGGGGTCCTGCAATATAACTTAAGAGCTGGCTTCATTGAAGGTTTTTTGTTTGTTTGTTTTTGATCGACATAATTTTCTAATAAATAAGATTTATTTACACAAACACGGCGACCATTTGTTGGAAAGCTCACAACATTAACATTTCAAGAGATCCTGCTTTCTTATCAACTTATGCTGCAAATGCAGAGTAAAAAAAAGTGTCTTGAAACTGGCTTAGAGGTGCTAGTATCTACAGATCAGTGCCTCTGAACCACATTAAAAGCCAGAGAATGCATTTGTTGGAGTGCTCACAACATCATTATTCCATTAGATCCTGCTTTCCTGCCACCTGTTCACTAGCAAGTCCAATTCAAAGTGCTGATGTCAACATACTTAGTCCTAAATCGACTGGGCCCTAGGTATCTGATGGACAGCTTTCTCTCATATAGATAGACCCGCCTGAGTACTGAAATCCCAAGGAGAGGGCCTTGATGTTGTTGATACTCCTCTCGCAGAGGTGAAAGGGATAGGGACATGCAAAAAGGCCTCTTTCTGTGGTGGCTTCCAGACTCTGGAACAGCTTCCCTCTGGAATTTTCCAGGCGCCCACATTATATAGTTTTCAGTGCCTGGTTAAAAAGACACCCAGGCCTCTGATACTTGGCTTTCTCTAGGTGCTATCCTGCCAGGGAGGGTAGCCGAGAGGGAGAGTTATGTTGTAAATACATTTTTGGAGTGCTTTTTGTATTTTATCTTTTTTAATGTGAACTGCCCTGTGACTTTTTGGTGAAGGGCAGTATATAAATTCTTAAAATAAATAAATTGCAAAATCCTTTTTAGATCTCATGATTGTATCTTATCATCTGGCGGCAGTCTTAGTTTCTACACATTACCACCTTTAAGTCACTTTCACATCTCCTTGATATAGCCTGAGTTAGGTTTTCTGCCTATCCTTCAACTGCAAGCCTGCCATCGTTGCAATCTTTAAGCACACCTCTTAAGGCATACTCTAATTAGGTGAATATATTTCTTCTAATATAACCCATAAGGCTGAATGCTTTATCAAAAGAGGTTGAGTTGGCTTCATTCCTTATTTCTGCAAACTTTAAAATTTTCTTAGCAACAAAATCACAAGATTGAAAGGAACTCCAAGAACACATCCAGTCTGACCCAACATTCACTAATCAGACATTGTAATACAGAAAATTTGGCAAGAAACTGTAATTTTACAGAACATTACTCTCGCTTATCTAGATTTTCAGTATTTGCCTCAGCACTTCTTTAAAAAAAATCCAAACATTAAATAGAATAGGATACATGAACAGATTTCACTGTTGGTGATGCCTGGGCATTAAAATGGACACAAAGACCAGCGTCTTTAAACAAATGGTATGGAGTCCTGCATAGTCTATATTATAAGTAATTGCAGAACAGGCAGATGTGTAGCATAATAAATATATTCTAAAGATTTCTTGGAAAGATATAGGTGGAATCATAATTAAGAATGTACACAAAAACAGATTTGAGACTCCCTTCTAAGCTCTAAGGAAAAATTCAAGTAGCCAAAATATTTCATCAGTACCAAAGAACAATCCTATACTAATCAGCAAGGGTGGACAGACCTTTAAAAGATTTTTTAAGGTCTCAGCAAAAGACAAGCCCTCCAACAACTAGTTAAATAACTAAAAAGTGGATAGCAGAACAAAATAAAATTCTTTGCAACCAAAGGAAGAATTTAGGGGTTAAAACGGTACGCTTATTTATTTTTGGATATAATTCTTTTAGACACTGATGCGGCTAAAAGGGAATAATCCCAAAAAGATAATTTAGGTCCCATAAATGGGTGAGATTTAAACATAACACATAATTTGTGTGGTGAAATTAAGAAACACTTACCTTTTTCCCAGGAACCTGCTCACATTTCCACCTGCCCCTTTTGTTGTATTGGAAAATCCAAGGTAAAGCAAAAGTAAAACTGAATCAGATGTCACTCTGAATGTCAGAAAAACAAACTGGAATTGGCTGTAACATACAAGTATGTGGAAATTTCTTGTAAAATTAGACACTCAAGTAAATTACTTAACTTCGTGCTGTTTGGGTGGCTAACAACAGATTTTATCTTCCAATAAATAAATGTCTTTTTAAAACCTTGTGATATAAGATCTGCAAAAACAAATGATTTGAGCTCCCTCTGCAGGTTCTGCATATTTAAATAACTTAGAAATAATGTTCAGAGGCCCCCTTCTTTTTTTGTATGTAAATTTAGCAAGGTCATGATGATGTGCAGAAACAGAAATGTTTTGACAGTGTTTGGCAACAGCATAGTTGACACAGTTATTACTTTTGTTCTAAAAACTAGATGTTCTGGCCAAAGGTAAACAGGTGTCTTTAATTTAAGTCCTTGTAAGGGCACCTGTTTACAAAGTCTTTGAATAAGCTTAGCAAGTTTATCTTCTTTTTCATTATTGTTTTAACTGTAGCAGTTTGATGACCAATACAGGAAAAATGAACACAAGGATGGTGATATATAGTCTTTAAGACTTGCAGAAGATTGTGAATGACAAACATGAACCCTTAAAATTAATACTGCAGTGTATGTAATGCCATTACATGCCAATATAACCATATGTTTATATGGCAATGAATATTTATCTTGCATACCAAATGCTGTCTAACATACAAAGGTTGAAATACCCCCAAATCCCTCAACTAGCAGGAGATCTTGAATAAGAATAATAATTTGTCAAGCACAATATTTTACCTATAGTGTTTGTGATAACCAAAAGGTGGTTGGTGTGTGTGATATTCTTCAAACCAGTAAGAACCACAGTTTTTTCAGTTTTATATTGCAATTACCCATATATTCCGGTGTATAAGATAACTGGCATATAAGATGGCCCCCAACTTTTCCAGGTAAAATATAGATTTTGGGATATACTCGCTGTATAAGACGACAACACGGGCGTATAAGACGACCCCCGACTTTTGAGAAGATTTTTCTGGGTTAAAAAGTAGTCTTATACGCCAGAATATACTGTACTCAGAGAGGATTGACTTATCTACATGGTTTGTATGCAAGGCAGGCAGGCACAGGGACTCCTAGCAGAACTCCTCCTTATGGTGACAACATACTCATTGCACAGTTGCCACATCTCATCCCCTCACCTCCAGTTTCTGGTCAGAGATATTTCTCTGAACACAGGAAATGGCCTTGAAAGTGGGCCAATTCCTGTGTCCCAAAAAATAATAGAGTGAGTCTCATGAGCAACAGTACAAGTAATGGAGCATTGCTTGCTCCATATCTACCTTTACAGTGCTGTAATAGAAAGTTGGCAACAGCAAACTACTTCTGTATCTCTACCAAGAAAACTTGCGTAGAAGTACCCATGGAAATTCCCATGGCGTCAACCATGAAATAGCCATGGCTGAAACAACACCTTACAGCAGGATGTGGGCTAGTTGAATGTGGGCTTGTGGGGATACCCTGCCTGGCCAGCATCTCCACTACACCACAGGGAAACATATCCATGCTTATCATGCACTCTCAAGGTTCACTTACAGTATCACAGGTGTGCCATCTTCTGTATTTATCAGAGTCCTGTACTTATCACAGTAATACACAAACTCAGTGTATTACTTTGGACATGTGTAAAACGCAGTTTTATTTTTCAGTATTTTGGCTAAATAAATAAAGCAATCAGAACTCACAAAATATACACAGTAAGCTAAGAAGAGCACTGCTGACTGCAGCACTCTTTTAAAATGTGAAAGCATGCTGTGCTGCGCTCATGTGTAAAAACATCACAGCCAGGGAACCTCCATTCTTGAGCTCAGATGTCTCCAGCCAAAAATGGTTTCCCACTCAAAGGAAATGGCTACAGAAAGTATGCAAAGAGTGAGGACACAAGGAGATCCTGTACCCTCTGAGCACTCTAATGGTTCCACATGGTAGTTTCATGATACCCTAAAGGCCCTGTGAGGATCTTGCCTCAGTTACTTTTATAGCTTGTTGACATTAAATGCCAAGGCGCAATCTGTCCCTAAATTTCATTTTACAAAATCAATCTATCAGTAATCTATTATCTTTAAATCACATTCACTGAGGTTTTAATATAAATTATGCACCAAGATCTTTTTTAAAAAATAAAACTATGTGCTGCGCAAAGTCCACAAATATTTGTAACATTCAAAATTCATATGAATTCAAATAATTTCAGACATTCAAATTCAAATCGAATGTTGGCACATACGAAGATTGACATTCAAATTTGAATTGAATGTTTTGATACATTCATATGAAGCTTTGTATGGAATTTGTATGGGATTTGTATGGGATTTGTATGGGATTCACATGGGTTTCGTATGGGATTAAACATTCGTATTGAATACGAATCCTACCACATTCAAAAGGAATCTATTCAAATTAATACAAATCGAATACCAAAAAAAAATTCATGCACATCCCTACCTTCTGTTTACATTACTGGAAGTTAAAGCAAGAAAAACTGAAGTAGAGTTGTGTACAGAAAATTTTTAATCCTCAAAACAGAGTACTTTACAAGAAAAGAACTACCGTGTAGTCCGGCGTATAAGACAACTAGGCATATAAGACGACCCCCAACTTTCCAGTTAAAATAAAGAGTTTGGGATATACTCGTCGTATAAGAAGACAACACCCGTCGTATAAGATGACCCCCAACTTTTGAGAAGATTTTCCTGGGTTAAAAAGTACTCTTATCCTCCAGAATATACAGTAATCAAATTTATCTGCCATCCTTGCACCTAATTGTAAAACTGCTTCTGAAGAGAGAAAGGAAATCAGTGGAATACATAACAAAAAGTCTTTATTCTTCAATTAACTTTACAAAACAGTTACAAGAAGAACATGAACAGCAGAAACCACAAGTCTCACTGTTTATTCCGGGTGTGAATAAGCCATTGTTCATTCAGTGGTGGTAGGTGAAAAAAAAATGTAAGGAAGGAGCAAAGCCACAATTTACTGTTAAAGCCTTTCATTTCCTAGAAACATGACAAACTATATTTTCATTTTTACAAAAAGTAATACATTAAGCAAAGACTGTACAATATTTGAGTACAGTAGCCATTTTCAATACAATTAAATTAGCAAATGTTAATCTTGAGAACAACCTTATGTTCTCAAGATTATCTGCCCAAACCCATCACCATACCCACCCAATCACACCCACTCAGTGCATCCCAGGGGTTGTAATGACTTGCGTAAACTGTACTTTCATGAGCTGAAAAAAAGGCCAATCTATAAAGCTAAAGGCAAAGTTTACCCCCCCCCATGTTTCCCACCAGTGAGCTTATACTTACATAAAACTAAATAAATAATTTCCACGTGGCTTCTTCATTAATGAAATAAACCAATAAAAAAACATTCTTTTTCTGTACATGACCTGACACATGGGAAAGACTGGCTTCTCCTTTCTTTGGTCCAGCCACTGTTCCTGTAATATCGGTACACCATCACTCTAATTGTTGTAGGATTCATAGTGGTCTTAACAAACTCACATTCAGTTGACAATACAAATGGAATATTTAGACATTGGCAGTCAGTTGAAAGGGAAAAAAATAAAAGGAAACGGGT
The DNA here is from genome assembly GCA_023333525.1 of Aspidoscelis tigris stejnegeri. Taxonomy (NCBI): domain Eukaryota; kingdom Metazoa; phylum Chordata; class Lepidosauria; order Squamata; family Teiidae; genus Aspidoscelis; species Aspidoscelis tigris. The sequence goes on along the minus strand of JALMGA010000005.1, from coordinate 62,780,257 downwards.
GATCAGATATAGCATATAAAATACAAGTGGAAAAAAACAATGTAATGCTAGACTGAAATTTAACAATCTGGCTTCAGGCCAAGTCATGACACTGAATCTACCTTGTCACCACAGCAGATGATGTTCATCAGGAGGGAGACAGAAAAAATGCTACCCAACTGGTTTTATGGACTGGGAAGTGAGGCACTGCATTGCAGTAGTTCTTCTCCAGCCCCAAGGATGATACCTGAGAGTTGTCATGAGGGTTTGTTTTTGTTTTTTCCTCAGCTCCCTGGGAATTAGCCTGTAAAGTTCCTCAGAAGTCTATATAAAGCCACAGGAAGAAGTCATCAAGAGATAAAGAGAGGTGCCATACGTACTCTCATGACAACCAGCTCAATTTCTCCATTCCATCTGAACTGGGAGAGACAATGTAAGTGTCTAATCATTACTTGGAGGCAATGATGTGGTGGATCCAGAATCCCAACAGAGGTGTTTTATATCAGGAGTTCTTGAGTTAATGAAGTGGCGAATCATGCTATTCTTGAGGGGATTTGCATTACATATTCTTGAGGTTTGGGGGTACTCTTGGACTCTGACAGTGCTCTCTAAGAGCATCTTCTTTCACTTCAGGCTAATTTGCAAATTATGGCCCTCCCAAGATAGAAGTAAGTAAACCGCACAAATATCTAAAGGGTCTTTATTTTAACTTACCTTTGTTACCTGATCAACTTTGGATGTGCAGGTATCATCAGAAATGTTAACTACAAAACCGGAACTTGAAATATACCAGGTTTTGACATATGAATTTGGCTTTATGATTGGCATAATTGAAAGCTAAAGGCAGACCATGAAACGCGGAAAGGCCTTAAAATAGCAAGACTGAAGCCATATTGGGAAAAAGACAAGCCTGGAGTTTAAAAAAAAAAAAGGACATAGTTTTCCTCTCTCAAGTCACAAGCTGGCTGTTTGCAAAAGATAAAAGTCTGTATGCAAGAAACACAGCCTGAGATTTAATCTTGATTGAGTCAAGGCAGAGTCCTAGCACCTGAAAAGTCATTGTTTTATTTCCTTTTGGGGTGACAGATTTTTAAAAAATGAAGGAGAAATAAAACCATGGAATCTGGGACAGAGATTGGTTTGTCTAATTTTAATAAAATAATAAAGAATAAAATGGAATGGATTTTTGGAAGAGATCTGGGTAAAATAAGTATACCAGAATTTGGAATTACTATCTAAATTGTAAATGGCCCATTCACCAGTATCAGAATGCCAGGATGTTGGAGGTGACTCACTGTTTACACCTTTTTTTTTACATCTTAGCAGAATTGGGTAAGTTTGCTGATGTTTGTATACACTAAGTGAGTCCAGTTGAAGGGATTAAGTGAGTCAGTAGAGGTGCTAAAATGTTAATTTAAGGTAAACTTTTGCAAATCAAACAGGGATACAATAGTATTATTGCCATTTACACCTTTTGTCTGCCCTTGGATAGGAGTACATGCCCTGAGGGTGTCAAGGAGAGGTCAGGAGATGCACTGATTGGAAATGTTGTTAAAATGATTTGCATTTCTTTGGGAGAGGCTATGAGAAGACTGGAGTCACGTACATATTTTTATTCATTAACAAGGGAAGAACATCAGCAGTTTTTGGTTCCAATTTTTGCTATAAAAATGGCAGAGAAGAGATGGTTTTGAGGTCTTCTTCTGGTCATCAGAGGAGGGAGGTCTTCTTCTTCTGGTCATCATGGGAGGCTAAAGAGACCTGGAGAAATTTTTCTTCCCCCCCCCCTTTTCTTCTTTCTGCTACACAGAACGTGGGCAGAGTTTTGCTGCAAGAACTGCAGTTTAAAACTTTTGCATTCTGAATTTGGCTGGTTTTGTAAAGGCAATTATAAAGGTTATTTTTAATGTATGTCTTTTGGATTTTCGTCCATTTTGGAGACCAGTCTGACTGAGACTGAAGCACATTTAACCAATTTTGAAAATATTTTTGTTCTGGAAGCGGAGATAGTTTGCTGAAATCGTACACATCTTCAGCTTTGGACTTCTTGGGCATGAAGAATACAACATGGTGGTGAGACAGAAGATTGGTATCCTCCATGCACTTTCTCTTATTTCTCTTTAGAACTTTTTTTTTTGTTAGGGGTTCTTTCTAGTATTAGGAGTTTTCCATTCCCTTTCTGGCTGTTTTATATTTGCAATTTTTTTTAAATGAGAATTTTATTCTCATTCCTTAATTCACACTTATGAAAAGCAATTTGTTTTGGGGTTTTTGGGAAGCTTTTGCTGCATAACTATAAATTAATTGTTTTACTAAAAGAGGGATAAATTCAGTTAAAAGCACAAAGATCTCTTAGTGGGAAATGTTAATTTCTTTAGTTGTTGAATGCTTATTTCTGTTCTGGAAATGCTTCTGATATGGCTTTATATTTCATTTCAACTTCTTTTCTGTATTTCTAATAAATTCTTTGCACTGATTTAATAAGAAACTGGTTTTTGAGTCTGAAATGGGTTTTGTCTCTGTTTTCTGGTTATTCCTCGTTATTAAAACCTGTGAAAGATCTAGCTACTGATTCCCCTAAAAAAAAAGTTAAATTTGGTGTTTCTGGGTTTCAAAATAATCCAGATCATCCATATCTGCTTACAATTATACTGGAGCAGATCTGGTATCACCTTGAGATCTTAGGATACAGGTCAGGATAGAAATGCAAATAAATAAATAAAATAGTAAAATAGTAAAAATATAAGCTTACTTAAAGGTGTGTATGAACCAAGATAATGTGTTTGGCTCACCACTGAACCAAACACCCATTTGTTCAGTTCTGTTCAGTTCAAATTGTTTAATCAAACAAATGGACATTTGCATTTGATATCAAACTGGTTTGAAAACAGGAAATGTCATTTTTTTCAATTATAGATCACTTTTAAAAGTTAATGTGAACTGATTTCACATATTTGCAAGTGGACGACTGGTTGGGTTCAACTGAATTTTCGTACTTGAACAACCGAATGTTCGGTTCAATGCAAACATCTGTGACCTAGCTGCCTTGTTGTGAACTGCAAACCAACCAAGCGAGTGTGGCACATTCCTAACTTAAACCACCGCATTGTTTTATTTGTGAGTGGAAAGGAAATGGCAGCCACGATCTTAACATCATACTATGGTTCTACTGCTCACTCCATCTGAACCAAGCCGTAGCCTATCCAGCACATCTGGATGTGGTCAAAATACAACTTTCTGCTAAGAACAGGGATCAGATTGATCAACAACAGGAAGAATAAAGTGAGAGTAAAGTTCTACTTCTGATAGCAAAGGGTATGTGTCTTGCTAGCAATAACAATAACATTTATTTACATTTGATCTCCCACCTTGTAATTTCATATATAAATAGTGTAAAAACAGAACAAAAACTTCAGTAACAAGTAATACTTGAAACACCTTTCTCTTAAGTCCTTAAAACCACAAATCTTTAAACCTTAAACTGCAGAAGGGTAATTCAGCAAGAAAATGCCTAGGTGGACAAAACCATTTTAATTTGCTTGATAAAAACACACAGGGATGAGGCCTCCCTTATTTTGGTGTCATACCTTTATTAGATCAGCAGAAATAGCACAAACCTGTACACAGAATAATGTAATCTTTCAAGCTGTTGGTATAATAACCCTTGTCGTTTTTAATAGACCAAAACAGTTCCTTTTGCTTTTCATAAAAGGAAAGATTCATGCAAAAAAAATGTAAGATTTTTTTTTTTGCGCAATAACAGGATAAACATTTCAAACAGTGAGTAATAGAGTTAGTTAGAATGACAACACTCTTGACAGCATCTGATTAACTAGAAAAGATGTAACCAGGCCTCATATGGTTGCTGCTGACAGGAGCACACAAGGAAAGTAAACACATACTCAAATTAAAAAAGTTGTTTAGAAAAGGCAAAGCTTTTTTTAAAATGAAGATGATCTAGGTTAGTTGCTGAACTTCAAAGTCTATGCCAGGATTTGTTGTTGCTTTTACAAATTTCATGCTAGGGATAATAATTTTTTCAACATGAGAACTCTGGGAGCAAACAAGTGGCAAAAAAAATCTGCCTGTACACTATATTGGCACATACAGTTATAACGTTATGTTGTGGAACTGCACGTGCAAGAAAGGAGTAGGGGGAGAGAAATTGGGAAATTATAGGGACACAGAAGGAGGCAGAAACACTTATTTTGGCTATAGCAGCTGAACAAGACAGGAAGCAGGGCCCCTTCTCTGCACAGAGATTAGGGTTTTTTTTTTCCTCCCACAACTTAAATCAGAAATTAACCCATTCATTTGAACTGCAGAAGCTGAATGGAGGTAGCAAACCTCTGCTGGTTTTCTATGGAAAAGTCAGAAGCCAACAAGACGTCTATGGAGAATGTACAACCCTTTAACGTTATAGCATGAAGTCTGGGTATACAGTTCACAAGTGACTAGGGATGTGTATTTGATTCGTATTGAATGGATCCCCTTCGAATGTGGTAGGATTTGTATTCGATACAAATGTTCAATCCCATACGAATCCCGTACGAATGCATAAGAACAGCATAAGATCCCATACAAATGCATACAAATAGCATATGAATCCTTTATACGAATGCATATGAACAGCATACGGATCCTATATACGAATGCATAAGAACAGCATAAGATTCCATACAAATGCATACAAATAGCATACGGATCCTATATACGAATGCATATGAACAGCATACGGATCCCATAAAAATACATACAAATAGCATATGAATCCTTTATACGAATCCCATACAAAGCTTCATACGAATGTCAAAACATTCAGTTCGAATTCAAATGTCCAAATTCAGCCAAATTTTGAATGTTATGAACATCTGTGTACATCCTACAAGTAACAGAAGGTATGGACTTTATATACATTTCAGCAAGCAAGCACAACTTTTTTAGATATCTGAGCTCATTGTTCTTCTGATTGGTTAACAGTCTGGAGTAATGATGGCCAATTGGCTGATTGGTTAACAGTCTGGAGTAATGATGGCCAATTGGCTGACTGGTTAACAGTCTGGAGTAATGATGCATCACCTAATGGTCAATAAGATAAATGCAGCACATTATCAATTTTCCACAAGAAAATCTCCCACTTAAGCTTGTCTTTCTGCCAATACAAAATGGTTTCCACAGGTATAAAATGGCTGACATACTCAATAAGCATTTTATCTTAAGGTTTATGTTATAGTAACAATTACACCATACTTCCTCTCCTCCTCAACAATCTTTAGCAGGCAGACAAACATTAGCATCTGAACAGAAGGGAAACATTGGCACACCATCATTTCTGTTGAAAAGCCTAGTACCTCATTTTATGGGATCTACTCTAGACATGTGTTTTAGCCGTATTTCCTTCACAAAGGATTTTAAGGATTACTGATTTTGTTTAACTAGTAGCAGATTGGAGCTGATCCCAAGGGAGGGGAAACACTTGGCTGTTCTGATACAAAGTTTGAAGACAACATGGGAAATAACTTTATTATACACAGTACATAGCAAATGTTAAAGCAACCAGTAATTTAAAAGAAACAAGTGGCAAAAAACGCATTCAGTATTTAGAAAATTAGTCATATGGTAAAGCAACTCAAGGAGTGAGATTCCCATAAGAACTAAGTAATAACTTGTAGCAAAAGAGGAAGTTTTACAGATGAGGAAGTTCTGTGGCCTCTCAAGGTTAAGACAAAGCAGAGATTAAAATGAGGAATGAACGTAAAGGAGGGAATGAATCTAATGTGAAGGGAGGCAGTGAAGAGAAAAAACACTAAAGGAAATAAGGCAAAAGAAGGAAGCAACAAGAATTATTACCCTTACCAGGATCTTCTCTGAATCGGGGGCAATCTTCACAGAGACAAAAAGTTACAAAATTATATGCATACACAAGTTTGGGCTTTGCCAAAAAGCACATGATCTCTGGAGTGAGTTCTCAGCACTCTGGTGAACTCAGTTTCTTTAAAGGCATGAGTACCACAGGCCTTTATTGAGCAAATTATGTGGTCTCTCACTCTGAAAGTGGACTGAAGCTGGATTAAGGGTGTTTTTCCACTGTCACTAGAAGTACCCATTAAGTACCCATTAATGGGTACAAAAATGCCATTAATGGGTACTTAATGGGTATTTCTAGTGACAGTGGAAAACACCCTAAACCTTAGGTGTGACCACAGCCCCAATGCCTAATATCAACACTTAATAAACACTTATCCCTATAGTCTCATTCCCTGTGCTTTTAGCTTTACCTATATACTACTGGAATATTTCAGACATATTTCATAACACTACCAATGGGTTACCACCTTGGAGTCTGAGCAAAAAAGTGATGGGGAGGATATTATAATACTTGAAATAAGATTCCCAGCAGCCAACTGCTGTCACTTCTTCATTCCCCTCAGGCAAGATGGACAGATTGGCAGCAGTTGGAGGAGGGAGGGGGCATCACTGAGAGCAAGATGGCAGAGCAACTGAGCCTGTTGTCTCTTCCTTACTCCCCTCAGGCAAGATGGTTAACAGCTTCTGAAGTGGTAGCAATGGATGGGTGGATGGGTCACTGCTGGAGCAAGATGGGCAGCAGCCCAACCTGCTATCTCTTCTCCACTCCCCCCAGGGAAGATGGTTCATAGCTTTCTAGTAGTGGTTGGAAGAAGAACTGGCCACTGCTAGGAGCAAGATGGTAGACCAACCCAGTTTGCTGTCTCTTCTCTAGTCCCTTCAGGCAAGAAGGTTAGCAGCTTCTGAGCTGATGGCTTTTGATGGAGCAAGTGGCCACTACTGGGAGCAAGATGGGAGAAAAACCCAACCTGCTCTATCTTCTCCACTCCCATCAGGCAAGACAGTTCACTGCTTTCAGCAGTGAGGTGGGTGGGCACCCAGGAGAGGGCCTTCTCCGTAATGCCCCCCAGGCTATGGAATACTCTCCCCTTGAGGTGCATCAGGCTCTTTCTCTGCTTGTGTTCAGGAAGGCGGTGAAGACGTACCTCTTTGCTCAGGCCTTTGGCTAAATGTTGGTTATGTTTTCCCCACTGTAAACACTACTGTTTTAATTGATATTGTTTTGTTTTTAACATGTTGGATTTTAAATGTTGTGGTGGTATAGGGTGGTAAAATAAGTAAGTAAGTAAGTAAGTAAGTAAGTAAGTAAGTAAGTAAGTAAGTAAGTAAGTAAGTAAGTAAGTAAGTAAGTAAGTAAGTAAGTAAGTAAGTAAATAACTTAGCTCAGGAGTGGGGGATGGCATGGATCTCCTTTGGCTCAGTAATTCAGCTTGTGAGTAAGGAGGTGGCATATGCCTTGCAGCAGGAATTGTAGACAGAAAACATACATCAGTAACGAATGCACATGGCAACAGTGCCTCTCTGAGAATGAAACAGAGATATTCAGATTAATCTCTCCAGACAGCGCCCACATAGAGGTTGACCCTTAGTGTCTCTTCAATGGGAGCACATAAAGCTTAGCCTGCGCTAAATCTTGAAGGCAGGATGTAGTGTGGACACTGAAGAAATCAGAGACCTACAGTTCAGATCTTGGAGTAATGATGAAGTCAACTTTGGGCAAAAACAAAGAGCCGAGTCCAGCTCTGGTTGGAAGGGATGGACTTTGGGAAACCAAAGACCAGAATTCAGCTCTCGTTGCAGGTTGCATGAAGAGCTTCAAATGAATTGAGGATCTCGATTTCACCTCTTAAGATGTAGAGTGGATCCCAGTGCAAGCAAGAGATATAGCAGGAGACCCAACAAAAGCTGGAGACACTGAATGGACAAGGGGTTTGTTTTTATACCCAAAGACACACCATGAGGACTGGTGAGAAAGTGGGACTCCTGCACTTTCCCCTCTCGTGCCATTTTGCATCTCAAGAAGACTTGGCTTTTCTATCCCACTTTTCTCACCCATTTAAGGCAACTCAAAGTGGCTGACAAAGCTTTCTGTTCTTTTCCCCATAACAGATATCCTGAAGTCATGGAAGAGTGCAGAATCAAACCCTGTGACTGCGAGATATGAATATGGCACTCAAATCACAAGCACAAACTGGCATATGAAAGCCACTTTAATGAGGCTGCCTGGCCATGGCTTTAGTTTAAATATGCATATTACTTTTACATTATATCTTTAAATGAAATTCCTAAAACTGACAAAAACCATACTGTCAAGCTCCTATGGGCATACGAGGAAGTGGAAATGGATTTAGAGGGCTTCTTGACTGTCACATGCAGCAAAGCTCTTTTTGATGCAACTTTCTCCGGGCTGGATGAAGGTGTGCTTTATCACATATGGTAGACTTCAAAGAAGCTGGCTGAACCAGTCTACCGTAGTTGTCGATGCTTCTTGTTTATGATCTACACTAACTGGTCATTACTGAACAAGTATGTATACTACAAAACTTATTTATGACATAGAGGAAGCATATACTTGTCTTTAAAAAAAAAAAAAAAAAAACTACCCTGAATATTTTAAACAGGGATCCCAATGAACCGGTATAATCCAGAGTCTTGTAAAGAATATAAAGGACCCCATTTGAATTTTGTAGGCTACAATTTCTGTTTCAGGGCTACAGAATCTAAACCTCCCCAAGCAGCTAGGTTTTCCCCTACCACCACCTTTTAGCATACATATTGCTTTACAAGGCTGTGTCCCATTCGTCACCACCACAAGACTATAAGGCAGATGCTCTGGTTTCCTGGCTGTTGAACAGAAGTTGAAAGACAGTGGCTTGCCCAAGGCCATTCAACCTACTGAACCATAATGGCTGCTTTTTTAAAAATCTATTTAAAAATCAACACACACTTCAATACAGCAAACTTCATTGAAAACTCAAAACCAGAACTAATTCACAACTCTCACTAAAATTAAATCAGGCTTCCCTAGCCCAAAGCAGCAAGTCAATTTCTGCAAAGATCATCTTGTTAACCTGCATATATTATCAAAGAAGTATTCAAAGCCTCCAAAACAATATTCAGACTATGATATCAGAAGCAAAAAACAAAACTGACGGCAAAAACTGTATAAATATGTACCATATTTCTAATTCTAAAGGAGCAAAAGTATGCTATTGTTATACAGCTTCACTAAGATAAGACAGTACAACTGATTCCTGATTGAAAGTACTCACAAAATTACTGATAGGTAGCATATTTCTCCTGACAACCATGATCAGAAAAGTGGAAGAATGTACCTTAACCTGATGTGTTTTGGTTTAGTTTATAAAACTTTGGTTTTAAAGGGGTTGCTTTTGCATCAGAGGAAGGTTAGAAAGTTCAGAGAATGCTTAAATAGAGTTGTGCACAGAAAGTTTAATGTACAAAGGATGTGTGTTTGCAAACATTCTGTATAGAGGGTTAGTTCTAAAAATGCAGCAATAAAGGCAAAATGTCTTTAAAAAAAACAAACAAAATTTAGACATGAATATATATAGGTGGGAGGAGGTGGCAAAATAAAGCTAAAATTCATTAAGAAATCTGAAGTCTTTTCGCACTACAGCCAGAACGGCTGTAGTGCAATTAGGCTACGACACTCTGGGACGTTTACCCCATTCACATGCAGGCAGGAAAGGAATGCATCTACACGCGTTCCAACCTGCCTACATGCAGATGAGGAAAGCGCCCCAAAGTTTCCTAGCCTGAAAAGGCAGTACGGGGGGTGGGGACACCCCTCCCAGGCCCGTCTGCTATGAGGTGGGTGAGAGAAGACCCAGGGGTGGAGAGTCCTAGCAAGGCCCTTCCCTGGTCCCTGTGAGTTTTAGGGGACAGGATCGTGTTCCCTAGGGCCCGTAAGGAGCCCCCTAGGCATCCCCCGACCCACATGGCCTGGGGACGCATGCACGCACATGCACCTACCTGTAGTCTACCGAGGGACCCCACATCCCCTGGCCTATTGACAGCCACTGTCCAAAATCTCCCACCCTGGAAAGGGGTGAAAGGAGGCCAAACTAGGTGTCTCCCCAACTCCTGCAGTCACGGTGGGACTGCAAGAGCTGGGAGTGAGCAACCCTCCACCCCCCCAACGCTCACGATCACTCACCTTACTACTGGGTTCTGTCTACCGGAGTGTGCACGGCTGCGCAGACCACGACAGATCGCACCCTGTGCACGGCAAGGTGAGTGATTTGCATGGGCCTGACAGCTGTTGGGCCAGTTTCGGCCCAATCATGGCAGGGGGACGTGTCCCACAGCTGTCAGTGTGGGAGGCGTGTGAATGCTTCCCTTTCTGGACAACCGGGGATGGGCCAGAACAAGCTGGGCCGCGTGTAGAGCACAAATCAGTGCTCTGCATGTGGAATGTATGGAGGGCACTCTGGGACAGGCTGAGGCGGTTCCAAATGGCATCACCGGCCCAGAAGCGCATTCACACATTCCAAAAGGCCTCATACAAAAAGGCCTCTGGGATTCTAGAATGAGTTAAGAAAGCAGCAGGACTCTAAAATAGAACTAGTGAAGCAAGCACTATAAGTAGCACCAGGTAACATGGAATCTGGTATGGTGAACATTTTCGTAATGAATAAATAACGTAGTTTTCTTAGCAACAATATATCAGTGCTTGGCACTTGCTTTTTTCTCCCCTCCCCACAACCTTTTAGAACTTCCTACTCTAACCTACAGCAGCTGGTATTCGCAGCAAGCTTCCATCCAAGTTCTAACTAGACCTGTTTCTGCTAAGCTTCAAGACTTGGACATGTTCAGCAAGTAAGAGCCTAAAAGCTAAGGCAGGTTGATGCATTGATCAAACAGGTGCAGATACAAAAATTCAGTAACAACAAGGAAGCCAGAAAATAGCATTTTCAACCCTCCACTGGCTCAAAAAGTGGTGCTGAATGTTCTAAGCTTGTAACAGATCATCATGCTCAATTAGGGCTTGGAAGAAAATAGTCTTTTTCCACTGGAACTTTCCAAATGTTTGAAATTCATTTTTTCATTTTTCTCATTGGCTTTCATGGAGTTTACTCCAGTTGGCTGTTTTTTTGTTTTTTTGTTTTTTTGTTTGTTTTTGTTTTTCAGTTTAACTGAGTTGCTCTGCTTTAAACATTCTGTGCTCTGGGCAACCATTCTGCTATTGGCTAAAAACACCAAGAGGATGTCTCAAAAGAAGCCACAACCTTACATCTCAGCTCCTGGCCTGGTATTACCCTAACTTTTCCCTGCCTAGCAATCTAAGAAGACAGGAGAGGAAGATCTAACTTATCATAAGAAAGGAAAGAGCCAGGAAAGCAGAGGTTATTTTCTTTCTTTTATGGTTTCTCCTCACACCAGCTCTGTAAGCTAATACTGAGACTTTGCATCAGTGAGTAGGCGTACTCCAATGAACTTGTGCTGCTCAAGGTGTTTGGACTAATGGCTGACCAACAGAAATTAATGTTCAATTCTTACCATAAATGGTCTTTCCTGGTGAATTTGTACTGGAGGTCAGTAAGTACGGTCTGCATATCTGTGCTCTTATAAGGACCAGAAAATCTCCCCCCACACACACACACACACACTTGTACTTCACAAGTACAGACTGGAGCACAAAGGTGAAGGTGAAAGCTCCTCACTACACATGCATACTTTCTGATGTGTAGGTACTGATAGCTAGAATATGCAGTGTTTGATCTGCTGTATTACTATCTGGCAAATACTGTTTCCTTTAAGTGATCTCTAAGAAGTTCCAATGGAGCAGAGGCATGTTCTCTACCTGTTAAACAGCGGTGAATTCTCTCATAAACTCTAATGCCCCTCTAATCTTGCTTCCAGTATGCTGAGTTGTTGATAGGACGTGGAGATTAAAGCAACATCTGAAAGATCACTGAGGAATGTGACTAATGTGTGCTGGGACAGCAGGGTCCACACACCACCAAGCATCGCAAAAGCCCATGGGACTACTCTAGAATATGCACCCAGGAACGCTCCTACTGGGGACTGCTTAAATCAGACCCCCATGAGACAGGTTGGTTCTTGGTTCCCACCGCTGCCATGAAAACAACCAGCAGCAGATGGCCAACTTCTGGAGCAATTTCTAGGCTTGTAAGGAAATGTCCCCAGGATGCAACTTTGAAGGTCGATTGGAGCAGGCTATCAGCCACATTCTTCACCACATTCTTGTCTTGGACCACTTTTTCTGGGCCAGGAGAGAGATCTCAACAGCATGCAGCCACAGTGCCCATGTGGATTTTACCTAAAGGTCTTGCACTAAAATCAGTGAAAGTTAAATTCTGGCTGAGTTATGAAAATAATTAAATGTCTCTAGAAAATAGTGAAACATTACTCATTTGTAGTATCACTGAGAATAATCAGTGTCGATAGTTTGACTAAGAGCCATCTATAGACTGCTGAGATAATTAAGAGGAAATACGTTAGACTGTCTGAGATAAACAAGAGGAAATATGTTAGTTTCAGAAACTAAATCTTTAAAGTGCTATGAGCAACTCAAAAACTCCCAGCAGCTGGGATGAAACCATGCTAAAATAAAGTATATTAAAATATCTTGTGATGATGGAGTGGGTTGATAGCACTGAGGTTTTTAAAGTGCAATAGAAAAGAATTCCATACTTCCCATCTGAGGCTCACAGTAAAAAAACAAAAAAACACCTCACTAATTAAATGTTTTTTCTTAAGTTTCCAGTTTGTAATGGATGCTTCTCCACAAAATAATTCTCTAAAGCTGGACTCTTAGACTGATTAAACAATTCAAGGAATCTTATACTCTGCTTCTCTTCTCCACTGTCTACACTGTTTGGGCAGTAACCATTAAGAACCCTTTAGCAGCCATTTACACCTCTTCCAGAGCCATTAACACCTCACTGGTAGCCTCTTTTCCTCTGAGACCTTAAAGGGAGGTGCTAGAAAAGAGAGGTCGGCCCTCAGTCAATGCATTTATTAAAGGTATTAAACGGAAGGTTGTTTCCCACATTACTATTCTCCTGTTCCTTTTCAGGAACAAATACATTATCTTTCCTGAAGGATAGCACTGTCTTCCATAACCTATACTTTCCGCAAAAATATATCTAGAGGTCACACAGAATTACACCATATATTTTTGTATGCATCTGCATAACGATGGGGTTTTTTTTCCCAATACAAAAAATACATGTGCGTATGTAGAGAGACTCTTAGTTTAAAACAGCACATGGATCTGATTCTCTATGAAAAAATACAGATGTTGCTTTATTCTTTAGGAACAGGAGTCTTTATAATTTGGCTGTACGTGTTACGGTATGTTTCATTTTCCAATGACTGACTCAAAAAAAAAAAAAAAACCTTTCCGAAAGGTTGGTTTGAAAGGTTGGACAATGCCCTTTTCAAAAGTAAGAAGCTGAATCGTGGCTCCAGTTCATTGTCCAATATTGGGTGCTTCACGTTTTCTCCTGCTTAATTTTTTAGGACTGCTTGAGTTAAAACTGCCACGCTCAACATGGTGTTCTCCAGCTATTATTGGCTACAATTTTGACAGGCCAATGACCACAGTCATTCTGACTAGAATGGAATGAATTTTGAGACCAAAAGTTCTGGAGGGTTTAATGTTAGGATGCTTAAAGAGATGTAAACTCAGGTGCTCATACAGAATGCAAGGTACTAGTGTGCTAGAGCTCTCTTTTCCTGGATTCTAAGAAACTTGACAAATGGCAGAATGGAAAGATTTTTTTTTCTGAACAATTAAATGAAGCCTGTCAAGTATTTCAAACAAAAACAAAATTATGCATCACAATTCCAACAAATTAAGCTCTCAGATACTATTCTTTTTCCCCCTCTTGTGAGCGGAAACTATGAATGTACAAATTGTATACTTTATATAAAGTGGAAGAATTTGCATACGTGATTCAAGTTAGCATTGAAGGATATAAATCTCTCCCAGATATACAAGACTGCACCTTCTAGGGATCCAAAACTACTCCACAATCTGCAAATAATTTTAATCCATATTGATGGGGGTTAAAAAAACTTGAATGGGCAGTTTCAGATGATGTTTTCTGTCTACTGGTCACTGTTTGGTACCCTCAAACCACAGCTGACTCTTGGTTACCACAGTTTTCTCAGAAGATACAGTAGAAATCTTTGCCATTAGAATTTAAATATCTGAATGCAAAACTGTACATGCATATGTTTGTAAATGGTCTACCAAAACCCTTGAAGACAGGGACAAAATCCTTCCACAATTACTATCCTTTGATGCTGAAGCTATAGCTAGATTTTGCTTACTTATTCCTCTATATTTGGATATTCTGGAATAAAATATGGATATTCCAGAATATCCATGCTTTATTACTGAATATCCAAGTACCCATATGATCCGGATTTCTCCAGCAGCTCATGGGTATCTCAGAGACAAGGACAAACCTCCTGCTCTCAAATCCCAGCAAATGACCTTAGAGACATCCTGCTTGTCCCCCCAGCCTGAAAGATGTACCTAGGCATCCATTCAAGTAGCCATTGATACATCTGTCATCCATAAATTTGTCTAACCATTCCTTAAAGCCATCCAGGCTGGTTGCTGTCACCATGGGTGTTTTTCCACTGTGCTCCTTTAATCCGGATCTAAGAAGATCCAGATCTAGGGAATGGGTACATTCCTTAATCCGGATCTAGTAGATCCGGATTAAGGGAAGTACCCAATGTGTTTCCATGGGTGATCTAGCACCCAGTAGCAATGGGTGCTAGCCTCCCTGCCATGGAAATACCGGAGCACCCATTTGGAAATCCGGATCTACCCACGAGGGGTCTGCCTGCCACCCCAGGTGTTTGGGGGGACAGGGGGTGCAATCTCTGAAGCGGCTCCGAAGTCACTTGAAAGACTGTGCAAAATAGCTCTGCAGCATCTATGAAGTCTGTGCTGATCTTCGGAGTAAACTTCAAAGTGACTTTGGAATGACTTCGGAATGACTTCGGAGCAACTTCAAAGTGACTTCAGAGTCACTTTGAAGTTCACTCTGAAGATCAGCACAGACTTCAAAGATGCTCTGGAGCTATTTTGCACAGGCTTCAAAGTGACTTCGAAATGACTTCGAAATGACTTCAAAGCTTAGGTTTTGGAGCTCCCCCCCCCCAAGGGTGCCCCCTCCCCCTAGCCTCCTCTAGACCCCATTGCCAAACTAACATGGAAACAGGCTCCCTTTAATCTGGATTTTCTGGCTGAAGACTCCATTGTAGACCCCATTAATGGGGTCTACAGAAAATCCAGATTAAAGGCTGAAATGTACCCATATGATCCAGATTTCCCCAGCAGCGGTGGAAACAAATGCGTCCCAAATGGGTGCCGTGGTGGAAATGGGCTCACACCTAAATGGGTCCTTAATGGGTGCAAAAATGGGTACTTTCTGACAGTGGAAAAACACCCCATCTCTTCTGGCAGCAAATTCCATAGACTGATGACCCTCTGGTTAAAGAAATACTTTCCCTTGTCTGACCTGACTCTCCTATCCATCAGCTTCATGGGGAAGAAGGTGAAGAAAGGTAACCAAATAGAATAAAGAATGCATATGAACAATTATGCTTATGGTTGCCTAGTGCAGCCTTTGTAGCAAACAGACATTTAATTATTCACACTGCTTTTTACTTCTTCTTTTTTTACACACTGCCTCTTATTTTTATCATAAAAGATTTATATTCCTTTCTCTGTGTTTTCATAGGAATCGGTCAGAATTGTGACTTAAAAAATGAAGGAATATAAGCAGCGCAACAGAAATGGCAAAGGGAGATTCTAACTGGACCTTGCTTTTTGGCCTCTGAATCCTATTCTGGATTACAGTGGATCAAAACATGGCTTGGAGAGATCACGTAGCCACTTACCACAATTAGAGTCACTCAGAACAACAGGAAGTAATTATCCAGTTTAGATCTATGGTCTTTGCACTCTTACCCAACCACACCATGTGACTCATTTCTGGGCTTCCCTCTGGGGCCTGCTGTACTCTGCACTAGTTCATAGATGGCAGATCCCTATTCTGGGATTCAATCTGGAATAAGGCCCAGTGCAGAAAGGGCCTTAATCCAAAGAGTCCAGAGCGTCCAGCACGTAGAAACCAGAACAATGCTTCTCCCTGAGCTGGAACAGTCCTTTCACGTTCTCAGTTTTGCAGACAAAACTGAATAATGGTTGCTTCCATGTTCTTCTGCATCAATACTTTGGCTTTCTCTGTGATTTAGAACTTTTTAATCTGAGTGATATCCTTTTCCCTGAAGGGGAAACGATGAGCCACTGTGAGATACAAGTTCCTTGAACTTGTTTAATCATGCCATTTAATCTTAACTTAAGGAGCAAATCTACTATGAGGTCCTGCTTTTCACATAGTGTCTATGAAGATTGATCATCTTGTGTATTGTGTACATTTGTTACAGCTATATATTTGTTTCCATACATATACAACCTTTAAGGTTTATCTTTCAAGCTACTGAAGTTACTTGATTATTACCTGATTTCCTTTTCAATATTAACATATCCGAATGTTTTCAGTATGTATTAAGAAAAAATAACTGAAAGGAAGGGAACAGTAAAAAGGTATGTTCAGTGACTGCTTTCTTGAGTCCAAGATGCTAAGGATTGGTGTCAACATATCTCTTGAAAACGAGACAGTGCTATGATATTTGATCTGCATGCCAGTTTTTCCAAAGGTTTTGTCTTTGTCCTACTCCACAACAAAATAATTATATGCTATTTTATAAAAAGACAGTGAAATATGAAATGGGCTGACATCAAAATATGGGAAGGAAGCAAAGATAAATTAAAAGAAGTTTTGGTTCTCTCAATAACTGATCATATATATATATATATATATATATATAGAAAGAGAGCTTTTAAGTTTAATGATAACCTGCTCATTAAATGATTCTAAACACTAAAATATCATGAACAGCGGGGAATTTCAGTTTACTTTAGAGAGAGAGAAAAAAGAGTAAAAATGACTGAAGTTGGTCAGTTCAAGCTGATGGGGGCACTTCAAATGAGTAACAGAAGAATAAAAGAAACACTCTAGGTTAAATTACCCTCTCCTATGCCTTTTCTTGAAGATTCTTAACTACTTCTTCTTCTTTTATTTTGATTAACTAACCTGTACCTGTGTGGGGATGAGGACAAATCAAAGCCCTGAATGAGAATGAAGTTAAACAAGCAACATGTTACCCATAAAAAAAAAAATTAAGAAAGAAAAGATAGTGGGTTTATACTACGAATCACTTCTTCACACAAATGAAAAAAGCAGTGCTTCTTTTAATCTACTTCAATAGTCAATGGGATTTCTACACTCATTTACAGGGTAACCCTATGGAAGTCTACTAAGAAGTCCCAAGAGTTTGAATTAGATGTTTTCCCAGATAAACATGTACAGAATTGTTGCAATAAAGGGGGGGGGATCTAGCTACCTACTATTTTAGTAGGCTTTTAAAATGCTATAAATGGCATGACAAATACATAACACGCACTAAAAAATCAGTAAGTAGTTTCATACATAATTAACTTATAATGCACTTGCCACTTTTATGCTGCACTAAGACTACAGGCCTTTCTGCAATCATCATTCCTTATTTTGGGCCACTGAGTCTGGATTAGCAAAGCCCACTGATATGAAACATGATGCATAATGGTGCTGGTCCAGACCACCACCTGAACTGGCTGTGCAGCTCACATCATGCTGTTCACATCAACCCTCACATCAGGTCACACATTCCAAGCCTCTGAGGGTTCAAAAGAAAAAGTAACGAAAGTTCCTAGACTTGGAGCCGCTGGGATACCTATTTTGGTAACACATTTTGGTGTGCCACTGAAGTGAGTCCCCCAGTATTCCAGGAAATGTAGGTGTGCCTTCTGCATGCCTTTGTGATCTGAACTGCCATCACTGGTATGCCAGTTTGATCAGATGTATCAGTGGATCCACATCAAGACACTCTTGATCTGGACCATGCTTTTGCCTAAAGCAGAGCATACAAGCAGTGGGCTGGGCTTCACAGATCTGTCCTGTCAAGCAGATCAGTGGGGCTCAAAAGCTGGCTACAAGGGCTCCTATTGTGAAACTACAGTGAGGTCAGAAAGGTCCCATTTCAATTAGAACAGAATTCTATTGTAGCTTCCCACCCTTCTTTAGCTCAATGAAAACACAATCATCCAAGTTTTAAATACTGCATTACAGGATCCAAATCTTTACACGATAGATTCTGCTGATTTAATAACTAGGATAAGTGTAGTGCAGTTATACGCACTAAGGCTGTGTTCCCACTCGACTTTTTAAATCCAGATTGGACTTTTAAAATCCAGATACAGGACTGAATGTGCATTCTGGGTGCTTCCATTTCCTTGAGGATAACACAGGCTGAATGCGAATACTGGCGTTCCCACTCAAACCACAAAAACAAAACAAAACAAAACAAACCAGCATGGAGAAACAGGACCTTTTAATCTTTGCCCCGTCCAACCTGTTTAGCTGAGCGAAATAACAAAGCGATGATTCCTTTCACACTCTCCTTTTCAAATCGGAAGCTCCCTCACTGCTGGTTCTCCCTGTTTGCGTTCAAACAGGAGAACTGGCAGCACAAAATTGTGCAACAGAAGCAACCTAACCCTCCCCAATCCTGACCCAAAGTTTACCTGGAGCATCCAGGCAGCGTGCACTCACACCTTTTCCAATGCAAGGGGTCATCTATGGTACCGCACAACCGCAACAGTACTTCACATAACCTTTGATGTGACCACATGTGCACAGAGCGTCATTGCCATAGCGCTGGCACACATACAGTCGTGCAGAGCACTGCAATCAAAATGGCATCACACTATGGAGGATTGGATGTGTGACTGGATCCAGGTAAGTTTCTGGACATATGGGGGCTAGTTTCTTCTAGCAGATGGGAAAGCAAATGCAGAAACGCCCTAGTTCTGGTGTTTAGTATTTAGTATTAGTAGACTATTGATTTCTTGATGTATATTTATCCAGAATTTCTTTATGTATGGACAGCTCCACCACAGATGTATATAATATCCATTAGACCCACACTGATGCCAGCACAGAGGTTTCATTTGGGAAGATATGATAATTTCACAGGTGTTTAGTGCCATTTATTATTATCTTTAGTAACAGTTCTTTGGCCTGTGCTGATTTGAAATATCTCGTTTTGTCTTCCAGGATGGATTTCTAGTCTTCAGTTGTGAATTCCAATTGAAGATTGCCCTCCCATTGCTTTTTCAGATTAAAAGTAGATATTGTTTGCCAGTTAACTAGAATGTAATATATTTCACCTTGCTTTTTAATTCTTGGAAGATGTGGTTCAAAGCTAAGATCCAAGAATTTACCCAGGAATGTTAACATCCATGGCAGTGAAGATCTCCATGGTAATCCATTCATCAGAGAAAATCAAGAGAGCAACTTCCTTGCTCCTCACTTTTGCCTTAAGCCTTCCTTCACTGTCATACAATCTTACAAGATTTACAGTATATCATCACAAATCTAGATCTCTTTGGCAAGTTCCTATGTGTCAAACTTTGTGTAAGTCCCTGGTCCTGTTCATGGGTTTTCATATGCAATTGGCTAGTCACCAGGGGAACAGGCTGCTAGAATAGACTAGTAGACCAAGATTAGGGAGATCAGAGTCTAAATCCCTCCTCAGCTATGAAAACTCATCAGGAGTTCTTGGAACAATCACTGCTTCTAAATCAGCCTTGACAATACCCACCACAGAATATTTTGGGGTACAAAATGAAGTGTTATAATGTTCATTCCTTTCAAGTCTTCAAAAGCAAAGTAGACAAGGCAAAATAAAATGAACAGAGACAAGGGTAAATAAACATATAACCTCTACAACTATTCCTACTATATCATATATATAACTCCATTCCTATTATTGTTACTCCATCAAGAAAAATATTTTAACCAGGAGCTGAAAACCATATAATGCTGGTACCTGGTATATCTCCAGAGGAATGCTGCTGCAAAGCCTGGGGACCACCACAGCAAAGGCCCTTTCATGTGCCACTACATCTCTGAAGGGCCTACATACAAGAAGGGCCTATCCTTAGAACCCTAAAATCTAGGCAGGTCTACATTGTAGAAGCTGCTTCTACAGGTATTCAGGGCCCAAGTTATTGAAAGTTATATATGTTAAGATCAACTTCTTGGTCTGAGCTCAGTAATGAACAGGCAACCAGTGCAGATCTTTTAAGATCTTTCAAGACTGGCCTGATGTGCATCTGGCTGGAGTCTCCCATCAGCAGGTGAGTTTGCAGAGCATGACATTTCACTATTCAGGAGAGGCCAAAGCTGATGAACCAGCTGAACCAGTCAAGAGATAAAGATAAGCCTTTCTGAGCCTCAAGTGACAGTGATAAATGCAGAAGCCCCCCCCCAGAACACTCACTCATTCTTTCTGAGACCAAACAACTTCATCAAGAATCAGGCGCCCCCTAACTTCTTACTCTCAAGGCCCCATCAAATCTTCTCTGAATTCAGTTTCAATTTACTGATCCCTATCCAGTCCATTACTGCCTCCAGGTAGTGATCATGCACCTGAACTGCCTCCCCTGATTCAGTAGGAATGGAGAGATAGAATTGAGTTTCACCAGTTTACTGATGACACTTTATACCAAATCTCCTGAAGACCTCCCCCAATGGCTTCATATAGATGCTGAATATCATAGGGGATAGAACCAATCCCTGAAGAACTTCAAATGAGAGTTCCAAATGTGTCAAATTAAAGCTCCTCATTGCTACTTTTGGAGCCTACCTCAGAGTTAGGAGAACCACTCTACATCAGTGCCTCCAGGTCCCTGGCCCTGAAGTCATTCCAACAGGATACCATGGTGAGTAATATTAGGAACCACAGAGGGATCAAGGAGAACCAAAAGGGTCCCATTGTTCCTTTCTCCTCATAAGGGTTATCTGTCAAAGTAGCCAAGGCAGTCTCGGTGTTATATCCTTGCCTGGAACGGGTCTAGATTATTGAAGGTAATGGGTCCTGCTACTGAAGGTAAGGAGAAACTTTGTAACAAATAAAACAATACTAGAAACAGCAACAGTAAATTTTATATTCATGCCAGTGGTAATAAAGCAAGAAATAAAAACTTTTTTCAGGTTTGAATGATTTGAAATAGAAAAAAAGATAACTTCCAAATGATATACTTTTAGATGAGTCAACAGACTCTGTCCATAGATTAAAAGCAGCACTAGAATCAGATAGAGGATGTATAACACATGACATATGAACATTCTTTCATATGGTATGAACGTGTATAAAAAATAGAAAACAGAGCAATCTCTTTAAAGAAGTAAGATTCTTAAAAGACCAAAATTTAATAATAGACTCAAAGTTATCACTGTTATCTTTATTTGAACATGGAAATGAACATGCTTTATATAAATAAATGATAATATTTCTGTTAGTATCACTTAGATTAGTATTGGCATTTTCTTGCATGTTTGGCAAAGATTTAACTATATCAAAATGGTTCCAGTAATCTTGGAGCTCTGCTCTAATGGAGAAAATTAAAATGAGAGCGAGAGAAAGTCCTTTTATGAACAAAGGACTGGATGATTTTAAAACATATGGCAAAAATTTATAATTTAGGCTCCAACTCAAGATTACTTTCTACCTTCTTCTCATGGGTGATTGTAGGAAGATTTATTGAATTACAGTTAAAATTTTAAGACATATCAAACTATCGTGTTTTAAATTATGTTTTTAATGCTATATGTGTGTGTGTACATTTAACAGTACAATTTACCTATGTTTGATATTTCCATAGTAAAATAAAACAAAATAATGTTAAATGGTACTATTGTGTCTTTAATTCCAAATAAAAAGCTTGGAGAATAAAAACACACAACAACCAACCTCTTCCATAGTGTATTCTTTTTATCTCCAGTTGCCAACGCTCTTTATTTTTTCAAGGGATAGAAGGAAATTCAGCATGTATAACATAACTGGCAGGTAAGAAGTGAGACCTGCAGTACAGAATCACTTTTGAACTCTCTGGACCAGTGGTTCCCAAAGTTGTCTGGGCTACGACCCATCTAATATAAGTTTACCAACTCGGGACCCACCTCTAGGAAATTTAACCGTTACCAATATGAATAAAGGACTTTTCAAATAACAAACAAAGTTTTAATACAATTTTTTTATTACTTAACTCTACAGGCAGGGCCCACTCAATATTCGCTCACGACCCACCAGTGGGTCCCGACCCATAGTTTGGGAAACCCTGCTCTGGACCACACTTTGATCTTTTTTGAGCTCTGTCAGATAATACTACAATCTGTGATTTCAAGTAAAAGCACCAGCCAGGAGGAGGAGTTTTTAAAAACCATGTCCTAGGTCCAATGGTAAGCTGAAGTAGCATCCCTTTGGATTCAGGATTTAGAACAGTACATGGAACAACTGCCTTTGAGAGCATGTGGTCTAAACAAAGGGCTGCCCCAAATTTCTGGGGAAATGGCAAGCTGACACGATAGGAGAAAATCTGATCTCCTTCCCAACTGCAACGTGGAAGGGCCGAGAGGGGGACAACATTCCTTCTGTTGGAGGAATGAAGTTTAGAAACTGGCTTCAAAATTCTTCATACTGACATGGGATGGGAAAGGAAGTGTGAAATGACCCCTCAACTCTGCTTCAGCAGCTCCACATTTCCACTGAGTTCACCATCGACACCACACAACTTGAATGTGGGGTGCATGCCTCAGTGGGTTTCTTAGAGGGGACAGGTGAGGTGGAGGTAATTTGCCGACTACTGGCCTCACTATCATGAATACTGATCCCTTCATATGTCCCCCCCCCTATTTCATTGTGCGCTGCTTTAAAAGAGCAAAGTGGCGTAAAACCACTATAATAACAAAAAAGTGAGTCCAGACTTTTAAAAAGCTGCACCATGTTGTAGACATGGAAATGAAGTTGTGTTTGGGTAGATAAAAGATTGAGGGGGAGAAGGAATAAATGGTGAATGACTAAAAGTGCCACCAAGGGATTCTATGTCCTGATGCAACAGCAAGGAAATAAGGAGGGTGGAGCTTGACCTTCCTGTCCCAGTGATGTCACAGTTTAAAGGATGGACCAGGATCCAATTACTGACTGCAGGGGAAGTGGTTCCTGGTGAGGGAAGGAGAGAAAAATAGATGGTTTCTCCATGCTGAGAATGGGAAAAATGAAGAGTGGGAACGAGCAAGTCCATTTTGAGTCTATGTTAGAAGTTGGATTATCCTTGCCTTGTTGGAATGTAACCCTTGAGTGGCAAGGAGCTGGAGGGAGTCTTCACGGGATGCTGAGAAAACTTCCCTCTCCAGGGGCAGCAGTGGACTCGGCAAAGCTTCTTTGAATGGGTGGGACCACAAGGCCAAGAGGAACAAAACTGCCCAATGACATTTGCATGCCTGCTTTTGATGCAATCAAGCTCAGATAAGTTCCTTTTTTAACCCACGGAAGGATTGAAACTTAAAAGCAATGAAGCCTTCGGGAAAAAGCTTAAAAACAGCCTTGTGAGTCTCCATTGACTATTTGAAATGCTAAACTCAGCATAACCTCTAAAATTTTAGTGGAAGCTGTAAAGTACCGGTTAAAGTTTTCACAAGCTGGGGGATCCACAAAATCAATAAATCCTGAATCTTACCACAATTAAGATTCAAAGAGATAGGAGCCTGGGAAAGGAAGTAAGAGACAGTATATCAAAATGAAGTACAAAAATGGATGCTTTGAAACAGTAAGTAAAGTGACACTCTAGCCGGAACAAAACTTTTGAATCTATGAAATCTAAGGATCTGCAAATTTAAATGGAGCTATGAGGACAGTGCAAGTTAGGAATGTGCAAAATGACAATAGAATTTGCAAATTTGATTGAATTTTTCAAATTTGCAGACATTTGCATCAAGTAGAAAATCTGGTTCTTTGAACATTCGAAGCAAAGATCCAGTTTGGTCTAGAGGTTAGGGAGCCGGATTCTTATCTGGGAACACCGGGTTTGATTCTGCTCTCCCCCATGAAGCCAGCTGGGTGACCTTGGGCTAGTCACAGCTCTCTTCTGAGTTCTCACAGCCCCACTCACCTCACAGGGTGTTCTGTTGTGGGGAGAAGAACAGAAAGCTTTGTCAGCTGCTTTGAGTCCCCTTAAACAGGTGGGAAAAGCAAGGTAGAAAAACCAACTCTTCTTCTTCTTTGTACACATGTACTCAGTCAGGGCCCTAAAGAAAGCAGACGCATTTGTGCCAAATCTGGGTCCTTTCTGCACTTGGCCTTATTCTGGGCCATATCTAGGGATAGGGGTCTGTGGTCCACATGCTAATGCAGAGTATGGTAAGCCTCACTTGGTGCCTGCCATAGCCTGCATGGTCATGTGGACAGCAGACCCCTTTTCTGGGATACAATCCAGAATAAGGCTAAGTGCAGAAAGGCCCCTGTTCTAAACAAACATACCCACCCAGCCCCAGTTAAAAAAGCTTGTTTTGGGTCCAAACCAGCCTGTGGCTTGATTAATTCATTCATCTGCTTGACAAATGGGTTCATATTTTTCTTCAAGAACAGCTGCTAAAAATTTTCCACACTGGGTCTTGTTCTGGAATTTATGGGGCTGCTGACCGCATGCTAGTGTGGACTACAGCAACCCCCCCACCCATCATGCTTTGTCCACAGTGGATGAAGTATGGACTGGGTTAGAGTGCCCAAAATGGTGTCCTTGCCCAGTATAGCTGTAGACTTCAACAAAACTATCTGGGACACCTTTTTTTGCAGCACTCCTGGAAAACCATCACAAGTTGGGTTGCCCCAAAACTATCCAGTCTGGAAACTCTGATTTAGGCTGGGAATTTCTGAGCCATTAACTCAGCTGTGTAGCAAGAATTAAGATCAGTTTATGCCACATTTTAGAGATATATAATAAAATATGTACTACAATACGTAATATAATAGTATAAACTTGTAAAATATCAATTTGAAAAAAGGAATAAAGAACATTTATCAGTAATGTTAAGTGTCAAGAAGTCAAATAATAAAAGAACCATGAATGCTTGTTACTCTATTTTTTTGAGCCTACAAACACCCTAAAAATGACTATGTTTTCAGGAAATGCTTCATGCTTCCACCTGAGTCCACACTTTTCTGGCTAGGATTAGCATTTTGTGTTAATTCATTTCAACGGCACCTGCTCGTCTGTTGCATGGCAGACCTAGACAACAGAGGCTTCTGTCCCCCAACACAACATGAATTGGCCAGAAAGACATGGCCTTTCTACATTCACATCTGGTGTTCTGGGACAGAACAAGGCAAGCCTCCCCATCCCAGATTAAGCAACCTCTAATCAAGTTGAGATGGGTTATCTTTGGAACCGGACAGGGCTTTCTGCCTTTGGACAGCCCAACCCACTCCAGTCCTCATGAATGCCTCTGAAGAACCTTAGAGGTAGCAGCAAAGCTACAAAGGTTCCTTTGTACAGAGGTTCCTTTGCTGAAGTAAGAATTTCCAGGTTTGTTGATGAACTCTGTTTTAACAGTAATTGATATATATGTGGTACCTGTAACAGTAAGTTACTATTGTTTTCTCTATTTCAACCTGTATTGTATATTACATAGCTTTTGCATTAATGTGGATTCCCGTGTATACAGTATTTGATTTTTAATGTAATGAATTGGATGCTGTTTGCTTTGCATTGTTATTGCATTTTTGTTTTCACTTGTTGTAAACCATCTTGGGCAATTAATTTGTAATGTTCTATACAAATAACAAAATGCAAATACTGTACAACAGTATCATTGAAGCAAAAGAGGTCATGTCAATGAAAACCAAGACTATAAGCCCAGATAATATTAACTGTGAGCAGTTCATTTTGAACTACTCTCTTTGAATATCCACAGTTTGAAATGTTAAGATGTCTGCCATCTTGTGAGGACTCAGAGCAAAGGCAAAGCAATTATCAACCACATTTCCTGCTACCATCCATTTCAAAAGATATTCACAAATAGTCTTTCATTCAATATATAATTGATCATTTGCAACCAAAAGATGAACAGAAGATCACTGGCTCTGATTATTTTAATGAAGATTTTGTTTTTCCATAAAGTTCATAGGCCTAAATAGGTTACACTTTTCATGTCCTGCTTGAAGGAGTTCCAGAAGTATATGCTCATCAGTTGCTTACTACATAAAATAGAAATACATTAGTATTTCCTGAATTGAAGTTCCTAATGCTGGAAAAGCTAGGAAGCAAGGATGGGAACTGAACTCTCATTTTTAAACAAACATTACCCACTTTTAGACTAGGTAATAGACTAAATAAATCTTCAGGCTGACCCAGAAAGCTTCTCTTAGGTTCTAAACAATTATTCCCAAACAACAAATCAGTTAACTCCGTATGGTGTATGTTGGTGCCCGCCATGAAGATCAAGCAATTCAGGCCAAGACCAGAGTGACAGTCCAGCAGCATATGCTGGAGATATCTACGCTGCCATGTCCCATCCTCCCCCAACTTTTGAGACTGGTTGTTAGCAGTCAATGTTGTTCTCATCAGGTATCCATAAACGGCCTATTTATTAGATGTTTCCAGGAACTCCACAAAATGGCACTAGGCTCCACGTGCTGGCTGAACAGGTCCTGTCTACACTCAGGAACATTTGAGAGAACACTTCAGAGCAATCTTTTCTTAGCCTGCTTCCTGGAACTATCTTCATGCTGGGGAGCAGACTAGCTGTCATCAGGAGTCATGACATCTCAAGGACTGGTCTGATGCTCCAATGTGACATGCCCAATAGTGCAAACATGCAGCCTAATGGGAAGTTTCCTAAGACTGCAGTCATGCCCAAGTTTTTAAACACCCTGAAGAAGTCAGGTTGTTCATGAGGCTCACACCCAAAAATGGCCTTCCATTTTTTTATCAGAGCCATTTGCTGAAGTTCAACTTACCCAGTATTTAGTTTTTACAGTTTCATAGTCCAACTACATTTTTAGGGTGTAAATGTGCCAGGGGACTCTCTCTCTGTGTGTGTGTGTGTGTGTGAGAGAGAGAGAGAGAGAGAGAGAGAGAGAGAGAGATCCAGACTTTCCTGGTCAAGCATAATAATAATTTTTCTTCCCTTCTCTTAATTAGTGCAAGAGCTTGTGGGTATTTTGTGGTATGGTGCCATCCACCCCTGCCTTGCTCTAAGCCTCACATCTTACCTTGCCTGATTTTCTGGGGGGGGGGGGTTTAAGGTGTTAAACCCAAGATATGTGAAAGTGTGTGTGTGGGGGGGGTGCCATATGTACATAAATCAATTAAATGATTTATTTTTCTAATATTATTGCAATATTAATAAACAATATTTTAAAATGAAATGGACCTCTACACTGCCAGTAGGTTATTCCTACCTTTGCCCTTGATTCTGCCCATATCTTGGCTTACAACGTAGCGGGGGCTTCACATACATTTGAAGGTGCAGAAATGAACACTTGCTCAGATCTTGGGTTTAAGAAAGAGAGGTCTGTGCAAGTATACAATCCTGCACTCTCAAATGCATTGGGTGAGGAGAGGTTACACATGCAACCAAATAATCAAGGCCGTGAATATGCGTGCAAGGATTATTTTGCTTCATAGACAGTATATGTGGGAAGCAGGAGGAAATGAAGCTGGAGAGCAAGAGAGGGACTTTAAAAGAAGAGAGATGCCAGTGCTCCACGGAAAACATCTTTGGAAGGTGGAGATCGAGTAGGCTGGCCTTTCCCTCCACTGAGAAGCCAAAAATAGATTGACAGAAGTTCATCCAATCACAGAGGGCAGAAGGAGGAAAAGGGCAGGTGGAACAGAGAGCAAAAGGACCCCCTTCACTGGACTGAGGATGGGGAAACTTTGAGATATGAACAAAGAAATGCAAATTGAGCAAACGCTACGTTTCATGCATGTGATCAAGCCAGTAATGGACCGAGGTCTGCTGTGCAGTAAGATGGACTAAACAGTTGTAGTGTAAACGAGCTCTAAAAGTGAATCAGTTTCTTGTAACATAGAGACAAGTAACATAATATCCTCTCGTCAAATGATATTTACTAATATATTTAGAACAACTTATTTATTTGTAAATAAAGGCAGGACTCAGATGAATATGTATCCAAAGCAGCTTGCCTTTTTACCAATATCACACAAAACACCATTTTTGCACACTTTATATGCATCTGCATGGCAGGTGGTGCACTGGGATAGACGTATTGGACAGGAAATGAGGATAAGATAAAATTCATTGAGTAAATGGCTTAGAAGCTTCAAAGCATACCTCTTCTTCAAGTGTTCTGTCTATATAACAAGTCTAAAAATAAAGAATACCAGGACTACATTATTCAAAGAAGAAACGATAGCATCTGCTTTCTGCAGCTTACATTAAAATGAGGACCTAAAGCAAAATTTACATTTGTAGTGTCAAATCACTGGGAAAAAAAGGCTTTCTAGTAGAGTACTGTATTTTATAAACTCTTCTTTTTAACCACATTTTACTTATGCCTGTACTGAATTTTTATCAGTTCCAAATTTTGAATCTCTGAAATTATTTATAAGGGAGAAACAAATCCTTAAAATACCTAAGCAGAAATAAGCAGAACTGAGTTTAATGTTACTTCACCCCAAGTTAATGCATATCACTCACAAGCATGTTTAAACTAGAATAAAGAACATTTAAGATTATGATAGGAACAGAAGTACTGTTTTTTAAAAAAATGAAAAGAAATTAAACTGCGCATTCATAAACTTAGGTCAAAGCATCGGTTGACAGATAATACATTCATTTAATTTTTAAAAAGATGTATTATTCTGGAAAAGACTCAGGCTGCATCCTCATGATAGGGAATCTTTCCACTGGGTCCCAGAAGAAGAACATACGATGTCAACTTACTGCATGTTTCAAGCTGCATTTTAAACTTAAAGCATGGTGCTATTTGGGGAAATTAAAGAAATGACCTGGGGTTGCTCATTTTCTTTGCCTCACAAAATACAGCTGTCTGGACCACAGGGCAGGTAGGTTGCTTACATAGCTACCATTCATCTATACAATGGTAGTGCAAGTACCTGAGACAAAGAGGAACTTGTTCCTACTCTGCAGGATGTTTCCTGCACTTCACACTCTTCTGCTTTAAAAATAACGCTCTAAGCAAAATATAGCACCTCATCTTGGCAAGAATATAACAACCAACTAGTGGCCTTTGTTCAGAATGCAGTGTGATGAGTTATATGATGCCAACTCCTTTCGTTTAATCTGTCTTGCTAGGCATACAGCCTGGTTCTTGGCTGTGCTCCCTTCATTGGTTATTAGATTCTCACTAGGCCTCAAAGTGGGATAGAGATATTATTAAGAGTATCTTATGGCCAGCATAGTGCCGATAAAGGAGGCAGGCCAAACAGATGCTCCCCAGGTTCTGGTTGGCTTCCATCCAACCTTCCCAGAGAAAGCGTCTCTTTGGCTGTTTTGATGCTAGCAATGAAGACTCCATTAGGAACCTGATAGGTACTCGATTGGTATGGATCAGTCATGTACTATCTGCACAGAGGACCCCTTAAGAACCCCATTAAGACCCCATTCTGAATGTGCTATACCCACAAGTGCCAGTGAAATCCAGATTTAATGAGGTCTTCTGGCCCTTAAATCCATATTAACAGTAGACCCCTTTAAAGTAGACCTGATCTTCAGTTGTGAAGGCCAGATCAGAGGACACAAGTCCACACGTCTATCGGTGCAATGGGGTCCAGGAACAAGTTTAGAGGCTGCCATTTGCTGTGGAGTGGCTCACAGCTACATAGGCCCTCACGTCCTTCGTAGCCGTCTATGAAGCTGAGCACAAGCTTCATAGCGGCTGCGTAGGCAGCTACGGAGCCATGTCTCTCTGCCATGCCCACTGTAACTGGAAGTGACCCCTGACTGACAGCTACATGGACCAATCACACTGTACCACTGGTGGACCTTCCTACTCAGGCCTAATTGGAGCTTCAGGATGGGTATTATGGCATCTGTACGGCAAACCTGTGTACCACCCATTGTCATCGGGTGCTAGACAGCCTGTGCAGATGTATGGGCCCCTCACCAAGATATAGATCTTCTGGGACTGTATTCAATGAGGACTGAATGTCAAAGAACCAGATCTTCTAAATGCAATGAAGGTAAGTGCAAAAACATTCTTTGACATGGAAGTGACATCCTGGGGGGTGGGGGAAGGAAACAGCAAGATCCTAAGTTATTAAACTGAAGTACTCCCATCCAGCTCCATCCAATCTTGGTCGGAGCTTTGTTTGTATGGTGTCACATACATAGAAAACTGATTTAGCTTCCTGGACAATGGCTGGAGGGGGTCTGAGGTGAGCTTTTATTAGAGCAAGTATTCTGAGTTATAGGTAGCTCAAAAAAAAACTGGCTAGGTAAATTAAATAACTTGACAGGGCTACTCGTCCAAGCTTCTAGGTGAATTTGGCATTCAAGCTGTAGTCTGGATGCACCTGCCTTACTTGATCAGTTTGGCGCTTTCCACACTGCACAGGCTGTTCTGGCACATGTAGTGAGGGCAAGTAGGTGTGGACCATGCTGGAGTGGGCTAACAGTGACCTAATCCAAGGACTATCCATATTTAAACAGTCCATTGCAGCCGAGTTCTAGCTGCCTGTTTGAAAGGTGGCAGGGAGCCTTGAACATTTGTCCTTGTTTCAGGGCCATTTCTGGTTATGTTTCTTGGTGCATCATGCCATTCTGGCCCTGTATTCTGAACCAGACTTCACTCTGGTTGTGGATCTTCTTAAAGAGGTCCACTGATTTGTCCTGTGCAAATGAAGTGAGCTTGGGGGAGGTGGGGTTTCCTCAACATATGTGGAAGAATGAGCCTTAAATTGGAATATATTCTGATCCAAACCCAATACACCGAGGCCTTTCGCTCAGAGAGTCAAAGCTAGGTGAATAGCTATCTTATTCAACTGCCTGAATCTTTCATGAAAAGATCACTATAAAATCTCAGCTGTAACGAAGCTGCATGCAAAGCAGGGGGTCCCATTTGATCCTTGGCATCTCACTGTAAGAACGTTTGGCAAATCTCTTCAATATCCTTTGAAAGAAAACTACACAGACAGTCCATGCAGTCTGCCAAGCCTTGATTTCAAGGATGGTTGGGAATGTCTTACCTTTTTCTCGTGCAAAAAGGCATTCAGGCTAAGGGAAAAAATAAAGGATTGAAATAATCTAATTATATTTCTCCCTGGTTAGCTTTCCATGTTTTCCAAGTCAACTCTGATTAGTAACTCCAAGAGTGAATTGCTCTATGATTAAGCTTCCATCCACATGCATAAAAAATGGTCCTTTTCACATGAGGCAAAAAGGTGAACTCCCGGATTGCTCCAGCACGGGACATGCACACAGCAGAGAGCCGCTTCCCAGGGCTGCACATACAGCTGTGGAGCATGTTTTCATAAGCTTGGCACAGCTCCTTTTCCACCTTTCTCCATAGAATCTGCAATTATTATTCTGTTATACTTTTTGGACATTCAGCACTTGCTGGAGTTCCACACCAGCAAGTGTACCAAGAGTCTCCTTTTTACATATTAGTGCAGAATATGGGAGCCCCCTCTCCCCATCACTAGCACACTCCATTCAGAAAGGATGTAACATAATCCAGATCAGAAGGACTTCTGTCATACCAGCTTGACCAAGTCCGGGGCATAGAGGCATGAAGAAGGCACACATCTGCTTTCCAAACTACTGGGGACCCATTTCAACAGTGCACCAAAAATGCCTCCAAGATAGGTTTCCAAGGTGCTTCTGGGACAGGAACCCTCGTTCCTAGCCATTGTCGCACCCGGCCGAGAAGCTCATATGACCTTCTAGAGAGGTGTAAACGCTGGTCTGGACAAACGTCACTGTGAATGTGGTACTGTTCAAGACTGAACTGGAGAGCCACTGCTTTGGATCATGCCAGAAAAGTGCAGAGAACCCCTTTATTAATTATATGCTTTAAGCCAGTGATTCTAAACCTTCCTAATGCCGCGACACTTTAATGCAGTTCCTCATGTCGTGGAGACCCCCAACCACGGGGGTGGGGCAGCTGGGAGGGGGGGAGGGAGGAGCAGCAGAAGACTCGTTGCAACCCCTCTGAAAGGGTACTTCGACCTCCAAAGGGGTCCCGACCCACAGGCTGAGAACCACTGCTTTAAGCTAAAAATAAAAATAAACATATCTCACAATGGTGCATATAGCTACATTCTCAACTAGAGACATTTATGTACTGTCTTTTAAAACGTTCACTTTCACTTTCCATTTTGTGTGCTTGCTGTGTACTTAGTGTATTTTCTTTTGCATGAAGAAACTGTTCTACACTGGGTCAAGTTGCCAAACTGCACCAATATGGATTATTTCAAAGTTATCTTCTTGTGTTTCCTGAGCACACCTGAAGGCTCACATGTGCATCTTTAAGATAGCCAGATCCAGAGACCGGAGATCTGAGAAAGGAAAGAAAGTCCAGCAAAGAAGAGGCTAATCTGTGATAGATATATTATTTTGCCACAACATATTAAAAATATGTTTGTCTAAAAAGAAAAACTGGGCTCCTGGACATCTGAAAAGAAAGAAACAGCTGCAAGTCACAGATATAAATCCAAAGAGACATGTGGGAAAGAACACTCGGAAGCCTGGCTTCACTATGCTAATAGAATGACTGGCTATCTTTTTCAAGGTAAGATAAAAAGTTACCATAGAAAATATTTTATGTTCTCAAAGACACACTGAAAAGCATGATTTCAGTACTATATGGCCTCTATATCAGGCAGCGTCTGCAGAAGCACAGGAAAGGTCACTTTTGGCTAGTAGTGCTTGCTTTGACCAAGAAGCTGGGAGGCATGCCATTTGCACTGCTGCGATACCCCAACCTTTGCAAATTTCAACTCAGCATCATCAGTTTCAACCAAAGCCACTACAGTTTGGCTGGACAGCGAGACCGCAGGCAGGTCACTCCTGTGACAGCTGTACCTCAGCATGGTGGTTGCAGAAATAAAGCAGGCCAACGATCCCACTCAGCACTTCCATGAACAGATTTGGCCGTGATGTGTGTGGTGATATGCGCTCGCCAGGCTCCCAGTACTCTTTCAGAACAGCCTGATTTTGGCATACATACAGATCTTGCCTCTGATCCAGCTGGTTTTGTGACAGGTTCTCCCACTTATGGGAAGTGGTGAGACCTCACCTGTATTTGACCTATTAAATACAGCTCCTAATCCTTCTTGCTGTACTTCAGGTCCTTTGGAGCCAATCTCTAGTTTTTGGTGGTGTTTATTTACCTTAAATAAATCACAATCCTAAATATATACAGGACAGGGGGAGCTTTTTATATGCATTGGTGTACACAATGGATTTTAGTTTACTAACTAAAGGGCTTCCACTGTTTCTCACTTGGGACGCAAACAAACTCAGGGCGAATCCCCACAGCAAGCTTATTTCGCTTTCCCTAAACCGAAATAATAGAACCGGATGCAAACGCGAATTTGCCTGTTCCCATTACTTTTAACTTAATCGCGCTGGATCCGGATTCTGAGGATCGTACGTGGCATACGTGACTCAAGGTGGGACTCAAGTGGCTACTTTTTAAAAGCCACTTTTTGGGGCTGCCCTGCCCTCTTCTTCCTGGTATGGACATGCCACCCATAAGGGACCCCTTCACTGAGCCTAACTGGGTGGCTGCCGCTTCCATGGATGGAGGAAAAATGGCAGCGGGCAGCCAGCCAGCGATTCTTTCCCCTCCTCTCCCCATTGCTCAGGGCACACAGCAGCAGCGGCAACTAAAGCCCCTTTGCTTTCAACATTCACATTCAGCTGCTTTCCTCCCTTCCTTTCCCTTTCTAAAGTCAGAACTTTTAGAATTGCGCATAATTGCAACATTATTATCAGGTTGAAGTGGTTCCATCGCTACAGTGTAGCGTTGCTGTCAAGGGTGAATTTTTAACACTGAAATCACTGTCTTTGGAAGCAAGCTATTGGAAGCGGGAAACCCTAAACATGGATTCTCATCCCTTAAAACGGTACTGTCCACACAGTAAAAAATGTAAAACGTTTCAAGCGCACGATCCGGAGTGAGACCTGTTGAAATTAGGATTGAGATTCACCAGGCTTTGGGGTGGTTTAACACAGAAAAAGCGTGTTAAGCCAAACTGCCATGCGGACTCCGAGGATTGAAAACATTTTGAATCCGAGATAAGGTTGCCGTGAAGACACGGCCTCAGTGACACAGACAGAACTTGATAAATCACTTAAGGAGCTGAATATGACTACCCCTAGCACTTTTCCTTTTTTCACTGCTGCCGCACACTGGGTAAACACCTTCACTGAACTGTCCATCAGAACCGCTAGATCCTTTTTCACAGAAAGATCAGCCCCAACATCGTTGTAATTGGGGTTCCTTATCCTAATGTGCCCGTTGGAGGTACCAGTAAGACCCTTGAGCTTTGGTGGTGGCAAGGAGAGAGCAGTTTGAAGCACTCTGACAACTCTTGAAACAGCTCTGCTGGTGAATCATTACAACAGGCCTTGAGCCAGCACAGCAGAGAAAGAGTGTGTCATTTGTGCAGATGCTGTGTTCCTTCTGGAAAATATATGTGCAATGAGAGAGGTTGGCATCATGCAGTCATCGTGCCCTTAGACTGCACTCAGAGTATCATAAGGGCACCATGCAGATCCTGCTGCAGAGATAAACACGACATTATGAGCATTCATTAACAAATATTGAATGTTTTCTAGTTCAGAAGTAGCTATGAGTGAGATTGACAAGAACAGCAGCTATGAGTGAGATAGATTTGGCTAGCCTTTGCAAGAAATGTTAAATAAATTTGGAAATGAAAGGACTATATAAATAAGTTTATATTTTTAGTGTTGAGTCTCCTGCTTTTCGGGAAAATCACTTCTGATAGCGCTTTCCATCGCTCTGTGTCAGAGCAGTGGTTCAATGAGCAACAGATCATGCAGTTCCCATGCCCTTTCAGCTATCATGATGTGTGGATCCTGCCATAATCTTACTTCTGTGGTATAACTGCCATTTTCAGGAGGCCTGAGGCATCTGTCTCGAACACTAATAAAGCCACTGCTCTGGATGGGCCAATATCCCAAATTAATCTGCAATCACTTCCTATGCCCCTAAAACCTTCAGGATCTACTCCCACATGGTGAAATATAAGTCTTGTCAATTTTACTTGCTACACAGATGATATTTACTTTGCAGAGTTGCTAGAACTGTATTTTACAGTTGATTCTGCTTAACCAAACTGCTCCATAATGAGCAAAAATGTCACAACTACAGTGATGAAGAGGTTGGGGTAACTAATAGAGAAGTAATAATTAAAAATTAAACAAAGTAATTATTATGCCTTTGAGCATTAAAAAAATCACTAATATTTTAAAGCTTGGTGTAGCATTTTTGCCCTTCAGTCCAAAGGAATATGTCTATTCCACTGATTCAAAGTAATGCTTACTTCTGTAAAAAACCAGCAAAGATTAGAAAATGTGTATAATTAAACTGGGTTTCTTTTCCAGTTAAACCAAAAATAATTATTAAGCCTTTTTACTGTACTGTATTACACTGTTATTTTACCTTTTTTTAAAAAAAGTACTGAATCTTTTAGTTCACTGAACTAATAAGGCTATGATGTCAAGCACTTCCAGATTTAAAATGTATGACTGAAAAAGTCCCAACTGATAAAAAGTTTGAATTGTTATACTGCAGTTCTATTCAGCTGCCACACTGAAGCCTCTATCAAACTAAAAAAAAATCTATTTCATGCTATTTCTTAAAAAGCTCTATAGATATAAAAACTCAGATTTATACACTGTAACAGTATGAATAGTGACCAATAATCATTCAGTGTATTTTCCAAAAATGTAGAGAATTCAAAATGCATAGTCTATTCATCGTGCCAAACAAATCACAGACTGTACTTCAAATGCATTGCAGGACTATTAGGTAATCTTTCTTTGTTTGGATTCAGTAGGCTTCAGTGACAAACATTCATCTTCCTCTGTCCTGCAAGATCTCATTCTCCAGTTTAGTTAAAAGCTCCTTCAGCTGCACTATCACTTTTTTACAAATGAAAGTTAGTAAAATTGTAAAAGTTGGTGAAGTTATTCCATTAAACCTAAGTGCAAAAATCCTTCAGCAATTAAGAAAAACTTTCAGAAGATTTTAATCTATTTTTCTATGTTTAAATTGTAGATTGAAAATAACATTACACTTGTAGATAAATAAAATTATAAATAAAGCTTTTAAAATGAATGACCAACTGCAATTACACATTTTTGATCTGTAACTTCTATCCTGAAACACCTTTAAATATATAAACACACACACTATTCACATTACACTAAGAGGAGAATTTCTGGAAAGAGAAAAAAAGACTACACAAACACACCCCTGAGTAAAAATAAAAATAAAAACGAGAGCAGCATATTTTAAAAAATCGGAGCGGCATATTTAAAGATCTGTATGTAACAATTTTCCATGCCAACGCGTACATATTTTCCACCACTAAGATTTTTGTTCTTATTTTAACAGGTGAAAGCAATTACATTGAAAATTATTGCACTGTGAATGGTCTTGTTGGAGAAAGAAAAAACGTATTTCATAAATACTGTACAGTACCAAAATCAAACAGAAATCAGAAAAAAGCCACTTGTTCAGCACTGCCATAGAGCAGAGATCTCTTCTACACCCAATACATGCATACACAATCACCCCAAAAAATACAAACAATATCTTACCTAATACTGTAATCTTAACAAATGAAAGAAAATTTGAAGTGCGCAATTAAATACAACATGCACATTGGGTGGTCCAGAATTATTAGCTATGAATGTCCAAGGACTAAAACAGCATATGAGTGTCTAGAACCAGGCAGTTGCCACTGTTGTGATGTCACAAACTACAGAACTTCTCCCACCCTTTGGTCCTGTAACTGCAAGGAGCCTAGTCAACATGCATTCCCCAATGGTGGATTGGATCAGCTGCTCTTGTGTGTATGGAGCCTGGTATTTTGCTGGCACACCGTGCATACACAGCCCCAGTTGAACATGTAAGTATTCCAGTTAACTGAATTCTTTTATGACCGTTTCAGAATAAGAAGTTGACTGTCATTCAGATAAAATTATCACAGCAAAATAAAGTTATATCTGTTAAACATTTAAATAATAAGCTTTACAAAGAAGAAGAAAAGAACTGAATTGTTTTGATTGACTTAGAAATACAAAATTTAGCGGGGACATGCATTGTTTTTGATGAAGCTTTTTGTAAGTTAAATAAAAAATGTTGTTCAAAACATTAGGAACTGCTTTTATATGGAGTTTAGCCTCCCAGTCTGCATACAAAGTGTCTTCTTGCTGCATAACTGATGTAGATTTACTAAGATAGTCAGTGACATGCAAGCAGAAGATAGGAGGTGAGAATCGAGATATTCCGGTATGGAATTTTCCCTTCCCCCAAATCAGTGTTTTACTTTCCTTAGATCAGAATCAGGTTTGATGTTCTCAATGTGTGGTGCAAACCAGCACAGGACCCTTGTTCTAACACTCCACCTCTTCCAGATTACCCATCTTCCTTTGATTTACTGGTGGTGTTAAGGCTAAAGAATGATGCTCTATATTGTTTCCTGCCCTACAGGAAGACTTGCTGTAGTTGTGTGGTGCTCAGTTAGATAGAAAGCAGCTGGACATTCCCTGTTCAGAAAACAAAGTTCCCATGCCTGTTTTTATACATAAAATGTAAAAAGTAAACTACCAATAACGTGTAGCAAAGGTAACATTTTTTGCAAGCTGTAAAACTTGAACAGTGCAAACAAACAAACCTATATCTACCTCAGAGAGTTAAATAAATAAAAACAGTAGAAAAAACAAAACAGAAAACTCTTCATGCGAATATCACAAAATTAAGTAATAGGTATAAAATATTAGGCCACATCTAAACTTCTGGAGAGGTGGATTCATTTGGGATAGATGAAGGAAGGCACTTCCATTCCTGCTGCCCTACTAATCTCCACCTCAGAGCATAGAGCTGCTATTTTCTATGGTGTTTCCATGCAACACTGACTCAAACTGCCCAGTAACAGAAGTAACTCTGCAAGCAATCGTGCTGGAAAACGACCTGTACAATTGCTATGAAGGCACCCACCGCCACCAAAATTGGAGAGCAGCTGGTGTCTCTGAATGGTAAGTGGAGTGGTGGCCTTAATGTTCTGCCAGCAAAATCTCCACCCATTTATAATTCTCTCTCTCTGGGCATGTCCCCACGGAAGCCAGTTGCTTCGCTAGTGACACGTGTCATAAAAATCCCCATTGTAACTCGCAATAAAGTGTCCCTATGTGGTTTGGGGCAATGCGGATTCAAATCATACATGACTGTCCCCATGCAAGCTGCAGCATGAACCCGCATCTTTTTCTCCTCACCCACTCTCTCCCCTGATAGGAAGCCATGTAGATGTCACCATAACCTGTCCTGCCCACTGCAGCGATGACAGGCAAACAGCTGCAACAATGACAGGCAAACACCTCAGTTGCACCTCCACAAATGCAAAGTTCATTCCTTTTCTTGGCCACCACAATTAAAAGCATAACCAAAAGCTAGTTAAAAGAATAACTAAAAGATCATTCTTTTTTCTTGGCTGCCACAGGTTAGCAGAGGTGAGTACATCCACATAACAGCGGGCATGACAGCGGGCACCCTCCACTCGCAACCCGCTCAAAATTTTCTTCCAATTCAGGTCCCACATTTGCTATCAGAGAAGGGGGGTGTAATAACTGTAGCCATTTATTTAAAGAAATTCCCAAGTGGCTGCTGATCACAGCGTGCATGGCAGGAACAGGGAGCAGAGGCAAAACGCTGCCGCAAATACTGCGGCCACCAAGCTCCACCCCAAATAGCCCGGGAGCATCCACATGATCCCAGGACAATACGTGCTAGCCCCCTATTTTGGAAGGAGTACACTTTCTACATGGGTTTTTTTTTACACGTATTACCTCACATGTAACCTTTGCATAGAGACACTCCCAAAGCGACCTCACAATAATTTCAGAATATTTTCAGCATGGGGACAAGCCCTCTCTCTGTCACCTGCAGAAATCCTTCCAAACCTCTGAGCTGGGAAGCAGACAGATTTATATTATGTTATCAAGGACAACAGTCTTGGCTTTTAACAAACATAATCAGAGTAACTGAATAAAATCCATAAGTTGTTCTTCCAACCAGTGTTTTGGTTTTGGGCAGACAGAGGGGGGCAAATTTCCAACACCCTATGAAAGGCAGAGTCTACTTTTGGCCTGTAGCATGGGTCCAGTCGGAGAGTGACTGAATCCTCAGAGAAACAGCACAGAGGGTAAACTACTGAAAAGCTGCCATGTCCAACACCCTCCTGGCAGAGGGCACGACAACCAAGAATAGGGCTTTATAGGCTAGCAATCTAAGGGAAATATCCCATATTCGTTCGAATGGGGTGCCGGACATGACAGCCAAGATGATATTAAAATCCCAGGTGGTATAATGCTGTACTATCGGTGGGCAATGGGCCTTAACCCCAAGGAAAAAAGATTTGATATGTGGGTTACAGGTCAGGGGAACTTGGCCTTGGACTTACATAATGGCGGCTAGTGCGAAGACTTTTTTGCGTACAGTGTTACAGCACAAACCTTTGGAAACCCCAGCCTGGAGGAAAACTAAAACATCCTCAAACTTGGGAACTAATGGGTCCAAACATTTAGAAAAACACAGCGGCAAAAGGCCTGCCATGAGGAGTTTTATATCCTCCAGGTAGAGGTCCGCCGTGAGGCTAGAATGGTATGGACCCCCTGGTCAGGGAAGCTGGCTTTCAATAAGAATTGAGCTCCCAAGCCACTAAGCATAACCATGCTGGGTCTTGGTGGAGAGACCTGGCTTGGGAGAGGAGATCCTGCCTGGGGGGAAGGAAGATGGGAGCCTCCACTGACAGGGTTATGAGGAGTGTGAACCACAGCTTCCATGGCCAGAATGGAGCTGGGAAGATTACCCTGGCTCTGTCTGTCCTGACCTTCCTGAGTGCCTGGGGTATAAGAGAGAAAAGAAGAAAGGCATATAGTAATTTGGGTGGTCACAGAGCAAAAAGAGTGTCTACTGCACAAGCTTCTGGATCTCGATGTCTTGACATGTAGGCATCTACTTGGTGATTGAACGCTGAAGCGAACAGATTGATGTCTGGTTTGCCCCATCTTCTTGTAAGATCTGAGAATACCTGCAGGTTGAGCATCCACTCTGCTTGGGATAGTTTCTGTCTGGTCAGGCTGTCAACCTACAAGCTCAGAACACCCTGTATATTAATAGATGGTAGGGAGGCTACATGAGTTTCAGCCCAAGAAAATAATAAGGTAGATAAATCCATGAGTTCCCTAGACCTGGTTCCCCCCTTCGGGTACACTGTGGGGCTTAGCTGTGGTGTTGTCAGTCATGATTAACATGTGTTTGTCTAGTAATTCAAGATGGAAGTGTTGTAGGGCTAGGAATATGGCTGTTAGCTCTAGCCAATTGATGTGGAATGTTCTGTCGTGAGGGGTCCAGACCCCTTTAGCCATGTGTTGCCCATATGTGGCACCCCAGCCCTGAAGGCTAGCATCAGTATATAGAACCTGAGGGGAAGGTCTAATAATGGCGACCCCCTTCCAAAGGTTTTCAGGGCTCATCCACCAGTGAAGATAGATAAAGGGACTTTTTCTCATAATTAATCAAATACCCACGTGATGAGAGGGCGTTGACGGTGTGTTGGAGGTGTGATTGTAAGGTAGAGGCTGAGTGAGCTATGAGGAGCAGATTATCCAGATAAGGAACAATAGCGATGCACTGCAAATGCAAATTTTGTACTACAGCGCCTAGGGTTTTTTTAAAAACCCTGAGACAAGGCTGAGAGCCCGAACGGTAAGGAAGTATATTGGCAGTGGTTCGATTCCACTCAAAAATATAAAAAATTGTGGTGATCGAGGTTGGCTGGGACATGAAGGAAAGCATTGGTCAGGTCAATGGCTGCCACGTACTGTCCCTCTTTGAGCTGACTTCAAATATTGTTTAAAGAATCAATCTTGAAGTAGGCTCTCCTCATAAATTTATTGAAGTATTTAAGGTCCAAGACAGCCCTATACAAACCCCCTTTTTTTTCAACAAGGAATACAGTGGAGACTATACACCATGCCCTTCAAACCCATTGGGGACCTTCTCAATGGCATTACTCTGCAAGAGCTCCTGGATGACTGAGGAGAGAGCTCCTTGTTTGGTTGGGTTGGAAGGACTGGGGCTTGCTATAAACGGGGACTTGGGATAACTCTGTTAGAGTGACCAATTGTCAGAGACAGTGTTGGCCCAAATATTGTAGAACAACTGGAGCCGAGCGCCAGTGTGTGACTCATCCATCCATGGGGGAAGTACCCTAGTTGCCATAGGTTTTGGGGTGACCCCTTCCCCTGCTGAGGGGTTGGTTCTTAGCTGAAGGTTTCCGCCCCCAGGAGCTGCATCCTCCTGAGGGCCAGAATCGAAAGGGCTGCTTGTGGTAGAACCCAGCATAGGGGCACTTAAATTGGGAGGAGGGGGTAGCAGGAGCAGAGGAGAGAACTTTCTTGTTTTTCTCAGTAAGGATATCCCTAAGGACATCCTCCCCAAACAGTTGCTTCCCTTTGAAAGGGGCCCCAATGATCTGAAGCTTGGAAGATGAATCAGCTGACCAAGCTTTGAGCCATAAGGATCGTCTTCCTGTGACAGTTGCAGCACTTGCACGAGCTACAACTAGGAAAGGGCTCTCTTGATACCATCTAGCATGGCTTTACGTATCACAGGTACATCAGCAGAAACTTGGATCTCCTCAATCCATTTGATAACTGCCCTAGTGAAAAGGGAAGCAGCTGCAGTGGCTCGAGACGCAAGTGAATCACATTCAAAAGGTTGTTTTAAAAGTGCTTCTAGCTTACAATCCATATTGTCTTTCAGTTCGGCACCAGTTGGAATAAGGTGAGTGGATGCTAATTGTAACACAGGTGGTTCAACCACTGGGACTGCCCAGATGGAAGTGGCATGGTCTGTGGGAATAGCTTCTCGGGCATGCCCGGGAGCCTCTTGGTGGAGAGGCTCTGCCCATTCTTGCATCAGAAGGTCCTGGAACAATGATGGGATAGGGAGGATCTTTTCCTGAGGTGGTGGAAGCATCAGAAGGTACTTGGCTTGTTTGATTTTCTCATCAGGAATGCCTTTGTCCAGAGTAACGTTGAGCGCGGCATTGATATTGCTCACTACTGCACTGACATGGTCATAGTTAAATAGCCTTGATGTAGTTTGGGAGGTAGCCATAGTGGAAGTGTGTGGTTCCTCGTCATCAGCTGAATTGGGTGCCTCTTGAACTGTTTTAGGTATGTTAGAAGATGCAGTAGACATGTCAACTTCAGAGTGCCCAGAAGCCTGGGCAGCCGCATCACTGGGAACTGTTTGGGCAGCAGTGCTGGAACTGGTGTGCCTTGAAGCTGAAAGCTGTAGCTGTTTGGTGGTGAGGGGGCGTGAACTGGTAGAGCTACATCCCTCTCGAGTGTTGTGGTGACGAGGACTCTCAGACAAGCGGGCCCATTTAAGGCTGTGAGTAGATTTAGAATAGTCATGTGCCTCCTTGTGCTTCCTCTTCTTGGAGTGATGCTTCATTAAGGCAGAGGCTAGTTTTAGTAGAATTCTAGTATCAGGAGAGGAAGTACTAGAAGGTGATTGAGATCTTGAAGGAGTGGTAGATCTATGTGTTGTAGATCTATGCACTCTATATCCGCTACTTTTGGATCTATGAGTACCATATTCAGGACTAGTAGATCTAATGTTTCTATAGCTCCTAGATCTATGGCTCCCTAGATTTACAGAGCCACTGCAAAAGGATGCAACAGAGGAGGCCTGTGATTGAGAAACACCACATGGGTATTTGGAAGCATGGGCTGGTGGAGAGGAGTCAGAGTGCCTGCGTTTATGAGAAGGTAAGGCAGCCCAGCTTTTAGTAGTTTTACTTTGAGTTTCAGGAGGCCCTTGGTCCCAGCATGGGGTGTGCCTGGGACTGTGCTCGTGGCTAGGTCGGACACACTCCGAGTGGCTGGTAACGGCCTGACCTTAGGGTTGAGGGGAGCCGCGTTTCAAAGCCCCCTGGTGATGGCGAGGAGGAAAATGTGAGTGTGTTTGCTTGGGGGTGGAGTGCCTCCAGCTCAGGGAGTGGGCTGGAGAGGTGCAATAGCAGGCACAAGGGTATTTGGTGCCTCAGGAGGAGGTTGCAGAGGGGAAGGTCTGCAGCTTCCGGCAGGCATTTGCTCCACACGGGCTGGAGAAGGGCAGTAGCGGCCACCAGAGTTTGTTGTCTCAGGAGGAGGTCAAGGCCAGAGAAGGGCTGCGGCTTCTGGTGGGACTTTCTCTCCATGCGGCGATATCTGCACTGAGTTTCCCTCCATTGGTGCAGAGAAGGCTGTGGCAATCAGAGTGGCCCCCACTAACTTCCCCCAATTCCCTGCCTATGGGGAAGGAAAGGGAAAAATTAGGGAAAGGAACCTGGGGGGGGGAGACCAAGCCCCAAGGGAAGGGAATTCCACTTACCTGATTGTTCCCCTTCAGCCATGCCGGGACTAGGCTTGTCACAGGAGCGTTCCTTGCCTATGTGAGGGGACAGAACTGAACCTGGAGGGTCCAAGGAGCCAATAAATCCCTCAAAGGTGCCCTCAGAAGGAGAATCTGAGGAGAGATAATGGAGGCATACAGGGGAATTTGTTCCCATAGGGACACCTCCTGTAAGCCCCCAGACCCAGAAGGGGAGCAGGGGTATGAGGCCTACCCCTCTCTTCCGAAGACATGATTCAACCAAGGAGCAAGCAGACAAACTCTAGGTGATTCCAGTGTGGCCAGCAGCTCGACTGAGGATGAACTGGAGTCCAACCAGGAAGGACACTGCTATTAACAGTTTTGGTGGGCTCTGCCTTCAGTCATGGTCAGCCGCCTCTTTGGACATCACCCTATGTCTGCTTGCATCTGTCGGAGAATGGAAGAGTTACCAATAAAACCCGTGTATTTGCAAATAAAGCAAGATTTAAGTCTTTGAAATGAGAATTTGCACAATTTTGGTTAATACTCTCATTTCTCTGCTGAAAAGAAGTATGACCTGGAGTTAGAGAACTGAGTCTGTTTTGTGAGTTCTGTCTGGATTCTGGGTGAAATTCCTTTGGGATTGTTTTAGCTTGCATGAGGTTTGTGTCTGCAAGTCTCGAGTATGTTGTGTGAGGTCTGAACCTGTAAATCAGGTTTTAAATGAGTTGAGTTCTTTGTGTGCTTTGAAAGCTAGTGTGCTTGTGTGTTTGAATGGTTTCTTGCCTTACCTGTTAACCTGTTTTGGTTTGTATTATTTGTTTGTC
Source organism: Aspidoscelis tigris stejnegeri (assembly GCA_023333525.1). Lineage (NCBI taxonomy): Eukaryota > Metazoa > Chordata > Lepidosauria > Squamata > Teiidae > Aspidoscelis > Aspidoscelis tigris. The sequence goes on along the minus strand of JALMGA010000005.1, from coordinate 62,735,951 downwards.
TATGGCTTGTTTTATCCTGCTGTGTCCTGTTGCTTACATGCCTCCTGACACTGCTTTTCCATGCTTTGCTGTGATATGCATTCATTCAATCATTCATTTACATTTTATCCCACCCTATAGCTGGAGGTTTCTGGGTGGATAACAACATCTAAAATCAAATATCATTTAAAATAGTAACAGCACTTAAAACAAAAAAAAAGGTTTGCTCATTATTTGGCAAAACAAAACCAAGAAGAAACAGTAAGTCAAGCACTCCAAAAGTGATACTTGAAGGAGAAATTCTAAAATACCATGGAAAATATTCAACAGGAGCAGGGGGGGGGGGTACTCTAACACACGTATACTTGTGGCCCTGACCAATATACTACCAAAGAATAATCTGATCAATAAGCTTTTCAATACATCTTAGGGACAGTCAGGTAACTAATGCTTTAAAAGAGTTATTTATGTATTTTTACATGACTGATATGTTAAATTACTTGAATTTATGAAGTGAAACCAATAAACTAATGTACAAGTGCATTCAACAGTGGTGGGATTCACACATCACCCTATGGCACCATGAAAGCACACAAACAGCACAGGATCCATGTGAACTCACTCAATGAAGAAACAGTCCACCATAAAGGAGGACAGAAAACAGTCCTGGGTGGAGACTTCTAAGCAGGAATGAAAGTTTCCCGGCTATGACCTTTGCACAGCCATGAGATGCTTGATTGTAAACACTCTACCCTTGAAGTGGCAAGAACTGCTATTGTGCAGCTTTTGTCTGTGATGTTACAGCAGCTTCAAATCTATGATGTATAATGCTTAATAGTTCAGCATTGTTGTTTTGTCACTTTACATAAAATGTCCATGTTTGATGATCACTTATTTCCTCGGGTATTCTACTAGATTTATATTTTAGCACTATAAAATGGAGAGCACAATCCTACATTTTCCTTGCTGCACAAACAAACTGAAGGACATTCTTAATTCCAAATCCAGGTTTAGATCATTACCAAAAAATGCAGCAAAATTACTAGGGACAGCTGTTTTGTTGTGACAAGTTTAAAGAAGTTGGTTTTATGTTGCTGCTAGAGCTGGACTTTTATGCTGGATTTTACATATATTTAAATGCTAAGAAAGCAATAGCCAATAATCTCCAGGCATTATCCAACAGCAATTCCCTAACTTCCTCAGAATGGCCATGCCGGCTGAGGTTAATGGGAGTACCACAATGATTAGAGGCTATCTCATGAAACACCACTACTGCAAAATACCACTGTCCTTAATGGTGCAGTAATCAGAGTTAACTGCATAGCAAAGATGGTGAATGAGTAAGATGACAAATAGCTTGCTTGCATAATGTTTCAATATCTATTTGTGTCATTCAGACACAATCTTGCAAGGTAGTTCTTATTTGCTTGCCAAGAGTTTGTCTAAGCTGCTTGGATGTTAGTAACATTCCAAGTGCATCCTTTCTTATTACTGCCTGCTCTTTCCAAACACACCACACGAGCTGAACAAATACATACAAATCTCTGTTTGCAAAACAAGCTGTTTCAAGTAAGCTTTTGGCTCCGGGGCTGACAGTTAAAAGCATTTAAGGAAATCAAGTACACAGTGTTTTTTCCAATACCATTTACAGTGCCATACATGTGGAAGAACATTAATGTGCTCAGAATGCCTTTGTAAGGCAATTTACCTAAGCGTGAATTGACCTGAAATGTGTCTTATGTGTGACTGCATATGATGAGTCATATTTTTCCCCAGACAGATAAAATTACTAGCGGTCATAAAATTTTCATCCAGAAACTTCTGTCAGGAGGCTGTTCACTACAAAACTACAGTGGGTGGTGGGGAGGCATTCAGAAGCACAGACACTTGTACGCGATCTTTTTTTTTTGGGGGGGGGAGGATTAAAATGAAGACTTAACTGGTTTGTTCCCAATAAAATAGACAGGCAGTCATAAAAAATATTCCCAGAGCAAGATAATCTTCAGTGCAAAACCAAACTTTATTAAAATCCACCAAACATGCTTGGAAAAAGCATGAATCAGTAAACTTTGGCAATATCAGTAAAACCCATCAAAATACAAGCGGAAGTAGTGCAGTTTGAGGGATTTGCCCAACATGAGGTCAGTCAAACCGCTCTGCACGTTGACTTTTTAACTAGTTTTAAGCAGCAGAAAAAGGAGTTGTTTAGGATGGTGTTAGATGGGAGAGGGGAACAAGGAAGGGTTTGCAAGAGAACTGGAAGAGAGCTGGTATTTGGGTCTGCCGGCTAAAAAAGAAACCCTAACTTAACAAGAAACACTGCTAATCTCACCCTCTTGGTATGGCCTGGCTAGAGTACAAGATCTCTGACTCCAAGGGGCTTTCAGTTGTAATAAAGTCCAGAATTGTGTGCAAAGAAGGAGTAAAGAGCAGCAGTGCCTTGTAAAAGCCCAACTTTGACAAGAGTGAATCAAAGTTCAGCAATTTTGGAATCTCACCCAGCTGGGCTGTCCAGTGTTTCAAGTTGAATGAGAGACTCAGGGCTGGAACCATAGCTGCAAGTAAGCAATTCAGAGGGTGGCTCCCAGTTCTTCTCTGGGGGACAGTGGTGGATTGAAGAATGATTGGGGAGCTTACGTTGGTGTGGCAGATGACAGGGACAGCTGATATCTGAAGTTGCTGATAAGGGTGACCACAGTTGCTGATGATGATGACCACCCCCACATTCCCATGGGTAGCAATTTTTATTACAGTTCTCCACATTGGGGACAGTAATATCAGGCCTAGACCCTCTTAATGGGAAGGAGGCAAAACAATGTACAGGGCAAGTCTATAGGGCATTCCAGCAGGAACATGACTTTGCAACTACATGTTCACATGCGCTGGTGTGGGGCAATATGCAGATGTGTTCCAGCACCTCTGGCAAGACTTGATTGCTTTAAGGTGTGATGGTTCAAGACATCAGGATAACATTCCAAAGTCAACGAATCACTGTAGATGAACTTCTGACTTTTTAAAAATCCAGATTAAAAATTTGATGTGATTTCTCCAGATGTTTGCTCAGATTCTAACTAATATAACTGCAACAACTAGAATGTTCCAGAAGAGATAACACTGGAGCAGTTAAACAGTCATTATTTCTCACAACTGATTTAGGTGCATGTTCTTCTTTGTAGTCAAAAACAGGGACAAGGGGTAACCAAGAATATTTCACAATATCATGCTAAATTTTTAAAATGTAGTTTGAGTTCCAGTATGGTTTCTGTGCATCAAAAATTGATTCTGTCTTCACTCAAGAATCCCAGGCTCTTTCTAGTCCATTCCTGACTGAATGTGTTAACAGGTTATGCCAATTCAGACTAACAAACATCTAAGTCGGAAGCAGCTCCCTGCTCTTGCAGGTAGCAATTATGTCTTTTAGGGATACAATGGCTATCATTTCAAAGTTGAACTTTTAATTAAAAAAATAATGTTAATATATGTCTTAAAAATGTATATGGAAGGAGGACCAACAAATAAATGTTTCAGGAGATATAAGATATTATTTTTCACAGTTGTTTTGGTACAAAAATGTCAACTGTAGCCAGGCACTAATTAAATGACTTTAAAAAAAAAGTTTACATAGGTATAAGATTTAAGCAGCAGTAAAGAAGAGGATGCCTTCATGGAGGAAAGTGGAACAAAGAAAGTCCATGTTAAATATAACATGGAAATTCATACCACTCATGACACTGAAGGATCAGTTCCCTCCTTTGCTTGATACCTTGGCAAAATAATGATGCTACCTTGGAAAGAGAATGCCTATGAACTGAGAGGCATACTGTTAAGATCTTGACACCTTACAGATCAGTCACACCACATGGGTCATTTTCCTCCAAGTAAGCTTGCAGCAGAACAGTGAGATGTGCTTTGATACTTCCTGCTTTGTTTGCATGATCATTTAAGAGTTAGGCTGCCTCTGGACACTTTGTAAATATCCTGTCATCAAGCTGGCAAGGTTGGCAGACTGGTCTGAAGTTATGTTGGGCAGCTGCCAACACATCGCCACAAAAGCCCAGATTTAAGTTCAGAATTTCCCCACACCACATTAAAAGGACTGGGATTCTCCTGCAGTATCCAATGTCTGGCACATATTGAATCAGCACAGTGTCCGCCTAGTTATCCAGAAATTTGTGGAATGTGGGAAAATAACTAAAGGAGAGCTCAGTAAGTTTTCAGAAGTTCAGTTGGACACTGTATTGATAAAAGCAGCTGTAATTTGGTGGTCTCTTCTATGGCATGATTCCAGCTTCTTTAAAAAGGTGACAACTGCACTTGCTTGTAAGTCCCTCAATTTGCTGTGTTTTGGCTGCCATTCTTTCAAAATTCCTCTGTTTTTCGCATGAGACGGATTGGAATAAAAAAGCAAAATAGGTAGGATTTTTTTCTTCCTGAAGCTTCATCATCTTAACATCCCCATTTCAAGCTCCAAAAAGTGTATTGCTCAAACAGCATTCACAGATCTTAAGACTGGGCATTTTCAAATATTCTGAACCAGGTCTAAATCTACAATGTCACTGAATACTTTAATGCTTTATTATATTAGGAAAAGGTAGGAAGTCAACACCTCTCTGCTGTACATCTTCTGATCTCTTCAAACAACAGAAGAAAATATGTCTGCCTGGAAATGTTCTAAACATCTGAGTCTTTAACACGACTTTGCCTTTGCCTCTTTGTATCTGATCATGCCAGTAACCATAAACAGATTTATTTCTAATTTGTAAGTAGTAGAAGAATTTTTATGATGTTATTCCCCAAGAGGAACTAGATTACTGAGCCAAAGATTGTATCTACAGTGTAACTAAAGGGCCTTCAAATGTACAAATAACCATAGCTCTCTATGTGTGATAAATCTGAAAATTACAGATTAATTTTCCAAAATTTTATTTGTGACTTTTGTTACTGGGATAGTGTAATTTGCTTGTAAGCCCCAAAGACAAATAAGTAACAACACAGCACGTATTTATTGCATGTGTTAGGATGCAATGGAAAGATAATTTTATTTCTAACCCAAGTCTGCTTCTCACATATTCATTCTTAAATCTGTTCCAGCATGTTTTAAATTTCCACATGCTTAAAAATCTTGCAAATCTGCACAACTCTTAAAATTCATAAATATTTCCTTACAAAATCTGTTTATAACTATCTGTTAGCTATGCATTATAAATGTTTTCGGTATGATTTTCTTGAGAAATAAAAGGACACCTAGAATTCTGCTATGCAGTGAATGTGCAGCAAATAAATATATGTATTGAAGGATCAACATCTCTTTACCGATCATCAGTTTGATTTCTATATTTAGCTATCCAAAAACAGACTCCATAATTCACTTAAGGATGCTAATTGCAACTGAAAAATGGCAGTTAAATAATGATGCACCATCACTGCAACTTGCTAAGCAAATATAAGACTGACCATTTCAACTAATTATTTATTTATTGAGTACAATCTGTTTAAAGTTTGCAGTTTATTTTATGATGGCAATAAATAGTTTATTAACAAGTCTACGACACTATGTAGACATGCTTTGACACTGGAATTTAATAAGCCATGTTGGATATATAAATCCAGCAAACAGACGTCCTGAAAACTCTCATATGAATTGTGTTCAATGTATTATTTATAATTAAGCAATTATTTAAAGAATTTACTAGCATTATATCTATCTCATGAAATTAAACTGAATGTTCCCATGCGTACTTGCTCAGTAAACCACAGCTAGTAAGGATGCAAATCAATATCATTCAACTTATCTTTAATATGACGCATTGGAGAATGTACAGAAGGCTTCTAAGGAGAAAAGACCAGAATTTGTCATATTTACATAATAATTATTCAAAAATATTCAAATCAGGAAGTTATGGCTTCTGAATCAGAACTTCTGATATTACAAACATTCAAAACCACCACTGTTAGTATATGATGACTTAATCAGCACTTATGCATGGAAAAGTAAAAAAAAAGTTCTCAAAAGGATATATATATTATTTATATTATTATACTATAGATTCAGTTGCATTCAGTAGTACACGGTCAGAAAGAAGATCATGCATTTTTTCCCCTTTGTTTTCCAAATACTGTATTTTCTGGTGTATAAGACTACTTTTTAACCCAGGAAAATCTTCTAAAAGTCAGGGGTCATCTTATACACCGGGTATCGTATTCTTATATGGTGAGTATATCCCAAACTCTATATTTTAACAGGAAAGTTGGGGTCGTCTTATATGGCCAGTCGTCTTATATGCTGGAAAATACGGTACATAAAAAAGTGAGTCACACTCACTCCTGGCCACATCAACCAAGTGGAAGAGAAGATCAGCAAAAGATGAATGTGGAACTCAGGCCAAGAAACGCTGTGACAAAACCATAATCAATTATAGTTTTATGGCAGTCTTGGAATACTTACTTAGTGCAGAGGGTCAATGTCAGCAAACAGTAAACAAATATCTGTACTGCATCCTATGCTGTTTGCCAAATCTTTACAAACATAACACCCAGAATTTAGATTGAGCTGGACTCCATTTTAGCATAGATGACACATTTTCTGCATAATGTGTCTGTAGGTAGCTTGGAGTCCTGGACATTTCGCACAAGACCACAATATCAGTATTCCATGCCACTGAGTTTCTCTTTGTTCCCACTTTGCTATGGGCAATGGAAAACTCCTACCACCATCACTAATATAATATTTTAACTAACTCACATCATCTGTTTTATATTGGTTTTAAAACCTTTGGGTATTGGGTGGGATAGATAAATAAATAAGTAATTTCTATAGGTGTTCTGAACCAGAAATCAAAGAAGATTTAAGCAGAATGGATTACAATGGCTCCATACCCCTGCAAAGTGTTTTAGCAGATCTATTTAAAAGAAAAAGATAGCTGCCACTGCAGTAAGTTAATCTAAAACCTGAAGCTGAAAAATCTGAAAAATCTGTTATTGCTATTTCCTACACTTTCCCTGTAGCTGCTTTTTTCACACACATTCATACATTCACACACTAAAATGGGTGCCTCTGACATTCTACAGACAGAGAATATAAAGAAGACAATTGACTCATCCACAAGCCTTTTTTTTTTTTGTATTCCTTTTTCACAGACACCAAAATATCACTCTTGAGTTGAGACATGAAAGTTTGGGGAAGATGGAGCAGATGGCTACAAAAGTTTCTATCCAATCCAAGCCTGCTATGGCCACCATCAAATCAGATCCACGTAAAATCGACTGCCAACAGCCAATAGAAAGTGAGCAAGGAAGATGATGGCTTTCCCCCCTCAACCATAGGTGAGGTGGACTCAGAAAGTAAATGCCACCACCAAACCTGTGTGTGATCACAGCCTCTGTTTCTGTTTAAATCATTTTTATTACTATTTAAAAGGAAAAAAAGAACTAGAAAATACACTTCTGAAATCCCGAAGAGACAGAAATACTGTGTTAGGTGGATGAGAAAACTGAGGACTGGACAGAAAAAAAGCAAAAGCAGCATAAATGAGAAAACTGGTCTCCAGGTTACATCTCCTTCCCTACAGAAACAATGCTTTGATCAAGTGTTAGGGGGAAAAGAATACAAATAATAGTAGGTAAGGTTAGACTTATGTGGTTGTTGTTGTTTTGGCATGAAGAAAGGCTGTGACCTCATTCCTTATACTAAACATCTTGTTGAATTTGAAAGGCAATTGGTTCTTGAAAATTAAGGGTGCATCTGGATGAAAAAAATGACTCAATATCTTAATTCAAGTTCACAGGAAAGGATTACATCAAGAAGCATGGGATGGAAATCTAATGAGGACCACAGCACAGGGATGTTGCCAAAATATGAGCACTTAAATAGCATCTTAAACATATATAACCTCAAGTCCTGGATACTGTATTAATTCAAGGGACAGAGAAAAGTATTATGATGCTCAGAAGGATGGTTACTCCTACATTCTAAAATGTATTCCTGTTATTGAAAACAAATGATGTTGTACTGCATATCTTGTCAGGTTAAAAAATACACAAAACATTTAAGAAGGTTGGTGAGAGGGGAAAAAAATCCATGAAAACTTGCTGATGAGAAATAGTTGAACAAATACAGAATTGTATCCTGTTCTGCTGTAGTTTACTGAATAGAGCCAAAATTTATGTTCAGCTGCACTAAAGACATAGGTTAGTGAAGGGAAGATGTACTGCCATCATTATAAACCTGATTTTCTTAATTTAAAGTGTGTGAAGAGAGAGAGTCCTCCATACAGGAAAATATTGGCTAATATTATTTTTTCTTTGAGAAATGTCTACTAAAATGGTAGTCCATATTTCCTGAAAAGAACTTTTTGACTGCTCTTGCCTTGCTGTAAATTAGATTATCACAAAGGCTGTAAATGAAGAGGCAGAAAGAGATGATTTTTCCTAGTCATTTTGCAAGTATGTGGCACTGCTGGTTTTGTCATCCAAAAACTCCTATTTACACAAGCTTTAAGTTTCCATATTCTTTGGTTTTCTGGCTTCCTGGCTGGCTTCAGCACTGCACCCTCACTGTTTGGTAGAAATAACAAGCCATCAACATTATTTCCACTAATTTCCAGGGATATACATAAAGTGTGCTTCCAGTTCTTAATCTTTCAGCAATATTATTACAAAGAGATTGAATCTAAACATCCCCACAGTTTGGCTCCCAAACATCTGGAGGAGCTTGGTGTCAACTGAAGGCCCAAATATCTGAAGTTCTGTTTTGTCAGAGGATCTTCTCAGTTGCAGCTTCAAGTACAGCACACTCTTCTCCAAAGGTGAATCAAACAGGATGATTATGCCAGTACCTGGTTCAGAAACATCATTTTACCCAACCCTCAACTGAATCCCTTCATTACTCTGTTCACTCACATCCACTTTGCTCACAGAATTTTAAGCATTTTTATTGTTTTACAGTTCTAAATTGTGTTAAACGTTTTATTATTTGATTTGATCTCAACATTTGGTTACAATTGCCTTGTAGCATTTGGAACTTTAGACAGAGTGTAAAAAATACCTTTACTTATTTTTGAAACCTTTCTTTAAAGGGTTCCCCTCATTTCTCCTCAGATTTGACTGAGGGGACAAGGCCAACAGTGAGGTTTCATAGCCAGTTGTGGGTGGGGGTCACTACACTACACACACTTTAATGAATAAGCAGCATGAATAAATGAAAGAAAGAAACTTTAGCACAGACCATTCATATTCCCAGTACTGGATGAAGATTTGTGCAGCCCTGCATGCAGTTCTTCTTATGTCTGAAGAAAGGAGCACTGAAACACCAGAAGCACTGTGGGCTGATAACTCTACATTCAACAGGTGTCTCCATCTGTCATTGATCTGCTTCATAATTTAACAAATTAGCAAGGAATGTAAAATTTTTAGTCAGTCATTTTGACACTAATAATAACAACAACTGCAGTCAGCAGTAACATTAGTAAGTTACACAAAAGTCGATGAAGCAATGGAAGAAAGAAGTTATATTCTGAAATTAAAACTACAGATCGGACAACATCAAGAGAAGAATCTTTCAGGGTGACTTACTATCACCCTTGTTATTCATCATTGCAATGATCCCTCTATCAGTAATTCTGAGGCAGGGGGAAATACTGAAAAAATCACACTGGCTTTATACGAATGATTTAAAGCTTTGTGAAAAAACAGAAACTGAAATCCACAAACTGAATATGGGATATTGTAATCATAAAAATGGTAAAATCATGGACAGTAATGGCATTGAAATGCTCACTGAAAAAAAATCAAAAGCCATCAGGATAAAGTCAATATAAATCTGGGCATTCTACACTTGGATAGCATGGGTAAGCAAAGAATGTGATCAACAAAGAATATATTCAACGATTACAAATGGAATGGAAGGAATACTATCAAGGCCATCAACCGGTCCATACTCATCAAACGATACACAACTGGAATTGTAAACTGAAGGAAACTGGACAAAGAAAAAACAAGAAAACTGATGACCATTCACTACACACTACCATAAAACTGGCAGCAGAGGTATACTGCAAGTCAGACAAATAGTAGAAAATGAACATGCACTGGCTGACTAAAAGAGAATCAAGAGCAATCACTGATAGAAGTAAAAAATCAAAACGTATAGAAAATAAAAGAAAAAAGTATAAGAAAAAGGCAATAGAAAGATTAGAAAGCAGACAAGGAAAAGCGCTACACAGTCAATTTCAGGAAGTGATCAAGAGAAAAGTGGACACTGATAAATCCTGGAGATGGCTTAAAACCGCAACAATAAAAAAGGAAACGGAAGGATTGATCTTGGCCATTCAATAAGAACAAAGGCAGTCAAAGCCAGGAATGAAAAATCATGAACTGAGGCAAAATATCGGTTGTGCAAAGAATCCGATGAAACAATGAATCATATACTCAGCTTGTGCAAGACATTTGTATGGCCAAGTGTAAAGAAAGGCATAAAAATTATCATCAAAGAACTGGTGAGAGCACAGTACTGAAAAAGTGACAGAAAATGAGCAGGTCAAAATACTATAGGACTTTCAAATACAAACTGATCAAGTTTTGCTTGATAATACACCAGATCTAACTCTAGTCAAGAGAAGGTGGTGTGGATTACTAACACAACATTATCTGGCAACCACAGAGTCAAAAATATCAATATTTGAAACTTAAAACTCAAGGACTATGGCATGAGCCAGCAGTTGTGGTTATCAGCACACTGGGTGCCACACCAAAAACCCTTGGTTGGCATTTAGAATTTCTGTATATTGATAAAGTCTCCATTGGTCAACTGGAAAAGCTACCACACTTAGACTGGCATATTAAAGTTCAACACTAGCTAAAGAATTTGTAGCTGTGATATCAATATCAATAATAATAATATCCATAATATTCAAATATCAATCATCATCATCATCATCATCATCATCTGCCCGATGGGTGTGGCCTTGTTGCGGCGGTGGGGCTTGAGGGCTCCAATGAAGCTGAGAGCTGGGCTGGCGGTAGTGCAAACTACTGGAAGATTCAACCATGCCAGAGAGGTCGAAGCAGAGGAGTCAGACTAAGTGCACCCAACCCATTTATCACAATGGAGACACAAACAAAAAAGAATTCTATACTGGCTCGGTCGTCGCCCAGGATAAAAAGGTCCGCTAAAGGAACAAAATTCACAAACAAGGAGGCGGCAGAAATTCTCAAGGCCAGAGAATCGTATAGTCATGAAGTGCTACTACAAATCAGAACCTGGAAAACGAGGCTATCAAAAACGGATGCACCAGCTATGAAACAAGAATACCCAGACTCAAAGACAACAGAACTGTGGCTAGCTGATCAGAGAAGATTCTTAAGCGGGACTAAAGTGTTCAGTGAAGTTGAACTCGAGGAAATACGAAACACTAATGAAACTGAAGCACCGCAGCCAATTGTGCCAGTAACAGAAGCTCCAGCAAGACCAGGAGTCACCAATCAAGTAGAACCTGATGAAAATCTGGAAATTCTGCAAGAAGAGGAAGAACAGCAGCATGAAGTCATGGATGAAACACCTGACACATTGTCTCAAAGACAGCAAGAACTGAAGGACAGAATAATGGCTCATACAGCATCAAGTAAACAGCGAAAGTGACTGCCAACCCTAAAAACTATAGGCAGAAAACGACTTGTCTCACTGATGAATGACATCAACTCTGCCCTTCTAACTGTTCAGGTAGCAACAATCAAAGAACTGAACCAGCTCGCCTACAGTACAGCTGTGATAGTAACAGAAGAACTAGGGTTACTGCAGCCAAAACCAATTAGAAAATCGACTGGAAAACCAAAGTGGAAAGTCCAACTGGAACTGAAAATGAAAAGCCTGAGATCAGATGCCAGCAACCTAAAAAACATGAAGGAGAAGAAACTGAACAACGAGAAGACTAAAGAACATCTGATCAAAAAATACTGGCTAAATACAAGGAAAATTGACGAAGCTTTGGAAATCGTGAAACAGCAGATAACAGCTACAGCCAGGAAAATTGAAAGATATGAAGCAAGAATCATCCAGTACAGGCAGAACCAAATGTTCCAGTCTAATCAGAGGCAGTTCTACCAGAGCCTGCATGAGCAAGTAGACAAGAAAATTGAAAAGCCAGAGAAAGAAGCAACAACCAACTTCTGGAAAGATCTCTCGGAGACTGAAAAAGCATTCAACAAAACTGCTGGGTGGATAAAGGATTTCGAGAACAAATTCTCTAAGAGCAAAATGCGGCAGCTGGAAATAACACCTGAAATGGTCACGAGAAGAGTGAAGAAAGTGAAGAACTGGACATCCCCTGGCACTGATAAGCTGCATGGCTTCTGGCTCAAATACCTGACCAGCCTGCATGCAAAAATGCTGCAAACAGGAAACATCAGTGAATGGCTAATAACTGGCAAAACATACTTAATACAGAAAGATGCAGCAAAGGGAGCCATACCAGGAAACTATAGGCCAATAACTTGTCTACCTACTATGCTCAAGCTGCTGACAGGCATAATAGCAGACAGGATTCAAGACTACCTCAAAGACAACATAATTCCAGTAGAGCAAAAAGGAAACAAACGGAGAAGCAGGGGCACAAAAGACCAGCTACTGGTTGACAAAATGATTCTGGAGAACTGGAAAAGCCGAAAAACAAACCTGCATATGACTTGGATCGACTATAAAAAAGCTTTTGATTCACTGCCACATGGTTGGATCACAAAGTGCCTGGAAACCATCGGGATCAGTCAGAACATCACAAAATTTATAGAAAGTGCGATGAAATGCTGGAAGACTGAGCTTTTTGTTGGAAATGAAAGCTACGGACTGATCAACATCAAAAGAGGCATCTTCCAGGGGGACTCATTGTCCCCACTGCTTTTCATCATTGCTATGATCCCGCTTTCACTCATCCTACAGAAAACAAACCTGGGCTATCAAACTGCCAGGAATTCACAGAAAATTTCACATGTACTGTACATGGATGACTTGAAGCTTTATGGAAAATCTGAAATCGAGATCCAGTCATTGACCAACACAGTGCGAATATTCAGCAGCGACATCAGTCTGGCGTTTGGCCTGGACAAATGTGCCACAGTGGCACTGAAGAAGGGGAAGATTACTGAAAGTGAAGGCATTGAAATGCCAAATGGTCAAGTCATCAGGTCCCACCAGTCAGAAGCCTACAAATACCTGGGCATCCTGCAACTGGATAACATTAAGCATGGCCATGTGAAATCTGTGATCAGTAAAGAGTACATCCAAAGGACTAGAAAAATCTTGAAAAGTAAACTGAATGGCGGTAACACCATTAAGGCCATAAACACCCGGGCCATACCAGTCATTAGATACACTGCAGGAATTGTGAACTGGACTCAGCAGGAGCTGGACAACTTAGACAGAAAAACCAGAAATGTGATGACAATCCACCATGCACTACATCCTCGTAGTGATGTCGACAGGCTGTACTTGCCCAGGAAAGCAGGCGGTAAAGGACTTTTGCAAGTGAAGCAAATAGTGGAAGAAGAGAAGCATGCATTAGCAGATTATGTGGCAGAAAGCAAAGAATCAGCTTTGATTGAAGTCAACAACCAGAAGCTTCTCAAAGTGCAGCAAACCAAGAACCAGTACTGAAAAACTGCAATTCAACGCCGAACTGACAGCTGGTGCAATAAAACACTGCATGGACACTTCTTGGAAAACATCGAAGGCAAAGTGGACATGGAGAAGATCTGGTCTTGGCTTACAAATGGAACACTGAAAAAGGAAATAGAAGGACTGATTCTTGCTGCACAAGAACAAGCAATAAGAACAAATGCCATCAAAGCCAGAATTGAAAAAGAAGTGGATGAAACAATCGACCATATACACAGCTGCTACAAGAAGATCGCACAAACTGATTACGAGCAGAGACACAATGCTGTAGCACAAATGATCCACTGGAACTTCTGCCAAAAGTATAATCTGCCAGTGGCAAAGAACTGGTGGGATCACAAGCCAGAAAAAGTTGTTGAAAATGAACAGGTAAAACTACTTTGGGACTTCAGGCTTCAGACTGACCAAAAATTGGAGCATAACACCCCTGACATTACAATTGTTGAGGAAGAGAAGCTATGGATCATCGACGTTGCTATTCCAGGTGGCAGCAGAACTGAGGAGAAACAGTTGGAGAAGCTCACCAGATATGAAGACCTGAGAATTGAACTTCAGCGACTCTGGTGAAAACCAGTGAAAGTGGTCCCAGTCATCCTCAGCACACTGGGCGCAGTGCCAAAAGATCTCAGTGGGCACCTAAAAAACATTGGCATTGACAAAATATCCACCTGCCAACTACAAAAAGCCACTCCACTGGGGTCTGCTCGCATAATTTGCCGATACATCACGCAGTCCTAGGTGCTTGGGAAGTGCTGACTAGTGATATAATACAAAATCCAGCATAGTGATCTTGTTTGCTGTGTGTAACTACTGTTTTTAAATACTACTACTACTAATAATAATAATAACAACAACAACAACAACAACAATAACAACTGATCCCTCTGATTATTTTTGGTCTTTGAGAAGGCTCTGAAGCCCAGAGTACCAAAAGAGTCATAACCATAAGGCCATGCCTGCTGGATCAGACAACAGCCCATCTAGTCCAGCATCCCAGCACACACAGTGGCCTGCCAAATGCCAATGGGCATCTCAAACAAAAACAAGGACAAACCTTTTCCTGCTCTCACATCCCAGTAAATAGCCTTAGAAGCATCCTGCTTGTCCCCCCACAGCATGAAAGATATACTTAGGCATCCATTCTAGTAGCCATTGATAATCTGTCATCCATAAATTTGTCTAACCCTTCCTTAAATTCATCTAGGCTGGTATCTGTTACCACCTCTTCTGGCAGCAAATTCCATAGACCAATGACCCTCTGGGTGAAGAAGTACTTGCCCTTGTCCGATCTGACTCTCCTACCCATCAGCTTCATAGAGTGCCCCCTGGTTCTACCAGACTGTGTGATTATGATGGTAATTTAAAACTCCAGCATTTTTAGGCCTGTAGCAATGCTAGGACTTTATTCCTAGAAACAAGTTTCCATTCCCATTAAATGTATTAGTCATCTTTATATGAATTAAGACTATTGTGAACATTTCTTCTAGTCTTCTGTAGTTCCGTTTCTATACGATGTAATGTATAGATAGAACTTTGTCTGAGCATCTGAACTTTTCACACCCTCAAAACCCACAAAATCAGATGGTCTGTGGTTTTTGCAGCTGGTGCAGTGCACTCATATAAGCAGTGTCATATGAAAAATATTTCACTTCCTAAGCCCCAAACAAAGTCAGTCATTAATGAAGTGCAGGCAGTACAATGAGATCATATAAAGTATAGATTTCAACAACTACAGTAGAAAAACTGAAAGAACACTGAACAAAAACACACATCAAATTCCTTTTTCCAGAAAAGGAACTATTGAAATGCAGTGTCTTTTTAGATTAGCATTTGCTTTGAAAATAAATAACCACCATCCTGAAGACACTTCAGTGAAAGTGTTAGCAGACTAAACAAATCACAGCTTGGCACAGTAAAAACAGTAAATACCTTCAGACATCCACTTTACATTAGAGGATGTCTTACCCTAATAGGAAAATATCAAGTCACACAATGACTTCCTAGTGGTACATATGGAATCTGTTTTTAAAACAAAATAATCTATCACCAACCATAATACATTTTAAAAACAAATCCCAGAGTAGAAGTTCATTGTTTTTACAGAAACTGAGCCACCCAGCTGCAATACTATAGAATCTTACTTTAGCTGAAGATCCTAGGCAAGATTTCTTGTGGTTTATTTAGCATTTTCAGTATGCAAAGTTTACCATTATTGCCATATTTATATTCTTGCTTCTAAAACGCTGCTGTAACTTGCTTCAGTAGCTAGCTATTCTTCCTAAGACTTCAGAGTTTCTCAATAAAATGGATCTGTAGAATTCCATTAAACGTTTAAAACTCTGGCATGACAGTGAGTTACTCTCAGAGAAATATCTGTGCATTGCAGCAGTGGGTGATATTTGGAAACCAGGGAAGGGACTAAAACTTAGATTTGCTGTTAGATTTCCATCTCCATAAATCAAGAAAACTGAGCTTTAACCCAGCTGACTTTTATCTGACAAAAAACAGTAACTTAGAGATACTATGATAATCTAGATGCAGACTTCAAAAATTTATATAAAATAAAATTCTAATTCACATCTAGATCTCAGGTTAAATTGCTGCTTTATGCAAAAAGTATTTTCCAATTTAAAAGTGACTGATCTCAAAATCCTACTTTTTTGTGTATTTATGGGCTCATCAACAGCACAGTTGTTTAGTTAATATTCTTCCCTCATGAAGCTTGCTAGTCCACATAGAGGCAGAAATGTGCAACTTAGTGTGCATTTCTGCATCCACATTTCTCAGTGCCTCCATCCTAGGTCCACATTTCCTTTCCATCCACCTTAACACTGTTTTTGCACTGCCATTAAGAACCTAACTAAGACCGCATTAGGAACCTGATTGGTACCAGTCAGAAAGGCCCTGTTCCCACATCGAACCCATTGAAGACCTCATCTAGCATACCTGTCCCCACAGGAACAGGAGAAATCCTGATTTAATGGGTCCTTTGGGCCCTTAAATCTGGATTTCTGTGGACCCACTTAAAGGTGTCCACAATCCAGTCTTCAGCAGTGAAGACCAGATTAGTGGACGTGCGTCCGCACCACTTACCTGCCAATAGGGTCCAGAAACAGGTCTAATGGGAGCAAAGCTGCACATACAGGTGGCGCTGGCTCCTCCCTACCACTCGCAGCTACAGAGGCTTGTAAGTTTCCCAAGCTGTGAGTGGAGTCCCTGCCCGGAAGGAGGGCAGATCATGGCTGCCAGCTTTGGCTGGTGGGCATGATCGTTGCCCCAATGCTCCCACCACCGCGACCGCCTCCTCCCCATGCCGAAGCAGCCTCCTGGGGAGGGGCTGGCAGTGGCAGCAGTGACAGTGGTGACCGCATTGACAGATGCAGCTGCAATTGCCACCTCAGCTGCCTACACCCCACACCCCGCTGCCTCCATTGGGGTGTGTGGCGTAGGAGATAATTGCATCCGCATCTCTCAATGTGGCCGCCACTATCACCGCCAGCGCCCCTCCCCCAGGAGGCTGCTTCTGCGCTAGTGAGACAGTGGTTGGAGGTGGCAGCAGGAGCATCGGGGCGATGATCTTGTCCAGCAGCCAAAGCAAGCAGCCACAATCTGCTGCTGCCTAGCTCATGCAGTTGCGGAACCACAGGACCCCCCTCCTGGGGTTTCATCTGGCATTCAGAAGGCATCCTGTGGCATCTTCATGGTGCTTCTGCTTAGCACCCATTCCAATCGGGTGCTAGGAGGTCTGTGCAGACATATGGGGTCCTCCCGGAGATCCAGATCTTCCAGATCCCAGGGAGGACCCCATCTCAAAGGTCTGGTTCTTTGAGATCAGATCTTTGAGGCTCTGTGCAAAAATGGGGTTATACTGCTACTCCCTGTACTGCTGGATAATTGGATATTTTTCCAAAATCAATTTATCTCCAGGGTGAGGTTGACTGATCTCCAGTTTCCCAATGCTAAAGGCGCTGTCACCTTCCCCTCGCTTCAACATCTGAGCACAACACTCAAGGGAAATACCGTAAACAGATATGAAAACAATGTGGTTGCATTTCTCGTAAGTTTCATCTCCGTCTTCCATCTCGGGAGTACCTGGTTTTCCACTCCCCTAAAAATTCTGTCTAATGGTGTTTTCTCTGAAATAAAACGTAATAGAACCGTTCCTTTTTTATTGTTCTTCCTCATATATCTTATGCAGTAATCTTAAGGATTTTTATTTGTGATATGGGAAGGGGAGAAGGTGGTGTAAAACATTTGGTAGGATGATTCTGCAGTTTATATGTCAATTAAAAAACCGTTTGAGATGTTCTCCAACTTCTGTATCCTTTCAGTACTACCTGCTTCCCTTTCAGTACTCAGTCTGCCCTGCCCTTTTCTGCCTATCACTTTAGATGATTTATAACTTAAATAGTCAGGAATTTGAAATATGTGATAAATTTGATAGGTTACTAATTCTAACAGAGAATGAGGGGCTACTCTCATTAAAGTCTGTTTTAATGTTTCATTGAATGTCAGTGACCAGCCATGCTAAGTCAATTGCAAATAATTATCACTAAGTTCAGTATAAAAAACTTAGTTAAAACTTAAGCCTCACTGATTCCCAGGGCAAATGAATGCAACTAGTTTGATTCAACACTTTATATACAAAGATATGAACACCTGTAACTTCCCAGTCAGTGTGTTTACATCATGCACGAAGGGCCCCAAATTTAAATAGCACACTGAGGACATCCTATGGGCAGCAAAACCTGATCAAAGACCCCCTCTCCCCAGAAACTGAAACCACAAGGAGGGATGCTGCCCAAAACGGATGCAGAACCAACCCTGCCACTTCCCCTAGAGCATAAACATTCTTTTTAAAAGGATAGGTAAGGTACGGGAGGTATTTCTTCTAACCTTGTTCCTGTCCTTTCCAAACTAGCCTCCATTTAGTCCTCTTCATGTAATCAATGTAATTAATATTGCACATAGAGCCTGACCTTCAAATAACATAATCTCTTCCATTCCTC
The DNA here is from genome assembly GCA_023333525.1 of Aspidoscelis tigris stejnegeri. NCBI lineage: Eukaryota > Metazoa > Chordata > Lepidosauria > Squamata > Teiidae > Aspidoscelis > Aspidoscelis tigris. The sequence goes on along the minus strand of JALMGA010000005.1, from coordinate 62,717,300 downwards.
ATATTTTGCTCATACTTAAGTCATAAAAGTAGTTATATAATCTCACCAAAGTACTTATCAAACTTTGCAACAGGTAAGGCACTGAAGCATCAAAAATCGTTTATTCTATGGGACAAGTGAATGGCATGCTCTGGTACAAGGAGCTTCTGCCTGCAGCTGCCACTATCTAAAAAAAGAAAGAAAAGAATAGCATACTAACAAATTTCACAGATGTTAACTAACTGGAGAAAAAGGCATTTCTGAGTGCCTTAGTAGCTTCCACATGGTTGTGTAACCCATGCTAACTGAGGGTGCAGAAAATCCTGCTCTGTACATCAAAACATTCCCCGCCTTTCAGATTACACTTTTGACCACAAAAACTTTCACGCTGAACATTCCCCAGCAAGAGAATCACATTAAGAAAAGCCACCACCATGTAGACACTGGAGTGGGTCACATGGCTCACAGAGCTTTGTACCATTTTTCTGGAGTCTAGAAACAGCCCACTTCCAAGACTGTTTCTGCATGTGGCAACGAAATATCCCTGATGCCTGCAACTTTAGATGGCTACCAGTGTGAGCTCCAGAGCTGGCCTGCCCAGGTTCAAACAGCAGAGCAATAAGATTTGCCACCAAAACTGGTTCCCCTGTAACCGAACACTCAGACACGCACTTTCTGTTTCCCTCTGTTTTCAAGATTAGGACCTCCTAACATGCTGATAGACCTTGATCAGGGCTTTCTGATCAGGATCGAGCTCCGTGCCCTGCAGACAGAGCATACTAGCAGTGTGCAGGACTTCCTGTATTCCATACTATCACACAAAAGGGACAACCTTAGTGCACCAGCAAATGTAGAAAGGGGGAGAGTCTCTTACCTGTGGAAAACTAGAAAGCACTAATTCCCCGCCTTTCAGATAACACTTTTGACCACTAATAGAGTGGTCTAATAAACCTTGATGTGGCTCAGGCTGCATCCCCATACTGGCCAGCTGGCGGGGCAGTGCCAGACACACATTTCGGGCATCCGCATGGGATGCCCGGCAACGTGTGCCAGGTTCAGGGCTCAGCGTGGATGGAGGCGTCCCCAAGCAAGACGCGCCAAGCACCAGCACGGGGAACAGTTCCACCCCCACTCCACCCCCTCTCTCCTCAGCCCACCTCTCTCTCTCCCCCTCCTCCAGCCCAGCCACCTTCTCTCTCTCTCTCTCTCTCTCACACACACACACACACAGAGTGTGGAATCCCTGTCAAACTGTTAAAATGATTAAGAGCAATGAAAGCGCTGCTATCATTTTAGCGAGGTTCTGAAAGTGCGCACATTAGCCCCATACCCCGCCTGAAACCTGCTCAGCTGTCAAGGCAACTGTCAGGCAGTCTTTGGGGTTGCCCTGCACTCAGCTGAGCAGCTTTCAGGTGGAGGTTGGGGCTAATGTTTTAAGGTTGTAACCTGCCCAGAGACCTTCAGGTATGGGGCGGGATAGAAATGTAAATAATAAATAAAATAAATAATAAATAATGTGTGCACATTCAGAGCCTCGCTAAAATGAGAGCAGTGTTTTTGCTGCTCTGACTCATTTTAACGAGTCTAACAGGGATTCCACCTGTTAGGGCTTGAGCTGGAGGGGAGAGAGGGGGGAGGGAAGGAGGAAGCAGAGAGGAGGGCAAAGAGAGGAGGATGTGTGACTACAGAGGAGAATCAGAGACTCTGATGAGCTAATTAATGTGCACCTCTCCTTCCAGGTTCAAGGCAACAGGCGGCTCGAATCCTCTGTTCTGCAGCCCCATGAGTGCTCCTGTCTGTGCTGCGTGTGGGGGGGGGAGGGGGGAAAAAGGCAAATGCCAGTGATTTGACCCCCTCAGCACTTCCCTTCAGCACAATTACTTAGGCACGGACAGCCAGGGTTGGGATGTGCTTTTTGCTTACTTTGCACCCCCAATCTGCTAGGCAATATGAGGCAGGCTTGCTTTTAAGTTTAAGGCATTCCCTGTAGTTTTTTGCTGGATCACAGGTGCACAAAAGTCAAGCGGCTGCTGTCAGCTGTCAGAACCGGCAGCTGTCAATTGTCAAGCACCTACTGCTGCTAAATTGCAGCTTTCGCTGTTAAAAATGGTTTTTTAAAGCTAAAGTTATTTTTTAGGGTCATTTTTTATAACTTTAGATTTTTTTAAAAAAAAATTACGGCAAAAGCCGCGATTTAGCAGCAGTAGGCGCTTGACAATTGACAGCTGCCAGTTCTGACAGCTGACAACAGCTGCTTGACTTTTGCACACCTGTGATCCAGCAAAAAAACCACGGGAACGCTGTAAACATAAAATCAAGCCTGCATCATATCACCTAGCAGATCGGGGGTGCAAAAGAAGCCCCAAAACACACCTCGACCGATGACGTGAGCTGGAAATTCCTCTCCGTTAGCCCACAAGTGTCCGCATGTGGGTTTCCGGCTCGCTAGGCAAACGCGCCAGGCCCCTCATACAGTGCTGAGACTCATTTTCTAGGGTGCCAAATCTGGTCCCCTGTTGGCGCTGTATGGGGGGGATTTAGCATTCTTTTCGTGTGCCAAATCAAAAGCCCATGCGGAAAGCCACTGTCGATCCTGCCCTTGGCACAAATTGGTATGCGGACGCCACTTCAGAGCAGAATGCTAGATATTGTTTTATATTGTGATGTTTACCATTTAAAACGATAAGTGCAACATTTAATTTTGTAATGTGGAAAACAACACAGAGGAAACCGGCAACAAATCTGAGTTCTGAAGTATCTATGGAGATACTTTCAATTCAATAGTAAAAAAGCAAACAACCAATTAAAAATAGCATCTTCCCTAATAGGTTCAGTGTTTTCTTACCTGAAAATTCATTCTTTCTGCAGGATTTTCTGAGAATCTTTTATATCTGTGGTATCAAAATTCTTATGTTGAACTTAACTGTTCAGAAAACCAACACTGTGAGACCTTCGAGTATAGGGTGGGACAGAAATATAAGAAGCAGCAGCGTTGGCTTTTCTACCCCGTTTTTCTCACCCATTTAAGGGGACTCAAAGCAGCTGACAAAGCTTTCTATTCTTATCCCCACAACAGAACACCCTGTGAGGTAGGTGGGGCTGTGAGAGCTCAGAAGAGAGCTGTGACTAGCCCAAGGTCACCCAGCTGGCTTCATGGGGGAAGGTGGAATCAAACCCGGTATTCCCAGATGAGAGTCTGGCTTCCTAACCACTAGACCAAATATAAACAAATATTTAGCTACTTTCTGTTCTACAAATTGTATCCCATCCTTTGTTAGAGCGCTAGACATACATTTTAATTCACCTTCAATCTATCCTAAGAGTAAGAAAACACACAGCAAAATGACAATCAGTTTTCCTTCCCCATCATATAACACAGAAAATCCACCTTTGTGTTAAATAATGTGGAAAGAAAGTCTCTGTTAAAACGTCTCTACTCCACAGTGAGGGCTCCTAAACCTGGAGTAACAACAGGCAAGTTGTAGCAGCCAGTATCCAACTTGCGAGTATGAATTCTATCTGAGGCAGGGCACAATTTCCACCCCAAATGTTTTGCTAATGATGTTTTTCTTATTTTATTTTACTTTTGTTCTTATCCTTGTATATTTTATATGATTTTAAATCTTGTAAACTTGATACAGTCATATGACTAATAAATAAAGTTCATTCATTCAGTTGCTGTTTTGAACAGCAGCTCTATGCTTCAAAATAACAGCATAGTAAGAGACATCTTTTGCAGTAGCAATTGTAGAAACTTTCCCCACATATCCACCTTTTCTAACCCAGAATATTCATGAAGCGGAGGGAGGCCTAACATGTAAATGATCTTTCTAAAGCTGTGCTAGAGGTGTTTTGTTTTACAATGAATTAATACAGATATACTTTAGGCTGGCAAAATGGAAGCCTTGAACTGGAGTCTCATTCCTCCCCAATCTTTCTCATGGAAGTGATTCATGAGCCATTGCTGCCCTTCTGCAAACTAATACAGAAATATATTCAAGACATGCCAAATTTAACAAGGCAAGAAAGACAATGGAGCAAGGAGTTATTCCCTATGACTTACTGTAGCCATGATTTAATAGCATATTATCAATGAGGCCAACGAGAATTGTGTTTATAACCATAATCTGGAGCAAGAATTAATGAGGGAGTTCAAAAGTACCACACAGATTACATGCAAAAAGCATATGATTTAATTCCCAATATCTCCTGATAAGTCTGTAGAAGATCTTTATCAGTAACCCTGGAGGATGACTGGTAGTTAGTGTACTTCTCCACAATACTGGTCTTCAAGTACTGGTTCATGGTTTGACTTCTGCCACTGCTGCCTCTTTGAGGAATTCTCGTGATCATGATCACATTCCCTCACTTTACCTCTGCAGGTCCTCATCTTCATCCATTCCATTTTTTCCTTAGCTAAAGGTTAGATATTAGATGCTTCATTTTCACTAAGAACTTTTCAGACTATGATTTCCAGTTGTTTCCAATTGTTATTTCCACAGAGAACCTCTTGTTATGTTTTAAAAAACTGCTCTTATCTTACATAACTTTTCTGAATCCTGGGATGGTGCTCCCACGGGATGCACCTACCACTAACCCTGGGATGGGACATGAAAGGAGCATAAGACAACCTGTTTTCACACCAACTCTCCCAATAAACACAGCTCTCTTGGGCTGAGTGAGACCTACTGGGACATCCAGACACCAGCTTGGGTAAAAATGTGCTTTCCAGATGCTGTGCTGACTGCCAGAAAGCACATTAAAACCAGTGCAAGAAAATAGAAAGCAGGCTATTTTGGGGCTACTGGGCTATTATTGGGCTATTAGGAACCAGTTCAAGAAGCAAAGCCATATATATAATTGGTCAGTCAAGGATTGTACCACTCAGAAACTAGCATACTGGGCTTATGAAGACTGACTTGCAGTCTCTATCGATTTGAAAACCTTGATAAAAGCAACTTACCAATGGTACACAGGCCTTTTACAACCATCATTGCCTAACAACCCCTATGACTGTTTAGGCTTCTTGACCTGCAAAGCAAAAGAGAGTCAGGCTCTACTTTGGCATATGGTGACCACATAGCACCGTTGCCCAGCCTGCTCCTTGGGATAAAATCCACTCCCAAGACACTTCTTTTGCAGAGTGGAAGAATCAGCAACCTAGGGTTGTGATGAATCTTTGTTACATTTGTGAACCTGGGGAGGTGTGAAAGTGGCTGCCCAAGTCACATCTGCTACGGATTTCAGAGTGGTTTCAAAGTAGACAGAGAGCGAATTTGACTCATTCACAGTGGATACGTAGCGGATTCACATGGGACACATAGGGGATTTCTGCGGGGATCCGAATCAGATTCATATTGAATATTTGTATTGAATTCGAATCCTGCCATGCTTGAAGGGGATCTATTCAAATAACTTACTTTTTTTTTTTTTGCATCCAATTCAATACGAATCGAACATGAAAAAAAAACATTCATGCACATCCCTAGTTGTGACATGGGAGACTGCCAACTCTGCAAATACAGTAGGGGCCAGGATCACTCCTACTGACACCATGCAGAAAGGTGACAGCAGCAGAGGCAGCCTAGAGCTTGCTCCAAAGTTCAGTAACAGCTCAATAGGCTTCAAAAATGTCCTACTTCTGGGACTATTCTGGGACTGTTCAGTTTGTTCTTGGGACAGAAAAAACACTCAAGCCCAGGAAACGATTTCCTCTGCACACGCCAAACGGCCCATATGGAACTTGCAATTTATTTTATATACTTTATTTCCAAACTAATTTACCCAAGGTAGTGAACAACTTTATAGAATTATACGCAACCCATTATAATAAACATGTATATAGCACACTGCCTTTTGAAATACATTATTGTAAAACGGATAACCCATTCAGAAAGGCTATTTATCAATAAAACAAAGTCTTAACAAAGATTTAATTTCTGTTCCTTGCAGAAAGCAGCAATGTGACGGTTTCAGGGGTCAGGCTGCAATGGGCAGTAAGGCTCCCATGTCCCTTGCAAGCCTGTTTGCTGAAGGCAGGGCTTTCTGCCTAGGCAAAGCCCTTGCAAGCTGAGTTTGCAAGCCTTGTTGCAAGACCTGGGCAGAGGCTGCAAAAAGGGTGGGAAATCCCGTGCGGGTCCGGGTGCAATGATTGGCTGCAGGTGAAGTTTGGAGGGAAAAGCTGTCCAGGGATCTAGGAGCTGGAGGGGCTAGAGGAGGAGTTTCCACCAATCAGGCGTGCGGGACAGGAACCTCTAGCAGGAGTCTCCAGCAGCATTTTATTCCAGCAGCTTTCCCCAGGAGGTGACAGCCAATCAGGGCCAGGGGAAAAAAAGGTATAAATGAACACAGAATACAGCAGAGGGTGTCTTCGTACTGGGACTGATGCTGAAGGGGACAGGAGAGCTGAACCTGAGAGAGCGGGACCAGTAGCTGACCATTGGTCTTTTGGCTGAGCGATTTCTGAAGGAGACAATCGTGGAGGATTGTGGCTCTGAGGGAGACTTCGCTAGCCACTGACCAAGGCTGGATGATCGGTCAAGCAAGGGCGGACTGGGCCTTGTGATCATCTGGAGCTACGTTCTGGTACACCAGCTAGGCTTGGGCTGAGGCAGAGTTAGCCAGAGGGGGAGGAACGCGGAGAGGTTTGTCTTTAAAAGGGGAACTATTTTCCTTTAGGGAAAGGGGTAGCTCCTAACCTTAAGTGACTTACTGATTCAAGCCAACAACTACCTGAACCTTATTATCTTTCTAGTATTGCTTGTGTGTTATAATAAACTTGTTTTAGTTTACTGTTCAAACTGCTTGCTACCCGTGTTTTGTGTCCACACTGTAGTATTCACTCGGCCGTTGCACGAACTCAGCATCCTAACAGGGCCCAGCTACTCTCAGGAGGGCAGGCACTTACTGGACCGCTGGGGATCGTGACAAGCAACAACAATAACAACAATACACTAACTCTAACAGGCTGGACCCTGTTGTTCCTATGAAGTTCATTTCTATTATACTTAGGGCAAGGCCCATTAAAAAAAATAAAATCTATGCTTTCTCGATAGGAATTACTCTAATACTCTGAATATGGGCAAAAATATGAACTTTCCAAACCATCGTTTTGTTAAATTAACCTGATGCCAAAAGCAAACTAAAACTCATAGCAGATGAAAAAACAGGAATAACATATACCATCTCAAATATTGGTAGAACGACCAGGAAAGTAGTGTCACAGATTTAAACCTCTGCAACTCTCCAGAAGATTATATCATGGATCACCGCTGAAGAACTACTGAAGAAACTGTCAACCAGACTGGAGAGCTTCAGGAAAGGATTAGATGAATTCATGGAGGAAAGCTTCACAAATGGCTACTAGAATGGATGCCTAAGTACTGCTCCCAGGTTGCAGAATCAGGCAAGGTGCTTCTAAAAGCCATTTGCAGTGAACTGAGCATAGGTATTGCCTTTGTCTTCTGCTTGAGAATGCCCAGAAGGAGCTATTGGGCCACTCTGTGAGACAGGATGCTGAACTGGACGGGCTGTGGCCTGATCCAGCAAGGACTCCTCTTAAGTACTTTACCAAACCTTAGGTTTGAGGACAGTCATAGGGCCTTTCTGAACTTACCTCTATTCCAGATGAGTCAGCACTGTAGTCCTATACTGGTGTTTTGTCCATATACTTTACTGGTCTCTTTTGTCCATACACTAGTGTGGACTAGAGAAATTCTCCCCCTGCTGGTACCCATTTACCAGGGAACCCATTTTGGCGATGTATCAAAGCATACTGCCAAAATCGGTTACCTGAGGGTTCCAGGGTCAGGAAATTTTTCATGCAAATTTCACAGCTGTTGTGAGAACTCAGCCTTAATGTGTTCCTGCCATGCACACAGTGCTGTTCCAAGTTAAGGATAATCTGTGTCACCTGTAATACAGATTCCATGTGCCAGATTATCAGACCAGGATCTGCAAAAGGTAAGTAAGGAAAGGACCAAAGGTTGTTTGACTTTCATTTTTGATACTATTCTAATTGTCTATAGCACTACATAAACAGCATCAGTTTTTCAATGTATGTAATTTAGGGTTGGATTATGAAATACCAGAACACTATGGCACCTCTTCCATGTGGACAAAATTCAAGTATTATAACTATCCTGTAAAAGGAACAACATTGATTGTTTAATAATTCTAATTTGTTCATTTGTTGCATGCCAGAGCAATGACTCCATTTATAATAACATGATTAGGGACATTTTAAATATCCTTAGCTTATTAATAATAATAATTGTAGAGGTGATTTTATGGTTATATTCTATACCAATATTAAGTAAGGTTTAACACCAAAACCTCAGGCAAGCTATCACTGTGTCACAAACCATGTGGCATTATATCATGCTAAGTCAGTGCTGCAAGTTTCTAAACTTCAAACAACTGAAATACCACAACATTCATAAAACAGAACTGAGCTACTGGGAGAAGAGGAAATATAAAAAAAATAAAATAAAATAAAGGGTAGCAAACCTCAATAGCAGATAGTAAAATTAACATTTCAACAGTTCTTGCCTTTCATCTCAGTCTCCATAGTACGATTTTTTCTAGAAAAGTAAGATTTGGGTTTAGAAAGATGCAGAATTACATAAAACATCTGGAAAATGGGGAAAAGAATATTATCCCTAGTGGACTCTCCCTATGAAAAATTTAATAGATCTGTTTTGGTAGTTTTAATCTCCAGAGCACCCCAAGCTATGTTATGGAAAGATCATCTTGGTAATTTATATTATAAAGAACACCTGGTGATAAAAGCAAATATATCCTTTTTAAAAGGGAGGCTCTTTTTTCTTTTAGTAGTTTAATTGTTAAATTCTTCATCTTCTGAAATATAATTTTTAACAGCCTGACTACAAATCAGCTTTGTATCTGTGAAAATAATAGTAGTTTTAATCATTATTATACTAAAAAGCTCCAATTCTCCAAAATGAGTTTGTTTTAATTTTGACAAATTATAAGGGAAACACGTGCAGAATCTTAAAGTACAAATACCATAAATTTACTCAAAATTTATTAACCATTTTTTTCATCCAAAGTTCAAAAACAAAGTTATTTGGGTACCCTTTATACTGCAAGCATTCACCCAAAGATTTCTTAACGTATTTAACTATATTAAGGATTACAAAAGCCCTATACATTTTATTATTGTTTATTATTATTATTATTATTATTATTATTATTATTATTATTGCTACAACTACTCATACTACTGCTGCAAACCAGAAAAAAAAAATAATTTTGCTTGTAAAATTCTGACACATACATACATTTCCAAAACAGTGCAAATATACACTGATGCTTAATCTTATATCTCACTAAATATACTCATACAAAGAAATTATATTAGAGAATTAACAATAAAACTGCCTTCACTGTCAATTTTCTGTTTTATTAATTGATGTTATACTAACAAGAGTATAATTAACATACTAGTATAACTATGAGTAGCCCCAATAAAACAACCTATTAGGTACAGCTATAATGGTGTTTTCATTTATCAGCTTTCTAGATAGGAAAAGTACATTTGAAAATTAATCCATTATGAGTTCCAATATACTTCACCTAGATAAAAAATATGCTATAATACACCTTTATGTATGCTAATTAAAAAAATACAGGGCCTTAAAAATATTATAGCCTTTAGTCAATAAAGATTTTCAGCAATATTTTTATTAATTTGACACAGATACGTCTCCATTTCTAATATCCTAACCCTGCAACATTTTAAATGCAATTAAAAGTGGTTATGAAAGACTGTGAACTTGCTTGTGAAGTAGGAAATAACTCTTGTGATTAACATGCAAACGAGCTCACGCTGGCAGAATAGATTGGGGTTTTAAAACCCCAATTACTTTTGTATGATTATCTATTTACCAGTACACAGACTATTTTCATCTAATACAAAGCCATCATGCTTACATTTTCAGCACAGCAATTAATATTTACAATAATTATGACATCAAGCTCTGTCGAGAGCACACCAAGCAAATTATTTACTATGCTTTTTTCATTAGTAAATATATATTTCATTATAATACTGATACAATAAAATAATGTATTTCAGCATATTAAGCCAGAAAGCTAGCTTCTATGCATTATCAAGTCTTAATACAGACTTCTACTGGATTCAGATTTAGCTATGGGATCATACTATTTTTAGCAGCTGAGTAAATTAAGTGCTGTTCAGGCTACAGATGCCAAACTTTCAAGCCTGTAACTGCTTTGTATAAAAAGTCTAAGGTTTGTTTAAACTTTCACAGTAAAAATAACAATAAAATTACTTCCTCTCCCCCCACCAAATCTTTTAGTAATAACAGGCAATTCTAAACTTTCATGAACATGCTTTTATTCATACTTTCTACAGACTGCATATACACATTTTTTCCCCCAGACTTCTAAAGAAAATTATAATGCATTAATGACAGGAACCATGGTAATGGAAAAAGGTCACCCTTTCTTGAATACCTTCTGTTTTAAACCATTATATATAAAGACATTTGAGAAAGCAAAGAATTAAAAGGCAGCCTTTGTGCAACCCATTACTGAAATATTATAGAATAATCTATATCAAATGTAGAGGAATAGCAGATTCTTTTGGATCTAAATTAACTGCAGCTAGAAACGCTTTTATGCTTATTATGTATCTGCATGTTGATTCAATTATTAAAAGAACACCTGACAGTGTCAGACTTATTTAATTGAATTAATTAAACAGGATGAATAATCGCTGATTTTCTATTGTATGAAATTTGTCCTGAAAAGTAACATTGGCCCTTGATATATGCAAGTAATTTGCATGGTAAAATACAGTAAAGAAAGAAGTCTACTGTTTCTATAATCTGAAATTCTTCACCTCATACATGAACAAATGGACACATAAATGAACAGACAGCTGTGAATAATGAATGCTTTTTTCTTTTATATTCTAATTTTCTCACTGAAGCCCAGTTTCTGCCACTAGACCATTAAACAACCTCTCAATAATCTTCTAAATATTAGTAATCTCATATATTTTATTCCATAAATTATTACACTAACTGTCAAACCAGTATGCCAGATTGTTGGTTTTTTTTTTGATAAAACATATCATCTAGTGAAAATAAAGAAGTGAGATTTTTACACTTCCAAAACAGTATTATAATAATATAAACACAACAGCAAGCCCCAGTGAACAGACTGAAACTTAACTTCTGCATAAACATACACTGGGATGAGAAGTTATGCATGTCTAATTATTTTCTCAGAAACATATGACAGCGGCCAATGATTATCCCTTACTACTGCAGTTTGTCACTGGGGGTGGGAAAACAGAATATTCTTTTTAGAAATGAATCAATCACCACACTTCATCTCTTCCTAGGGAGGGACTTTAAAAGAGTCGAGGAAGAAAATGCAGGATGATGATATCAGAAGCACTTAGTGGCCACTGTAAGAGTTTGTCTGTTCCCCCATTATTATTCTTTTCTGAACACGAACATACATCAAAACAGCACAAAATTCAGAACAGATTTCTGGCAAAGAACGTATCAAGAGCGTATGCACCCTGTCTGGCACATCTCCAACTCCCAACTGTTAGATGCTGTATCACCACTGGGTCTCTCTCACGTTCAGTATCTTGCCACATGTTGGAGATGCAGCAAGAGAATGCAAACTTTAATTTCCGCCACAGTAACAGTTAATTAATGCACACTTAAACGATACATGCATACTTACTTGAGAAAGGATGGGCAGTTTCGCTTTCCACTTAAGTTTACTATCTTTAAAACCAGTGTTCAGATTATCTATACTAAACAAGATGTTTTTAAAGGCGACATAAAGACTGTGATTCATTATGACTATTTGTTCTAAATCTTTTTTAAAACATATTCTTTATAGTTTACCTCTTTGCTCCTTTTGTGACTTTTTTTTTACTATAGAAACCATGCATCCAATTCCAAAATGCATTCAATTTAACAGCAATGTTCATTCAGACTAAAATATTATTAAATATAAAAAAAAGATGAATTGTACCTGTATTATTCTAAGATGCAAAATTATTTCAATCATATATCTGATGACACTGACTTCATGGAAATGTTTTTGTGAAACAATAAAAAGAAATATCGAAATAAAATATTTAAAATATGCAATTTTACAAAATACTTCTTAAAAGTCCATGGATGTATTTTAATAACCATATTAATAAATCTAGCAATGAGATTTTTCCATCACATTTATTATATAAAGGACAATATTTTTGATACTGGTTTACTGTGTCTGTTTCATAATATTGAAGGTGGAAATGGAAACAGTGCCATCATGTGATACTTTTCAGGGTACTTCACTTTTATTTTCAAGAACTGAATCTATGGCTGATTGTAAATAAAAGATTCTTAGAAAAAATACAAAATAGAACTGTAATTTATAATGCAACTAAAACACTATTCTAAAGCACACAATTTTAAAAGGAAAAAATCACCCATGTCTGTAAACAAATCCAATTTATGGTTTCTAAGTAACCTGAAAAAATCCTCAAAGTCATAGTTTGAAGCATGTAAGACCTATTTCTTAACAAAAACTGGAAAGAAGGGGGGGGGGCTTAAAACAAATTATGTCTTATATTTAACAATGAACAGATTTTTTGAGGATGACCAATCTCTGAAATATTCAGAATATCAATGCCAACATTATATGATTATACAGGGCAGACTTCAGTTACCAGCATTTTTCACTGCAACAAACATATGAATAAAAGTCTTTTTCTTTATTATTTCCCAGTCATCTTGTATTTTTAGATCATCAAGAACCCCTAAGATGTTAAAAATTATTTTATTCTAATGTACAGCACTCCCCAGCACAACAAAGTTTCTGATACTGTGAAATTTGCTATTTCAAATTAGGGAACTATGGCTGCGTCCCCATACACTTCATTTAGTCCAAATTGGATAAAATTTAGTCCGAATATGGAGCTGAGTCCGAATTGACCCATCCCCATGTGATTGATGAAAGTGCAGGCTCAAGTTGAATATAACTGTCCCCGTGCAAACTGCGCTAAACCCCTGCTCAGCGAAACAGCATCGTTTTCTCTCTGCCCCCTCTCTCATGACAGGAGCCGGGTTGACGTCACCAACCCCTGTGTCACCTGCTGTAGCGAGGGCAGGGAAATGCCACCCAATGCCCCTTCCCCAATCACAACTCCTGGCCATTTTTAAACTGTGAGCAAACAGAAATGAGCCTCTTCTCTCTGTGATCTGATTGCCAGGCAAACATAAAAGAACTGATTGCCCGAGGTTGACAGGTAAAGATGCAGCAATGGGGGGGGGGGGGGTCATCTGGCCCTTGCTGTCCCATGAGCCTCTTCCCACAACTCTTATTCCACCCCGTTCTCCCGATCACCGCCAAGCAGCTTCTGAAGTTTGCCAGCTAAAAAGCTAACCAAAGCCAGTACAATGTTTAGAGGCAGTATAGCAGAGAAGCGCTTCTCTGCTAAACTGTCTTTAAACACTGTAGCGGCTTTGGGTAGCTTTTTAGGTGGCAAACTTCAGAGGCTGCTTGCCTGTCATAGACTGGCAAAATTCAAAAGCTGCTTGCCAGCTAAAAAACTAACCAAAGCCTCTACAATTGGATCACGGAGAGAAGAGACTCATTTCTGTTTGATCACTGTTTAAAAATGGCCAGCAGTTGCAACCCCCAATGCACAGGACAGGAACGGTGTACACAAGATGTGAAACCCCACGTCCTAATTACACCAGAGTCTATCCTCTCCCCAAGCAGCCCGGGAGCGTCCCCATGCGCAGACTCAACCCCCAAAATAATGTGGACTTCACTTCCAAACCATAGTGAGAACAGTTTTCTAGAGGACTAAACTTAGCGCTGACTTGGGCGATTTGGTCTGCATGTAGCCCGGTTTGGGGGCTTTGCGTGGGGATGCTCCTTGCTGAATTTGGATTAGATTCGGACTTTATAGTGCATGGGGATGCGACCTGTGGCTCTCCTCTTCATATCCGAAGGAAGAAGCTACAGAAGATCCACTTACTGTATGCCTTCAAAGTGTTGATGGTGACCTTCTCTCTATACCACTTTTCCCCAATGACAACCTACCAGCCTCTTTTAGGCAAGTCCATACCACATTAGTGTTGCTTCTCTGAATGGCACACATACGTGATCTTTTACTTGGTAAGACAGTCTTGTTCTTGGCTTCAGGCTCCATCCAAAATAAACCAAGGGTATGCATTTTGCCAGCCATGAATTTCTATTCCCTCTGCCTTCTTGTAGAGGGTAAGAAGGAGCAGACGCTGATACTGATTTCTGTCTTTTTGTGGGTACTTTTAGGCATTACAGAGGAACTCACTGATCAAGATTGCACCTGCCATATGGAGCTGAAAAGAAGCATACAATCCTGAAAGTCTGCACATGCAATCTCTAGCATGGCAAAAATCAGTGGCAAAATGGTAATGTACCTGGGCACTGAAGAGCTCATGTTCCTCAAAGAGCATGGAAGGAAAAGAATAAAAGTAACTCTTATTAACAGTAATGCAGCTAGGTAACTGGATAATGAGCAAAATGTATTCTACAATATTCCAGTCGCCAAGTGTTTTAAAAATGCCATTTATTTAGGGCGTGAAGCATCAGCACAATGTTGGCTATAAGATGTCACAAAAACAATGCTAACGTACACAGAGGCAGCATCAGTGTTTGTAAAAGGAAAATTATCTGTTTTGTTTGTAATCCCCACCTTTCACCAGCACACCAACCATTCAAAACAGGCTTATGAACATAATGACAGTGGCAGTCAGGATGTTCTCACTGAAAGAAGTAGAACAAGATGCAACTTGTAATGGGAACCATTGTGCTTAGTTCTCTTATAACCATTACACAAGAATAGGGTCAACAAGGCATTCTGTATGTCTTAGCTCTTGGACTGATTTTCATGTTCTTCATAAAAACAACGTATTAACTTTTTTCAGAACCTGAATGAATAGGAATGGCATTAGCCAAAACATTTTTCAGGTGTTTACAATTACTCTTTGCTGCAATGATGGATGTGTAGCAAGGAGCTTCAGCCACACTGAGAATTAAATGAATACCCTAGTCTACACTGATCTGCCAAAACAAAACAAAACAAAACAAAAGTTGGCATTACACAGGGCCTGCAAGTGGCCTGGGAAATTTTCATTGATTGGCAGTCAGGCCAGCAGTGCAGTGGCCCCATGTCATACCTACTGAACTCTACAAATGTTGAACGTAATAAAACTAAAGCCTGTATTAGCCAGATTTGCATGTCTGGTGCTTATATGGATGAACAAGTATCCATACCAGCAAGTCGCTGCACACACAAGCTTCCCTAGGAACTGCTGCCATGGAGTTGAACTGAAGGGAGGTTATGATGCCAGTTAGAAAACAGCCTCTTCTTTGGTGCAGATAAGCTCACATCAACTGGTGAGTACTGGTGAGTATGGTTTCTAATACTGCATCTTCTTATTGTACCCTAACAAACAATGTCAAACTTGATACCCTTGCTACCTCAAAATAATGGGCTTTTCAACAGCCTTTGCAAACAGATCTTTTAAAGTAAGGTACTATCATTTTTATTAAAAAGGAAACGTGAAAAAATGCATTTTGATAAACATTATTTACAAAGTATTACACATGTGTTTTTGCAAATGGACATGCATTTAAAACAAAAAGCTGGATGGGAAAAGGTTCAGTAAGAAGTTTGTTCTTGCTGAAGAATGAAGCTTCTCTTATTTCAGAAAGCCCCCAGAGAGTGGAATTAAAGATGCTTCTACATTAAATAAAAGGAAATATAACTGAAGCAGTGAAGGAAGGAGTTCAATTTGTTAATGTGTATACACACACACACATGCAAACACAGAGGAGAGAGAGACAGAGAGAGAAAGAAAGAAAAAAGAGGGAGAGAATATATATGAAAAATGCAGTATTCATTACCTGATATAGTCATCTTCACAGGTACAATTTCACAAATTTTATTCTGCATTAAATAGACTCATGGAAAGAAAGAACTCAAGGCAGAGATCAAAGTGACTAGCGCCTGACTACTATCAAATTAAATCTCCAATATCAGAATTTTAAGACCTCAAGCAGGGCCAAGAGCTTCAGAGACGTTAAGAGGTTACCACATAGTCATCTTCAAGGGCCTTCTGTTGAGTGCCTGTTCTAGTGTAGGCACTCAACAGAAGATAAACTCAAAGGGAGATTATGAAGGTCTAGGCCAGAGGCTTGCTCGTATAAACCTCTTAATTGTTCAACAGACATCAGTGACAAAGAGGTAGGAATTTAGGTTTAGAAATAATAATAATAGTAATAGTAAGAATAATAGTAGTAATAACAGTAATAATGATGATGATGATATTAATAATAATATTAATAATAATAAATTGCAATTTGCTAATATTGTCTTCTTTCTAGAACCTGAAAGCACTACCCTGGCTACCCTTTTTTCTTAGAACCCTAAATTTATCCAGAATCTATTATTTCTTATAGTTGTTTCCTTCCCATGCAGACTTCTCTCTGTTTCTGCACCTTAAGTACCCACCCAAATAAAATAAAAATCTATTTACTATTACTATTACCCACCCAAAAACTATTTATTAGGAAAGTAGTATTGTGGAAACTCTGATGATCAACAATCTTCCTTTTTCTCACATAGTTTTACCTAAAACAGTCAGCTCAAACTGTGGTGACCACAGGGAACACAAAATAACTGGAAATTACTTCAAGTTTTAGCAAGATCATTCATGCTTGATAGAGAGATTTATGGTCATTTGGTATACCCTGGCCTCGAAAACATGACCTATCCCATGCTGCGACAGGTTGCTCCTGGAACAGGATGGATCAAAAAGTGACTCTAGCTTGACTAAGATGCATTTTTCATATTTTGGCTCACATCCAAGTCATTACTATGTCCTGACCCTTAACACCTGCATTTGAGAAGGTAGCATTCTCCCCGCAACCACTAACCCAAATTCTTCCATTAGATGGGTGGATATCTGGATCACTGCAGATAATGTGTTTCCATTGCTCCAGAGTCCAGTTGTAGTGAGTCTTAGGCTTCTGTATAGTGTTTGGCCACAGAAAACCCTATTTTTCAGCTCCTGTTCTGTTGGTTTTGAAATTTATTAGTTTCAACTGATGGCACATGACTGTTCTACTCTATGTGCTTCAACATTCAACAGTTTCAACTGATGAGTTTCCATGGTCATGGTTGAGCTCCTTAATGTTTCTACTTTACAGTAATGCACCTGATGAAGTGGGCTTAATCTATGGAACTCATGCAACAACTTCATTTCTCTGTTAGTCTTTAAGGTGCTGTTACACACCCCTTTTTATACTGATCCAGGCTAACACAGCTGCTTCATAGGCTGCGTCCCCATGCACTCCATTTAGTCCGAATTGGATAAAATTTAGTCCAAATACGGAGCTGAGTCCAAATTGACCCGTCCCCATGCTATTGATGAAAGCACAGGCTCAAGTCGAATATGCTTGTCCCCATGCAAAGCACGCTAAACCCCTGCTCAGGGAAACAGCATCATTTTCTCTCCGTCCCCTCTCTCCTGATAAGAGCCAGGTTGACTTCACCAACCCCTGTGCCACCCACTGTAGCAAGGGCTGGGAAATGCCATCCAATGCCCCTTCCCAATTGCAACTGCTAGCCATTTGTAAACAGTGATCAAACAGAAACGAGCCTCTTCTCTCTGCGATCCAATTGCTAGGCAAACATAAAAGAACTGATTGCCCCAGTTTGACAGGTAAAGATGCAGCAAAGAGGGGGGTCATCTGGCCCTTGCTGTCCCACGAGCCTCTTCCCACAACCCTTATTCCACCCTCACTCCCCAATCGCCGGCAAGCAGCTTCTGAAATTTGCTAGTTAAAAAGCTAACCAAAGCCAGCACAATCTTTAGAGGCAGTTTAGCAGAGAAAATATTGCAAAGATAAAAAATACAAAGGTGAAGGAACTTCAAATGAAAGTGATGATGCGTTGGTATAGAACACCAAAACCTATTGCTAAATTTATCCCTAATGTATCGCCATTATGTTGGCAAGGATATGGGCAACAGGGTACATTATTACATATGATATGGGAATACAAAAATTTTGGAATGAAGCTTGGGGATGGATAGAAAGAATATTGGGATACAGAGTAAGAAAAACAGATATGTATAACCCAAGACATAGATTCACAATTAAATATAAGTATGGACAAATATTTATTCCAACAGATGATTATGGCAGTTCAGGCTGTTATAGCCTTGGAATGGAAAGATAAATGTAAAGGGCAGATTGGCAATTGGCAGCATTATTTATCGGATCAAATGATTATTGGTTATTTAGATAGTAATGAGAGTGTAATTAAAGACAACAGGGATAGCTGGATGGGCAATATGGGGGGGGCTTGAACTATTAAATGTTATAAAATTGGTCTTAAGATAATGAGAAAATACATATAACGGTACCATCTATCCAAGGGGGGAGGGAAGGGTGGGTGAATGCAAACATATAAAAATAAACACCAGCATACATTGATCCCGATAATGGTATATTAATGTAAATAGTATTAATCGGTTTGTATTCTTGGTTTGTATTTATGTCTTAATGTATGTCTTAATGTGTGTGAAAATGTGATTTTTTTTTAAGGAAAGGCAACAAACTCTTTTCTGCATAGCTAAGACTGCCTGTGACAGGACAACCCATTTGGAGGAGCTCACTGACAGGACTGCAGCACCCATGTGCTTTCTTTTTCTATCACTGTGATGGATCTATATTAGTCTATCTAGAAATATAATGAGAAGTGAAGTCTTAGGATGACATTTGCTTGCTTGAATTCATGGCAAGTTGAAGCACATCAACTCTAAGGGTCGATTTATGGCCCCAATCCATAGTATTTGAATACTTTTCTGGAGCTATCTCCCCAAATACTCTTCCGTTACTTGTATAGTTCAGAATGGAACATAGGTGAGACTAGTTTTTAAAATGGCAAAGAGGTTTCCCACAGTAGAATTTCAAAAACCCGTGCATTAAGCATTGGGAAGAACAGAGTACTATGCAAAATATGTATATATTTATATGTACGTTAATGCAATTCAGAGTTCCAGAGGTGAGTTGTGACAAAACAGCAGAGTTCCTTATCTTCCTCAGTCAACACATGAGTTTTCAAAACTCCTCAGTTAAAAGCCCCAGAAGAAAGCGAGAGAGAATGCCTCCTAGAAAACCTCAGTCAGGGCTGAGTGAGAGCACCCGTCAGTTGCCGCTGCAAAGAGGGCAGTAGGACCTTGGCCAAGTGGATGGAGCTTTTAAGTGACTCTCACCACCCCAGAACCTTTTTGTAAGCAGAACATCACCCACAGACCTAAATTCTGCAGCCACAGATGCTGAATAGAAATGGTAAATAGATCAAGGTCAGGCCACATACACTGTACAGACCTTGGAATTCACATCACCTGCATACTGGATCAGATGTCACACAGTAACTTCACAGTATTTTATGCCTCCCCCATGGGAAACTGCCCTTTTCAGCCACTGGGGCAGAACACACCCACATCTAGCACAGGGCCTTATAAATATCCTACCTGTACCCAATCCCATCCCACCTATGTCAATCATAATATACTATGTTGGTAGTCAGAGTGTGTATTTAAAAGGTATGTGATAAACTAAAAAAATCATTGCTTGTTAATATTGGCCAGGATAACCTATAGTGTTTATTTTCGGACAGTAGTCAGCTGTATCATTAACTTTACTGATTTTATTGATAGCAAAGTCTTGGTTTTACACATATCTTTCTCCATAATCAAGGCTTTCAAAGAGAATACAATGGGCCTTTTCGCACATGCCGCCGAAAACGGATCTAACAGATCCGTTTTCTGGCGAAACGTTTTTAAAGGGGAAACCATTTTTAAAGGGGAAACCGTTCCAAACAGGAACGGTTTCTCAGAGACCCTGCGTGTACGCACATGCGCGGGGCAGCGGCGGCAGGGCCGGATTTGGAAACGGTTTGGGGTGGGTGCTGTGCGAGTGCACCAGCACCCATCCCAAACCGGCCATGCCAGCGCCTGCCTAGCTGTCAGAGAGGCTTTCAGGAGCTCCCATGGCGTGGCCGGCTGCCGCCCTCCCTGGCTTTGCCCTGGCAAGAAAAGCGGGCATGACCCCTTATCTTTGCCAGGGTAGCCAAAGTAGAAACCCCCCGTCGTCTCCCCAAGGTTTCATGGACCGATCGCGTCTTTCCCCTCGGAAGAGAAAGGGCCATGGCCCCTTCTCTTTCCAGGGGAAGCTGCAGCTGCCACCCCGCAACCCACCCATGGCCACTTTTGGGGTTCTTACCTGGTCGCTGGTGGGGCGACTGTGAGAGCAGCAGGGCCGGCGTCCATTGAGTCTAGGCGCGCCGCTGCCTACATTTCCCAGGAAGCCTTGTGAGGGTAGCTGGCGCCTTCCCATAATTCATAAAATCTGAATTTCCTCTCTTAGCATTGTCTCTTGTCTATACACAATTAGCAGTCCAAATCTCTATGTCACAACAATAGTATAGTTACTTGCAGACATGCACAGGTAACCTGAACTCACAGTATGTTCATCAACTTGGGCAGGAAGACTATCCCCTGCCTTTCATCCAACTAATGATTTACACTGCTAGAGTGGTCTCCTCCCTTAGTCTACTACCTCTATCCATAGACATACTGCTCACTTTGAACTTCCAAATGATTGGAGAGTGGTTCTCTGCCAACTTCCATAGCTTCTCCTGGAGACTTCGGAGTCTCGCTGCCGGTCTCTCCAAAGAGATCAGCATAGACTTCAGAGGCACTCCGAAGGGACTCTGGAGTGGCTTCGAACATTCTGCCGATCTCTTCGGAGAGACTTCAGAAGGGAGTCCACGCGGTCTGCGCTAATAGCGCACGGACCACGCTGACAGCTCTGGAGCCTCTCCGAAGTCCTTGGCAATCTCTTCAGAGGGACTTCAGAGTCATTTCAAAATGATTTCGAAAGGACTCCGAAATCACCCCAAAGCTGGGGCTTCGGAGATTGCCCCTCATCCCCGTCCCCAAAGACACCTGGGGTGATGGACCGACCCCTTAGGGGTCAATCCGGATTCCCCACATGGGTGCAAAGGTGTTTCCACGGCAGGGGGGTTAGCACCCATTGCTAATGGGTGCTACACCTCCAGTGGAAACACACTGGGTGCTTCCCTTAATCTGGATCTACTAGATCTGGATTAAGAAATGTACCCATTCCTTAGATCCGGATCTAAGGGCTGCGGTGGAAAAGCACCCACAGGCACTTATCTCCACTGCTTAGACTGCAAATCTGTATTTGCTATACTTCTAGAGGAAGGTTTCATGGACAGAAATTTTGATCTTTTTCTGCAAGTGTACATAAAACTTTTTTTAACTACAAAGATTATAGTTTGGACTAGCTTTGTAGTCCAACTGAGATCTATCAAACTGATTTTGATTCTGATGGGTATGTAGTTTGATTTCCTGCATTTGATGAGCTAGCCAAAGAGAAAATTGTCCGTAGCCATATATCAAAAGGGAAGTAACACTGTTTGGGGAGAAAAGGATCTATTCCTTTTGTTGTATAACCAAAGGCACATTTGTTTTTGTTTGTTTTAAAAATAGCTACTATGTTGTTTCACATTTCTTTGGACAAATCAGCTGAATTTCTCTTTACAGTGCCTATTTGGACAGTAGTGACCTATACAGCCAAACAGAGAAGAAAGGGGAGGGGGCAACTGGAACATCACCTCTGACCTCTCCAAAACGTTTTGATGTATCACAACTGTAGATCTCAAAGATGACAGCCAATTAGATGCCCAACCTCATCTGCCACCCCACTGGTTCCACTGCATGTTATCAGTATTGTTTCCACACTTATGTATCATGTGCCAGGCACGTGAGAAATGGGGACAAGAAAGCTGATGAACTTTTTGGGTGGTGGTGGTGGTGGAAGGGACAAAATGAAATTATTATATCAAGGAGAGAACTCTTGATTAATTTTTTTTAAAAAAAGAACACTGTGTCCGATGGTTTATTCTAAAACTGAGCAGTATCTCTTTCAGGCCAACCAAGTATTACAGGCTGTCAGGCATTCTAATGAGCCTCTTCTAGGTACTATGCAGGTCTCAAGTTTTCAACCCATACAAAAATTTGGTGATACTGGGAAACCGTGAGGCAATGCAAGGTATGTTTTAAAAATCCCACAACTACTTCTTGCCACCATCCGCCAGATGCAGGCAGGAAACCCCAGTATAGATCTGCTTTCCTGCACATCTAGCACACTGCATACAAAGTTGCCCCACTAGGAATTTCCAGGAACCAGTCAAGCTCCTGTCCCTTTTCTGTTGTTTTCCCCCTTTAATGGTTCACAGAAGTTCCTAGTGAGGCAACACGCCAGAAGTGAAGTAAATGTGACCGTCATGGAACTTGGAGAATTTACCATGATTGCTTTGCTACACATTTTTTGTTCATAGCGAATAGCACTATATTGGGAATGCCACAGGTATGTCCAGCAATCCCAATGCAATGACAAGAGATAATTGAGTTTGCCTCATGTCTGGAGATGGTCTGAGACTAATGAAGGTGTGTACCACTCAAACAACGCACTTATATCAACACAGCGCAAGCAGCAACACCACAGTCTTTTTAAAAATTTCAGCAACTGGTGAAAGAAATGGAAGAAAGACAATATCTTTAGAATTATATCTTCCACAATTCAATGAATATTACTGAAAAGTCAACAGACATACTATTTTATCACTATAATAGTTACCAGACCGGACCCTCTAGAGAAAGGTAATAAGCAATAGGATGATCTACCTCACTTTAATTCTGCTTGGGGAATATGCTTGAGAAAAGTGAGTCCTTAACAAGATAACCACAGGTTGAAGAGATCGTAGCCAACAGCAAGTAAGTGGAGGGTTGGCACGAACATTGCAGCCTCCAGCAGCAGATTAACAGTTGTTTTATAACATTGGGTTGGCCATACTAGAGGCTGTGGTATTTGATAAAACTTTAATTTTGTATAAAGGACTATTGATATCTGCAGTAAAAAAGAACATCACAAAATGTAGTCAGGGCCTCCAAAATTAATAACTGAAAAAAGAACAACTCATCTGTATCTATTAATGACTACACTATTCAAGTTCATCTCTTGGGACTGACATCCAGTTGACCTCCACAGTCTGATCTAGCAGTTTTCTTCTAACCTGCTGAAATTACCCAAACTACTTTTTAAAAGAGTAAATAATCCACACTCTCTGAATAGTCATCCCCCACTGCTCCCAGATTACACTTGAATTTGTGGGACAGGCACATTCCACATACAGTCTTTTTCCTGTATGCTTTCCATGCTTTTTAAGACCTTCCTAGTTTTAGATACTATTTCAAACCATCTGATTCTGCCCCTTCCACTGCATCTCTTCTTGCCCCCAGCTCCTTCCACCCCTTAGAAACCTGTTCAAGTTCATCATCCTATGTTCTGTGCCCTTTCTAATGCACCTTTTGACAGCAGGTAGGTACTGTTTTTTGGTTGCTGGAGGCACAATGGGACACTTACATGATCTGATCTTCCTGTGGAGCTTAACTTTCAAAGTTTCAAAGAATTACTGTGCACAGTAATCCACTAGGGTAAGTAAGTTCCAGATCTCCTTTCCAATTAATTCCCTTCCCACTGCCTATCCCCTAATAAAGTATGATGTATCTTACAAACTGCTATGTTCTAGTGGATTTTGATTTGGTAGAAAACTGTTTCAGAAACTGATTTTGCCTAAAAATAGGAACGTGAGTGATTTTTGGCTCAAATTTAAACTGGGCCTCAGGCTTAAATAGCAATTAAATGGACAAAATACTGTATGAACGGGGGGAAAAAGCTGTTCACACTGATAATCTCTGCTGCCATGGTTCAAGAACTGCGTTTAAGCATATTTTGCATATTTTTGTCTCCATTTAAAGATGGGACCCATGGCTGCAATGTCACATAAGGGTGGCGACTCATGAGGGCAGTATCCTGCCATACACACTGTTCAGAATGTGAATTGCTTTCTGTTTGCTGCAGTTTTCATTTCAGAGTTGGCTAATGTGTGCATAATTCCCTATATTTAGTAAAGTTGATTTTTCTGTTGCATCGGATAGTACTGCAGCCTTAATAATATCATTAGCAATACTTGGTCCCACTTCTTCTTATCTGCCATGCAATCCCTTCACTTGCAGTCGCATGATGTCACATGCCACTTCTGCAAGTTCAATTTAGTTGTCAGAGTACGATGTTCTGGCCCCTGACCTGGGCAAGTGAAAATGAGAAAAGCAATTGTGTTCTGCTGCTGGCACATCCACAGCTTAATGCACTACAAAGGTGGATAACAGGAGATTCCAGTGTTTTTTAAATGCCATTGACAAGTGGGTATTATGCTTCTAGCATTTAATATTGTTGGCACTGCACAAGGATTCAATATTGGAAATAAACTTACAAATATATACACATACAGGAATTTCTGACGTTTTTAAAATGCCATTGACAAGCAAGGACTATTCCTCATAACACTCAATATTGTTGGCACTGCACAAGCATTTAATATTGGAAATAAACATACAAATATATACATATACATGAACACAATCTGAAGCTTGTCATAAGATATTGTAATACAGCAATCACAGCATATTTTAATGTCAACATTTAAAAAAATGCTGTAATGAAAATCAATGATAGGTTTGGATGTAAACAAATAAATCCATCTCACTCAGACAAAATATATATAAGCCATTTTATTCAGGATACGCTTTCCTTTGCCTTCTATGAATCTTTAAAGCTCTCCTTCAAGCTCTTACCAAATCTATTGATCTGTGAAACACAGTGCACTCCAGGGAGGTAATTCACTTGACGTTATATATCAAATGATGAGATGAATAATGATCATACCGTTTGGTAATTAAGCGTCTTACAAACCTTTTAACTGACTGAACGTCAAAAAGGTCAAATGAGGTTAAAACCACTTTTTAAAATTTCTTATCATACATTATCCACAGAAAATAATCACCTTAAGAACAGCAAAATAACGATACAACTGCTATCTTTGAAAAAAAAAATCCTCATGCTCTGTTTCCGTATCACCTTGACATCTGCATCAGTATTTATAAACTTCTCTACTTTTTTTTCATTGCAAATTGCTACACTTCTTTCTGGAGCCTAGCTACTCACAGATATGGTACATACGACTAAGGTAGCAATTTCTGTAGATGAAATGTAGCAAGCAGTTAACTACAGTGTCAATAGACATAGGCCCCATCTACATGGAACCTTTTTCTTTCTCTATTGTCCCTCTATTGCAGCAGACTTTAAAAATGCCATTCATGTCCAGAATAAGCGTGCGCACGAGGCTCAGCAAAACGCACGTTTAAAACACACCTACCGTCCCCACGGAAGTGTGTTTTCTTTGCCAGCATCTTTTTCTCCCCACCCCCTCTCTGGTTGATAGGGTGCCGGTGGGAATGGAGAGGGACTGCGCTCTGCACGGCCACAACCAGGAAGACAACCCCCGACAAGTCCAAAAGAAAAATAGCCATGAGTATTCACAAGTTCTCTCCCCTGCCTGCAAAACCCACAAGAAACATTTATCACTTTGGGATCCAGAGCTTGCTTCCAAACATAGTGATTTCACTGTAAAAATCCACCCCGTAGAACACCGGTTACACTGTAGCAATCTACCCCCTTCACACCTGATAACAATGTTGCAATTCTGCGCAATTCTGGCTCTTTAAAAGTTCTGACCTTTAGAAAGGGAAAGGAAGGAAGGTGCTGCAGTTCTGGAAGATGTGTGAATGTTTAAGGCTGTGTGTACAGGCGGCAGCGGCGGCAGAGCCAGGGTGCTTTTTTTCGGAGATCTTGTGAGTAACATAATGAATTGCTTCCACAAGATCTCCGTCCGCCTACTGTTTTCTTGCATTCAGTATAGATCTTGAATACTGGCTGTGGATGAGAGGCAAAAAGAGAGATGATTTTATTTGAAGAGAAAACGAGTGAGAAGGCTGAAAAAAAGAGGACAGATGGGACCACGGCCAGCAATCCCCGCCCACAAACACCTCTTTTGCCACAGAGCATCTCCATTCACAATGTTGCTAGGAATACCCATGGCTTCCCAAAGTGCATTGGTAGTCTTGCTTAAAGGGGGGGTGGGGTCTTTCTTCTGCACATTTTCCTCCTTTGTGGTGCTGGAAGCCCGGAGAAAAGCCGTGCATGGAGATGCTCCGTGGCAAAAGAAGCTTTTTAACGGACTTTTTATTGCATGAAGACAGGGCCTTAGAATGCTATACCCAAGGACCTATCTCTGCAACAGCCTCTAGGGTGTGGAATAACTCCCTTCTCAGGTGTGTCAAGCAACACCTTTATATAGATTCAACGCATTAGTGAAGAAATGTCTTTACCTGGTCCTTTGTCTAAAGACTGTACATATCGTCCACCTCAGAGCAATGTGCTGTCCTTATCTGGTTTTATGTATTTTCAAATCAAATCATTGATATATTTTAATTGTTGTAACCCACCCTGAACACTGGGCAGGATATGAATGTAAATACACAGTAGTTGTTACTATGTGAGTCTCCAGATGTACAATCAATGCCAGCATCCTGCCACAGTCTGCAGACTTGGCCTCTCCTGGCCCTAAATGTGCAGAATTAATTATGTGAATTCTTACACTTTTTAAAAACATTTTGGTATATTCTTTGACATGGCAGGCCTCCTATGGTCTGAGTTGGCACAGCATCAGATTTACCATCCACGACCTTGCCAGATGTGCAAGGAGATGAAAAATGTTTCCAAATGATCCACAGTAAGTCCGGGGAATCTGGTAACCTCTCTGCTACAGGGGAATGCCAGCATTTTAATTCTTTATAAGCTGGTGCTTCACCAGTCTGTCTGAAGACTCCCAATTCAAAACCAAGATTTTACCTTTGATGGGACTGACAGGGTACAGCTTCACACCACTGATCTCTGATGCTGTTTGCATGATGACAGCAGTCAGGACCCTAGCAGGAGTTAAACAAGCCAAAGGGTTTTCATAGCAAATCTGATATTTTTGTGTACTGGAACAAGCTTTGTTCTAAGACTCCTTTTTCCTGATAGAAAAATAGTTATTCTCGGGATGACCAACAAATGTTTATGTGTGGGTGAAATACCTTCCTCTAAGAAGATGCACTGCTAGACTAAACAGGTTTGACTCTTCATATTTAAGTTCCACAGGTATAGCTTTATGTAAGCAGAGACAGGAGAGTTCCATCAAGTTAGAATTTCTTCCACATTTATATCCAAAGAAATGTGCAGCAACTGCAGCAAAACTGGTGGTCAGGAAAGTAGACCTGGAATCCACATTCAGTTGCACATTTAGGCAATTATCAGGCTAAAAAGAGAAAACGGGAAAGGTGATGACTTCACCTCCAGAACAGATTATTGCTGAAGCACAAGAAGTTACCAGCTGTGATCTCACAAGCCAGTTTGAGAGCAAAAGCACAGGACTGCACATTTCAGGGAAAAACCATTAAAAAGAAATTGCTTCTTTTAAAAGGAATGACTTACAAAGCAAAATATAACTAACCGTCTATGCATGATCGTTTGCCATAATCTCAGTCAACTTTCCTGCCCTACTAGGACCATAAAAGCAGAGGGGCTGCCAAGCACCCAGGCCACAATCCATAGCTGCTGAACTGCTTGCAACTTAATTGGACATAGGTTCTTCAAGCTGAAGGAGATCATGAAGAGAAGCAAGAGGAGAAAGGAAATGTATTCTTAGGTTAACTTAACAGGCATGACGGAGAAAAAGTAAATCTCAGGTGCAAATTGATAAGCTACCAATCATATATGCAGTAAACAGCTCAAATCCTTTATTACATGCTAGCTTCTTCTTTATTAGGCTGCATTTACACCTAATTTTTAATCCAACTTCAGTCCACTTTCAGATTCAGAGAACACACCATCAAAGTGACAAGAGGTTTTATTTTGGCATTTTCTAACTCAGAAAATGCACCTTTGGTTTAGGTACAGTGAAAAGAAAACAACCAGTCACTTTGCTGATGTGTTCTTTCACTCTGAAAGTGGACTAAAACTGAATTAAAACTTAGGTGTGAACACAGCCATAGTCTCTAATTAGGGGTTGCTATTTGACTGATAGATTGATTTTTACTCAGCCCTCCCTCCATTCTCAGTTCTCATCATGTATGTCCTCTCTAGGACACATTTAAACTGCAGAACGCATAGCCATCCACGTGTTTATATGTAAGTACTGTACATTACAAGAGAGACAACAATGTAAGATAACATTTCACACAGGGAGGGAGGAAAGCAGTGTAACTTTTTCAATGAGTTTACTTGCTTGTTTTAAAAAAGAAGAATGTAAGGATGTATGTTTTTATTAAGCATTTTAATATGTTGTTAAAAGGTTTTCAGCATAATACTTCCATGCAGTCACTGGTCCTTTAAGATCATACACACTGAAAACTTTTCTTCACATGCCGTGCATAGAAAATACTCCTGTCTGCTTCAGCGCTTTGCCTTTTTCACGGGCTTAAACCTGTCAAATTATCCCATTTGATTTCAGAGAATTCTCATATGGCAATCTATTTTATTTACTTTATCTTCAATAAAATGCTTCAGTGAACATTAGCAACTATGAGACACAAGTTTCAATCAGTCCTCCAGCAAAGGCGTCAATCTACATTAGGCCTACTCTGCTGTGAGTAGCACAGAGAACACTCGGCTAAGACAAGGAAAACTGAATGCGCAAGCAGAGCAAAGAGTTGGCACTGAGTGAGAAAGCAAGAGTGGAGAGAAAAAGAAAATTCTTCTTGACACTACAATGTAATGCTAAGACAACACTGAAGGCTAGTTCCACACAACAGTAGTTCCTTAATGAAGTCAACCGCCCAAATGTACTGCAGACTTCAGTTTGAGCATACTGACTAATCAGAGTGCAAAAATAATAAAAAGTTTTGAGTAGCTATAATCGTAAGATCCAAGTGGCAAAGCATCTAGGGTAAGAGCTAAAAATTGAAGTAGGTCTGCAAACTTTGCTTAGTTTTATTCAATGAACAAACTACCACTAAAGGAATTCCAATACAGTAATCCTCATTTGATATAAAAGCACTGAGCTTCTAGGAAACTGGGGATAGGGTTAAGACGAAGTGTCGCTCTAGTTCAAAAGCATGATAAGGAAATGATCAGTGCCAATTTCCTATGGCATTTCTGAGGCTTATCTTTCTAATAAGTTTTGCACTGCTTTCACCCCCAGCCCCTCCCAGATAACACCAAAAAACAGAGGGTTATGGGAAGGGCAGAGGGAGGAAGCACTTCAAAGCCCTCTAATGACTCTTGGGCAATCACACCAGCTAGGATTGGTGTGACACAGACCAAGGATCATGGAAATAATACAGTGTTGGAGAAGAATCTTGTAAGAACATAAGAGAAGCCCTGATGTATCAGGCTTAGCCCATCAAGTCCAGTATCCTGTATCACAAGGTGGACCACCAATTACTTCTGGGCATTCTCAAGCAGAAGGTAAGCTTCATTTGCTCTTGACTACCTGCAAATCAGATTTAGAGGCATCCTGTCTATCTCTCCAACTTGGAGGCGGTACTCTGGCATCTAGGAGCCATTGATATACCCATCCTCCACAAATTTCTCTTAAAGCTTTCTAGATTGGTTGCTATCCCACTCCACCTCTTTTGTAAAACTTCACAGATCTGCAAGCCAAATATGGAACTCTTTCTATTTCCCATGAAGCCTGTAACTTATAAATACAAAAAGAATGACAGGCTACTGCTACTTTAGTAAAATTCACTGCTGCTAGATATTAAACTGGCCAACAGAAAAAGAATTCAAGAAGACCATCAACTGTCAACTATGGGATACCCACACAAGGAAAGATCAAAGTGCAATTTAAGTTTCTAATTCCTGTATGCTCTGGCAAGTACAATGGCAAGATCCACATGGTCTGAAGGGGCTGCAGCAAAACAGGGTCTAGAATGAACTGACTGTATGTCACTGCATGCTGGGATTGCAATGATTTGTAAAAAGTCCACACATCACTGGCACCCAGTCCACCTCCAGAGTCAGAAACCTCTCCTAGGAGAGCAATAATAACAAAATAGGAAACACTGTTCTGTAAATCTGGTGCTAGTCTGGTTTGTTCCTATGTGGAAGGACAGGAGCAGCAAAATCAGCCTACCTTTCATGCCAAAACCTTGTGCCGTTATGTAAAAGACCAATAATGGGCCACTTTGAGAGCCATTTCCAGTGCTTTGTGTTTGGCACCAGACAGAAACATTGACCTTGGTGAATTTTCATTCCCTAGCCTCAAAGAGCAGGGTTTGAGGGCCAAGTGGACAGTCATCCACTCCTGAGCCAAAGAAAATCACTCCAGGCCTGGAGCAAGAAATCCAGCACCCATTCAATGTCTCAGTTAGGCCTCTAATTTTATTTACTACATCAAGTAGGTATATCCTGGTATCAAAGGTGGCAACATTTAAAATCTGTTTTCAGGTCAATTAAACATTAATTATGCTTTCTTCTTCCTATTTTATCTCGATATACCTCACCTCCATAAGGATTTCAAGCAGTTACAGAGGGAATATCAATCTTCAAAATCATTTCTTTGCACATTCAAACTGTTTGATGTTTCAGAAGTATCTACTGGATTAGCCCCTAACTGCAAAACAATCAAATTTGTTTGAGCAACAACTCTTTTTTGGAAGATGGTATCATTAAAGACTAATTCCAAGAAATGTCAGGCATCACTTCAAGATACCGTGAAAATGTCTCCCAAAGCATAAACTTTGTAATAAGTGATGCAAGTTCATCTCTGGTATGGGCTGTAAAAAAAAGAGAAAATTATTTTAATAGTGTTCTTCCCAGCAAATCAGACCATTAAGAATGTACTTAATGTTCACTTCAATTGAAAAGAAGGTCTGTTAAAATCCATATTTTGCTACTTTGTATAATCATAAGAAAATTTACTACCTTGTAGTTCCAGGCCACAAATTTGATTTTAAAAAATGAAAAGTACGTTTGATTTTTCAAAGAAAGGAAGAAGCTGGGTTCATTCCTAAATTCCATTAAAAATGTTTCTATAAGTTCTAACACATGATTTCTCACAGGCTACAATTCAATTATCTTGTTAGAGTGATTCCGTGTGTCATAAAATAGTTCCATAATGCTCAAGACAACAGATACATTTTATTTTAAAATCTTAACATAAATAATCATTATTGATTAGGCTATACAGAAGACCAATCTAGAATGGGTCTTAATCTTTTCCACTTCATTCTCATTTAGCAGCTATTGTATCATTTAGTTTTATGGCCAAGAATGCACAAATGTCTTCTAGCTGATAGCCAGCACAACTCCATTAATGACCAAAGACAGAAGTCAAACAACAAAGGCAGGATACACATAGGGCTGCTGAATTAGGCAAGTAACCTCACTCACATTGGAGAAATGTTTGCCATGCCGCCCAGTAGAGCATTGTGTCCACATGGGATATGGTGTTGGAGTGGGCCTTGGAGAGAAAATGGAGCACGAGTCTGACACAGTGAGAGAGTGTTGTGAAGCAATTTTCCCAGGCTGACTCAGCTGTTCATGTTTCAGAGACATGTTGACCGGCTCCCAGAAGCAGCTTGAGAAATGTGATATTTCTGGATACCCGGCTAAGAGAGGCTTTGGTCAACAACTTTAGAAGCTTGGGCCAGGCTAGGTTGAGCTGCTGCACTGCAGATGACCCTTAGCCCATGCCATCATCTACCCTTCAAATCTGGCTCCAAGTAACTCAGTCCAGCCCAAGAATAGACCTGAACAGTGCAGGTACAAAAACTGCCTGCTGGCCAGAAAGCACAAGCTTCCAGCAGTCCAGGCGGAAGGTGACCCAGTCACAGGCCAAACCTTCACTCCCTCAAAGGAGCCAGAAGGGAAAAGTTTGATTTGCAAAGTGAAAAGCAGTACGATCTAGCAACAGGTGGAATGCAGGGCACAAAGGAGAAATATAAGTCATTTACTGTACAAGGCCAATGGTATCTTTTACACTATGTATGCATACTGTCATTGGATTAGAAAAGATTTAAAAAGGAGGAGAGGAGGCACT
Organism: Aspidoscelis tigris stejnegeri; assembly: GCA_023333525.1. Taxonomy (NCBI): domain Eukaryota; kingdom Metazoa; phylum Chordata; class Lepidosauria; order Squamata; family Teiidae; genus Aspidoscelis; species Aspidoscelis tigris. The sequence goes on along the minus strand of JALMGA010000005.1, from coordinate 62,685,178 downwards.
GAAATAAAAGATGGATGCTATTTAAAGTTAATTTGAGCTAAATCCATACAAATGGTCTATTGTTTCAAAAATAAGTTTTGATAACTGAAGTTTCATGTGTGCAAACATTTAACATCTAAAAGATTTGCTGCACCCTGTCTTTCTATCACTACCTTACATAAAAGGCTACCTCAGGTAGGATCTGCCTGGTATTGTTATAGCACTATAACTGAACTTCACTCACAGTTCAACTGATGTAGTGGCCAAGTGCAGTCTCTACATAGACCTGGGTGCATCCAGCCACTATCTCACTGTAAGAGCTCAGTAGAACAACGTAAACAATAGAGCTGCAACAGCATTTACTCCTGTTCTTCTGGCAACCAATTTCATGTGATGCAGTTACTACTTAGAAAGCTTTAATATAAAGTCCTCAGGAACCACAGATCATACGGATATGTTCAAACAACACCAAGGACTATGTGTGAAAATTCACTACACTGAAGATCACACCGTTCTGCAAAAATATCATCAAAATTTGTGGAAAAGAAAGCTATAGAAAGAGAATACAGGCTGCCCACTTTCCAGGGACTCAGATGGATCATTTATAGTGGTTTTCTTCAACCTGGACCCATTGTTCCCAATATCCTTGATTACCAGTCATGCTGATAGCAACACTAAGAGTGCACTACATTAGGAAAACCTGTCTTATGGAAAGCTATGTATGTAATACAATCCAGTTCCTCATTAAGTTCCTGTAAAAGAGTAGAGAAAACAAGGCCAATTTACATCATGGAATTTTGCTTACCTAAAGCCTTATTAATTTTCACTCTTGCTCTGATGTTCTATAGTCCATCAACTCCAGCTCAGCAGACCACCTTACAAAACACAAACGCAACAGTTACAACATGTGTGCAAGTGCAGGGCACTGTGGCCAATGAGATTATTGTTTTTTCACATTATTATACACTTAATACTATTGTCAACAAGTCATCTAGTGAGCAAATAACACTTGGCAGTCATATGTAACTTCACAACACTCATTTCGGAATGACTAAACAGCAATTAATACTCCATTTACCACCCTATTACTAATCCAAAGATGAAATGCATGAAGCCGTTAGAACAGTCAAAGCACTGAGGACACAATGCATATCCTATTCTTCTTATAATCTAAGAATGATGCAAAAAAAAAACTTTTAAAAGATAATTGCTTAATTACAGAGATTCCAACTAATATTTATTGCATTTTATTTTGAGTAATTATATCCCACCCCTCAACTGAAGGTCTTAGAATGGGTCACGACAATAAAAAGTATAAAACACATTGAAATATAATCCTCCCTCACTGACAGGACAAAATATTCCCTCCCTATGGCACAAAGTGCCCTAGCTCTGTTCACTCAGCACTAACAGAAGAACCTCCTAGCTCTCACCCAGGAGGCAGATATAAATCCTGGGCCACCAACACTGCCTCTCACCCAGGCCTGTGGCCCAACTGGATAGGAATAAGCCCCTCACACTGGACCCATCTCCTTACCTTACCTTACCTCCTGAGATCGAAAGCCAACAGCAGAAGAACGGAGGTGGCCAGAGGGATCTAAACAAAACAACATAAAGGCTACCAGATAGAAGAGCCAGGAAATTTAATCAAAAGGGGCTGAAATCCAATGTGGACACTTCACAAAGAATAAAATGAGAGGCATCACTCTGCCCAATCCTCCTCCAATGCCACCATTCTTTCTGTTAGCTCTGATGCTGTTTCAAAGGCATCCTTAACTAGTAGCAACCTCTAGATTGGGATGATAGACAGGATAAGCTACACAACGGAACACCTCTGGGAGTCTTTCTACAATGGACCAAATCCTTGTTAGAACATGTAAAAAGCCCCTCACTCTTAATGCTGAGTGTCCAAAAGCACTGACACTTCGTGTGAAACAAAGTCTGAGGCAAAAGAGGGGGAGGGAAAAGACCAAGCTCAAAAGGCAACTTTATTTCTGTAAGCAGGAAAAGTGGCTTCTAAAATACAATCCATAGTGCTTATGGTCTTTGTGCCTTTACAGCCTCACAGTACAGGGACCTGTTAGTTTGGCAGGTGAATGTAAATCCCACTGCACGTGTGACTAGCCTAACGTTGATAACAAAATAATGTATATCAATAAATCTAAGTGAACAAATTGCACGGCTGCAAATTCCTGCAATCACACTCAACTAGCAAAGTCATGTTTTTCTAACAATTTTTAGAGTAAAACCGTGTTACACAAAACTTAAACGAGGGGAGACTACAATACTATTCCTGGGAAGAGATCCTCACACACTGAAATACATGGAGGCTAGCAGACAATAAAACTCAAGAAACCAGCATCCCTTTGTCATCCAGTCATGCCTTAGCATTCAGAATAATTCTGCTCTAGGAAAATAATGCAGATAAGGAAATTCACATGTAATTTTAAAAAGCCAAAGAAAGAACCAAAAAAAAATAGGAGAATGATGGGCATACTAGTTTTGCATTTGCAAGTAGTTAAGAAGTGTTGCCATGCTCTCACAATATGCAAAGTTCGTGTGAAAATTGAGGGATTATATGTATGGGAAAGTGTCTCATCTGCAGCTCTTGCTGTGTTAACAGCTGCTAAACCACAACTCTGGTTTTACAAATTCCATTTTCAAAATCAAGGTACACCTAAGAATAGATTAGCATTTTTTGTCAAATAAATCAAGTTTATATACTTCTATTATGGAAATGCACTAACTTCAACTAATGGTTATCAATTTTAATCTACATGGTATTTTGAAGACCAACTATAATAAAAAGTGTGCACAATTATGGTCCTAACAGTTTTAATTTAAGCTATTGTGATTTAAGAATGAAACTGTGCGTTAAATTTCTCACTGCAATCCAGCACTGGCTCTTTAGTTATGTAACCCTTCTATAAGGAAATATTGAGAGACCCTTAACTACAGCAGCGCTACTGGGTGCCATTATAATTAACAAGGACATGCAAAAATAAATTAACAGTTATGTTTTATAATCATGTGAAAGTGAAATGAGTTCATGAAGAGGTCCAAGTACTTACTGTGATCTCATTAGCCAAATTTTACATGCTATTTTATATCACTACTTATGCTGCCAGAGTATTAATTTTCCAGTGTGTTCTATACATTCATGGAAGCATATTTTAAATTTCTAGTAATGAAGCATAAGAACTATTAGGCCGTATCATAACTTAGTGTTCCACTTACAAACGAAGCATTACTTTTATTTTCTAAACTTCAAAATTTAAATGTTTATTTTTCCTTTGAATTAGCCTATTAATTTGAATTCAGAAAAGATAAAAATAACTTGCACTGACTTTAGAAACCTTTTTATGTGGGGGGGCGGAATAAGTTCATATTTTTAGGGTGAAGTGCACTGTTGAGAAAATATCGTATGTGTTATATAAAACCACTACCTTGCACACTGCAAGATATTCACTGAAAATGTAATGATTCTGGATGGATTTATTGCAAGTAACGTGTTGTTCTAAATTGCCACAAATGTTAGCTGTTGTTACACGTCATCCATTAATTCATCCACATGCACCTACATGACACTCATTCCACTGATAACAGCCACCAGGCAAATCTAGCTTAGATTTTAATGCAATAAAAGGGATTTCCACACAAAAATTTAACAATATAGAAAAAAGCTGCAAGACTTTCTGGAAAGTGATAGCAAATAAAACTAAAAGTGGTCAGTTTACAGCGACACAATGGAAAGTGCTCCTTTTGGAGAAATCAAATTACTCACTGCCCACTGTAGATGCACTGTTTCTACATATAAAATACTGAAGGCCTTTTCCTTTACTTAAACCATGTGCCTGATCTTTCTATTACCATAGGAAAGGTTTCTGTTCACAATCTGTGAGCACTCATATTGCCAATTTAATGCTGGAAGCAATGGTCAAGGCTCTGAATAGATAAAATTCCCTGAATAGGAATTGAAGGATCAGGTCGAGTCCAAATCCCTGGGTAATGACTCTAAATGGCTTTTCATAAATGTTAAAGATCACTGGGGACAATATTTTTCCTTGTAGGACCCCAAAGCACAAATGCCAGGAGGATGTACAGGATCCTCCTTTGCAACCTTCTGGCACCATAAGCCATATAACAATGCTCCAAAGATACCAAAGGGCATCTAGAAGGATATCGTGGACAATACTGTGGAAGAGATAAAGAAGAATCAAGAGGTTTACATGCCCTTTGACAACTCCAAATAAAAGTCATTCATCAGAGCAATGAATGCCATTTCAGTGCTGAAGCCAGGCTCAAAGCTTGGCCTTTCTTGTGATCACTACATTATGGGGTGACAAAATCCACAATTAAATTATGTGCTGTGTGAAAAAAAAATACTTCAAACTCTGAACATTTGGCTTCATTAGGCAACCCTTTCTCTCTAGAATTTTTCAAGAGTGAAGAACTGTTTTGTCTCCATTTTCTTTACACATGCACTACTTCTACATTTTTATGCCATCTGTTCTTTTTTGAATTCTTTCCAACTCTGTAGTTTTTGTTGTTGTTGTTGTTGTTTGAGATGTAGCTACCATACTTGTACACAGCATCCAAAGTTTAATTGTACTACAGGCCTGTAGTTTGCAGCTTCAGTTCCATCCATTCTGATTCTTAACATGGAATTATTCCTTTTTTCGCAGCTGCAGCTCAGAGCTTAAAATTTTCACTGGCCATTCAGACCACCATCACTGTGAGATGAAATCAAATCAGGCTGTATGTTTAGTTAAAACACCTACTTATTTTTGGCTGCACTTGCCATTTTGATGCCATGCAACAAGTTTTGAGAAATCTGATTAGAACTCTATGATTCTTTTTGGCTCTGTTGTTTAAATATTTTGGAGCAGTCATTGTCTTTGTGCATTACCTTCACCTCCCTGACTGTTCCCAGATCATTTTTGAACTAATTAAAAAGCACTGTTAATGGTAGATACAGAATGAAATGGGGAGTAGGGGTCATTAACTGCCCTCTGCCATTTCCAGAAATATTAATTTACTCCTTTACTCATTTAGAGCTCTGTTGCATTCCACACAGTTTATTTTAAAAGGCACCTCAGAGATTATTTCGAGACTCAATGTGGGGTTGACCACATGTCAGTCTCTGTCCTTCCTATCTCCCTTGAACATTCTAGGCTAGAGAAGGTGGACTGGAGATCAACTGAGAACAAGAGGGCCACACACTACTAACTCCTAAGGTGCTTTTGAGATGCTTCTTTTACAATGTATGAATGCAGCCTCAGTCACCTAAACGATTATTAATCTATGTCTTTTTATATCCAACAGCTAAAGTTAGATGTTTTTGTGAGGCAACTTTATTCATGTGAATACATGACTCTTATATATATAATTACTAATTCTCTCAAAGAACTCCAAAATGTTAGGTAGTCGGACCATACATTTCTGCAAACCATGTATCCCCAAAACTTAGAAATCTTTATGGATATGTGTTATGTACATAACAACACTTGATGAATATGTGACTGTTGTATAAATAATTACAAACAGTCTCAAAGAACCCTGAAATGTTAGGTAGACAAACTATACTTTTCTGCAAGCCATGTATTTCCAACATTAAGAAATCACTTATCTAAAGCCAGATGTTCCTAAACTCCTGGTAGGTTTCCCAAGGATCAGTTTAAAATGTGTATCACTACTCTGGTTTGAATAAAGCCCCTTCTTTGGACAGACCCAACTTGTCCCAAAAAGTTCCTAGTGCCTAACAAACCAAACCTAACATTCCAACATACTACTGAATCCAACTGTGGAGACTTAAGACATGCTCTCACTTACTAGGTGGAACGATTCCAGGGGTCCTCTGTAGTATATGATTTCATGCCCTTGCCCTAGAGACAGAAAACTCCAGTTGACTCTCCCAAGCCCCCTGAAAATTAAGTACATCTTGTATCTCCATATAAGAAAGATACAGCTTGTATCTCCATATAAATATTTGCCATTTATTTAGTCTTTTCTTAGTATTTTGGCACTGAATATCTCACAAAAGAAGATCAATGTGTTGTTCTGGCCTGCTTGCCCTCTTAGTAAACTTGCTTAGAAGAATGTCACAGGAAAGAGATGTATGACTCAGTCTCTATCATCTAGGAATACATGACACACAATAATGAAGTTTTAACAACAGACATTTCACCTGAACATCGGGGTCAAGGGGGGGGGACTAATTAGCTAGTGGTGTTTTCAAGAGGAGGATGAATAATAATCTGTTCCAGATGTTTGGGCTGGATCCCTGTGTGAAGCACAGAATTCTATTCAGCAGTCTAAGTGGTCCTTTCTAACTCTATGATATTAAGAATCGAGAAACTGTACATTTGTGTGTGGAAAAAAAAGAATGTAACAATAAATATTAAAGCAGTAGAAACTTGAATACAAAAATAAGTACCAGATACGGATGCCCACAAAGAAAATCACTTGCTTTAAGAATGTTTGTTAAGGGGTCAGTTCTTACAAAAATACTGTTAGGTTAGCATAAGGCCCATATAAGAATCTACAAGTTATTGCTCAGTTATTTCCAGAAACTGGCTCTTTGAGTTGTTTTACTGTTTAACTAATACACCTATTTTTGAAAAATTCCATACTGTTTTACTGTGTATTAAAGATATTTCTGAGTTCCTTTTACACTTTCATAAAGAAATTTTCTTTTTAAAAAGTGTCTCCCCTTTCCTTGTGATCAACTACAACTTGTTATCTGTTTAATTTAACTAGTAGTACTTAAACATTCTCCATGTATGTGGGAACAGTGCTAAATACACATGTCTAGGTAATTTCCCACAGCACCATTTGCAGAGTTACCTTTTGAGTTATTAGAGAAGAGTGCTTGTTATGACCAGTGAAGCATTTTGGCAAAATGCTAGTTAATAGTTTTATTTGCAGTCATTGTGGATGCATAAAGAAATACAAAGTTGAAACAGTGAAGTTAAAGGACAAATTTGAAACAGGTAAAACAAGGAGTGTGTGTTAAAATTTAAATAGTTGGCTTCTTATCTTAATGAAATATGAGATAAATTTGGCCTCTCATGAAGTTACTATAGGATTTGTGTCCTCTAGTAAATTATCTTTTGATTTCCTACTTTTGCATTCTAGTGTGCAATGATAAAAAGACACCTTTTTAGGGTGTTAGTTCTAGAAGGTTGTAGGTCTGATCAACTTCAGGATCTTTGACATCACTAGTTGGAGCACAGACTAGGATTACTATGATGCTGAGCAGTTTGCTATTCTGTTGTTTTTAAGATTATAAGAACATAAGAGTGTAAGAAGAGCCCATCTAGTCCAGTGGCCCTCCAATTGTGACTGGGCATCCGCAAGCAGAAGACAAGGGAAAAACTTCACCTGCTCATGAATCCCTGCGATTAGCCTGTAAAGGCATCCTGCCAGTCTCTCCAACCTGGAGGCAGTACCTAGGCATCCCATTCAATTAGCCATTGATACACTTGTCCTCCATGAATTTATCTCATCATTTCTTAAAGCTATCCAGACTGGTTGCTGTCACGAGCTCTTCTGGTAGTAAATTCCAGAATGATGACCCTCTGGATGAAAAAAAAATGCTTCCTCTTGTTGCCTCTAACTCTCCTGCCCATCTTCAAGGATAGCCCTGCAAAGACACATTGCGATAGTCCAGTCTGATGGTTAACGAGCATGAATCACTGTGACTAAGCTATTTAAGTCCATAAAGGCCCACAGTTGGCAAACCAACCTGAGCTGGAAATAGATACTCCTGAACACTTCTGTTCACTGAGTTTACAGCAACAGCGATGGGTCCAGGAATACCCCAGAGTACAAATCTGTTCTTTCATAGGTAGGACAATCCTTTCAAAAACAGCACCTTCACAGAATACTGTAAGAGCTAGGCAAGGTTTAGCAGCATGCTAGGACCCTGGTTCAAACAGTGGGCAGACATCATCCCACTGTTCTGTTCTGATATGTGTTGAGAAAATGAAGTGCCCCAGTTCCTGGCTTCCAGAATTTCTAGTGCCTGATCTGAAGCTGGTCCACCCTTTGGAGCCACTGGAGGGATGGGAGGGCAAGCCATGCCAGTGAGATCAGCCCTTTTTGTACCAGTGGCAACCTGTCCTAGCCTCTAACTGATATCAATCTGAGTTTACCGCCTTCATAAAACCAGCATTACTGAACTGGGTTGTCATTCATTGTCACTGTACTTCTTCTCTCCTACAAGTCATCCATTGTGTTATGCCAGCAGAGACAATTCTGCTAGATCTACATGTTGTTTTCGATGTGAACATAATAGGAATGATTAGATAGTATTTCTTCACAAAACTACTACAGTATTCACACTTGTCAATGGAAAGTACATACTATATGGTTGTATTTCCCTCCCTCATTAATTTTGCTTTTACTGACATCACAGAATGAAGCTCTCTGATTTTACATAATTTCATGGTTCAAGACTAAAACTCCAAAAAATATTAACCACCCACAGAGATCAACTTGACATGCTTTCACTGCAGAAAATAGAGCATTATACTAACTACTGAAACCTGAGGCATATTTGAAGCATCACATCCTATTTGTAAAAAAACACACAAAGAAAATGGGGTAAGAATTTTAAAAAGTACTTATTTTTCCATATAAAATTAGAAGGTTTCACTTACAGAAACACATGCACACATATGCACACTTTTTTCTAACAAGGTCAAATTATGTATGCAATGTATGCCATTTACTAACTACATTCTTGCTCTGTGTTTCTTCACAGATCTAAATGAACTTGTATGCCTTTGTGTGATAATTTGCATATCTTCTTACACATTTCAGAAAAAAGGACTGACAATAAAGGGGTAAAAATAAGTACCTCAATTTGTTGTGAGCAAAAGCAGCCAAGGCCAGTTAAACAGTAAAAACATTTCCAGGTTATTACCAGGATATCTTTGAATATGCCATGGCAAGGAGCAACCATGTTTTTTTTCAAGAACAAAAGACTAGAAACTGGTCATAAAATGCTGAATCCAGTGGAATGTAGAAAAGCCTGCTCTTTCTTCAGAATCTTTTTCTTCTTCATAAGGTCTTATAGTTGCCTCCAACAAGATCAAAGAAGTAATACACATCAGATGTAATGCTGCATATCAATCAAGGAATAGGGTAGAATCATCACTGCTGAACTGGCCAAAGAAACAGGATCACTGTCACTCAACTCCTAGTACTGCTATTCACATTGTACTGATGCTCAATATGCTGTGAAGCCCATCAGAACATCCATGGGTGGCACTTTTATGTTACAATGGCTTTTTGGTTTTATGCCATGCACTGCTGACCATGTGTACAGCCATCCTGGTGACAGAAATGCAACTAGCCACCTGTGAACAACACTGGGGCCATAACTGCATAAGCTGGTGCAGTGACAAATCATTATCCACTTGGCCAGTCCAGCTCTGGCTGCACTTATCATCCATGACAGTATGTGTCAGACATACAGCTGGATGGGTTGATCCTCCCAAATTACTATTGGTGAATTGCTTCTATCTTCAGGATCCCAGAATTGGCCCCTTCCTTCCAACTACCACTCACAGCAGGTTCAATACAATTTTGCCTGCCCTGAGAAAATGGAGCAAACTATTAACCATGGTAGGAAAAGACCAAAAATAATAATAAACTCATACTGGATCGGTCACTGCCTGACTCAACAAGGACCACTTTGGGTGTCAGGGCATCCACTGTCAAATGAGCTACAAGATTCTGTACCTATGGTCAGGAAACCAGGACCTAGCACTGTAGGACTACTGGGGGGGAAAAAAACAAAGCAGAAAAAATGCACTGTACCTAATAAATCACATCATGACCTTTTAATATAATTCTAAACCAACAAAACACGGATACTAGAAAAGTGAGTTTGAAATACAGAAAGAAAAATATCCAGAATCAAAAATCCATGAACAGCATCTAGCAAATCTGAGAAGAGTCATCATCCAAAATATATTTAGCAATGCAGAAGCAGAAGAAATTTGAAAGAACTATGAACATGAATATAAAAATTTACAGGAAACTGCAGCACAATGCAGTATTCAAACAACCCATCAACTGACCCTCCAGTCAAGAATTAAAAGAGAAAATTATAGCACATGCACAATTATTAGCAGAAAGGAGAAGACTGCCAATATTAAAAGTATTGCCAAGAAAAAATCTGGCCACGTGAACAGGTTGCTCAAAATAATTAAAGTAACATTTGTTGAAGAAAACAATCAGCTTGCCTACAATACAGTGGTGGTTGTTAACAGAAGAATTGGGCATTACTTACTTACTGGTAAATAAGACTGGGTGCCTTTTTCAACTAGGGCTTAGAATCCTTCTAAGATCCCATTAGGATCCTGATTGGTACCTGACTGGTACCAATCAGGAAGGCCCTGTCCCCACCTGGACCCCACTGAAGGTGCTATCTGCAAGGCCCTGTCCCCATGAGAGCAGGGAAATTCAGATTTAATGGGTCCTTCAGGCCCTTAAATCTAGATTTCATGTGGACCTGATTAAAGGTGTCCACAGTGGGGTCTTCAGGCATCTTCAAGATCCAGATCTCCAGGAGGACCCCATTTCAAAGATCAAGATCTTGAAGATCAAGATCTTTGATTGTGCGTGGAAAAGGGGGGTAGAAATAATTTTAAAAAATATATGATCAGATGCAAGCAATTTGAAAAACATGAAAGAAAAAATTAAAAATGCAAAGATCAGGGATGTAATTAAACAATATTGGAGCTACACAATAAAAATAGATGACGCTTTGGAAACAGTATAATAACAGTCATAGCCCCCCCCCCCAAAAAAAGTTTCAAAGCAAGAATCATCCAGTTCAAACAAAATAAACTTTTCTGATTAACCATAAGGTGTTTTATGTTTTAATATTTGATAAGTTTTATACTCACTGTAACCCGTCTTGGGACGATTTGGTGTAGGGCAGGTTACAAATGTCTTAAATGTATTTTATCAAAGCATAAATAGCAATAACTATGTTCAAAGTGAAAAAGCAGACAAAAACGAAACAACTCAGTTTTGTAGAGATCTATGGGAAAATTAACAGGATTACAAAAAAAAAATGCTGGATGGATGAATAATTTCATTTTAACAAAAATAAAACTGAAAAACTCATAATAACAGAAATTACTTTTTAAAGTGAGTATTTTATTTATTTCATGTCCAAACCATTGCATTCACCTAAACAAGCCGTAAAAGGAACAGACATAATGTATAAATGAGTTTTAAAAAACAATATTCAGATCACTAAAACATTAAAACTTTGATAAAACAGTGCAGATAAAATAAGAACAAATAAAATTAAAACTAAATAATTCTGGACCAGACATAAGCAACAGCGACTGCATTATCCTTATGATTAAGCAGTTCCTCCACTGTACACAAGACATGACATTTTGGACAGGAAAACAGATGTTGAGTTGTTTGTTCAGTACCACATTCACATAAAACAGAAGAGTCTCCTAAATAATTCCATTTAGCAAGATTATCTTTCGTTCTAACGATGCCACTTCTAAGAGGGATTTCCATACTACCCATTCTTAGTTTGCATCAGGGGAAGAGCCTCACGGGACTCATCCAATTTGAGCTATTGGATTTTGCTTCCCACAAAGATGCTCTGGCTATTGCTGCTTGTGTATTAAGGGGCATGGTAGTTCTCCTAAAACTCTTTCTTGATTGAAGTATCCTAGGATGAGGCTGATAACCATATAATGGATGCCTTTTGTGATGTTTAGCTTTATTTTTCTTGTTATTCGCTGCAACTTCTCGCCTCACATCAGGAGGAGCGATACCAGCTAACTTATAAAGCCTATCAGTGGATGTGGCTTTAAGGCATCCTGTAACTATCCTACAAGTTAAATTTAGTGCCACATCCACTTGTTTTAAATGGAAAGGCTTATAACAAACAGTTTTAAAAAAGAGTGGAAAGAGTTAAGAACTGGACTTCTGACAACAATCAACTGCATGACTCCTGGCTTAATTAACTGACCAAGAAGTTCAATTTTGCAGAAGGAAGACACTGACAACTGGTTAACAACTGGGAAAACATACCTGATCCAAAAAGACCAAGCATATAGTACATCAGGAAAACATAGGTTGATAACATTCCTTCCTACTATCTTCAAACTGCTCATTGGCATTGTAGCTGGCAATATTTAAGATTATTCAGAAGCAAATAACATCTGGCTAGTGGAGCACAAAGGAAATAAAAGAAAAAGCAGATATACGAAAGATCAGCTTTTGATTGCTAAAATGGAGAATTGAAAAAATTTACACATGGTCTGGAATGATTACAAAAAAAGCCTTTTACTTATTGCTGCAAAATTTGATCATTAAATGTTCAGGAACAACTGAAGTCTGCAAAAACTTGAAAAAGTTAATACAGCAGGCAATGAAACAATGGAAGACAGAACTGAAGACAGTTGGAAATGACAATTATGAATGATCAACATCAAGAGAGATATCTTCATTATCACCCCTGTTGTTCATCATTGGAATGATTCCAGTATCAGTGATTCTGAGAAAAACAAACCTTAGTAACCAAACAGCAAAAAATACTGAAATAAGTATCTGTTTTCTGCAGATAATTGAAAGCTTTATGGAAAACAGATACTGAAATACAGCATGAATTTTCAGTACAGATATTACAATGGGATTTTTACTGCCCAAAAATGTGCTATAAGAAGGGCAAAATCATGGACAGTAATGGTACTAAAATCCCAGATGACCAGGCCATCGAAAGCCTTCAGCCAGCTTCAGTTGGATAATGTCAAGAATGTGATAAAGTATATATTCAAAGTAAGAAAAATACTGTAGACCAAACTGAATGGAGGGAATACCGTCAAAGCCATCAACAATTGGGCCATATCTGTCATATGATACACAGATGGATTGGAACTTGGATGCAAGCTGAATTGGACAGCCTTGATAAAAAAACCCAGGAAAACTGATAACTATTTACTTCTCACTACAACCTGGCAGTGACATTGACATTATATATTTGCCCAACAAAATTGGCAGCAGAGGTTTATTGAAAGTCAAACGAACAAGGAAAGGAGAAAAACATGTACTGTCTGACTATGTAAATTATAATCAAGATAGATGTTAAAAATAAAAACTTATTGAAAATACAAGAAACAAAACAAGAACGTAAGAAAAAAGGTAATAAAAACAAGAATAGAAAGCAGGCAAAGAAAAACATTACATGGTCAATTTCTGGAAATACTAAGGGCAAAGTGGACACAGATAAAACCTGGAACAATAAAAAAGAAAACTGAAGGACTGATTTTAGCTACTATAAGGACAGGCTGTAAGAACAAATGCAATCAAAACCAGAATTGAAAAATCATCAATTGATGAAACAATTAACTTACTGAGGTCATGAAAAAAGACTGATGATAAATAATGGTATAGCATTGTTGCTAAAATATCCTGGTACATCTGTAAAAATATCATCTGCCACAATGAAGAATTGGTAGAAGCATGCTATTGAAAAAATATATAGAAACAGGCATTTCAAATACAAACCAACTAAGTTTGATGCATAATGCATCAGATCTGACTATCAATGTAGGAATATTTGCCATGGCAGAGTCGAAGACAAAGAACTTGAAAATATTGTGAAATATCAAGTTTTGAAGATAGAAACTGAAAGACTATGGTGGACTCAAGCAGTTGTCATCTCAGTGGTTATCAGTATACCAACAAATCTTGATCAGCACTTAGAACATCTGTATGTTGACAAAATTTCCATTGGTCAAGTGCAAAAGACTATACTACTTGGACTTGTGCACATATTTGGCTGATAGATTATGTCATCATATGTCCTTGAGGGGAAAATGATGCAAAATGAAGGTCAACACCAGCTAAAAGACAGGCATCTGTGATATCATATTATAGTAACAACAACAACAGTGACACAGTACTAATACCTCTGATTATTCCAGGTCTTTGGGTCCAATGGTCAGAGTACCAAACTGACCATAATGATGATGATTAATGACTTGGTATGAAGTGTCACTGTCATTGTTCTCATATTTACCCCTAGTATTTCAAAAAATCTGATATTATTTGAATTACATGAGCTATATGCCTCTTGTTATCTTTTCCTAGGAAAGCTGTTGCATTGATTACATATCATTTTCTAGAAATGAGGAGTTAATGCTCTCTTAATACCTTACATTTTACTGGATGATTTACTTAAGTTTTATTATTTTACCTTTCTACCAGCAGGGAAAACAGATGTATATTCATGTCACTGCTAAACAAAACAGATGGTAGAGCTTACTCAATACCTTTAGGAATGTCAGCTCACTGACTATTGTAATTTGATTATAAACTAATACTTCTCCCCCAACGGATCCTATAAATCTCAGCAATCAGATTAAACAGTCTAAATCAAAGGTGATTAAAAACAAATCATTGAAATCAATTTCCCCCCCAAAATGGTAAATTTGAATAGATGGATTCACTTTTACACTCTGCAACCAGAGATTGCCTATTCCTTTTCTGAAGTCCATCTAACAAGTTTTGCCATTGTTGAAATCAAAGATCAATGATGAAGCCTATTCCTTTTCTGAAGTCCACCTAACAAGTTTTGCCATTGTTGAAGTCAGAGATCAATGGTGAAGCCTGCAGTACACTGAGACTTTTTTAGTGTATTTGTGTGCTTTTGTCTGTGTGTTGCAATGTGGTTTGAGACTCAGGCCTTTCTGCACTTACCTGTACTCCAGATCTCTTGGCACTGTAGCCTGCTTTAGGGACTATTTTGTCCTCATGTGGAATGGACTAATGAGGTCTCACCCCCTCCACAGACACCAGAGGCACACAGAAGGCCAAGAACTTTCCAGTTTACTAGGGTTCCCAAGGCCAAGAACTTTCATTCCTGGCCATCAAAGTTTGCAGAGGTCAGCTCCAAAGCTCATGTAAGCTTCAGGACTGGGGTGGTGGCTAAACTAAAACAGCCACCACAGTGCAGACAATGTTGTTCCAGTCCATGATCCACAGAGGGTGTCTCTTGATCCAGATCAAGTGAAGTAAGTGCAGAAAGGCCCTGAGTAATTGAGTTCCTCAGTTAGTGCAGAATGCTTTTGTGTGTCTGCATGTATATATGTATGTGCATGTGTTTCTATGTATGCAGCTGTGTGCACTAGGGGTGTGTAGGAATGGGGTTTTTCTGCATTCAATTAGTACTGAATCAAATATAAGAAAATTAATATTGGTTCGAATAGATCCCCTTTGAATGTGGTAGGATTTTATTCAATACAAATGTATTTCTATGAATATCTAATACGAACACATACGTATCTGAAAAAATATCAGATACGTATCCCGTAACATATCTGCTCTGAAAGCATCACTTCAAATCTACTCTCAAACCGTGTCAAATTCACTTTGAATTCTTTGTAAATGTGACTGGTGCAGCCATTTTCCCACCTCCTCATTTCCCAAATGTTCTGAAACTTCCTATAAATGATCCGTAACATTTGTATTCATATGAATGTTGTAACATTCAATTCATAAACAAGTATCCAAATTCATACAAATTTGTATGGATAAAGAATGTTACAAATATCCATGCACATCCCTAGTGTGCACACCTTTTTTTTTTTAATCTGCACAATTTTTGCTGTAAAATTTTGTGTTCTAAAATAGCTTTTTGCTCCAGAGCATGCTGGTAGCAAGATAGTAGAGGAAAAGGCAAAATGGAAGTGAATCACATTGTTCTTTGGGGACAAAACCAAAGTACAAGAACAACTTAAAGAAGGCAAAGATATCACAACATGGAAGAGTCCTAGGATCAGGGAGTCAACTATCAGGACTATTTTTTAAAGTGCCATTTGTGCAAATTTGGCCAGTGCTCCTGCAGTTTCCACTTTAAGAAAATTCAAATCCAGCCCCCTCCTATCCCTTAGATTGTACTGCCGCTATTTCGGTTCAGCTGTGAGCTAACATTCTTATACTGAGATTACTTAGTACAAGCAGTATTTTTCATATTGGTTATTATTAAAAATAAACAAACATGACATTGTGAAGGTGAAAATGAATTTTTTTCACATTACATGTATCCTGTAAGACAATAGATTATTCTTGTATTTCACTGTGAGTTCATGCAAATAATCAAAACTTTTATTTCTATTGTGACAGAAATTAATGGGAATTTTGGGAATTTGGGACCCTCCTGAATTTAGGAAAGCTCAAGACCCCATATTATCCAGAGCATGGCCATTTTTCCTTGCTGTTTCTCTTAGCTTTCTTTAGGCTGTTAGATACAGTAGAATTTGCAATCAGATGTACTGCTTTCGTAACCAAGAAAATAGGAACTATAACAGAGAAAGTTAACTGTATGCATATAGTCACGTAGTCTGCTAGGGGTTTTCCAGCATTTTAGTATGTTAGATTTTTGTGACACATTCTGTGATGATTCACGGACTCACAAGTACTATTATAAAAGCTTTGATCTTGTTTATTCTTGCAAGGAGAAACTTTCTCCTTCCATGCATGCATGTTCTTGGTGTATACAAATAAACAATTGGCTGTAAGCTGCACTATGGTCAGTTTTTCCATGACAATTGTAGATCAAATTTTTATATGTCTTCCTTCTACATAAATGGTTGTTTGCATGACTCACTCAACTTAAATACATTTTTATTTAATTCTACATTTTAATAGTTTTACCCTTTTTTAAATCTCTATTTTTGTAAAATGGTTCAGGATTCTCAATGGCAAGTGTTATAGAAATAAAATTATAATAAAAACACGCTTCAAGTGCCAAATTGGTCTCCACAATTTCACTGCTAAAGTTTTATTTAAACTGTAATGAGATCACAATGTAAATATATCTGATGTAAGTAGCATGATAGCTTTTTGTATTGTTATTATAGTAAAATTTTAAATAAAAAATAAGCACCCTCCAAGGCTTTACTTCTTGTCGTGGTCACACCTCCATTTTAAACCTTCTTCAGTCCATCTTCAGGTCTGACTGTTCACATCTTTTCATTTCAATCCATTTCATTTGGTGAGCCAGTTTGGTCTAATGGTTAGGGAGCTGGACTCGTATCTGGGAATACCGGGTTCAATTCCGCTCTCCCCCATGAAGCCAGCTGGGTGACTTTGGGATAGTCACAGCTCTCCTCTGAGCTCTCACAGCCCCACCACAAGGTGTCTGGTGTGGGGACAAGAACAGAAAGCTTTGTCAGCCGCTTTGAATCCCCTTTAAATGGGTGAGAAAAGTGGGGTAGAAAAGCCAACACTTATTATTATTACTATTATTTGAGGATTCTCCACTCTTCATTTGGACTTTCCTGAAAGGAAAGTTCGCAAATAAAAAGGATAGAAATGAAAAGATGTAAACACTCAGACCTGAAAGCAGAGCAAAGGTTTAAAGTGAAGGCGTGACAACAGCCATAGAGAAAAAATCCCCTGCACCAGATCCCTGCCAGTGCTAGATTACACTACAGATGTATTCATCTGAGGTAAGGATCTCACCAGCTCCTGGTTCTCAACCAAGCTGCACTGCTGGGCAAGGAAGGAGCCGGCCTCAAACAAACACCAAGCTAGTTCAGTGACAACAATCTGTAGCAGCATCTACGTAGTAGGGATCAGTAGCATGGGTCTGGTTTTCCTCCCCCCCCCCCATTTCTTAACAGAACAAGTGTGTTTATTTAGAGAGGACAGAATTGGTGACTCACAAATTATAGGCAATACTTGCAAAACTCCTAGTAAAAGGACTGGGGTGGTATAAGCAGTTAGACTCCATTTTCCTATCCCCACTAATGAGCAAGTACGTGTAGGCATGTGCATCAGCTCAGCTCATCAGTGCTGAAGTAATCCCTGGATTAGTCTTGCCTCAGGGGTAATAACAGGCAACTCTTTTCAAAATAATTCCATCAAAACATAAACAAAGCAGGAGTAAATTCAATCAAGGTGAGAAATGCACTATCAGGGTAACTGGAATAAGTTAGTTCTTACCTTACCTCCATTAGGTCACTGTGGAGGTAAGAATGTAATCAGGAAGGCAGTATTGAACAAAAGGAGGAAGACAGAGAGAATGCAAGAACTCACATTTGGAAAACGAGGGGAATTTTATGGTGTTTAACCAGAAACAGGTCTGAAGGACTGGAAGAAATTAAAAAGAAAAAAGCAGACTGAATCTGTGAACATGCTCATTTTTAGTCATTCATGGTGCTGTCTCTTTCCAATAGGTTTGTCAACAACACCAATGAGAGCACCTTTAGCGAAGGGCAGATTATTGGAAAAGAGACAAAACTATGTGTAGTTGGTACATTAAGCGTCAGGGATGGCAGAGAAACAAGCAGGTTTGTCGATGGCACAAAACTAGTAAAAACAAAATAAAGGGAAATATCAAAAGGGATATAGTATCTCTGCATTTGGGAAATGGACATCAAAATGGCATGTGCTGTTCAGTTTAAGCAAATTTAAAGTGATGCAGAATACAGAAAAAATTACCTACACTTATAGACTGAACAGTGGCTGAGCAGAAAAGAGATCATGATATAAATGGTTCAGCGAGAGTGTTAGGGCATGGTGTGTATCAGCTGCAAAAAAAAGTCAGTATCATGAGGGGCATACTAAGAAACTGAGCTGAAAACAAAACTGTAAATATATATATATATTTAGGAATCAATGGTATGGCTGTAACTTAAATACTATGTGCAGTTTTAGCAACTGCAGCTAGAAACAAATATGACAAAATTAGAAAATGTTCAACAGGAAGCAACTAAAATTATCAAGAGTCCTTAAGAAGGTTGCTACGAGAAAAGATTATAATACTTGGAGGTGATTAGCTTAGGAAAGTTGCAAGGCAAAAGACACCATAAAAGTGTATTATCTATTACTGGCATTTCTATGTTGTCTTTCTTCTGAACGGTCCAAAATCACCTAGACTGTCTCCAGATGGCAAGAGCCAATTAAGAGATCAAAAGGAGAACCCACAGTTGCAAGAGGCAACTGTGGTCTCTCATCTGTGTCTCATGCACTTGCAGCAGACAGAGAGAAGAAAGTTACATGAAATCTGGAGGCATTGCTGGATTTCCCATAATAACAGTATTTCAGGAAATCATCTTTATATCTGAGCACCATATTGGCAATGCCATGGATACATGTGGCATTCCCAAAACAGTTCCAAGAGAATTGTGAGTTTTAACCCACATCTTAGGGCACCCCTAAGGACCTTATGACTTAGTGGGGATTTAAACACAGGGACTGCCAGATTCTAGATAAGCACTCTAGCCACAAGTGAGGACAGAAGAGGTTAAGGATAGATTTTATCCCTTTCCCCAAATACTACAGAAGCAGTCATCTAAAGAAAGTGAATCTTGGAAGAAGCATGCTATTACAGCAAATGGTTCACTGATCTGATTCTATTGACTATTTTCTATATTCTTACATAAATTGTTAGCAATCTCTTTTAACCCAACACAACCAAAACAGCCATAAAACATTATAAACATAAAAAAGGTCAACAGTCTAGGGACTTTCTGCAATGAGTAGTAGACTGAACCATGGTCCACTCCTGGTCCACTTTCGTCCTCATCCTAAGAGTGTGGATGCCTCTCCCCTCCTAGTACATTCAATTACTACAGGATGGAAAGTGGATCAGGCTAAGATACCCAAAATAGTATCCTGGTTCACTCTACCAGTAGACCTATTTTTCAAGATCTACTGGTGTATTAGGAGGTAGTATACTGGACCATGGAGGTGGACAGCATGCCTTCATGTTCTGGCATACAATGGGGAACATTTTTGGAGGTTCTCCATGCAAGATTCAAAGCTGACATGAGCTTTGGATTCAGTGTGAGGCCTGGCGCATTACAAGCCATTCGAATGCAGAAGTTCTTGTTCAGGAGCAATCCATCCTAGCTTCATATGGATTGTTTATTCTAGATTGCTTCTAGTGTGGACACAGCATAAATGTAAAATTTGAAATAAGATCTAAGGATGAAGGTAGAGAAATAATACCCAAGAACACATAAAATCACAAAAGTAGAATCATTTATTTGC
Source organism: Aspidoscelis tigris stejnegeri (assembly GCA_023333525.1). Taxonomy (NCBI): domain Eukaryota; kingdom Metazoa; phylum Chordata; class Lepidosauria; order Squamata; family Teiidae; genus Aspidoscelis; species Aspidoscelis tigris. The sequence continues at coordinate 62,665,147 of JALMGA010000005.1, read as the reverse complement.
TGTTGTTTTCTTGATTTTGGAAAAATTATGATCAGAAAAGTTCTGTAGAAAAGCACTGGATACAGGCTATGAAGGCACTTCATAGACTATTTGTCTGGGATATCACTGGAAGCAATATATTTGTGTAAGTTATTTAAAAAAAAAAGGAAGAGAGAAAGTAAGACTTCAGAAAATGCCAACATCAGGGTATCTTGAGAAGCAAAACACAGTGCTGCTTCAGGGCCCATGATTCAAGTCAGAAGGCTTTTTAAATTCTCCATAAGAGGACTGAACACAAAAGTACACACACAACTTCGGAATGCTGAACTGAGTTACAACTAATGGGAGGCTTATGTACAGGCAGTGGAAGCCATATCCACAAATGCTGATTATTTTAAAAGATGGGGGCTGAGCTTTATGCAACACACCAGGAAAGGGATCTCGAGGTTCTGGCAGACAGTTCAATGAAGGTGTCAGCCCAATGTGGAGCAGCAGTAAAAAAAAAAGAAGCTAATTCAGTGCTGGGAATAATTAGGAAGGGAATGGAATACTCTGTTTGCATATTTTCCAGCAGTACCACTTTTTAGCTTTGTCGCTGGATGGAGCCATGACTGTACCTCTGTCCAGTGTGTGTGTGCAGAGGCTGAAAAAGCCAACCACACACATGCATGGTGGTGACAATGTGCACATTCAGAAATTTGGCGGCAGCCAAGTTGTCCAGACTCAGCATCACAAAAATGTGCAAAGATTTCTGGTTACAGCATGCTCTAAACCAGAAACAATAATGGAAGGGGAGCTGCCCAACATTTTTTACTCTTGCTGCTCTATATTTTTTTCTTGAAACACTGGTAGTGGTAGGTCTTTGGTCCAGGCTCCAAAAGTTGAAAACAATTAAAAACAGTATAATACTGTTCCTTTAGCCCAAGGCAAAGGTACTGTATTACTTGTTTTTTAGATGGTTTACCACAGATAACTAGATCAGATATTGCCAAAATAGTTGTGTGACACTAGGACAGCTGTCTGTGCATGTATATTTACCTAAAATTTCAAATCGTTTTTACACAGAAGCCTCAACACTTAGGTTGTTTCACCATCTCAGAAGCTAAGCACAAGCAGGCCTAGGTAGTACCTAGGTGAAAACCCTGAGGCCACCAACTGTCATTTGCTGTCACATGAAAGGAAAAAATGGCCAATTCTATACAATTACTATTACTCAGAAAACAGCACAGATTTGTCCATGTGGCCATCAAATTAAGCAAGGTGACACGATATAAGAATAAACAGAGAAGAAGTTAAAAAGGAAATACAGAGAATGGAAAAAATAAAATATGGACGAATATGGGAAACAAGAATGAAAATAATACATAAATGGTATAGAACACCAATACAATTGTCACACTTCTTTCCAAATGTAACCGAAGAATGCTGGCACGGATGTCAAGAAAGAGGAATATTTTTACATATGATTTGGCAGTGTCAGAGAGTGCAGGTGTTTTGGAAGGAGGTAGAAAATATGATCAATAATATATATGCACTTAATATTAACTTAAATGAAAGGATAGTAATATTTCAATTGGATCTGGAGAATATAAGGCCAAAAGAGACTAGGGAAGTAGTCTGTTCCATACTTAGGTCGGCTCAATTGGTAGTAGTAAATGGATGGAAGGATGCAACTAAATGGGAAATACAGAAACTGTATGAATATATAATAGCCTCGATTGCAGTAGAGGTTCGAGAATGTCGGGAAAATTTTGAAAATGATTTAGCAAAAATAAGAAGGTGTAAAAATAAATGGAGGGAGGTTAAAAATTACCTGGAAGCGAGTGTCAGAAGTGAATTAGTAAAATTACAGTTAAGAATTGTATTCCAAATGTAACCCTTAGCTCAAAAATGTTATTGAATATTTACTATTTAGGGGAGGGAGGGGGTGGGGGGGGGGGAAAAAAGGGAAGAATGTGGAGAATAAAAAAAAAAAAAAGCAAGGTGACACGAATGATCTGTTGTTGAACTCTTAAACAGCAAGATGTAAAGAACGCAAAATAAATCTGTTCTTCTGTGCAAAAACAGTAAGTCAGTGAAAAGGTTAATGACAAACTGTAGCTAAGGTAAAAGCAACACTCACTAACACACATAGCCTGGCCAACATACCTCCGGAGAAATCTGTATCAACCTGGGAATGTTTAGGTTTGATACTAGCCAGAATACACAATACAGAAATTAAGGTTTTAGTGTTGATAGACATATCATGAGTATTGTTTTAAGGTACTGACTGACCATATGGAGATTTAATGTATGTTCATTTACCTATGAACGATGCAGCCTAGTTCAAAACTGAAAGCACAGCGTATTTACTGAAAAGTAGTCTTCAAGCTTCTCCAAGAACATTTGTATTTCACTTTAAAAGAGTAGGTAAATAAACTTCCCTTGCTTATTACTGAGTAGATGCAGCAGCCTGGCCTTCTTTATGAACTTCCTATCTTTGAACGCCACTCCAGCTCTGTAGTTTTACTCCTACTGTGCTAGAAATATAATTTTCAGATGGCCCAGAGGCGTTGTAGCACATTCTGTGCTGCCACGAGCAAGACCAATATTTGAGAGCTAACTTAGGACTCCTGCTGCCTGAGCCGGGAGAGAACAAGCATGTGGGAAAAGTGATGAGCTTGTTCTCCTGGGGGTAGGTACCAGCTGCACTACTCAGGGAGAGATAGTGTGGAATTAATAGTGGCCTCACAGGGAAACTGTACATTTTGCCTTTCAGTGCGAACAACCATGCATTAATGGAAAGCAGAATGGTGGAAGGAGGCTTCAGAACCGACAAGAGGACAAAAAGGAATATTTTCAGACAAAATAAATGTTTTCTTTCTTGCAACAATTTGGCTCGCAGCAGGTTAAAAGCATGCTATGTAAAGCATATGTATTATTTATTACAGAAGATTCTTAGATCAAGGCCTGCTCTAGGAATTCCTCTCGAAGAAAGAGGTTGAAGGGCTAGAAAATAGGAAATAGTTATATGTAAATTATAATTTGGCACAAGCCAATTTAATTCACCGATAAGGAAATGCTTTTAAATTTATGTCAATCAGGCACCGTAAAAATATTGGGTCTTTCACGCAGACACGTACATAAAGTAAGTAAAAAGCGCCATCAAAAACCTATATCAAAGAGTGACCTGAAATCAGATTATTTCTCTTTCACCATTGTTGGCAATTTCCAAACCTTGGGTTGGCTGTAAAAGGAAACTCTAAACTCTAAATTGGGAGGCAACACACCCCATTTGACCAGAAGGTCTTTAGGTAAGTGTGACAACTTAACTTAGGCAGCTGGTAACTTTTTATATACTTTTTACTTTTTTGACCCATCCCTGGAAAAGTTCAAGGGATTCTTCAAAACAACATACATAGGATACTTTACACAAAGGTGTACAGAAATCAGGATCTTCTCTATTACCCCTCTTTCTGTCTCTAGACAGTCTCTACACATACCAGGAACAAGGTAGCTTTCAAGAAGGGACTGGAAAATAAAAGATAACACTTAGTTGCAAGATTTTTGCTTGTACAGAGGCTTCACAGTAACATTCCTTCCTGAAGTAGACGAAGTTTGAAGGTCATACTGGGGGACTGGGTAAGGAAGAGGGGCAACAACAGCAAAGCTCTTTGCAGTTACCTGTTCTCCCACATACACGTAGTAGCTCTATTATCACAACACTACATGGCATTGTGACAAGGAGACTAGATTTAAAAACTGTTGATTATTTCCAGGATAATTTTCATGAAAACATACGGGCAAAGGAAATTTGTTAGGTGGGGGGAAACTGCACTCCTCGTCCTTTGAAATCACAAAACTCAACCATAAATCCTTGTAAGATTTCATCATAAATAAGAATGGAAGAGCAGAAAGCACATCATTCTTCATTCTTTTTTATTCGTTTTTATTTAATTATGCAACAGTACAGCAAAACTTCCATCATTATGACTCAAAAGTTTAACCATACAGATCCCACAGTTATTGGCAATCACAAAATACAGTTAAATCCAAAATAACATTGATGAGGTGATTACAATACTAAAAGAAGACCAGAACCAGAATCTAAGTTGAGAATTTTAAGTGACAAATTTTAAGAGAATTTTAAGGGAGAAAAACCAGCAACATTCTTCATCCATTAAAGGGAGCTTTATGAAATTAAGCAGCAATGGGATGCCATGATGTGGGTACCAAAACAGATAAGAACAGGACAGCATAAAATAAATGCTACTGCAATCCTATAGATGCCTGCTCAAACTCAAGCTTTAGCATGTCAGCAATGGCAGTGATGATTGGGGGGGGGGGCTTCCCTCTTACTGAGTTACAATGCTCCCCCATTGTGTCATCTCCCGCAGCATGCAGAGTCACCACCATCACAGCCTCTTCCAAAATGCACCCAACACATTGCTCCTGGCAGCCACTGCCACCTCCCACCACTATTCCTTGCCTTCCTGCAACATCCCCTATTGCATCAGCCGCTCAGGCTGAAATCCCACCACCACCACCAGCCCCTTCACCCTCCCACAACAACCCCAAAGACCTCTTATTTGTGCTCCACAGCCTCTTCTAAAGCAAGGCAAACACTATGCTCAGTCGCTACAGCAATGTATACCTGAGTTACAACCTCTGGGCAACTTCCACTCTATCACACATATTCTCCACCATGACTATGTTATCCAGTAAAGCACAGAAAAAGAAAAGAAAACCTTCACTGGACTATTAAAAGTTTTAATGTGTCACTTTTCATCTACTTATATCTCACAATTCATAATGACTTTTCATGATCTTAAACATATTAAAAAATTGAGGCAGCAGAATCAGCACTCACATTGATTTGTTGGCCATCTTTCACAGAGAAATGGGGGTCCTTTGTGTGGATGTAAATAATTAAAAGCCAATTTAGACTTTTTTTTTTTAGTTTAGTCTACTATGCCTAAACAAGGGATGTGAAATTACATACCACTTACTCTGCCTTAAATGCGAAACTACTTCTGAACTGCCAAACTGTAGAATTGGAAGCTTCACATTTAAGATGGAGCTGCTTCCAGTCTCCAAACTAGAGGATCGGAAGCTTCAAATTTCTGACAGTGCTGCTTCCCATCCACCAGACGTGAAGGTCAGTTAGTGGCAATAGGAATGCGGTATGCACCACTTAGGCCGCATCCCCATACAAGCCGTTTGGGTCTGATTGGGCACATATTGGACCGGGTGTGGGACCAAGATCAAATCTCGCCCATCCCAATGCCATTCCCATTAACACGGGTTGGGTGCTGGCTGGGTGCAGATTCAGCCGTCCCCATACATACTGCGACAAACCCTGGTATGGGGGAGCAGCACCATCTCCCCTCCGCCCCCTCTCTCCTCACCGGAATCCGGATTGATATCACCCCCGCCCCCGTGCCACCCGCTGCAAATGCTGCCTCCCCCCTCTTAGCAGCACAGAAGCCAGGACCAAATGGAAAAAATAATTTTTAAAAAGCAAAGCTGCTATAAGGTTTGGCGGCAGTTGAGCGGTTGAGCAGTTTTGCGCACCTCCACTCCACCCAGGAACCGCGAAAACACCCAGCAAGCTTGAAACTGAGAAAAATCAAGCTGTTATCATGCCTGCCTTGGCGATCGGAAAACGGGTGGAATTTTTTCTGTGTAAAAGGGGGGAAAATCAAGCCATTATCCTGCCTGCCTTGGTGATTGGAAAACGGGGGGTGGAATACTTGTATGAAAGAGTCTTGTGGGGCAGCGAAGGCCATTTGACCCCCTCATCATTTTGGTTTTAACACCATTTACTCCCAAAAAATCTCAGCAGTTGTGATCTCCAATGCACAGGAACAGCAAGAACAGGACAGAAAACCTCACCTCCCACTGACACATATGGCCATTCCTTTGAATGTTTATTATTCCCGTTTACACTCTTGGAAAAGATGTCTTGAAAAAGTGTTAAGCAATGTGCAAACAACTCAATAAATATACACAAATATAAATAAGTCTAAAACAACCATGCTGTTGCTAGAGGTGAAATGGAGATCCCAAGATGTGCCCTCTTATAACTCTTCCATTTCCAAGAAATTATGGTAGGAGGCAGAAACTGCATGTGAAAGTTCAACTATCGGTCATATTGAGAAAAAGGGTTTCCAGATGGAAATATTAAAGCCAGAACAACAAGAAGAATGAAGATGCATATTATGAAATGTTATTGAATATGTTTTTAAGTTGTTGGAAAAAAATCTCTTTAATAAAAAATATCAAAAGAAGGGAGAGAGAGAGAGCGTTTTGAGTTCCTTTAAAAACACAAAGCTGAAATGTCTGAAGTAAAGTAACACCAGAAATACAGTCCCTGTAAATATTTCACTACACAAAGCATTTGGCTTTTTTAATATATAAAGGAAGTACTTTTGTCATCACCATCTGATCAGGTCTTCTGCACAGAACCTGAGCTGCTGGTAACACACCTGTTATGCTATGAGGTCTGCAGCTGCAGCCCACTTGTCCTCCTTCCTACCTGCTAACTCATACCACCACATTTTTGAAGTGATAAAGCACGTGGGACAATGGACACTGTACTGCAGACCTCTGGTAGACTTCATTATGCAGAAGCCTCCTTCAGGATCTAGCTGCATGTACAACAGAACATAAACTCAGCTTAGCAAAAACCCTGCCACAGATCACTTTTTCTTCTTGACAATGAATGTTTCTGAATCATAGAAAAGGGTTACTTGCCAGAATTACCGTAATTTTTGCTCCAACTTTTTGAGTTATTTTTAACAAATCCAAGAAAGGACATACAGGAAGGAATTACTCATTGATTTTTTTTCCTGATAAAGCAAAACCCAAGGGTTAAATTTATAACAAAAATATAGTAAATTTCTCCAGCTCTGCAATACATTAATTATCAAAATGTACACCCCACATTATCACCTCAGAGTGTCAAATGAACTTAATGACAAAAAGTAGTGAAATATATGTATTAAAATATAAAATCTTACTAAAATAGTTAAGATTGTATTTAGTTACTTAATTCAGCTTTCAGGAAATGCCAATATCGCCAGGTATGCTTCAATTACATCCAGAAGATCCATAAGGGTGTTGGACACAACTGTAAAAGAACTGGATCTACCCTCCCATCAGTGGCACCATCAGAAAGCCATCTCTGGAGAACCTCAAGATATCATGAGGTTTGTTCTGGGTAAAATGATCCTTCAAAAATCCATGCCCATGGCCTTTTAGGTCTTAAACTAAGAACCTTAAACTGGGCTCAATATATTGGGTAGGTGGTGCTTGCAGTGAAAGCATGCTTTGCCTGGAGTGGAACAGGAATGTGCATCCACACTGCTGCTCGTGTTGGAAAATAGCATTCCAACCCTTGCAATGCACATGGACCTGCTGGTCTTTTCCAGAGGCTTAGACCAGAGGTCTAAGTACAAACAGGAGAGGCTGAAACACATTAGGTAAACTGCTCCAAGGTAGGCAAAATTCCTTGTTTTTGGGACATCATATGCATCATAGGTAACTAAAAAATGCTGTTAGTTTTATGGCAATGCCAGCATAGTGAATGTATATATATGTAGGTATATTCTACTAGTATTCTGTACCATATACGTTTTCAGTCCACTCTCCTTTATTGATGTCAGTGTTGTAGATATTCAAACTCAAATACCAGGATGTGTGAGAGTCACTGACCATCCATGATTGGCTCACACTAAAGTTTACTTGTATTCCTGGTTGACAAAGCTTTCCCATGGATGCCTCCTTAGTGTTATCATACCTTTACCATACCACAGTGGGCTTGGCAAGGGGAGGGAAACTCTATGACAGCGGTTCTCAACCTGGGGGTCGTGACCCTTTTGGGGGTCAAATTGCCTTTTCTGAGGGGTCACAGAGTCTCCCGCCTCCCCTTCCTCCCGCACAGTGCCCACCCTCCCCCTGCAGTCCCTGCACATGGCGGTCGGGTAGACACCCTGTTGCTTTCCTTGCCACTGCTGCCGCCGGGGCTTTCCCTTCCCTCCCCCACCCCGTTACCTTTTCCCCAAGTCCCACCTCCCTGATTGCTTCTCTCACTGCTGCCTCCACCTCCACCACTAGGGCTTTCCCTTCACTTCCCCCCCACCCCCCGGTACCTTTTCCCCAAGTCCCAGCTCCCTGATTGCTTCTCTCGCCGCCGCTGCTGCCAACATCCAGCAACCAGCCAATGGTGGCAAGCCAGGAGAAGGGGGAGGAAGAGAGATGAGAGCCTGGCAGGGTGGCTGCTTCTGCCCTGCCCCAGGGCCAGCCGAAGTGAGGGAGCCCGGCATGGGGGAGGGACACATGGAAGTAATGGGCAGGAGGCTCAGGAGAGCAGCTTCCCCTCTTGGTTGGCTGGAGAGAGTTCGCTCAACAACGCTGTTGTGTGCCAGTGTGGGAAGTGGGCAAGAGCGGCGGCCTCTTGGCTAAGAGGAGTCGCCTCCCTGCTACTGTTTAGAAAGGCCTAAGGGCTTATGCGGAAGGAGCCTTCCGCCTCCCTGCCCCGCTGTCGCCATCGCTTGCTTTCCCCCTCCCTGTCCCCCCTCCCCCCTTCGGCTCCTGGGCTTAGACGTGAGGTGGGCAAGCACATGGCCAGCACACGGTGGGTGATTTGGCTGGCTGGGCGCTCACCTTGCGACTGAGGGGGTGGTGAAGAGCCAGCTGCTGGCAAGGGAGCTTCTGATCATTGTTTATCCTTGCTGACCTTCTATAATTTGTGATATCCTACCTCTAATTCAGGAAATGATCAAAAGGCAGATTATATTTGGTACTGGACCCTGGGATCATTTTTTGATCATAGTTTAAAATAGGAAAATGAATGTAAATGCTCTTGCTGGATGAAATAACCAGAATAGTTTCCTGTATTAAGCAATGAGCTGCATTCTCAAGGAACTTTACAATAAAGTGGATAAATGGTGATTCTTTAATATCTAAATATAAGTATGTTGGCTTTTCTACTCTGCTTCTCTAGCCCATTTTTAGGGGACTCAAAGGGCCTGACAACAGGTTTTTTCTGTTCTTCTCCCCACAACAGAATGCCATGGGGGGTAGGTTGGGCTGTGAAGGGAAAGCTGTGACTAGCCCAAGCCCCCTCCCCAGTTGGCATCATTGCATGGTGGAGGAGGATGGGGAGGAGGAGGAGGAGGAGGAGGAGGAGTTGGCTTTTACACTCTGCTTCGGTGGTTATTTCTGCAATCTGGAATTGGTCTGGGCAGCTGGGGGGGGCACTGCTATATATTTATGAAGCTCTTTCTAGAAGTTACTTTTGTTATTGCTTGTATGAATCTGGGGGTGCATTCATACTTAGGTTTTAATCCAGCTTCAGTGCACTTTCAGAGTGAGATAATGCATCAGCAAAGTCTCAAACTGTTTTCTTTTTGCATTATCTAACTTGGAAAAGCCATCTTTAGATAAAGAGGACAGAAAATGATTGCTCACTTTGCTGATATAGTCTCTTACTTGGAAAGTGGTCTCAAACGGGATTAAAACTTAGGTGTGAACGCAGCCTAACAGCTTATTTTTAAGCATCTGTGGTTGCAGTCAACCCAACCCAAGCTTTAAGTTTTCTCCTGCTTTGGCTAAGTGTTGCCTGCTGCTTTAACTACTGATCTAAGCAGTAGTTAAAGTTAGTAATAAATGTTTTTATGCTGTGACTAAGGGAATGTATCAGCTCTACTTAGGAGGAAAACCAGGACAAGGATTAGAAAGGAGGTAGGTACAGAAAGAGTGGTGGTGGGAATGTTAAGGGATAGTCTTGACTCTGCAGAATTAAGAGACACTCAGACTAGTTTCACAAAACCAGAACTTCTGGAGAATAGATACTGTCAAGGCTATATTTGGAGCTGTAGCAATGACAACATGAACCTCCAAATGCATCATTTGGAGGGTTTTTTTTCACTCAGAGGGCCTATGGAATATGCTGCCAGAAGAGATGGTAACAGCATCCAGACTGGGTGGCTGGTTGTTAGACAAATTCATGGGTAACAGGTGTATCAATGGCTACTTGAATGGACTCGTAGGTATGTCTTTCAGGCTGAGAGGATAAGCAGGATGCCTCTGAGGCCTTTTCCTGGGATTCAAGAGTAGGTGGTTTCATCTTTGTCTTCTGCTTGAGATGCCCAGAAGCCATTGGCAGGCCACTGTGTGAGACAGGATGCTGGACTAGATGGGCTGTGGCCTGATTCAGCAGGGCTCCTCTTAGGTTCTTATTGCTGTTTTGTGATTCTTTCACTACAATTTTTCTGCTGCAAATCCTATGGCACTGAGAGTGTGGACATGCATGAAGAAAAAGCAGGTTTATATTGTTATTGATTCCATGAATTCACTTCCAAGCATAAATTATTTTCTTTATCTGGTTCTGTATCTTTCTGGCCCTGGACCCCACCAGCAGCCCCACCCATGTGACCCTGGCAGCCCTACCCCATGACCCAGGCAGCCCCGCCCCCATGACCCCAGCAGCCCCACCCCCATGGTTGGGGGTCCCCACAACATGAGGAACTGCATTAAGGGGTCACACATTAGGAAGGATGAGAACCACTGTTCTATGAAAACCTATTGTATCTAACATCTAACACTATCATCTCTGAAACTTCCCTTGCTGTAATCTCAGTAACTGGTTTCTAGCAACCCAAGCATTGTTATCCTGAATTTTTGAAACAGAGTGGGACAGAGTTTTGAAGACAATATAGAAGGTACCATATGGCTCAAACCCAGCATGTTCTGCTCTTTAATATATACTGCTATTATTTTAATATGTTTGTTTTGAATGTTGTTACCTGCACTGAGACTTCCAGGTATAGGGCGGGATAAAAATGTAAATAAATAAAAAACAGTCCAATTCTTTTTCTTTAGGATTCCCTTTTAACTGACCCCACTAAACCCTTCTAGTCTTCACTCATCTATTTCTCTGCTAATCATCTCCTTATTTGCTTAATTACAGGAGCAGCTGGTATATACCAATTCTTCCTTGTTAAACTTTATTAGGACATCAGGGCATTGTGCAGTGTTCAAATGGATTCACGGCTTTCTGGGACTTTAGGAGTAAAAAGAGCCATTTTACCATTTTTTTCAACAGTTCTAAGCCACAAAACTCCATAATCCCCGATTTCTGATCCTTATATATCCTAATATAAATCTTTGGCTTGAAATTCATAAGCTGCCTACTTACAACAAATGTCAGATCCTGTGAGTCACAATATTTGCCTTTCTATCATATTTCTATTTTTTTTACTTGCTTTTGTCTTAATTTTCTGCCTAGGGGTGCTTCCACACAGGCCCTTTAACACCCATTAAGGACACTTTTGGAAGCACGCGACAGCACACGCATTGCTGTTTGACACACTTCCAGTGAGATGTGTCCGCACAGCAATGCCGTTTTCAAACCGGTTTTCGGCAGCGCGTCAGCACTTGCAGGGTCTATTAGACACACTTCCGGTAGGTGCGTCCGCACCTATCCGTGAGTAGTGTGCCTAATGGGTGTTAATAGCACACCACATTTCAAGTGGTCTTGCGCCGTGAAAACGCATCCCCTTAGGATGCGTCCGCACAGCGCAAGTGTGCCTAGCCAGGGCCCTCCCCCGGCCCGCCATGATTGGCTCCCCAGAGCCAAGCATGGCGAGCTGGGCGACCTCGCTGCCGCGGATCGCCCTCACCCCAGAAGCGGCGGATCGCCGCTTCTGGAGCCAGGGCGAGCTTCCCTAAATCCCACCCTAGCCCACCGTGGGGGGAGCGCAGTGAATCCCCTCCTTACCTTGTCAGCATCGGCCTGCTTCTGAGAGTCGGCGCCCAGGATGCAACGCGCCTGCGTCCTGCGCGTCTCCTTGCCCTCAGTAGGCGTTCTGCGCAAGGCGGGCCAGGGGAGGGCCACGGCGTCCACACAGCACCCGCCTCCAATCCGGATTCACGCCGCGTGTGGGGAGGCACGGGGCAAGGGGTAGATCTGCATCTCTCAGATGAGGATCTACCCCGTAAATCTGGATCTCCCGGGGAACTGGTTTTACTAAATCCGGATGCAGGAGATCCGGATTTCTTTGCCCCTGTGCGGAAGCAGCCTTTGTTGCAATGGAGGTGCTATTATTTGTCACTCACTCCATAATGGACAGCAAATCACTCCTGGATCTGACCGAAAAATAAACTGTCTCCTGCCAAATCGAAAAACATAAGAGTGTGTTAGGAACTTCAAAGATGAATGGCCAATCGCTGCTCCACTCTTCTGATGAACCCTTAAGAGCTGCCTGCTACTTATATTTTGTTTTACTCTTTAAGTGACCCTTTAGGTTTTTAAGGAGATTACTAGATTTCAATAATATAATAAAGGTGAACAAAACAACTCAAATACATGATAAAATGGCTGTACAACAAGCTGCTTTTCCTTTGAAAGTACCTTTAGATTTTTTTTTTCAAGCTGCAACTCAGGCCAGGATGCAATAATTAACTATCAATGACAGAAATTATCTATTTGGGAAGTTCAACCTCACTTTAAGTCTGTTTGGACCCAGGAAAATGTGCAGAATGGCTGCTTTGGCTAAGCCACCCAAAAACAGCTCCCTGATAGAAAAACCCTTGCAGCTGTTACTTGAGGCAAAAATCTAGCATTCTGTAGAAACAACAAAGCATGTGATTAAGACGTCCAGTCTATGGCTGTGTTTGGACATAAGAGAAAGGGCAGCTCGGAGATAGTGTATCTCAGAGACAATAGTTTGTGGCCATCATGTTCCCAACTCTTCTCTATCCACCTTTATTAGCACATAATGTTTAGGAGAGGGGAAGGGGACGATTGATATATGAACTATCCTATCTCTAACCTGTCTCTGAGTGGTCTCTCCAAGCAGCCTTAGAGGTATATTTTTATTTTATTATTATTTCTTTGTTGTGTGTGACAAAGGCCAGTATTTCTGCTGCATCTCAAGTTTTCCCTTTTCTTACTGCTATCCTAATATAAATCTGAGGTAAAGTTGACATCAAAATGCCAACATGCAATTGAGGCAACAACAAAAATAAAACCCAAAGTGAAGCTTATCCTGGTCACAATGATCAATACATGCCTTTATTATGAGAGCAATCACTTTAAAAGGTGAGTGAATATTTAAAGAGAAAAGCAGAAGAAGCCAATCGGTGAATGCACTCACCGTTATCCATTGCATTTTTCCCCAAGAATTCAAATTATCCCTTCAGGCAACTGACAACTGCTAGATATGTGGAATGTGCTCTTTGAACTGTACAAAAGCCTTCAGCATTCTGTGCATTGCTGCAAACAAAAACTGCCAAGTGTAATTATTTCTCAAATTTAATGTTATAGAAGTGTTGCATCTTTTTTTCTCCCTCGAGGTTAACAAACAATGGTATATTAAACTTAAAACAAGAATTATTACTGCAAGAAAAATCTCATCTACAACAGTTAAAACATTGGTTTTACCAAAACAAAAAGAAAAAAAAACACCAAACCCTTTATTTTAGGGCAGGGGAATAGTGACACTCAAATAACTGTAATCTTATGGCATTTTAATGAAAGATATCAAAAAAAGAGTTATATTTAGTTATAAAGGCTAATATTTCTTCTAAAAAATTTGATCATGCTTGACCATAGAAACCTAAGATAACTTTTAACACAGCAATTTTTCCTTCACTATTCTAATTCACTGCACTAGAAAGAGAATATCTAAAATGTGCCCTTGGTGTTGCTTCCCACACCACATGATTCAGGTTCCCAGTTAGGACTACTTGCAACTTACAATTTTCGGTGTCCTACAGTCTAAGTACATATGAGTGCTATATCTGTTCAAGTAAAAAAATCAACAGCATAGATTTAGGCACTTCGTGTAAACTTTTGGTTGTCCTGTTAGTGCTACCATAATCACATTTCAAATATTTACAGCACAGCAGTTGAGAACTGATTCAAAAATTGACAATCAAGCAAAAATTGTGGGAACTTTGCTCCTGTGTGCTAAGTAGTACATAAGCAATGCCTTCAAACACAGTAGTATATAAACTGAAACAGAACTCAGGCAGGATCCACACAGCACTGTAATAGTGACATAAGAGTTCTCAAAATGTCCAGGAGCTACATGTTCCTACAGCCTTGTACTGTAAGTAGTTGTTAGAGGGCTTTACTAGCAGAGTAGCAAGAAGATCACCTGCACTCCTACTGCTGTCACTCCCCCTACCCCCACAGCCCCCAATGTGTGAGGATACTTCAGTTAAATAGCAAATTTTGTTTTCAGGAACTCCAAACATGGCAAACTTCCAGATCCATTTCCTGTGTTTTTTGAAAGCATCCCCGGATGGAAATACTAAAACCAGAGAATAAAAGTCCCCCAGCTATGACTTCTGCAAGATGGCAGCAGATGTGGGCTCTTTACAGCAGGAAACACTACTTTATGGATTCTGCCCAATTCTCACTAATAACACTTTCTCACACATATAATTTCACTTGCACAGTCTTTTAAATGATCTAGTACTGTCACTCTGAAAATGTAATCAGTTCTTAACTTACTTAAAAGGGAATTTAAAATCCCGATCTTCTATGTATCTGAGTCTCACTCAAGTCATGATGGTTGACAGATATTTCTAGAAGACCATTGCTAAGATTTGTCTTCAAAACTATGGAAGCAAATTGAATTTTGTATTTCTGCTGAAGGTAGGACCTGCAAGCTTTTTAAAAATGTAAACAACAAATGGTAATAATTATTGGAATAAGAAAAACTACTAAAGGAAAATTAAATCCTTCCATGTTGTACTGCTCCCCAACTAAAATATGGCAACTGTGTGAGAAGAATTCTCTATTTGACACTATTTGATTTATTATATTTATGAATAAATTGACTGAAGAATGGACACTGAGATCAGAGGAAGACACTTATCAGGGAAGACAGACATTTCCAAAACATGTTCTAGCATGGTAAAGCACATTGCAAACTGGGAGAACTGTGTCCCTTTCCCATCACGATAAATTATGAGCAGCAAAACTAATGACACATAATGCAGTTATTTAAGCTGTGATGCACTGATCTGCATCACAGCTTAAATTCTCATTTTTACCCATGTACAAAACCCAGGATTTGACTACTCAGAAAGTAAGCCAAAAAATACAAATAAAGGCATTTGCAATCTATACTCTTCAAGGAGAAAAAGGTGACCAAACTTCTCATTAAGGAAATTTTAAAAATAGCAAAACAGATATTGTGGAACAGCAGTATTGATGGGCATTCATAAGTACTAACTCTACCTTTACTCCTGGGCTCAGTTTTCCTGTTTCTGTGCCACCAGGGATAGTATTACTCAAGAGGCAGTAGTTTTGCAGAGAACAATTGCCTTGCATCAGTGCACAGCAGGTCTCCAAGCAATTAAAGAAGTTTTCATTTTATGAGTTTTAAACCAGTTCACTCACCTTCAGTTTCAGAAATCACAGGTAGGCTTATCATCAGAAACACAGCAGAAAAGGAGACTAATAAAAAAAAATCCTGTGTGTCCCTCACATCTCACAAAATGGAACTAAAAGGATACAATTTTTATGTGGAGGCACATTATTTTTCTTCTAATTCATACTCTCACTATCCAGTTATTGCTATTTGCTATTTTTATTTAAAATAATTGTTGCACTGATCTTCTCCTTACAAAGGTTACAGATTTTTCTATTTCAATCTATTCTGTCCTTAAAACATTTCTAAGCAGATGGGGAAAACTGTAGGCTATCCAAGACAAACTGGGGAAAGGCCAAAGCATCATTTATCAGAAATGAGTTGTCTATATATGTATGTTTTTATCATCCTTTCTCCAAACTCTGATATAGTGACAGAACACAAAGAATTTCCTTTTAGGCAAAGACCAATAGTACCAAGATCCATCAGAAAGCTAAATTTCTCAGGAGGGAGAGAGCGAGGGAGGAAAGTCCAATACTTCTTGCAATAAAGGTTAACTTTACTTGGTACTGACCAATTTTGAGAAGGGCTAAATTTTCTATCTTCATCCTGATACCATCTAATGGTCTTGTACCTTCAAAATTCTGATAGTTTCAACTAACAACGATAACATACTAAGGCTATGGTCACACCTTAAAGTGAAGGTGTGATCACAGCCTAACAGTAGAACCATAGGTATATCTACTCTGAAACAGTGAACAGATGGGACAGGGTAGCAACTAGGAGAAGCATGACAGCTTGCACTCAACTGAATTTGTTCCATAAGTATTGTGAACTAACTTCAATGAAAACCATGGTATCTCCCCTGAACACTCATCTCCACATACATGCTCTGAAAGAGACAATTTTGTGATTTTCAGGATATATTAGAGGCTATGCTTATTCTGTGCACCTCTTTCCAAAATAGAGCCTAACAGGGGTCAAGAAGTTGCAAAAGCAAACAGAAAGTGTAAAAATAACTGGAGCATAATCTGAAAATGAAATATGATACTTTGAATGATACTACTTCTCAGACATATCAGTCTACTTCTAACAAACTGTGCACAGATGTGCTTCTCATACAGAGACCATAACATTATTTTTAACACACACGCGCCAAGATTTCAGTTTTCACAAAGCACACAGAAGCTGTCAACCATGAGCAACTCTCAAGTCCCTCACTATTCTGAACTGCATGTAAATTATTTACATCCACTTTGGGATAATGACCAAGAGTCATCCTGAGAGCAATGGGAAAGGATATTTCCCACTGTGTGGTGTCCCATCTTGTTAAGGTGACCACAGGTGGTCATTTGGATAGCCATCCTAATTAATAGATGATTACAATGATCAGCACTGCATTTGCACAACACTGTTAGTGGTTGTAAAAGGTCCCAAAATGATGGTACAGAAGCAAGACTTGCTGCTTCCGTGCAAACACAGACAAACCCGGTTTACTCAATGTCTGAGAATGCTGAGTTGATACTAGCGTGGCCCTTCAATAGAAGCAGCTCTCTCCCATCCCTAGACTTTGTTAAACCACTATGCCACGGATATATTAAGACACGGGTGAACCCTTCCATTCATAGATCACCTCCACAGACACCAATCTAGTCTCTGATTTTGCTATGGTTTGACATTGCTCCTACATAAAAATAACAAATGTAGAAGAATCCATAGATGGCATACATGTTTTTATGGGTTGGGATGTGCAATATTCACATAGTTCAGGGATCTGGTACGAGTACCACCCCAGTACAAGCAATCTATGGATGTAAAAGAGAAATGGAGGCTGGTGAAGATCTCAAATGAAAATCAGAACTCAATATTGCTTTCAACTTTTTTAAAAACGGTGTATTGTTTGTAACTTTGTTATGCAGCAGCTCTTCTGGGTAATGAGACTTATGGCTTCTGCACTGTTAGGAGCTGAATAAAAGAAATTTTATTTTTACTTATTTTATTATCATGCACCTATTTTACTATCATACTTGCTTCATCTCTTTCCTTGATTAATCTACTGAAGATACCGAAACCCTGTTCCTTATTTATTTTTTCATCCATTAATATCCTGCATTCTTCACCATAGGATCCCAGAATCAGTCACAAAAGTCAATAAAAATAATAAAACACTATAAGATATACTTAAACTGTGTGTATGTGTATTAAACGTACATCATTTAATTGAGGTCAATTATGATAAGAGGGAGGCCATGCCAGGGTGTTCTGTTCTTAGCCCAATGCAGAGCTAAGTGGGGGGCTATTTTGTGCTCTGATCATGAATTAATTTCTTAGACTTTGCTCTTTTCTGAAAAGGTATTTGCGTTGTGCTTATATAACTGGATTTTTTAATTAGGAGGATTCAATGTGGATTTCTTAATAAGTTTGGCAAGACTGAACTGACTCGAAAGCCTAATTTTGGTGCTGTTTGAAAGGTCAAGACAAGTGAGCCAGCCTGCGAAAGACGAAGTGCCTCCTCTGGATAATTCTGTGGTGTTTTTAAATACTCTTCTAAATGTGGCAAACCACTTCATGAAATACTATTAGGGGCGGGCAAACTGAAGTTCCCAAATATTCAGAACATCCATGTAATCGTCCAGAATAGATTGTTGATGCCAGAACAGCTGTCTGGGCTACCATTATTACTATATCCACACACAACAGATCTGACAGTCAGTAATTGGTTAGAAATACCTTTTGGGCACTGCAGTCAATCTCTAGTCAGAGATAAAACATCTGCCCCATCCATGCAACACAATTTTGAGTGTTAGGATTGCCAGCTAAATTGTGTATAACCTCAAAGTGGAAAGAGTCCAATATTCTAACATTAGAGAAATGGCACTCCAAATTGCTTGAGACTTCCCCGACAGAGAAGGTGACAAACATAATGTATAATGTGCAGGACTAAGGCACAGGTTTTCTTTAAAGAGAACATGGAAAGACTTCATCTATTATCTTAAAACTTTTCTTGGCCTTTAAGCATTATATTTTTTAAAGCATTGTATAATTATTTTATTATTAAGTATCACCCCTTTTCTCATCATCACCACCATTACCACCACCACGTTCCATACCCAAGAAAATTTCCTTTACATACTTTAAACTCATTACAGGGTGCAGACTAAATTTCTAGTGCAAAAAAAAAAATATTTGAAATTGTATAGAGAACAAAAGCAATGTGCTCTTGAATTACTCTACAACACAAATTAACATAGAACTAGGAGATTAACTTGTGATATGTTGTTAGTACAATGCATGCTGGAAGTACAAGGTTGGGGTTAACAGTTTATATCAGAGTGTGAGTTACAAGAATTTGGTGTGAACATTTTCTACATACATTTAGAATGCAAAGAACTTCTAAGTCGATGTGTGGATTCTGCTAGTGTGACTGTTTAATATGATGTGAGAAAAAAACCTCACATTAGTGACACCTCTATAATTATAACACAAGGAAGAGTGTTGACACTTCAAAAAAATAAAGCTTATGAATGGATTTTTCATAGGTTTAAGGTCAGAAAGATCCACTAAGATTATCTAGTCCTATTTACGATATAATAAAAGGAAATTAATTTGTTCTAGATCCCATTGTATAATGCCCGTTCTTGTGCAGAAAGGTTTGTTTGAACATTGTAATAAGGCAGACAAGTAGCAAACCACTTATCTTATAATCCTTTTTACTAAAAGACTGTATTCCTCACAGCTGCAAGTTTTAATTTAGCTTTAAAAAAATAAAGCAAATACTTCCCACTACTGGACTGTCCCACCACATTCCATTTTAAAGCATACGGATTTGCTTTACTTTCTACGATTTACATGCTAATCCTAAAACTTCCCCTTTTTCACACACTAGTCATGTCATAGAACTATTAACATTTTTTTCTATTGATTGGCTGAAATTGTCTCTTTGCAAAACTGAAAAGTTACTTTCTGCAACTTTCCCAATTAAGAATACCAGATTTTAATTTTCCCATTAACTGTTTCTTCTAAATTTGAAGTTCACTTCAATATGCTGCACATATTGTTCTCCTAACTATATTCTGCTTTCAAGCATGATCATAAAATTGCTAACAAAGGGTGTTTTTCCACTGTCACTAAAAGTACCCATTAAGTACCCATTAATGGGAATGTAATGGCATTTTTGTACCCATTAATGGGTACTTAATGGGTACTTCTAGTGACAGTGGAAAAACACCCAAAAAGTGAGAAATGTGTGTGGTTTTGCTTATTTTGTTCTGGAATGTGAAGATTTCTAAAATGCTGCCTCCTGCAGCAAATAACACTGATCCCAGGACTAGTAGGTTTATTACAACATAAGCTTGCATAGTCTATAACCAAGTACAGACTGACTGGAAGCAACCAGAAGCTTAAGAGCTGAATTTACAAAGAATCTAAAAGACACAACTAACCAGTGTCATTAGTTCTTTCAACTTTTTTCAAATCTTAAAAAGTTAAATTATACAGACAGCGGTGATGTATAATGCTATGAAAATTTACCCTAATAAAAGCTGATGGAGATTGTTGGTTCAGGTAACCATTTCTATTAAAGAACCCCATATTTTCTCAGAACGAGATTGAGGGGGTTTGTCCCCTCGTTCTGACGTGCTGGAAGATAACTGTGGAACACAAGCGAAGAGAAGTTCAGTGCAAATGAAATGCTTACAGCCAACACTGAGGGAAAGGGAGCCTTCCTTCAGGAGAGATTGAGTACCTCTGGGAAGTCTCCTTTTAGAATAATAAAAACTTACTACCTCTATCCAGTGTTGAAAAATCAGACTAGTGTGTCTCTGCAGTGAAGTAAAAAATGCACCACTCAACGCAACAGGAACAACATGGTACAGATGATCTGTTCTCAGCCATCTCAGTAACAAAAGACCAAGAGACTAAACAAACTGACAGAAAGCTGAGCTCCGCCCCCTTTGGTCAGGTTAGGCTGTCTTGTCTGTCTCTCTCATACACACATGAAATGCACTTCTCAGCATGCATGTGTGTGATTACTCTTTAAGTCCCAAAGCATCTCTCAATTTCAAGAAAGGATCCTGGGGCAGTGGCTTAGTAAATATGTCAGCCACCATTTCTTTTGTAGAACAATTTTCTTCTCTTGTAAGTCTCTCACATACTGCAGCTTTATATCTATGTGCTTCATGTTGGGTTTGGTCTGCTTAATCTCCGTAGTCTTAATGCACCTCCATGTTATCTTCATACAGGGTTGTTGGCATTGATGTCTCCAGTCTAAAATCCTTCATTTGCTTGTGCAACCAAGCCAATTCCCTGCATGCTTGTTCTGCTTCTGTGGAAGACAAGGCTACAATACTGTTTTTTACTACACCAAGCAATGGGTACACTTCCATAGAAGAATACATACCAGAACCAGCATAGCCCACTAATTTTTGATCATCACTGGCAGATAACCAGTTTTATGTTCATTGTTCCTTTTAAATTCTTGCATAATCTTATCATAGCTGTCCAGTCTTCTTTGATTGGTTCACTCACTTTCCTGCTTAAAAGACCTACAGCATTTGCTGTATCAGGCCTACTCACATTTGCAATGTACAATAGTTTGCCCAAAGCTGTTCTACAGTCTGCATTACTTGACAACTTGTTCTGATTTCCTCCTTGTGTCTGATACCCAACTTCCATAGGTGTACTGGATTCATTTGCATCATTGAGTCCCAGAAACTTGGGAAGGTCAATTATTTTTTTGTTTTTGACTAATTACATAACTTCCACTTTTATCTTTTGTGATTTCTATTCCCAAATATAAACTTGCATCCCCCAAGTATTTAATTTCAACTTCTTTGCTTAAATCTCTAATTATCTCCTGTGTTTCCCCTTTATTATTTGTACAAACAATCAGATCATCAACGTAACAAAGAATATGTATACATACATTGTTTTTAACTCTGGTATATAAGCATGCATCTGCATCTCCTTGCTGAAAGCCCATGTTAACAAGCACTGTCCTTAATTTTTCTGACCAAGTTCTAGCAGCTTGCTTCAGTCCATAAAGAGATTTTTTTGAGTTTGCATACCAATTCTTCCTTTCCAGTTTCTTCAAAATGTTCTGGTTGTTTCATGTAAATTTCTTCCTTTAAACCTGCATTTAAAAATGCACGTTTCACATCTAAATGTTCAATACGCATGCCTTTCTTTGCAGCCTCAGTTAAAAGAAGTCTGATACTTGTATGTTTAACTTGTATATTCCATCATAATCTTCTCCACATTTTTGTGTGTAGCCCTTTGCCACCAATCTGGCTTTGTATCTTTGTACATTGCCATATTGATCAGTTTTGGTTTTGAACACCCATTTACAACCAATTGCTATATTTCCCTTTGGCAGTTTTACTAGAGTCTATGTGCCACACTCCTGTAAGGAATTAAATTCGTCTTGTGTAGCTTCTTTCCATTTTAAAACCTCCTCCTTTGGTAGGTTTAGTATTTCTTTCCAAGAGTTAGGGTCTGTGCATGACTTCTTTTGTGCTTGGCAGCATTTTTTGTCTGCTCCAATTCCCTTATTCCTTCTCTGGGATTTTCTTAATTGTAGCTCTGATTGGGCAGCATCAAGGTCATTTATTTCCCTTTCTGAGTTTAATAGGGTTTCAAATTCTTCAGGATTCTCAATCTCTCCCCCTTCTTGATATGATAATGCCTCAACTTCCACTGGGTTACTTTCAGATTCTCCTCTTCCTGGCTGTGCAAGCTGCAAATTGTTTGTGTAATTTTTCCTTTGTTCTGGGTAGACCCATGCATCTACTGTAAAAATATAATCAGCTTTCACCTTTAAGTTTTTTAGCCCTTGTGGGCTAATTCTTTTTCATTAAAATGCACAACACTGCAAACAGACACTTCTCCTGTATTAGGATTCTAGACTCTGTACCCTCTTGTGCCTGAAGCATATCCCACCATTATGCCGATTTGGGTTCTACAATTTAGTTTATTTCTCTTTTGTTTTGGAACAAAAGCATATGCTCTGCTCCCAAAAAGCCTTATGTGATACAAATTTGGCTTTTTTCTATTCCAAAGTTCATATGGAGTCTTATTGTTTCTGTCTGCCCTTTTGCACAACAATCTGTTTTGCAAATATGTTGCTACTTGCAGAGCTTCACCTTACACAATATCTGGTAAATTTGCATTCAAAAGCAAGCATCTTATCTCCAATAGGCTTGTTTTTTCTCTCTGCGATCCCATTTTCTTCAGGACAGCAATGCAAAAAATTTTCATGCTTTATTCCTTTTCCTCTTAAATGATCCTGAAAGCTTTTACTGCAATATCCTCCGCCATTGTCAGATCCCAGTGTTTTCACCTTCTTATTGAATTTGTTTTCCACATACAAACAATATTCCTCAAACCTTTGAAGTATATCATCTTTACTAACAAGCAAATAGGTGCAGGTATATCTTGAACGGCAGTCTATGAAAGTAGCAAAATAGGTCTTGCCTCCTGCTGTTTTCTGTAGTAAGGGCCCACATACATCAGAGCAAACAAGCTGCAGAACCTCATTGGCTTGCTCAAATGTTATGGCGGGAAAGGAAACTATTTTGCCTCTGAGGCAGCAATCACAATCTTCTTCTATTTTGCAGGAGCAAGTTTGCAAAACATCAACTGTTTTTTCTCTGTTCATTTGCTTTAGCTTGGTTTTATCCCTATGACCAAGTCATTAATGCCAAATTTGCAAACTGTTCTTGTGAATGCATGCACTTAATTTTGCATGTTTTAAACAATTTCAACCAAATTACTTGTTCTTTTTGCAATAAACAACTTCACTTTGTGTTACTGTGCAAATTTCTCCTTCTATAACTATTCTGCAACCCTTTTGCATTAGATAGCATAGACTTATATAATTTGCATCTAAATCAGGAACATAATATGCTTCTTGGAATAAAATCATCTCAGGCAATGGTATTTCAATTTTACTTACTCCACAGACAATCAAGCAGGATCCATCAGCAAGACTGACCTGGGACCTATAGTTTTCATCACGTTCATAAAAGAATGCTTTATTGCAAATATACTCACAGGATGCTCCACTATCCAAAATAAATTTGTTTTTCCCTTCAAATACATAATTGCTGACAATTTCCATTAAATATTTATTCCTAATTGAAAACATATGTCCCTTTCTTTATTTATTTGTTTTTTCTTTCTCTTTATGCACCTGCTGGCCTTGTTTTGTTTGGTTCCTGCAGAATTTTTTTATATGAACCTTTCCACAATTAAAGCAAGTTATCTGTTTTCTATTTATTTTGCTGAGTAAATTGCTTCTTTCCTCAAGACAATTTTGTGTCTTAAATTCTTGTAGTCTGCTAATCAAATTTTTCAAAGCAATATTATCTTGCAGCCTTATGTTCCACTAGTTGTATATAACTTTTAGGCAGTGAACTCAAGATTAATTCCTTTAACAAGTCATCTGGTAAACTAATGTCATTATTTCCAGTTTCTGTCTTATTGCTAAGAATTCAGAAATATGATCTAACATTTTTCCATTTTCTTCCCATTTTTAAAGTCACTAATTTTCTGAATATTAGACTGTTATTTTGCATGCTTGTCCCAGAATAGGTTTCATTAAGCTTTTTCCAAGCTTTCTTGCCAGATGAACAGCTCTGAATTAACTTACAGTTTGTTAGATCACGTTTCATTACAATTTCAGCATTCAGCCATTCTGGATCAAAAAATAATCACTAGCTTTGAGGGCAAAAAATGGGATACTTAGCTGCGAGCTTACAGGCTTTCATGCATAGCTTGTTCTACTATGACCAGTTTGCCTGGTCTGGGCCCATAACCCTTTGTTGAAAAATCAGACTTGTAGGATTTCCCAGAGTTTGTGGAGTAAGACCAAAAAATTTGATCCAAAAAAAGCACCACTCAATAGACTAGTGAAAATAAAAGTTAACTTTACTTAAAATGCAACAGAAACAACATGGTACAGACTGATCTGTTCTCAGCCATCTCAACAACTACCAAGTGACTAAACAAACTGACAGAATGCTAAACTCTGCCCCCTTTGGTCAGATTAGACTGTCTTGTCTGTCTCTCTCATACACACGTGAAATGCTGTATTTCCAACATCCAGGAATCACCTAACATATACTGCAGGTGTCTTCAGCTATGCCAACATCCACCCTCATAGCAACTGTTTTCAGCTGCACTATTTACTCTTATCAGGAATTGCTCCTGGATTCTGGTAGTGGTTAAACTGGTACATGAAATATTTTTCTTACATCAAGTATCAACCAAAATGGCTACAGTGTAGTGCAATAGATAACAAGTTCGTTTAGTAACAAGTCACACAGGCTAGCATACTGTCTAGTTAGTGTGCATTTGTTCCCTTTCTAACCATTGCCAATAGAGAATTTAGTAGCTAT
This sequence comes from Aspidoscelis tigris stejnegeri, assembly GCA_023333525.1. Taxonomy (NCBI): domain Eukaryota; kingdom Metazoa; phylum Chordata; class Lepidosauria; order Squamata; family Teiidae; genus Aspidoscelis; species Aspidoscelis tigris. The sequence continues at coordinate 62,640,402 of JALMGA010000005.1, read as the reverse complement.
TAGCATAAAATCCATTGATTTCTTCCTTACTGGACTTTAGTAGTACTCTTTAAAATATGGAAAAGATATAGATGAGATAATAGATCTAAGTTAATGTTCAAAATTCAATGTATTTCTTTTCTTCTTTTTGTTTTGCATTTGCCCCAGACATGCTTATTTCCATGTTCATCCTTGCAGCAATCCATCTGTATTACCACAAAAGACATCACAAACACCTTGATGAGAAACATAGACGGCCAGTTGCACTCTAAGCACAACATTTGAGAATCGAGTATTAGAAACATAATCACTCAAAAGTTTTAAGGCTGTAAATATCCATGCCAACTAAATGTTCCAGATGCACAATTTTTGCATTTAGTGGCTCTTTTGGAAGGAAAACAAAAAATATCCTCAAGCAATATACGCACTTAATCCTTCACAAACACTGAACAGGGAACAACCTTTTAAATCATCTAAAATATTTACAATGCCATCAGCTCGAACTTCCTGGAATATTTTACCTATCTTAAGGCCTATGTTACTCTCTCACACACAGAGAGAGAAAAAAAATAACACAAGTAACTAAATCATACCAGACCCCTCAGGTTTGTATCCTGTGCCATATATCTGCCAACTCTTTCAGCCAAGATAAGCAGTTTTTGTTGAACCATCAAAAGTCATTTTCTTCTAACTTATTTTTCTAAAGCTTTACTTTTAGAAAGACTGTATGCAAGAGCATCAAATGCTTAACTGTCATTAGGACATGTGGCCCTAAAAGTCACAAGAAGAGATACAAAGAAAGCTGAATATATTACAGTCACATACCAGTCAAATCCAGTCTCTATACTAAAAAGAAGAAAAAAATGAAGAAATATGTAGAAATATCTGGTAAGAAGAGGAGAGCTGGCTTTTATACTCCACTTTTCTCACCCATTTAAGGGGACTCTAAGTGACTGACAAAACTTTCTATTCTTCTCCCCACAAAGAAGAGAGCTGTGACTAGCCTAAAGTCATCTAGCTGGTTTTGTGGAGGAATCAAACCCAGTATTCCCAGATATGAGGCCAGTTCCCTAACCACTAGAAACTGGCTCACTTGGCAGGAAGCTAGCCTGGCTGTTTAGTAAACAGAAAAACTGATGATAACCCAGATAATTTGGGGAAAAACACATCCTACAGAAATGCTAAGAGAAAACTAATTCTTTTGTTAAAGCCATGGAAGCCATCAGTCAATTCCAACCTTGCACAATTTCTTACAGTTAAACTATAGCCCTCTCCACGTATCCATAGCTATCTTTGTTTCTATTTCTTCCCAAACAGGATAGCCAGATTTAGCCATACCAAAATGTCACATTAAACAATAAATAAATGAGTTATTGACAGTGCAATATGCAGCTTCCTTTCTTCTCGTCACACACTGAAATGCGTCTGCAGGAATTAGGCATACTTCTCCGTCAGGGTCTGATTTGACTTTGAGCAGACATCCTGAACAAACAAGAGATTCCATTTCTGTCCTCTTAGGAAACTTTCCTCTATCTTCTGTTATCTGAGCCTTTTGCAAATGTTGATCTTTAGATCAAAATTCATATTGTCTTAGTTTTCTCAGCATTCTTAGTCCTCATCTACAATCCCTTCCTTCATTTATCTTAATCAGACTTCGGCACATCACGGAAATTGAGCTTTCACCTCCACACAGAACTGCAGCCAGATCCTGTGCACTGTTACTCAGAAGTAAGTCTCACCAGATTTGGTGAGGATTTACTGCCACAAACGAGGATAAAAACTGCAGCTTTAGTTTATATTTTCTATTAAGAAATTATCACCTTCCCATCACCTTTCTCTAACATGTGCTAAGATGTGTTACAAGACTGATCTCTTCCCTTGTATCGCCAAGGAGTATAAAATGAAAAGAACACTGAATATTTTTCCCCTGCATTCAGATCACATGAGATACCATCCTAAAACCATGACAGAATGTTTGCAGTAAGGATGCCTTCAAATACAGTAGCAAGAAGCAACTGCAGAATATAAAGAATATCTCAAGATTGCCTGCTGCTGCCCCTGCCAGATATGGGTGGCAACTGCGGGCTTTTACTTGGTCTGTCAGCTCCTTTCGATATAGTTGTTCTTACATCTAACCAAAGGCTGGTCAAGCATCCTTTGCTTTTTTCATAGCTCCTCCCCTACTCATATACTTGGCCGGCTTCTGGTTAGCTATAAGAACAACAGTAACAAAAGAAGTTGGTAGACAGGTAAACAAGGCATCATTCCCTTTAATAGCAGTACTACAGGATACCATCTCAATAACCCCAGATTATATTGAAAATATATGGCATTCCCAATGTAGTTTTAAGAGGCTTTAGCTTGCCTCTGGAAGTGCCCTAAATTAAACAATTCAATGCCAAGAACAAAAATGAACTTAGAACACACTGGTATCCTTCCTAATTTGTTTATTTTCATATATTGACAGTCAAACTGCAGCCTATTATTAGTTCAGGAGTTCTGGATATTTGTTGTTACAGACAGAAGAATAAAGGCATAAGAAAAAAGTTTTAATACAAAGCTCTGACAAGCAAATAGTCATAATTCCTAAGAGTAATTATGAGTAAGAGATCATTGTAACTGGCATTCACATTTAAAAATCAGAGGCTTTAGAATCATATTAGTACTACAGGAGGTTAAGACCAAAGCCTTTTGCATGGGCTTTCACTTCACGCTGCAGGAATATTTAAGATCTTTATTGCTTTGTGAGGGATCACTGTTAATTAGTTCCACATTACTGGTGTTAACAAAATACACAAACACTCCATGAAGAGCAGATGGCTTCCACAATTATACAATTGTAGTGTCTACAGTATATTTGTAGTGTACATTTATGCTCTTTTTGGCTGCATCCCCAAAAGACTTATTTGCCTCTCTGGGTTCCCTCTGCCATCACTCTATTCAAGCGGACTTTAAAAGTGCCGTGCACTTCCGGAATAAGCGTCCGCATGAGGCTCAGCAAAACACGCATTTTAAATGCAACTTCCGTCCCCACGGAAGTTTTCTTTGTGTGTTTTCTTTGCGTGCATCTTTTTCTCCCCGCCCCCTCCCTGGTTGATTGCCAGAGGGAATGGGAGGGACTGCACTCTGCGCAGCCCCAACCAGGAAGACAACCCCTGACAAGTCCAAAGGAAAAATAGCCATCGTTTCTCTGTTCGTCTCCCAGATCTCCACCCCCCGAAATGGCTTCCCACCCCAGCAAAGGCAGCGGCTGCAGCCATCGACCACGCGATCTCTCTCAAGACTTCACTCTCAACACTTTCCCTCTTACTGTCAAAATCCACTCAGTACAGCAGCCGTTATACTGTAGCAATAATCCACCCACTTCACACCGGATAGCAATTGCAACAATGTTGCAATTCTGTGCTATTCTGGCTCTTTGAAAATTCTGAGCTTTAGAAAGGGAAGGGAAGCTGCTGCAGTTCTGGGAGATGTATGAATGTGTTTCTGCTGTGTGTGCAGGCAGCAATCCCCGCCCCTTTTGCCACTGAGTGTCCCCAAGGTAAATGCTGTGAGGAAAACCCGCGACTTCCAAAAAGAGTGCTGAAACTCTTCTTTAAAGGGCACTTTTTTTGTCACGGGTTTTCCTGCTTTTGTAGCACTGGAAGCTCGTTGAAAACCCTGGCATGGGGGTGCTGAGAGACAAAAGAAGATTTTTAGCAGACCTTAAATTGCTTGGGGACAGGGCCTTTGTTGAATATTACCTATGTATATGGAAAGGCATCATACAACATCCAAGATATTGCTTCCTCATATTCCTTCTGACTGGATCTCATCAATGCAACCAGAGGTAAATGTGCATTATACAAGAGAATCAAACTTAGAAGACCCATAAACAATACTGAAAAGTCAGACCCTATCCACAAAAAGCTGGTGGACCAGTTCACAGAACATGCCAGGCCAGCGCATCTGCACACTAGAGCATCCTAGTAGAAGCCATGCTTCTCATTAATCTACTCTGTCCATGCAGAGTGGAATATGGTGCCAAAATGACATCTGGTACACTTCACAGGGGATATTATTCCATTGAGAAGACCCTATTCCAGGTATTCTTTTAGTTACTGAAGGAAGGCCTCATCTGCCAATCTTAAGACATGGGCAGGTCGATATGAAAGAAGATGTTCCTTTAGATATTTGGAGCCCAAGTTGTCGAAGTTAACACACTGAATTAAGTCTGGCAATGAATTGGCAGTCAGGGCAGCTTTTTAAAGCATCTCCAAACTTTTCAGTTCTGCTTCAACAGTCATTTTTGTAAAAGCCTTGGGTTAAAAGATTCTATCACACATATTCCTCTTAATACACACCCAGCGTATGTGACAACAATAAACAAATTATTTTACAAGGCAATGCTATGTGGCATGACCTGTGGGTTACTTTTAATTTGCAGTTAATTAACGTGAGATCAGTTGAAGCATTTCAAAATTCCACAGGAACTTAATACATTCATTAATATGTTTACTCGTACACTTACTCTATGCAATATTATAGTACTATAGTTTTAATTACCACTTTAACATATATATTTTTGTTATTTCTATCTGTATACTTCTATAAATAAAACGCCAATCAAAGTCAGTTCAGGCTCATTATAAGCTTGGGGCATTAAGGCCTCTAAAAAGCCTGAGATCTACTGTCCTGTGCTAGGAACTATATCCACAGATCTTGTATGTCACAAGTGATTGTGTATGTCTTTCTTATCGAAGTAGCCCCAGATATAGGAAATAACTGGGTGGGAAAAGAGATGAGAGTAATAGTCAGAAATTTCTCACTCTAACTGTCCTTAAAACCAGAAGACTAAGGGCCTTTTCACACTTGGCTTAATTCTGGAACATATCCTGGAATATGGCCCTGCTATCCTAATGCTAGTGTAAGCTACAGCAGGCCACAAATGAGGCCTGCTAAAGTCTGCAATAGCATGTGGACAACAGACTCCTATTCTGAGATATATTCCAGAATATGGCCAAGTGTGAACAGGCCCTAAAAAGAAATATGACAGTAAAAAAAAAGCTGCCTTTTCCCCTATGAGCATTATGTTCCAAAACAATAAACAGGCATAAAATCAAAATGTTTTCAGCTAACTGCTCACAAGATATTCTTCCTCTTTTCACTCCAAAGAAACCTTCCTTTATTTCAAGTGACTTAGTCATCTTAGTGTAATAGGATACAATTTCTTGTGACCCCCTCAGTAATTTTAGTGTAGGTAGTCTTTCTCTCATCATCTATCTCCTTGGTGCTTTCATTCAGTGCTTCCTACTCCAAAGCTCAACCACATGATGCCATCATGATATCTTGAAGTTGCAATTAGGGCATAGTATTTGCACAGTAATGTCTGAAGAAAGCAAACTTCAGATTACAAGTCTGTTTAAAATGTATTGTGTTTTCTGTTGAGTTTGTCCCGAAACTTTGGATTTTCTTGTGTTTTCATCACATACGTCAATACATCCCATTTGAGGCTTTAATACAGTGCCAGCATGATAAACCTACTCAACGATGAGATCCTAATGTATGGCTATTGTGCAGGAATGTGATACCACTTGTGGCAAGTTTAAGGTCTGTTTCTCATTAATTAGCTGAAATGCTACCCAGTTGATTATTATTTTATTCCATTCTTCATCAATAACTTGTATAAAATTAAAATGTTTGAATGTTCTGTCTCAAAGTCAGTTCAAGCTCATTATAAGCTTGGGGCACTAAGGCCTCTAAAAAGCCTGAAACCTAAATGACCAAGACAACCTCTATTATTGCAGTGTGGATAACAAAAAGCAATTCTCCTTACCCTTTTCTATCTTGGTTCAGTTGATTTGGATTGATCTGACCTTTTACTGGGAAAAGTTAGGTACCAAAACCCTTAAATTATAGTGTACTTCATAAAGATATACAGCAATATTTAGCTATATACAATAATACTTCACCACAAAGGCTAAACTTCAGCATTTGTAAACAGACCACACAAGCTGGCTGAATCTTTGAGGCTAGAAGCAAGACACACAAACAATAAACACAGAGAACTGAAGAGGACATTGCAACACTGCATATTGAGATTACACTCAGCCACTTTCTCTTTATGGTTATCAAATAAAAATAAAGCATTTCCCCCCTTATGTTTTCTTTTCCTCAGTATTTACAATGTACTGCTTCACTCAGTGTGTTGTGTTAACTGGCGCTCTGTTCACTTTAACACTGAAAAGGGAAGAACATAAAGGAACCCACTGGCAGTTCACAGGCTGGGTTCTTACCTATGTTCTAATGTCGATTAAGTGAAATAAGGTTAGCAAGAGATAATAGAACACCTTTTAGCAGTTAATTAAATATGAAATTCTCTGACTGGTGGTCTGTTAAATCAAGGTTCACAGTATATATTGAAGACATCACATGGATACTACTATAATTTCTCCATGTAGGAACTGCCATATAAATTTATTACATACTATCCTGCTGCTTCAAATTCTATGTGAGGAGACACAAATATCCAAACAATCTCATGACTCAGTCCCCACTGTCATGTTGGCAAATCGCACAGGCATCTGCATATCAACTAGAAAACAGCTATTAATTTCTGAAAGTCAACAGTAAGAGGGTAAAATTAATGCAGGTGAACCTGTTATAAGTAAATACTGTATTTTCTGGCGTATAAGACTACTTTTTAACTTAGGAAAATCTTCTCAAAAGTCAGGGGTCGTCTTATACACCGGGTGTTGTCTTCTTATACGGCGAGTATATCCCAAACTCTATATTTTAACTGGAAAAGTTGGAGGTCGTCTTATATACCCAGTCGTCTTATACACCGGAAAATACGGTAGATAGAGTAAAGAATAGGCTGCTGAATTAACATCCCAGAAGAAGGACAAGAAATTCTTCTGGGTTTTAGTTGTTCAGTTATTCAGTCATGTCCTATGACCTCCTTGATGACATATGCTGTCCTAGGGTGCACCTACATGAACCGTTGATGGAGCAGTCGAGTTCAGTAGTGAGATATGCCCACAATATCAAGGAACAGAAGCAGCCCTGCCAGTTCCACCACCAGTATCACTGTCATTCTTCAGCCCTGCCATCATAACCTCCTACCTTTCTCCTCAGGCTTATCTCTGAACTACAGCAGCAGAAAAGGGGAAAGGCACTCCTTCAGAAACACAGGGCCTAAGCAAATTAAGAAGACGATGACGAAGAAGTTGGCTTTTCTCACCCATTTAAGGGGACTCAAAGTGGCTGACAAAGGTTTACATTCTTCTCCCCACAACAGAATATCCTGTGAGGTAAGTGGGGCTATGAGAGCTCAGAAGAGAGCTGTGATTAGCCCAAGGTCACCCATCTGGCTTCATGGGGGAGAGGAGAATAAAACCAGTATTCCCAGATAAGAGACTGGCTCCCTAACCACTAGACCAAACTTAAGGCTTTATTGGGCTAAGTAGCAAACTGGTAACTGATGCAGTTCCTTCAAGACCAGCATGGTGTGCAGCTGGCCAGATACTTCCAACAGCAGTTGTGTTCTAGCTTCTGGTTGGTTTGTCTCATGATCTGGAGGGGGGGGGGTGTTTGAGGAATTCAGCAGGAAAAAATGACCACTCAGAAATGAGATGCTACTTTCCATATATTCAGAAGTCCCTTTCATATGAATTTAGCAGTTAGATCTAAGGATGAAAGTACATTAAAACATAAAATGCTATACAGTGCCTGACAAAAGTTCTGTCGCTTATTCATGTTGTTGAAACCAAAGCCTATAACCTGACTTAAAATTCATCCATTGGTTTTAGAAATGAATCATATGAAAGCTGAAACCCTCCCAAATGAGGTTTTAAAAAAGAAAATAAATTTGCTTCACTGCTGAAATATTGATCATTTAATGAACACAGAAAGGTCAGATTTTGGCTAGACAAAAGTTTTGTCGCCTTGTCATATAATGCACCTAATCCTAGTTTACAGCCTCACCTGTGCTCACTAACTGATTGGATAATTAGTGGGTGTGTATAAAAAGAACTCCAGCACCCCAGACCTTCACTTGAACTGCAACTTGACCTCTGACAACATGCCAAAAATCCACCCTGCGACCAAAGCCTTGATTATCAAGAGGCTGAAGACCAGATCCACTGCAGAGGTGGCTGGCACCTTTAATGTGTCTCAGCGTCAAGTACAAAGAATTAAAAAAGATTTGAAGAGACTGGAGATGTTTATGACAAGCCCAGGTCTGGCAGACCCCACAAGACGACTGCTCAGGAGGAACGTTTGTTGGTTCGAAAATCAAAAGCCAGCCCTTCTTCCTCTGCAGCAGAGCTCCAACAGGCCTGGTCACCTCAAGTCCCTGTGTCAACTAGAACAGTTTGTAGGATTCTGTCTCGAAATGGCCTCCATGGTCGAATCAGTGCCCAGGAGCCAGCACTAAACAAAATGCTATTAAAAAACCGTGTGGCATTTGCCAAGGCCCACAGCCTACTAAATGGATGGACGCTGGAAAAGTGGCAGAAGGTGGATTTCTCAGATGGATCTTCAGTTGAATTACACCACAGCTGCCACAAATATTGCAGGAGACCTACTGGAGCCTGTATGGATCCAAGATACACCCAGAAAACAGTTAAGTTTGGTGGTGGAAAGATCATGGTCTAGGGTTACATTCAGTATAGGGGTGTGCAAAACATTTGCAAGGTGGAAGGCAATATCAATAGCCTAAAATATCAAGAAGTATTAACTGCCTCTTACATTCCCAATCATAAAAGGGGTCAAATTTTGTAGCAGGATGGTGCTCCATCTCATACACCCATCTCTACATCAAAGTTCCTCAAGGCAAAGAAGATCAAGGTGCTCCAGGACTGGCCAGCCCAGTCACCAGATATGAACATCATTGAGCATGTTTGGGGTAGGATGAAAGCGGAAGCTTGGAAGATAAAACCAAAGAATCTTGATGAACTCTGGGAGGCATGTAAAACTGCATTCTTTACTATTCCTGATGACTTCATCAATAAATTGTATGAATCAGTGCCAAAACGCATGGATGCAGTCCTTCAAACTCATGGAAGTCACACAAAATATTAAATATGGCTCTAATAGCACCACAACTTCATTCACCACTGTTATGAAACATATCTTTGTATTTGAAGTGAATTATTTGTTTGATTTTCACATTACTTTTTGTAGGCAACAAAACTTTTGTCTAGCCAAAATCAGACCTTTCTGTGTTCACTAAGTGATCAATATTTCAGCAGTGAAGCAAATTTATTTTCTTTTAAAAAACCTCATTTGGGAGGGTTTCAGCTTTCATATGATTCATTTCTAAAACCAATGGATGAATTTTAAGTCAGGTTATAAGCTTTGGTTTCAACAACATGGATAAGCGACAGAACTTTTGTCAGGCACTGTAGTACAGCTGCAAACATAACAGCCTGCCGTTCCATTTAAAATAAAAACATGTAAACAAACAATTTAACGAAAGCTCTTCTACATATACAGGATCATTGGTAAAGAAAGAGGAAAGGACTATCTACCCTTCCCATCTCTTCGCAACTTTACTCCTCCCGGTCCACAGTATTACATCAAATATTCAGTTATCAGGCTTTCTAGTTTTACACAGCAGGCCAGGGGATAGGAGGAAAGTACTATAGTAAAATCTAAGTTACAAACTTTTTGCATGGTTTTAGAAACTAAAACAGCAAAGCTTTACACTTCCATCTGTAAAATGCATCAGTTATCCCTGAGTTAAATATGGAAAGAATAAACCAAATATTTTCTTACTGAAAATGTACACTATATCAGTATGGATAAAGTACACTGTTTTATTCAAAGAAATTAGCCATTTATCCACAGTGATTCTCACTGTAAAAATACAATGCACCTTTCCTACCTTGTCCCAGGTATTGAGATCTAGGAGCAGATTAACATTAAAAAAAGAACTGACTTTTTAAAACTGGTAAATTGTGTCTGACAGAGATTCAAGAGTTGCATCTAAAAAACTCCTTTCATTACTAACTGGATTCCAATTCAGTGTTTTAGTTTAGATTTCTATAATCTTAAATGCTCCATCAGGAGCAAAACATTGCAACTAATTAGACGCAGATTGCTGAAAGTCAAGAGAATCAGTGTTCTGGATGAGATGAAGGTTTCAGCATCAATGATCATCAGCAAAGAAAATTAAATGATTTCCCCTTCCCGGTGCCCACATCTTCACCTACAGGCCTGGGCTTATTGCCAAGCATAATATTAATATTCTCTTGGGTGAAAGGTGTGAAAAATTGCCAATATAAAGTGCTGGCAAAATTATTTGCCTCCTACAGTCCTACCTTGCTGTATATCAGTGATTAGCTGTGATCTAGAAAGGTTGCGAACAGGCATTCCTTTTCTTTCCCTAACTCTTTTTCACTTTTCCCTTGAGTATAAGGCATGCAAAACTTTTAGGAGAAATTGTCGTGTCTTTTGTTTGCATGTGTGTGTTTAGTGGCAGTTTCTCCTCTGATGTTAGACTGAAGAAAAAAATGGGCTGCAACCCACATGACAGGGAGCGCACAAAGCACCCTAAGGTACAGACTAAAAACTAATTATTGATTTGCAGAGCACTATGAGCAAATATCCTCCTCTTTGTGCTTCTGGACTTTTGCATTTGGTAAAGAAAATGTTGTCTGTCATTCACAGATGGGACAGAGTTTGGTGAGAAAAGGAAAAGTGTAAAGGATACACTTTGGAAATACTATGTGAAATTACCGTACTACAGTTAAGAAACACTTACATTTCTCTGAAGTCTCTTTTTTTTTCCTGATGTTTTTGCAAAATGCCTTGTCTTCTTCTTGCTTGTAAGGATTATTCTTGCAGAATCACTTGACTCTCAAAGAGCTAAGAAAATGGTTCCTCCAATTATCTGTTTGATAAAAAGAAAAACATTTTAAGCACGATAGCCTTAACTGTTCCTGGCAGATTTTAAACCACTCAGCTTTGGTTAAAAAACAGTAGATGTGTGTATTTATGCAAAACATTAATTGAAAAGTGAATCATGACACAGACTTTACCTAACATCTGAAAAAGATACACTTTTTAAAAAGAAAATTTCCCAAGTTCTAACATAACTATGTTTCTAAAATTAAATTTGCTTTTCTGCAACCTATTGATTCTACTCAATTTTGAAAGTTTTAGAATGTGCTGTGATAAAGTCGTATCACAAGAACTCCAGAACTGCCTAGAGAAGAAAAATCACAAGCGTTTAGGTAGCTCTTCAGCCTCCCAACAGGAAGAACTGCAGAATCTCCTTTCGTTACAGAATGGGAACAATGTACCAGCATGGTCTTGCCACACAGGTCTCTGCTCTCCCTGTTGGAATTCAGAGGCACTGTTACTACAGAGATTAACAATCAACCAATAGAAGTCACATACAATATCCCTTTAGACGCCCGCGTAGCTCTGAGTTCTTTAAGAATCATAGTACTGCATGGTTGCCCGTATGAAGTATAGAGATTGTGTTGATAAACTCCTAAACTAGAATATTAGACGGAGCCAAATGTTCTGGGGGAAATCACACAAGATGCTTTCAGACTCCATGTAAGCCAAGTCTGACTTGCCTGAATGGAATGGCCTTTGAAGACTATTCCAGGCCAGTTAATGTCCAGAATGGCAAGAGCCATTCCCACACTGGACAGAGGAACATTCCCACTCCTGCCAGACATGGCAATGGCCTTCTTTAAAGCCTTGCATCTGGACATCAGAAGCCCTGCCCACCTTAGCTATGATTGGGGAAGGGGACTGAGCATAAGCTGCATGAGAGCATGATAAGCTGGACTAGAATGCAGCATCCAATCGCTCCTGTACCATTCTTGGCAGTGTGGGACAGTGTGTGATCAGCTGTTAAGCTGTCCACTACAGATTAAGTCTCTGAAACGCACAGGTACTATTCCAAGTTGACTGTGGTGAGGACGATGCGTTTCCACAATCTCCTTGGAACATCTCGGAACCAAGTGCAAAAAGGCCCAATAGAGCACCTAGAAGTCTATCCTCTACTTTTCGGTCCATGAAGAGTAACTCTGACAGAGATAAACTTTCTGCCGTAGCAGAAGAGCTGGAAAAGTTGCCTGTGAACTTTCTAGATCAGCATTTCTTAACTAGAATCCAGGGAGCTCCAGAGGTCCACAAAGGTCTCACGGGGGGTCTGCAATAGGCCAGTAGCAAAGCCAGGGGTGAGCAGGTGATGCAAGTTGAGAGGTCAAGGGTCTGTGGCAAGAGAAGTTATGTAATGGGGGTCTGCGGGGAAGAAAAGGTTAAGAACCAGCATTCTAGATGATGTAGCCAATAACCTCTTTCAATCTGGGCTTCAGGTGTGCTCAAGATCAATCACATACACAGGTCCACTGACAGCCTTGGAGACCAACATAGAAAAGTTTGCCAGCTTTAGATGGATCCTATAAAAGTATTTGTTTCTATGGCCCTGTTTCACTCACCTGCTTTTCTTTCCTTTATATCTGGTTCCCTAAGCAGATAAGGTATGTGAATAGTATATTCTTCTTTTTAATTAAGGTATAAACACTGGAACCAACTAGTTCCATGGAAAATTTTGACAGGTGCCTATTTGCCTGTGTTTTCTCCTGAGACTTCATTTGGGATAGAAGATGTTGAGGAGAGACATAGAGGGTGGGCATACATTACCAGCTTCTTAGATGGAAGTCGCTTCTCAATAAACCTCTCTTAATTATAGTCTGGGCAGCCTTCGGAACAAAATAAAAGCTCTCAATGTCCAAGTTACCTTTTACTTGTAAAGGGATGTCTCTTAATACTAAGGATGTGCAAAACTTTTCATACTGAAATGTTATTCACTAAAAATGAAATGCTTCCAGTGTTCCAAGCTTGTAACAAAATGCACCCTAAAAAAAGTTCTAAGTTTAAAACAAAGCAGGCCCTGTGTTACTGGAAACTTTCAATGTCACATGGAATAAGGTCCTTAGGAACATCTGCATGTGCCAGATGTATTCTAAAACCACAGGGTACACCTCAGCACATTCCTTCAGCAGTCATGCCGCCGAGGGAACACCCCAACTACATGGTTCCAAGCCTGACCTGCTTCCAGGTGCAGAAACCAAGGTGCACTCTAGCAGTAGACCACTTTAAAGTGGTCTCATTCACAACCTCAGTCCTGTTCTATCACCCCCAAGCAGAGGCAGCAGGATCAGGTCAGGTCCCTTGCCTGCAATTTCAAAAATGAGAATTTTCATTCCCAGGCTTTGTAGCTATGCAAGAACAGGCCAGTCATCCTGTGGACAGTAGCATGTGCTTTCTGTGACCCCTCACCATGTTCCTCATCCACCACATGCATAAGAAGGAGCTTCTGCACTGTGACACTGTCATTGTCTTTCTGTGTCATGGTAGTTTATGCAGGGATTCTCAAACTCTGGTCCTCCAGATGTTTGCGTATAACAACTGCCAACTTGCATGGAATGCTGGGAGTGGAATGCACGGAGCTGTTCAAGAATATCTCCAAATGGCAGTATGAAAAAAAGTGAATTACAGGAGCAGTACTTAAGGTTAAAAATTGTAACTGGGAAATTTATAAAACAGTTTATTATATGTTTATTTTATTGTTACACAATTTTTTCTTATTGTTTTTGGAATATAGATTGATTCTGTGATAGAACTGGAATGCGTGTGGAACAAAATCAGAATTATTTCCATTTAAATGAAATCTCTTGTTATATGGATTTTCACGCTAAGGTCCATTTTCAGGTTTGCCAGTTTCCACACTTACCTTGGGTGGGTTGCTCCATTGAGACTGGATGAGCTGTAGTAGACCACATGTCCTGTTCAGGAACAGCCTTCGTGCCGTTCCCAAAGCTCCTGGCCTTGGAAGTCTGGGGGACCATTTCAGCGGTGCACTCTCTTGCACTGTCAAAATGCCACCCCCCAGTAAACTGTAATATGGAGGCATGTGCCTTCCGCACCATTCTGTGGTCCTGTTTAGCACTGCTATAGCAACACCAGACCATTTTAAAAAGGTCTACCAGTAAACCAGACTAGGCAGCTGGAGCAAACAAGCAAGAGGGCATCGTCTACATTACACCAAACCTATGCGCGGAAAGGAGACTAGCTGCTCATTTATCGTCTCTGCCATCCTCTCCTCCCAGGCTGACTATAAGATCTGTGGCTGCTCTTGTCTGGGGTGGAAGAAAAAGAAGACAACCTGGATTTGTTGCTGCCTTATCTCTTACTGCAAGTTTCAATTAATTTTCTTCTGTCATATTTGAATGACCTTTATAGATCAGTCTTGTTATTTTTTTCACCCTATATTTTGTATATTATATAATTCACGATCAATTTCATGTATGTTGTTTACAGCACATATTTATTTACAAAATTAGCATTTCGTATTTTTGTTAATTCCATTAGCCTTTTTTATCTTAAGGTAGTATGCAAACAGAAATACGAATGAGAATAAGGTTAAAGTGAGGAATGTTTCGTTTCTCTATCCTTTTGAGAGCTGGACACTACATAAGAAAACTTAGAAAACATTTTAAATAACCTACTTTAAAAGAAAAAGAAAAAGAAAAAAAGCTTAGCTTTTATACAGATACTGGTCAACACAGTTTTCTTACTCAACAAGCTTTAAAAATAAACACTGGATTGTCTAATAGTTCTATCTAGTGTTCAACGTGTATCCTTTTCACTTTCATCTCTGCAATCCCTGCAATGCTTTTCTTGTATTTTAGGATACGCACAGATCAATGTGTATTCCTTCAGGGAAGCCTTTTGAACTCTCAAAGAATGACTGATTGACATCAGAAACACATACCTTTTGCTGTCATAAAACAGTATGTCATTTATAGAAAAATTCACTTTAATTAATTCCATCCATGCCTACTAGATCTACCAAAAGGATATAACAAATAATTGAGAATACATGAGAGAATTACCTCAACTTAACACTTCTTTTCCAACTTTCAGGTTAATGTTTAAAATTATAATTTGAATCTGAAGCGAAGTATACTTAGCAAGGTTCAAGTCTGACTAGTACTATTTAGAAAGCTGTGTATTTGAAATTATACCAATTAACAATGCATGTAGAAGTGTACCTGCCTTTCTCCCAAAGCTTGTGCTTAGTAGTTTCAGGAAATGCAGTGAAAATGAAAGTAACAGCAATGCTGTGAAGTGCTAAGATCCAGTCAGTGACCCATCCTGATCTTAGTAGGAACTGTTGATAGATTCCACTGAGGCAACAATCTGATTCCCTCAGCACACCAAATATGTCTCGACAGCACACTCCAGAGCTTAATCCTCATCAATATAGGTGGAAAAGTGTAACTCAAAAACTGCTATTTTGTATACTTGAGGTAGCTTTGTACTTATTATAGCATCTTTCTATCCCTAAGTAGATCTGCATCCTGAATGTTTTTTACAGAATGTTACTGTCAGAAGACTTCAGCATTAAATCAGTTGTACTTAACTTTTTCTTCACCATGGACTCCTTTTATGCAACTTTTGTTGCTGGGTACCCACCACCCCCAACTCCCATCTCCCACTTACTCCCACCTTATGTCCCCCATCCGCCCCTCCCACCCAACACTGCCGTTCCTCCCAACACCACCGCTGGCCTACTGTTGACCCCCTGAGAGGTCTTTGTGAACCCCTGGAGGTCCCCACACCCCAGGTTAAGAACCACTGCATTAAATCTTAGCTAACTGACAGCTGCTCCTTGGAAAACAATCTCCAAGCCTGAAGGAGTACCCATGAAAACATCTTCCAACCCTCCTCGAAACCAAGCTCCGTTTTATCCTGTTCATCAACTGATAAACAACGGTTATGTTTCAGAGCAAATGCAGTAAAACAGGTAAGCAATAGTTCCTACCACAGTTCATCATACAAACAATTCCCCACTCTAATGAGCACTTATCAAAGGGCCCTTCTTTCTGCAGAGTAGACTACAAATTGAACCAGTAGTTACCAGTGCCCATGAGGTCTAGCAATAGAGGAGGCATAAGTTATCTACAGAAGTTAGCAACATTTCCAGCTGTCAGATTAGAAAGATATAATGCTAATGAGACACTGTAAGGTTGCAATTCTATGCAAACCTTGGCAACAGCTGACCTCAATGAGCATCGTGGATTGCATTCGTGTTAGCCAACTCTAAACTGAAATAAGCATGAAGGAGAAAAGGTGCTGTGCCCAGCCCAGGCCAACTCTGGGAGATAAAACTCCAAAGTTGCTGGCACCAGAACCTGTGTTCTCAGGTCTGCCACCAGGGAATGTTTGGCAAATCACTTCTCTCCTTACCACACTCTCCAGCACCACTGTGATGTTGGGAACAGGCCAGCTGCCAGCTTTGTGAACACAGGCCATTCCGAGGATCAGCCTAGAATGCAGATCCAGTTGTGACTGTGCGGATGGTGCTTGAGGGATCAGTTGTTTGATACTCTACTTGTTTTTACCCCCTGCAGGCAAGCTGTACATATGATTGGCATGATTTATGTTAGAATTTTTCTCAGGGGGGTAAAAATATCCTACATAATCATTGCTTTCAAATTACATATCTGTATTTTCACTAGACTGGGGTACAGTGTTATCCCAGCTGCACTTAAGCATAAGCAAAAAATAAAATAAATATTTTCAGAAAACTGCAGGCCAGTATAAAATAGGACCCTTCAGACTAACACAAGGTGAAGCTACTAACATATTACAATGACTGCAGGGAGTAATGTCACATCAGCAAAGGATAAAGCTACTAAAATAAGGACAGAAACAGGAGTAAAGTCCTACTGATATGATTTATTGATTATATGCTTGTCTTTACTGATCATCAACACCATTCAAAGGAGTGCACATCCAGAATGCCTCTGTGATCAGGATTAGGTCCAGCTAGCATGCCAACAGACTTCAATACTGAGATCTACCGGTGATCCATATCAGGGGCCTGCTGATCTGGATCACATGCATCCTGTGCAGATGGAACACACCAGCAGTAGGTGAGGCTTCCTGTATGCACTAATGTGCAGAAGGAAGGCCATTATTCACTTACTGGTGCAGAATACCAGTTAGTGCAGAAAGGCACTGAATATCTCCATTTAAGAGCCATAAATGGCAGGATAACAGACTGTTCTCAATGAAGGAAATCAAATTATATACCATTTTTTAAAAAATAACATGGTGGTGGTTGCAACTAGAGTAGCCTGATTTAAAAAGAGAGCAGGGGCTAAGAACGTTTTCACACTTCTTTTCCCATCCCGGTAACAGGAAAGGTGTGCAATGAATTAACCTTGACTTGCACTTGCACTTGCAAGCGCTAGTTGCTATAACAGCTCACCCCACACACAATCAAACACTCACCTGTGTTTGATTGCTGGACTGCTCCTCTTCTAGGTGCTGCCCTCTTGAGTGTGGCACCCTCTGTGACTGCGCATATGTCAGTACTGTCACTATGATGATGCTAATGCTCTGCACAGTCAAGTCAGGGGGTCTTCAGAGCTGCCAGCGTGCTTGCACAGCAGCTCCCATGACCTTCCCAGCTGACAAGAGATGCAAATGCTCATTGGCTGGATGCAACAGGTAAGTCTCTGGAAAGGTTGGCATGTTTGTGTAGCACAAGTTTGTGCTACACAGCTAGTATGCAATTAAGCAACCTCCAGGCAGGCAGGGGTCATTTCTAGTCTCTAAACAGCTCCTGACAGTGCAGATGCAACTGCCCAAAGGCTGCCTAATTGCATACTAGGGGCTGAAGTGCAAATTTTCCCCTGACCTGTTCATTATTCAGTGAATTTGGAGCAAAATTTGGGATACAAAGAAACACTGCTGTTTCTCTTATCTATCAATCTTCCTATGCACAAGTTGTTAATTTCCCACTCATGATAGTATATTGAAAAGTTCATAGTAATTTTTTATAAGTACAGAAAATTTAATTTCTATAAGATTCTTCAACCATTTATTGCTCTATTTGAAACTTATTTATGTTAACCAGTTATAGAATCCATGAAATAACAGTATTAATCCTTATTTTAAAATGTTTCTCTTACGCCCAAAATATTCAGTATTAGAATCCCACAAATATGCTTTAATTGTTTTAAGTGTTGTCGTCATGTGCACACTCCATTATGCTGCATTATAATTTATTAATCCTATTGCCTTAATAAAACTTGCTTATGCCATGTGACTTACACAAAATAGAATCCTAAGCATGGAACAGAATGCAAAATTCAAGAAGATTCACATACTATAATCAATATTTTTAAACTTCTGCTTAGGCATCAGTCTCTTCCTTCAGACAAAACAGAGAAACCCCTAGTTTTTTTTGGGGGGGGGAATTTATCTGTGTTTATTTTGCAGTTCAGTGTGGACAATGATACTTCCTAAATGTTTCCTATTCAGCACTAGATATGTAATTACCTTCAGTTCATAGCCTAGACGTTATTGCTCTGCTAGTATTTAAGACTCCTGGTAACATGCTTGCTGCTTTAAGTAAGCTAGGCTAAATCTTGACCAGATAAATTAGCAAAGAATGCAATAAAAGCTGCAATAAAAGAACTTTATCCTCCAAACCTTCAAGTTGCTGCTAAATGAGATTTCTTTGAAATGCAGATCAGTTGAACTAGATTAGTGAATTTTAGCTCCTGTCAACATCATAACAAAATACAAATACAATTGTTCACCGGCCTTATCTCCATGCTTCCATCTGCTGCCTTGTTATTTACTTTCCTTGATTTACTATGCAGATCTAAATAAGGCACATCAAGGAGGGCTTACAACACAATGGCTTCTTAAGCTGTACATCAAGGTATTTGAAACTGAAGCCCTGAAAGGGCTGCCATCAAAGACATATCTGTAATGAACTTCCATATCAGAGAAGGTTTGGTATTTAATACTGCTGTGAAAAGAAAAAGCTACAAATCAGAATGGCCTATGAAGGAAAATGCCTGCAAATCTTGATGAGATTAGCACCTACTAGAATTAATAACACAATAAAATGATATCTAGTGGCTCAAAGAGTTAAACTTCCAACCCTTGCACAAATACTGCTTTGTGTCAGACCGTCAAAAAAAATGTTGACATGGTTGAAAGGTTAGGGTAGAATATCTCACCTCCTCTTCCTTTCACCGACAAAAAAAATCCAAATACAGCTTTTTGCTTCTGTTTCCAGTAGGATGTTGATGAAAAACCCAAACTCAAACTCAAATAATTAACATATTCAACAGTAATATTTCCCATGTGATTAGAATTGTATAGTACCATTGGGGTGGTGCAAGGATTAGGAATGACAGTTTAAATTTATCAAACATTTATCAGGGATTTTTTTTTCTATTTTTTTATTCATTTACATAAAGTTAAGTGACTGTAGTGAGGAGGGGAGGGTCTCAAAACACAGATAATTATTTGTTCACAAATTCTATGTTATTGTTTCAATGCAATACACTACCCACTCAGCTCACAATGCAACAGAGAAGAAAAAGTTGACTCTCCTGCTTCTTCAGGAAATTATATAAAAATTAAGTAGTCTAAAAGAATGTTGGCATGAGCAGGAAAAATATTTTAGAACAAAGAGCTGATGATTACAAGATGTGTTACTACCTGACAATTTCTTTCAGTAAGCATTACAGTCTATAAGCAAATCACATTTTCACTACCACCCCATTCCTTAAAGAAATCATTTCAATCATTTATATCCTGCTATAACGAAAGAAGATCCCACAAGCATGTTCTGTACCAAGGATCAATCAGCTCCAAACCAAAGTAGACGTGTTACAGCTCTTGTGCCTGGGAAGCATGCTGGAGGCTCACCAGATGATGAAAACTGAAGTATGCTCTGTATGGCTGCCCCACATGGCAGCCATTAGCTCCTGGGCATGTCAAACTTCACAACTATCCTACAGTCAATGACAGCAGACAGCAAACACCTTCCCTTTTCTTCTCGCCTCCAAACATATACTTGACTCTCTACCCTTCTTCAAGATTACAGGCAGTCTTCCAGAAACAAAGTCCCAGAACAGAAGCAGTATCCCATGGCTATATGCTGTAGAAATCACACTTGTGCTGTTTGCTAGACTTCATATCATATGGTCCACGGTGCAGACTCCATTAGCACCACAAGAGACAGCTTGCTTAATACGATGACAAAACAAGATTTGCATATGCAAAAACAGGTGCTGTAACAGGTTTAAGTACTCTTAACCTAAAGCTTGTAAAAGTGGTTCATGAGCAAGAGTTCTCCCCTAAGGTATAACGGCTGTGATGGGCAGTCAGAACTTTGCCATCTGCAGTCCCGTTGCTTAGAAATGACAAACCACATTAAAAACTGGCCATCAGATCTTTTTAACTAATCATCCGAGCCTTTTCATCCATATGTTAAATCTCCAGGATGAAAAAGTTATCAGAATGAAAATCCATGAACACATAGGAAATGTAAACAGGATGTGTCTTGCAAATAATGGAGATATTTATAACCAAGACAGATCTGAAATATTTTCTTACTATTTGAATCACATCCATAAACCTTCTTTTTAACCAAAATGAGGTGGTAAAACAGATGCATAAGATCTTGTGTGGCTCAGAATGCTTCATTGCACATTTGGTACATATATTATGTCACCTTATCTGTACCACAAAATGATTCAAAATAGCCAAGATACCATTTAAAATTCACTCTTGCATTACTGAAATAATGCACTGTTACTAGTATTTTTGACAGACTGTCATGTTCTGTTGTTATTATATTTGAACTGTTTTAGTGGATTTTAGTTTTGTTCTATTATTTTCATTCTTTTCTGCTGCACTCCACCTACTCTGACATCCTGTAAAGGAAAAAGAGCAACACAGGGGAAATAGAAAACAGAGGCTTTTATTTAAGGCAGATCTTGCGTGTTGGCTACCACCACACACTGAGCATATAATACAGAAGATTCTTAGGCTGTTTCTACACTCACCTTGCTTGGAGCTGTTTTAATTTTTCCACTCCAAACACAGCAGATTCCATGTGTATCATGAGAGCAGGGATTTTCTTCACCCAGGACCAACGCCGAAAGCAATGTGGAGGTGCCGTAGCTGTTGCAGACCACACATAGCTGTTCCGGTCTGCTCAAGGCACATCCCACTACCTGCCAATGACTGGTCCAGGCTACATCATTCACATGCTGTGTGTGGTGTACAAGGACAAGGCTGAATAGAACATTCTTCAAAGGTAGCATGCCTACCCTATGTCCTGAGCTTTTGAAAATGATCTTCGAAGCTGGCATCAGCTGCAAAAATGGGGCTGTGGTGTCCTCCTTGTTCCAGATCAGGTGCAGAAGCACCAAAGGCTGGACTGGAACAAGATGGCTTGGGATGGTTGTTGACCTCTTCAAACAGGTTTGCACTTAATCCGGAACAGAGACTCCTTGGGATGGTTCTGGAGCAGGATGGCACTAATCCAATGTGGACAAAGTATACTAAGTAGCCACATGGTTCCTACTGACCAACTGCAGGAACAATTCCAGATCTACACCAACACACACACTAAAAGGATAATACCCTGTATGTTATAGTAGTGTTTTATACTGATTAGAAAGTCTGATTTTAAACAAGGGCATCAGACTTTCAATCTCAGTCCCAATCAGTTGTTCTTTAGGACAAACATGAGTCAGCTACTCATTTAAGTTTCATGACTTCACAGGACTGTCCTAAAGATAATATGGGAGGTAGTCTACACTAAACCCAATCAAGAATTGGAAGTGGCTGGTTTTCCAAACCAATTTTACTGAAATTACTTCAGTTTTACAAATCATTGGCTTTAGAGATATTCAATTCTGATCATATAGTAAATAATATATTATTTCACATAATCCAAAGCAGTTATGTATTCAATAAATATCTATTGCCTTTCCATATTCCCCCACTCTCCCCTAACTGCCAATGGTATCTTAAAAACATTTTCCCAACATCTGAGAGATCACTCTAAAGACTTGTTTTAAATTTTTACTCCCCCGTCTTAAGATTTATATTTAGTTTATCTCATTTTAAGTCCATCTTTTCCATTCCCATTTCTCCTGCAGAATTTGCTCTTCTGTAGAAAACCAAAAGTAATTAGTTCTCGTATAAATTGATGTCATCTTCTTTTATCAGCTAATGATCCACTAATGGGTATAGAACTAGTTAAGAATGTAAGCATCAGTGGCAGCCAGCACTGGTGAGTTGTTACCAAGTTCAATTCAAGGTGTTTAATTTATAAGGCCCTAAATGTCTTGGGCCCCAAATCTCTAAAGAAACCTTCTTCCCATATTGGCCTGCCCTTGCAGAGAAGGCTCTCCTGGTTGTCCCACCACCTCCAGTAGTTAAAAGGGTGGGGACCGGGGATATGACCTTCTCAGTGGTAGCCCCAAACTATGGAACTGTCTCCCTCCAGAGGAGCATCAGGCAACCTTACTTCATAGGAAATCTGTGAAGACACACCTATATACTGTGACCTTTGGCTGAGAAACACCTTCTGCTTCCCTCTTTCAGGCACTGCTGTTGTTTTTAATGTGTGCATCTTATATTTTGTTTTTACTGCTGTAACCCACCCAGATATCTGGTATGGGGCAAGATACAAATACAGTAATAATTAAATAAAATAAACTTCCAAAGAATATTAACTGATAATGATCATAACTGTGCAAGTACTAAGAACCTGGGATGCTGTTATTTAAAGGTGTATACACTCCTGGCCAATTCTTATTTGTTTCCAAGAATGACTGAAATTTGGCCAACTCACAAAGAATTAAAATGAGAATGAGTTGTCTCTAACTGTCATTAACGATAATTTACATGTCAGATCAAAGACCGATTTAGATTATGGTTGCATCTACATGTAGCAAAAAAATGGCTAAAAAGGTATCTTTAAAAAAGTAAGAGTATATCCTCTGCTCATCCCATTGCTAATACACCTAATCACGAGAGGGGGAGAATAAGAGTGGTGTGTGAACAGTTCCAACTGGAAACAGGGCTGTGTTCAGACATAACAAAAGATCTGACTTGGGCCGCATCCCCATTACAACCTTATTTCGGTTTCAAACTGTTTTCAATCCTCGCAGACCCCACGTCAGTTTGGCTTAATACACTTTACGCGTGTTAAATCGCCCCAAAGCGTTGTAAATGTTAATCCTCATTTCAACAGGTCTCACTCCGGTTCATGAGCTTGAAACGTTTTACATTTTTTACTGTGGAAACCCTTCCGTGTTAAGAGATGAGAGTTTCCCTCCCCCAATAGCTTGCTTCCAAAGCAAGCTGTAAAATCCACCCCTTAAAACAACAGCCCTAGTAGCAATCCAACCAATCCACTGTAGCAATCCAAGCACTTCACACCTGATAACGATCTTGCCATTTTGAAAGTTCTGACCTTTAAAAAAAGGAAAAGAAAGAAAAGCAGCTGCTGCAGGTTTGGGGGATGTGTGATTTAAAGGCTGTCACGGTGACGGGCGAAAAGGGCTTGAGTTGCTGCTGCTGCTGTGTGCCCTGAGCAATGATGAGAGGGGAAAGAATTGCTGGCTGTCCGCTGCCGTTTTTCTTCCATCCAGGCAAGCAGCAGCCACCCAGCCAGGCTCCGTGAAGGGGTCCCTTATGGGTGGCGCGTTCATGCCAGGAGGAAGAGGACAGGGCAGCCCCAAAAAAAGTAGCCACTGGAGTGCCCCCTTGAGTCACGTACATCCTCAGAATCCAGATTGAACGCAATTCTGGCTGAAAGTAATGGGATCAGGCAAATTCATGTTTGCATCCGGTTCTGTTATTTCGGTTTAGGGAAACTGGATTAAGCTTCTAATGGGGATGCGGCCTTGGGGTGTTTTTCCACTGAGCTCCTTTAATCTCCGGTGTTTCCACATCAGGCAGGCTAGCACCCATTGCTACTGGGTGCTAGACCACCCATAGAAACACATTGGGTACTTCCCTTAATCCGGATCTATTAGATCTGGATTAAAGGAAGTACCCATTCCTTAGATCCGGATCTTCTCAGATCCTGATTAAAGGAGTGCAGTGGAAAAACACACTAGAAGGGTCTACAGGAAATCCAGATTATAGGTCCTGAAGGACCCATATGATCCAGATTTCCCTAGCTGTGATGGAAACAAATGTGACTCTAATGGGGTCTGTAGGGGAAATGGGGTCATCCTGCTCTGAGGATAATGAGTCCTTAACGAGTCCTTCAATGGGTACTTAGTGCTAGTGGGAAAACACCCCTGGACACACCTCAGCCTTTAGTGTGTGGTGTGGCCAATCCTTCTCTAATCCACCTTTTCTAGCACAGAATGCTTATAAGAGTGAAGAGCGTGTGAACAATCCCACTTTGGAACCTTCTCTAAGCCAACTCAGAAGTGCCTCAAAAATGCTCTCTTTTTTTGCTGTGTCTAATTACAGCCCAGCTGTAAACTATCTCTAAGTATTTTTCAAACTGCTTTAAACGATTATGGATAATTGCTTTAGTATGAACAATTCTACATAACTTTTTTTATATTTAGCAGTAAGTCCATCACATTTGAGGACTGAACCATTAGTGAAAAGGCCTGCACTGTAAATAGGTCAGTACACCTTGACGTATAAAAATATTTACATTATATATTATAAATTATCAGTTCTGAACAGACAACCATGTATTTACTTCCCTCTGATCTGAAAGCATGAACCTGACCCTTAGCAAACAGTGACTTGTTTTGGAGCTATGCTAGCAGAAGGTAGGAACATATGCCCCAAGCCCCAAGTTGGATGCTCTTTCTACAGTCCAATGTGCTTGTCACAAGATGTTAGAATCATAAATCTACTTTGTCCAGAAATACTTTATTACTGTACAAAGAAAAATACTTATTTCCTTCCCTTGAAAAAATATAACAGATCCTTTTCTGCTGGTCCTAAATCAATTTAAATGTGTCTATTAAAGGAAACGTCAGGACTAAATCGAAGTTTCATTGGTATCGTTTATTCTAGTTTAATACACTAGCACACAGTAAATTTATTGGGTAAATACATGACTTCATTCACACACACATATTTACATATATGTAAACAGAATTGCCTTTCTCACCATTAGTTACACAAAACCTACCTATTACAGTTCAGATAATTACAAGAAACCTAAAATATTTATTATTCTTTACTGGGCTTGTTTTTAACACCAGATTTCACTAAAATTCAAGATTTATACTGTGTTTCACAAAGCCTCTCTCTATCAGAAGACCTTCTAGTATTAAAATACAGACATCACTTCTGTTACTGAGGTACGTTTCCTATGGGCATGTATGCTCTGAAATAAATACTTTAAAGCATCAGGTTTGGGAGAACTGTGACTGGAATGAATGGGCATACCCAAGTGGTCTAAACCCATTCAATTTGCAACTGGCAGGGGAACTGGCCTGTAGAAATAAGCTGCAATCATGCTGACTCTGGACTCTAAAAATAGTCAGATGCATCAACTAAGGGCTAAGATGTTCAGCAGTGGGAAATGATTACAGAAGCACCAGGAATTTCCCAGGAATTATGCATAGTATTGTAAGGAGAAAAAGAAGGCTCATCCACAGACCCCCTTTTCGCACTTGTTATCCCAGGCCAGGGGGGATGCTAGGATGGTTTGCCAAGGACACAGGATATGGACATGGCCAGACTAGCCCCTACTGTTGACTCTGGAGGATGGGCCAGCTTTGGAGTCCAGGAATAGAAGTCCTGGGGAGGGAGGTATTTCAGTCACATACTTTGTATACTGGAAAAGGGGGCTGCGTGCCTTCCACTGAATAATATGATTGGAAACTTTATCACTGAGGTCTACCAATACAGCAGGATAAAGCCCCACCTGGGGTGCCATACAGCAGTCCAGTGCTCTGTCCAGACTGATGAAGCATTCCAGCAGGGGGCAGCACTTCCCCTGTCCTGCACCAGCATACAAAGGGAAGGCCCTGGGTCCATTCCTAGCATAGGATTATGTCCTGTGCAGAATGTCTAGCAAGTAGGGATGTGCACAAACGGTTTTTTTGGCATTTGAATTGAATGGTAGAAAATTCATATTTGTCCGAATAGATCCTCTTCAAATGTGGTAGGATTCTATTTGCATTTGTACCAATTCACATACAAATATCCGATACAAATATATACAGATCCTGCATACAGATCATATTCAAATGCATACATATCAGACACATATGCTATACTAATGCAAGTGCATCAGATACGTATGCTATACAACTGCATACGTATTAATACGTATCTGATACATATCCCTAGCTTAACAAATGTACAAACATTCCAAAACATTTGCATTCATACAAATGTTAATGTATGAATGCCATAACATTCTATTTGTCTACGAATGTACGAATTTGTACAAATAACAAATGTTATAAATATTCATGCACATCCTTAACACCAAGCCATGCTTTAGCACTGCTAGTGCTTTACCCAGTGCTTACATGGATATGCAAAATCACTTGCATTCTCTTTTGGTAGCTTTTTTGTACATTTTTAAAACAAGTTTTCCACCTCAATTAATTTTAAAGCTAACATATGGGAGCTACTGATATCAAACTGAGATATACATTCCTCTTAGTAATTTGTCTATTGCAATAGGGAGATCAGTATAAATTTCAATGTCAATGACAAAACTGACCTGTTTGTTTGTTCTGATTGATTCAGCCTATGTTTTGTAAATGTTCATCCATCAAATGCACAGTACTATTTCAGGGTGCAGGCTGCAATGTGTAGTAATATTTCCTTACTCCCTTACAAACCTCTTTGCAAACTGTATTTGCAAGCCCTGGCTACAAGCTGCAAAAGGGCGGGAAACCTTGCCCAGGCCCTGTTGCATTGATTGGCTGCTGGCAATTTGGAGGGAAAATCTGTCCAGGGACCTGGGGGCTTGATTTACAAGCAGGAGGAGTTTCCCTCGGTTGCCTGTGGTTACAACCAATTGGAGCCCGAGTGGCTGAAGGATATAATAAGCAGTGAAGGCAGCAGACTGTGTCTTTTGGCTGGGCAATTTCTGAAGGGGACTAATAGTGGAGATCTGTCTCTGAGGGAGACCTTGCCAGCAACTGACCAGTCTGGTCCTGTTCTTTGGGTGGGGGGCAGAAGGAGAGGGCCATCACTGGTTGATTCTCTGAAGGAGCTCATACTAAGAACAGACCAGGGGCTGCAACCCACAGCCAAGCAAGGAGGTGCAAAGCCTTGCTGAAACCAGGCCCGAGTTGCTGTTCTTTGGGGAGGCTTGGGTAAAGCTGAGCAAACCAGAGGGGAGAAGTGGAAGGATTATCTGCTTGGGAGCAACGGGTGTCTTGTAAGCTAAGAGAGCTGTGTATGCTTGAGGCTTGCTGTTCTATGAAACTGTTGATCTTTATCTTGCGTATTCTGAATGTTCTATTTACCCTTTCACTTCTCTAAATCTTATTCTTAATAAACTTGTTTTGGTTTATAGTTAAACGCTTGCTACTGACAGGGAGCAAAAGACAGGGAACAAAAGATGTTGTTCTATTGTGCTTTGTGTATTACTGCTGGTTTGCCTTGAAAAGGGATACAACTGAGATACATGTTGTCCAAGAGTTCTGGAGTTTGCTGGAAAGTACATGCGCATTGTAACTTGGGCTAATGCCCCTCCCTTCTCTATAAAAGCTTCTTGCACATTGTTCTCAATACGCTAGCTTTGCGGAGTTATCCCCTAGTGTCATTTGCATGCAAAATAAAGCTCTCTTTCTAACCCCCTTTGGTGTTTCGACTCCGTGTGCATGGAATCCCTTAATACTACCAGTGTTTTGCATTTAGACTGTAGTACTCACTCAGCCGAGTGCACACGTCCAGCAACCTATAAGTGCCCGGCTACTTTTCGAAGGGCAGGCACTGAATGGTCTGCTAGAAGTCGTGACAACTATGTATAAACAGCACTGAAAAGACAAGGTAGCAATGAACTAAGCAGTTTTTTTAACCACTCTCAATCAACTCAGTATTTATTCTAGAATGAATACTTTCTAGGAGGAATACCTTCTTAAACAATCTGCACTCCCATTACCAGAAAAAGACAACAAAAGGAGGATATATAACTTTATTAATAAATATAATACCAATACTGTAACAGAACCATAAACAATATATAACTACAACAACATTAACATAGTAAAAGTTTTTTTAGATCCTTTTAAACTATTATTAATGCCACCATAAATATATTTAAGGAAGTTTATTTATTCCACACAAGATGTACTTATTTCCACCA
Source organism: Aspidoscelis tigris stejnegeri (assembly GCA_023333525.1). Lineage (NCBI taxonomy): Eukaryota > Metazoa > Chordata > Lepidosauria > Squamata > Teiidae > Aspidoscelis > Aspidoscelis tigris. The sequence goes on along the minus strand of JALMGA010000005.1, from coordinate 62,612,261 downwards.
CCACCCCAAATATTATAAAAGGTTGTGGGGAGCTTTCCCATTGGTGAAAAGATTTTAAACATTCACTACATTTCCCATACTGTAGTTTTTCTAATGTTTTATATGTTTTCTTTCCCTCATCTCTTCTAAAGCTCCTCAGATCATACAAAAGGTTCTACGGAATCACTGAGATTCTACTGCAGGAACCTTACAAACATAAGGAAAGAACTTAGATGTCCACAACACTTCTGTCCCTACTGGTTAAATTGCTCAGTTTCCTTTAAGTGACTTCAAATACACCACAACATGACCTTCCTCTCTCTCTGTAACTGCAGGTTTGGCAAGGCTAAATCTTCCTCCTGGCACTGTCAACACTTAGCAGACCTACCCACTGTCTGTTCTTTATGCCCTTTCCTCCCATATGCTACAAAGCCCATCAATGAGTATCTATCATTTGCCTTTGAGTTATGAATGCCTTACAAAAGAGTATTTACAACTGCAAGGTTGCTATCATTTGAAACATCAGTATTGACATTTCTGGACTGCCTGCTATTTAAAATAAAAATAAAAATTATTTTAAACATGTAAATCATGCAAGTGAAAACTTCTTTATTTTTCAAATATGTAAGAGTGTACTACTTTTTAATAAGATTTGTAAGATTTAATTAAGCAACTGAAATACCACATCCCATTCACATTTTTTCTGTAAGAGGAGATTTTAAACATTCACTACATAGTACAAATCACATGATAAAGATGAAATAATTCACTAGTTATGCTAGGAAGCATTTAGAAACACCGCTGAATCTGTATGAGGAAAAAATGTACGGAGTAGTTATGCAAACAAGAAATCAACCTTTCTGTGGACAAAGCTAGTCCAGTTCACTTAATTAAAATACATGATTTCAGAAAGCTGTGATCATCACTGTTTTAATTTGCATCAGTACAATATTAATTAAACATTCTTATTATTGCTTACAAAGCAAGAATCAAGAAGAAAATAAAAACTGACATTCCATGTCATTCTTGATTTTTCCAAGCAGATACTGATATTTCATAAATATAAAGTAATACTATCATCTGATCTACACATTGGAGAGAGCTATGTTAATTATATTAACAGTCCTGAATAGCCCTACAAAATCTTTAAAAAAAACCAAATATTTTTCCTGAAAAAAGACATGTGAACTTTTGTAATAATGCCAACTGCCTAATTGTTTACACCTAAACTCTATTTCCTTGTATTTTTCCAAATTGTTCAGCCTTGCTAGAGAAGCATGTTAAACACTTTTAGAATACTAGCTCTTGGTCACATCCTCTGATTTATGCCATGTGATCCAGAACATTTATAAACAATTTACTTTCTGCATATTCTCCTATCAAGAAATATTTTTTGAAGACAAGACTACCATTTCAGAGTAAGAATACCTGAAAAGGAAATGAGTAATTGTGATGACCGCTAGGACCCCTCAACCCCAAAATTAAGTTATTTTGGTTTAAAATGCAGAGTGTGGCGAACACGGTAAGTCCAGACGTTTAAAAGTGTCGCCAAAGCGTTTTTTGTCAAGGGTAAGTAGCCTAAGGGAGGGGCTAGTTGAGCACTCCTAGGGGAGGGGTGAAATAGAATGCTGGAGGAGCTCAGCCAATCAGGGCGAAGCAAGCCAGCCAAGCCCATATAAAAGGGAGCCTGAGGAGATAATTTCTGTTCTCTGCCTTGGGTCGTTAATCTGGGAGGTTAACGAAGGGGAGAAACGGGCCTTTAGCTGTCCTGAGGGAAGCTGGGAATTGGGGTCCTGAGTTTGATAATACGTGTTTGATGTTGCTGGTGAAAAATATAAGGGCAAGCAAACACATATTGTACTGGTTGAGAGTTTACTCAAGAAGTTTAAGAGTCTTTGAACTGAGTGTGACAGTTAGGGACTGAACTGTTTGACAACAGAAACTGAAAGTGTAACCTGAAGAAGAAGCTGACTTGAGACTTAACTGTATTCAATAAACACATGTTCTTGTTGTTTCAAAGAAGCTTCGTGGAGTTCTGTTTATAAAGGGAGCCAAATAGGGCCAGAGTTCTAAACAGTACCTGTATCCAACCCACTGCTGGAGATTGGCAGAGTGGGGGCAGCATCAGAAGGGAGGCAACATTATTATCAAGCCAAAGAGTAGGGAAAAGGAAATGGAAGGTGCGCCTCTGGGAAGGAAATAACAGAGTTTGATTTACAAGTAAACAAAACGCTACCACACTACCAAATAAAGATAAAAATAGATATAAAATAGATAAGGGCGGAGAGGCGGCCTTTACAGTAATTCTCTAGGACTAGCCTTCAGGCTTACAGACACATCAAGATAGAAATGGAAAAGGAAGAATCTGGAGCAAGAGGCTGAGAGTCACCTCATAGGAGAGACTAAAAAGCCAGTTTGGTCTAGTGGTTAGGGAGCCAGACACACCTGGAAATATTGGGTTTGATTCAGCAGTATTCCACAAAGCCAGCTGGGTGACCTTGGGTTAGTCACAGCTCTATTTCTGAGCTCTCACAGCCTCACCTACCTCTGCTGTGGGGAGAATAGCTTTGTCAGCTGCTTTGGATCCCTTAAATGAGCGAGAAAAGCGGGGTAGAAAAGCCAAATCTTCAACTCTTCTTCTAAAGAAGCAGACAAATGCCACATGTCTCATGGCAACTCCGAGACTTCAATGGATCACTGCTGGGAGGGACCCTATGCTGCAGAACTGTGGCCAGACCTTTTGGTAGAAAGCATGCTGGGTGGGAATTGGTCCTTTGAGTCACTCCTTCCTTATGAATCAAGCAAGTGTAGGTGCCTGAGGCTACAGATCACACCCTAAGAATCGAAGATTTGTCAGATTGGGGCAGTGTGCCACTAGGCTGTTGGTGCATCCTGGATATCCTACTGTTTTGACTCCAGGTCTCTGGAGGAAGGGGAAGCACTCTAAGCACTCATATGGATGCAAACCAAGGCACATGTTGTCAGCATCTAGGCATCTTATATAATTGCAATGATAACCAAGCGTTCCCAGTTGAAGTACCTGAAACTTTAAGGCTGGATGAGGCGCATACCCTATTGTTCACAGTGATGGCCACAGTGATGGTATTAACTTGTTGTGCTGCACTTTCAGGCTTGCAGTTTTTGTTTTCAGTTATTTAAGCAGTAGTTTTGTTGTCTTAAACCACATTTTCATGATTGTTGGGATTTTATTCAACTTATGATCTTAAGATAAAGCATGAGTTATGAATCAAACAAGTCAATAAAAATAAAAGGATTCCTACTCTTTACACCTGTAAAACAAAAGATTAGCTCTGTACCAGACCCAAAGAAGAGACAGATCTCTTCCTTTTCCCTGTTTTTCCCCCTGTTCAACAACATACTCAATTACTTAGGATGCATTTTTGCCTTGAACCGGACATATACTCCATAGATAATATTTTCTGCTGGAATTCCATTTAAAATTTGGCATAGACAGATAATCGCTTTACACCATGAGTTTTCCAATATTTTGTCTTGCACTTCCCAAAATACCATCATATCAAAAGACACCATTACATCACTGCAAACTGCCAGACTAACCTCTACAATATGGTCAGGTAATCTAGAATGCAAATACCTGTATAATAATAAAATATCTGCCCATTCAAGAAGCCATTTGGGAGGCCACAGATTTCCATCAGATTTAGAAAATTATTCTGCCTTACTAATATCCCATCTAGCAATTGTCAAAATTCCAAAGCAGAAGAATAGTTTGACAAAGAATGTATGCAAACAAAAGATAACTAAATGACTGTGCAAACAACAGAAAATGGCAACTGAAGAATCTTGCCTCTTGGGTCCTATGGTTCGCTGAAGGCACTTATTGCTATAACAAAAATAAGCTCCTCATGCCCAATGGAGCCAAAAGATTCATTCATCACTAAAGTCACCAAAGCATTTTGAGTGCACCAGCATGTAGAAGGGAGGCTCCTACTATGTTTACTGATCTAATATACTGGTCTGTGCATAACTACCCTCAATTTTTAAAGTCACAAATAAAAAAGGGTGACTACACTGGAATGCACCTATAGGAGCTGCAAGATTCAAGCCAAGACTGCTCTCTCTTGTAAAGTTATCTCTTTGATTGATGCTAAGTTTGCAGAACCATTTAAGTTTCTGCATTGGCACTGACCTTAAAATGTTCCTTTTCTTTTTGGCAAGGCTGCCATTCCAATGCTAAATAACTTAGGGAAAGTCTTCTTAACTTCCAGCAGCTGTGGCAATGGCATGTCTTCAAAAATATCATAACCAGTGGGCAGTCACTTGAACACACGCTCTTGCATAGAGCAGAGCAGAATCACACACATAAAAGAAAGACAAGTTGGATTTTAAGCAAGAATGGCTAAATTTTGTTAACTTGAGGGCTAGATTTAACCATTGACTGATCCCTGAATATAAATGTGTGTGTGGCACTTACCTCTAGCAAAATGAAGACTGCTTATGGCTTCAGGCAATATGGGAGCAAGCAACATGAAGTAAAGAATACATTTCATCTGAGGCATTTTAACAGCAGGGCTCAATGAACTCTGCTTCACATTGTTTTCAGCTGATCTTGGGTACTCTCTGTAATGGATGATTGTGGTGTGTGTGGCCTGATGAACAAGACTAGCTAGCACAAAGCAAAAATGTAAACATACAAGAAAATCATATGGAGGGGTTGTTTTCACAGCTATACATAAACACCAAACTAATAGTTTAAGGCATCTTACAATAGTACACACTATACATGTATTATTTGCAACAGTAACCTTTACAAATACAAGCAAACACTTTATCTTGAAAACCATGGCAGCGGACTGCAAAAATAATTAACCAGTCAAAAGGAGATACTGGTTTTGGTAAGGATTTATTTATTGCCTGCCTTTTCATTTTTGCTTCAGATATTTTACTTCTGTTGTAGTACAACAGTACAAGTAAACAGAACAAATCTAGACTTTCAACTATAGGCCTTAAACAAAATTTAGTCATACTCCATCAGAAAATCCAACCACTGTTAATATATCACAGAAATCTATTTTGCGGTATTCCATCATAAAATTCAACCATCTACAGTTTCAAAGAGAACATTATTTTCTTTATCTCTATAGCTAGAAAAATAAAGTATGTCGTATCTTCTGGAAACTATTACATGGATTGGTTTCAAGTCACAGAGCCTTTCTTCACTGGGCTTATTCCAGATTATATCCTAAAATAGCATCTTCCCATCCACATGCTGGTGCAGACTAAGGCAGGTCCTGTCATATCCCAGTCCCCTATTCTGAGATATACTCTGGAAAAGGCCCAGTGCAGAAAGGGCCACCAAGGGGTTTTTCCACTAGCACTAAGAACCCATTAGGGACCCACTAAGGACCCACTAGGCTCAGAGCAGGAAGACCTCATTTCCACTGCAAACCCCATTAGAGCCACATTTGTTTCCACCATTTCTATGGAAATCTGGATTGAATGGGTTCTTCAGGACCTATAATCCAGATTTCCTGTAGACCCCATTAAAGATGTCTACAATGGGGCCTTCAGGCATCAAATCCAGATTATATGGAGCACGTTTCCCCCGCTATCAGGCAATGAGGTCTAAGGTGGCTCCGGGGGGGGGGGGGGACACACCCATGGGGGGTTGCCCTGAAACCCAAAGCTCCGAAGCCTGTGCACAATCTCCAAAGCTGGCTCTGAAGCTGGCTCCAAAGAATAGCACAGGCTCTGAACAGGACCCCACACGAGAGCAATGCCAATCCTACAGACCTTTGTCAAAGGGTCCGAAGAATCATTGAAAGTTTGCAGCAGATCGCTCCAGAGAATCTCGGGAGATTACGACAAAGTTCCAGAGAATCTCCGGAGCCGCTCGGGAGTATCTTCAAAGAATCCCCGGAGAGTCTACAGAGATTGCTCCCCGTATCCCCCCCAAAACCTGGGGTGATGGGCGGGCCCCACATGGGTCGATCTAGATTCGCCACATGGGTGCTCTGGCGTTTCCACTGCAGGCAGGCTAGCAACCATTGCTATTGGGTACTGCACCACCCGTGGGGACACATCAGGTACCTCCTTTAATCTGGATCTACTAGATCTGGATTAGTTGAAGGGCTCAGTGGAAAAAAAAACCAAGAGGATAAAACTGTAAATGACAATTAGGAAAGGAATGGTAGAAAAATAAAGCAACATACAGCCTTGAATAAGCAAAGGATACCACCTATGACTCTATTCTCTTGCAGGCTCTCATACCCCAGAGAATTGAGGGCACACAAGTACGGATTCACATGGAATCTAATTACACATCCAAAAGTCCCTTGCAAAACATGCTGCAAAAACTATGTCACCATACATTTGTGCTACTTGTACCAAAATAGCTGCACAAATGACTAAGCTGTTTAAAATTACTACCTGATTTCAAAGTGGCCAACTGACCAGATCTAAACTGCCCTACAATATCCTCAAACTTACCAGGTCTAAACTACCTACAATATCCTATCAATTCAATTTCTGGTATTCCCAACTTCAATTATTTGACTTACAGATAACACTTGCAAATCTGAAGAATGAAATCATAATTGACTGCCAGATATTTATGTGAAATGATAAATATATTCCTTATATTTACATAAGATACCCTGTTGTTTAATAGCATATAATTGTTGTCACCAAAAAGTATCATTCCCCACATATGGCCTCCCCGAGGTTCATTTTCTCTGGTTCCCACTTTCCCTGCTTCTTAAAGCTATAGTAGCCCTTCTAAAGTAGTGTTCTATTTAGCTTTCTAATAAATCACTGTAGGCAATACTCTTCTTTGTAAAAAATAGAAGTCTCAAGCGTTATTTTTACAATGGTTTCCAAAGATAACGTACAACAAATTAGTTGTGAAGTATATCAATGTTCACGGAAAGACTACACACATACACTCCTAGTTCCCTAATGCCCTGAGCCAGTGGTCGGCAAATTCGTTAGTCAAAAGAGCCAAATATCAACAGTACAGTGACTGAAATTTCTTTTGAGAGCCAAATTTTTAAAACTTAAGCTATATAGGTAGGTACACTGTTATTAACTTAGTGTACTCCTAACCTGGAAGAGCCACACTCAAGAGGCCAAAAAGCAGCATGTGGCTCTCAAGCCGTGGTTTGCCTACCCCTGCCCTAAGCTATCCTTGTCTTCCCTTCCTGGCTTATCACAGCCCAAGAAGTATGGATCAATGCAGTTAATTTTCCTTCAGGGTGTAGATCAGTATAACCTGAAACCTCCCACCCCCAAATCTTACCAGCAAACAACAACAACAACGATTCCTTCCCTTTGGCAGGTGGTTTAAATACCTCCCGCTTGGCATATGCCATCTCCCTGATTGGCTGATCCTGGGGTATTCTTTCCCCCCTCCTTTATGCTAATTAGAACAACTAAGCCCTGCTGCTTACCTGCCCTGGCTAACTAAGCATATTACATATGCAATTTTTACGATAAATACATTCAAATACATTACAGTCAACATAAATAAACACGTTAAATAGGCATATTTTTCAAGAGCAAAGAATACAGTTGGGGAAGAGGGAATGTGAACAGATGACATACAAATTGCAACTAAACTCATAAAGAAAATGGATCAAATACATATTATACCTATAAATGTAATTAGCTTGAATTCCCCAGTAAAATGACATATTAAAAATGAATTTTTGACTTAGGATATGCAGAAAAATAATGAAGAAAAAAGTGAATGAGGAATAAATAAATAAGAATAAAGGATAAGTAGAATCTAACAAGCACATATCTAAAGAGGAAGTCAGAAATGTCATAAATTGGTGCAAAGTGGGAAACTGCTGGATCCAGGTGGTTTTTTTCAGTTCTTTTTAATAAAACATTTAGGAAAGTTCTTATATATCACTTGGTAAAATTATATAATGAAATATTTAAATATCAAATGGTTCCAGACGCCTGGGGGAAAAATAAGAACTCATTATATGGTATAACTGAAGGCCCTTAGCGATCTCACACTGGATAAGAATCTTATATACCAATCAATTTATCTAATCAGAATTATATATATATATATATATATCCAAAACTCATAGCAAAAAACTGTCAAATCAATGCAGGTTTGATAAGAATAGGTATACCCAATAAGAAATGTTGTTAGTATAATAAATCATGTGTGAAAATATAAAAATAAAATGGCAATTCCAATGTTAGATGTCTATAAGGCATCTGATTCTATCAATCATGTGTATGGGTATTTAAATCTATATGTAATCAATTTGCTTACATAATACAATTTGTAAAACAGTATGGAAATTATACGAAAATACAGAAGCCAGTACAGGGGTAAATGGTATGAACTCTTGAAAAGTAAAAATCTGTAACAGAACAAAACAGGAATGCCTGCTGTCTCTAATATTATTTGCCATGGCAATTAAATCCTTAGCAAATGAGATCTGGGAAGACACCAATTGGAAAAACTATAAAAAAGGAAAGGAGGAGGTGAAAGTGAACTTGTTCACAGATGATGACCTAATTGTGACCCAACAACCCAAATAAATGATGACAAGAATAACTGAAAAATTTAGAACAATTTTGGGACAAAGAATTAATATTTCTAAATAAAAAATTATGAATATTAATATCCTACCCCAAATGAACAGAAGGATATTAGTGTCTAAAGACTGGATTTTTAAAAAAATCCAAATTAGGTTAGCAATCATGATCATTTATGGGGAAAATCAATAAACTGGAAAAATAAGGGAGATTTCAAACATTAGGGTGTTAAAGATATAAAAAGTAAATGCAATTTAAACTAATAATAATTACAGCACAGTGCTTGAAAAGAGACGGTTAACTGTTTCTTCAGGCAACGGTAAGGCTAAAGACGTGTGTTTTTATCCATGCAAAAATAAATGATGATGTGCTTAGTGTTTCTAAGACTACATTATTGTTCAAAGCTGAGAGAGTTATTGTAAAAGTTTTCAATTTTAAAACAAAATTTTCAGCATTAATGCTATGCCCCTTATAACTTTAAACTGCAAAATGAATAGAGACTGCACTGATGTGGATAATTAAAGCACAAAAGCTTTAAAGATTTAAGAAACAAAATGCAGTCTTTTATCAAGAGCAGTCATTCTATCTCAGGCTGACAGTTAACAGCATATGATCTAGTAAACAAATACTTTCACACAGTACAAAAGTGCCATTAAAGGCCAAAACTGTCAACACAAATTCCACTCTTACAAGAGGGAAAAAATATATAAACTGTTGATCACCTCTGGTTGCCTTAACTAGCATGGAGGTTGTCATGGAAACATTTCTGCAAAGTTCACAGTGATGAAGCACAAAAACTTCCAGTTTAATTGCTATTAGGTTTAGCATACCAGAGTTTATTTATACTCAAAGTGCATTATGATAAAATGCAGCAGAAAGTAGAAGCTCAAGAAGATCAACCATAGCAAATTCCAGGATGAGATTTGAAAAGACACAAACAAGTAAAATTCAAAATACAGGAAAACTAAAAACTTTAAGAATAATTCCTCCACCCCACCCCCACACAACATGTAGGTTTAAAATAATTTTTTTAAATGTAAATACCTATGAAATAAGAATATTCATTAATTGCACCTCTAATTTTCTACAAATGATTCCAGTAACATTAGTCTCTATATGATATTTAATTTTACTACTGTATATTTTGTGTGGTTTTTCTTCAGAAATAGTGATTCCATTTACCAAAACTCAAAAAAATGGAAATCAACAATAAACCAATACAGACCAGAATTCAGCTTTGTCATAATTACAGAACAGGAAAACCCCTTTCCACAATAACCTTAATTTGGATCCACGGCACTCTTTCTTCATTAAGAGTAACCTGATGACAAGTTTGTGTTTAAAAGAGGAAGTGAATCCCATTCAGTATTTTTAATAGTAGAAATTATGATGTTGGAAATACAAATATGACTGCAAATACATATATAGTTGCAAATAATCAAGAAATCATGATCTGCTACTTTAAATCAAACACATAAATACAAGGATACCAGAACAGGATATATGAAATTTGTTAAAAAAAAATCCAGATTCAAAAATCATTGACCAAAGACAATAAAATCTACAGGCTTTTTCACATTTAACTGTTGGAGCATTTCTATCTCCTTGTATGAATCAGAACTGAATGCATTTCTCTGCCGTTGCAGGCTCCACGGAACGACTGCTCAGAATGACCTCCCCAAAGGACTGCTGAAAAACAGTCCACACTCTGTCCAGAAATGTCTGGATCGCTCCTGGGGAAGTGGATTCAGCCCACTTCCAGATGTGGTACAGTGAGCGAGCATGGCTGTGTGACTGAGTCCGGATACTCGTGTGCAGCCGCCTGATCTGGCATGACATTTTTTGGTAATCTAGGCAGTCCTGAACTAGCACATTCATATTGCAAGCACAGCTAGCCAGGTACAGGGATAGTTCAGCACTTATAGTGCAAACGACTGCCACAGAGGTAACTAGTATGGTATTTTTATACCATACTAGGCCAGTAAGTGTGAATAGGCCCAGTGTCTCCTCATAATAAGACACAAGGTCTTTACTGAAACATCTGTATAACCCTAATCTGAACAAGAGTAGCCAAAAATGCCAACAGGTGACTGAAAGACAGAAATATCTGAAACTAAGAATTTGCCTAGACATGTTCTAGATTCGCTCTGAACACCGAGGGGTTCTTAATGTCCACTATCAGACAAAATCCGGGGGCCAACAGCAAGTCAAACTTCCAAGGATTCACAGTGAACTGGTTCACTGTTTGGGGCCTTCCTTTTCCGCTAACACGGCAACACTGTACTCCAAAGTTCCGCTTAGCCTGCAAGCAGACACTTCACCAAAATGTGACATACAAGGTTTTCCTGCATAGGGAGACAATTACAGATGTACACATGGTCTGCCAGCAGGACGTGTACACTCCACAGGTGGACAACATCACCAAGTGAAAACTGGGCACTGAGCAAAACTTTAGAGGTCCATGCAGCCAGCAGTAGCAGTAGCTAAGTGAGCAGGTAGGAGCACTGCATCACTTAGGGTGTTGCTGGAAAGCACAAAGCAAGAACTGGGGAAGTGGAAGGCTACGGCCACAAATCTGAGGAGCCAGCCAACTAGTCAGGGTTTTAGGCTGAACCAATTTTGATGATGTCAAGGTTTTGTTAACATCAAAACAAACTGGAACAACCTGCTTCTCCACATCTCAACTTAAAACATAAGATTATTGAAAGCACTGAAAGAAAAAAGAATGTCAACAATTGCTTGTACTGAAAAGGAACCAACCAGTTTATGTGCAGTGTAGCTGCAGTGATTGCAGAGGAACCTGGATGCCAAACAGGTCCAAGAAAAAACAAGAAAGTGTGCCACCAAAATGAAAGATCAGACTGAAGAATAAGCTCAGATACCAGCAACTTGGAAGCTATGAAAAGTTTATTTAAAAGACTGAAGAAAACGTAGTAAAGAAATACCATCCTGATTCAAGAAAAATCCAGTAAATTTTAGAAATAATGAAGTGGCAAATAACAATATCAAAGAAAATAATTTGATGGGAAACCCATGTTCTACAATATCACTTCTCAGAAAAATCAACAGCTGATTTCTCAGACTATACAAATAGGTAACATGTGAATTAAACTACTGTTAAGTTTTGGAAAGACTCGTGGGACAAACCAGAAATGGATATAATAAAAATGCAATATTTATCAAAGAAATGTAAGATGAACTAAGTGGAAGCTATAGGAAAAAACTGGTACTAATACAAGAATTAGTTCAGAAACAGATCAAGAAGATAAAGAGCTTGACACAACCAGAGAAGGATGATCTGCATGGTTTATGACTCAAGTACCTCATAGTTCAGCATGAAAGAGTAGCCCAGCAAATTCACAACTGCCGAAACATGTAACAAAAGACCGCGAAAATGGTGAAATACTAAGCAACTCCTGCACACACAATGTTTAAATCTCTGAAAGAAATATAATCAGATAGAAGATCACTTGGAAAGAAACAAATCAATACCAACCAGAGAGAAAACTGGTTAAACCAATATATACAACAGATAGCCGCTAGTAGATGAAATAAATGGCTATTTCTGCACTACATGCACTGTTTCATGCCATGCAAGACTGATTACAGGATACATTGAGCAATCCAGTCCAAGACTGTAGAGGTCAGTGGTGGAAACATGATAAAGACAACCCACATTGCAGCGGTCCAGCCTGAAAGGCAAATGTTCCCAGCCTCCGAAGTTGTTGATCAGAACTTTTTTAGCTGGGTGTCCAGGAGCAGAGCACACCCCTTGCATTAAGCCAGCTGCAGTCCAGCTCACGATGGGCCTCACTGCCAGGACAGGACCAGTTCATCATGAGCATGCACAAAATATTCTAAAATGTCACTTACAGGTAAGATGCAAAAATATGTATATGTAGCCACCTCAATTCTAGGTTCACTATAAGTTTATTAATATTATTACTATGACAAAGTCTAGTTAATACAATTAATCTTACTGCAACAGCTTCACTTTCCAAATGATCCAAAAGAAATGAAATAAAGCTAACAATAAAAATACACTAAATGAAATATTCCACACATTAGTGTGGAATACAGAAAGGCTCTGCCCATCACTGGTTTGCTTTGTCCACATAAGACTGAGTACGTTAGGGGCCTTTGATCTAAATGATCGATAGACCTCTACCAGTGTACCAGCTCAGCCTAATGCAGAATACAGAGGCACACAGTCAATGCATACTTCCATGTTCCAAATACAGCCCCCCCCCCTTCAATAGCATGCCTTATCGTGCCACCAAAATAGCTCTCCCAGGGTTCAGAGGACAGAAACTCTCATTCTTGGCTTTCAGAACCTGCACGAACTCCAGGGCCAGCACAGGTACTGGGACTGGAAAATGCCATTGCCATGCAGACAATGTTGTTCCAGCCCAGAGTGATCCATCCTAGCCTTGAGATAGATTGTCCCAGGCCTATTATTTCAGATCTGCACCATGCAAGTGCAGAAAGGCCCTTAGAAAAGCTAACTACAACTTGCCATTTCAGCTCTAGTAAAACAGATGCAAACAAGCTGTTGCTCTGTCAAGTTTACTGCTGGTAAATATCAAGCAACTCCAAAAGAAATAGAAAGGGAAAAGACTAATGGTAGTATATATAAAGGGTTTTTTAAAATAATATATAGTAGAAAGGTTTAACTTTATTAAACTTTGCCACTATTTTCTGAAAAATATTTTGTATTAAAAATGTTTAAGAAAGAAGAAATGCAGTGTTAAGTAAACATTTCAGACTAGAGTATTCTTGCCTTTGAACCTTTTCTTTCATGTGCAATACTTGATAGCCCAGAGAGAGTAACAGCTGAAAGCCCTAAAGATGGGTAAAACAGAATTTCTGACTCAGGAAATAAAAATCAGCTGAATGTGATTCCCACATGGCAATTCAGATCAATGGGAAGCAAGACCAAAATTTATAATATCTATATGGTATAGCATGGTGGTTGTCTTTTATCCCTCGTAGTGAAATTCCCAATGGCTACAAATAAAAGTACGCACAAAGAATATAAATGAAAAAACAATAAATGATATAACAGTACACTTCAGTACATATAAGAAAAGTATAATTCTGATTTACTGAATTAAAAATACAATCTGACAAATAATTGAACCTGAATTATATTTTAAATCCAACTTCCATTTTCTGAACATAAAAAGAATTATAGTTTTATTAAATTTATAAGGGATACTCATTCCAGCAAAAACTATTAATTGCTTGAGATTTTAGCTGCAAAACTCATTTTGAATAAAGCAATCAGTAGTGGCTGGTATCCATTACCACCATACACCACTTTTGCCATCTCTCTTTGAAGTTGCAGTGTGGAGACATGTCTATTTTGGATCTGATCAGTCGGATCCAAGCCAGGTTTGCTCAGCAGACAGATGGCTTGAAAAGAGCTACATGAAGCAGACACTTCTAGTGCATCCTATACCCATTAAGGGTACTCTAGTGCTAGTGGAAAAACACCCATACTTTCATATTTCAATACAGACTTCTTTTACATTATACTGTTTTGCTTTGACACAGTATAGCATGGTTGTCCTGTTGCAAAGTCAATAAAAAGCAACCTTGTTTGTTTACTGCAACCTTTCAAGTATTAGAAGAAGAAGAGTTGTCCTTTCTACTCCAACTCCACTTTTCTCATCCATTTAAGGGGACTTAAAGCCAGCTGACAAAGCTGTCTGTTCTTCTCCCCACAACAGAATACCTGTGAGGTGGGTGGAACTGGGAGAAGTCAGAAAAGAGCTATGACTAGCCCAAGGTCACCCAGCTGGCTTTGTGGGGGAGTGTGGAATCAAACCCTGTATTCACAGATAAGAGTCCGGCTCCCTAACCACTAGACATTTCTTCTAAGGCACCAGAGCTGTACATTACCAGATGGAACCTCTCCTACCCAACACTACTGACCCACTGCTAGACTAGATCTATCCACCAGGATGCTGACCTACTATTAATTTGGGCCTCTTCCAGTGATACTGGAAGCATACACACACAGTGTGACGAGTCTAAATGGGCACTGCAAGCTTTCCCTACTTTGCTCTCCAAACTTCATAGAGCTCTTCAAACTACTCTTGCCTTACGAAGCAGCTCTGTTACCAATGCCTCCACTGCTTGGGGGGCCTTGTTGGCAGCAGCTTTCCAGCATTCAAATCCCCCCACTTTCACATCATTGTGGGTGGGAGGCAGAATGCACACAGCACACCTTCACCTTAAGGAACGCCACTATGAATGGGGAGGGGCACTTCCCATGTCATTCCTTCAGTACACTTCTGCTGGTTGCCTTAACTCAGCCACTGACTTTCACTAGTGGTCTGTTAGTACATAAGGATAAATTAGAGTTGCACATTTGCTCTGAAGTTATGCAAGGCTTTCACCTTGCACTACATGCCAGAATATCAGAGAAAAAATAAAATAAAATAATGCTATGGTTGAATTACTATTTCTTTATTGCATTTTTATTCTGTCCTATACTCAAAGGTCTCAAAGTAGGTTACAGCAATAAAAAGAAAATATTAAGCAAACATATTCAAAATAAAAGCAGTGCCTGAAAGTGGGGGAAGGAAGCTGTTTCTTTAACTGAAAACCAGGGTAAATCAGTGTGCCTTTCTCTTTTGTATGAGGTTCCTATTTGATGCTGGCATTATAAAAAGCAACACTTGAATGGCTGTTTACATTTAAAGCAATAGCTAAACACTGCATTTAAGGCAGATGAAGATGCTAAGAGTGTAGATTTTTGTTGGTATTCAGCATTTGTCATGCTGAACTTACACAGCAAGATGTTATGATCAGTCATGTGATCCCAGCCTAAGTACAGCAGTTTGCCAGCTCATGGCTCAGGCAAAATACTCTAATAAACTGGGTAATGTGGATGCACTGATAACTTTGAAGACTGTGGGTGCAGAGAGAGATATAGCTGTCTGGTTTCTGGACAGTTTTTTGAAAGAACTCTAATTCCACTATACTATTGCATATCATCAATTTTCAACTGAGAGAAAGAAAATATTCCCATTTTAGCAATAGGAATTTTTGAGAAAAAGAGAACTAGGCAATCTTGAATAATTTACCTTCAGTTTCTGTCAATGGAATTCCCTTGTACAGAATCCCCAGATCAGGTTCTTGACTAGCCTGAACACAGAAGGCAACATTTGACATGAGAATTTTATAATCCACTATAAAATGCATGCAAGTCTATCAAGGTTTTGACATTTGATACAAGATACTTGAAGCAGCATCATGAAGCAGTTGTTAACATCAACATCCTGCTATAATATAGAGACGACACTGGCCCAAAATTAAACTTTATTTGCAGACAACACACATTTAGAAAACAATCCCTTTATGAATTACTCAAATACCTTAAATGTTACAGGACTGGCCAATGGCTGAATTCGTATCTCAGCCAGTAGCATGTAATCAGGGAACATCCGGGCAGGTGTATCTGCACTGTCAGGAGGAATTTATATGCTAGAAACACTCCCTGCCTGCTCAGAAGTTACCTAACTGCGTGCTAGCTGTGGAGCAGGTAATCGTGCTCCACAAGCTTGCTAACCTTTACCAGGGACTTACCTGATGAATCCAGCAGTGACCACCTGCCCCTCTGCTGCCCAGGGAGGTCACTGGAGCTGCTGCACAAGTGCACTGGCAGCTCCGATAACCCTGATGTGACTGCGACAGTGCTGAGGCACATACAGTCACAGAAGGCACTGCTCTCAAGATGGCAGTGCCCAGAAGATAACCAGCCCAAGGATTGATCAAAGGTAAGTGATCGATCATGTAGGGGTAGGGCTATCATTGACTAGCGCTCACATGTGCGATCGCTAGTCAACATTAGTTCATCGCACACAAGTGCGAAAACGCCCAAAGTGTGCTCAAGGAAATAGGCTAGGAGGGCTCTTTTGTTTCTACACAGAGATGTGCAAACAAAAACTTTGGAATGTTCCAATCTGGATCTCCTGTTTCCTAATGGGTGCCCAGAGGGCATCAAGGGAGTTGGTATTCCAATTAGGGATGTGCACATTTTTTTCATTTTTATTTTGCATTCAATTTGTATCAAATCGAATGCAAGAAAATCCATATTCGTTCGAATAGATACCATTCAAATGTGGTAGGATTCAATTCAATGCAAACGTTAGATATTAATCCTATACAATTCCCACACATATCCACTACGTATTCCATAAGTATCTGTTGCAATTTATTTTTCTGTCCTGCTCTTGACCACATTATTAGCTTCCAAAAGAGAAGAGCTTGTTCAAACTTTATGCCCTAGACTAACCTTTTCCTAATCTATAAACAGACTACAAACATTTCTCTGCTAATTAATCCCTCAACAAATCTAGTTTTCTTTCTGCTAAACATATATGCTTCCAAGAATTTATGGTTCTTTCTGTAAACTGTAACCATTTTGTGAACTGTTGATCATACATTACTGTACAGTGTACTTGAACATTATTATGTACTAGGAACAATTTACTGGCATCATCACAACTTTAAAAGTAATTTAAATTCATTCAGAACTGATAACAAGCAAGCCTGAATGAATTTTCTGGGTGAAAGCATTTCACGATCATTTCAAAAAGTAACATCATCATATTCCTGCACTCTTAGTGCTCATACGCTATGCTAATTGGTTTTCAATTGAAAAATTATTCTTACAATATGCCTAGCAGTACTCTACCTTCTATGTTACACCAACTGTACAGTACAAAGGATAATAAGTATTTCTTTCCTTAATAGCATTTCCTCATTAAGTTTAGATATGTTTTTACACAAATATTACAAGAACTTCTGAATACTGGGGGGAAACGTAACAATTCACTGGCAGTCCCTCAGCAATCTTGACAGACTACTCTTCATACCTGACTACATTAGGGATTTTTTTAAAAAAAAATTTTGCACATTTTATTTTTAGGTCATTAAAAAAATACTTATAAGTCTGTAATGCAACCACAGTCTTGTCTGTACTTTCACATATACAACAGTATGTTCCATTATAAATATTTTATCCCCTATTTTTAACTCTATAAAACTTTCTATTTGTGTTTTCTGTAAATGCTTATTTTCTGAACACTTTAAGAGCAATGCTTCTCTTGTTCACCTTCAGAAACCTACATTTAGGAATGCAAAGAATGAAGAAACGACACTTAATGGATATTATCAAGACGCTTTCAAAAAGATATTAATGACTTTGTTACTCCATCTTTTTAGGGCCATCCATTATTTCAAAGTAATTATATTTCCATATTAGTTGCAAAATGCATCAACTCCATCTTTGTTTATTTTGAACTAGTAACCTTAAAAGGCATATAGTTATTTGAGAACATTTTACTTCTAACTCAGGGACAAGATGGAAGCAGTTTTCAATGCAGCCTTGAAGAAAAATCAGGGTAGTTCATTTTTCCTGTTCATCTCTGTAAGACAATTTCAAGGGAAAATAGAGATGACTTTTCTTAATTTCTTACAATTCTTATCTGAAATGTTTATCTCTCATGAGGCTTTAAGAGTTCTTTTTGCTCAAAATGCAGTATTGTGTTTCACAAATATTCTCAAGCTGGAGAAACCCAGGTTAACATTTTAAAAATTATTATTAATTTTAATTATTTTCAAATAATTGACATGAATAATAAACAAAACATTCCATATGTCTAACGAATACATATACATACATACATACATACATACATACATACATACATACATACATACATACATACATACATACATACATACATACATACATACATACATAATCAAACCTTATATCATTAACATTAATAAAAGTAGAAATACATTGCTTAACCCACCAGTTTTTCACTCTGGGATAAGACCATTGTTGAAGACATTAGACACTCCTGGATTAAATATTTCCTTATTTTTCAAGTTAGAAATTTGTTGATGACAAAATCCCATACCTTTTATCATACCACAAATCCAACATTGCACAACTACTAGTTTAGTTGTTGCAAGCAAGAATTTGATTAGATTCTTATACAGAAGACTTGCATGTTGTTCAGCAAAAAACATGGTGCTGGTGTTAAGACTTCTTGTGACTTTGGTTATCTCAGTCTCCACTTCTGTCCCAAAATGTATTAATTTTTGGACAAGACCACCATAGATAAAAATAAGAGCCTGGTTCTTCCCACCCATGCAAGCATAATGATAAAAAAATGAGGTAGCACGGTAGGAGTTCTGTATCATCTCTAATGTATTTTTAGTGTATTTTCTTTTATTTTTACTGAAGAGTGCCAATTGTGAACATTAAGGGCCTTTCCGTACTTACCACTGTAAATCCGTATTTAGTAGATCCGGGCTGTCAGGATCTAGTCTTGGGTTAATCTGGTTCATGTAGTTTCAGATTAAAATGGAGAACCCATACATCCACACAGGGCATGTAGCACCCAATGGCAATGGGTGCTAAATGGGAATGCTGTGCGGACACTATAGCACACATCTCTAGGTACAGAGCAGGCCCATTCCAGAAATGCTGCCTGTGCGATTGATCAGGTCAACTGTCACTCAAGGGTCACATCCAGTTACAGTGTGTGTGGCAGAAGCTAGCAGCATAGTTGCCTACATAGTGTCTACGTATGGCTATGTGCATTGTGGGCAGCTACATAAACTGCTAAGTAGCATGCACAGGGCCTCGTAGACTGTATGTAGGGGCAGTGGTGGCATTGCCTCCCTGCACATTTTCTTAACAAAGTGACACTATTCCAAAATGAAAATGTTGACTGCATAGCTATTCATTATTACAAGATGTTCTAACAAGTATACAAACTCTGTCTAATCTTGAGTGTCCTGACTCAATTCACACCTCAAGAGTTCCATAATAGAGTCCTATTACCATAATGAGTTAAATTATAGGTGACAATTTAGAAACATGAAACAAAAAGCACAGATTATATACATATTTAGTATGTGAAAATAAAACCTAAATACAAAACATATAAAGTGTACCAATGGCCACTTCCAACTCATGTATTTCATGAGTTTTCACACAGTCCAAGTCAATGTTCCACCAAGACTACTCTATTTGTTGCTGCTTTATCCTTTCAAATTCCCAGTTGATTCTATATCAACTATCTCATCTCAATTTCCTTCCAATTATTTATGTTAAAACCAAAGTATTTATAACATAGCTATGAAATATATTTTATTAGAGTCACTTGTTTTTCCAATTTTGGGGATTAAAGCCATAAACTCAACAATGCCAAAGAAGACAGGCATCTAAAAGAGAGAAAATGTAGCTCATATCTTTTCGGCTAACACAACCAGGTATTTTTCCAGAAAATAAGAACAGTTTTCTAATGTTCTGCTCCCCATGTCAAAGTAATATATCAATAGTTTTCACAGAGATGTTCCGATTACCTTGTCATCAAGCTTTCAACTACACATCTCTAATCAGAAGATTACATGAGAACTAGCACAGCATGATTTGGCTAGCATGTTGAAGTAGGACCTGGGAGACCAATGTTCAACTTCCAAATCAACCAGAAACTCTCAATGGGTAAGGCAATCTCTCTGCCATACTTTATAATTTTGTTGTGAGGATACAAAGGAAATGAGGAAAACAACACTTGACATCTTGAATTACTTGTAAAATAGCATCCAAATGCAAAACCTAATTTTTAAAAAGATGTCACCTTGTTCCTGTGAATAGAGTTAGCTAACAGAATGTGTAAGACAGAATTAGGGAACAGAATTACAGTATCAACAAACTCAAGAGGCAATGCTACACTATGGCCGCGAGTAATCTGATCCAGAGTAATCTGAGTTATGGTGCGGGTTTGAGTTTCCGGCGGGGAACAGCACTGAGCACACATCGAGCTGTTCCCACACCAGACCTGCAAGTGCGCATAAGCGCATCAGCAGACAGCACGGCGGCTTTTCTCAAAGGAGAATGGACAGGAGTTGCTGTCGCGCCTCTTCACAGGCCCACCAGATTTTAGTGCCAGGACGGTGCCCTGAGCCACTAAAATCCGTCCTGACATGCAACTGGAGTTGGGTGGGCAAAGAGGAGGAGGAGGAGGAGGAGGAGGAAAAGGGTATCGGGCTCACCACCATGAGCCGCAGTGTGGCCAAGTAGGGGGGGCGCCCAGACAACATCAAGCTCTTTCTCCTATTCACCCAGCCACCTCAGATCGCATATCCAGTGGGCGGGTGAAGAGGAACAGTGGCAGTAATCCGAATCTGGCAGGGAAAATCCAGGGAAAATGAAGTTGAATGGGAACCGGGCTTGCCGGATTCAGATTACTGGGAGATGTACTCAGGACAGTGAGTGGCGAATTCGCACTGAACCCACATTTTAGGGCCTTTGGTAACGTGGCCTATGACTCGGTCCTGTAGGCTGATTGGCAAAAACACTTCCCCAACTCTTACTTGTGTTTTCAAGAGCCTACTTTTGACACATCAAATGACACATATGTTTCTCAAAAAATGAATGGGTAGTAGGGATGTGCATGAAGTTTTTTTTTGTATTCAGTTTGTATTGAATAAAATGCAAGAAAATCCATATTCGTTCAAATAGATCCCCTTTGAATACAGAGGGATTCAAATTTGATACGAATGTTCAATCCCATACAAATCCCATAAGAAGCTTCATACGAATGTATTGAAACATTTGATTCGAATTTGAGTGTCAATCTTCTAGCGTACCACCAATTAATTTGAATACGAATATCCAAATTCAGCCAAATTCGTATGGATTTTGAATGTTATGAATATTTGTGCACATCCCTAATCTGCAGCCTCCTGCTCCAGCAGCGTGAGCAGGGACGATGGCTTCCTGGCTCCAGTGAAGGTCCAAGTTACTTCCCTTCACCTGAGTCCATTTGGACTCAGTGCTGGGATAATCCACATAGCAAATAGTCTGCATCAGGAAAAGAAAATCTTCATAAAAAGTGGATGCAGATTTTCAAATGGATAAAAGGTACGGTGTAACCACAGCCTGAGTCACAGACTGAACGGCCACTTCTAAGGGCATTTCTATTCAGTTTACTAGTCAGAGATACACAAGTGGTTTGCCACTGCCTACTTCTGGTGAAAGGCTGGGGATGGAGCCAGCAACCTTCTGCTTTCCAGGCAGGTTGCTCTACCAATGAGCTGCAGCCAATTCCAAGAAAGCACAATTAAATCTACCCTATTTACAGTCCTGTCAATCCAGCTGGCTTTTTCGTCTGGGAAGTCTTCCAGTCACAAAACCATGTTTTGATGTTTAGAAGACATGCAAGGTAGCCTCATCCTATATCACATTTTTTTAATGTGGTCTGAATCAGTGTGGAAATTAAGGAAGTATACTGCAGTACCTCAGGCTCCACATGATTAGACAAGCAAATGATCTTTAACAATTAAGTAAGCACTACAGTTAAAAGGAAGTAACTATCTGATCAAATAGACTCTTCTGCCAATATAATTTCTAAACTGTATCTTAAAAGACCTTTTAGTTCAAAGTTCCTTGCTTCCTGTAACAAAGCTCCTTTATAACCTTCTGACATAAGAGCTTATATGTCAAAAGCACTTTCCCATTTTTTCCCATGCACATTAAAATATATTAAATACACCAGATAATACAGTATAATGCATATCATATGCCTATCATAGCCCTGTAATAATACACTTTTGTATGTGATGCTGACTATGTTTTCTTGATTGTAATATGTCTATCGTTATATAAACAAAATAACAAAATATTAAAAGGTAATAAAGTAACTCTCTTATCCCATTCACAACCAAGATCTATTGCAGTCAAACAAAAAGATTATTTAGACTGGAAAAAGGAATATAAGTATGAGGGAGTATCATTTAGCAATATGGTTCCTATCAAACTCACTGAATACTATGATTATGCTTTGCAGCTGTTTTTAAAGCAAAAATAAGTATATTTTCTTCTAGGTCACATTTTAAAAAGAAAAAAAGCAAAATGCAAACTCCATATATATTCATTTCTTTTCCCTTTATTTTATGTATACGGCTATTGGAGTATAGCAAAGGTAGCTCCACTGTGCTAGGTACTGTAGCTCTGTATTGCAGCAGCCTCCATTTAAAGAAAAAGAGAAGGCAAGCTTGTCCCATTTTGCTGAACCTCCTTACTGAGGAATTCACTTCTCTCCGCAAAGCCACTTGAAAGGAGAAATGCAAATTTAGTATATTAACAATATTCCAAGGGCTTGTAACAGAACTGACCAGGTGTTGGGAACATCTAATCAAAGAATAAAAGCACTATCAGGAGTGAAGATGTGGTATGAGAATCAGTACTGAATGCCCAAATTAAAGGTAAACACTGCTGACATTCTTTTGTTTTTGTGCCTGGAAGGGTGCATGAACCCTTCCCTATCCCCATACCCCACTGGTATGTTCCCTACAGACCTGCCCCCTATAAAAATGTATCTTCAGCCATAATTTTAGGACATTGTTGGCCTACCAGTCAAGAAAGTGAGATCAGATGGCTCAGACTAACTAGGTAATTAGAATATTTTGTCAAGTCTTTTTCAAAATCATTCCTTTTCCCTTGGTACGCAGCAATCCCACTAATACTGTGCGTGCTTTGCCCAAAAGCAGCTAAAGAAGATCCAGACTAGGCAGCTGGCTTGAGCCAACTGCTCCACTCAAGCCAAAGATGCCATAAAAAGCCCTGCAGAGCTTAAGAAGGGCATTTGTGGTCCCTAGTCTGAAGCCTCTTTGGGAGATCACAAGGCTTGAAGGCTTTTAATGAGGCAGGAACTAGAAGATACAAACCTGACTCTGCTGGCTAAGAAAGGAGACACAACTTTGGGGAATACACTATAAGGAACTGAAGGCCAGTAGGAACTTTGCTTGGTGTAAACTGTTCAGCCCTAGCAGCAATTCTCAGCTGTTGGATCAAGTTAGGTGCAAAAATATCTCTATATGAGAGAGCTTTTGTCTTAAATGCTGTTCTACTTTCCTTGGATTTCAAAGTGATGAAGTTCACTGAAACATTCCTCTTCCTTCAGATCCCTTCTTCATCATCTTCATACAAGTGTGCTGAAGCTCTCCCTCAGGCAGTCCAATGCATGGCCATTTGCAGCCATTCAGAACAGCTAGAGACTTAGGAGAAGCAAAAATCCTCTCATTTTTCTTTCCTTCTGTATACTTTCTCTACCAGATGTTAGCAGTAATTTTCTTAGTCTGTTTGTGAGATAGTACAGTGCCTAAAAGTACCCGTATTTTTCGGCGTATAAGACGACTGGGTGTATAAGACGACCCCCAACTTTCCAGTTAAAATATAGAGTTTGGGATATACTTGCCGTATAAGACAACACCTGGCGTATAAGACGACCCCCGACTTTTGAGAAGATTTTCCTGGGTTAAAAAGTAGTCTTATACGCCAGAAAATACAGTATATTTATGTCTTTCATCTGTTAATCACCACAGGTCCTTTTAAGTCAAGAGAATCTAGCAGCCTGTCTGCCAATTAAATTACAAGTCAAAAGTGAGGTGGATAGATCATCATGGTATGATGGCCAAATTCATTTATTTGCAGACCAAAATTATAACTGGCACTAGAGAACAGGAAAAAGACAAGTCAGTCAATTTACTCATGTAATTGTCAGAAAAGGTGCCAGGCGGAGATGGGTCTGATTATGAAACCCTGGAAACTACCTGCCCACCCTGCTCCAGTGAGTATCTGCAACCCTCACATTTTGTATCTTTCTTAATTAGAATGACATTGGGCTGGCACTCTAAGCTCTCACCGAAAAGTGGAATAGCCGAAAAGTAAACAAAGTGAGAGATGCATCATGCTTGTTAACATATGTACTTTCTGTTCTTCTCTAAGATTTATCTATGACTTTCTCTAAAACTAGTCAACAGGTTAACCTATACCTGCACCACCATTTCAATTACTACTCACATTTGTCTCTTCCTTTGATGATCACTGATGGGCCCATTTCAAAGACAGAGAATGAACGTCCTAAGCCTTCAAATTTGCTATTTGGGACTTTTTAGCTACATGACCAGAAGTGGGCTCCTTGCACCTGGTAGACTAGTCCAGTTGCTCACTGCCATTCCCACATAAGTGTTGGGCAGATCTACTGCCTGGGAATGCTTCAGAGACAATTTGATATGTTCTTCCATTGGAACAGGCTACAACACAGCTTTCTATGAGGAGGCTGTGCCTTCTCGTAGACCAGTCTGCAGTGCAGACAGCACATTGCTCAAGGGTTACTAACATGAGACAGTATTACCACCTACACAGATGCAGCCTATGGTGCCACACTGTATTTAATTCTCAGTGCAATTCCCCACAAGATAGATGAGAACACTGCTTTAAAAAAATTGTGGCAGGTAGTGGCAGTTGCAGACAAGGATCCAAAGGAAGTAGGGAAACTGTAGAGTAAGAACAAGAACAGGCCCTGCTGAATCAGAGTAGAGTTGGACCCCCATATCCACAGGGGATTGGTTCCTGAAAACCATGGATACTTGAAACATGGGGAAATTGCACTCCATTTCCCATAATTCCTCTGAAATCCCATGAGATTTCACAGGAATCATGGAAAGTCTCACTCAAGATGCACACAATTTCCCACAATTCCTGTAAAATCTCATGGATTTCAGAGCAATTATGGGAAATCTGACACTATTTTGGACAATTTCCTGACTGTCCCAGGCCTCAGACGAGTTTTAGGTAGGCCTAGTGGCGCCCACAGGGGGGGGGCTGATCTGGTTACCCACAAATAAACAGTGATTGCAGGATCCGTGGATACAGGGGTCCAACTGTACATTCCATCTAGTCCAGCATCCCATCTTGCATGATAGCCCACCTCTTGCTTCTGGACATTCTCAGGCAGAAGATAGTGAAACCTTTACCTCCAATTTCCTATAAGCAGCCTTTAGAGGCATCCTGCCTCTCTCTTCAATTTATGAATAAGCATGCTAAGAATTTTCAATTCCTCCTTCAAAAGTTCAATGTTTGTGGTAAACCAGGGATGTCACAGTCTGATAGAGAATGAGTACAAATCTGTATTCTCCAAATACGCTGTGTCACATGCATGACATGAAATATCTGCAATAAAATGAAATTTCACTGTATTTATTTATTGCAAGTATATCTTTGTCCCTTTCATCATACGATGTAACCATAACTGAATGGCATCTACATATGAAAAAAAAGAGCTGGGCCAAAATCCAAATCATGATCTAGAAATAATCCACTATAGTTTTAAGAAAAAGCCTATAGCTGCAAGAAAAACACTACAATTATTCTGCTGTAAAAAAAGTGAAGATTCTTGCTGCCCACTAAGGGCACATCCCCATGCACATTTGGTCCTGATCCAAAATCGAGTTTGGGAGGAGCTGTCCCCATGCACTTTTTATTTGGTCCGATTTTCTCGGATCAAATCGCCCAAACCAGGACCAAACCAGGACTTTGGTCCTGGAAAAAACAAGTCTGGGCACAGTTTGGGCAATTTGGTCTGAGCCAAGCTGGATTTACTCCCTTTTCCCGGCAAGCCTCTTGCTTGCCTGGAAATTGGAGTAAAACCAAGCCTGTCAGCTGCAACTGTGAACAGGGGGTTCACGATTTTGGGAGAATATCAATATAAACCTCCAATTCTAAGGTGAGTAAAATAAAATAAACATTTACAGAATTTTCAACCAACATTAATATGCCAAAGAATATGAAACCTATATATTCTTTAACTGATATCTTTATGCACTGCTAGGGAAGCAGATGTTCATTTATGATTGGTGTGTAAGGGAGCTCAGGAATTGGGTAAGCAAGCTCTGCCTGTCATTCTTGGACTATGGCCATGGCTGTAACGTTGGATATTTTCTTGGATACTTCTGATTCAGGGCATGTATTGAGTCTTTTTGTATACAGGGTAGGGTGGGAGGTTGGATGCCCCACAAGTACTCAGGTGGTTTAAATCTAGCCCTTTGACTATAAGAACTCAAAGTACCCAGCCATAATGATGGGGATCTCTGAATTAGCTGGTTCATGGTGTTTCGTATGACCGTGATATGCTTATGTAGTTGCTTTTCATTTCAGTAATTCTACATCGACTTAGATGATTTGTTGCCCTCTTTATATAGTTTTTGCTTAAAATAATACTTTTGGGTGAGAATTTTGCTGGTTTCTAACTTTATTTCCTCACTTTTTGTCTTTAGGTTGCACAAAGACTGAAGGGTTCTTGACTGTTTGTGGGTGCTCTCCAAGTGTGCCTCCATTTTCTTTATAACCAACTGGTTTCTAAAATACATACTCCATGGATCACATATTTAAGTACTTCCCACAGAATGACTGGGTTAATTTCTGGAATTGTGCTGACCTTCAGATATTGCTGCATTTCCATTTCTAGTTTATTTATAGTGAACTGTTTATTAAAGAATAAAGGATTAAACCTCCAATTTTAAGAATTTTTTTCCAGAGGGGGCAAATATTGCGATCCTGAGGGTGTGGTCTGAAAGGCCTACTGAACATGGCAGAATTCTCTACCAACACAACCAGCAGTTTAGTAGCAAGAATGTAATCGACCTGGGAGTAGGAGATATGCCTGGCAGAATAAAAGGAAAAATCTTTGGTTTGCCCATTAACATGCCCATTAAGATGTCCCACAAAGCCATATCTTCCAAAAAGAGGTATTACAGTGCAGTTTAGGTTGGTGAACTGTATCAAATTTGCACATTGCTTATTTAATGTTTTGTCTGCCACGGAATCGAGGCCCACACCACTCAAATTGTCACCCTGGCTAAATACCAGTAGTCTTTGAGCCTTTGGGTGTTTTTCCACTGTCACTAGAAGTACCCATTAAGTACCCATTAATGGGTACAAAAATGCCATTAAGTACCCATTAACGGGTACTTAATGGGTACTTTTAGTGACAGTGGAAAAATACCCTTTGTGTATATAATTAAGCTGCCTCTGATTTGGTACATAGATACCCATGTGGGTAAGAAGGTAATCTAAGTGCCTGTAACAAATACATATAAGCTGTAGTTTAGTATTTTATAAAACTAACATTGTCACTTAAAATTGAAGCTAGTAACTAATGGGCAGTCAACATAGCCAAGTTTACAATCTGCAATCACAGCCTTCAAAACTGTCTCAACAGATATCTCAGTTCCAATAACAAGAAGGAAGCCAGCTTCATATGTTCAAGAGCCCTTGAAAGTTCTCCCAATGAGACTATCATCCACCGTAATAAGTTTAGAGTTCCTCGTAAGTAGATTGCATGGTAGAACATCAGTCATCAGAAATGCCAACCCTTGACACCACTCCTGTAGAAGAAAATAGAGCCCAATACATGCATGACCCCAGAACCAGAAGGCCTGCTCATGATTATCCCTTACAGGTAACCTCGTTAGGAGCCAGAATGTATCCCCAGTGGATACGGGAGTCCAACTGTACACAGATATCTGTTCTTGGATAGGACAGTACTACTCACAGACTGTGTCTATATTTGGAATTATTTTTAAGGCTTCAGCTTCAAGTCTGCACTACTATACAAAGTCACCTTGGGCTACTCATAGCTCTCTTTCTGAGTCACCTTAGATGGGTGAAAAAAGCAGGGTATAAAAGCTACCTCTTCTTCTTCAGACCATCCCCAAAAAGAGTACAATGAATATATTAATATAAATAATAAATAAATTTAAACCATTAAGAAACAAAAATCTAGAAAATTAAGCATGAATTCCATTTGCAAAAGCCACCCCAATTCTTCACCAGCAACTTTAGTATTCTGTATGTTTAACAATTCTGGTTTTAATTATATTCCTCTACTAATTTACCCAACACAGATGTTATGCTAATAGGCTTGAAATTTCCCAGTTCTCCCTGGATCTTGTTTTTAAAAGACTGGCATTTATACTGGCTACTTTCCAATCCTCCTGTAAAGAAACAGTTTTTAGTGACACAATATGCATATTTTTGTTTCAAGACTTTCACTTTATACTGCATATACCGTTTAGAGCTAATAATACTTTTGTCAATTTGGTCTAAAACCTCATTTCTTATTTGGTCAGTTTTTCAAATCTTCTAGAAAAATAAAATAGTTTGAATCTATGATTTTTCCAGTGCACAGATGAATGCAAAGTAGTTACTCAGTTTTTTCCACAATTCCCCAGGTCACCACTAAATTATTTGCACCTTTATTTTATCACCAAACAATCCAACAGCCTCACAGTTTGATCTCCTGGATCTGATAGCTAAGTTTTATTGTTTGACCCAATACTTGCAGCTTAAATTTTCTACATAAAGTTTGTAACTGCTCATTTGTCATATTGATGAAACATCTACTGTTTAAAAGGACTCTCATCATACTTCTTATACCTTATTCCTCTGTCACTTAGTATCTCCTTAGACCTTCTCTAACTTTTCCTAATGTGAGATCAACATTGTATGTGAACTTCTGTTATATTTTCCAATAAACTAAAAGAATCCTGAATAGCTTTAACCTCCATGCTGTGTTTCATTTTTTAAAAAATATTTTAAATGTTTCTTTGCTTTAAAGCTAAACAAGACCATACTGGACCTTCTGTGCAATTCAGGACAAACATATGTTGACTATGGCAATTCTGTGGTCATTCCTTTCAAACCAAACAGAAGACTGATCAAAGATTGCTAAGGTTATTACTCCTTTATCAACTTTAAGGCTAAAAGTTCTAGGATACAGTAATTTGCTCCATCTACAAAAGTTGACCTTATATCACTATTTGAAACTTATTTATGTATTCTCTGTAAGAACAGTTCAGACTGTACAAGTACATCACTAGATTTTTCCCTTTGAATGACTCCATCTCTTTCTTCATCTCATGATCACCCAGGGAGGTGACAGTATGCAACCCATAATAACTTTACTTTTCATTAGCTTTCCATCTCACATTGGCTTTCACCATAAATCTATCTAGGAGCTGTTCTGCAATGGAAAGAAGAACCATGCTTTCAAACAGAGAAGCCTTCCCTTCTTTTTTCTTTTTTTATGGAACTACATATTCACACTTGCAGAAGTTTCTTAGACTAGGGAATCTCCAAAAAGTAGGAGATTATACACACACACACACACATATGTATATGTGTATGTATATATATATGTATATGTATGTGTGTGTATATATATATATACATATATACATCTCACATATATATGTGTGTATGTATGTACGTATGTATATGTATATAAAATACTGAATTCAATACTAAATTTAAAACTATAGAGCCATTTAACACTTTTTATTTACAAAAAAGAGAAGTCAAATGCCAATCTAGTTAGCTTCAGGTAGAAATAAATGACAGAAAGATCAGAAACACAGACATCTATACTATACAAAATGCAGATTATTAGTTATCCATTTCAATCTTCTTAAATAGCTTGCTCTGTATAATTTGAGACAAAATACTTTCATAACCCTCCTTATAAAAGCTTAGAAATGAATTTAGAATTCTATGCATATGAATATCTGCTCTTTCACTGAACTACAATCCTTATGACCGTTACCAAAGTCGTCAGTGTAATGGACTCAATCCAGAGTAGGGATGTGCAGAACATTTCTAGTTTGAAATGCTTGAACTCAACTCAACATTTAACATTTTGATTGGTTCAAACTTGGAATATACCCAAGATAAATTTCATGTTATCTTGGGGTGCTTTTCCACTGTCACTAGAAATACCCATTAAGTACTCATTTTGGCCCTTTATAAATCTATGGTGAGGCCACATTTGGAATATTATGTACAATTCTGGTCACCACACCTCAAAAAGGATATTGTGGAACTAGAGAAGGTCCAGAGAAGGGCAACTAGAATGATTAAGGGTCTGGAACACCTCCCTTACGAAACCAGGCTGCAACGTCTAGGCCTCTTCAGCCTGGAGAGACGGCGTTTAAGAGGGGACCTGATTGAAGTATATAAAATTATGCACAGTATAGAAAAGGTGGATACAGAAAATTTCTTTTCTCGATCACACAACACTAGAACCAGGGGGCACTCTATGAAGCTGATGGGTAGGAGAATAAGGTCCGACAGGGGGAAGTATTTCTTCACCCAGAGGGTCATCGGCTTATGGAATGTGCTGCCAGAAGAGGTGGTGACAGCTACCAATCTGGATGGCTTTAAAGTAGGGATAGACAAATTTATGGATGACAGATGTATCAATGGCTACTAGAACGAATGCCTAGGTGCATCCTTCAGGCTGAGGGGGGGGAGGAACTGGGGCGCTTCTAAGGCCATCTGCTGGGACTCGAGAGCAGGAGAAGGTTTGTCCTTGTCTCTGCTTGAGATGCCCATGAGCATTTGGTGGGTCACTGTGTGCGACAGGATGCTGGACTAGATGGGCTGTGGCCTGATCCAGCAAGGCTTCTCTTATATTTTCAGTGGCGTATATATTTTTACCCTTACAGATATCGCATTGCCTCTTACTACACCATACCTTGTTGTTTTTACACAGAACCTTGTTTTTTCTGTTCTGGCCACTACTGTTACATAAACTGCATCTTTTTGCTGGATTTTTAGAATTTAGCTAAAATACCCTATGAAACAAAATAAGCATATAATGCACTAAAATGATTAGCAAGACATGCAGCTTTGGCACGGTTCTGAGTGCCAGATCAGCGCAGTCCATCCCCATGGCCTTTGGATTTGGCACACGAAAAGCGAACCAAATCTCCCCAAACTGTGCCACAAGCGTGCCAGAATTGATACCTGTTAAAACAAGCCTCAGCACGGTTTCGGGAGCCAGCACATATTCCTCAGTGAGCCGGGAACACCCATGGGGACGCTTGTGGGCTAACAGGGAGGAGTTTTGTGCTCACGTCATTGGGAGGTGGGGTGTGCTTGCTGTCTATTGAAAATCACAGGTGCTGACTTTTTAAAATGCTGATCGCAAAGGCAGGCTGGAGAATGGCTTGGTTTTTTAATTTTCTGCCATTTCCACAATGTAATTCCAACCCTGTTTCAGAATACCAAGACAGGCTGCATAATGGCTTGATTTTTGTTGCATTTGCAACTCCCATTTCCCCGATTTCAAAGCAATCGTACATAGAGTCTTGATTTTAAAGTTGACGGGCGCTCCCACGGTCCCCAGTGTAGCGGAGGTGCAGAAAACTACTCAAGTGCCTACTGCCACAAAAACCTGTTGCGGCTTTCGGCATTTTTTAAAAAAAATTAACATTATTTTTTATGAATGGAGCTTTGTTTTTATTTGTTTCCGTGCCTCTCACCCCAGTCCTGGCTGCCAGTGCTGCTAAGGGGGGGGGGGGAATCCAGCTGATGGCAGTCCAGCTGCCAATGAGGAGAGAGGGGACAGAGAGGACGTGGCACAGCTCCCACATACTAGGGATCAGCACGCTTCGCATGGGGATGACATCATCTGCACCCAACTCGTGCCTGTCCCACATTGCCGGCAATGTCATGGAGATGCCCAAAATGTGTGCCCAGTCCCTGCGTGCCCCAACAGCGCCCAAAGTGTGCCAGATGGCCAGCATGGGGACGCAGCCATAATGTTGTTTCTTCTGCACTAACCTCTCTTTAACCCTGAATCAGCAGATCCAGAATAGCACAGCCCACTGATCCAGATGCAAGGGAAGTATGGATGCAGATCCCGATTAACTGACACCATAGCTTAAAGAGCTAGAAACAAGTGTGTTTTGGGCCCTGTGAGGTATGCTACTGAAAAGCACCCCCACGTAATCTTGGATATGGGAAGAAGGCTTTTACACCCCTTCCATGTTACAAACCAGGACCAATTTCCTCAGGCAGTACTGATTAAATCAGTGATGGCGAACCTTTTGAGCTCGGTGTGTCAAAATTCGCAAGAACACCTAGCTTAACTCGGGTGCTGTGTCACATCTAGAAATACCCATAATTTTGTGATATTTGTAGCTCCGGTAAAAAAGTTATATTTTTGATATATGTATTTTATTAAAAGCAAAAACAAATAATTCTTTACATTTGCTAAATCTTCAATTGAAAGTTGGTATTTCCTACACTTCAAGAATAAGCAAGCACTACACACCCAGGTACCATGTGTGTCACCCAAAAGGGCCTGGCGTGTCACCTGTGACACGCGTGTCATAGGTTGGCCATCACTGGATTAAACAGTACTATAGACATCCACGTTACAGCCTCCCTTAATCCGGACCAGGCTCCATCTAATGCAGATTGGGGAGGGGGGGGGGTCCTTAATCCACATTAATGTGGATACAGAGGCCCAGAATCTGTACTACAGAGGCTCTTAATCCAGATTAATGATCCAGGCAAAGAGGGGCTTTTTTTCTGCTTTGGAAACACATTTTCCACATAGGTTTCTCAGAACTCTACTGTCTTCCCTGAATGGTCTCTCTATGTTCTACCTCAGAAGTGTGAAGTACTGTAACCAGAAAACTACCTTTTCTCCCAAGTTAGGTTTTTTTTTTAGGATATATTTAATCAGCATAAGATTTAAGAAATACTTGGAATAATGTTATTACAATGACATAAAATATAAGGAATTGTGAAAGTTTAGCAACAAGCCTCAGTATTGCAGTCTACTTTGGCTTAAAACTAGGTTATAGTTCTGCTATTTTAGTGTAAAAAGCTTTTATATGAAACCACCTTTCATAAATAGTATCAATTATACAAAGAATATGTATAATCCTATATCTAAACAATTCAGCATGTGCATTTATATAAAGCAGTTGAGATACTTCATGCAGGAGTCAAAGAAAGGATAATTCATACTATTACCAGTGGACCACTGATAAAAAGCCCTGGAAAATTATCAGTCTGAGTGCCCACAAAATTAGTGTTCAATATTTGTAATGGAACTGATAAACATTCCAAGTTTAACTGTGATTTGCAATTTTCTCCACTAGCAATCACACCTAAGTACTTCTCAGCAACCTGTACCCTAAATCATTTTCAGTTCACAAAAGTAAACTTATAATGTGATTCAGAAAGTATATGAATACACATTATTAATTTCTTCCTGTACCAGTAATGATCTCCAATAGTAAACTAGTAAATACTAACACATTATTTTCACAAATATTAACAAATTAACCTCAGTGCAGCAAAGAAGGAAGGAAGGAATGTTATCTTAACTGCAGAAACCAAGAAACATTAGGCCTAACAATCTGCTTCTATCCTATTAAGGAGAAATCCTGTACTTGAGATTTAAACCATTTGACATTTTGATCACAATAGATTTATAATCCTAAATACATTTACTTGCAAGAATGTTTCATTCATATAAACCAAACTGCTTCCAAATAAATATGTTTTATATTAAACGTAAACACATATCAATCTAAGTACTTCAGCTTAACTTGGTTGTGAAATAATAAAACCAAACATACAACAGACCTGAATTCTAAAGCAACAACTGTCAATCACATCACTTCACCCCTCCAATACAGGTTTTGCAGCATACAAATGCCATTATGATGACAGCATAGCAGCATTTCACTTATTTAACTGCATTGAAGGCAATGCACCTTAATTTTCAGCTGAATTTTCACAACTGCACTTCTGTAACACATGGCAGGAAAATGTAAAGTATGTCATAAAACTGTTTACATGTAGTAGCTTTTGTCATCCATCTACCTCAACTAGCATCTGCCAGGAGGGTAAGGGTTATTCTTCCTTCCTCTGCTTGCCACAAACTGAACCAGAAGTGCTTCCATCACCCATCTACATCCACTATTCTTTTTAGTAAACCTTCCACAACTTTCACTTTTGTTAACAATACGCTTATGCAAATTTTCACATTTAGGAAGGAAGAAAGGAAGTATATCCCACACTGAAGCTTGAACTCCTAGGTAGCCATTTATTACTGCACTTTTCTTCCATATAATTGAATGGAATAACAACAAGCCTAATAGTAAGTAAGGTCCTCTGAAATTAATGGACTTCAATTCCTAATAAACAATATCAAGCAAACGTTCAACACGAAAAGTTTCAAGTGCAGTGTAAAATACATCTAAAAACTACCTAGGACCTAATTATTTCAGAGAACCACTATTTCAGATAACTCACATGGGCACTATAGTTTGACCAAGAGACAGACTAAGTCATTAATTTGGTTTACCGACTTCTGAATATTTTTGTTAAGTTCTGTAAAATCACCTAGCTCCCCCACTTCACACATTAACACAACAAGATTTTATTTGTAACTTCAGGGAATGATTTGTCTTACTTGTTTTTGCAAACTATTGCCTATGACTCTAACATAGCAGAAAACTGTAAAGGGTATGAATACAGTATAGCTCCTATCTGTATGCTGCTCACTATTCAAAACAGTCATTTTCACGACCAACTGTTTAAAATTATACCAATATAGCTCTACGTTGTTTAACTTCAGAAGGCACAGCCATGTTGGCTATAGTTATCTTAAAACATAAAGAAACTGAGGATTTGTTGATTTGTTTTTAGGCATCATTCAGTTTGCTTCTACAAATCATACAGTCAACAGCAACGTGAGACTCCAAGTTAGTTTTCATATGGCCAGCTATAATAGGACTTAAATCTAACATTTAAAAGTATTTCCTTGTAAAAAGGGATTTTTAATGCCTAGTAAATAAAGCATTAGCAGAAACATTTTAAATATTTATGCTCTGCAACATTATTAGATGCATACTATTAGATGCAATACTTTTCCCTTGTCAGATTTTATTTACCCATTCAGAAAGAGAAGCAGTAACAAAATATCTCTCCCATAGCCTATTTACTTACAAAACTATATTTTTGCATGCTGAATTTTATTTTGGAAGATCTTCACAACCATCCTGAAGACAAGAAAGAACTCTGAGCACTTGTCCATAAAGTCACCAGACGTCAACCCTGACAATGGCATTACTTTCTCCCATTCCACAAAACAGTTATTCACAATTTATTCCATCCAACTTAAGTAGGGGAGATGTTTCATTTATTTATTTTGAAGAGTTCTGTTTTTGGTTCTAGATGACTAAAGGAACAAAAAGTGACATGGTTTTTTTTTATTTATGTTTCAATCCTGTCCTGTAGCCAAAGGTCTCAGGACAGGTCACAATGAAATCACCATAAAACAGATAAAAGATATTAGCTAACAATAACCATGTCCGCATGGTGAAGGGAATGCTGTTCCTTCAGCTAAAAGTCAGGGGAAAGAGATACACCTTCACCAGTCACATGAATACATACAACGAGGGTGCCTGGAAGGAGAGACTATTCCTCAGTCAAGGGGCTACTACTCCCAGAATTTTACTCCCACATACAACAGTCCTTAATTCAGTATAATGTACTTTAGTGTAAACATATGCATGCTTGAATTATTAGATATTGCTGTCCTTCTTACTGTTGCTCAATTAATGAGCACAAACAATTTCTTCAATGTATTCTTTGAAAAATATTCTCTTTTCCCCCTTCCCTCTGCACAGTATTTGGACTACAAACAGAAGATAATCTTTTCACAGACTTTTGTTTCAACATTTGTTACTTTTGCAGTCATCTGTTATCTACAGAAACAGGAATGATTCCTTTCAACATGATCCCTCAATCAACTGTTTCCTGTAGAACAGGTATCCAAACACTGAAAGTTCACTCAGACCATGAAAGCAGCCAAATTTCTACTGGAAAAATAAAAACAAAACTATAAACTGTTTTGGAAAGAGCTTACTTAGCTACAAAAGCTGCATCAAGGAGGCTGTTTGGTTTCACTGGGAAATCTGCCTCTTTTTTAAAAATACCTTCTGTATGCTAAAAACTTTTTTATGTTTGAGTAATCACTGAGAAACTTGGGTAGAAAGCAGCTAGCATTTTATTTCTTCCTTTCCCTGCCCTCACTCTTTACAACTTTATAAACAAAGTCCAACAACATGCCTTAGAGCCATTTACCTACTCAATCTCAAAAGCTCTCAGAATTAAACTTTCACAACTTTCTGTGTCTTGAATTTCAAGAGCGAAATGCGAGACAAGGCTCTCCCACAGCAAGGCAAGAAACTGCCAGGGGAGTTCTATCCAGGACAACCTTTATTATTTATTAATCTATTGTTGTAGGCTAACGTTTTCTATTGTTATTGTTCAAGGTTAACACCGCTCAGGCAAGCGCTACAATGATAAACAATAACAATAATAAAGCACAAGGGAAAGATGCCGGAGACGGCTGCTCTAAATAAATAAATAAAGGGATGCAGTAACTCCTTCTGGCCAGAGAGGGAAGTTAGTTGGTGAAACACTTTCTGCACGTGCAAACTCAAGGAAGGGGAGAGCAAAAGTCAAGTCAGAAATACTGTGGTCACACTTCAGGTTTAAAACAGCTTCAGCCCACTTTCAGAGCGAGACAATACGGGAGCAAAGCGACCAGCTGTTTTCTTTCACTGTTAAATAACTCAGAAAATTCACCTTTGGGATAGATAACGTGGAAAGAAAATACACTGGTCACTTTGCTGGTGGGGTCTCTCGCTCCGAAGGTGGGACAAACCTTAGGTGTGACCACAGCCCAGACGGGGCCTGGATGTGGCCGAGTATCACAGCTCCGCCCTTCCTCCAGCAACATCCCGATGCTACTTTCCTCTGCTTTCTCAAGGACACGCGTGCTCCCCGTCCTACACGGATCCCCGGGTCTTCTTCCCTCACAGAAAGTGACACGACGTGAGGAAACATCGCCGGGAAACTTTCTCGTAGAATGACAAAGCAGCAGCCTGTCAGGAGAAGATTGTTTGTTTGTTTGTTTGTTTTTAAGGACCCACACCGCCCCCCCCCCTCCAGAGTCCACAGAACAGCTGCTACCAGCCTTGCTATAGTGGCGGCGGCTCCAGAAGATTCAAAACAAACGTGTATGCACGCGCACACCGCATACACACACGGGTGCAGTGCAGCGGCACCTCCAAGGCCGGGTGGCATCCAAGGCACAACGTCTGACGCCTACGTACCTGGGGTGCCCTGACCAGCCCTCCCTGCCTATTTTCCCCCTGCTTAAGCGACAAAAACCCCGAAAGCTGTTGGAGAGCCGCTTCCAAGGCTCCCTCGCCTCACTTACGGCAAACCTCAGCGGAAGACAAAAGGCGCATGAAGAATCACCTACCCAAAGGGACCCTGTGGGGACCCGGCTTTTTAAGCATCACCCACCCACCCCCTACTAGTGGGCGGCTGATTTGAGAGGGGAACGGTGAGGGGAACGAGGGCGCAGGACGCTTCCCACCACCTGCCAGCCCGGACGGGTCATCCTGACATATGTCACCCTGGCCTGGAGACCCCCATGTCTCCGACAGCGGCTCCAGAGTCAAAACTTTCTCCCGGCTGAAGGGAGAGCCGTGAGGCGGGGAGGGGGGCGCGGAGCGAGAGGGGATGAAACTCACTAGTCAAATCCCGGACTTAAGGGTGGCGTGAGTTTTGTTTTGGGGGGGAGGGAGCCGAGAAGGGAGGGGGAGTAGTAAAAACTTACCAGGAGCGCTCACTGTGAGCAGCAGACGGAGTTCCGAGCGAGGAGGTGACACCGGGGGGCGAGAGGCAGGCGCTGCTGCTGCTGCTGCACGCGTTGCCCGCGCCGCGCACACACGCACACGCGAATACAAAAACGCGCAGGGGGAGAGAGGAAAGTGTTTTGCAGGAGGAGCCGCCGCCGCCGGGACGCACCAGATTAGAGCTGCTGCTGCTGCTGCTGCTGGGCTGGTTAGTGGGAGGAGGAAGGTTGGAGGAGGCGGAGAGGGAGAGGCGAGACCCGAATGGCACCGCGGCAGCAGCAGCCGCCAGCGCGAGGGAGAAGAAGCGAGGAGCCGCCGCGTTGCCTCCTCTTCCTCCTTCCCGAAGGGGCAGTGCTGCTGGGTGTATGTCTTCCGCGCTCGGCCAGACGGCCGGCTTTCTGGCTCCGGGCCTGGATAGCAGCGGCCGCCGAGCGAGGGGGCAGCCACGGCGACCTCCGCCACGCCGAGGCACAGAAGCCTTGCCCGCCGGTCGCTCGGTCGGTCGGTGGGTAGCTCGCCCGCCCGGGTCTCGCGTTCTCGCGGAGGCTCGCGCTGCTTCTTCTCGCGGCCTCCCTCTCTCCCTCCCCCGGCTGTGGGTCTGGCTCACTCTGGGGGAAGGAAGGAAGGAAGGAAGGAAGGAAGGGTGTGAGAGCGACTCCTCGGCTCGCTCGCTCGCTCGCTCACATTAGTGCGGGGAGGTGTCCGTACTGGAAGGTTGTTTGTTGTTGTTCAAATGATAGATGCGTGTGTGTGTGTACAGTGCACACGCGCGACTTCTCTCACTCCCCCTTCCAAAAACGTGAGGGCGCGCTTTTTTGGGTTTGGTTTTTCCGCTCCTCGAGTTAAAAGTAAAGCCCGATGGGGGAGCAAGGAACCACCACCCTCCCCCCCCACCCCGCTCTCACTCTCTCGCCCTCCGAAGGGAAAACTAGATACGCAGGGGGAGGGAACCATAAGCTCCCTCTGTCTGTCGCTGGGGTGTGCGGCTGCTACTCCCCCCCTCCAAAAAAAGCTCCCCCTGGGCAAGAGGGGATCCTTGGGTAGCGGACGGTGCAAGGTCCGCTAAGGGTTTTCAGCGGCGCCTCCGCCGCGTCCTCCTTGACGTCCGGTCCACCTGCTATGTAAACAAACCGAAGTTGTTTGCTCCTCTCCTGCCGCCCCCCACCCCCGTTCTCCCTCACAACCAGTTCAGCAAGCGGAGGGGAGGGGAAAACAAAAGGCTCGTGTTAAAACTGGCGGCGGCGGCGGCGGCAGGCAGGGCCCGGGATGAGCCTCCTTGGGACTGGCAGAGAGACTGGGGGAGAGGGGGAGGAGAGGCGTCTCGAAGGGCCGGCAGGGGACGCGACAAGGTCCTTCCCTTCGGAGAGACGCCCGTGAGGTGTCGGCACAGAAAGAGGAGGCGGCAACGGCGGGGGAATCCTCCTCCTCCTCCTCTTCACCCTCTCGGGCCGCGCTTTCGAGAGTTCCGTCAGAGCGCGCGCTTTTCGGGCACGGCTCTCGCGCCCTCTTTTACGCAGGGTTTCAGCCTGGCCCCAAAAAACGCCAGGAGCCCAATCCTGACCTCAGCGCACCCCCACGGCAGCGAGGAAACCGGAGAGAGAGAGGCGGCGGGGGGGAAGGTAGTGGCGACCCCACACGTGCGCTGCTAAGCATGCAAGCCCCCCCCCCCGATTGCAAAGAAAAGCAAGCGTGAAATCCTGCTGCGCGAGCAGGTTGCCTGCTAGGTTCGCCTCCAATGGCTGGAAAAACACGAGACGCGCGAGAGAGCGAGGGAAGGAGGGAGGGATGCGCCAGCAAGTTGAAAGCTAGGCTCTTCACTTGTTGAAAGCCTGCCTTCCTTCCTTCCCTCCTTCCTTCCTTCCTTCCTTCCTTCAAACCGTGCAAGCCTGTGCGTATCGCTCGGAAGGAGATCAGCACGGCTTCTTCGCCAGGAAGTACCCGGAGAACTTGAGTCTGAACAAAAGTGTTCTGAATGCGTCTCTGTCGCAAGGAAAATCCCCATGGGATTTCTAAAGAAGTATGGTCAGGATTGCACATCTTAATCCTAGGTGAGCAAGAGGTTGCTTATTCGGGGAGCCCCAAAACGTCAGCGATGGAGACACACTGTACGTGCCCAGAGACTTTTGATTTGCGAAGCCATGTGTCCTGAAGCTGCCTGTCTTTACTAGACTCTTGGGTTGGATTTCTTGAGAGAAAACCGACACCCGCACCCACCCGCGCCCGGAGTTAGGATACGCATAGTTTAGAAAGCTCTTTGTTATTCGGTACAGCAAATAGGCTTCATTCTGCCCATTTTGGCCTACAGAGAGTAAAAAAAGCAAGGGCAACATGCTTTGGACAAGCCACAAACAAAATTCTGTCCTAGTTACCAAGTTTAGATCACCTCGGGTCGAGTGAGATTCTGTACACTGGGGCTTGTGCTTTTTTGTAGGAATCTAACGTGTGCTTTAGCTTCTGCTTCAAGCGCTGGTCAAGCTTTAAGCCCCGCAAAGAATTTTTCACTACCAACACACACGGAGACCCATAAAAACGTCCAGCCAAATTCCATGTCCTTCCCACCGCTACCTTTCAGCAAAAGATTGTTTTTACAGCTGAAAGCGCTGCAGAGCCCCAAATGAAGACAAGGGCAGCCTGATCGAGGAGGTTTTTAAACCACAGCGCAGGTCCCTTAATTTTGAGTTATTTAAAACACGCACACGCATCAGCTTGTCTGAGCCGATATGCTCCCAGGAGAGCATATGGAACCGCTATTGGATAAAAACATTTAAGACCTTACGATTCATTTGACTGAGAAAGCTTCCAGGCTAGGTAAGGGCTGCCCATTTATATCTGTGTCCTTTTCGCAATCATATTTCTGCAACCATTTGGGCCGCTAACTATAAGTTGGTGATTAGTGAAGGAATGAAAAATTTGCCCATCAAAGTCTGATGCCCCTTCTATTGTAGACTGTTTTTGTTTACTTCTAAATTCAAAAACCCTTGATTTAAGTTAACAGGTTACTCGGTACTCCGGTGTTTCGTATTTTATTTTCCATCAGGAAATACATAATTGTTAGATTGTTGATTGGAAAAAGGGCTTGAAAATATTGACTGCCAAATCTTTCTCGCTTGGGTTTTAGACAATGCCCGGTCTTTCTTCGCTAATTTCAGAAATCGTAAAGATGAAAACAAATTTCTCTTTATTTTTCCAGGTTGACATCCCACCCCCCAAGTCATCAGGGAAGAAGAAAAACCTCAGGAAAGGCTCTCACGCCCTTTGCTAAACTTTCTGGTTTTGTGAGATACAGGCGGAGCCACGCAAGCAAGGGTAGGAAAAGGTGCAAAGAGTTGAATCGTGATGGTTCTAGACACTTGTTTTATGAGCTTCCTGGAAAGCAGCCATTCCCCCCCCCCTGAAAGACATGAGCAGCAGATCAGAGCCCCCCCCCCCGTTCCCCATGTCAGAAGAAGGAGGGGAAGAGAAGCAAGCAAGAGGTGTGGGCACCAGGTTTTCAGGAGAGCGCGGAGGTCTTTTCTGCTCCGATTCCCAACTCAGCCAATAGGGCTTCACCAGGTTCGCAAGGTGAAAGTTCACCCCAAGGGCAGGCGCGCACTCAAGGCTATTGACTAGCTGGGGCGCGCACAGATTGCTTGTTGATAGGGCGTCGTAAACCATCTTCATTTACCTCTCGCAACTCTTTTTCTCCCCTTACCTCCGCCACTTTTAATTGTCCAAGTAGCTCATAAACCTTGAGGACTGGGTGGGTGAAGCCCTTTCAGTTCTAAGCCGGTTAGTGGAAGTAAAGCACGCTAAACTTCACTGGGACTTCCTCCCAAAGAATCAGCAGCGCCCCTTGGATCGCGGTGGTCAGTTCCCCCTGGACAGTTGATCCCTTGGGGCAGGGGAAGTGAAAACAGCCGACACCTCGCTCCAGACAGGGAACGCATTTCTCCAGAAGCGGTGTCCACAAGAAGGGCTTGCTTTGGAGTAAATGCACCACTGGCACAGGTGTCAGGCTTGCGTCCCGAGCCCGCCCTGTTACGGGCATGGCTGGAAACCGAAGAGGTGCCCACTCCTTTGGTGGTGTGTGTGAGGAATGTGCCCGGGTTTTTGTTTGTTTGTTTTAGATTTGAGCTCAGGGCAGTGTGAACGGTTTTCCTCGAAGAGCAGCCGAGAGAAGTTCCTTTAAAAGAGTGTGCGGGCGCTAAGGCATCAAGAGATATAGGCGGGTGAGATAAGCGGAGAATGAATGCTCAGCGATGGGTAGATCAGCGCCTCCAGCCAATTCCCGTGAACCTTCAAACGAAGAGGGAAACTGGCAGCTCGCTCCCTCGCTCTTAATGGCAGCCTGTAGCCCTTGGGCTCAGGTGTTGCTTTACCTCTTCCTCGGGCACCCCTGGCTGAGGCGACACAGAGGACTTTTTGTCTGCAGCCACCTTGGCGGTGGATCCTTCAAAGTCTCCCGCTCATCCCACAGGCGGCTCCAGAATAAATGGTTGCAAGCAGCCGCCCTTCCCTTCCACCACCAAGTTGGATGAGGAGTTAATCCGCAAGGACCAAAAAGAGAGCGAGCTAGAGGGGCTGCCCGTCCTGGCGACTAAGCCTCGCTCAAGTTCGTTGGCTGCCTCCTCCGGGCTTATTTCCCTGGCATAACACATCTGGTCCCACCAGGGAGGCACAGGGGACAGAGAGGAACCCAACTCACCTGTCCCGTTGCTTCAAAATCTGCCCCTCATCACTCGCCTCTGGGAATCCCCGTTTTGCATTAGTTAAAGTCGGGTCTTTGTTTCAAACGAGTATCTCCGGCAGCTCCGCAGAGCTTGCCTGGTATTCAAGGACCGGGGGCGGGGAGGGGTAATCTCTTTCTATTTTTAAGTCTCAGTTAGATTCTGGGTCTTCATCACACTTCCTTGGGAACAAGTTTCTTCCTAGAGAGAAGACAACTTAAGTCCAAGTTAACCATTTCGAAACGGAAGAAGACGGAGATGGTAACGCATGGCAAAGCATTATAAAAACAGCTTCAGAATAATGCAGTCTTCCCCCCGCCAGGTTCCCTTGTTTCTTTTTATCCCCGCAAAACCGAGGTGATTATTAAGGATTAATCACCTCTTTCCTTCCTTTTTAAATACAAAGTGGCTGCTGCCCGTTCCCCCGCTTTGTTCCTGTTTATGGCTTGAAATTTCAGTCTATCCGACTTGTATTACATTTCTCGCTTCAAACAACCCACTTTCAAACGTCCTCTCTTAATTAATTTAATGTATTTCTTTTCCTTGCGGCTGGCTGGCAGCTCTCGGTGTAGATCAGATTGCCATTTTCCATTATGATTGTCTGTAAAAGGAAGGAAGAAAACAATAAACAGGCTGTTCTTCTAAATAGGATTATTCCTTTCCTCATACACAACACGAGAAGCCCCCGCACGCGCATTTCTCCCGCGCCCTCCTCCCTCTAATTGTTAACGGAGACAATTCGGGAAGAGAGAATAACATGCTGGCTTTTAAAACTCAAATCAAATCAAGGGAAATCTCTTCACAACGAAGTGAAGAAGGGCCTAAATTGGTGGAGTTACACCACCATCTGTCGTTAAGCTCTGGGATTACAAACCTCACGCAATAATAAATCTTAATGAGAGCTGGTAACTCTCCCCCCCCTCCCCGCACCATTTCTAACTTGAACTTAGACTCAGTTTAAAACTCAAATTCGACTTGGCAGCCTAGATTACCTAATAAACATTCTGCATGTACCTCTCTTGTCCAGTCACCATCTGCCTCGTTTTCTGTCTATGAAATCTATACGGCCCTTAAGTTCCTTCCACCTTCAAACATTTCATGTTCTGTCCAGGTGTCATTGAACTACTTCTCCCCAGGCTGCCTCTAAGGCCATTTGCTGGGATCCAAGAGCAGGAGAAAGTTTGCCCTTGTCTCTGCTTGAGATGCCCATAAGCAATTGGTGGGCCACTGTGTGAGACAGGATGTTGGACTATATGGGCTGCGGCCTGATCCAGCAGGGCTCCTCCTGTGTTCTTATGATGGACACTGGGCTCCCAATAGATCTGGAAGGCCCTTGGTTTCTTACTCCTTTTGTGGGCAACTTGGTGATCTGTATGCCTCCCCTTATGTCTCCTATTTACTGCAAGTAAATAATCAAGAAGGAAGAAGGGCTGCATGCAAGGTAGACCCTTGCTTTCAAGCCAATCTGCAA
Source organism: Aspidoscelis tigris stejnegeri (assembly GCA_023333525.1). Lineage (NCBI taxonomy): Eukaryota > Metazoa > Chordata > Lepidosauria > Squamata > Teiidae > Aspidoscelis > Aspidoscelis tigris. The sequence continues at coordinate 62,568,164 of JALMGA010000005.1, read as the reverse complement.
CTAGAAGCTTCATTTAACTTGTTCCTCAATCAAATGCAGGACTAGCTCACTTTGAGTATGCAGTTAAACACTGTGCTTTCTTCAAACTCTTAGGATATTTAGCCCACATCCACACAAAGAGTGTTTTTCCACTGTCACTAAAAGTGCCCATTAAGTACCCATTAATGGGTACAAAAATGCCATTACATACCCATTTATAGGTACTTAATGGGTACTTTTAGTGACAGTGGAAAAACACCCAAAAATAACAGAGGTAGTGTCCACATGCTGGAGCCTTGATCCACATTGAAGGCCAGAAAATGCACTTACAAAATCCATTTTCTGGCCTTTAATGTGGGTTGGAAGTGGAGACGACAACAATAGCATCTGCATGATACCACCTCTAAGCTGTTTTTTTAAATATGTGTGAATGTGATTTCACTCAGTAAGGTTCATATTCACATAACATTAGATTATAACTGGCAGATCATAATTGTTGCAGCATTTTCTAATGTGTCCTGCTCTTGCTTTTAATGCTGCCTATAAACTTCTCTGAGATTTAAAAACAAAAAGCGATAGATGTGTTTATTTAAGACATTACAAGAATTTGATTCCGGTTCACATTTGATCCTCCAAATAGCACTGGATTACAGTAGCCAGTTATCCCTGACTATTGCTTATTGGGATGATGCTTAGCAAACTTGAAAGAAGAAGAGGCTTCCCATAATTGGGTGTAGATATGCTGTGACTCAGCTACCTTCTCCCATTTCACCAATATAGCTTCAATCTTAAGGGCTTGTTGTTTTCTAAGAGGTTTATTTCTGTACAGATGCCTTTCTGAATTACAAAGTGGTATGGCAAGGAGCATTGGATTTAGAAAATGTACATTGTACATGAAGGTCAAGTGAGACAGGGTGGTAATAGTTCTGTGTACCAAAGCATCATACATGAAAAATCTTTCTCCATAACTTCCCTTCTTGAGTATTTCTTTTGATAGCTGAGCAGCTCAGATATTGGAAGAGCAGTTACTTTTTTGAAAAGCAGATTGTGAGAAAAGCCTTAGGGACATAAATGGTGGCTGTTCGGCTCCAGAATTCATCCAGTACCTTTCATTTAAGGGTATGTTCAGACATATAGTTAGGGGCATCCCTGGAACGAGTTAATGACCCAAAGGACAAACTTAAAATAAATTTTAAAATGCTTTACCCCTAGGCCTCTGTACGTCTGCCCCTTCCACAGATGTGAGAAAACCACTAGGGGTGAGAAGGAGTTAAGAGTGGATGGGGTGGGAAAGCTTTGAACCTCCTTGGCCAATCAGGGCCCTGGAAATTGGTGGCAGCAGCAAATCAATGATGAGCATTTGTCACTATTGAGGGTTTACTAAGCTTCAAGGTAAAGGCCACAAGAAAGATTGGAGGCTTTTAGATGATTCTTTTAAAAAACTGTGTGTGGTGGTGGTGGTTCTATATTCACAAATGGAGTAATCCTTTAGAAATATATGCACCGCCAAAATGCTCTGTGTGATAACACCTTAAGTCTTGGGTACAGAAACTAGTCATCAGTTTTAGTCACCACAACCATTTATGAAGGATGATGGGAACTGACGCCTAATAATGTAGAGAGCTACAATTTCTAGACTTCTGTGATAATTTCCTGGAAATGGAACTGTTGTTCTCTTGTCTAGTTTGGCATTTATTCACAGACTACAGTAGTACTGTGGGCATGATATTTTGCCAGTAGATCCAATTTTCCTTTTGGCTGTTCCCAAACAACTACAGAAAACAATTGTACTTAAAGTCCATTGTCTTTATTTTATAAATCTACAATGGGATAAGAATAGTCTGTCTTTCCAACGCCCAGCTGGGACTAGTAAAGCCCTCCCACAAAAGTCTGTCCACTGTATATTTTGGCACCAATGCTGAGTGATCCCTATAAACTTGCAATAGACACACTCCAGGATGGTGTGAGACCTGTGAGAAATGGTATAGTAATATCCCTGATATGGATAAATTTGATGCCCTTAGATAGCAGTGGCTTCTTTACTTGGGACAACACCCTCATCAATGCTTTGGTCTAGTGAGCCAGACTCTTATCTGGGAATACTGGGTTCGATTCCGCCCTCCCCCATGAAGCCAGCTGGGTGACTTTGGAATAGTCACAGCTGTCTTCTGAGCACTCATAGCCCCACCTACCTAATAGGGTCTTCTGTTGTTGGGAGAAGAATAGAAAGCTTTATTAGGTCCCTTTAAATGGGTGAGAAAAGCGGGATAGAAAAGCCAACTCTTCTTTTTCTTCTTCTTCTTACTACTTGGAGTAAATTATATACAACATTTATTAACGATACCTTACTGCTGGAGATGAAAGAAGGACTACTGAAATTATGGGCATACTTACCTGTGCCCTTGAGGATTAAGGGGTGGGGTGGGGTTTTGTTGTTACAAGTTGTGTCTTATATGTTAATGTATATCTAAAAGCAATAAATAAAATATGGGGGGGAGAGTAGTCTATCAAGTCACCAGTGAGCAAACATAAAAAAGGAAGATCTTAAAACATTTTTCATGATATATAGCCTGATATGTACATCTACTTTGAAGAAAGTTCTGTTGAATTCAAACAATTACAGATGATGTCCCTTCTACATGGTTTTGCTCTTGCACACTCAGTAAGAAATACTTTTCTCATTTAATGTGGTCTTGTATACTTACAGTAATGCAGTTTAAGCTGTGTCTACATCTCAACAGAGTCTTAACCTCTCTACTGACCGCAAATAGTATGTATATATGCAGCATTGGACCAGGAGAACTTATTTTAGGAGGTGTGTTGATACCCTGGGTCCAGGAGACTTGGTTATTCAGCAGTCTGTGAAATTCAAAGGGACACCCATTACATACATCTTCTGGTTGTCATAGAGGTAGTCAAGCCTGCTGGCTCCAAGGTGGCATGAGACAGGTGAATGCAAAGATGGATGAGTCATTATGCCTCTGCATTCTGTCTGAGGACTGAAGGCACCATCACCACACTCTTTACATATATATGTAGCTTTGGCCTCTATAGTAGTAGTGATTTATTTGGTAGACTGAGGCACTTTCTGCACTCAATTTAGATCCATATTGAGGAGCCAAGCCTCTTAATTCAAATCATGAGCTTCTCATCTGCAGATCAATGAGGCTCTGCCCCCAGTTAATCTGGCTTTGTCTGCACAAGATGGAGCCAGATCTGGATTAGAAGCCGCCTAATCCAGATCTGTAGTAGACCCATTTAATTGTGTCTACAAGTCAACCAAGGGCTTTGTTCTGGATCATGGAAGTCATGCAGATGGCATACCTTCATGATCTGGAACTACGTGGGGTTGTTTTTCTGCGTTGCCGAAAAGGACCCATCTACCCTTGGTCTCCAAGGCTTTGGAGGCGTGAACTTTGCAACTATGGAAAGGTATGGGCTACATCAATGGCATCAGTGATGGATCCTGTTATTCTGAACCCGCTGATCCAGATTAAGTAGTTATACACACACACAAACTACTTACCTACCTAATATTCTTCCCATGCTGCCCCATCATTTCTGTTTTGCCAGCTGAGCCTCCTGAACCTTTAGGAAAAACAGTAAGTTTTGCATCAGTAAGTTGGGGGTCTGCAGTTCCTCACTCAAGTTCCTTGCATTACAATTCACCAGTTGTAGCAATAGCATAGCTTTGTACTACATAGAGATATTCAGGAACTAAACCACAGCATTATGTGAGGAATAACTATATTTGTAGTTCAGTGTTCTAACTTTTTATCAAAACAAAACAAAACTCTTTCATGCCTAAATTGTTCTCTTATTGCCTAGCATTTTAAGAGAAATAATAATGGTGATACCAGTTCATCCCTTCATCTAACGCACTTTCAATTCTTAGACCAAAAAGGCATAAAAAAGGAGGAAAGTGAGAAAGGGGTTGCAAGATACAAAGAGGTCGACAGCTGTTGAAACTCCATTTCTATTTCCATTTATTCTGTGTTTCTGCCTATCCTTGCCAGAGGAAGCTCTAGGTGGCTAACAGAAAAATAAGTGAAAGAAATACCTCAATAAAGGTCATAAAACGTAGTATTACATCTGTAACTCATAAAGCAATGAATAACCTTAAGCAACACTGAAGCAAAGTGCAATATTAAATCTGAATTTAGTGCAAGTACCATGGAAACATAAATGCAAAATAAACACGATCACCAGTGAGGGAAGAAGGATGATCAGAACTATTTTTTTCTGTGACTCTCAAGGAGTTTTGCACCCCAGCCTGGCTACCAGTAGGGCTCATCACCTTGGTTCAGCTGTTGCCAAATAGGCAGCAGTTACCTGTAGAAAGACTGGAAACACCAGCCAAACAGTCAGGTCAGACAGAGCAACAGATAGACAACTCCCTTATGTAGCCACTGAGCCGGAAAATATGAATGGTACATTAATGGTGATGATGATGATAAACTTTTTAGTCCAATGTCCCATTCACAGACTGGATTCATTCCTGTGATTCAAATCCTAACCAGGGACCTTACAATAAGAAATATCACCTTAGAACTTAAGCTGTTGAATAAGTCACTTTTTTGTATTGTCACTGTTGTTACTGCTCCTGTCCTTACATGTTTAGAGGGTACCTCAAAAGATAATTTTGTAGTGTGCTTCCCCCACCACCACCATAACATTTTTCTGTGTCTTAACTTATAAGCCTCTATGGATTTCACAAGGCTAACTATAGTTTTTCTGCCCTCTCTCCTTTGCCATCAGCAGCTCCATTTATATCTGTCTTGTACAAACTTGCATGGGGGTTTGCATTAGGATCAGCAGGAATGGTTCTGCTGCATGCTATGCACTGGGAGGTATTGCTTCCTGCTGAGCTGTTGAACATGGCTTACCAGAGCTTCACAGAGATGGGGCAAGAGAGCAAGTGGTATAACAGCTGTAGGAAAGAAGCCTTTATTCCACAGAAACTAGATCTATTTCTCTGAGACTCAAGCAAGTCATATTTTGATATAAAGACTCCCACAATGTGGATGTTCCTCTGCTAGAATGTTTTGGGTGGCAACAGGCAGAAAGAGTGTGATGATGGAGTTAGACCTTTAATTTATAATGACCAGGCTGTAAAAAGACAGTGCCTTTTTGTCATTTCTGAAGTACGTTTGCTTTAATGGTGAAGAGAATTTATCTTTGAATAGGAACGAATGTACAGATTATTGAAAACTGCTTCACTTAGCTCATTCTGCACACTGCACCTCCTGTTTTTGGAAAGAATGCACTTGAAGATTTGATATTATACTGGCATTGGGAAAGGGAAAGTATATTGGCAAAGGTTTATGAGGGGTGTCTGCAACTGAAAGAAAACATTACATAAATGTTAACTAGAGGGGCATATTTGTTTTTTATATACCAAAGTCTGTTTACAGAGCCTCTGAGTATGTATGAAACTTTCTATTAGAGTATGAACTGACCAGAAAGGTGCAAAACTGTCATATTTAACATGGTCTAGAGTCAGTGGAGAGGAGAAGGTCAAAGTTAGATTGGTTGAGGCTTGAGATTGCGTTCACCTGCTAGCAGAAGAGTGACGCTGTTGTAGCTGTCCTGATTTTCATGTTTTACTACAAATATTTACAGAATTCAGGCTATATATGGAAAGGTGAAAATACCACCTTTAATGGATTACAAATATGTACTAGCAACCACTATAATCATAAACCAAATATTTATATATTTATTTTGTGTATTTATAGCTCACTGTTTTTCCTAAAGATTCAGCTGGCTTATCTGGCAAAACAGAAATGATGGGGAAGGATGGATGGATGGATGGATGGATGGATGGATGGATGATAGGTGCATGTGTCTGTGTGTATATATAAAACTGGAACAGTAATTTCCATATACAATATATTAAATTAGTTTTCAATTAATTACAACACATTAAAAAAAATTGCATTGCCCCCTCCCTCCCCTTCCCCCTGAGTTTGCCAGTTCTGGAGAATTCTTTATGGTCCATTTCTTTTCACAATGGAGGTTGTATTTATTATACCTTGTATTACTAGGCTCCCTGCATTATAGCTTATTCATGTAATGCATTCAAAGCCAACCAAGCTGGTTCTGATCCATAACAGGGCAGAAACTGCATAAGGAGTAAGGGAAAATCTTGAAAAAATGCTGCACAAATAACTGTGCCACCACCCAAGCTACCTGTGTTTTTGCCAGCCATACTTTGGTCACAGGATGAATAGCAGGGGGAAAAAACAGTTAAAAATTGTAAAATACAAATTAAAATTAAAGCATTAGAGAAATTTGTTTCTTGGAAACCTTTCAAGTTTTGAGAATTGTATGACATGATAAGATACATTAATTATATAAATGTAATATAAAATACAGTTTAATTTGTTCCCATATCATCTTTCATGTCACTGGTGTAGCAATAAATGTTAAAGTTCTGGACCACATCAGTACATACCTCAAATTTAGGCCCTTTCTGCACTGGGCCTTTCTGGATTATATCCTGGAATAGGGAACTTTCATGCACATGCTGCTGCAGACCCTGTCTGGAACCCTTGCTGTATTCTACACTAGTATGTGGATGACAGGTCCCTATTCCAGGATACAATCTGGAATAAGACCAGCGCAGAAAAGGCCTTACATTAGCAAAAACAGTCTAAAACAGGCTGTGGAAACAGTACCGGAGTATTAACATAATGCAATCTTCAGATCTTTAGTGTTAAGGGGTCCTTTCTTTTGGCTGTGTTAAGTTCACCTCGTACAGTGAACTAAGAATTGTCAAAAGATGTTAAAGCCACTGAAATTTACACTCCTGGGGTGTTTTTCCACTAGCATTAAGGACCCATTTGGTTCAGAGCAGGAAGACCCCATTTCCACTATAGACCCCGTTAGAGCCACATTTGTTTCTACCTGTTCTAGGGAAATCCGGATCATATGGGTCCTTCAGGACCATCAAATCTGGATTATACAGCAGCTGTTTCCACCACAATTGAGCAGTGGGGTCTATAGGCGGCTGGGAGGGGCACCCATGGGGGGCTGCCCCAAAACTCAAAGCTTCAAAGCCTGTGAAAGCAATGCCTTTGCCAAAGGCTCCAGAGAATCTTCAAAGTTTGCCACTCCGAAGGATCTTCAAAGAATCTCTGGAGTGTCTACAGAGATTGCACCTCCTGTCCCCCAAAACACCTGGGGTGACAGGTGAGCCCCATGGGGTAGATCCAGATTCGCCACATGGGTGCTTCGTCATTTCCACTGCTATTCCATTGCTATTGGGTGCTAGACCACCCATGGAAATGCATTGGGTACTTCCCTTAAGGATTATCCCCTAAGGATAATCAGGTGAGGTTTTACTTTTTAAATAGAATTCTCTTACTAGATATTTCTTTCAAACAATATTTGTATTCCTAATGAAAGGGGTGTTTTTCCACTGACTTCCCTTAATCCGGATCCAAGATGATCCAGATTTAAGGAATAGGTACTTCCCTTAATCCGGATCTCCCATTCCTTAAATCTGGATCATTCTGCATCATTTAGGAATATCAAAAGGGGTGTCTCAGAGGTACCTCAGAAGGACAATGTGTGGCCCTCGTGTTCCCAAACCTCTAATCTACCTTTTGTAGCACAATGTTCAGGAGAGGGGTAGGGGTAGGGGCAGACTGGTGTATGAACAATCCCATCTCTAAGCTAGCCTCTTCAGAGATGCTCTTTTTTCTGTGACTTATCCCAGCCTATGTTGCTTTCCACAAAGTTTTAAAGAACTTGTTTCAGTTCTAGGACTCCATTGATCTATGCATTAATTACTGGGGATTGAGCAATTATCAGTAAGCAAGTTCCCCCAAAGCTTCTTTATTCCCTTTTATACCACACCTGGAATTGTGGGCTTAATGACTTTAAATGGCAATCTAGGGGTGGCTGCAGGAGTGCAGCACGAATGGGGAATGAGATCAATTTTTGGTCAGTTGTGAAAGGTGAACAGGGAACCTAATAACTGAAACTCTCTTTTGCCTATTCCTCCTTCCTTTCAATTGTGGCATTTTCACTCCCCCTCTTTGCATAGTTTATTGCAAGAAGATGTACCCATTTTGGATGTTGGTAGGGAGTTTCTGTAAACAGATTAGCCAACTGAAGGGCAATCAGATCAAGTCATAATTGTTCCCATTAGGAAAGTGGAGATGTGATTAGGAACAACACGCTCCTGGAGCACCTTGATTATTTTGTCCTTGCACCTGGGTATGTGCAAAGGTGATCCTTCACTGTACACCTCCAGAAATCTCAAGGCCTTTTTCGATACTTATTTACTTTATTACGGTCAGATAGATGCAACAGAGCTACAGTCCAAGCATATCAAAATGTTAAAAAAATAAGGCAACTGTTAATGACTATAGCTCTGCCAAATACACGTACAAGTATGGACCACATGGTGCCAGAGACCACTGAAGAATGGAACTACATCTTGTCTACATAGTGGCCATATTTACCTCACCTGTGTCCACTGACTCAACTCTTCAGTATTGCGACAGATTCTTCCTGCCAGCCACATATATCCCTTTGGGTGCATCCAGACACATTAATACTGTGCAGCGGAATGTGCAGTTGTGATTGGGACATCGCAGACAATGATCGGTGGATTGTCGTCGCAACCAATTATCCCATCGTTATTGTGCATTTACCTTAATCCTGGATTAAGGACATTTGCTGCTCAGTATTCAAATTTTAATCTTTCCGCCAGTCCAGGCAGGACGGCGAGAAGAGATGAACAAGAGCAGGAGGGCAATTCAACTCTGATTGGCTGCCTCATCCTATGTGACTCCATGCACTAACTCAGCTCTCGCAGCGTCTGAGGAGGAAGCTACGGGGCTGCTTTTTAGTCAGGATGACAGGTCGTTGCTGCGCAGAGGTAAGCTGCACTGTTAGCTTTAACTTAGATTTTTTTCTGAAGGTCTAGAAGCAGCCTTTGTTAGATCAGATTGCAGCAAGAAGAGCCTGGCTGTACAGGACAGTGATCTTGCCTTCAAGGCTTGTGAGATACAAGAATATAGTGATGTGAGTACCCGATAGCTGATTTAATTACTGCAGTTATTTGCCTGATCTGGAAAACCTGTATGTTTAGAAATCTTTTGTTTCCCCTGCTTCCAAACATCTTACAACACAGCTTGGATGTAGAGTGTTGAGGGACACTATAAGAGCAAGCACCTTTTCCATTCAGTGTTTTTAGAATCTCTTCAGGTACTTTCCCTGCTGTCACTATTCGATCACCATGCACCTCAGACTACAAGAGGGGAACTCAGCATCTCTGGTTTCCAGTGGTGTCCACAACATCTTTCATTCACCAAGAGCTGAACTTCATTTTTCTTCAAGAACCAACAAGAGCTGGACTTTGTGTGCTGTGCGTGTGCTTGAGTTCTAGAGATCTGTGGGCAAACTGCTCTGCTGAGATCACTTGGAGAACAAGGTTTGAACTTGCTTTCCCTTTCCTGAGAATTGTTGCAAGAGAAATCAAGACAGTTTGATTCCCTACCACCACCAGGGATATAACTGGATTTCTTGATGTCTTATGAAAGGAAGACCAATTAACATATTGAATTCCTGGACCCTACACCTCATGTCACTGATACCAGGTGGTGATAACTGGTGCTTCTGCTTTCCATTAAGTCTTGTGCTGTGAATGGTGAAATCTTCAAGTTAGCTTGTGTGAGTGTCTTTGTGTAAGTGTTCTGTAACTTTTATTTGTGAGTCAGTTTGGTCCCGTGGTTGGGGATCTAGCCTCTTATCTGAGAATACCGGGTTTGATTCTGCTCTCCTCCATGAAGCTAGCTGGATGACCTTGGTCTAATCACAGGTCTCTTCTGAGCTCTCACAGCCTCACCTACCTCACAGGATGTTTGTTGTGGGGAGAAGAACAAAAGATTTATCAGCTGCTTTGAGTTGCCTTAAATGGGTGAGAAAAGCGGGTTAGAAAAGTGAACTCTTCTTCTAGGGTAAAAATGGGATATGGGGATTCTGTGGTGTTCCCTTGTTTTAAGACACGTTGTGATGTGACTTTTTGATCGTCTTACCCAGCAAGGTGTCACACCCCACCTTAAAGAGAGAAGCATCTCCTTTTGTCCAAAAAGAGCTATGACTTCTCAAACATTAATTGTGTCTCATGCATTCATCTTTGAGGAGCAGAGGAAGAATCCTGAGCCTATGTGCTGAGCTTGAGTGGCAGAGAGGGCTGCTCCCATTGAATTATCCTTATGTTCTGAAAACAGTCAGTGGCATGATATATAACATGATTGATGCAAGTCATCTTAAGTGCTCTGTGCAGTCTATTTAATCAAAATGACCCAAGGATATTCATGCTGACAGTAAACTCCGGAAGACAGCGATATTCACCCATTGCAGCAAAAATCATAAACAAGCCTGGTTCCAAGATTGACAGTATTTATTAAGGCAACAGTCAAAAGAGATGGGACTGACAGGGGCTTAGGGTGCTGGATTTCAACAGACTACTAGAGATGTGCGTGTACTAAAATTGTGTGTTCAATTCACCCTTAAACTGAACACTTGTTTGTTCAGTTCTGCAACCAACAAGTTTAACTGATTAAACAGTTGTTCATGTTTGATTTCAAACTGGTTTGAAAACAAAAAATACTATTTTCAAAGGCAAAAATACAGCAAACACAATCCATTCAATCAATTCCCATGTGCAGATGGGGAATGGGCCTAGTTCAATTGAATAGTTGGCTCTTCGAACTACTGCATGTTTGGTTCAGTTCAAGCACCTGTGAAAAAGCTGGTTTGCGGTGAACCACAAACCAGCTGAACCAATTAGGCATTTCTCTGCAGAGAACAGTTCATCTAGTCCAGTTCAACTAGTGAAGTAGAATCTGATGGTCACTTAGTTTTCCTCTTCTCCAATGTAATGGTGACCTGTACAGATGTTCATATCTTATATACTACTTTACTCTGATAGACAAGGGAGGCAGCAGTTTAAAATATATTTTATTTCATTTTGAAATTATGTCTGTCTTGCATATCCTATGCATGTGATATACAGCAGTGCCATAGAACTCAGTGAAACGTGCTAGTCAGTTTTTTTATTCCTTCCGCAGTTAAACTACCCTGATTGAGTTGACCAATTAATTATGCCTACACTGTGAGTACACATTCTACTGAAATCAAAGAACTATGCGTCCTTGTATAGTATTTCCGGATGGTTATATATATGACAATCTAGAACAACCAAGGCGGGAGTTTCTGCTGGCTGCACAAGTTCTATGCACACACTGTGTGCTTTCAGTTTTATCTTTTATCTGAGGACCTAGAACTTAAGAAAAGAGAAAGACAATATAAGCAGCATTTAGTCCTTCACCATCTAATTTTGACCCAGTCTGAAGAGGCAGGTTTAGGAATTGCTACATGGAATCCAGCTGGGAACCCTGATCTGCTTTTCATACAGTGACCCCAGGTGGGATTTTAAATTCACACCAGATGCCCATTCTGTGACTAACACTGTTTTTCCGTTAGGATACGCTGGCTGTTCAGTAGTCTGCTATGAACTAGAAGCAATAAAACCAAGTCAGAACCAAAAGTCAACTGGTTAGAATTGAAGGATAAACCAAAGGGTAAAGTATAAACCAAGGGACTTTTTGCACTTGACCTTATTCTGGAATATATCCTGGAATAGGGTTCTGCTGTGTGTATGCCAGTGCAGACTGTGACAGGCCCCAAGGCAAGACCTGCCATAGTCTGCAGTAGCTTGCAGACAAAAGCCATGTAACCCAAGGTATATTTCATAATAAGTGCAAATGTGGAAAGGACCCTAATCTGACTAACCATCTGGGATCTTTTTGCACTGGCTGGTGTGGTATGATAATACTATACCAGTCAAGATAAGGTAGTAGTACCATGGCAGCCATCTGCACTTTGAGTGCTAGAAAAACTCTGCACTGGGCCAGGGTAGGCTGGGTCGCCATAGCAATGTCCACGGCAACACCCAGTGTGCGCTCAGATATTGCCATGGTGGTCTGGACTGTGTGCACAACTGTGCAGCAGCAATTGTGCCACCGCACCCACATGCCACATCCAGAAGACGGTGCCGATGCAGCGTCCAATCACAAGCTACTTCCTCCTTATAACTGTGTGGACTGCTTTTTAGCAGTCTATTGCTGGATGGGTTTGGGGAAGCCTGGGGCAACTTCTGGTGAGTAGAATATGCTCTGTAACTGACCAGACATTATTAATTACAAAGTTGTCTCTCTCTTGTTATATCTTCTGGGAGAGCTCATATTCTTTCTATTAATGCTTTCCCATTTAGGCCCTAAATTACTTGGCCCCTAAATATATAAAAGAACCCCTTTTTCCATATCAACCTTCCCATGTGTTAAGATCTGGAGGCGAACGCCTCCTTGTTGTCCCACCATCCACAGTAGGAAAAGGGGTGGGCACCCAGGAGAGGGCCTTCTCAGTGATGGCCCCTAGGCTATGGAATAGTCTCCCCCTTGAAGTGCATCAGGTACCTTCCCACTTTTCAGACACTGTTAATGTTTTAATATATACTGCTGTTGTTTAATATACGTTTGATTTTAAATGTTGTTACTTGCCCTGAAACCTTCAGGTATAGGGCAGGATAGAGAATGAATGAATGAATGAATGAATGAATGAATGAATGAATGAATGAATGATACATTGCCGAAGTCCCAAAGAGATTCCTTGGGCTTTGCAGATTTCATTATTGCCACATAAAAAGTACAGCCTGAGAAGTTGTTATTTACCAGATAATGATCAGAATGGATGTTAGTTGACTAAATCAAGTAGATTTTGCCTATCGTCCTATGCACGTGTGTCAGGGATGGCTCATGAATGAGATCTAGTGGGACAAAAAAGGTAGAGGACTGGGTCCAAAGCCTTGCCTTCATTTTCCAAACCACATTCTGGTCAATTACACATCAGAAGATGTTTTGAACAGGTGAAGATGAAATTTCTAGCCTGTAGCTTGCCACCTGAGGCCAATTCGCAATTAGGCCTCTAGTCAACAATTAGTGTAGCTCCGGTGAACAGCATATGTACATCCACTAGGCTGCTACAGCCTAGAAGTATGCTCACCCTCACTAAAAGTGCACTAATTGTTGATTAGGTGTGGAGCTCCACACCTTAACCAACATTAACTAGAAGCTTACCTGAAGCATCTGGTGGTGCAACCATTTGTTCTTCCAGCTCGCTGTGTGTGGTGGTCGGGGAAGATAGTGTCCGTGCAGGCGTGGTGGTGGCCATAGTTGATTAATCCTGGGATCGGTCATAGGGTTGCAAGAGGGGCATTTCATTGGTGACGGAGCAGTGGGCACTATGTGTTTGATCATGGGTGCTGACATAATTGGCCACCACAAGTCCCTGAGCTTGAACACTCAGCTGACATCAGCCAATCATGGCAGCGAGGAGATGGGACTTTTGGCTTGGAGGTGGTGGTGCAGGCTGGTAAATGGGATGACCATTCACATGTTTGGCTAGAAAGGAATGCTTTGGGTAAGCTTTCCTCCAGGCAAATGCGAATGGTCCACCTGTATCTGGAGTTTACTGGCCCTAGTTTATGGCAGCCTAATCAGGTAAGTGCAGAAAGGCCTCTGCCTTCCAATTCTTCTCAAAACCTGATCTGCAAGCTGTTCTATGTTAGGTTTGAAATATTAGGCTGGGATCCTAAGCACATTTACTAGGGAACCATGCTCTACTGAACACAATGGGACTTCCTTCTAAGCCAGTGATGGTGAACCTTTTGAGCTTGGTGTGTCAAAATTTGCAAGAAAACCTAGCTTAACTCGGGTGCTGTGTCACATCTAGAAATATCTATAATTTTGTGATATTTGTAGCTCTAGTAAAAAAAGTTATATTTTTGATATATGTATTTTATTAAAAGCAAAAATAATTCCTTACATTTGCTAAATCTTCAACTGAATGTTGGTATTTCGTACACTTCAAGAACAAGCAGGCACTATACACCCAAGTGCCAGGGTGACCACGTGTGTCACCCAAAAGGGCTTGGTGTGTCACCTGTGACATGCATGTCATAGGTTGGCCATCACTGTTCTAAGCAGACCTGTCTAGAAGTGTTCTTATAGCTTTTAAATAGGTTTATGTGTTTCGTGTGCAACACTGTTTGTATTTTCACTTTAGAGTACCTATCATGATATTGTAAATCTAGTGTTTAGTTGTGTTTTATTGTCACATCTTGCCATCTTGATATATGTGCATATGCCTGAGCACACGTGCATACATACCCCTGCTCATGAGGGTACAGTGTGACTGTAAATGAAATAGGAACCTAAATGAATCCTCAGTAATAGCCTGTATAGTGTGTAAGAGTAATGTGTACAATAAACCTTGCAATGAATAATGGCTATTTGGTGCCACCTAGTGGTTCATAGACTATCAAATTGATTTAATGGTGGCAGCTGCTAAGTTACTCTAAAAACATTTTAAAGCATTTTCAAACTGATAAGAATTTACTATTTTGCACATGTATGCAGTTCATATATATTTCTTTGTACATTGTGTGGTTTCACGATTACTACCAAATATATATATGTGGTGGGGTGATGGTGAGTAGTCTGGAAGCCTCCAGTACCAAATTCCTAAGACCTCTTCTGCCTGCGAAATATTGTATGTATGACATAAGAAGAACAAAAAGCATGAGTGAAGCATCCCAAAACTGTCTCCGGTCCGAACAAGGAGTGACAGCAGCTTCCCCATCTCTCCTTGGAATCAAGCCTGGATCTTTCATAAGCAAATTGCTTCTCAAGTGGCTAATCTGTGTTTTGATATTTACTTTTTTGAAAAAGGTTGGTTGAATGGAAGATGAACAGGGGCGATTTTGCACTTCCCTTGCCGTCCATTCAACAGGAAAGGAGCACAATGAACCAACATTGACTAGCAGTCGCGCTTGGAGCGCTAGTCAGTGTTACCCATTACCCCTCACAACTGAATACTTTGATTACAGGGCCAGTCCTCTTCAGCACCTGTGGGACTGCACATGCGTCAGTGCTTTCGCCATGACACTGACACTCTGCACATGTGCAATCACATCTATGGTTGTCTGAGTTGCTAGCATACCTGGGCAGCACCTCAGAGGACCCCAGAGCTGCCATTGGCCAGAAAACTAGACCTCCCCTCAAATAGCCCGGTACTGTCCTCATGTGGGGGAAAATAAGTAGACTCTGCTCCAAAAAGGAGATGGAGTCCTGTTTTCATCAGTACTTTTTTTCCTCTAGATGTCGGAAGGATAGTCCTCATAAAATCTGGAAATAAGGAATTGCATGGGGATGCCTGGATGCCGAAATCGGATTAATTACGTAAGTCATGGGGTTGGTCCTTCCCGAATTCAGATTCAATTCGGATTAAAATGCACATGGGGATGCACCCTAAGAGAACTATTCCCAGCCATTGTAGCAGCACTATCCCATGGATGCTTCTTTAAAAAAATAAATACTGATATTGATTTGATCATAGAAATGTGACCATTTCTGCTCGAGAAGGTGGAAAGGATTCAGTTCTGCTAAGCTATACCCTTCCTCAATGAAGTAGTCAGATTTTTGCAGGGGTGAAGGAAGTCTCTGTGGGCTAAATTACAAGCGATGCTAAATGTGTCACCACCACACATGTCCCCTTTGGAGCCATAATGAGCCACTGCAAGCTCTGCTCTAATATTTTTTTGTAAGGTTCAGGCACACAGGAAGTGTCCTTTCCCTCTCTCTCCTTGTAGCCCTGACACTGCACCTCCCCATGGGAGGGAACTTCTTCAGTGCTAATGGAGTTTCCTTCTTGTCGTTGCAAACAGCAGGATTTGCAGGGCTGCTCATTGAGGAACAGATAGGGGAGGAAAGGGTTAAGCCTTTGCAGAGTGGCTACTTACAGTTCTAAGGGGAGACGTACGTCACCTCTTGTTTGGCTGGCCGTGTGCATGAGGACCCCTGCAGCAAATCACGGGCCTGTAAGTTATTAAGTGAAAGCAATTCAGCTGAAATCGATGAAGTGCACTTTAAGGAAACATATTGAGGATGATGCTGTGAGGGTCCCATCCGTTTTAAATCTGTGTGAAACTATAAAATGCAGTTTCATTGCTAAAAGTGATTCCCAGTGATAATGACAGGTAGCAGCTTTGAATTAACTCAGGCTGCGCTTTCGTTTGGCGTTACTCAGGCATTTATAGAGAAGCAAGAAATAAACTGTCTCCGTGTGGTAAATTCCATGAAACAGCCTCCTTTTCCCCTTCCAGGCACTGTTATTTATTGTTCTCAGTGTGTTCGTTTTGAATGCACTTTTATATTGACTTTAATGTGACTTCTGCATAAAGGATGGAACAGAAATAGAAACAAATAATAGAAATATAAGCATAAATATTAATGCTTTTGAAGATGATGTTACAAAGGAAAAAAGGCCTGTTTTTAAAGGGTGCATACATCCGCCAATTTTAAAAAACCCTAGCAGACCTGGTTTCCAGGGAGTACCTTTTCAAATCTGACCAGAAATGGTCAACTTCCTTGACCATTTGCAGCCTGGCATTAAAACTTCCAGGTGCAAAACTGGAAATGACCCAAGAAGTTAGTCTTGTGGTGAGAATGTCGTACTTTTATCTGGTAGTCTCCAGTTTAATTCTTCACTTCTAGACAAAGCCATCTGGGTGACTTTGGGATAGTCACACATGTCTTTCTGAGCTCTCACAGCCTCACCTACCTCACAGAGTATCTGTTGTGGGAGGAGGAACAGAAGGTTTGCCAGCTGCTTTGGAGACAGGCCCCTTAAAGGTGAATGTGGGGTATAAAAGCCAACTCTTCTTCTTTTAAACTCATGTGAAACACACATCCAAGAGCCTGGGATATAAGGTGCTTCCTGTCCCTTCTACACAGAAGGAGAGGAAGTGTCTGGTTTAGAAGGTGAAACCACAATCATAAAAACTCAACAAGACAGTGGCAGGCTAATGCAGAACTCATATTATTAATATCCGAGGTTTTGCAAATAAGTGTTGCCAAAAGTAGCATTTGCATAATTTCAGATTTCAGGGGATATGGATTCTATTTATTTGACTGCACAGGCTTACGGTTTAACAGTAAAATGCTGGATTCTGATGATTTGAGAAGCAAAGAGGTAGTGCTTCAATTCCACTTAACTAGGAGTCACACTGAATTCAATGGGAGCTACTTGTACCTAAAGATGCCTAGGGCTGCCTATAGTGTTTGTCAGGGACGGCACTTGTTAAGCTACTTAGCAATATACCACAAGAATCAGAGAGGCATATTTTAAAAAATCAGTGGGGAAATCAATACATCTTACTTAAGCTATCAAAAGTGCTCCTGATGCTTAAATTGCTAAATAGTGCCTGGATCAACTAAGATGTACCTTATATTCTTCATCTTTGAGGGGGGGGGGTGTTATTGTTTTTTAAAGATTATCTGTTTCAACAGTTGTACCAATTTATATCAGGAGTTTCTGTAGCTCTGTGGTAGAGCAAACCGCCTGGAAAGCAGCGGGTTCTTGGTTTGATTCCCAGCTTCTCCCCAGAAGTAGGCAATGGCAGACCACTTCTATATCTCTGCCTAGAAAACTGCATAGAGGTGGCCATAGACATGCCCATGCAGTCAACTAGTAGACTGCCATGACTCAATGGTGCCTTTCTGCAAGAATGCGTAGAGTTAGCTAACTAACAGATATGCTTAGGATTTAAAATAGAAAAACTGAGATTATTAGGAAATGCATACTTAAATAAAAAGGCCAAAGTACTGATTACATATTGATTGAATGTACTGTGAAGTAAATTCTGCTGGCATTCTTTCTGGGTAGCGGAGATTGGTATGTATGTATACACAATCTTATCTGCCCACCCCTAACAATTAGGGCTCCATCTCATTCTACTTTTCCTCTTTCTGCAAGGCTGTTCCTGCCCCAAGCTGTCTTTTTATTCCCCTGGTCCCATGACTGAGCTATCATGTGATTATCCCATTTATACAGACACAGATGCATTGTCTCAATACATAGATCACCTTTTCTCCCAGCCCCAAGTAATATGCTCAGGATCACTCTGATGCTGTAAGAAGAACTGATCCAGTCTTATTTATAGGAGACAACATAACTTTAGCTCAAGCTATTTATGGCAGGCACTTGGCATTTCATCTGTACACTCCAAAGGAAGATGTAGGGGAGTAAGAAAGGGAGGATTTCCTCTTGCCTTGTTTGTGATTAGCAAAGGAGAAATACTTTAATATAAATTTTGAAGTTCTAAATGCATGCCTCTGTTGCAATTTGTAAAATAGATCCTTTTCTTTCTTTTTTGCAGAAAGCAGATTTAGTGGACGCCAGAAATGGAGACTTTTGCGTGACTTTTCCAACTGGCATTCTGTTTCCACATTTATTTTCAACATGAAGATACTGAGAAGGAAATGTTTCACATACATTGAAGTCATGACTCCAGTATCCAACTTCAACTCCTATATATTTAAGCATCATCTCCTTGTGCCCACTGAAACACACTGGAAAATAACATTTGTATCCTGTACTGACTGCCTATTATTACATCAGTTTCTACAGTGATAGCTGCAAAGCCAAATAAGAATATTAGGGTGTGTCCCCATGGCTCTTTAGTGCGGTTCCGAGCATGGGATTGGCAAGGGCCGTCCCCATGCATTTTGGATTTGGCACGTGAAAAGCGTGCCAAATCTCCCTAAACCGTGCCAGAAGGGTGCCAAATTTGATACCTGAAAAGAGAAGTCTCGGCACCATTTGGGGGACCGGCATGCATTGCTCAGCGAGCCGGGAATGCACATGGGGACCATCGTGGGCTAATGGGGAGGAGATTGGCACTCACATCATTGGGAGGTGGGGTGTGCTTGCTGTCCCTGCCCTGTCCATTGAAGATTGCAGCCGTTGACTTTTTTAAATGCCGATCGCAAAGGCAGGCTGGAGAACAGCTTAGTTTTTTAATTTTCTGCCATTTCCAAGGAAGTAATTCCCACCCCGTTTCAAGAATGCCAAGGCAGGCTGCATAATGGCTTGATTTTTGTTGCATTTCCCCAGTCGTCAAGGCGATCATAAATAAAGGCTTGATGTTCTGCCTTTTAAAGTTGACAGGCATTCTTTTGGTCCCCGGTGGAGCAGAGGTGCACAAAACTACTCAAGCGCCTACCGCCACTAAACATCATAGCGGCTTTCAGTGTTTCAGTTTTTTTAAAAAAGTTATTATTATGAATGAAGCTTTATTTTTACTTGTTTCTGTGCCTCCCACCTGAGTCCTGCCTTTCAATGTGGCTGCGGGGGGGGGGGGGGGGAATGTGGTACAGGGCTGGGCTGATGTCAGTCCGGCTTCCAATGAGGAGAGAGGGGGTGCTGCTCCCCTGTATCAGGGTTCGGCACGGTTCTCATGGGGATTCTTTCCCGTGCTGCAGGAAATGACATGGAAACACCCAAGATGCATTCCGCGCCTGGCCCATGCATGCCCAAACAGCACCCAAACGGCTAGCATAGGGACGCAAACTCACAGTATCTTCTGACCAGTTTATAATGGTAAGTGGTTGTATGGAGTACAGTGAATCAAAACATATACATACTTTTTTATGTATGTGAAACTTTTAAAATTGAATTTGTTTATTTTTGCACATACTAAATATCCCGCCCCAGCAGACATACCAGCTAATATTCAAAAAACAATAAAGTATTTGTATACCGATGAACGTAAGAACATAAGAGGAGCCCTATTGAATCAGACCGCAGTCCATGTAATTCAGCATCCTGTCTCACACAGTGCCCCACCAATTGCTTATGGGCATCTCAAAGAGACAACAAAGGCAAAACCTTCACCTGCTCTTGAATACCTGCAAATTGCCTTTAGAGGTATCCTGCCTGTCTTCCCAGCCTGAAGGAAGTACCTAGCTATCCATTCTAGTAGCCATTGATACACCTGTCCATGAACTTGTCTAACCTTTTCTTGAAGCTTTCCAGGCTGGTCGCTGTTACCACCTCTTCTGGCAGTGGTAGTCATACCTTTAAGTATGGGTGATTGCAGGTGCTGGTTGGGTGATAACTGGCTGCGGGGGTGCGGTGGGGTGTATGGATTTTGCCTTGGGATGCTGATGCACAATTCACCAAGAGGGGGGTGGTGCATTTTTTCTTAACTGGTGATCACCCAGCCAGTGTCTCAGAATAATTTCTGACTGCAGATATGTCAGAGCTGCCTTGTTTACGTATCTGATTAGAAGACAGTGGTTAGATAGGAAAGTAAAACATTCCCCAGGATTGATATGATCATGTTAGGCACATTGTGGTTTGCTGTTCCTTTCTTTCTCTCAATTATGCCTTGAAAGAAAGAATCATCTTGGGAATGACATCAGAAAAGTTATTTTTGCTAGTTAAGAACATAGGAATACTGCTGGATCTGGCCACAGCCCATCTAATTCAGCATCCTGTGTCACACAATAGCCCACCAATTGAGATAATAAAGCTTTTGCAGTAATAAAGTACCCAATTGGCTATATTAGGAGAAGATTTCTTCTAGCATAATGTTATGATGCATGTTGTTAAAATCAAACATGAATAGCAAGTGTGCAAAATCCGAATCAAAAGAAGCAAGTGGACATTGATGGCATGGAACCGGCACCGAAGGTCACAGTTCATCTTGGCTACTTGCAGATGTTGTAAATGCAGACACCATCCCACTTTGGACGCTGACTCTGTACTGGACTCTTCAACACTTGTCGGCTTCCCACTAAACTCAAGACATATTCCTGTACAAGACATATTCCTGTATGAGTGGTTTCCCACTTCTGACCTTGAACTGCCTGGTTATAGTTAAACTGCCTGGTTCTGGTTAAACACTCAGAGGCCAGCTCACCATACTCTGCAAATCCAAGCAGTCCAAGATCAGGCTGTCGCAGGCCTTGGCAATAGTGGAACAGGTCAAAGACCTGAAGTGGAAGAGACAGCTCAGATCTCTTCCCTTGAACCGAAAGTGGCAATTTTCACACTTTAATGGGACGGTGTCCCATGGATGTTAAGATCATGGAAGGTCGTTGACAGGGAAACATGTATGTGGCAACTCAGCCAAGCCCTGCCTTCCCCAGCCTCTGCAGAGTAACGCAGGTTGGAAGCAAGCTGCCAAGCACCACAGTCACCTGCCAGATCCCAAAGGGCTTTAACTTAAAGTTCCCTTTTCTGGTACCCTGTTTTATATGCCCAGAGTAAAGGCTCCCTTAAAGCAGCACACTGACTCCCTTGCAAAGCAAAATATAAGTTTATTGTTACAAACAAGTAGAAAAAAATAAAATAATAGAAGCAAGCTTGTGGTTTGGCTTAAAAGTCTTTAAGTTGCTTAAGAAGAAAAGTGTTGCTGAATTGAGCTTTCCCGCTTTAATAAATTGCTTCCCCAAAAATCTATAGTCTCTATTAGGCACCCATGTAAACCTAATAGTCCAAAAGCCTCCTTTTCACCAGGCTTTCCCTCTCAGCTCCGAGACGAGAGTCTCTGCAAAATCACACCCAGAGTCTGCAGCAGTTCTAAGCCCCCATGCAAGTTCTTCCCTCTGAGACCGAGAGAAGACCGCCTACGCAGTTTCCCGGAGCAACGCTCCTTGATCCCCCTCTAACCCCGATGCATGTGTGTGAGAGAGAGAGAGACCCCGAGCTGCTGCGTCTGCTGTCTTTTATATTCACGATCTTGCAGCTCCCATTGGTCTGTTTTTGGCAGGCTGGCATGGCTTTCGGAGATGCTCCTCCCCAGCTGTCACTCAAGGAGCTCCGAAAGCCCGCCAAACTGCTGCTCAGCTGTCTAGCCCCTGGCGCAAACGCCACAATGTGTGAGTGCCTGCTTCAGTGAACACCAGGCCATTACTACTGTGATTGTATGACATGGTGAACGACTATGCAGCTGCAGTCGCAGCTATACACAATACAGAACTTCTTAATGTACAACAAATAGTAGAATTTCTGTGGTTTCACAGTTATGCCTTTTCCTCTCATGATACTGAATGTAAGCTTGCTACATTACGAATGACCATAATTTTATGATTGCTTTAATAATGACAAAGCTTCAAAGTCTTAAAGTTATTTACGTGATGAATGTAGATGTTACATACAGATTGAAGGTGTTACAGTAGTGCTACCAGTCTGAAGGCCTTTGGAGAGACGACCAACATAGTTAACAAGCCATGGCTCCTATTAATAGACAAGAGCCCCTTTCGCAATGTCAACTGTAATATTAATCCTTGTTTTAAATCACAGGGTCTCAAATATCAGCTGCCACTACTCTGACGGGTCTCTTTCAGTTTATATCAGAGAACCCAATGGAGTCTTTTGAAGAACATGGCCGTATTAGCAAGGAGAACTTATTAGAAGTTCCTACTTTAAATGATTCTCTTTCTGAAGATGAAGATGTTAAAGCAACACTTCAGCCTCGTTTCTCCCCCAGTCCCCGAAGGCGAAATTCAGATTCTTCTGAAGAAATGGAGCCAGAAACTCCTTCAACCATTACAAGAAAAGTTTCTTTTGCTGATGCATTTGGTTTTGACCTTGTATCTGTTAAAGAGTTTGATACCTGGGATGTTTCAAATACAGTACCAAATGATGACTTAGAAGATGAAGTTGCACCTGTGGAGGAATTCTATTTAACTCCACTGTTTACACTCCCTGCCACACCAGAAGAACTTTTGCAGAAAGTGCGCACACAGAAAGTATGGCTACAGTCAGCTGAATTTCTGCCAGGGATAACATGTATGACGGGCATCATCCGTGTTCTGAATGTTTCCTTTGAGAAATTGGTCTATGTCCGAATGTCTTTGGACAACTGGCTGACTTACTATGACATTTTAGGGGAATATGTGCCTAACTCTTGTGATGGTGAAACCGACCAGTTCTTGTTCAAGATTTCATTGGTTCCTCCTTATCAGAGGGATGGAGCTAAGGTTGAATTTTGTATACGTTACGAGACATCTGTGGGAATATTTTGGGCAAATAACGACAACCAGAATTATGTTTTGATCTGTCATAAAAAGGAAACTGAACCACCGGTAAAGGATAATCAAGTCCAGGAAGAAGTTACAGATAAACATATCAAAGGCTGCTTAAAGACTGCACTGAGCGGGTAAGATTGTATCTTCATCTTTCTTTTTCTAAGAATAAAACTGATCTCAGGTATACCTTCCAACAAGAAGTATTTCCTTCTTCTGAAAGGAAATGCTTTTAATAACTTTTCAACATTTTTGCTTCAACTAACAATGTTCCAGAGAGTATTGAAAGGACTTTCTTGCTGTCATACCAATTATGCATTTATAATATATTCTTCACAGAGGATAAATTTGAAAAAGTGACAGATACAATTTAGTTATCTTGAATTTTATTGAGTTGCATGGAAGCCATACTGGTAAGCAAGAGAATGTCATAGGTGAAGCAGTGTATTAAAAATGATTAAAATATGGGACATGTTTAAATATTGGTATCAGTCACGTACCATTCCATTTTGCTGTGGAAGTTTAAAAATAAACTCTGGATATTGCATAGATTCCAAAGAACGAAGCTGCATTCATAAGTGTGCTGGGCTCTACCACTTTACAGTCTTGTTTTTGTTTTTTATAGTGTCCCCCTAGATTTACTCAAGATTTACACAAGCTCAAGGACAGATTTCTGCCAGCTCTTGTACTGGGTAACTTGATCCCAGGTTTAGAGGTGTGTCAGGTAGCAGTGAACATTTTCAGTTCAAGCTTCTTCCTGGTTCCTCCTGGCTAGGGGTGTGCACGAATGCAATTTTTGGCATTTGATTTGATTCAAATCGAATATCCGAAGACTCAAATTGATTCAAATGTTTAAAAGTCCAATTTTTTCACATTCAATTTGAATATTCAAATCTATTCATACGAATGTTCAATTTGTATCTGAAGATACAGACATCGACAACATTCGTATGTGTCCATACGCATCCATACACATCCATATGCATTCATTCATTTCCATTTCTATCCCGCCCCATACCCGAAGGTCTCTGGGCGGGTAACAATGGATCAGACAACATATTTAAAAACATATTAAGAACAAAATACAGATTAAAAGATATTAAAAACACAATACAAATTAAAACAGGGTACTTAGTTAAAAACTTTGATATAAGCCGTGCGCTCAATAGTGTATTCATAAGAACTATAACTGAGGGGAGAATGTATCACCTCAGCCAAAGGCCAAGGCAAAAAGGTACGTTTTTACAGCCTTCCTAAATGATAACAAGGAAGGGGCATGGCGCACCTCGAAGGGGAGACCATTCCACAGACTGGGGGCAACCATTGAAAATGCTCTCCCCTGGGTGCCCACCAACCTCATTACTGAAGGTGGTGGGACAACCAGGAGGGCCTCTTCTTCAGATCTCAAGGCACGGGCAGGTCGGTATGAGAGACCTACAAATGTGTACGGATACGAATAAGATGTGTACGGATATATATGTATTGTGTACATATCTGTACACATACGGACGTCTGAATAATTCATACGAATGATTTGAAAGATTCAAAATTTGTTCAGATGTTTACATTCGAATGTATAGACATTCTATTTGAATTTTAATATCCGAATTTGAATAAATTCAATCAAATTTTGAATGTTTCAAATATTTGTGCACATCCTTACTCCTGACACTGCCCCTGATACAACCACTATTGGTCTCTCTTAATATCAGATCTCCAGTGTTGGTTGGATCAGTGATTGGTTGGATCTGAGGTGAGCGGGGAGGGGAATCTGACATTAGATCTCCATTTCCCAGTCTCTCTTTGACGTCTGAATAGGAGATCTAATCCATCTCACAGTGCCTGGGATGTTATTCCAGGAGTCGTGTGATTGCAGCTGAGATGGGTTTTGATGGTTAACGAACATTTACTGTGAACTTTAAAACAGCTTCTGTTGTATCAATGTCAGTTACATGGTTTACATAGTAGGCAGCAGTTAACTTACCCAGAGGGAACTTTTAAGATAAGGAAGTGTGACAGATCACTGGGCAATAAGCCTCTTGCCTAGCATGACTTGCCACCAAGTTTGTCCCAGAGATCAGCTTCGTCTCTCTGCTGGTGATGTGAGGAAAAAGAAAAGCAACAGCCCCTACAGGTTAAGATTTGGCACAGGAACATGCGGACCTCTCAACCCATCCAGATTTAAAGAGTACATTTTTGCCCCATCCGTCTCCTGAGTGTTGATTATTCTGTGGTAGGGATGTGCATGAATATTTGCCACATTCAAAATTTGATCAAATTAGTTTAACTCATAGATTTGAATTCAAATCAAATGTTAGCTACATTTGAAGATTTACATTTGAATGCAAAGTGAATGCTTCTGTATGGGTGTTTTTCCACTGTCACTATAAATACCCATTAAGTACCCATTAATGGGTATATAATGGCATTTTTGTTCCCATTAATGGGTACTTAATGGGTACTTCTAGTGACAGTGGAGAAACACCCTATATTAGTTCAAAGTTTCATTATATTCATGTACTGTATGTGGGAAGCTGGGAAAGTGGCTACCCAGTCACATCTGTAGCAGATCCAGAATGAATTCAAAGCAGATTTGATACATTCAGAATGATCCATAGGGGATCCATAGGGGATCCATAAAGGATCTGTAGGTGCAACTGGCAGCGGCGATTCAAATCATATTCAATGAACATTTGTATCGAATTTGAATCCAATAGGAGCTCAATTAGAACGAATGTAAATTTCCTTGCATTTGATTCATATTGAACATACAAAAAACAGGAGTAAGAAGGGCTGAGGTGGAGATCTACCCTCAGTGCATGTGTCTGGGAAATTGAAACAGGACAGGGCTGTTGGGTTTTTTAATGGTTTTTTAAATGGTTTTTTGTTTTTGTTCTTGCTGTTGTCTGATGATTTCTGAATATTTTTTTTGCATTCTAGCTATGATTACCAGATCTGGGCTCACCCAAATGTCAGGCATCCCCTTCACTTTATCCATAGGTAAAAATCCCCACATTTAGTCAGATGTTCATTTATATACAAACTGTCTTCACGGGGATTTGTTTTATTTTAAGCTTCACATCTCATTACACTTTAAAGACAACTTATTTCTTTCTTGACATTTTTAGGAGTGTCCTAGAGAATTAAATGTACTTGCTTCAAAATTACAAGTCAATAATGAGTTAACAGATTTCTAACTAGGTTATTTTCTTAAACTTTTCAACTTAACAATCAGGGCTGAGAGCTGGGAATAGTACCAGTCTGCTTGCATCTCCCATTTGTTCTCATATGTCCAACTTCAAGACTGACTGCTCACACTTTTTCATTTCCATGGAAGGTGGAAAATCCACAAATAAAGTGGATAGGAATGAAAAGGAGTGAGCAGTCCGAGCTGAAGATGGACTGAAGAAGGTTTAAAGGGAAGGTGTGACCACAGCCTCAGTCATGATCCCTTTCTGCACTGAGCCTGAATCTGGAATAGGCAACATCCTGGTGGGGCCTGGTGTAGTCTGCACTAGCATGCAGAAGGCAGGTCCCTATTCTGGGACATATTCCAGAATAAGACTCAGTGCAGAATGGATATTTATCCCATAACAAGACATACTTGTTGCAATTCCCTTAATTTTTTATTTTTTCTGTCATCAATCTGTTCTTCACTCATCAAATATCAAATCCTTCCCTATCTCAAACAACTGGCATGGAATTTTAAAAAAATAGATGATAGAACATGATAATAGAATAAGGGAACTTATTTCTTTGGAGTAAACAAATCAAACCGAGGATATTTCTCCCCTAGAGAGAAGACCAATTCTTGTCTTCTTTGCAGACTCCTGAGTATGACTGGTCTGTCTACTCACTTGATAGTGTCAGCTGCTGTAGATCTGTTCAGTTGTGTTTACCTTTAAATAATTGATTTTTAAGTCAAAAGGGAAATATAAGTTGGCGAGCAAAAAACGTATGCAGGAGATCTTTACACAGGTTGAGATTTTTGTTCTGAACCTTAAATTACAGAGTGTAGCATTGCAATCAGGCTGTGGCTTTCATTAAGTCTCTTGCTATTATTAGGAAGTGATGATGTCTGTGGTCTTTACCAGCTGAACAGCTGTTCCCTGTTACTGTGAGGGTGGACTTCACATTTGCAGAGTGACAACTGAGAAAACAACACTCCTGCTGTTCTCAGATCTCTTTAGTATTCTTTAGACCAACAGCTAGGGCTAAGAGATTCACGGTGGATTTTTAGGAGGTGATATCCTAAGAAATCTTGAAAGATTATTAAGCATATTTCTACTGCCTGCTTCTTCTTCTTCTGCTATTACTACAATTTTTCAGTATCATTAAAACTCAGAAGGTTCAGAAAAGACTGAAGAGATCTATAAAACAACAGGATTAATAACAACAATAAACTCCCGAAATATACCACTATATCAGTTTCCCCCCTGTTCCACTGGGTAACATGGAAATATAACCTATAGGTTCTGAATGTTTATCCCCATATCCAGCTGGCAGTTTCATAGACTTAGAGCCTGTCCGCACTTTCCTTCATTGTTCCAGTCCATGTGGCCTAGATCAGGGAGTCTGTCCCACAACTGGGACATATTGCCTTAGACAGGAAAAATGCTGTCTGCATAATGATAGTGTGTTCCTGACTAGGCTCTGCACCAGCCCCAAGGCATATGTGAGCTTCAGGCCAGAGGCCTTTTCATACTAGGGATGCACTGGGACAGGTTCAGAGCACAATTTTGAATGCGTGGAATATAGCTTGCCACCCATACGTAGGCAGGTAAAGGACGTGTTTGCAACATGCCATTTACTTGCCAATGCAGATGGCAAACTGTCTTCCACGCGTTCGGGCTAGAGCGTTCTACAGCACCTTTGGTCTGCAGCCTCCATTGGTTAAAAGGGATCTCTGAGTAATCCAGAACACAGAGACATGCAGTGCACCTTCACATGTTCTGGGTTTGCCACTGCTAGTATGCCAATGGACATGATGAATCAGGTCCACGCACAATCTGGACCAGGAGTTTCTTGATTTAGATCATTCTCTGTTCTTCGTGGACAAAGAATACTAGCAGTGGGTGGGGCTTTCCATATTCCACACTAATGTGCAAAAGGGAGCAAGTGCAGAAAGGCCCTTAGCAATGCTGCATGCACTGGGACCAAGTATTGGTGAGTTGGGATAGTGGAATAACTGAACTCTCCCTTTCTTCCACTAGGACAGGGTCCAGGTTTATAGTTGGACAAAAATGAAACTTTCATTTATGCCATTATGCCACCTTATCTGTCCAACTGCCCTAATCCGTGAACTGTTACTGCATGGAATCCATGTTTCTGGGTTGTGCGTGAGCTGGAAGGGAGGGAGGGAGGGAGGGAGGGAGGGAGGGAGGGAGGGAGGAAGGAAGGAAGGAAGGAAGGAAGAGGAATACTGCTTCTTCCCCAATATAGCAGAACCTCAGTTTGTGACTAAGGTGGGCAAAAACATTGATTTTCAGTAGACCAGCAATAGCCATTTATAGCCCACTCTCCTCTTGGATGTTCCTGAAGCCCATGTAATCACATTGTTCAGGCACCTATTGAAAATGTTCCTTTTCAGCTATACCTTTTCAGAATGAATGGTTTCTTTCCTCATGTGCAACCAAGATTAAAAAATATATATAAAATGTTAGGTCTAAAGGTTGTAGGCAAATAATGGCATTTTGGAAAAGAAAAGAAATAAAGGAAAAAGAAGGTCATCTGCAGCATCCTATTTCATTACATATTGTAAGTATAGTGTAGTGTCATTCTGGTGTGGCATATTTGATTTTCAATTACTCCAGGTAGTCCAATATAGATTAGGATGCAATTCAGTGTGATCAAATTCATCATGCCCACCAAGCCACCACTTCTGGTTTGTTGGACACTAAAGCGTACTGAAGTTTGATGCCAATGGGGTTTCCACTGCATCCCGGTCTTTGATTGATGCTGGTTGGATTAGACCCCTGGGCAGTTCTGAAAGAATTCATGGGTTTTTCATGTGGGGTGTCAACCCTTGCTAACCTTCTTGTTGCCTTCTCAGAATTTTTGCTGGAAAGACTTGAGATAATTCCTAGCATGGGTTCCCATGCTCCTAAACACCAATATCAATATTAGTCTCACCCTGACTCAGGGCATCAGATGCCCCCTTGGGAACAGAACTCAGTCATTTTGACATCCTTAAGCTCTCTCTAATTAAGGAGTGGCTAAGACAGTGACTGACAGAAGGGTGTTATGGGACTGGTATTTATGTGTTTGGTCTGGCCCCCTCTATCGGTTGTTTGTGGTTTATGCAGCAAGAGGATAACCCATGGTATTCTGCTGGAGCCCTCTGGGAACTATCTGATCCTTCTTTAGTAAACCTGCAGCTGTGTTCAGACCTGGCTGGGCCCTATGGGCAAAGTGGACAGTACCACACCACATCCAGTAAGTCAAAGAAAGATTATGAAGAAATTTCTCCCAGGCATGTGAGCTGACTAAATGCAGTGGGGCATCCTTTTGAATAAGCATTAATAGGAATAGGCTACAAGCACAGTATGCAAATCAAATAGTAAACATATTCAGATTCAGACAGGAAAGACCTAAAAGACAAGAACCACACATATTTTTTACTAGAATGGTTGTCATAGAATTTCAGTAGCTGAAAATATATTTTTTAAAAGTTATTATTCTATCTTACTAATACACAGTGTTTATTAACTACTGTCTGATCTGTCCCTTCCACATGACTGTAGAGTAGTTCCAAACAAACAATAAAGGACTTGAAATTAAGGATAGTGATTATTAAATTTGTAAATAATAAAAAATTTAAAAGGCTGATAAAATAAATCCTAATCTTGATCTAATACACATTACTACCTTCAGGAAAAGAAAGTTTCTGAATTTTAATCAGATTCCAGGGCATTTTCTGACCTAAAAACAAGATCTATTTCCATTCGTTTTCTGAATTGAAATGGTCTGAACAAGACTATTTTATATTCAGATAAGGCTACATCCCCATGCAAGCCGTTTGGTGTGGAATGGGCTCACATGGGACTGGGAGCGGGTCTGCGATTGATCCTTGCCCATCCCCATGCCATCCCTGGTGATGTGGCCTGGGTGCAGATGCAGTCGTCCCCATGCAAATCGCACCAAACCCTGGCATGGGGGAGCAGCGCCACCTCCACTCCGCCCCCACTCTCCTCATTGGAAGCCGGATTCACGTAAGCCCAGCCCTGTGCCACCAGCTGCAAATGCCCCTGTGCCACCAGCTGCAAATGCCATATCCCCCCTCCGTTAGCAGCACAGAAAGCCAGGACTGGCCTGGGAGGCATGGATCTAATTTATTAAACTTAAGTTAAATAATATTTAAAAACCCAAAGCCGCTACAAGGTTTAGTGGCAGTTGGGTGGTTGAGCAGTTTTGCACACCTCCACTCCACCAGGAACTACGCAAACACCCGGCAACCTTAAAAGGGAGAAAATCAAGCCATTATGATCGCCTTAGTGACTGGGAAATGGGGGTGGAATATTTGGGAAAGGAACAAAAATCAAGCCATTATCCTGCCTGCCTTGGTGATCGGAATTTTTTCACTTCCCCAAAGTGTCAGTAGCTGTGATCTCCAATGCACAGGGCAGGAACGGCAAGCACACCCCACCTCCCAATGACACAAGTGCCAATCTCCTCCCAAAATAGCCCGGGATCATCCCCATGCACAGTCTTAGCTTGTTAAGTAATGCATACCGAGACCCCAAACCATGCGCAGACTTGTTTTTTCAGGTACCAAATTTGGTCCTGGTCTGGCACAGTTTGGGGCGATTTGGTCTGCGGAAACCGGACCAAATAAAAAATGCATGGGGATACCCCTTGCCGAGCCCAGTTTTGCTACCGGACCAAACGTGCATGGGGACACGACCATAGTTGCCAGCCCCTTTGGCTTGGAGAAAACACTCTCCACTTTGCAATCAAGCCTTAAAACTGACTCCATTTTTGAACTTGTTCTTGCCTGTCCTCAGAAGCCTTCCTCCCATTGAGCAAGTGCTGCTTTCAAAAGAGGAAAGGATGGATATTTAAAATGTGTAGCCTGCCAAAAAAAAAAAAAGGAGGAAAAAAGAGGGAGGTGCATTTACTCTGCTATGAAAGGTCAAAATGCATGAAGGGAAGGCACAGAAGGAAAAGAGAGGGGTGAGCTGGGGACAAAATATTTGGAAAATATGGACACAAGGTCAAGCTGAGTCCAAATTAAAAGTGGGTATGTCTGGACATGCCACAAGTGAACTCACATTCTGCACTCAGGTGGACTATTTTGATGTTGTCTGAATGCAGCCTTAGGGGCAGAAAATTCTGTCAATTTTAGAATTTATATAACTGCCCAATAACCCAACTTAAGGAACAGTTACTAAAAATACCAAATACAATTTGAGCAGTAAATAAATAAAAATGATGTCACTGGGCTATTTTATAGAATACCTGAGAGACTGATGAAGCCCTAACTTTTAATCCAGCTTCAGTCTACTTTTAGAGTGAGAAAACTCATTACCAAAGTGACAGGCTGTTTTCTTTCAGCTTTATCTCAAAATGTTTACCTTTTGGATCAGATAGTGTGTAAATAAATGAGTAGTCACATCACTTATGTATTCTTCTACTTTAAAAGTGGGATGAAACTGGATTAAAACTTAGGTGTAGATGGGCCCATAGTGATGATGCCAGGCAAAGCAGAGATTTTAAAAGGAACCATCTTATTTTTTTAAAAAAGCACAGCTCATTTTTTCTATTTTATACATAAGTAACACTATTTTGTATATTGCACAAAGTTGTCTCAATTGTAGTGTATCTAATGTTCATTAATATGCAGATCTTCATCCTAATACACACATTTATGTGCACAAGTCTGGCTAAAGAATAGTTTATGAAATCTGGAAGAATATATATTTCAAAGGACCATGGCATTTGGAGTTCCTCTAAACAGCAGGAAGTCAATCATGAAATCTAAATGTTCCCCACACTTCTCCCCACTGAAAATCACTGCTGTTTTTAACTTATCTTGTATTTTTAAAACTGCGTTTTTAAATTTGTTTTGTTTTGATACTGTTTTTATACATTTGTTTTTAAATGCTGTGAGCCGCCCAGAGACCCTCAGGTATGGGGCGGCATATAAATTTAAATATAAATAAATAAAGAAGATCCTACCACTGCCTTACAGCGCCCTTACCAGACATGGGAGGCAAATGAAGGGTCTTATCCAAATATGCCAGCTCCTTTCATGATTGTTTCTCTTGCAAAGGCCTGGATGTCCGCCAAATGTCTGTCCACATCCTCTTCTTTTTGTTCATGCACTTGGCTGATACCTGGGTATCTGCAAGAGAAACAATCATGAAAGGAGCTGGCAGATGGAGCTAAGTGCTTCATACCATTGCCATATTTCCCACAAGAATTATAGAATATCACTTCCATATCCTGGGACAAGATTTATGTGTGGCATTCCCAAAATAACTGTGTGTTTTAGCCTACGCCTAATTTCTTCCTGATTTCTATCTGATGCTGATGTAGTTAGAAGTAGGAGCAAGGAACAAGGCATTTCCACCTCCCCTTCAAGCATGAGCTATAATGCTTCAGATGGCTTTATAATGTGTATAGAAAACATGCATTTGGTCAAGATGGCAATTTGCATTACAAAGATCTGTTCTACAGTTTTTCTTCCATGTTAGAACAATGATCTGTCTCTGGAATAAACACCAAGTGGGATATGGGGAAAATGCCTAAGATGAGGCCATCTGAAAGATGATGTATAATTGGTTGCAGCTGGGAAAGATTGTCTGGCACTATCAGTTTTGTCACCAGAGCTCAGCAGCACACAATAAATGGTATTGTATATAGCTCTTCCTTTACCAAGCTGCCAATTTTGCAGCTGGTCATTTATGGGGGTGGGGGTGGGTTTGTCACAAGGATTCAAGCTCCATAAAACCTCCCCCCTCAATGTTCCTGTGATGTATTTCTAGCTGAATAGGGGGGAAAAATGAGGTTTCAGCCTACAAGTAAGTTTCTACTAGTTCTGATGCCAGGGCAAATGTTTAAAGTTACAAGCCATCGTATTTGCTCTGTTTGTTTGACCATTTTATCCTTCTTTCTAAATATCTGACCTTGGAGTGAATGCCCATCCCTAGAGAGAGTTATGATAAATTTGTTTTATATTGGATTTCATGTTTACAGCACACTTTTCAGTAACATATTTCACGAAATGGTTTCAGAGTAAAGGCCAATTGCAGTGTGCTGGAAAAAGGCTGCAATTTAAAGATACCTGTGAGCAGCCTACAGATGCTGTGGAACCTCACTAAGCCTAGAAAATATTTGGTTTCTCTCAAAACATTTAGCAGAGTACTAAGGTGAGCAACTTTTTTTACAAGGAAAAGGAGAACAAAAATAAATTGAAGAAATTGAAGGAGACTCAGGCCTCAGGCATTGCATCACTGGACACGCTTGCAACCCTCCTAATGAGGCTTCGCTGCCTCTACTGCCACTGCCATCAAGGGAAGTTAGGAAACTTACTCCAGTCACTCCTCCAGCCTCACCAGAAAATGGCGGCAGCACAGGGCAAGGGAGAAAATGTGGGAGGTGGCGCTATTGGTTCCGCCAATCAGTTGGCTTGGAGTGGGGCTGTCATTTTAGCGTCCAACCGGCAAGAAAAAAAAAAGGGCTTATACACTGCTTTAAATTACCAAGCCAATGTATTAAAGGAGAAATAAAATTGCAGAAGGATCATATAGTCAACTAAGTTCTGTTAAAGATGAAATGGTGGAAGAGTTATATAATATATGGAGTACAGATATGAGGATTGAAAGAGAAGAAATGAAGAATGAAATAAAACTTATAAAAATAGTAAAGTATAATAATCTTAAAGAGGTAAGAAGGAAAATATTACATAAATGGTATAGAAACCCAGCATAACTATCACATTTTTTAATAAATATGGATAATAACTGTTGGCATGGATGTAGTCAAAAAGATATTTTTTCCCTATAGTATCTGAATTTTGGAAGACGATAAAGAAATTAGTGACATATTGAATATATAGTTTATAATAACAGGGAGTCTGGGAGTATTACATATGGAGTTAAATAATCTTCTGACTATCCAACTGAAGGAGACAGTAGCAGAATTGCCAACATGTGTTCAAATAGTCCTAGTTAGTGTAGTATTATGAATGCAAAAGAAAGCAGAAAGAACTCATCCTTTTCTTTTTTAAAAAAATTATTTATTGTAAATATAAATACAGTTTTTTTCACTTAACAACTTAAACAATTCAAACAAAAGAATAGGAACAATTAGCAATGAACTGCAGAAGGTAAGAAGTACAATAAGACAAATTTCAATAACATTAACAATTAGATAAATACCAAGTGGGGAAATGAGATTTTAAGAACTCATCCTTTTCTGAATCAGCAATGTACCTGACAGAAATCAAGTGTCACTTTGCTGAGGTATTCTCTCACTCTGAAAGGGGACTGAAGCTGGATTAAACCTTAAGTATGACCATAACCAAAAAAGAGAACTGAGACAGTGTAAAATGATAGAATACTTAGAAAAATATTGCCAGGAGAAATCAACTGTATAGTAAACTTAACTGTATAGCAAACATTTTGTAAACCTGACATTTTACACAAAGCAAATTAAATATGGTCCTTAAAAAGAAAGTAGCAAATATGTTCAATGCGTACATGCACTAGCATTTGTATTTTACAAAACACTTCATATGAATAACCTGAAACTATAATAATATACTGAGAGCCATTTTTGACAAGGAAATGAGACAGTACAAACTGACAATTAACATTCTTTTGCAGTAATGTATGGATAGGTTGCATATTTGAAACATGATACATCTTTACTTTCAAATTCTTGCCTTGAGGGCATTGAAAAATGATAACTAGTTGACATTGTTTCTTTTTAGGTAGAACTGGGGAAGGCTCACAGATGTTACTAAGTAACAATCCACTTTGCAATTGTGGTATAGAAATGTTTAAATAGACAAATAAATTATAAAACAACTTTGCTAAAATAGAACTTTGCTTTCCTATACTGATTTATGTTTCAAACTCCATGTACTAAGCTTGTGCTGAACCTCAGTTTTTGAAAAATGAATCCATCAAAGCCCAGGGTCTCTATGGCGGTGATGGCCAACCTATGACACGCGTGTCACAAGTGACACACCAAGCCCTTTTGGGTGACACACATGGCCACCCTGGCACCTGGGCGTGCAGTGCTTGCTTGTTCTTGAAGTGTACAAAATACCAACTTTCAATTGAAGATTTAGCAACAAAAGTCACTAATGTAAAGAATTATTTGTTTTTGCTTTTAATAAAATACATATATCTAAAATATAACTTTTTTACTAGAGCCACAAATATCACAAAATTATGGATATTTCTAGATGTGACACAGCACCTGAGTTAAGCTAGGTTTTCTTGTGAATTTTGACACACCGAGCTCAAAAGGTTCGCCATCACTGCTCTATGGCAACTCACCACTTCACAAAATTTGGCAGCCACCTTTATTCCTCTCTTGTGGGTGAAGTTACATCTATCAATAGACCTATTGGTAGTTCTTACTGAGGCCTATTCCCACTTTGGCCTCTAGTCAACAATTAGTGAACATCTGGTGAAGAGCATACACTCGTCAACTAGATGCTACAGCCTACAAGTGTGCCTTCCCTCTCAAGATGTTCACTAATAGTTAACCAACATTTACCAAAAGCTTACTTGAAGCGTCCAGAGTCGTGACCATTCGCTCTGTGTCCAGTGCCCTGTGTTTGGTGGGTGGGGCACATGACGTCCACACAGGCATGGTGGCAGCGGCAGCTGTGATCGATCGTTCACCCATGTCATGATCAGACCTCTGATCTCTGGGAATGGCAGTTGATTGTATAATTGCAAGATGAGCATTCAATCATGGGTTAGCCTATGCTGGAACACGCCCCTCTTGCAATGGCTTTCGAGTTGCCAATCGCAGGAGTGAGGAGGTAGAATTTCTGGCTTTGGATGCATCAGTGTGGGCTGGTAAACGGGAGGACCATTTACACTTCTGGCCAGTAATGGACACTTTGAGGAAGGTTTCTTCATACTGAGTGCAAATTGTTCTCATTCACCAGAAGTTTACCAGCACTAGTTCACAGCAGGCTGATCAGCTAAGTGCAAAAACATTCAATTTCAGTCTGCTTGAACATTCAAACTGTCAGCCTAATGCAAGGGTATTGGTGTGTCGCTGCAGTCATCAGAAGACAAGCTTTTTAAACATATATTTTGTTTAGTCTTTAAGCCACTACTTGTTTCCCTCAAAAGTACTATATAGCCCTTAAAGGGCACTATTACATGAGGGCAGCGTGCAGCTGCCCCTGGTAAGCAGCCCTCAGGCTGTATTCATACATAAAAGGGGTGCCTAAGAGAAACAGTGTGTGTTCCTCATGTCCCCAGGTCTTCTCTAGGGGTGCCTCCAGACACCTTTAATACTTCGTAGCCACTGTGCTGCCGCTGGTCACGAATGGAAATCAGGATTATCGGAAGTGACAGTACAGTGTTTGCAAAATATTAAGGGTGTCTGGAAGGACCCTAGTTGACTTTTTCTAGCACTGAATGTTCATGAGACAGGGAGGGGCCGACTGATGTTTGAACAACCCCACCTTCAAGCCTTCTCTGAGGCACCTCAAAGGTGTTTTTCATTTCTGTGTCTGATCACAGCCTCAGTCTGCCTAAAGATAGAGGTGTAACAATGAATTCTTCATTGACAT
This sequence comes from Aspidoscelis tigris stejnegeri, assembly GCA_023333525.1. Taxonomy (NCBI): domain Eukaryota; kingdom Metazoa; phylum Chordata; class Lepidosauria; order Squamata; family Teiidae; genus Aspidoscelis; species Aspidoscelis tigris. The sequence goes on along the minus strand of JALMGA010000005.1, from coordinate 62,531,462 downwards.
AAACCACAGAACACCAATAACTAAAAGGAAGATATCTTTGCCTCTCCTTTTACACTTAAAATATAACCCAGGCATTCCTTTAGAGTTCAAATATATCTTCCCAAGCTCTCCCGTGAAAGGAGAACGATCTCCTCTCCTCAGGTTCAACAAAGCAAGTAAAGCTAAGGAAAAGGCCTGACACAGTTTTACCCAGTTGGTTCTGTTCTTCAAGAGACAGTACACAATTTCTACCTTCTAGTACATAACTGAACCCTACTCTCTGGCCCCAATGGGGGCAGCACAAAAACAGTCCAAATTTGCTTTCCCTTGAAAGAAAGGTTGCGTTCCGACACAAGATATAGTCCGGCTTGAATTCAGCTTGAGCCCTCCCCATTCTGACACTTTTCAAGGGAACCTCCATTTCTGAAGAATCCCTATCCGGATTATAACAGGAATCAATGCTGGCTCTACAAATAATCCTCTTTATTTAGCAAGGGGGATGCCACCGGGTTTTTCGGGGAGGAACCATGCTTTGGGGGTGTTCTCTTCAGTTCCCCCTGAGCCAATAATAAGCATAATTTCCCCACTCTCCCCCGAGCTGTCCGCCATGATATTGTAGGCAGGGGAGAGTTGTAGCATTTGTAATGAGTTCAGTGTAACAATTGTCCTTCCCTCCTTCCATTCACACCTTTTTGCCTGCATCCTCAGGATTTTGCATTGCTGTGATCTTCCAATGCAGCACAACTGTCAGCTGGTAAGCTTCCGTTTCCCTCCATCTTTTCTCCTCCCCCACCCCTGGAACAAGACAAAAGACTCCATGCTGCCCGGTGGTGCTTTGTTTTGCTTTCTTTCACTCCCTCACCCTCCACCTCACTCTCATCCCACCTCCCCACTCCTGTTTGTGAATTAATATGTTTTTTAAAAATAACTGATGATGTCAGGGAGATGAGAGACTGAGCAAAGGGATAAAAGAGGAGGTCTCCACTCTGCAAGGGAACGTCCCCCGCAATGATATCAGGGTATGATGGTGAGGGAGAGAGGGGTGAGGGTTTCTCCCCTGCCAGTCCGCATTATAAGCTAGGGGTGGGAACACCAAAATACCCTGACCTAGCTGCTGATTAAATAAATCTGGATTAAAACTCAGATTAAAATAGCCAGTCAATACTTGCCCAAAATGTAGAAAGTAAAGAAGAAGGAAGTTAAAGCGATGAAAAGAAATGATGTTCCGGATCTCTCTTTCCTTCTTCTCCCACTGTCTTTCAGCCAGATAAAATGAAATTGAATGCACTCATGACACAATCTCAGTCTAAATAAGGTAAGTGGGGGGAGACATTTCCTCCCTTGGAGGCAATAATGTAGTGCTAAAGGCACTGTCCCCCACCACAGAGCTCATCCTCTGTGCAGAAACATCCTTTCCAAAGAATGAGGAGAGTCTGCAATCCATTCCTATAAGTATCCATATCCCTGGATATGCCTGGGTGTGAACAGATTCACTGGCATGCTTTTGAGACAATTTTTTCCTCAAAAAGAATAGGATATGGACTCTACTACAAAGAATAATTTGGGCACCCCTCCTTGAAGGTGCAGCCAAATCAGTTCATACCTGTTTTAATCCAGCTTCAGTCCACTTTCAGAGTGAGACAACTCATCAGCAACATATCAAGCTTTTTTTTTAAAAAAAACTTTATCTAGCTCTGAAAAAACACCTTTGAAATAAATAGAGGAAAAAAATGACACTGAAAGAGGACCGGAACTGGGTTAAAGTTTAGGTGTGAGCACAACCATAGAAATTGAAAAGTTCATTTTTAAAATATTTTTCTCCTCATTTTATTAAAATGTTTTTAAAAACAAATTTTAAGGTTCCCCCTTGGTATCTTTATATGTACTTTTACAAAAATCTAGAAATGTTTGAGGCTGCATGTTACATGGACCTGTAGAAAGACCCAAGTTCATAAGAGATCTTTCTCTAAGATTTTTCTCTAAATTCTTAGTGAAATTTTGCAATAGGTGTTACAATCCAAGCAATCAATTGAAAATAATTTTTAAAAATTGCTCAATTAAGGATGTCATAGCAGATTATATATATATAAAAATACAAGGACAGCTCAAGGACAGTCTGTAACTCTCCTTCACTTGGCTGCCATATATCTTTGGTATTTCATCTGGCAGCAGCTCTTTACATAAGGTCCTTGGTATTCAGCAGCAAGCCAATAAGATGTATTACACTGGTAAGCAAGAGGTCATGTGTTGCCACTTCACTGGTGTCACAAGAATAGACTCTTTGCTAAGATAGTATTTTATTTGAAGTCTAACCAGTACTAAGAGAACACCAAGGATTTATGGATGCCTGTACAGTATGCATGGATACATGTATATCCTGAAACTTTCCCAAGGCTATGGAAGGGAATCCTCATCTTTAGTATAAAGGGTAATATTTGTGGCCTACTCATTAATTTCTTATGTTACAGCAATATTACTGTCAGCATTCAGTATTTTTATTAGAATGACTCTTTCTAATTGTGCAAATTATGCGAAAGAGTGTGTTGTACTAAATAAACTAGAGCTTATTTAGAAATGGTTAAATATCTTGCACTGTTCCAAAATAGGTTTAAAGCACTCTCTCAGCCTCACCCAACTCCTTTTTAAAACTGGTGCTTTTGTCCACTAGCCTGATTCAAATTCCTGGTCAGTCACCAAAAGATAAAAGGTTGGCTAAGTAACAAGGGATTATTTAGCAATAAGCAACTATCTTATGAGGCCACATTCCCACCCACCGCGAACCACCACGAACCTGGATTACTGTGGTCCAGAGGCCAGGAACATCACCAAACACACACTGGCTGTTCCCAAACCTCACCCACGAACAGCATGACATGGCAGTTTTTGGACAGGAACCGCCGCCACTACCGCTGCTGGCCTCCTCCTCCTCCTCCTCCTCCTCCTCCTCCTCCTCCTAACCCGTAGGGAAGCTGGGGCCCAACCATGCCCAGCCCCAAAGCCTTCAGCCCTGCAGAAGGAGGCTGAAGAAAGAGATTTTTGCAAACCTTTACTGCAGACCTCATCAAGCTCCTGGCGGTGGTGGGGGTGGTAGAGGTGGTAGCAGAGGCAGCATGCTAGCGGTGATGGTGGATCCTGCTCCTTTCCCATGCCTGCTGCTGCTGGATTCAGGCTACTGGGGGATTTAATGGGAACCCTAGATGCTGAAGGTTTAATCCTGCTTCAGTTCACCTTCAGAGCAAGAGAACACATCAGCAAACTGACCAGTAATTTTCTTTTCACATTATCTATCCCAATGGTGAATTTTCTGAGTTATTTAACAGTGAAAGAAAACAGTTTGTCACTTTGCTGATATATTAGCTCACTCTGAAAGTGGACTGAAGCTGGATTAAACCTTGACTGTGACCACAGTCTTGAAGAAACCTGCTCTTAGGAAGCAGGTAAATAAACAGGAAATTTTCTGTACCAGGTTACTTTAAGTAACTTTCCTGAAGCAGGTAAATTTAAACAGCATAAAGTCTGGTTCAGCCAGGCCCACTGATTCTGACCATGGAAAAATGTGCAGAACAGTGCCATCAGCACAATGTCATCTAGCCTTGAAAGATATGTGGGCTTTGAGGCCAGGCTCTGAGCACTCCGAGAGTTAGGGACAAAAGTTCCTAGCCTTGGAGCCCCTAAGGATATGGATTTCAGTGGCATACTTTGGTATGCTGCCAAATTGTGTTCCTTGCCAGACCCGAACATGGCAGCTGGGCCTTCTGCACACCACCCATAGTCTGGAGCAGGGCTTGCTGGTCCACTGGTATTGGATCATACTCCATATATGCAGGTGGAGCATACCAGTGGAGAATGGTGTTTCACAGATAAATCTGCAGTAACATGTGGATCAGTGAGGCCCAGAAGTTGACTATGGAGCCTTCTGATCACAGGTAAGTGCAAAAACAGCCCCATATTTTCTGGGTTAAGTTAGAGATTTTCTCAGGTACCTGCTGGCATGCTGTTAGGTGTGGACTAGAGGGGCATTTAATCAGAGAGCTACCTACTTACACTATTCTTAGTGCTCATTATAAACATCTTAAAAAGAAGGTTTAGGACTAGGAACCCAAGTACAAGAACCTCTTCTAACAATATTGCATTATATAAGAACACAAGAGAAGCCCTGCTGGATCAGGCCATGGCCCATGTAGACCAGCATCCTGTCTCATAAAATGGCCCACCCAATTGCATTTGGGCATTCCCAAGCAGAAAATAAAGACAAAGCCTTCACCTGAGCCCTTTCCACATGGGGTCTCATTCTGGATTATATCCCAGGATAGAATTCTGCCATCCACATGCTAATGCAGACTATAGCAGGTCAGTGCGAAAAGTGCCCTGCTCTCGATTCCCCACATACGGCCTTTAGAGGCATCCTGTGTATTTCTCCAGCCTGAAGGCAGTACCTAGGCATCTATTCTAGTAGCCATTGGTACACCTGTGCTCCATGAATTTATTTAATCCTTTCTTAAAACTTTCTTTGCTGGTTGCTGTCATCACCTCTTCTGGTAGTAAATTCCATAGCTCAGTGACACTCTGGGTGGAAAAAAAGATTTGTTCATCCTGCCTCTCCTGCCCATCAACTTCATAGAGCGTCCCTTGTTTCTAGTGTTGTGCAATAGAGGCACTGAAGATTGGCACACAGAGGCTTTAGAACACTGAGAAAGCAACTGATTACAGTTGTCACTTTCAAGGTGGATGGGAATAGATCAGTGGCCGATAAACACTTTGGCCCATAGTTTACAATTAGGTAACATCTGGGCAGGTGCATCTGCATTTTCAGGAGGCATTTACAACCTACAAGTGCCCCCTGCCTGCCCAGATGTTGCCAAATTGTAAACTAGCTGTGGTGCATGAAACCCAACCCTCCCTAACTGCAACTGTGCTGGCAGCTCACATGGCCCCAACATGACTGCCACTCTGCAAAGTATTGGCCACACGACTGACTTCAGCGCTAGTCAACGTGAGCTCATCGCACACCTTTCCGGTCCACAGGATGGGAAGGGAAGTGTGAAATTGCCTCAGGTCTGCACTTGAGCAGCCTCTACCCAAAGTCACTACATGGAGATATCGTGCAGTCATCCATCCATCCATCCATCCATCCATCCATCCATCCATCCATCCATCCATCCATCCATCCATCCATCCATCCATCCATCCATCCATCCATTTCTGTTCCACCCTATAACTGAAGGTCTCAGGGCAGGTAACAACCTTAAAATCCAGCATATCAAGAAACAATATATATTAAAACAATAAAAACTGACCCCTTCACCTTCGGCTCCTGGCATGCTTGGAGCAAATGTGGGCTGACCGGACAGAGTTAGCAACAAGGAAGCAAAACTGCATTGTATCCTCCCTGCCTGATACTTCATGCTGATAAAGACAGGTACCACAGTTCTCAGCAATGGGATTCTCACTGCCCCATTACTTAGGTGATTGTTGCCTATATGGAGCTTCTCATAAAGGAGAGAAGTGGCAAACAGTGCTGATTCTCTCAAAGCCAGTGCTTTGAAATTGATGGGAATACCCTCCCCTACCCTTGGTGTGCTCTTCTATAAGGGATCTTTAAACAACTTTTAAAAAGTTTTAGAAGCAACATACTGATTTGAACAATGGATTTGAAACTTACCACTTTTCTGTGCAGATGATGGCTGGATCTGTGCAATTTGTAGGCTCCCTGTTGCAGTGCTGTCGGCAAAGATAAGAATGCACCTTCCATCAGGCTGATGGTATACCTGCTGCAGTGGCAGTGTCCTGTCTCTGTGCCTGCTGAGGCAGCAGCATGTTGTCACTGTGAACATTAGAGTCTGGGAACTTCATTCCCAGCTGTTATGTTCCCAGCCAGGGATGCTTTCTTTTTTTTTTTTCCCAAATGCAGAAAATGGACCTGGCGAAGATAAGTGTGAATAGCTGTTGGTGCCTACAGAGTGCTTTCCACAGTTTTAAAATTCATTAATTATTTTATTTATGCAACATCCTTGAAACATAACTCAAAATAACTTTAGAACACACACAAAAACATTTTTTGTATGTGTGTTTGTATGTGTGCATTGAATTTAGGGTTGTGTAAAGGGTTAGAATCATAGTATCAATTGCTCACTAGTGTCTCTTCGAATGATCAGTCATACACACTTGCCCAAACAATGTGTGATTCTGACTGGCTGGCATTCTGGTCCAGCAAGTGTTCTAGGAGCTTCCCTTCCATGTCCTGGTGCAGTCTAAGGAATGTCCTGCCTAGGCCCTCCCTTATAACACAGCAGTATGCAGACAGGAGCTTCCTAGAATGCTTGCTGGTCTTGTGAACCAGCTAGTGTAGAATTGCCCACTGTTTCAAAAGTAACAGAGGTGGGATGAGGAAACTGACTTCAGACACAAGTGTGATATGGAAGTTCATTTTTGTAGTCTGCACCACCATGCAGATGGTAGGTTCCTATTTTGGGATATAATCCAGAATAAGGGCCAGTGCAGAAAGGGACACTTACTGCAGTCACCAGACCAATATAACCAATACTTAGAGTTCAGTATTAGAATAAAACTTCCTAAGAAATAAAACATAAGCACATATGAACATGCATGCTTTATACTGGAATATCCAAATATATCAGAATAAGCAACTGATGTCTCAATGCAGCCTTGAACACATTTGCCGAAATCAGTTGGATCAGTCCGCAGGTGGAAGCCACATTTTCCTGTACTGTTGGGGCTACTTTAATGAGCTACATATTCTTTATTCAGAAGAGACAGTGTAAAATTTAGATGCTAAACCTGGAGAGAAATGTGTTGTTAAGCTTAACCCTAAATTTTAATTCGATGCTAGTAGTTTTATCTGATTATGTACTTGCTTTCCTGTTTGTCTTTGCTCTTTCTTGTATTATTACAGTCTGTAGCTATAACTATAATTTTATCAGTTTATTCTTCACGGTGTCAGATTCCAAAATACTACCCAGGAAGTGTTAACGTGGGGTTTGTGTTATTTGCTCTTGACATAATGAAACTCTAGAGTGCTAATGCACACTGCACTATGCATGAAGTGTCAAGTGCACTTCAAGATCCAGTATGAATCAATGTTATGAAACATGTACATCAAAGACATGAGAAACAGGGACTGGAGGGACAAAGGACCATTGTGGGCTATGATTCCAGGCATCAGGACCAGTTCCATCTTTAGAGGATGGGCCTGCAAAGGCAGCAGTCTGACATAGGCATGTATTCCCATCATCTCTTTAAGATCTTGACTAGTAACCACTTCCAAAAGATTTCAGCTTGTCCTGTTGGCTGCTCCACAAATTAGCATAATCCAATCAGTCTCAAAGCAAGAAGACTAGAATGAAGTATTTTGCTACTGAATAATGCTGGAATGCAAAGGTGGACATTGCTAGACAATAATATATTTGATTGTTGCCTTTTGTTTTGCTTTCCTAGAGTAGTCTGAAATGCATGCAAATCTTTTTTAAGGACTACTTCCCTTGCAACATCTGCAGGATCATAGGTTACATTTTGGAGTATAAAATAAAAGGGTATTGGACCCTCTTCTCTCAGTGGTTCAGAAGTACATGTTCTACCAGGTTAAAATCACTCCATCGAGGACTGAACTGAACTCTGCAAAATAAAACACTTCTGGTGAGAAGAGAGTTCTGAGCCATTTGTCTTGCCAAGGCTTCTGAATGGAATTGCGTTATGGGGTGTTTTCCCACTGTCACTAAAAGTACCCATTAAGTACTCATTAATGGGTACGAAATGGCATTTTTCTACCCATTAATGGGTACTTAATGGGTACTTCTAGTGACAGTGGAAAAACACCTATGGTCTTGGGCAGCCCAATGTGTTTGGCATTCATCTGAATGAGATCAGTTTGGCTTGGACACATTAATCTGAAAATCATAACATCCTATTTGGCTAAGTCCAAGAAAGTATTTTGTATGAATTATCCCCCAAGTTGTCTGAAGTATCTTGTCAACTTCCACTAGTCTTGACAGCTGAAACCATTCACCTATGAGAAGTTTGACAAGAGTTTTGACAAGAGTGCTGAGAACCTCTATAAAAAGGGGGCAAATAGAACATGATTTTATAGGTGGGCCTACAGAATATTGACTCAGATCTTATTGTAGGATCCCATTCTATAAGAAAAGACAGTTTCTCACAGTTTATTATGCCAATTTTCTTTTTTTTATTATGCCAATTTTCTTTATTGAACATAGTAATGGTTTTCCAGTTTTGCAGTATTGTTAGATATGCTGCTGTTAACATAAATTTGATTAATTTCTTACATTTGTAGATAGGAATCTCAAAATAATAATAGCAAGCTTAATTCAGAAATCCAGGCTATTTCCTAATGAATTGTGTTCCTTTTTTTAATATTCCCACCACATGTGAAAGAAGATACTCCTTGGGTGTTTTTCCACTGTGACTAAAAGTACCCATTAAGTATCCATTAATGGGTACGTAATGGCATTTTTGTACCCATTAATGGGTACTTAATGGGTACTTCTAGTGACAGTGGAAAAACACCCCTGTTCTAAGTCAATGCCAGAAGTAAAGTGAACATAAGTATATCATTTTCAATATACTTTCTTTGATTCTTGCTCCTTTGTTAAAGCTATAAAAATGTTTTTTTTCCCATTCTGCATCCTCTCATTTAATATAACCGAATAGTTAAGTGTGATTTTTTTAAAAAACAAAACAGTCTAAGCCTTATAATATAAATAAATCTATAGTCCTTCCTTCTTTCCCATGGTTTCAGTATCTAACCAACGCAATAGTCAAATGTATCAGAATGTAAAGCATAGCTAGAATAAAGGTCAAAATCTGAACAAAATAAATGAAATGAGTAATCTAGTGGTTTGTTTTTAGGGGGATGGAGCACGGGCAATCCAACAACTTTATTTAAATTAAAGAAACTGTAAATTTCAAGAAAGACTAGCAGACTCCAAGGAGGAAAAGAATTCAAAAAGATTCAAAACAAAAAGAGTCCAGAGTTTTAGGATATTCCAGATGGCAAAGGGAAAACAGACATAAAAGACAAGCTGACTGTGCTCCTGTGCATGGTGTTCCCCCACGGTGTTTGCCAGTTACTGAGTGATTGGGGAAGTCTTTTGGCATAGCATCCCAAGGGATTTCTGGGGCTCTCTGTGTACCTGTCTGTTTTCTTTTATACTCCTGAGGCAAATTTCCTGAAGTTCCTGCAATGTTATGCTGAAGGATGTTGCTAGATATGTTGCAACATACCAGCTAGTAGAAAACAAGGCTAATATTTAGCACTATTTTTATTGCTGAATTAAGTGGTCAATAGACTGCCAACTAGCAATCTGCTAGTATTTCTGTTTTTTCTAGACACTCCCTTGAACTATGCAAAAAAGAGGCCTATTAGCAGAGAAAGCAATATCTGGACAGTGATATTCAGCAGTAATAAAAGGGGGAGAAGAGGAAGAGAAAGTTCATATTGAATGTTTTTCCACTGTCACTAGAAGTACCCATTAAGTACGCATTAATGGGTACTTCTAGTGACAGTGGAAAAACACCAGTTGTTATTATTATTGCTTTAAGTTCTAACAAAAGATAAATCCAAATCAAGGTAACGTATATATATATATTTACCCTGCCTTAAACTTGTTTACTACCTTTAACCAAAAGGAAACATTCGAGATTAATATTTGTATCCACAATAATATTACACAAAATATACCTACAGGTAAAACCCTGATCAGTATCTCACATCATGATATAAGGAATATACTTTGCTAAAATTAATCAACATGGTCAACATTGTTTCCTAAATTGCATCATTTACACTTGATTGCTAGACAAGGGGTGCCTCCAGACATTTTTTTAAAAATGGGAACTTACCTTTTCTCCAAAGAAAAGCAGTTTCCAAGAAGAAGAACTGATCATCCAGGATGTTCTCCCAATCCTCTTAAGCAGCAGGCAGGGCTCTTTTGATCACATGGTCAACCTCTCCCTCTCTGAGAGGACTGCTGCCTCTCTGGTCAGGGCAAAGTTTTGTGAGATCTTGCTAAACACCAGGAAAAGGGAAAATACACTGCTGATGTTCAGGTAAATTAGGTTTTTTTTGCTGTGCAGCATCACAGCTAGGGCTAGAATGGGATGCGGAGAATCCTGTCCCACTCCAGTAGCAACCTATCCCAATGTGGAATGGGCTGCATATTCAGCAAAGTATCTATTCAATATAGAGGAGGGGTATGCAAAATCACCATATACATTCAACTTTTGATACTAATTCCCAGAGCTTGCTGATTTATAATGATTTTTTGTACCAATTCTGCCTTTTCAGAGAAAGATGTGCAACTGGGTTTTTGTCCAGAGGCCAGATTGGGTTGTTTTTTTTTTTCAGAACTCATAGAAATCCAAGAATTATAAAGCCTTCTTTCTATTTGACTATGGTGAGTCACATTCCTACAAGAATATGTCAAACAGTTTAGAATGTTGTTATTCAGGAACTGAAGAGTCACAATGAATCAGCAACTCATGACTCAGGGCCTTTTCGCACATGCCGCCGAAAATGGATCTAACAGATCCGTTTTCTGGCGAAACGTTTTTAAAGGGGAAACCGTTCCAAACAGGAACGGTTTCTCGGAGACCCCGCGCGTACGCACACTCGCAGGGCAGCAGCGGCAGGGCCGGATTTGGAAATGGTTTGGGGTGGGTGCTGTGCGAGTGCGTTCGTTTCCAAACTGTTTTCAGGGGGAAAGCCAGATGTAAGACCTGATTTTTTCAGGTCTTACATCTGGGTAGGATTTCGGCGGCAAAAACGGTTTAAACAACCGTTTTTCCCTGCCGATATGCGGACGTGGCTTCCTCAAAGGGGTCCTAATTCCGACCCCTATGCGAAAGGCAGGTCTAAATCCGTTCCACATCTGGCTCTAAATCCGTTTTTAGAGCCAGTGCGGAAAGGCCCTCAGAGTCTTGTGATTCAGTCTCATGCTGTTGCAGTAATTAGATGACATCATCCTAAAACCTCGTGATGATGACTTGCAGTTTGTGGGCTCTATAAGTATCTCTGTGTTGTACAAGTTGTTTTGTCTTTACTTTCTGCTGTTTGAAGAGATGTTTGTGTCAGAAAGGATTCTGAAATAAAGCTACTGAACCTTCCAGTGAGGAAAGAAATACTTTGTGGATTTATTTGTCTGAATGACTGACCAACTATTCTGTGAGATTGACAAGTGATCTGACTCCAGGCCAAATCCACTACACTAACTGCTTTCTGAATCTTCACTAAGCTAGAAGCAGATCCAGAAATCAGGACTAATATGATGTACTTGTTTATTCAGATCAGCTTTATTTTCTGAAGGCTGAGGAGAGTTTTCTCCCTAGTTCTCATAGAAACTGAAGTAACTGCTATTTAATTAAATGTTTTTATGAAGGTCTTCAAACCAGGATTGTATCCTTTGTAGTAAGGAGACAGAGACATGTTCCCATTTTGAAATGAAAGAAGTTTCATCCTGTCATCCTTCTGGTTATATGGCAGATGTCTTGATTACTCCTTGAAATGACACTTCCTCATCTCCACTTTTGGTGAGAAGTGATCATTCAAAGTGGCTCTCACAAGCACCTCTGCTGAGGGCAGCAAAATTGTGCCTTGGTTGGCAATTGCACCTGGTAATGAGGTGGTACATTTGCCACAAGGCACCTACTGCCACTGCATATAGAGACATGATGACAGAAGGCACTCGGCCAGGTGTCTCACTAGATAAGTTGAGATGTGGCCAAGGGTTACTCAAACTTCAACTGAATCAGAATAGGATAACTATTACTGCTGGCATGTCTGTGCTGTCTTCTTTTCCAAAAAGTTCCACAACTACCTCTTGAAGCAAATTCAATTTTTCGATCCTTCTCCTAGAAAAACAATTCAGTAGTAAATAAATCAAATGGAATAGTTCAACAGAGATCTTTAAGCAAACAGATTTCTTTAGCAATATATGAAATAAGAAAATTTGCCCTACTAGTTCAATCAAAAGCAGAAACAAAGCTGATACAATTGAAACTCTCAACAAAGTTGCAAAATACAAATTGAAAGAGTTTCCTCTGTTCCAAGGACAAAACAGTAATTAGAACAACAGGGTTGCTTGAATTAATTTTTTAATAAGTGAAATTTCAGGTCATCAGTACCTTAAAGCCAAAGTCAATAAAACAGAGCTGGGTGTCATCAGTGTACTGAAGGAACCTCATTCCAAAACTCTTTATGGCTGTTTCCAGTAGCTTCATATAGATCTTAAAGAGCATAAGAAAAAGAACCAGTCCCTGGGGAATTCCACATGGAAGTTCCTTGAGCATTGAACAAATTTCCCCATTGCTATTTCCTGGAGTTTACCTTGGAGATAGGTGAACCTGTGTACAATGGTGCCTCCCAGTTGCAGTCTCTGAAGCTGACACAGTAGGATACCAGGGTCAATTATGTCAAGGAGAAGCAACAGGGTTGCTTTGCTCTATCCTCTCCTGATAAAAGATGACCAAGGCAGTCTTGGTGATAACTCCTCCCAGAACCAGATTGGTATGTGTCTAAAGAATCCATTTCCTCAAAGCAGGGCTGCAGTTGAGTAGAAATTGCCTTTTCCAATGCTTGGATCAAAAAGGAATATCAGCCACTGTGTGGTTGTTATTTAATATTTCTGGATCAAATTTATATTACTGTCTTGCTATTTTTATGTATATTAATAGGGCCATTGGATTTTTCAGTAAATAAAATTACGTACTTGAAATAAAAGAACACTTTTGAAAAATAAATTAATTCACGTGAAAATGTTTACTTTTGTGTAGATTAATGTGGAATGTCATGGCGACAATGATCAGAAACAGAAACTCTTATCCAAGTCAAATCATTCATACACACCTTCTACCATGGGATTTGAGATAATATTTTGAAAGCCCCAAAGGTGCTACATCTCATACAGGACAATTGTCAGAGAAGTAGACCACTCCTAAGAACAAACTGAAAATAATGTAAGTGACAGAGTTTAACAGGAAACCTGGCCTTCAGGTTTGTTGCCATTCATGGAAAGTTTAGAAAGCAAGAATGTATGTCATGATACTAAGGTTGCATTCCCATTCAAGAAAAAAAAAATCGTATCCAGTCTGTTCTGGGAATCATCCGTTTCCATTCAAATGTTTATTCCCGAACTTTACAAAGACTAAATTGCCAAAATCCACAGAATAAAAACCCTCATAAAAACAAGCGTCGGTCCCATGTCCCTGGCTAGCCTGCTTTTTTTTTTTCCTTTGAGGAGATCATGCCTTTGGGACTGTCCCCCCCCCCCCATGCTTCTGGCCAATGCCTGCCGCCATTGTGGGGGGCTCATTAAATGGGTGGAGTTTCACTCTCAGGAAGGCTTGCTCTCTGACCTTTTGAGATCTGCCAGGCAGATAAGTGTGCTTCCCAAACCGGCCTGCTACCTCTGCAAAACCCCGTAAAACCTTGCATAGTCCTGCATAACATTGCACAATACCAGAATACAATAACAGCAACTATCATATCACGCTTTGCCACTTGGCCATAACAATTGCTATTTCTGTGTGAGACAAGTAGAACCATGAGAAACTTCTGTGTTTATATGTAGATACCGCATTGACCAATTATGGGCATAACACTATCCTGCCTTTCCTCTGTTGTCATGTCTCAAACGAGTATAATTGTTTCTATGTATCCATCTTATTATTGTGTGATACGTAGGATTGGAGTGTAGCATTATGCCATTTATCCAGTAGCCAGTTAGGCCAAGTTACGCCAAGGCTTATAATAGCCATGATGTTAAATGATCCAGAAGCCATATACTTCCCTTACCTGCCCTTATATTAGCTAAGATATAACAAGCTGTATCCGTGTATTCACATTAGAAATAAGATGTATACCTGTATTTTATTTCTTATGTGCATGCAACTTGTATTCTCACATTTATGTAGGTCCTACTCACACTCACTAAGAATAAAGTGCCTTCTGTTTGGAATGCAATCACTTCTCTACAACTCTGCTTGTGGTTCCAGTGTTCAACCCACGTTATGCTGTGCAATCTGCCTAGTGCCATGCTAGAGTATCCCTCGTCCTTTCTGTATGGAGATCAAAAAAAGTGTTGGATCTTTGAACATAGATTTTCCATTTTGTGAATGCCACTGTATTTACGAGAGATGCATTACATTGTAACAGCAGGCAGAATCTGACATTCGGCAGAGGGAATCTTCTTTTAGCCCTGCTCGGTCATGAGCAGCTCATTCAAAGCAAAGAAGAAGGAAGGAAGAATCCCCTCTTCTCTATTTGAACATGTGCAGGAACCACAATCCTCCCTTCTTCTCCCACTCCACCTTTAGAGAATGCCGGGAGCATCTGATTTCAAAGAGAGAGGGATCAGTTTGGCCCGGATGTCTGTTCTTTCACTCAGCTGCTGCCTTCCCGGTAACATTGTCTCCTTGGAGGAGCTGCCTTGCTGGCAGGATGCATAAATGACCATTTCCATTTGCTCCATTCCCTGTAGCTATGGCTATTAATTAGGGGCAGGCTTACAAAGTTTGGATCCCTGCCCCATAAAGTCAGGATATGATGTGAAAGGGAGGGGGAGGGGTCCCCCCTGTAAATCTGCATTAAAAGCTATAAATGGGAAGAGGGAAAATGGAGCTCAGTGCTGTTTAAATTAATCTGGATTTAAAACCAGCATTTTTTCTTGAATGGGGACATAGCCTAAGAACTGACAATGATGAAGTCTAGCCATTCATTTTATTCCAGTCATTTCTATGCTAAAGTTGAAACTGTATAATGGACACCTTGGCTGTTTCTGCATTGGGCTACCGGCAGCCCCTGAGAAGCATGGCATCTGCATGCTATTCCAGTCTACCAGTAGCCCATGACTCCCAAGGACCAACCCGTCTGAGTGAGACTAGGTTTTAACATTCTCCTATAAGTTCCCTGTTGTGTGTGGATGGCAGGGAATGGCTGGCCTGGTGAATCTGGTGCTATTTTGGCAGGCTGAAAGACATAATCCCAGAAGTGGAGAGTTTCTGGCCGCCCAGCTAAAGCAGCCTTTTCTTTCTCAGACTCTGTAGTTGGGCCAGGCAATGCTATTGCAATGTAGATCACCTTTGGTCCATGCTCCTAGCTGCTTGATCTGGCTCAAGTCCAGGTTGCACCACATGCACCAAGAGGGCACACGCAGCCCTTTCCTATAATGATGACCCAGTTCAAGGATAATTCTGATAATTCTGAATTCTGATAATTCAGAGCAATTTTTTAGAATGACGACCTAGTTATTATACTTTCATTACCAAAGCATTATTGAGACAAACACCTGTAGCATAAGACTCTGATGAAGCTATTTTCAATCAAGTTTGGTAAATGCTTTACTTTGGCTTCAAAAACAGGAGGTGCACAAAGTGGGATCATTTGCTTATTCCAGGCGGCTGATGTGCTGTTTCCATGCCCCCTCACCTTCACTAACTTTGCAGCTGGGGAAGGAAAGTTCCCCAGCTTTGAAATTTCTGACCAGGACTATTGAAGGTGGAACAGGAAATGGCTTCAGAAGTCTGCCATTTTCCCCCGCATCCTTTAATGACCCTAGACAGACGGCATGCCAGGTAACTTGCATGTGTTGCTGATGTCCATCTGTGTAATGCTGGTGGACAGAAGAGGATGGTACATGCCTTCATAATAATTTTTTGTGCTCTGTGCAAGGGATATCTCCAGGTGGCTCTCAGATGTTTCTCAAGTGCTTTTTGTGTGCCATATGAATCCTACCAGAGTTTCTCCCACCAGAAATAAACAAAAGTTATATAAGAACTCTCTAACTAATGAGGTTTCCAGTCTTTTGATTGGGTTAATAAAGAAGAATATTCTTGATATATTGTGCTGAAACATGCTAATACTGTATTTTTAAAAGCAAGACTTATTTTCTTTTAATATTTGAATCCCAAAGCCACTGTCTTCCTCTTTTATGCTCAATGAATTTTCCGTATTATCAGCAGAAAGAGCAAATGACTAGTCCGAGGTATATTTAAATTGGCAACCAGATCTTAGGATTTTTCCAGGCAGAAGTATTTTCTAGTGCAGGACTCCATGCCAGGCTCCTCCAAAGCCACATACTGGCTGTGCTAGCTCAAGCCAATTAACAGGATCAGTTTGGATACCACTGTCATGTTTCTGCCAAATGCTACTGTGAGACAGGATAATATTGGGTCCTTGGCCACCTTCTGCTAGCAGTGTGGACAAGGGAAGAAATGCATTTTACAGAGTCACCTTTAAAATTAGTTTCTCAGGTTAACTCAGATTACTGGCAAACTTGCACTGAGCTGAGTAATGAAAGCACAGGCTGGCCGATGACCTAAGCTTGTGATGAAGTTTTTAGATGACCTTGTCAGCACCGCCACCAGCAGAACCCTAAAACATTTCAAGCTACATGCCCCAAAGGTTATGAGAACTAGGAGTCACTTGATCTATTGATATAACTAGCCAGGAACAAGGTCGTGTTTCCTAAGCCAGTGGAAGCCTCAGTATCCCACGTGATGACTTTAGCACTCTGACCGTAAGTACATGCAGAGGAAGGATAAGGCACAGACTTTAATAGCACCCTCTATAAGCTGAAGAAACGGCAGCTTTCCTGCTGCCTATCATTACACATATAGCTAGGTTGATTCTAAAGATGGGGCAACATTTATGTACTTAACTTTATGAATTTGCATTTACACAATTTACGCACGAACAATAAATTCAGTTGCTTTTTGGGATTCATAGTTAAATTTTGCAATGTAGCTCTCTAAACAAACAAACGGTGCAAAATATGGAAATGTATCACTTAGTGCATAAAAATATATACACAAACAAAAACACCCTGGAAAAATAAAGAAAAGCTACTTGCAAAAATGTGACTATCAGTAAGATTGTGCCTTTAATAATATAAAACAATAAACTGAAATGGAACAAGCTGAACTTTAAAGAACTAAAAAAAAATAAGGAGCTGTGAGAAACAAAAATTGACAGATTTGTCTATTTCTAGTTAATTGTAGTACTTTTAAGTGTCTGCTTGACTTGGCATTTGTATATTACACCACACAATGGCATTTGGTGCTAATAGCTATTCCTTATTATAGCTACTTTGCTAAGACAGCAGCATATTTGGAATAGGTTCACAGAGCCAATCAAGGTTGATTCTCTTGATATTTAATGGAACAACAGTTATCCTGCTGCATTTCAACTTTTTTTTAACTAGCTTAATGGATCATAAAACTTTGATTTAGAATCCATTTTCTTTCCTTAGAAACTTCACTTTTTATACATTAAAACAGTAGTGCTGCTGCAGGTAGTTCAATAAGAGTCTAAAATTGGATGTTCTATTTTTACAAAGGAGGAGACACTACTAAATAAAGCATGATTGTTCAGTTCTCAATAGTGATGAAACGTCTGATGGCTTTTTAGAAAACACAAATTAACAAATTAGAATAAAGTTTAATTTACTTCAGTAACTTCAGTGCAGCAACTGATATTGTGAGACCCTGGACTATGGCTGCATCTCCATTTACCGTCAGAAGTGTCCTGGTAAAACATCTTAGCTGCAACATCCCCAAGGACAGCAGCAAGAGGTGTTTCACTGCAAGCTCACCACCTCATTTGCGGACACAAATGACATCTGTAGTTCTGTTCTGCAGGATGTGTTTTCCTGCCCTCACTGCAGGCACCAGTGATCACCAAATGTTTTATCTGCACCCCAAAATGAAGATGAAAAGGCACCTGGAGAGTCCAGTGCTCATAACAGAAGCTGACTCAATAGTCAAGTGGATACCTGGCTAATATGGAACTTCATTTATGCCGTTTTGACATTTCATAACAAAGTAGAACTGCCATTCATTACAATCCAAAGGTGTACATTCTCATGTTTCTGTCATGAATGAACAAACAATTGATATTTCTCTCTCTCTCTCTTTTTTTTCTTTTTTTACAAATGATTCGATACCAGTGTTATACTAGTGTCACTACAACGGATAAATCCATCTTCAGTATGGTGCACTTGAAAACAGTGGGTGTTTTTCCACTGTCACTTGAAGTACCCATTAAGTACCCATTAATGGGTACGTAATGGCATTTTTGTACCCATTAGTGGGTACTTAATGGGTACTTATAGTGACAGTGGAAAAACACCCAGTTATTAGTCACATGCCAGATTCCAAAATCAGGATCAAGATTCTGGCTAAATGTGGTATAGTTTCCCTCCATGGCAGACATCATTGTTTTATACTGTTTTTTATATATGGTGTTATTTTAACATGTCTGTTTTTAAATGCTGTTACCTGCCCTAAGACTTTAAGGTATAGGGTGGGTTAGAAATGTAAATATAAATATAAATAAATATTGCTAGGCCATGATCCAACCAGTGGGTTTGGACCACCTGCCACTTTTTCACTGCACCTGAACAATCTTTGTAACTAAACTAGTGTTCAGATTGTTCTGAGTTACATCAGGCTACAGACCAGAAAAATAAGAATTGATTAATGTATTTATATATTTATATAGACATTTATTACACGAATTATTCAACTTTGCTACAATATATACACTTAAGTAAATAAGAGACTTTCTGCACTTCAATTTCCCTGGGGAAAAGGTCCCAGAGAAACAAAATTCTGGAATGGTTTGGGTGTCTACTCTTTGGGATACCCAAGGCGTTCGAAACCCAGTTGGTGCTTAACTACAAGCAGGCTAAATGTCAATCACCTCCATCAAGGAGGCAAATGTAAGCCACGGCAATGGTGCCAACATGCATGGCGCTGTTGCTGTAGTGACCAGGCAATGCCGCTCACAAATGCTGTATGAATGAATGGAGCATGCCAGGCTGTTCCACTCTGGCTACCAGTATAGTTATAGAGCTATAAAAACTGCTCTTCTCCTCTATGTGTGTGGAGCACTCCAACATGTGCGGTGCCACCTCTGGTACAGAAGTGGTTCCATGTGGTGCAGGTATACCAGGTGGGAGTGTCCCTGGAGTTCCCTATAGAGGCAAGTGTAAAATGAATAGGATCTTTTATTTGTGCATGGAAAAAAAATTGGAGACATAACTGCTTCAGTCCTCAGTTACAGATACGTCTTTCTCAGAACTAAGAGCTTATGTGTTTTCTGTTATGAAAAACAATACTTGTTTATTCCATAAGCTTTATTAACCATCTTCTGTATGGAATCAGAAAAGTGTCTGAAATTTGCAAAACAGCAGTAACAACTATTCACATTCTTCAACAAATATTCTTCTCCAGTGGGTTTGAAGGTGAAGAGTATTCCAAATTTCCTTAATATGTGTATAACTTTAAAATGGGGATTTTGATTCCCAAACTTTTATCAATTAGTAGAATGTATTTCCCCCTCTCACAATATTAATATTTTCATAATTTCCCTACTTAGTCATCTTTTGTTATTAACCCTATAATGGAAATACGAATATTTTGGGTCTTATCCTGCTGTAACATTTTTTGTAAAGCATGGAACAAGTCTTAGTAGTGATCAAGATAAGGTAGTAGTCTAGCAGGTGTCCAGTATGGATGTGGCTGTTTAAAGATGGCTCCACACAGTCAAGACCTAAGGGTAACTCGAATTATCTTGACTGACATGTTGAGTTTACTTCATTATCTAAATAATGAAGGACATAGTGCATGGTCCTACAGGTACAAACTTTAGCATGTACTATAAGCTTGAAAAGAATATAAAAATATGCTGTTGTGTCTTCACCCTTGTGCTCCAGGATTATTGAATAGCCCCCAGCTGTTTCAGTTTGGAATAGTCCCTTTTCAGTTTGGAAAGACAATCTTTAAGGAACTGAAGACATAAGAAAATGATATCTTTTGGTTCTTTGATTAAGATGCATGCATTTTTAGTAGTAGATGAATTTCCCTGGAGGAGGCCTGCAATGCTATTCTCAAGATTCTAATATAGCCAGTAGTAGTTTCCTCTGTGTCAGAATTTCTGCACGGGCCCTTAATCCAGATCTAGGCATCCAGATCTGAACAGCTTTCTATGTAACCAGAGATATGACAATGCATTTGTAACAAGGTATTATAATTAGAACTTAACACCAGGAGAGTCTGATTTTACTTAGGCAGGGATCGGAAAGACTTTAAAATGCCTGCCATTTTGTGGGGGTACCAATGATGTGCAAAGCTGGTGCCTCCTTTGTTTCTAGAAAGACTCTAATGCCAGGGATTGAGACTTTGGAGGTTTCCATCCTGCTGCATCCCTCCTTCCCTCCTTCCACCCATGCCTCTCTGCTTCCCCAGTCTTGCAGAGAAGGAGGTTTTGGAGGTTTCTGTCCTGCTGCCACCCTCCTTTCTTCCACACAGACTTCTGTCTCTGTTTCTGCTTCCCCATGGTGATCTGAATCAGGCTTATATTGGGGGTGGGGCTTGGATCCCCACTCAGGGTATGATGATAAAGAGAGGGGGGTTCCCCCCTGAAAGTCCGCATAATAATCTGCCAGTGGGATTGAGAAAATACAGAGTTTACTGCTGATTTAAAAGACATGGAGTAAAACCCAGAGTAAATGGTGCAGTGGAAACAGTAGACCTGGATCTCTGCACAAATCCAAGTGTGATTGTATTTTTTATTTCTCTTAATGGGATGGTGGTGGATGCCCTGGTGCCAAGAAGAATGTAGTGTAATGGTGTACATCACACCCACTTAAAATTCTCATATGCTAATGGATATAAATACTGCAATTTCCACTGAGTGGAGTCCTTCCATAAGTTTTAGATAGCAAAACTATGGCTAGACAATTGTATCACTATTAACATTTTTTTAAAGGATTAAAATAATTTTCCCCTTGTGATGGCATGCTGGATATAGATCATTGCAGCAAGTTAATCACTTAGAAACCTGCCACTGAATATTTTTTAGAAAATCGTTAATGTTTTTGGCAAGATGTTGGAAGAGAAAATTTGGAAAGTAGAGAGCAAATGGATACATTGAAATAGACTGGAATGATAGTGTTCTCTTATAGATAATCAAATACAATGGATGAAGTTCCAGTGAGTTGGGAGGGAATAAAACTGGAAAACTGCCTTACTGGATTGAAGCTCAACGTTTATCTAAATGAGTGTGCTTTTCTGGCAAATATACTCAAAGCAAAGATAGGTAGCCCTTATTATCTCAGACCACTGGTCATACTCTTTGAAATGGGAGGTTGGAACTTATCCAGAACACAAGAGATTTTCTTTTTCTGTATTTTGGGCTCAGGTGGGATTGAGGATTATGATGTACACGTAGCAGCCAAAAAGAGGAAGCAATTTAGGGAAGGTAAATATATATATTGCCTAGCTGCTGATTGACTAATTTGCTGTTCCCTGAAATTACCACCTCACAATGGCAATGATAAATGCAGCAGTACAGGTCCCCTTGTTTAGTTAGAAAGTGGAATTGTTGCAAACAAAATTGATTTAGGAACAGAGGAACCCCTCCTCACATTCAGACATTGTTATTGTTTTAGTGTGTTCCATATATAATAAATACTATGCTATTTTCTTCGTCTTCCTCTTCTGCTCCCTTTTTCTGCCAACTAAAGTAAAATCAACTGAAGGAAGAGTCCTGGCCCAGTGTGATCCAGTGTGATTTAGCCACAATCTTGCCCCCTGACAAGATAAGCAAGGGAAGCCTTATCCTGGAGGCGAGAATGAAATATAGATTGCATTGTCTTGTCCAAATCAAAACCATTTTTCAGTAGACATTCGAGCCCAAAATATTTGAATTCCTCTCAATGTCTAGATATTTAACTCCTTGGCGTACCACCCATGCTTTCTCCTTTAAAGCCTTGAACCTGTTGTTGTTTTTTCTATGATCCACAACACTTCACAGGCAATATCCTCTAATTTTCACAGGTTTCTGTGTAAGCCATCATGTGACCTTTTGACTCTGGTTACAGTGTTTCTGTGGAAGATATGTGGAGCAAATGGAAGTGTTGAGGTGTGCACATGAATGTGAACTTTGTCCTCCATTGGAAAAGGCATGCTTTTACCAACATGCAGGGTCCAAAAATGCATTTGGTAAAAGTAATGTACCATTTGAATCTTGCAGAGACTGCCATTACTATCTGCCATTGTGCTGGAAACTAAGGGAGCCATCTGAGGGTCATAGTATCCAAAACCCTGTTAGCCTTTACATGCAGTTTGGCTTCTGCATTGGTCAAATAGTGAAGTTATACTGTAACTGGACTGGTGTTTAACAACCATGCCTTGCTGCATCAGTCTGTCAATGGTGACCTTCATACCAGGAACAGCCTCAGCTGGGTACTTGTCCTGCCTCTGTGGAGAAGGATCAGGACACAAAGTTCACATGCCTCAATCTTACACTCAGTCTTATCCTTGGCCCATACAAATGGAAAATGTCACACTGAGGGATTTTCTTCATCCAGGGTCATGACCATAGGAACTTTCAAGACTCCAAGCCTATGGATCGTGAGATCTCGATCTTCTTTCTCGTCTTTCACAGCCATCGATTCAATAAGTCAACAGTCAGCTCTTTTGTTTTGAGTAAAGGGACTCCAAAATGCCAGCTCCCCACCTGTACAAAAATGTCTTTCCAGACTGGAGTTAGTTGAGAGGACCCCCTTTAACCAACTAAGTCTGTGCTCCTGCTTGTCTTTTTCCCAGCCTGGATCAAAGAGGTTCAATGAAACTGCATGAGCAAGGGGATCAGAGAAGAGTTTGGCCTAAACTTATTAGTCATTGCCATTCTTGGAAGAATAAATAATGTACTGTAATGTGGATTTAGAAGAAGTATTAGGAGAGAAAAAATGTATGGCCAAAGGAACAACATGTCTGCTAATGCAGGCATTGCTGTTGTTTTAGCTAACTTATATAGAGCTCTATTTTAACATGTTTGATTTTAAATGCTGTTACCTGCCCTGAGACCTTAGGGTATAGGGTGGGATAGAAATGGAAAGATAAATAAAAATAAATAAATAAGTTTTATTGTAACCTAACCTGAGACCTCCAGGTGTAGAATGAAATAGGGAAATAAATAAATAATGAAATAAATAATGAAATGCACACAGAAAGTAATTTAAATACACAGTAAGATAGTACAGAATGTTTCAAAGTAGGGCAAATTAGTCAAACAGTAAAGCAACTCAAAGGGCAAGATTCCCCAAACTATCAAAGCACAAATGTGTAGCAAGCAAAGTATTATATAATCATGACAAAGACTTCAGTCGTCAGCTCTGCTAGTTGATGCTGAGCAATGGAAACAGAGCAGAGATGCCACTTATGGTAGGGAAAGAACAGGCTCTTCAGGCTCAATTGCCAGGAAGAGGGAGGCATATTATAGGGAACATTTTAAGGTATGCATGAAGTTGGGGTGAGAGAAGAAGGAATTGAGCTTTGGAAAGGTGAGAGTGGGTTGTAACTGTCAAGGGGTCTTCCCTTTAACAAGAATGGGCTTTTGGGTGCAATAGTTACTTCAGTAATGATTTCAACACAAGCTTTGGTAAAGCAGGAAGCTCTTGTTGTAGGAAAGAGGTAGTTGGCCAGAGCAGCAGCCAGTGACCCACAGTTCATCTGGATGGAGTGTAAACAGAGGGCTTTTCACATGACGGTTTTTTCAACACGTCTACAACATGCTGGAACAGGGCATTCACTCTTCTGGGGTGGGTAGTTGCGTTCCGACCCACCTCAGCCATTCCAATGCATCATAGACACATTCAGGTTTCAGAGCACAAAAAAGTGCTCTACCTCCATTTGGCACATCCCAGGCTGTCCCCAGCTGTACTGGAGGTAAAGCATTTGCACTCTCTCCTTCCATGACAGCTGGGCCCCTCCCCCAGACTGCCCCCATTGGCTCCTGTGGAGCCAGGGGTGGGTAGCCCTGACACCTCCCTTCCCTGGGGTCCCGCCTCCTCCAGGGGCCCAGATGGGGTTCCTGGGGCTGGCAGGACCCCCACTCAACACTAGAGCTATACACGCACACATGCTTCTTACCTGGTGGTTGCTACTGGCACCATCAGGCCAGTTGTGCATTGCACCTGCACCCGGTGCAGTCCTTGATTGGCCAGTAGTGAGCCTGGTTCTAACTGGCCATCTGCACAGGCGCAGGTGCCTGGCCAATTAGGGACTGCACTGCATGCAGGCACAAAGCACAGTCAATCCGAATGTGCCAGTGGCAACTGGGCAACCACCAGGTAAGGAGCATTCACATGGGTGCAGCCCCGGGGAAGGGTGGGTGGCTGCAGGAGCCTGATGTGGGAGTGTGTGGGACCCCAGGGAAGGGACTGGACAGGCCTTCTCACCCCTGGCTCCAATGCAGCCAATGGCAGGAGGCTGTGGGCAGGACTTGTGAATCCCAGGATGGCTGTCCTGCCCGAATGTGTCCTTTACCTGCCAGTGCGGATGGGAAACTGTCTTAGACACGTTCGGGCCGAAGCGTTCTACAGCGTTTTCGCTCTAGTGCGAAGAGGCCTCAGGTTGACGTAATTCAATTAAGTATTCAGTTTTGGCATTTATGTTACCGTACCAATCCTGTTCTTACGCAGTGTGCAAATTCTTTATAGCTTATGTGTTATCTTCCTGCACTGGCTGTGTGAAGATTAGGTTGTGGTGTAAAAAAAACACCTTTTAAATAAAAAAGCAAGTAGAATTGAAGTTTTAGGGTCAGTGGTCTCCTGGAATGTGTGCTTTACTATGGACTTCTGTTTCTTAGAAGGGGAGCTTAACCTAGATATACATCCCACTGTTGAAAATGACCCTTTGGCACCACTCACTCCAGGTCCCAAGGCTCTGATGATGCAATAAGCTCAATAATCAACCCAAGTCAGAATTAATCTCTAGCTGTACCAGAAGAGGTCTTCAGGAGACCAAAATTCACACGTAATAGTAATAAAAGTACATATCTCTTCTTGTCTCACCATTAGGACATGCCATCTAGTATGATCAAAGAAATGTAGATGCCAAAGATAATAGAGGTTGAATGCACAATAGAACATTCATGTAATAAACTGTTAGGCCCACTGAACAATACAAGGTGCATCGCAGCCAATAATCATAATAATCAATTCAACCACTGGCCACATACTCAGCTGCTGCAAAAAGATCGCACACACTGATTTTAAACAGCGACACAACACCATCCCCCAAATGGAATCTGTGCCACAATTACCATCTGTCAGCACTCAGAACTGGTGGGATCATAAGCCTGAAAAAGTGGTTAAAAATGAGCAGGCAAAAATATTATGGGACTTCAGGATATAAACCTACAAAGATTTGGAACATAACACTCCTGATATCAACACCATTGATGTTGCAATACCAGGAGACAGCAGGATCAATGTGAAACAAACAGAGAACATTACAAAATATGAGGACTTGAAAACTGAAGTTCAAGGACTCCAGCACAAGCCTGCAGTGGTGGTCCCAGTAGTGACTGGCACACTGGGTACCATTCCAAAAGGCCTTGGATGGCATTTTAAACAGCTTAGTGCTGACAAATTACCGTCTGTTAACTACAAAAGGCCACCTGTTGGACTCCGCACTCATTATCCCCCAATGCATAACATCATCTTAAGAACTTGGGAAGATTCCAATGTGTTATGAAATATGAAAGCCGACATGTTTGGTGTTGTGCTGTATTGTTGTGTTTCTGTCAATAATAGTAATAATCATGCAGCCCTATTTGCTCAAATAATTGTGGACAAGCTTTACTTACCCCAATAACAGCCAATTTATTATTTGGGATTTTCAGAAAACACAAGGAAATTTATATCCATCTTCATGCAAATTTTCTAATTGCTTACTTTGCATCATTAACTTCGATGCAATTAGATGAACAGGTGAAGGAATTTTGAACTCCTGTTTTGGAGAATGTTACTGAGTTATTTTTCTCATTTAATAGTAAAGAAGAAATATTGCCATCACCTGATGAAGATATATGGAATAATTCCAGGACTTCAGGTATAAAGCTTCATTTAATTAGTCCTTTCTTACTCCATGTGTTCTTTCTTTCTTTCTTTCTTTCTTTCTTTCTTTCTTTCTTTCTTTCTTTCTTTCTTTCTTTCTTTCTTTCTTTCTTAAAAATGAACAGAACATCCTGAGGATATTATTTAAATCTTCCTTTGCTAATTCTACAGCTCCAGACATCCCCAAAATTCTTTATTCACATGTGGATGGTGGTGAAAATGAACAAAGTAAAGAAAAGGTAGAAGGTAAAGATGTGGAACTGAATGAAGAAGATAATGAAGATAATGAAAAAGAATTAGAATTGCTAGTAAGTGGTTTTGGGCTTCTGGCTTCTGTGTGTTTATGTGTGTGTCTGTAGAATGACCTCAGTCCATTTTCCCCCTCAGTGTAGAATCTTGGTGGGCTTTAAAAGTGTTGAACCATGGACTAAAGAACCTGCTGAGGATGTTGCAGCCCTGGAGATGTAATTGCATGATTAATGGTACAGGTCTGTCCAGGGCAGGAGGAAGTAGAAACTCTGGGTACCAATGCTGGCTGGTTTGTAGGCTTTAGATCAAAGGAAAATTTGCTGGCACAGCCTGGGTGTTTAAAAGTCTATGAACCAGCATGCACATGGTGTCAAGAGCTTCTGTCTGCTTCTGCCTAGGCTAGGTTCTACTAGGTACAAGGTACTTTGATTCAGTCTATTTTATTCATTCTGATGCCCTTGGTATAATAACTTATATCTCTTCTTCTTTTTTCATCACAGGCTATAAGTGGCATTTTGAAGAATAACATTTCACAGTGCTGTCTTTCTGGCTTCTTTGATCAGTATACACCTACGTATACTGAACTTTATTTTTCTTTTAGGGGGTTCAGTATACAGTATTTGTCCTATATTGACTATTCGTTATTCTAATGACTGATTATCACTTACTATTGACCACTTGTAAGCTAGTTCAGGGTGACACTTGTCTTATCATCTGGCCACTAGGTTAGGTGAATTATACTGGGTAAAACAAATCTCCCTGACTAGTTATAAGAATTTCCCTTTTTCATCCTGACTAGCTTTTTTGGCTTCTGGAAAGAAACAATGGTAGGCCTGTGGACATCAGTGTTTTCCAGTCCAATGATTTCATAGTCCTTACAAATTATTATCACCTGCCAGCATTACTACCACACACAAATCCCCAATATTTATGTCCACATTAAGGGTTAATTTTATTATATATCATCGCTATGGTAAGCATTTAATCTTATATGTGCTGCCCAGATCGGTTCCCTTGCATTTTCTAGAAAGAAATAACAGCAATCAATTTGAAGATCATATCATTTTCATATGTGTATAGATAAATAATAATGAAGGCTGAGTCCAGAAAGAGCCTAAAGCATAGGATTATCCTGGGGCTATGCTGGGATTACCACTCATATCAGTGGCAACCCATAGCTGGAACATAAAGAGGTGAAATCTTGAGCATTGCCGTTCTGGGAAAATCAACTCCCAACGTGGGTTTTCCAAAAATAGTGATATGGGCTTACTTGTCTGGATGTTTGCTCCCAGGATCCATTGTGGAAAATGGCCACCGTGCAAGCATAGGGATGCAACTGGCCCCAATATGCCCCCTCCTCATGTGCAGGGGTGGGACAGCATGCATAGTTCCAGGTATATCACACTTCAAAATACCTGGAAATATGCACTGTGCTCGTCCCCTACTTTTGCTCTGCCAACAAAATCTCATGCTTTCCTCTCGCTATCTGGAGGCAACCAAAATGTAATGATACTTGTTTGCAAATGCATGAACATGAAACAGGGAGCATGAGTGCCGTGCATGAACACGGAAAATAATAGATTTTCACCAAAGCCTTCCTAGTTTCAACTTTGAGAAGAGTTAGGAGTTGTTGCCCCGGTGTGGGAGCTTTTCGCTGCCTGAAAATCAGATGACACTGATGATAGCAACTAATATTATTGAGACAGTAATAAGAAGCTATGAAAAGCCACAGCCTTTGCCACAATGAGCAGATTCAAATCCAAAAGTTTCTAAAGCAAATTTTAAAAAATCAAAGTCGTCATCTCTATGATAAATGAGGCATATATATGTGTGTCATTCGGATTTTAATTTACCCTATGTGTTGTGTAATGAATTAAACAATGGAAGCCTATAATAAATGGAAATGCAACCAAATCTTTGAAACCCATAGGCAATGGACTCACAAGACAGCTAGGCGGTTGACAAGTAACATGAGCCTTATGTGAGAAGAAGGGGAAATCGTAAGATTTGCATATAATTATTGAGATCATGCAAATGTCAGTTATGAGGAGGGAGAGAAAGGAGAAAAAAAACTAGGCATCTCACTATTAAATCCTGACAGTTGGCATCACTGAAGAGCTCAGATACATTTGAGCACCAGTTGGCAGAGGGTCATTAAAACTGAATTTGCAGAAACATTAGTTCCTTCACTTTTCTTTGAGTGACGTTTTACTATTAATAGTTTGCAGAGGCTTTGCAGAAAACATATTAATAAGAGACACTATTATGGGAGTATCTCCAGCAAGTGTAAATGTAATAAGGAGTGCCCAAGAAGCTATCCTCTAATTGATTGGTACGGTACCATCAGTCTGAGTATTTGAAAAGAAGGCAAGAATGCCATGACAAGTAAATGTAGCTAAAAAAAAAAAAGAATGTAATATTTGGGGGATAGGGAAGAAACATATTCATTCCTGGCCTTACCTGTGCTAGCTCATTTTGCACTTTTGGAGACTCTGAAACACAGCAGTCTACACTCTGCAAAGTCCTAAGAGGAATTAAGTAGAGATTATTCTTGCAGTATTTGTTGCTGTGAAATTTACCTTTTATTTTACTGGACAATATCATACATTCTCTAGTTTTCATGTCCTAGATCAATGCAGTTTCTTTAAAATAAAACATGCCCGGTATGGGAATGTGCTTTGTGAATGAATTAACTGCCTAGTAAAAAATATTCTCTTTAAATTTCATTTGTATGGAATGTGCTTGCAGCTTACAGAGCTTATGAATAAAGAGATTGGGAGAGGAAAGCAAGAAAGGAAGGTGGAAGGCTTAAAGCCATTTTTTAATTTTTAGGCAGCTTTTTCACACCTTTTATATATATATATATGCTTTAGAAAGAATATGGAGATTTTATAAATTGTTTGCAAAGCCATGTTCTAAAATAATTCTTATGGAATATAAATTTCTCCTTTATTTAAAAGGAAAAACAGCCATTCAATACAGTAACTCACACTTAGATAAGGCCCCAGTATTATGCTGGGGTGAATTCCCACTCATGAAATAAAACACTTTATAAAACGCTATTTAAAATGCATTAAAACTAAGCAAACACTCATCTGGCAATTGCAGTCAACACTGAATTGTGTCCCCACACAGGAAACACTTCAAACACTTCCAAAAAACGGATTGGGGAAAGTGATCCTTTCCCCTCCCTGTCCTTTTCCCACCCCTTTCTCCCCATTGGGTTTGTTTTGGTGACGTGGCCAAGGGTGGGAAATCCAAGCCCCCCCTCCTGCTTTTGCTGCCACTGTTTGATTCCACAGCCTAAACACCAATTCAGCCCTGCCTGTTAACAAACACAACCCAAACAACTAAAGCAACAGCCAGCCCTAGCTTCAGAGACACACGGAAACACATACACACGCACAGATAATGCCTGCATTTCAAGCTGGGCGAAAGAGAGAGACAGCCGGCTGAGAGACAGCATGAGCTCTCCTGGGTGGAATAGTAATCAGGCAGGTTCCCCATCTGCAGCAAGTGAGCAGTAACTTTGTTACCATTGTGTGTGGGGGGGGGGGATGAAAGTGTATGAATTGTTACTTATTATCAGAAAACAAAACTGTGAAATGCTCGGAGAGGGGATGGAAAAAGGCTTTCAGCTTCCTGGCACTTTAAAAATCTGGCTAGGAGATCATAAGGAGAAATCCCACCCATTTCATGACGGATCTGCCCCAATCTGCTGTTGTGTTCCCAAAGGAATAAAGATAAAGCATTTTAAGTAAAAAACGGGGGGAAGGGGCTGAAAAACCAGGTGTATTGTTTATTCCATTTTAGAACCAAATACTCCTCAAAAAAACCCCTGAAAAGGATTGGTAACGTGGACAAAGAGAATCCAAACCATTTCTAAACCATTTTAAAGTGTCAATGGGAACTGTCCCCTGTGTTTCTTCTGTGAGCCCTTTGGATGTGCGAAGAGTCCATACTAATGATTACCTGGGCTTCGCCTTCTCCTCCAATGTCTTCTAGAGCATTCATACACAGTAAGAAAAAAACAATCTCATAGGCATCTTAGACATAGTTTGCAAGTGGGATTCACCCTGCCCCTTTTCCTCCCATGAACATTCTAGGCTAAAAAAAGTGGATTAGAGACGGAATAAGAACACAAGTGCCACATGCTATTTTTTTTTTTTTTTTGCTGCTTGTGAATGCAGCCCAAGAGGCCAAAAAATCAGCAGCGCATCACAATCACTCCTTTATTCAATATGGCACTAACAAACCATGTCAAGCCTCCCAGAGTTCCAGAAGGCTCAGAGTGAGTGAAGCACAGGAGATAATAAATAAGGCTCTTTCCCTATCCTGGGGCTCAATAGTGGTGCACCAGTATATCTAACACTAGGACCCTGTTTAAATATAGGTGGCTGTTTTGAATGTTTCAGAACATCCATCTGCACATCTTTAATATTACTTGTATGTACATATACGACTACATGCATTCTGATCTTTATTATTGATTTGTTGTTTCAGCTAAGTCAGCATTTTTCTAGAACCAGAGATTCCTCCAGGGATGAAAGGAATGAGTATACATCTGAACCTGTTAGATTTCCAAATGAACCATGTGAACTGGGGGATAAACTAGACTCTGGTTTGCTCAGGCAGCCTTTGCCTAGAAGTTCTTCAAAAGAATCTGCAGTACAAGACAAAGAACTACCCAGTAGCCAAGAGTACTCTGCCAGGAATGATTATAGTGAGTTCACTAATGAACATTTTACTCCAATAAACTCAGTAAGCAATAGTGCACAGTCTTCAGAATGTCTTAGTACTTACGACACCCTTTTATCACAAGAGTACTGGTCTGGAACAAGGGAAAGTGAACCTGTCCATACTACAGATGTTGTCCCAAGCAACCATGAGCTACGTCAAGCAGATGTTACAAAAGATAAATCAGATAATACCCAAAGGAGCAAAGTGACAGAGAGCTTGTCTACCAGTGAGGGTGATTATGACCCTCACAAGAACATATGGGAAATGAGGCCCAAAGCAAGTATTTTGCATCAGGAAGGAAAGACATCAGAAGGGATAGATGACAGTGCTGAATCATTCCTGGAGAAACACTTGCAAAAAATATCTTCCCAAACTGTTGAATCAGCTTTCGGAAAAAATATCAAAGATGAACTAGTGGGGGGGAAACTTGAAAGCACAGATCAGGCACATTTAATTGGAGAGCTGAGTACCATTAGATTAGCTGAAGATGATCCGTCACAAAGTTCTTTCAGAAATCCACATACAGAAGATGACACTGTAAAGGAGAAATATAAGACTGAATTTAATGTTGATAAAGGGAAAGAAATCAAGTTGAGTATTTTAGAACCACCTCTAGATGAACAAGCAGAGTGCAGGAATGGGCAGAAAAAGCATGTTACTGAACTGCAAAGCCAAGAACCATTGTTGCCCACATCAGAAATAAACAAAAGCATGTCAAGAGAAACATTTCCCCAAGGGCAGGAAACAATGACTTCCTATGTGCTAGATAAAGTGGAAGGAGAGGAAATATATGAGGCAGGAGACTTATCATGGTTAAGTACTGGAGGAAACTTGGGTAAAAGAAATAGCAACCAAGAAAGTGAAAGGTTTGGCCTAGGTGATTTAAGTCAAGATTTGAAGGAAACAGTCAGGAGTACCTCAGAGTCTCTGTTAATAAGTCTAAAGGATGTGTTTGATGATAGGGGGATTTTAGAAAAAGGAAAGCAGAGTCGGAGCCAAGACTCAGAAAAGAGAAGTATTCTGGGTACAGAGCTATGCCAGCCTTCTCCTGAGAAGGTTGTTACTGATGATCAGAGCAATGAGGTCCAATGGAAGAATCAAAGCTGTGGTAGCTTGGAGAGGGAATTGGCAGATAGAGAAAGTGAAGCAAATAAAAGAGAATGGCTGGAAGAGCAAACAGGTGCGGACGCCATGTGGGGAATTAAAGAGAATGCAAGATGCTTGAATGTAACTCCCACAGATCAGTTGTTGACTTGCCAAGAGGCTGTGAAGTATGAACAGCCTTCAGGAGCTGAGCAAGGTAGTACAGGAAAAGCTGAGGCAGTTACAGCCACTTATATAATTAAAACGACATCAGAAAGTGTTCCAGAAAAAATGTCTGCTGGTGAAGAAGCAGTAATTGTTCAGCTACCTCAAGAGACTGCCGTAAGTGACAGGTCCACAGAGGAAAGAGAAACAGTGTTTGATATACATGAAGGGAGAAATGATGGTTCCCATTATCCTCTTTGTCAGTGCAATACAGTAGGTGTAGTATATGACACCAAATTTGAAAGGGAATCAGTTTCAGGTATTTATAATGCACGCATACATGAAACAGGGCATGAAGAAATGATGTCAGTACACACTGCAAGCAAAAAGCTTACTAGGGCAGAACATAACACTGGAAATGATGCACCATTAAATGAAACTTTATGGACTTCTACTGCAGACAGAAAAATGGCTCCTGAGTGGGATATATGTTCAGAAACCTCTCTGGAAGCTTTACAAAGTTCCCCTCAAGGTCAATACAGTCAGGGGAATGAAGAAGAAAGCAACTGGAGAACATTGCCCCATGGCGATGCTACATCTGAAAATGAAATTGTCCCATCCGATGTCAATGTTTTGGGCAGCTATTATGAAAGTTCACTAGGAACATCTTCCGAAGAATCCTCTGGAGGCGATATGGTAGAGAGGGGGAAAATGTTTCTTTCACACACAGATCCTTCAGCTGAAATTGCAGCTGAAACAGAGCATGGCTTCAGTCTGATAGGTGAAATAGTTTATGATTATCCAAATGCTAAACTTCAAGAACTTCCTCCAAGTTTGACCCAGCTGCCTTCTACTGACAAGGAAGAAATAGGTACAAGCCAACACCCCTATCAACCAGAGCTTGAACAGGGGAAGGTTTTAGGGCCAACCATTTTGATTAGCGAACCCACAGAACAAAGAGAAGAAACACATTTGGAACCTGAAGTATTAAGAATAGAAGAAAAACTGGACACTGAAGGGCATGAAAAGTCGAGCAGTTTGGCCAAAAATTCTGACCTGCCAAGTGAAGCCTATAGCTTATCCTCTGAGTTTCTCATTTTGAAGCATATTGGCTACAGAATACTTTATTTCCTCTTGTTTGTTGTCTTTTGTGTAACTTTGTACCATTATGATTTAATTGTTTGCTTTGCCCTCTACTTATTTTCATTGTATTGGCTGTACTGTGAGGGAAGGAAAAGTGATGAATCTGTCAAAAAGAAGTAATAAAGACATTATCATTGTCTACAGAAAGTTTAACAAATTCAATATCAGTATAACTGGAGAACGAGATCCATTCTTAGAACTAACGCAAGACCACCCGAGTCCCAAAACATTGCTTAAAAGAAATGCACATGAAGTTTGCTTCTTCCCATAAAATTCTGCATAGGACCATAACATTTGGATCATTATCTATGTATAGGAATATGTGTTCTGAAGCACATTGAATTGACATTAAATACAGCTGATGCTTCTTATCAGGTTATGAAGATGTGAAGCTTGCATTTCTTCTGAATTTATTGCATTCATTTGTTTTGTAGTAAATCTTTATTTTTTCTTTCTGAGATCTTTTTTTTTCTAATAAATAAATAAAAGTTTTATATAGCAAGCAGAAGGAATGGCATTATGACAAACACACTTACAAGGCATGTCCACAAAGGGATTTCCACTGCTTAGTATTGGGCACACTAACACTACTAAAGAAAGAAAGCACATTCTGTGGTCTGCCCCATAAGTTATTGTGTTGCTTGGAATCTAGTCCACCATTTCTCTGGGTGGAGGATGCCATCTGCATTTTCTATTGGCTGCATGAACAAATGGAGGCTCTAACCAAAGTTGCCATTTGGTCTGCAGGGACTTCATGGCCTGAACTGGAGTCCTTGTCCCCAATCTCCAATGCTACCATGTGTAGCTGCTGTTAATGCTGATTGTAGGCACAACCAGCTGGAAAATTATCCCTATGTATGTACTTCTGAAATGAATCAGAGCAAAGCTCAATGATTTATACCTTAAGAATTTAATGGTTTACTACTATAAATAATCAGCCTAATTTGGTAGAAGAAATCAATAATGAGTTAACTAAGCTGTTGTTTTTCAATATAATAAATTATATAAGTCATATTAATGTCTGCAAAATATAAATCCCGGACAACAGAGCAATTATGATGTAAAATGTGCTAGGGGAAAAAGCTAAAAAAAAATCTGGACTGTAAGAGAGTAAAGAACAAAAATTAGATACAAGCTACCTTTGGATAATATTTATATTTTTTGTAAATGAAGATTGCATATATGAAGGACTCATTTTAGCATTATTCTCTTTAGATGTTCTGAATGTTATTGTTTTCACACGCTAAGAAAGACAAACCCAACAACCACTGAATCACAGCAATGACGTCTGAATGGATTGATTTTTGTGTGCAAATTCTTGGAAACCACAAAGAACGAGACTCAATTTCTATCTGTCATTCTGAGATGCAATAAAGCAGCTTAACTGATTCTGGGTTTTCAGTTTTCTCTGTCTATAGCTGATGCGGATTCCTAAGGATTCTGTGGCCCTTATTGTTTGAAATCAGGCTGGAAGTCAATACATTTCAGAATCAATATACACTTCTAATGACACAAATTTGACTTGAAGAGTTACTGCATGTGAATGAATGAACGAACAAACAAACAAACAAATGAACAAATCAGTTTCTCCACTGATTTATAAGTGAAATTATTATGGGAAAGAGAAGACCAGCTTGTGCATGACGGTGGCATTACACTTTTCATAGGCCCTTTCTTCACTGGGTCTTATTCCAGCGTATATCTACTAGTGCAGTGATGGCTAACCTTCTGAGCTCAGTGTGTCAAAATTTTCAAGAAAACCTAGCTTAACTTGAGGGCTGTGTCACTTCTAGAAATATCCATAATTTTGTGATATTTGTAGCTCTAATAAAAAAGTTATATTTTTGATATATGTATTTTATTAAAAGCAAAAACGAATAGTTCTTTACATCAGTGACTTTTGTTGCTGAATTTCGTTTGCTAAATCTTCAACTGAAAGTTGGAATTTCGCACACTTCAAGAACAAGCAAGTGCTACACGCCCAGGTGCTAAGGTGACCATGTGTGTCACCCAAAAGGGCTTGGCGTGTCACCTGTGACACACGTGTCATAGGTTGGCCATCACTGTACTAGTGCAAACTGCAGCAGGCTCTGGGTGGGGTCTCCCATAGGGTGCACTGGCAGGTGGACAGTAGGCAAACTCCAGCCACCATCCCTAATATTAACTGCCTTGGAATACTTTCCCACAGCAGGTTTAAGTACAAAAAGAACCTATATCACTATGACTATATTTGAATAATCAGATAAATTATTGAGATGGAAAGGAATAAGTCTAGAGGATCAGACAAAATCCTTACCAAGGGAAATAAAAATAAGATTGATTAAATATCAATTCCCAAAGGAATATTTATGGTAGTCTTATGAAACAAAAACAGTGGGTAGTTTATATTTAAGATCAAATAGTTGCTATAAGATTTTAGTCCTTCATTAAAGGAATGTTCTGTATAGCTTACATTTCCATCCAAGAGACAAACTGCAGATTACTATGATGAATACATGACCATTTTGTTTTGTTTTTGGAAGGCATCTTTCACTACAGAGCCATAGCTGTGCTTAAGCACAAAATGATTTAACTAGTTGTGTTCAAATGTGCTCTGTTTTAAGTCTAAAGAGGTCCGATGGAAAAATCTACAATATGTAAATGCATAATTATGTGTATCTCTATACGTTTCCAAGTCTGCCAGTTAAGAAGTCCAATGACTGGACTTTCAGTAAATATTTGGTCATTTAAGCAAAATCTATTTCATCCAGAATTATGTGTTACCTATTTTAAGAGAGGAGGATGAGGTGCAATTGATAATGTACCATCAAAATTTATTTTGCTGTTATCAGTAGTATGAAGATGTGAATGGCTGTTGTTTTCTGGCAAAACATTTCCTTTATATTCAGGTTAAAACTCCATCACACTTAAGGTTTAATCCAGCTTCAGTCCATTTTTAAAGTGAGAGAATACATCAGCAAAGTGACAAGCTTTCTTCTTTCAGTATTAAATAACT
The DNA here is from genome assembly GCA_023333525.1 of Aspidoscelis tigris stejnegeri. Lineage (NCBI taxonomy): Eukaryota > Metazoa > Chordata > Lepidosauria > Squamata > Teiidae > Aspidoscelis > Aspidoscelis tigris. The sequence continues at coordinate 62,495,171 of JALMGA010000005.1, read as the reverse complement.
CAGAAAATTCATCTTTTGGAGAGATAATGTGGAAAGAAAATTATTGGTCACTTTGCTGATGTGTTCTCTCACCCTGGACTGAAGCAGGATTAAACCTTAGGTGTGACCACAGCCCTAGAAAAAACCCATGCCAAACAGGTCCTATTATTTCTATGATAACTGCACTGATTTAAGGTTATTAGCCTCATAAGGGTGAGAAATAAAGCTATTTATGGGCAGTGATTTTGTGTTCCACTTGTTTTTTTTAATCTGTGCAGTCAAGCCACATATGGCATTGATTTGATTTCTCCAAGGATTTTCCACTGACATTTGTGTCCACAAATTGTAAAATTGTACTGCATAATTATATTTTTCAAACTGCATCAAAAATACAGCTACTCATCCACTTTGGTGGAGCACACAGTTACCTTTACAAAGGTTTAATACTAACTCTCCAACAGGTTCTGGGTGAGAAAGGTGAGACGCTTTAAATCCCCTGCATTTGATAATAGGCAGATACAAATGATGTGGATGCATGAAGAAAAATGCAAACAAAGAACGGGAAAAGCAGCCAAGTAAACTGGGATACCATCTGCATTTGATCTATACTTATTAGATCCATTTCCAGTCTCTGGCCAACCCCTTTATGCACAAAGCATCACTCCTCTCTACCCATCTACTTTTGAGTATGCAGGGAAGGTAAAATGATCATGCTCTTCTCCCAGTAAACTATTGGAGGCACTGAAACATACGGTTAGGGTGAACCAACAGCATTTAATTGGACAGTGAATGATCCTTCTCCAAAATAAAACAGCAAAATAGAATCCTTTTATTATACTTGTTATTACAAGTGCATTACTTTCTGCTTAGGAAGAGAAGTAAAGGATGTGTCAAACATATACAGATCAACATCCTAACAAGTTCCTGTTTGAGTAATGATATCGTCAACGGGCCTTCTCTGTTTTACATTCTTTATACTCATATTTCACGCAGCAACATCAGAAGACCACATGCTTCTTCAGATCCATAGGGTCAGTTTGCATTGTGGTCTATTACTTTATATAAAAGAAAGGCATGATTTGTGAGGGATTCTCAGAACTGTGCAATTTGTATAGGCAGGTTTATTTGCATGTTCAGCCTTGTCCTGCAGGTCTGAGGCAGCTTATTATGCATTATAAGTCTGTGTGAGTTTTAAACTTTGTAAACTACTTTGATATTTCTGGAATGCAAAAGCCATTTCAAGTACATTCCATTCTTTTAAAGGAACAGGGAAGATCTGTGGAGTGATGTTTGGATCAGTAGCTGTGACTGGATATAGCAAAAAATAAAAATAAAATCTGAAGTGGCTCAGGAACACCTTAGAGACAGGATCGTTCACACAGCAGTCTGTGGTAGAAAAGGTGGATCAGAGAAGACTTGGTTACATGGGGGTCACACACTGTCTGAGGTGTGTCTGAGGTGCACTTGTATTATATTTGAACCCAGTCTGAATGGGATGAAAGCCAGACTGAGGGAAAGATATCTCTTTTTTTCTCATTCATGCAGTACTTCATCGCTACTTTGCCATTTCTGCTCTGACCTTTGCTTCAAACCACATGTAAAAAAATGAGTTGTAAAACATAAGCAGAGCAGGACACTGTCTTAATAATTTGATAATGTGTAAGTTGTTGCGGAGAAGTGCTTTGACAAAGCGCTTCATTAATTTAGAACATCGTGTGGAGTAAAGTGCAAGAAATTCAACACTGGCAAATCCTACCATGACATTTTAGACTAGCTGATGTGGTCAGACAACCACCTGCAGCTGTACATCAAGTCTTAATGCAGGCGTACAGGTTGCAAAGTTATACAAACAAGCCCAGACTGCCTGTGGATGTCTGTTGAAAGACGTGGCACATGCCTGTAGGGCAAGTTTCTATTCATTAAGATGCTGCTTCCTGGCCACACGCTTGCTTCCTCCATGTTCTATAACCTTTCAATCCATAGAAAACTCTTATAAATGTACTGTGAGAATTATTATCATTATCGTTATTCTTTTGAAATGAGATCCCCACATACCTTAGCCCACATACTTCTAAGAAATCTCAGCCCTGACTTTTCCTTCACTTTTGATGGCTAAAAATATTGTTTTCTTCGCAACAGTATTGGACTTCACAGCATAGATACATATGGAAAGAGACTAAAAAATTCCCAGTATACAATGCAGAATTCAATAATATAGAGAACAAAAGTAATATAGAATATATTAATAAATAATCTGTTGCACTGCGCAACAGACAAAGAAGACTTGAAGAAGACATGGCTTTTCTACCCTGCTTTTCTCACCCATTTAAGGGGACTCAAAGCGGCTGACAAAGCTTTCTATTCTTTCTCCCCACAACAGAACACCCTGTGAGGTAGGTGGGGCTGTGAGAGCTCAGAAGAGAGCTGTGACCCAGCTGGTTTGCAGAGGAGTGCTGAATCAAACCTGGTATTCCCAGATAAGAGTCTGGCTCCCTAATCAGTAGACCAAACTGTCATACCAGAATGATGTGCCTTGGGACCTTAGAGAACATTGTTGGTGCTTCTGCAGCCAAAGGAGCAATCGCTCACCCACTTCCTTAACATTATGGAAGGAAAAAACGTTTTTGAACTTTTGAAACCAGTTCTGCTGACCTGGAAGATGTCCAGTTGTTCCTCTCCTGAACTGTGAATAAAGTATTCAAAGATCTGCTTGGCTTCCCTGCAGATCATTTGAGCATCTTTTTCTAGGTCTGGTCCTTCTCCATCCCAAAACTCCTTACAACAAAGGCTGCAATACCACTGGCCACACTTGCACGAGCATATCCTCATATATATATATTTTTAAAGTCATACCAATGGTTGATTCCCTGACCCCAGGGACCCATCCTTTGCTGTTTCTGAGTTGGTCAAGCACCTTGATTTTATATTCAAGGGCCAGGGAATCTTCCACCTTTGCCTCTGCAGGGGCTCCTGCCTGGCTGCGGGCATCCTATGTAGCCATCTTTTCCAGCTAAAAAAATAGCCTCTGTGTCCAAAATAAAATAAAATATTATTAAAACATCAATAAAATGCACACACACAGAAAAGGTGTGCACAGCAATAGTAGTGAACAAAAACATTTTGCACACAGGAAAAGAAGTTCCTTGAATGAGGTGTACCAGCACACACATTCTGAACCTGCACACAAAGAGAAGAAGAGGGCTGCTTCCACATTTACCTAAATAAATCCGGATCTACCTCATCCGGATTTAGTAAATCCAGGTTCCAGTAGATCCGGATTTAATAAATCCGGATGCAGGGTAGATCCGGATTTACAGGATCTACCCATCCCCATCCTTCCGCACATGTGGCGGGAGGACGGATTAAATCCGGATTTGAGGTGGGTGCTGTGCGTCCTCACAGCACCCACCTCACATCTGTGCTCTGGGGCCCCTCCCCCGGCCCACCATGATTGTGTAGGAAATCTCACCTTCACTTTGGGCAACCTGGGGCCTTTCTGCACTTAGCTGATTAGGCTGTCATGAACTAGGGTTGGTAAACTTTTGGTAAAGGTGGACCATTTGCACTTATCATGAGAAAAGCTTCCCCAAAGCGTCCATTATTGGCCAGAGATCTGTTTACCAACTTGCACTGCTGTGTCTGAATTCGGAAGTTCTGCCTCCTTGCTACCATGTCTGCCCATTCCATTACATGCTTGGACACCATCGCAGAAGGGCTTGTTGCAGAGGGACATATTTTGGCCATTCACATCATCACCCATAATCAGATGCCCCTCTTGGGACTCTATGACCAGTCACCACTCCTGGGTCTGGTCACATAAGAGGTCAGCAATCGATCACGGCTGCCAACACCAACACACTTTCGTGGACGCCACCACCCCCGCCCACCAACCACAGGGAATTGGAAAAAGAGCAAATGGTCACACCACTAGACATTTTGGGTAAGGTTTTGGTCAACTTTGGTAAAGGGTGTGGAGCACGATTTAGTGCTCCACACCTAATCAACAATGAGTGAAGTTCTGGTGAGGCAGGGCATGTTTGGAATCTGTAACAGCCTACTCAGAGTACATATGCTCTTCCCCAGAAGTTCACAAATTGCTGACTACCAACTTTTGGTTATCACTTAAAGCCAGGAGTCAGTCAAATGCTGACAGGCAGCTAAGGACCAAGGTTGACCACAAGTGTTTACTCCCAGCCAATGTTAATACAAATTCTTACACAAAATTCATACCTGAGCCATTAATACTAAAACTTACTATTGAAAAACTTCTTTTGTACAGTTTAACTATAAATGGTGTCAAAGAGCAAGGTGTTTCTTGTTATTTTATTTAGTTGTACATCTAAGAACTATTCTGTTTCAACAAGAAATTAGTAACCTGCACATAAATGAATCCTCAAATATGTTTCAGAGTCCATGTGAAGATTTGCAAACTATAGCAAAGATGTATCCCTCTAGGTGTCAGGATGAGTTCCTCATGCACCTGTACGTTGCTCAGCACTGGACCTTTAGGGTCTATGAGACCCTAAAATTGCTCATAACTCAGTTTTCGGGAGGAAAATCAGATCTAGCCAAACTCTTCAGTTCTACACTGTGTGTCTTTTTTACCTCTCTGGCTGCTTCCAAACCTGGTGCTACTCATAAGCTGCATGAAAACATTCGTAGCTATTTCAGAAGCAGAGTGAGAGAGGATGAATATAGACGTAGATATTTGGCTAGAAAGTTTGTATTTATACCCTCACAACATGGCAACTGTTTAATATTTATATAGACTTTATTCGACTGACAACAAGACTCTGAGCCATCTTTGCATTTTATATTGGGATTGAAGATACATAAAGCAAGGATTTCAAGGATAAAGATTCAACATCCTACATCAAAGTTCTGTTAGCCATAAATCTGCTTGAGGCTGATCCTATAGAAAAGAACACAGTAAATATAAGCCTTTTTTTTTTTTTTTTTTGCTTTCTGGGTTATGCAACTGCAGCAAATCTGACAACACAAACACCAAACCTTTTAGAGGTTTCAAGTGCTCTGATTACAACCGTATTAAATCTGTGTCCTTTTGCATAGAAACTTGGGGCTTGACAGAGACTAAAATGACTGTAAACCTCATCTGCTTTTTTCCTCCGGTTGGTATTTTCTAGTCCCTGCTGTGTGGCATCCGCTACTAAGCTGACATGCCCGAACAGTGGCTGAACAAAGAGAAGCCCATTGAAACTGCATTTATTTTCTAAATCTCCATAAAATGACTATTGCAGGGAGATACTGTTCAGCTACAGACTTCAAAGTTGTTGTTGTTTCTAAATAATCATCATCAGCTCCAAACACAGAATATCGTGTTATCTCTCATTGCAGGGCATTTAGTTTAAATGCTGTAATGTAAAAATGGGTAAAGATGCAATACAATAATTCTGAAAGGGAAAGGAGAGTTTGCAAAAAAATAAAATAAAAATCCCTATGGAGACTAGATAACAAACATAAGTACTTTTTTTTCAGAGGAAATTAGGGTTCCTTAGGGAACGAATCACCCCCATCTGCTGTTTTTGAAAACACTATTTTGTGGCAGCTCTCCTACTTAGTCATGCTAAAACAGTATGGGAACAAAGACCACCTCCAGTACATGCATACATTTCCCCACCAAATTTACATAAAATTAGAATTTCCAGAACATATAATGCTCTAGTCACCACACTGCACTGAAGTGCTCAGTGTCGTTATATAAAATGTCTCCTCACAATCAATACTGCCATTCTAAATATATATATATATATATATATATATATATATATATATATATATATATATATATATATATATATATATATATAGTTGTTTTATCATTTTTTGCAAGAAGAGGGTTTTTTAAAAAAAAATTAAAACATTTTAAAAGAAGATCTGTGTATGCTTCATTCTGGAAAAACAAAGGAAAACTATAACTAAACAGCTGGAAAATCCATTTCATTGGCTAAGAAAGTAGTTCGCTCTTCATTTTTTGCTAGGTAGCAGGTGCTGAATCACATGATTTTGTTTCCTTTTTATTTGCTCTGGTTTGGGGACACATAGACACGAACAGCATGATTTTCTCAATGTTAGTGTCAGAGTAGAAGACAGTTTCACTATGAAGCCTCTTGAGTACATTGCCAGGAGGTGGAACCAGACCAACTTAATGACAACTCTTGACTACTCACACATGCTTTGTTCCTATCTGTAAGAGAGCGAGAGAGGAAAGAAGTTGGGATCTGCCATTGTAAAATAAATCAAATTCCACCAAATCTGATGAATAAAAAAGCTAGTATGCCCATGTCATTATTTAAAATAAGTTAGGCTGCACCCAGATATCGTTTGCTGATTCTGCCATATTTGGATATTCCAGAATCAAGCATGACTTAGAATCATAGAATCATAGAATCATAGAATGGTAGAGTTGGAGGGGACCTCCTGGGTCATCGAGTCCAACCCCCTGCTCAAGGCAGGATCTCCTAAACCATCTCAGACAGATGGCTGTCCAGTCTCTGCTTGAAGACCTCCATCGAAGGGGAACCAACCACCTCCTGTGGCAGCCTGTTCCACTGGTTGATCACTCTTACTGTTAGAAATTTTTTCCTAACATCTAAACTAAATCTTTTCCCCTGCAGTTTCACCCCATTGTTTCTAGTCCTTCCTTGAGAGAGTGAGAACAGGGCTGATCCCTCTGCCTTGTGACAACCCTTGAGGTTCTTCAGAGTTTCTTTGGAGACCCACCTCAATTGCCTCTTTTTCAGGCAGTAGCAATGAGCACAAATATTTGTAACATTTGAAATTTGTATGGATTCGTACAAATTCGGATATTTGAATTCAAATCAAATGTTGGCACATTCGAAGACTGACATTCAAATTCAAATGGAATGTTTTGATATATTCATATGAAGCATCATATGAAGTATGGGATTCGTATGGGATTCATATGCTATTGGTATGCATTTGTATGGGATTCATATGGGATTGAACATTCCCTGCCACATTTGAAGGGGATCTATTCAAACGAATACTAATTTTCTTCCACTCGATTCAATATGAATCGAATAATAAAAAATTATGCACATCCCTATGGAGCTGTGGCCATAAAATTTGGAGTGGAGTCCTTAAGACAGTATCATTTCTTTTTTTCTTTTTCTTTCTTTCTTTCTTTCTTTCTTTCTTTCTTTCTTTCTTTCTTTCTTTCTTTTTTTTGTGTGGGGAATCTCTTGCATCTGACCTAGTGACAAATATGTTTTCACTCCTTTGGATCACACTAGGATCACACCTGCTGATGTCTGGGCAACTTGCATGCCTTCATGCCCAGGATCTCTCAAATTTCTTTTGATGGCTTGACCCTCTGCAGCTATATGTGAAAATAAGCACATATAATTGTGGAGTTAATGCCGCATGTAATCTAACACTTAACTTTCAAGAAAGTGCACAACATTATATGCTACTTTATGCAGGTTTTATTAGAATCATTGGATATTGGAATGAATATTTTTTAAACATATTCTAGTGGATTTTGAAAAGAAATATGTTGTCATACCCCTTGTTGTCAGCAACCCTTTCTCCAAGACTGAAGGGGCAGTCGCAATGCCCAGCCAAGCTCAGGCAGGCTACCCAGCCAGACAAAATGAGGAATGCCTGACACAAGGAACCAGTGAGACTGTAGCTCAGGATGACAGCAGTTCAGAGTCTGAAGATGCCGGGCAATGGCCTTCGCCGACTGGTCTAAGGCGTAAATGTGCACAGCTTTGCAGATCAGAAAGAATCCGTGCCCTGCGAGGAGAGAGGCGTGACTCTGATTCACCTATTTAAGGCAGCACATTCTGATAAGCTTTGTTGCAGACAAATGCTAGTAAGTCCGCAGGCCTGGATTTCATGACCTTGCTTCTTGATTGACTACTGAACACTTGGACCTTTGACCCTTGAACTCATTTTACCACACATTTTAACTCTTGACTCCCCAACATATCTTGAGTTAAACTTGTGTTATTGCTGACTATTGCTTCTGCTACTCCTCTGTGTGCACACATGTGTTTGTTCTATGCACCTTGCTGGCTGGAAACACGACATATATGCAATACTGTAGTGGGAAATCCCTGTCAGTAAAACTCTCTCTCTCTCTCTGTATGTGTCACTCATACAGTCATACATATATAATGTATATCAAGGTATTTCAATTTTGTATTGGGCAATTTTATGTATTATGAATATTTCTGATTTCTCTGTAACTCCTTTTCACTACATGTTAGAACATGATGTTCATGCTGATGATGTTCGATCATATATAGATGTCACTGTTGTTAGATGCCACAAAATTGAATTTGATTCCTGGTAACAATATGAATAAATGCCCACCATTTTGATCTGTTGCTAGGAACATTGCATAACTTTTCCAAGGACCTTCCAGTAGTATCTTTGGTCATTTCTCAGGAATCACTGGCCTGCAGGTTGCTGATGGGGTGGGATAGGTCTGTATTTATCCTCTTAATAGCACAAAAGATGTCTTCAAAGGTCAGGGTCAGGCCTCAAAGCAGTATGCAGATACTCTGTCTCAGAGTGTGCCAGCTCTCCTGATTGCCTTAGTGCAAACAGGCCCATAGTGGATAAGAAGTCTGAAATTTAGATGATTTCTTATTTAAGTTCTGGAGAATTGCTTTGCAAAGCTAAATGCTGGAAAGTGGCATGTTCAATAGGAGACAAATGTTAAAACTTCAATAAATAGGTATAAGTTCATGATAGTTTGATATAGAATTAATACAATTGTCAATCTATTGGTAGTTATGTGGATTTTGTGTGATTTTCAGTTACTAAGTAAAGTTCTTGACTGCTACATTTCAGCTGGTTTTTGACATCTCTCTGTTTGTTAGTTGGCTTCTGTTTTTATCTTTCACAGCAGGTGTTTGCCTTCACTTCCCAGAGATAATCCAGCTCACAGTCCGTATTACTGAACACTTGTTTTTCCTGGAACCACTGAATCAAATGTTTATGATGAGCCCTTTTCATTATGTATATCCAGAGTTCCCACTTATACAAATTAAATTCACTTGAAAAATGTATAATCAAGGTATTTCCTTATTTCAAACTTCTATTTCAGATCCCAAGAGACCAAACTGCCCATGGTATGATTCCATAAATGGAGAATTTTCAGTTCATCTTTTTACATTTGTGTCTATAAATGCAAAAAAATACATACTGTCCCCTTAGTAGTATCTTCTGGGAGTTCCAGAAAGAAAGAAAGTTGAAATTTATATCTAACAGAAAGCATGAACATTATAATTTTTAGCCACTACACAGACATTGTGGCTGTGGCTTAAAAACCATGCTGTTCTTGAATATATTTTGGAACAATTTACACCTAATATCTGTTTTTGAATTTCACTTTGGCAATCCCGACAGAAATATCTGAATCAATATTTATGCTGGAAAGATTTTTATTTTCTGTTTTCCAAGCTCCAAAATGGTCTTCAAACTAATTTGCCCATGGGGGTTGCAATACATGCCAACATTCAAAGCAGTTCTGCTCCTTAAAAGGGGAAAGTCCTATTTGATTAAATGTTATGATCTCTTTGAAACCACTTATCTCCACTGATATTGGCTGGTTTTGCTTTCAATAATAATAATATATTGCATCCACTGATTTTTAGATTCAAACTTTCATCTGTCTGAGATGACAGGATTATCATCCAGAGATAAAGGGAGTTGTTCTCACACTGGGAAAGCACCAAATACAATAAAAAAGAAAAGAAAAAAGATAATGATGTTTTTGAAAAATGAATATTTATTTATAGAAAAAACATAATTTTAATTTTATAAAAACATGTGAATTTACATTTGAATGAAAACATTCTACAATTGCCTCCAGATGCATTCAGATGTCAGTTATTTATTCCATGATGCTTGGATATTTCAGATATACCCATGCTTCATTCTGGAATATCCATGCTTTATTCTAGAATGTCCAAACATAGCAGAATATGGTAGCAACATCTGAAGACAGTCTAAATCACTCTACTTAATAAAGAAACAGGAAATCACTACTTGACAAAATCTCTTCTATTAATAGATTGAAATTGCATTATACATACAGTCATTCTGTTGACAATTTTTGGTTTTTATCTGGGTTGCTCAATGTACTTGCCACCAGGAAATAACGGATTTTCTGGTAGGGAAGTGCACAAATGTTCTAAACATTCAAAATTCAATCACATTTGATTGAATGTGGACATTCAAACTTGAATAGAATGTCTAGACATTGGAATTTAAACATGCAAACAAATTTTGAATGTTCCGAAACATTCGTTTGAATCATTCAAAACATTTGAATGTACAGATACGAATGTATAGAAATGAATGCACAGATACGTATTTGAATGCATACTTCAGACACATATGAATGTTGTCAACATCCGTATCTTCAAATATGAATGCTGTCGACATCCATATCTTCAGATCTGAATCTAAGATTCGAATGAATAGATTCAAATATAATGGATTAGAATCGGATTTTGTTGCATTTGGATTCTAAACATTCGAATCAAATTGAATGTTTCAACATTCAATCTGAATTAAAATGCAAAAAGAACATTCATGCGCATCCCTATATTCTGGTGGAGTGTGGAGAAATTGACTACATCTGGCTTCTTCTACCAACCTGGCAGAGAAAAAAGAAGAAAAGTCTAAGTCTGTAATACTTGAAAAGCCATTCTTGCTTTCAATTATTTGGTTGCTTTTTGAGGGCATTAATCAATGACTCTTTTTATTTAGCTGAGAATCTCACAAATGATCCAAACTGAAAACCTCATTAACATAAATAAACAAATCTTACTGGCCTGGAAATTCAGGGAATTAAGGCCGTGGCCACACCTTCACTTTAAATCTTTTTTCAGTCCAGCTTCTGCTCACATCTTTTCATTTCAACCCATTTTATTTATGAACTTTCTGTTCAGGTCCAAATTTCAAAGAACTGTACTACTTTTTGTGTAAATTTAGACTTTTTGCAGTAATGTCCACTTTTCTAACTGTGCTGTAAACTGGCTTGCAAAAGTTAAAAGGGTTCCACTGAGCCCGTGTATATTAGCCACCACTGCCTTCAAATTTTCCCCAGTTTTTACGGGTGGTGGAATGCTTCTGTATGTGATTTTTTTTTAAATAGCAAAACTGTTCAATTGAACCCAATTAAACCACTCATCTTTGAAATCTTTCCCCTGAACTCCGTGGCACGTCAGAAACACTGAGATTGTTTCTGGTAGTTAATAATTAAAAAGTAACTGATGCAAATATAACACTCCTGTCCTGGGCTTCGTATGTAAGGTCGTGGTACAATAGGGGTTGCAAGCTCTGTAAGCACTGGTTATATTTGCATATGTCAGAACAGCCCGTGAATACTAACACTGAAAGCACTTCACATCTGCTTCTGTTTACTCCCATGCTAACAGTCAAATGTACCAAAGCAGTGCGTTAATTGCTCTGCTATACACTGACTGTTGACACACTCTCCACTGAGCTTTTCATAAATACACCATTGCAAATAAACTACTAATGGCTTTGCTTATTTCCAAGAACATCCCTGAAGGAGATTCACAACATATATTCATATTAATGATCCTCCTATTTAGCAGCATCTTGTTGCTAGCTGTCATGAAGCTCTGTGTAAAGGCCGCAACAATTAAACAATCTGCTCCTCTGTAGGTAAATTCATCTAAATTATAGTTTTTTTAAAAAAATACAAAATAAGCCTCCCCCCCCCCCCGAGAAGAATCCCTAGAAACTAATGAACAGAGTTCCTTTTGATCCTACTGTAAATGCTGGGAAAGACAAGCCATTGAGGTGCATAGAAGTAATTGTCATGGTCAGAAACTGTATATTGTCATCCTGGTTCCTAGCCATACCTCAGGAGTGGCTAATGTATAGTCCTACAGATGATGGCAAGAGTTGATGATCAGTAGTAGGTTAGTCTGTGGTCAGGTCTGGACAAGCATGGTGGCAGGCAGCTCCACCAAAGCACTTTCACTGTAGTGCCACCAAGTGGTTTCCTGGCTCCACAAGACATCATGGATCTTCAGCAAAGGTAGCTGGCACAAAGTGTTCACCCTCCACATAATTCCTTACACCGTCACCTCCAGCCACCTCAGATGAGTATCTCTGGAAGGTGCTGAGGCATCTGAAAAGGTATCTGGATTCGACTCTGTTTATAATGGTTATTAGGGAAATGCTGGATGTTGATGTAGCAATGAAGGCAAAGGAGTTTTTATTATTTGATTAAGTTGAGCTGAGAAATCCAGTTTTACTATAATAGAAAATAGAGCATCATGGGGCTTATTTGCACTTAGGCCTCTGGTATGCCAGAGCTGTCCTAATTGTATACCAGATGCCTAAGTGCGAATAGGCCCCAGATTTTAGGTGAGGAGGTCCTAAATAACTGTGACAGATTAACTAATAAGCAGGGAATATTGTACCATTTGAATTGCTTTGGGTACACCTGCCACAAAAGTTAGGCTTCAGCTCAGGGTTTATTTGTATTTTTTCCATTAAAAGAAAAATAAATAAAATAGTACCTAGGAAGAATGATTTCACAGATGGACACTGTGGCCTTTCAGAAATGGCTGCAGTCCAGTTTCTATTGCTCCTATTGCTGTGCTAGTTGGGAAAGATGAAAGCTTAGCAACATCTGGAGGACCACAGATTAGCCACTCCTTACATTATACTGGAATAATACTGTAATAATTTTCTTTCATTGAAACAAACAAACATGGACATTTGTCTACTGAGATCAGTGTAATTTGCTTCCAAGGACTAAATTTAACTGCCTGCTTAGAGGAGATGGGTATGCAAAACCTTTAGAGTCTTGTTCGACGTAACCATTTTTAACCACTAAGGATACTACAAAAGAGGGTAAAATGTAAAATCTCAATGAACTTGTAAACTAAGAAACTATCTTTAAAAATTGTTCTTATAGTAAGGTGTAGATGGTGAGTTATTTTTATTCTCAATAAACTTCCACTCTTTCCCCGAACCCAATTCCAAAAATCCATACAAACAAGCTAATCATATCTCAATTTTAAGACTCCTTGTACAATGAAGTTTTGCTATTGGAATATTGTTACTGTCACACTGAAAACAGCCAATTATCTAGCTGGTTGGGAATTCTGACAATGGGCTAAATTAAATGCTTCAGAAGAAGAAGCAGTTCTACTCAACGGCTAGACAGTTGTGCAATATTAGAGCCATGCAAAGCCCTTTCTTCCTGCCCTTTACCCATTACTAGCTTTCACCCTCAAGCATGAATATTGATAGTCCTCATAATTGGTATCCTCCCTAACCCTCCATTATTCCTGAAGTCAGCAGTCTTGGACTGAATCATGCCAAGAACTATTTGCTTCAGTAATATCTGGCCTCAAAGAGTTGCTGAAATTAATTGCTTTATTATTGCTGTTCCAAATGCCTTAATTTCATCAGATCCTTTCATGTATAATGAGACAGTGAGTCTAGAGAAAGAAGTTGGCCTCCTCTTAATCCTTGAGCTATTATTTACCTCATCCCCATTTACCCTTTATAAATAAAAAATATAATTCATTTGAGACATCAGAAGGCTACTGTGGGAAACACAAGACGTGAGGCGGGGTGCTCTTGATTCTCCAGCAAATCTGGTAGTCTATTTGTATCACATCACAACTGGGAATCTACAGATTCCCAGTTTTGGACTGCTGCTGACTAGACATAGCTGCTCAAGATATGGGAACATACCCTATCAAGTTTCTTGAGGTTTATCATTAGGCTGGGTTGGGTGGAAGAAGTCAGAAGATGCTACCAAACCAATGAAAAAGAGGGAAAGTGAAATCAAAATATATAATTTGGATTGTGGATATTTAATGATTTACCATATTCATTTGTTTGGGTTTTTGCCTTCGTCAGTCACTACCTCTATTAGTGATTTCTTGGATCTCTCTTTTAAGTACAGTGAACTGCCCATGAGGAGTTTGATAAGGACAGACATCCTCATTGCTAAATAAATAAATAAATAAATAAATAAATAAATAAATAAATAAATAAAATCTGAATCTGATCTAGATAGCCACATTTAATCTTAGAACATTGAATTCAAATTGACTAAAGATGGTGAGCTCCTTCACCTAAACACCAAGTAAGATGGGATAGCTGTGTCACACAGATAAACTTGCACCTCCTAAAAAAGAGGCACAAATACTTCACTTTTGTTACTTGGTGCTTGTGGTCCTTGCCTCCCTTGTATGGAGTTTTGGCTACAAAATCATTGTCAGTGATTTTAAAATTATACTAGAAAAACATCAGCTGTAACCTTCACTCAGTCTATTGTTATGCACATCCTTGGACCCAATACTTTATGTTGAGAATAAAAAGCTTGGCTGTGATTCCCAACACAATGGAGCCCAAAACGAGAATCTATTATATATAAATGTTGGCTTGCTGTTTTAGTTTGAATATTTTACATGCCTGTTTCTATTTTCAGACTTCTTGTTTTACTTCTTTATAATAAATAGAAGTAGCATCATCTCTATGCCTGGGAACTGGTAACAGAGATATTTTATCTATCTATTAATATAAAATATCTTATTTTAGCAATGAAGGCACTCCACTGAAATGAACTTATTTATACATTTTAGTTGATATTCCTTCAACAGTGCCATCACCACGTGAAGAACTTACTTGCCATGCCACTATATCAAAGCTAATTATCCTATAACAAGATTTCTAATTCAGCTGCTTATGACATCACCATAAGAATTCAAAGTTGTTTTCACATATAAAACAAGAACCTTTATTTACAGCTGAAAATAATTGGTTTCTTGGAACAGCCCCTACCTTTATCATTTGAAAGACTGATTCAAAAGAACTATTGACATGAATCAGTCCTTGTAGTGAGGTGAAAATTAGACTTTTATCCATATAGTCGATACTCTTGAGTGTGAGTGTATCATTGCTTACTTGCTTAGCAATGCTTTTGGTGATTGTCAATCTTTATGTAGCCCAAACAATATCGCTTATAAAAGATAGGAAATAAGGATGTGCTGAACCGCAGTTCATTGAAGCAAAAAAAAAAAAAAAAGCAAAGGACTGTCAGGTGCTCTAAATAGTCACGGCTCTTTCTGGCACCTTTTCATGACTCTTGAGTAGGAATTCACATCTAAGAGGTATAGTAAACTTAAGGCATTTCCGCACTGAATCGCGTTCCAGACGGAACGCGTTCAGGCGGAAAGCTTAAGCCAGCTTCGGGCGCTTTCCCCGTTCACACACAGACGCGCCAGAACGCGTGTAAACGCGTTCCGGAGCGTCTGGGTGCGAATGGTCAAAGCGCCCGAAGCTGCCTTAGCCGGCAAACGCCGGCCAGGGGCGCGCCGGCAGCCGCGGAGGCAGATCGACAATCAGCTGTTTGAAAAACAGCTGATTGTCAAAGCCGCGCGGCGTCGGAGGCGCGCCGGCAGCCGTTCGGGAGACAGAAGAAGCGCGAACGCTTCTTCTCCCGAACGGCTGCCGGCGGCTCGTCCGCGTTGGAACGCGTGTAGAGCACTTCGAAGTGCTCTACATTTCGAACGCGGAAAAGACAGGTGAGGACACGTCGGAACGCAAGCCGCGCGCGGCCAATGCGGATGACGTGTCCTCACCTGTCTTTTCCGCGTTCCGTTCAGCCCCGTGCGAAAACGCCTTTAACCATGGTTCATTTTAGCCCCTCCATTATGGTGCTGGTGTGTGTGTGTGTGTCAGCACACACATAAGCCCAAAGTCCTAAAAACCAAGTGTATATAAACCAGAATAGAAAACCACAAAAGGATTTGGATAGAGATCAAATAAAAGTATTTACTTGATATTATGACTACAGCAGTAAAACAGAGTTCAAACCACTTCATGTAATAAACATATAAAAAATATAATCTTAAAAAATGAGCTAAATAGTCCAAGAGAAAAAAAAGGCCTTGTGCCAAAGACCGAGGAAACTGTCCCTATAGAAAAGGACTGCTGGTATAAATTGCCACCTTCTTCAAGTTAATAGTTCACCTGTTGTTGTTAACGGAATTTATAGTTATGGTAGCTCCATATGTCAGCCACAATGTTCTTATTCACATCTAGATGAGATAAGATGCCCATAATTTGAGCTGAGGTTGTACCAGTTCTGTTCACACTTAAATCATTATAGGTCATCTTCTGGCCAACCTTGCTTTGGGCTGCGTGACTCAAACATGTTTCCATTATCATCCTGAGCCTCCTCCACCAAACTCTTGGGTCTCTACCCCTTTTACTGTAACAAATCTATCGCCTTTCTTATTGGATGCCGTTGCGTCACTCAAAGGAGGCAAGGGTGTGTGTTTGCAGTTCTTTTTTAACCCTGGTCCACCACCTCCATGCCTCCCAATCCTTGAAAGGATCTGTTCTGGCATTCAAATGTATTTCAGCATGAGCCCTTCTTCAGTGGTTGTATGTCAAGCTCTACAGTATTGTATAGTAAATACAATCATAACAATAATTTTAAAACATTTTAAAATAAAAAGTCACATGTTTACCCTAAGGATACAGTTTGTTCCAATCTTTTGCAATCTCAAGGTAAGTAACAAGATGTCGTAAGGTTCTAATCATTTCAAGAGCTATATTTTATCTAGGGTGTTTTTCCACTGTCACTAAAATACCCATTAAGTACCCATTAATGGGTACGTAATGGCATTTTTGTACCCATTAATGTGTACTTCTAATGACAGTGGAAAAATACCCCTAGTGTCTTAAGGTGCAATTGTTTTAAAAAATCCCTGTGAGAGTGAGTCTGTGGGTGCCTGACTAGCTACAATATTCTAGAACATGACAAAACAATCAGGTTATGACTAATGCAGATGCAGGTGAACCAGTGGAAGGGAGGTGCTGCTTGATCTGCATTAACTTCTGGATATGAGGTCCATAATGTATGCTACACAGACCCTTAATACAGATTAAGGGCCTGTGCAGAAAGGGCTTAAGTATACTTTAGCAATTATATTTAAAAATTGCATACATGCACTTAAATTTCATACAATGATATTTCCTTGTGTAAATGTTAGATTACCTCCTTGTGCAAACATGCTAGAAGTTGCCATGGCCATTGTTTGGAGATGTGGGTGGTCCAGGACAGACTGTCTGTACTGCGTGGGCCAGCAGGGATGTTTAGATGATGCCAGAGCTTGCAGTGTGAATGCCAGCCACCATACGTGACACTGCATTAGCATGCAAGTTATTAAATATGAAGGAATTTTTACCCACAATAATGGTACAGCAAATGAAGATGCAAGGCATGGAGAATCAAGCTTTGTTTATTAATAAATGGTCTCCATTGATAAACCTGGTTTTGGAAGACTCTTTATACTGCTCCCACACACAATATTCTTTAGGTCCTATGAGAGGCAAAAGTTGGTCTCTGAGGTGGTCATTATAATGTTTGTAGTTGGTATGTTGCGGTGCTTTGTTCTGTAGGTGACTTGATTTTGTTATCAGTTTGATTATTGGTTTTTGATGATGATGATGATGATGATGATTGGTTTTTGAATATGATTGATCTTTGGTTTACTGTTTATTAACAAGTTTGTATTGCTGCTTTGTACTCTGAATTGATACTAAGTTTATTTTTTTAAAGGAAAAAAAGAATATGTTTGTTTAAAAGAATATAAGTTTCTGTAAGTTTCTTCTGTCTTCATAATATCCCTGGGAAAAAAAAGATAACAGTATCATCAAATTGTTCTGCAAGACCAATTATTACAATAAATAAAAATGATTATGAGAAATAACAGCAGAAGTATCTGATGAAAATAGGAAGAACTTCAATTTGGAAAAAGTAAAAGATAGCCAGCTGCTATTATAAGCTCAAGGATGTAACAACCCACTAGAGATGTATGGTTACCAAATATAAGGTGCCATCTAGTGGTTCCTTGTAAGATGTAGACACGATCAAGACTGGTGCTTAAAAGCAGTTTTCGTGAAGTTCTCATAAATTGTGCTATATTCTTTATTCAGTAGTTTGCTTAAAAGTATCTGGAAACCTCAGATTTTTTTTTTAAAAAAAAGACAAACGACTCTTTGTAGTGACATGTTGAAAGGTCTTATCAGTTTTATGTCAGCAAAGTGTGTGGCAGGTATTTAGGATGTAGTGTTTTTAGCATAAACAGGATTATCCATCCAGTAAGGGCAGTAACAGCATTAAACAGCTTGGTTCCCTTCCAGTAACATTGAATGACACAAGTTTTTGTTTAGCATTTCATGTAGATTGCGTTGATTGACGCGCAGTGTATTTTGAAACAAGAACATTTTCCAAGTTGTGCAGACAGCTTAAATGGCCTCACAGCTTCTGAAGTATTTTTAAAATTAAAAATATGTATGAATTTACTGTTATGAAACAGAAAACTGGTAAGCTGGCTTTAGCTGGCAGTCAAGAATGGCAAAAACACAGCACTGTGCCACTTCAAAATTCATTCAAATCTTCTGTAGCCTTTTTCTTCTTCTTGAAGTGCTGTCTTGGGCCACCTTAACTTTAAAATCTTTCTAGAAGCAGATTAAAAATTTGACATTGCACTTGCAATCCTCAGTTTGACAAAGTAATCCTTTGCAGGGGTAAGACAATGTTTTGGGGAACTAGTAATACACCAAGACACATCAAAAGTGACACAACAAAATACTTAGAGAAGTATTTCTCTTGCTACTTGACAACTAGAGGTGGGTTGATAAAGCTGCCAACCAAGTGGACTTGGGCAACACCATTTCATGATTGTACAGAGCTTCATCCGGACAGCACTTACTTATTCCACATTATTTGGATAATCCAGAATAAATTATGTGTAGATTTGCTGTACTCCAGATTATCCAAATAATGTGGAATAAGTAAGTGCTGTCCGGATGAAATTCTAGTTAGGACTTTCTGGTGAGAGTGATCTTTTTATGGGACTGCTTCCCACTTCATATGCTATTAATACCTTCTAGAATTTTCTCAATTTGTTACAGCCTTTAAAGTCCATAAACAAATTATAAGAGTTTTAATAAGGTAATATATAAGGAAATTGTTAACTTGCTCACTATTACTTTCAGTAATAACCCACACCAAGTGATGTAATACACGTATGCGGTGATTTTATTTCACTCCTGTCCTTTATAGGTTTAACTGATCCATTGTTTTATTTTACAGTTTACCTCTTCTGATCCCTGAGTGGATAAATCTATGACCTAATTTATTTATTATCAAACTGAATTGTTAGACATCAAAGCAAGACAAGGTAGACCAAAATAAATTTGGTGGGGAAAATTTGAAGGGGTATACTAATTTTGGCTCAATTTATCAAGACTAGCCATCACAAACGTTTGCTGTGAATCTTGTCATTGTCCAAATCTCTTTCTATATCCAAAATCTTGGATGCCAGATGCTCAGTAGTGGCTGACACAGTTGCAACCGTGTCCAGAAGCACAAGAGAAATTTAACATGCAATTCAGACTTCAAAGAAGCTTCAATGTCCCCTGGCTGTCTGACACTAGGGGTGTGCACAAATGCAGTTTTCGGCATTCAATTCGTAATGAATTGAATATTTGAAAATCCAAATTTGTACAAATAAAGAAAACGAATGTCTGGGCATTTGAATAAATATGAATACATTCGTATCTATTTGTTTGATTATTTGATATGTATGCAACGATACAAATTTCATATGCATCCCGTGTGCATTCCGTACATATCCGTGATGTGTACATATCTGTATGCATATGAATGTCCAAATTATTCATACAAATAACTCAAAATATTCTTATTCATAAGAATACTAAAGTACAGATGTCTGGACATTCAGTTTGTCTGAATGTCCCACTTCGTCTGAATTCATACAAATGAGAAATATCTTGAATATTCGTGCACATCTCTATCAGACACTACTGTGCATATAAGTGGACTGAGGAACAGGTCAATGCATGTGCAACGAGTTCAGTCTATCATTGGACTGAATCCAGTGTGAACTCTGTACCCGGGAGGATGTCCTTGAGAAACTTTTTTAGGAACAGACCTAAGAGCCATCAACTGAACTGTGGTCTTATGCTACCATCCTGCACAGAACAAATAATGGTTTAAAAACTGATTTCAGTAAATCAGTTCATACAATATGGCATGCAGGATCCTAGAAGCTGAGAGTGGTGCCCTAAACTAAGGTTGTGATCACACACAGAAAAGAAAGCATCTCTGGTCCTGGAAGCAACTCTGAGCTACCTTTTTTGGTTATGTCTGGACACAGCCTAAGATTCCCAAGAAGGAGAAAATCTATTCGACAGCAGTCCCATCAAGGTGGGGGCATCTCTAATTCAAGTTTCACCTTTGACATTTCTAAACTTTGTTTTAACCAATTTTTGAAGCATAAAGGACCAAAATATTGTTTGGGGAGAGAAAAGCCTCACCAGACCTCATCCCACCGGCACCATTTCTGATCCATGAACTGACCCAGATGTAGTGTAATCTTAAACATGTTACTGAGTTGTGGGTTTGTGTGTATTTGTGTTTTAGAAACATAATACAGATTCTCTTTCAAGGGTAGCATTACAAAGCACCTGTAGATAATGCTAACGAAACGGGGAGCCTAGATTTGCTGTGCTGCATCATCTCTCCTTCTCCTAGCCAGGTTAAGGAACAGTGAGCTTTGACAAGGATGCCTCCAGTTCCCTGGCAGGATACAAACTGAGGATGTATCATTGCTGGACTGGCCTTCCTTTGGGTCCTCAGGCAGTTTCAGCAGGGGGCATGACATCTCTTTTGCCAGTCCAAGCAAACATAGCATTTTTGTTCTATTGAAGGCCTGGTTCAGTGTGCAAGAAGCAGATTCAGAGCTGCTTTTCAAATGCTGAATTTCTTGTGCCTTGGAGGGACACTGAAGTCTCTCCATGTGACCTTTGATCCCTTTGGCTGCAGTGGTGATGGGAGATGGGCAGACTTCATGCCCTCTCCAATGTGGCTTGAAGTGCTCATGGAGACACAGCCTAATTTCTTATCCCTACTGAACTTCAGTTACCCTTATATTTCCTGTATATTTTTTTCTTTTTTAAGCAAAAGTAGAGCAGAATACATGGAATCATGGCCTCTTTTGCATTTATCTTGGTTTCATTTGAATCAGTGGAACTGGTATGAGTAGCAGCAAACAAGCTGCTGCCCAGTGGCTTTTTGGGGTTTGCTTGAAGTCCAAGCAATAGCAGCAGCAATGTGCAATATAATCAAGTCAATTAAAAAGTGACTTGAAAGCCACTTAGACGTGGTAGCATGCAGATATTACTGTGCATACCCCACCCCTAATATTCATTAAAGGCCTTTAAAAGTATATTTCTGGCCTTTAATGTAGATTAGAGGTTCTAATTAGGGATGTACATGAATGGGTTTTTTGCCATTTATTCATAAAGAACTGAATGTTAGAAAATCCGTATTCGTTCAAATAGATTCCCTTCGAATTTGATACAAGTGTATCAAAACATATTTGCACTCTGAAAGTGCCAAATCTGACCTGAATCCACTTTTAATCCACTCTTGATCCATGGCAAATACAATCTGGATCCTTTGGAGATGTGACTGGCGCAGTCGCTTTCCCACCTCCCCAGTTTAACAAATGTCCGAAACATTCATATTTGTATGAATCTTAATGTACGGCCATTGTAACATTTGATCTGTGTATGGATGTCCAAATTTGTACGAATTGTAATGATTGTTACGAATATTCCCTAGTCCTAGTGCTACATCTCCATGCTTCTTTCAAACTGTTGTTTTTTACAGTGTGCCAATATAGCTGTAGTCTGAACGTACTTTGCTGATATTTCTAGAAAAAGCTTTGAAATAATCCCCCAAACTTGAACAGCCTAGAGATTTCTTCAGACACTTTTAGCTTGTGTGGGGAGCATATTTAGAAACCTTTAAAATTGGATACCTGACAGTAGGGGATTGTACATGATCGGTACATGCTAAATCTCTTCCTTCATGTCTGCCTTTCATCAATACAGTATGTAAAATCAGTGGTTTCTTCAACAAAGGGGTATCATTTGCTATCAGTGTTGTGTGCTAATACTCTTGCAAAAACTATTTTTAAACCAATGGGAGCTTGGAAGTTCCATTTCAGAACTTTGGTGATTTGCTGGTTTGGTTTGCAGCTAAATGAAATTAAATGATCTAAGTCAAGGTTTTTCGCAAAGATTTCATTGGGAAAACGATCAAAATTATGCATTGTTAAAAAAATGCCTCAGGCCTGTTACTTTAATTTTATTATTTCACTCCCCTCCTTTAGTTATTCTGAACCTTGAATAGCTTGTAGGCAGTATTAATTATCTACTCCGTGGTGATATCCCACAGCTGTTTTATAAGCGGAGCTTTGCCTACACAACTTTAAAAGAAATCTTCAAACTCTACATTACTAAGTTTGAATATTATCTAATTAACCTCCCAGTCTGTCATAGCTTGTTGGTTATCATGAAATTATCACAGCCCCTCAGGTGTTGAGGCGCTAGATGCAGCTAAGTGCCACTAATTCCCTAAGGGGCTGATTAGCTGATGGTAACAATGCTCCCTCGACTTGGTTTATTGCTTTTATTAAAAGACTTTATTGTGGGGAAACTGTTTGTTTTTATGCAGAAGGAAGACAGAGTTGACAGTTCAGACTGGTGAAGGCTGCAGTGGTTCTTCCTTGGAGTTATGATAAAACCCTTGATGAATGTGCTCATTTGATATATTCTGGAACCATTTGGAAAGTTCTGCTCGTTTCCAGGGTGTGATAATTAAAGCTATATTTCACAATGCAACACAGCAGTACTAGGAGAAAGACTAGCTAGTTGTTTTGCAAAAAATAAAATAATAAAGTAAAAAATAAAAAGCCGTAGAAAAATCATGAAGCTTGAAGCATGGGCTTGAAGCATTCGCTTAAAATCATAAATTTCTACAAATGCAAATAGGAAAAGTGTTAAACACCAAATCCAAATTCTAGGATGATGATCTGCATGGAATGAGAAGTTCCATATAAAATGATACATCAAGGTGTTCCTCACAGTTTGCAGATTTGTGCAGTGTATTGTATATTGGAGATCTTAAGGCTACGTCCACCCTGGGTTGGTAGACTGATCCAGTGGGAACCCTAAAACACTACAGATTGGTCTAATGGAAGGCAACACCTTCCAACAGACTAGTTCATCCGCATTGGACAAACAACTGGAGTGGACTATAGTGCAAAAATGTCTCCATGACATGGACCACTTTAAGCCATCCATGAGGCCTTCCAGTTGATGTACCAAACCAGTAGCCAGTGTGCGGATAATACATAATCCCAAAACATTGTGTGTGGGGGGAGGTGGTGGTTGGCGAATGGTCACTGAACTGTGGAACTGAGATGGAAGGAAGGTGGTAAAGGATAAGAACATGTGTCTTTTCCTCCTATAAACATGAACTTTTGTTTATGGCTAGTAAGGTAGGAGGCACAGAATAATGAAGCACCTAAAAGGAGAATCAAATGGAGCAATTTGACTTAATGATGCCCCAGTGGGTACTGACTGTAATTTACAATCCCTTTTTCTTTTTAAACAGTGGATTGCAATCACTTTGGACCTATATTTTAATATTCATTTTCTTTGCATTAGCAAATGTGGTTAAGTATGCATTGTGCAGGAAGGGATTCCTGTAATCCACCCAATACAGAAAACATTTTATTTACAGTAAGCCTGAACGTTTATCAGGTTTCTCACTTGACAGAATGAAGTATACACAAACTTGCCTTTATTTTCTGTTATCTTAGGCTTTCTTGGTCAGTCAATATCCAGCTGTACAGTTTTAAATGAGAGTTAATCTAGAGTATTTTCTATCTATTTTTATCCATTTTTTGAATCTATTTTTTATTTCATATCAAATTAAGCCCAGAATAGTCTGTCCAGCAATCTTTTCCTGTTCTGTCAGTCACCCAGACCATGGACCTCCACGTCACGTAAGTCTGCAGGCATATGGGAGGGGAAGGAATGTGTGTACTAGCATTCACTAGTGCAAGTGCTAGTGCAAATGCTTAGTACACGCATGGGAAACTTTGACCCTTGGGCTGAAGAAGGTTTAAAGCGAAGGTGTGACTATGGACCTCATCTAAAAATGAATGTCCTCTTCCTCCCCTTTGGGAAGTGAACCAACTAAAACCATTTTAAGAGGAAAGTAGAAGAGAACCTACAGTGAGAATTTTTCATATTTTTCATATTTATTATTTTCCGAATCTTGATTTATTAGCTTTCCTGTGGCATCCTCACAGAAATATTTACAATATTTCATGGTGCAGGCAAAGAAGCCCCTTAAGATAGTTAACTCATATAATCCTTCTCTGCAGTTTGTATGATGGCCTTTAATTAAAAATACAGATTTGGATTTTAAAAACCACAAACTGCCTTGTAATTATTTTATTACCAAGTGCCACACTTCACACTCCTAAGGCATTATATTGTGAGGGGAACAATTCTGCTGATTGAAGGGGTTTAAAGAACAAGGCAAATGCTGTGTGGACCTTTTGTTGCTGACTGCAGCAAAATTGCTTAATGACTAGTATCATCTAAATGAGGCTGCAAGCAGAACAACTCATAATCTCTCCCCATGCAGAGATTTTAATTAAATAATTATAATGTCCTTGTTGTAATTATTTATTGCTAGATGTGCTCCTGAGCATTGTCTCTTGTGTCTTCATTTTTTCTACTTCTGTAGTTTCGGGGGTGGGGGACAGTTTTGAAGTTCCAGCAAGATGGTCAGAGAGGTCTGCTGCAATAGTCAGAAGGAAAATGGTTGTGCACCCCCCATTTCTGTGAAACTGTCTTGGGAAATCCACTTGTGTTTTTTCTGTACTAGAAGACAAGGCAGTAATTTCCCCATCATCACAAAATAAACTTTCATGGATACAGGAATTTGAACCAGAGGGATTCTTAGGTTCTAGTCTGACAATCTGGCCATTAGACTGTATTCAACGTGAAGGGTTTGGATAGCTTTTCCCCTCCAATAAATGAAATGATCATTTCTAAGTTGCATTTTGTGTTTACTCCAAGTTATCTGAAGATCTGAACCAATTATGATGACACACATACAAAAATAGAAGAAATCATGAAGGAGCAAATAGTTTTTCAGAGCACTGTACATTTTCATATTTTTTAAAATAAACTTTGATTGGTTCTGTTTTCTCGCTGTGATTCTGTACCTTCATTGTGCTTCTGTTCTGTCACTATTTGTTAATATGTGTCTTCTAGGTATCCTTGGTATAAAAATCATAGTGCCTAATCCAATAATTTCTAGAATCTTGGATGAAGGCATTGTGAAATGATTTTTGTTGTTGTGGAAGATATTCCCAAGAACCTGTCTGGCTATAACAGACTGGAAGCTGCTTAGTGGATCCATCTGGGACTGCTGGTGCTACTTAAGTCTCTTCACTGTCTTCTGTCTCTATCAGCTGCAGATAAAGTTCTCTGCCTAAAAGAACTACCTGAGTCCAAGTGGTCTAGGGCACTACGAGCTATTCATTGGACCCATCAGGGGATTGTAGGCCCTTCTTGAATCTCTTCCTTGGCTATTGTTTCCACTCTCCTGCAGTTCAAGTCCTCTGCCTTTAAAAGAGCCACCTGAGCTAAGGGGTCTAGGCTCCTTTCTGCACTGGGCTTTATTTTAGAACAGGAGTGTCAAACTAAAATACACAGTGGGCCAAAATTAAAAACTTGGACATGATAAGAAGTCTTCAAAGAATAACTGGTCTAAACCAGTCTGCTATGGACTTTGTTTCTACTGTGCATGTCAAAGAAATCGGATATGTATTTCATTTCCTTACTTGGAAGGCGTTACTGGGATAATTGTAATTACCGGCCGGGTTTAGGTATAAATTGTGTCCTGGAATGTGAGAATTTCGAAGTTCGTCTTGGTGGGGTTCTGGAAAGTGGACTTCCTATGCTGCAGCATACAAAAGTAAAAGGAATCTTTTCTCTCTGACCCATCTGCTTATTAAGAAACTAATATGAGTAGCATTTGCTGATAGAGCGGCAACTTGTTTTCATAGTGGTTCTGAATTTTCCTAACAATAGTATAACAATATAATTTGAGGAAATGTCCTACAAAGAAACCCGATTTCTTGTAAAAGAACAGAAAAATTTTCAAGGATTTCTACCTACCTATTCAGGTGACTTGTAAAATGAAGAAAGCAACCAGAGGTGTAGAAATTTGTGCTGGAGGAGAGGAGGGAAGAGATTCCAGAGAACTCTCTTCTTTACCTTCCTGATCTTTCTGGGTTTAAAACCTTCTCTTTTTAAACTTTTAAAACATACTTGTATATGTACTCTCAGCCCTACTTCAGTTCAGTCATTGTGTGTGTGTATTTCATTTATTCCAGGAAAACAAAACAAAAAAGTGCTAATTAAAATGAAACATTTCCTTAATGTTTACTTTTAATATTCCACCTTTTGTATCTTGAGAGAATTTTATTTACAGTGCACACTTCAGTTACAGGAGATCAACTTAAAGGCAGCAGCAAATATATAAAAAGAAGTGGTAACTTAATGATCAACTCCAAGACTCATGTTTGCCTGTTTACTTCATGAAGCTTAATTAGTTTCTCTGGGGCCTAAGGTCAAGCACATAGTTTTTTGCAGTGGTCCTATAAGCCTTTATTGCCCCCATTAATACACTAGCTGCATGCATTCAGTGTAGAAATGTTGGAGTATTTTTATAACAGCTTTCATGTGCAAAATAAACATGTAAAAATCAAACTCATGTCAAATGCAAAACATTAATTATTTGTATCCCTGAGGCAAATACAGTAATGAATTTTATGCAAGTGTGATTTTTCTTTCTTTTAAAATAAAATTTTAAGCATTACAGTTAACGTTAAAATAATAAGAAACCAAAAGATAAATAGGGGAAAGAGGAAAAAGAAAAAAAATAACTTCTGATAACCTTTTTAGCAATTAAGTATATATCCATTTTTATACTTTCCTTGTGATGTTACAACTTTCTTTTGACAATTCCAAATTTGTAGTCAAATCCCAAGTATGAACCACCTTTGTCACCTCAGTTTCCTTACATTTCTCAACCTATTATATACTAAAATATGTGTTTACAGAAGTGAAGATATTTGCATGGAATATGAACGTATTTTTTTTAAAATCAATTATCATGTGATATAGATCACTCAAAATTATATGTAGGAGAACAATAAGAGAATAGAAATATGATTATAGCATAGATAATGGTGGTAAAAAAAAACTGCTTTAGTTTTTGCTGAATTATGCTGATGAAGAGATAAAGAGTCCAAGTAATATGTTAATTATATGTTGACAAAAGGGAATATAAAAACTGAGAAATGAAAAGTATTACAACAAAAATTAGGGATACACAATATTAGCTTAAGTAACTTATTTGACAGAAGCAAAATTAGACAGAATTATTTTGTAAAGAATTGGATGCTAACTATTAAGTGATGTAAAAGAAATTTTCTGTGTCCACAATTACACCTTGTTATGTGTGTTTGTTTAACTACATAAATAGCTGAGGTTAATACTTGTGCGTCAAAATGGAGTAGAAGAGT
This sequence comes from Aspidoscelis tigris stejnegeri, assembly GCA_023333525.1. Classification (NCBI taxonomy): domain Eukaryota; kingdom Metazoa; phylum Chordata; class Lepidosauria; order Squamata; family Teiidae; genus Aspidoscelis; species Aspidoscelis tigris. The sequence goes on along the minus strand of JALMGA010000005.1, from coordinate 62,467,626 downwards.
TTAAGGTGAGCTTCTGACCTTGAGAATATAAAATAATTATCTTTGAAAAATAAGGAAGTGTACTGGTTGGATACTGTAGAAGGTGGAGTGGGAAAAGGTGTAAGAAAGAAGCCACTTGGGGTGGAGAAAGAAGTTTCCTCCATGATCTGGTCAGCCCAAGGCTGTTTGCACCTCACTGCAGGTTGGCAAGTACAAACAGACCTGCCCCAATGACCCAAATAAATAGGAAGCGGGCAGAGATGTCTATAAGCTTGTGTTATTTAGGGTCATTGACATAAATAAATTGAACTGATCCTTCTTTATTCCAATAAATATCTATAAAGCTTACTTATTGATTACACAAAATGTCTATTTGTCTTCAAAAGCTAGCTGCTAAGAGATGGCATGCTGAACAAGCTGTGTCCCACTCATGTCCTGGTGGTGGGATTCTTTGTGCAGCTAGCCGAGTACTTTGAGAGCAACCTGATAAGACTAGATGGTCCACATGCATTTCTTAGGTTCTCGTATTCTTATGTATGTCCCTATGACCTTTGATAGCACAGTCTGTAGGTACAAGCAGCTTTTGAACCAGGGCTAGCAGAGCAGCTGCCAACAATCAAGCTGCTCTACATGTGTCCAAATTACCTGACTGAATCAGTATTAAGTGTAGGACCATTTGGCAAGCTAAACTCTCCAACTGGGTGCTAATGGCCCTAATCTGCCAGCTGCTATTGCATGGATCATCAGGCTGTACTTTGAATATAAAAAGAGTCCACAGATTTGACCCCTATTTATTTAACCAAATAAGGGTTTCAATTTAAGTACAATTCAGCTAGAAACAGAATGGAAAAGTACATGTTAGGATAATTGCAAAGATGCTTTCTATACTGCTAAGTAACTGATCCTACAAGAAAAAAGAGCATGATGGAGTACTGTATTTATATTTCAGTGTGTGCATTTGGATTCTTTATGTTCTGAAGAACTTTCTGAAGTCTGATTGTGATCATAGAGTAAAAAAGAGACTAATGGTCATTAGGGATTTACAAAGTCAGTTCGCATTCACAAATTCAGTTTACTATATCATATTCGCAGATATTTGCACCAGTTTGAAAATCCAGGCTTTTTGCATATCCAAAACTTCTATTGAAATGAAACATTGATGGTTCACTGTGTTTTTGGTCATGAAAAGGACTTTTCTCAGTGGAAAATGGTATTTTTCTTTGAAAAAAATATTCAAAAATGAGTGCAAAAAATGGCTTTTTGATTAAACAATTTGACAATTAAAGCATGTGATTTTTTTAAAGAAAGTGATATCTCTAATGCTGTTATATGTGATATATCTAATCTTTATAGCTACAGAAACATACATGGTAGCAGTCAGGATGGAAGAAGATTGAAATACTTTCTGCATTATGGTTCACAATCTGTGACAATCATGCTTCCAAATCATGGGGTATGACACATAACTCTAAATCTGTAATTAATTTAGTGGAAGAGGTGAATTCTAGTTTTCACTATACTGTACTTGTAGAAGAACAAAGGAATATTCATTCATTATAACACCGTATGATCCAACATATTATATTAATGAACTAATAGGACAAATTGTTCATTTATATGTTAATAGAGTCTGAGGTAGGCAAAGTTAATTAAAGAGCATACATAAAGGTTTTTGTTTGCCCTTGTGGACAGGTGCTGTGAATGAATCGATTTGAAAATGAACATGGGTGTGTAACTATTGATGCAAGTGGGTAAATGGGTTGTTAAAGGTCACTTTGATTCCATACTGTATGCTTTCTTCCAGTGCAATGCTTCAGTTTTGCTCGCTCTTTAACATCAGACAGTAAGCAGTAATTCAGATGCAAATGCCAAATATTTCCACTAATTCCAGCTTTATCACCTGAAGAACATCTATGAGGGTTGACATAGCAGCTTCAAATAAAATCCAAATCAAGTTGCCTCCACTCTGAAGATGTTGGCTGGTTATGTTTAAACTGTTTTAATAGCCTAATAAGTGTTTAGCTAGGGCCAGAATTTGCTTCCTTTTTTGAAAAATGAGCAAAGGCCTCCTGCTTACTTGGATAACTTTTGGTCTGTTCCATTACGCAGAGATCTAATAACATGTGATGTATTCTAAGGGATGCTTGAAATATTTGCTTCTGTACCATGCTGTCTAAATGGGTTGAGAAATCAGCTGCACTGAGCATCTGATGAAGATGCCTTTATTGCATAATGGAGAAACAGCTTTGAAATCTTTTACCCCCTAGTTTGGTTCTTCAAATATGTGACGGCATGAACCATCTGGCTTTGTGGAATTATGTCCTGAAAACATCAAGGCATACTACATCACTTTCACTTGTGGAACCAATTAAGCTCTGTAAGAATTATTAATTATTAAAATTGTGCCAGCTTCCCAATATATTGCTCCAGGCCTCCCCCCCCCCAAAAAAAACCAAGACTCAAACTCTAAGAAGCTAATTTATTGGTTTCTCCATTGTCCCAGCAACCCATGCTTCTCCACACTGACAAATGATGGAAATGCAGAATGTTGTACCTAGGGATGTACACAAATATTCATATTATTCATTATTTGTACGAATTCGGCTGAATTCAGACATTCAGATTCAAATAGAATATTCAAAGGCTGACATTCAAATTTGAACTGAATGCTTCAGAACATTCATGCGAAGCTTCATTACATTTGTGAACCTGGGCAGTGGGAAAGTGGCTGCCCCAGTCACATCTGTGATGGATCCAGAGTGGCTTTGAAGTGGATTGAGAGGGGATTCAAAGGGGATTCAGGGCAGATTTGACACATAATGGGTTTGGGAGAAGATGGCTTTTGCCACCCAAAAACACAGAAGTTTTTCAAGGGTCAGAAGGATTACTCTTCATTTTGCTCTCTATTCATGTTCAAAGGAAGCCAAAAGGCTGTGTCAGTTCAGAGTCACAAGAAGCAGCAAGAAGCAAGAATATTTTGGCTGATGTCAAGCAGAGATACAGAGATAAAAAGAGGTTAACTTTCTCCTGGGGGAATTCATATAAAGGTCAGACTAAGACATTGTAGTTGTGTGCACACTAAGTTTGGATATTACTAGGAATATCTGTAGATGATTTCATCATCCACAGCTCTCTGTGTTTTCTCTGTAAATCTGATAAATAATACTTAGATAATTTTGGTGCAAGATCAGGAAAGGGAGAGATGGTTAATCAATGTAATGAGACAACTTACAAAGTCACACCGGGGTAACAGCTCTTGCTTAGAGTACTTGAACAGCATGGTAGAGCTATATTGCAAAAGAGACTGATAGCTAGATATGTTTACTGATAGCACAGTGGATGTTCAATACATCATTCAACTATTGAAGAAGCAAAGTTGTCATGTAGTGTAGCGGATTTGGACTGGAGTCAGATCACTTGTCAATCTCAGAGACTAGCTGGACAGTCATTCAGTCAAATAAATCCACAGACAAAGTATTTCTTTCCTCACTGGAAGGTTCAGCAGCTTTATTTCAGAATCTCTCTTTAACAGCAAACTAAAGACAAAAAACTAGTTCAACAGAGGCTACTTATGTAGCCCACAAACTGCAAGTCATCATCATGTGGTTTTAGGATGATGTAATCTAATTACTGCAACAGCATGAGACTGAATCACAAGACTCTAAGTAATGAGTTGCTGACTCATTGTGACTCTTCAGTTCTTGATAACAACAATCTAAACATTCTAAACTGACAGAAGTGTCTACACAGAAACTGTCACAGGAGACTTTCAAAGTATAGTTCTAAAAATTGTGGTGGTGTTAGTAGTGATGACTTTGGTAGTGTGATCCTAAAGTTGGTAGTTGCAGTGGAGGCAAGCCTTATAGGGAACTAATTCTATCTCAGGAGTTCCTTTGGCACATGCACCATCATCTCCCTCCACCTCCCAAGCATTGATCTACAGTACTCACTTTTCCTATTGATCGCATGCAATTCTATCATCAATGTCATGTGGCATTCCTGGTATGAACTGTGCTTGGTTTTCAGAGGTGCTGTGGGCAAGTGCACATTAGCAGGGGTTCAGGGGCAGTGGAATGACTGCTTGTGGAGTGACCACCAAAGAAGGGGGATTTTTGCACTTAACAGGCATGGGATACTATCCCGCAGCAGTTAAAATCAGTGATGGTGGCTGGTGTTCACATTGGGAGCACTGGTCTGTCCCAAACTACATAGGTCTGGGTGAAGTCAAACACTCCCATCCAGGAGTGTCCATTTCACTGCAGCCACAGCCATGTGCAGCCACAGCCACCTGTGCATGCTTGGAGCCATACCAGGATGGAAATGGCTCTGTGGTGTGCAGATATCCTGTGTTGGAGTTCGCGCAGTCATCCCAATCTTCCTAGTGTGAAAATGCCTGAGGCTTATGAATCTGTGGCAACACTGAAGTTTTGGTGCCCCTGAATTGACATCATCCAAATCTCTCAGTCCAGCAGATATGAAGTTTGTACTATATCATTGGATCTCAGAAAATTTATAGTCCTTTTTTATTTTTTAATTAAAGTTATAATTATGCTTGCATTGGACAGTGTGCCATTGCCCTGGATTAGGGGTGTACACAAATGCAATTTTCGGGATTTTATTTTATTTGAATCAAATATCCAAAAATTCAATTTGAATCAAATATTTAAAATTCAAATTTACCCAAACTGGGCCCTTTCTGCACTGGGCCTTATTCTGGTTTATATCTCAGACTAGGGAGCTACCATCCTCATGCTGGTTCAAAGTACAGAAGACCCACCCCAGGGCTTGCCATAGCATGCACTAACATGTGCATAGCAGGTCCCTATCCTGAGATATAATGTGGAATAAGACCCAGTGCAGAAAGGACCCTGGATTCGAATTAAGCACATTTGAATCTATTCGTTCAAATTTGCACTTACGATTGTCATATGTGCCAGTACACATTGTTATGCATCCCATATGCATCTGTACGGATCCATACACATCCCTTGGCATCCTGTATTTATCCTGTATGCAACCCTTTTTTATCCCGTACAGATCCATACAAATGCGTATGGATGCAGGAAAGAGGCGTACGTGCAAGAACGCATCGTGTATGAACCCGTACACATAAGAATAACAGAATAATTTGAACGAATAGACTCAAAAATTCAAAATTCATTCAAATGTTTAAATTCAAATTTATGGACATTTGATACAAATATGAATGTCAAAATTCGGATGAATTTGATTGGATTTTGATTGTCTTTGAATATTTCTGCACATCCCTGCCCTGGATTGTATTATCAAATTTCAACTCAATGGCTGATATGGTTTAGGTTTAAAACTACACTGGACTGCTACAGGAGCTGTTTTTCATTGAAGCTTAAAGTCAACATGTTCTTTCATAGATAGTTACTTCAATATGCAAATGAAAATAATATATCATTTGTTTTAACACTATCCCCCCCCCCCCCGTTCTAATGATGCCGGCTCATACTCCAAGTGAGACTATAAAGAAATGTTCCACTTTTAACTCACTTCCAGAGCGCTGTGGCTTGAGAATACTTTTAATCTCTTTTCCATTTATAACTGTACTGCTTGACCTTTTTCTGAAAGGTGCCTTGTATATGAAATGTCAGAGAAGAGCTTATAGACATGGGACAAAGATATTCTTTAATTAAAAAAGATGCCGTGAGACTGAAAAAAGGTTACTGGCCTAAATCACAAATATTTAATGCCAAATTACTATTTATGACTCTTAAAAAAAAAAACACCAAAACCCGAAAAAGGACTTACTGGTACCAGGTAACTGAACAACCTCAACATGTGTACTTGATGATATTAACTGTGGAAATATAGTGGAAATTTATTCCAGATTTTGAAAAGTTTAACAATCTTCTTTCTCCACTCTCCAGTGGATTCTCAAAAGGAGGCCTGGAACATCACAAACACTCACTCTCATCCCAGAAATGGTGTTTCTATTTCATTTTAAGAAAGGCCCTCTATCCATTAAGCACAGAGAGCTCATCAAATCCATGATAACTACTGCTAAGGCAGAGAGTCCATTAAACTGGAAACACCCCCACTCATTATCTCAAGAGCAGTGGATGGCATGCACTTGGTCAACGATAATAAACGAGCTAATAATGGTACAGCAAATGAAGGTGCAAGCCATGGAGAATCAAGCTTGGTTTATTGATAAATGCTCTTCATTGATAAACCTGGCCCTGGAAGACTCTTCATACTACCCCCATGCACAACATTTTTTAGGTCCTATGAATGGCAAAACTAAAATGCTTGTAGTTTGTATATTGGGGTGCTTTGTTACAATTAGCGGTTGGTTCTATAGGCGACTGGATTTTATACTGTGTTTGTTATCGATTTGGCTTTTGGTTTAGTGTTTGTTAACAAGTCTGTATTGCTGCTTTGTATTCTAATTTGATACCATATAAAGTTGTTGTTTTTTGAGGGGGAAGCAGGATTGGCATAAAAACATAAGAGAATCCCTGCTGGATGAGGCCACAGCCCTTCTAGTCCAGCATCCTATCGCACACGGTGGCCCACCAAATGCTCTTGAATCCAGCAAATGGCCTTAAAAGCGCCCTACTCCCCCCCCAGTCTGAAAGTTGTACCTAGGCCAGTGATGGCCAACCTATGACACTCGTTTCACAGGTGACATGCCAAGCCCTTTTGGGTGACACACATGGTCACCCTGGTACCTGGGCATGTAGTGCTTGCTTGTTCTTGAAGTGTATGATATACCAACTTTCAACTGAAGATTTAGCAAACGAAATTCAGCAACAAAAGTCACTAATGTAAAGAATTGTTTTTGCTTTTAATAAAATACATATATCAAAAATATAACTTTTTTACTAGAGCTACAAATATCAAAAAATTATGGATATTTCTAGATGTGACACAGCACCCAAGTTAAGCTAGGTTTTCTTGTGAATTTTGACACACCATCACTGACCTAGGCATTCATTCGAGTAGCTATTGATACATCTATCGTCCATAAATTTGTCTAAACCTACCGTAAAGCCATCTAGACTAGTGGCTGTTACCACCTCTTCTGGCAGCAAATTCCATAAACCAATGACCGTCTGGGTGAAGAAATACTTGTCAGATAAGCATAGTATGTTTATAGAGCCATGGGGGAACTCAAAGAGTTCCTGACTATATTTTTGAAAATGCAGAAAACGGTAAACTTTTGTGCTCACTTCCTGTGCTTTCTGAATGGAGTCCAGGTGGGCAGGAACATTGAAGCCAGGGACCATTATCCTCAGCTTTAACATTAGTGTGGGTGAGAAGGGTCAGCCATACACACGTGTTGAGCAGCTATGTGACTGGATGAAACACTCAGGCACATGAAGTGTCATGTTCTGGTTCTTGCTGAAGTTCCTTTAGGGAGATTTTGAAAAAGACATAAAGTAGTTTATTGTTTTAAGGTCAGTTTTGCCTTTAGACTGATGCTGCAGGGAAAAGTTAAGCAAAGGACACGCAGTTTAACTATTCATTCATGCAAAGACCTGTCGGCTTAGGCACATGGTTGCAATAGCTGTGAACCTTCCACCCTGAGTGGGTGGAATGATGGATGATCTAATGTTTTGCTCACTGACTTTATAAGCGAACAAGAGAGAAAAGACATTCAAAAGGGTTCTCACTTTGTGGTCCAATGGATACGTAACAATAGGAGCAAAGTGACATTCTCCGTGACATTCCTAAGGCACAAAGCAAAACTCTTAGGAAAAAGGCAAAGGGTCTTTAAAAGCATGGGTCTATGTATGCTTTTCTTGCACGTTTCACTTGTGCTGTGATCCAGCTGACAGGGTTTAGTTCAAAAACCAGTGGGAGAAAAACCCCTTGCTAGAGAACTCTGTTATTCAGCCACAGCTGGCCTGTAGATCAGGATTGTGGGGGTGGTATGTTCCACTTGGAAGCCTGCCTTTGATCTCTTGAAGCCATATTTTGATCTGCAGGCTGAAGGGCTACACCTGGCATAAGGTACACATACATTGCAGAAGATAGATGAAGAAACTGTTATTGTCATATATACCAACAGTTCTGGATTTAGGAACAGGATGGAGGGGGCAACATTTTAAAAAGAGTGGAAAGTGGAAAAAAGTTCTGTATAATACAGGGACTCCCCCTGTCAAAATATTAAGGAATTGTGATTTCATTGGAAACAGTGAGGCTAAAAAATGTCCATGCCCACTGAGTGTTTTGGCCATTTCTGCACTTTATGGCGTATCCTGTGCCATCGAGGGCCACTCTAGACAATATATCCCAGCCTTCAATATTGCTGACTGGAACACTTTTGGCCAGGTGCCCAGACCTGGCGCACATTTAGTGCTGTTTCCATCTGCCCAGCAAAACAGCCCTGGATGAATGCATTTAAATCTATTCGTACAACTTTTTGATTTGCATTTGAAGATAGGAATGTTGACAACATTCAAATGTATCGGTACGCATCCGCTTGCATCCTGTTTTTACCCCATATGCATCCTGATTTCATCCCATAGGTATCTGTACACATAAGAATGTCCAAATAATTTGTACAAATGATTCAAAAGATTTGAAAATTTGTTTGAATGTTAAATTCAAATTTAGAGACATTCAATCGATATTACTTGATATACTGACCTGGGTCTGGCTGCTTTCTGCTAGAATGCTCTGTGGGTTTCTTCCAAGCAATCCATAGCCAGAGCAGGGTACAGCATCATTTTCAGGCTGTAGACTACTCCAAAGCTCTATCCTGTGTGGATGGAGAGTTCTGACTTGGGCTACTGATGGGCATGTCTGCAGGCTCTATGCAATGCCAGGGGAAATAGAGATTTAGAAACTCTGGACCTTCAGAAAGAAAAGGAGCAAAGAACAGTTCTTTGGTGTCTTGGGGAGGGAAACCGGAAACAAAACAGACACGTGGAGCTGTGGTGCTTGAGATTAGGAAGAGAAAACAAGGAGGGATTTAAAAGTTAAAGAAAGTCTGGTTTCACAGCCAGAATTAACAACATATAATCCATAAGTGAGGTCGTGGAATGTGGCTGGTTTAACTAAGGTACCTATCAGAAAAAATACATTACTTGGCATTCGCAAGTGTTACCCTTTCAAATCCAATATATCAATGAAAGGAACACAAACCTTTGAACTAATGAAAACAAATAGAAATTAACACCTAAAAGAGAAAAAAATTATATAAATGCTATTAGTAAGAATTTACCATAGATATAAGGATTCTAAAATAAAACACTAACATAGAACAAATTATCTTTGCTGGTCCAGCAGTCCTGTAGGATGTGTCAAAAATGCTCTTTGTCAGTGGATATGCACTTTGGATTCTTGCTTCTGGCACCATCTCAAGATTAGCAAATTCCATTTTATTAGGCATGCACCCCACTTCCTCAGCCCTTCTGCATGGAAGCTTCTCAGTGCCTTGTTTACTTCCATGTACCTCATTTTGTCCATGTGATAAGATGCTGCAGAAAAGACAGCTTTAAATATTCCTAATCTGGAAAAACAAAACAAAACCTAAGATGGGAACAATTCAATTGCTTTGGTACAGAAATATTCCTAACTTGCATTTCCTAAAACAGGACAAATGCAAGAGTGGATATTTGCAGAGATGCAGTACGTAACTCTCCTTAGCCTGCAAGTTTATTATTAAATTGCTTTTCACACTCCTTGGTATGGATAAAACATATGCAGTTTCTGAACAACACAGTTGTATGGGATTGTCTGATTTCTGCAGGATTCTTCCTTGTGGATGGACTATGAAACATTTAGCTTGCACTTTGTTGATGTGTTCTCTCGCCCCAGAGACAGATAAAATATAGATAAAAATTTAGGTGTAGCAGGGTCTTATGTTAGGCTTACAGGCATGAATGGTTGCCAGTGAGTTCCATTGCTGAACAGGAATACGAACTTTAGTCTTCAGGTCCTAGTCCAAAATTCTAACCACTATAGATCTACACACAAATCTTTGGCTCACCAAGTGCAGTCTCAGGAACAGGGAGCATTTGGACAAATTGAAAATGCCAACCTGGAAAAGTAATTGAAAAATGCCAATCTACTTAGTTCTCTGGATCTATAGCTGATAGCTTTCCAAGTCAAAATTTAACTTGGGAAGTTTGTAGGCTAAGGATGACCATCCCATCCCATTACAGCCCTAGAGCACTCTAGGGCTATGGTCACATATTCATTTTAAACCTTCCACACTCCTCCATAAAGCCAGGTGGGTGACCCTGGGCTGGTCATAGCTCTCTTCTGAGCTCTCACAGCCCCACCTACCTCATAGGGTGTTCTGTTGGGGGGAAAAGGGTGAGAAAAGCTGGGTGGAAAAGATAACTCTTCTTCTTCAGTCCATCTTCAAGACTGACTGCTCACACCTTTTCATTTCTACCTGTTTTATTTGTGGGCTTTCCACTCAGAGTCAGGTTTTCCCAAAACAGCAGATAGCAGGTTTTCACCTTGATATGACGGGGTTGTGTTGTGGCTGCCACAGATGCATGTGGAAATCCCAACATAGCCAAGACATAATTGTCCTATTGATCCCGTCTCAAAATGGCCTGTGTCAGACAAGAAACATGTTCAGACAACATTGTTTCAAACCTGGTTGGAACTCCACCCCACTTTTGGTCAGTCAAAGACGGATGGGGTAACATTTTATAAATTATTATCTCAATGAAATAAATTAATGCAACAATAGATTACCTGTACCCTTGGGGTTAACAAAGTGGATATTTGTATATAGACTGACATTAACATGTTCTGAGTAAGATAATCCCTCTCTATTATACATTTGTAGGATGAGCATTTTTCACTCACATAAACATGCTCATTAAGTCACTTCTACAACAAGTCTGTTAAGTCTCAGGCTCAATAACCCACTAATACTCTTGTATGGAAATGACAGAAAGAAACTGTGGGGTTGATTAATATGTATTGGGGTGATTACCACTAAAATGCCTTGCATTTTCTGAGTCATCCATCTCAAGCGATTGGTGTTTCAGTAATGAACTATCTTTAAAATCTGTGAGGTCACAGTATTTTAAAACATGTCAGAGGACTAGCCATAAACATCATTTAATTGTAACAGAAGGGGATTGTAAATGCCAGCCTTTGGCAGCTTTCCCTTCCTGTGTAGGAAAATGTCACACCGAAAGTGTCATGGACCCTCCGGCATTTGGCTATGGGCTTCAGGCTTTAAACTGGAAGGGTGCCCAGTGTTCGCTAATTCTATTGAGGCTCAGCATGTGGAATGAGATTGGAGTTGCTATATTTAGTACGAAACAAACCTAAATCATGGACCACTAACCCATACTTCAAACTCTGTATAAAAGAATTAAAATTAACAGCGTTGGACTATAGAATGCAAACTTATTAATACACAAATAAGGCCAATATAAGTTTCCAATATTAAATTGTCTAAACTGTAGATGCTATAGTAGAGCTTTCCTACTATGGCTGCGACCGTATCCCCTTATATTTGGGTATTCTGGAATAAAGCATGAATTATCTGGAATTATGGATGTGCATGAATATTTGCAACTTTTGAAATTTGGCCAAATTTGGCCGAATTCAGACATTTGAATTCAAATCGAATGTTACAATATTCGTATGCTAACATTCAAACAAATAGAAAGTTTCTGGACACTCATACGAATAATTTGGACAGTGGTTAAGCTGGGGAAACGTATCAGATACATATCTATTTGTATCAGGTACATATCTGTTTATATCAGATACATATCAAATGTTCATATGAATACGTACGGATTGATTCATATTGAATAGAATTTTACCACATTCAAATGTGATCTATTTTTACAAATACAGATTTTTGAAATTTGATGCATTTCAAATCAAATGCCCCCCCCCCAAAAAAAATTTGTGCACACCCCTATCTGGAATATCTGTGCTTTAATCCAGAATATCCAAATATAACAAAATAAGTAACTGATGTCTGGATTCAGCCTTCTGTTGTTGATTTATTATCTAACTGTAGTTCTAATTTTATCCAACTTTTACAGATCCTATAGGCTTAAAAAAAACTGGAAAAGAAAAGAAAGAAAAGACAAGAAAGAAAAGCAGTCCCTTTCTGCACTGGGCCTTATTCTGGATATATATCTTGGAATAGGGATCTCACATCTGCATGCTACTGCACACTATGGTGGGTCACAGGTGAGGTGTGGATAGAAGGTCTCTATTCTGGGATACAATCCAAACTAAGGCCCAGTGCAGAAAGGGACAAAGAAAGAGAAGAGAGGAGGAGAGAAAGAGAATAAAGACACCAACATTTTCACATCAGAAAATTAAAATGTTAGGCCTGTTTCTGGAAAACAACTGCCAACTCAAACAAGAAATCCTTATTGCACTTCTAGAATAACAATGTGAAATAAACAGATGAGGTGAGAGACATAGAACTGGAGCTATGCAATGCTCTGATGACAAGGCTGAACAAATATAAGCAGTCATCGTTATCTGTTCACGGTTTATTTGATCCCCTAAAAGTTAGATCCATTCAGGTACTGTCTTTTGATAGAATCTCGGAAGATTCTTTCTTTGGCTGTGTTCCCATTATCACTTAAAACTGTTTAAAAACTGTTTTAAAATGGTTTGGATCCTCACCGTTCCCACCCCTGATCAAGTAAAACGGTTTAAAAATGGAACGCTTCACAAATTTGGGTCATCCTTGTGCAGGGGACATGCTAATCTTCTCTGTATCGTTCTAATTTTAGTATATGTGCTGCTGAAGCAAATTTAGTTAAAGAGTCTTTTCACAAAGCAGGGTAAGGGTTAAAGTGGAATTAAAAAAAACAGATGTGAACACGCACCTTGTGCATTCATTTGTTTTTGTGAATTCCACTTTCAAGCAGAGCATGGCAGCGCTGGCGCAGCAGCAGCACCCGAAGGGGAGGGGGAGCTCGCTTGCTCGACCACCACTTTCTGGTCCTCCTCCCTACGCCTCAGGAACACCAGGGCTGCTTGGCAGGAAGCCAAGGGAGTGAGCGGAGTGATGGCGGTGGCTGGCGGCAGCCACAATGGTGGGGATGAAGCAGCTGCCGAAATGGCAGGCGGGCAGGCAGACAGGCAAGCACCTGGGTTGGCAAGCAAGGCAGCGGTGGGCAGGCAGGTGGGCTTCTGCTTCAAAACACGGTTTCAAAACACTCTGAACCGAGTGGGAACGCCCCATAAAGTGTTTCGTTAAAAAAACCAGGAGCGAGAGTTGTTTAAAAGGGTGTTTTATTTAATTCGGGTGTTGCACTTTACTCCTGTTTTTAATGCTGAATGGCATTTTTGAGTCTGGACAGAGTGTTTTGAAACCGTTTTGAACACTCAAAAAAGTCATAGTGGGAACTGGGCCAAAATTTCTTTTTCACAGCCCTCAGTAGCTCTTTAAAAATATATATATTTAACAGAAACAGCTGCAAAAAAAGAGAAAAGAAAAAGTGCTCAAGCTTTTGGTAATGTAGGTGACATATGAATCTGAACATATTTTGTATAAGCCCCCCAGGACTGTCTGCACAATTATCTTGTCTAGTGCTCACAACTGATCGTTTTGACATTATAAAGCCCATGTGCGTTTGGCCACTTTCTGGGCACTTTCTTATAACTGTTTTCAAAACATACATTATGGTAAATGAACGCTTATCTCTGAAGGCAAACTGTAATGTGCATGTGGTGGGCTTCAGCAAAGATTTAGGTGGGTCAAACCTACATAAACCTCCATGGAAGAAAATGCTTTTATCATAGCAACGAGAATGGTTTCTTGTGCAATGCGTAGCTGAGTTAGCCAGATGCTGCCATGGACAGCAGCCAGTTTGGGGTAATTCCCAGAGTTAATAAATCCACACATTATGGTAGATAACAAATCATGCTCTGCTGAACCCTCTAAGCACACACGAACATTTTCTGTGGGTAAAATAATTTTTTTAAATGTGTGAGACACAGTGCTTGTTTCTTCAACTGGGAGAGCTCAAAGCTGTCCTTTGAGAGGAGCAGAAAGTTTGAAAATGATTTCTCTGACAAAGGCCCTTTCTGCACTTACCTTAGATCTGGATTAAGGAGGCTCTTAATCCAGATCTCTGCTAGACTTGCTTAATCAGCAGATACTATGCCTCTGTGTTCCAGGATTCTGGGAGCTGTTTTTCATAACAGGCTACAGAAAAGCAGCCCCCAAGCCCTAAGGTTAGGAATGTTTTCTTCGTATGCGTTGGAGGAGGTGGCTGCAAAGCTAGCACAAGCTTCGTACCCACAGGGAGGCATGGGCCGGATCAGCACTATCGGTGCAAATGGCTCTGATCTTGCCCACAACCTCCTACAATCCAAATCTGTGGGACAATTATTCTACATCCACTGATCTTGACCTATTAGCAGGTAAATGGAGAAAGGGACAAAGGTTAAATCTTCCTCAAGTAAGTGTTAAATACATATTTTAATTTGTTTTATATGGACTTAATGCCTATGACTTTATTCTCCACACCTTCTTCCTTTAAGTAAAACAGGTTGTGACAGATTCATTTTTGCAGGCAGAAAAAGGGCGGGAAGATTTCCCAGGCCTTTCGCAAACATCTTCTGCAAGCTGCAAAAAGAGCGGGAAATATTTCCCGGGCTCTTTGCAAGCATTGGCTGTTAGCTGAAAGAGTGGGAAAGCTTCCCAGGGACTTTGCAAGCTTGAGTGACAGGAAGGAGGAGTTCCCTTCAAAGGCGGCAGAACCCAGCCAATCAGAGCACTAGGATCTCTCCCTATTTAACCCAGAGAATTAGGGCTCTCTGGGCCTTTCCGCACTGGCCCTAAAAATGGAAATAGACACACATATGGGACACATTAAGACAACATTTAGACTTACCTTCTGCATTGGAGACCACATTAGAGACCCTTCCGGTAGGGCGCTTCCGCATTTTGGCGAGCAAGACCCATTTCTAAAACCGGTCTTGCTGCCGAAATTCTACCCTAATATAAGACCTAAAAAATTAGGTCTTAATCTGGCCCTTTACCTCAATCCATTTCGGAAGCAGGATGCTTCCGCACATGGAGAGGCAAAGGCGAGATGTCCTGGTGCCCACCATCTTGGGGAGGGTGGAAGCAGGCTGGTTTGCCTCCTTCCGCCCTCCCCCGTGTGCTAATGGGGCTTTGATGACAGGCAGGGGCAGAAGTTGCCTCTGCCCCCACTTGTCATCGCAGCCCCTTTGCTGGAGTGACTACATGGCGGGGAGGGGGCTGCCCCTGCCTCACCATGTGGCTGCTGCTCTCCAGCGATGAGGGAGCTGCCGTTCCCCACCCCCTGCCGACCCCTCCAGGGGCAGGGGCAGGGGGAATCTAGCGGTGGTGGAGGTGTCTCTGCCGCCCCCCAAAGGCTGGGCATGACAGGCTGCTTTGAGTCCTCTTAAATGGGTGCAAAATGCGGGATAGAAAAGCCAACTCTTCGTCTTCTCCTTCAGTTTTTTATGGGATACAGAACTGCAGTCTTAAGCATATTGTTTGACTTTTGTTTTTTCACTAAATCCATGCAACTTGGCTTCTTTGTGCCTCGTCTACTTTGTTTGTCTGCTTTGTTTAAGAATCAGTACATCACCAGTTCTGTATACAACCCCTTCATTGATTTTGTGCTTATCAGCTACTGCAGTATAAAGTAACTCTGTCCTTTACAGAGATCTGCATGCCAGAAAGCTGCATAGGCAATAAAATAGCATTGTGTTTGTTTCAAAAATAATCACTGGAGACTCTAATTCCAAACCAGAGTATGGAATAACATTCAACCACTGGCTTTTCACTGACAAGAACATGAAATATGCTTAAGCCACCATGGGATCAGGAAACTGTATGACATAAATCAGAGCCATAACTAGATTAATTTAGGGCATGGTAATTAGAAGATAAAGTGCATGAATATTAGGTTATAAAATTATTGGCATGAATTTATTAAAACACACTTCAACAGTCAGGGTGGAATAAAGCTAATTTGCAACTGGTTGTAATGGACTTGGAATAAGCTTTCATATTATAAGAAAGTTCAAATACAGTAGGAAGAGAATGTAATACAATAAAGCAGTGACTCAGGGGGCTGATTGGAATAATGAGTTGCATTTCAATGAGCCCTAGTGGGCAATGTATTCTTTTATTACAACAAGACCCGCAAACAGAAAAAAGTGAAGAAAATATGAGCAGAGAAACAGTGTTACTACCATGGAGATTTGACCATAATAGGAAGCATTTGTAGGCATGAATGACACCTTGCAATTTTCTTTCTTTCTTTCTTTCTTTCTTTCTTTCTTTCTTTCTTTCTTTCTAAAAAGGTGTTAAAGTTTGTAAGGACAGCAAACCATTAAATATACTATATACCATTTGCTACTTACCTCTTACCTGTAAGGCCTCAAGTGTATAAACCTTTTGGATGCAGGAGACCACATACTGTGTTTTTTTTTCAGGCAAACTGGCAGACACATTGCTGATCTATTTTTATCAATATAAATTCCTAAAGGATGAGGAGAATCTGCTGCTCTCTGGGGGCCCCCTGTGGTCTGAATTAGTTTACCGTTGTGCACTGTTCAAGAGGCTAGAGAAAAGTCTAGGATGATCAGAAAGCTTCAACCACTCACGAGTCCAACCTCAGGCAGTTAGTATTTTTAGGACCCTATTCCCAAATGAAATGCGATGTCTTTACTGTCTTTTTACCTGCCTAATGTAAAATTGACAAGCTGAGAAGATCCTCTAGGTAAAATACTTGGGCCTTTCTGCATTTAACTTTATTCTGGATTATATCCCAGAATAGGGGCCTGCTGACCACACGATCGTGCAGGCTAGGGCAGGCAGCAAGTGAGGCCTATCATAGCCTGCATTAGCATGTAGACAACAGACCCCTATCCCAAGATACATTCCAGAATAAGGCCAAGTGCAGAAAGGGCCCTTGCTTATCCTGGATATTCCTAAATTAAGCGCAGGAAGGCTTATCTTTTGTCTCCTATGGCACATGATACTAAGGCTATTTCCGCACTGCTCCAGGCATCTTGTGCTAAGAACAAAAGTTCTTAGCCTTTGAAGCTTCCAGCAAGGTCTTATAAGTTGCCTACCTGCAAAGGGTATATCTCCAGTGCCTCCCCCAAAAAGAGGCCAAGCTTGCTATACTGGTCCATGGGAACTTGCTATCTACACACCCTCTGTGTTTCAGTACTCTGCCAGTAGTACTCTGCAAAAAAGTAAAATAAAAATAAAATAAAATAATAAAGGATGTCTGAGGTGGTTCAGAGGTAGGATTATTCACATATTAGTCTGCCCCTCTCTCCTCTCATGAACATTCTGTGCTAGAAAAGGTGGATTAGAGAAGGCTGGGGAACATGAGGGCCACATACTACTGTCTTTGAGATGCTTCCATGCTGCCCCTTTTATTATTTCGGAACACAACCGTAGACCACTTTGGACAGCTCCAGAAGAAAGGTACTAAGACTGAATCTTATTATGCTTCCCCTTTACACTACTACTTTTTATTCATTTTGTAATGCCTAAGGTAAGGCCCAAATGCTTCCTTTTCTCTTAGTCGTGATAAAAATCTGTCCAGTTGATTATCTGTTTTTTAAAAGTTTTTCATTTTTATTAATACTTATGATGTGTAAAATTCCAAAAACTGATAATGTAATACATTTATTAACAATAAAAATATTTGTATTCCCTTAGAACTCCCTCCCCTTATTTCCCCTCACTGCACAATCAAAAATATTTGATTATCTGTTAAACGTTTATGACAACATGCTATTAATTCTTATATTTTTTTCTTTTAAAAATTGAAGTGTTTCCCATTTGTTAACATAATTTTAAAAATATTTTCATTTCTCACATTGAGCCCAAAATATTATATCCCATATAGACTAATGATTTTAACCTCAAGTATTTTCTCCATTTCTTCTCTAATATCCTCCCAAAACCTTCCAACTAAAAGACAATTCCACCATCACATGTGTATCCCACATAAATGCCAGCAATTGGACGTGAAATTATGCTGGAGTTCTATAACAGCAATAGATCATTTGCAATGATAATTCTTCCATTGTATCATATTTTAAGATTTTTCATGCAGTCTATTTTATTTTTTAATATCTTTGTCTAATGCAATTAATTTTTTTTCATATTACTGTCATACCTGCTCTAATTTTTTTCCTGTTCATTTACCATCAGTATATAAATTCTAATTCCTTTATCCCCACTTAATTTTCTTCTTATAATTTCTTCCAAATTCATTTGTTCTAGGCAGGCGCAATTTTTAATTTTATTTCTTATTTAGAAATTCTTATTCTCCTTATCTATAGCCAATTTTCATCCCCTAACATCCTTCTTAATTTTGTTTCTGTAATTATTTCTTTTCTGTCATCAAAAAATCCTTAATATACCTAAACCCTTTATCATCCATAGTTTTTAACTATCTTTTGTTGATAATTATTTCACCATTATTAATTTGATCTATTAAACTGAATTTAGAAAATTCAGGAGTTTGGTTCCCCCCCCCTTTTGTCCAGACTATTAATGAATGTTTGATGGCCCTATATATTTATTTAATTATACATAGATATATGTTATACCTTCAGGTAATTTGTCTATAATTTGTGCAAAACCAGGAGGTTCTGTCATGCGGTTTCAGAAAGTGATGTATTGAACTGAAGCAATGGATATACTGCATCCATACATGGTAGTAATTCATGAATGCCCACCAGCAGGCTCATAACATAACAGCAGGCTCATAGCATGTCACAATACTCATTGCCAAAATAGTGCTACACTCAAGAAAGTGTGTTTGTGTATTTGTATGTATCTGAGGGAAACCAGAGGAAATAAGCAGCTGTGACAATTTGCTTTATGTCTTACTTCTAAAGCTACATCTGCACAGATAAAAGAAAGCATCTCAAAAGCAGCATTGATGGGGGCAAATTTAGCAGCTAGTGTCCCCATGCTGCCTGTATTCCTCATTAAAGGCCATCAAATGCACTTTGGAAGTGTGTTTTTGGACTTTAATCTGGATGAGAGTTGACATTAGAACACTGGCAAGTTGTTCCTCCATTAAGTCTGAATTGCTTTTTTATTGTGTGTAAATGCAGCTTAGGTATAAGAAGCAGTTTCATCTCCATGGCCCTTTCTGTACTGGCACTTATTCTGGATTATATTCTAGAGCAGGACTCTGCTATTTGCATGCTAGTACAGACTATGGTAGGCTCCAGGCAAGGACTGCCATGATCTGCACCAGCATGTGGATGGCAGGCCCCTATTCCAGGATCAAATCTGTAATAAGATACAGTGCAGAAAGGGCCTAAGGCTGCAATAATACACACTTAATATGATGCCTTATAGGTGATTTACAGTATCTAAAGACAGACATGTTTCCCATCTATCCACCCAGATATTGCAGTCTAAGACTGTGCTGCCTGATGACGGGCAAACTGAATAAGTAATACTCTTGACATTTGGCTTGACTTGTTAGAGTTGCAGTTGTATCACTGCAGGCAAACATGTACCCAACAAAATCTGTGTGCAGTTCAAGTATATGACCCAAACTGTGTTTTTAGATGATGTATAAAATATTCAATAGCTGGTGGTTATACAAGAAGTAAACAAGCAGAAATGTGGCAAGATAAAGATGTACTGCAATGGGCACTGAATCTGACTGGAGTATTTGATCTGTTTATGGGTGTTTTTCCACTGTGCTCCTTTAATCCGGATCTAAGAAGATCTGGATCTAAGGAATGGGTACATTCCTAAGTAGATCCGGATTAAGGGAAGTACTCAGTTGGAAATCCGGATCTACCCATGAGGGGTCTGCCTGTCACCCTAAGTGTTTGGGGGGACAGGGGGTGCAATCTCTGAAGTGGCTTTGAAGTCATTTCAAAGTCACTTTGAAGTCATTTCAAAGTCACTTCGAAGTCTGTGCAAAACAGCTCCTTTGAAGTCTGTGAGTTTGAAATGACTTCAAAGCTTAGGTTTTGGGGCTCTCCCCCATGGGTGCCCCCTCCCCCTAGCCTCCTGTAGACCCCATTGCCACACAAGCGTGGAAACAGGCTTTAATCCAGATTTTCTGGCTGAAGACCCCATTGTAGACCCCATTAATGGGGTCTGCAGAAAATCCGGATTATAGCCCAAAAAGTGCCCATATGATCCGGATTTCCCGAGGCACGGTGCAAACAACTGTGTCCCAAATGGGTGCCATGGTGGAAAGGGGTCATCCAGCTCTCACCCAAATGGGTCCTTAATGGGTGCTAAAATGGGTACTAAGTGACCGTGGAAAAACACCCCTTGTGCTGGTGGTAGGGATGTGCACAATTTTTTTCCGCATTCTCTTCACTTTGAAGCAAATGGAAGTGAAACTGAAATTCATGTGAAAAGAGCCCCTTTAAACATGGCAGGATTTGAGTCTGTTGCAAATATTCTTCAAATGTTCTTCAAATTTGATTTGAATCCCTGCTGCTAGTTGTGCCTCCACATCCTCTCTGTTCTGAACCCAGTTTGAACCCACTCTGAATCCACTTTGAATTCACTCTGAATCCACTGCAGATGTGACTAGGCAGCCGCTTTGTCACCTCCCCGTGTTTGGGGATATAATGAAGCTTCAAACAAATGCACAAAATCACTTGATTCACATTTGAATGTAGACAACCTTTGACTGAAATAAGAATGCATGAATTTTGAACATGACAAATATTCATGCACATCCCTCCAGAAGAGGTGCTCACAGAAACCAGCCTGGATAGCTTTAAGAAAGGATTAGATAAATTCATGGAGATCAGTAGTATTGATGGCTACTACAATGGATGCCTAGGTACTGCTTCCAGGTTGGACAGGCAGGCAGAATGTCTTTAAAGTCCATTTGCAGGGATTTGAGGTGAAGATTTTGCCTTTGGCTTCTGCTTGATATACCCAAGCAGTTGGTGGGACACTGTGTGAGACAGAATGCTGGACTAGATGGGCTGTGTCTAGGGTGTGCATGAATGCAATTTTCAACATTCACATAATGAATCAAATATTTGAAAATCCAAATTTGTCCGAATAAGGAAAAATAAATGTCCGGACATTTGATTTGATTGGAATACATATATGTATGTATTTATTTGAATATTTGATATGTATCCAATGATATGCATCCCATATGCATCCATATGCATTTCTATGCATCCGTACACATCCCGTTTGCATCCTGCATGCATCTCTCTTTCATCCCTTATGTATCTGTACGGATGAGTACAGGATGCGTGCAGATACACAGTTACCTGTACAAGATACAAATGTCCAAATTATTTGTACTTTTTAAAAACTCACTAAAGCTTCTGTTTCTCCTTCTAGATTTCATAAGGAAAAACTTAAACCTTATTGATCATTATAAAATCTATATGTTTGTATAATTACAAAAGCTACTGTGCCTTGTGTACTTTTAATTAAAATTTCTAATTAACACTTCTCCTAGTTTACTCCAGCTTGTTCTCTTCACTTTGATTCAATCAGGGACATGTAAACACAAGTAAACCTTTTCCTATCTAACCTTAGTTAAGGTTTAATGATGAGTCAGCCTCATGTGAAATCCTGGCGTTCCAGTACTGGTAACTTTTAAAAAGACCACAACTTAGCTAGTAATTACAAATTCTTATATATCTTAATTTACCCAGATCTTTTTCAAAATCCATTCCATTTTATTCTTTATAATTTTATTAAAATTAGGCAAACTAATTTTAATAAAATGTAATGGAATTAAAGCAATTTACACAAAACAACAGGCACAGCTTGTGATTAATGGCGAATTGATGGACAAATGTGAAATACAAAAAGGGACTAGACAAGGATGTCCATTATCACCGCTGCTATTTATATTAACTTTAGAAGTTCTGAACAGAGCCATTAGAAGAAATGTGGATATCAGTGGACTTAAGGTAAAGAAAGAAGAATATAAACTAAGAGCTTTTGCTGATGATTTAGCAATAATCCTAACAGAGCCAAATAATTCAATAGAAGAGCTTAGAAAAGAAATTCAAAACTATGGGAAAGCTGCTGGATTGAAAGTGAATGAAACGAAAACAAAAGTTTTAGTGAAACATATGATGAAAGAACAACAGGAGCTATTCAAAACCAAATCAACGTTTGTTGTAGAAAAAAAAAAGTCAAGTACTTAGGAATATTCCTAACTAACCAAAATATAGTGTTGTATAAGAATAACTATTTGAAAACATGGGCAGGGATTAAACAAGATTTGTTAAAGTGGTCGAATTTACAGTTGTCACTGTTGGGCAGGATTTCGTTGATCAAAATGAATATACTACCAATTATAAACAATGCTAAAGATTTTAAGAACTGGCAGAAAGACTTATCAAAATTCTTATGGCAAGGAAAAAACCTAGAATAAGATTTAAACTAATGCAAGACTCTAAAGATAGAGGTGGCTTTGGTTTACCAAACTTTAAATTATATTATGCAGCTTCATGTATGGGATGGATTGCGAAGTGGTTCTGGTTGAAAGACCATAGGCTACTACAATTGGAGGGAGAGGATTTAAGATTTGGTTGGCATGGATATTTGTGGTATAATAAGGCAAGAGTTAATGTGGATTTTAGAAAAATATTTTATAAGAAATTCATTATATAAAACCTGGTTGAATTATCAAAACAAATTGTATATGAAAATTCCTCTTTGGGTTTTGCCACAAGAACCGTTGCTAAAAGAGTTTGGAGAAAAAAAGTCATGGCTAAGATATGAAGATTTGTTGTATAAAAAAGATGGTGTTAAAGAATATGATATTAAAACAAGACAACAATTAAATTTAGAAGGGAAAAATGTACATATGCACAGCTTGTAGATATTTTTAGAAATGATAAAGAGAATATAAATTTTGAATGGGAAAAACAAGAGTGGGAAAGTAATCTGAGTAAGGCGGAAGGAGGTACGATTGGTAATGATGTTTAAAGTCTTACTTCAAATAGAAATGGAACATGATCAGGTCAAAGACTGTATGATTATGTGGGCAAGGAACTTTGGGTACAATATTCAATTGGATCAATGGGAAAAAGTTTGGGTTAAAGACATAAAATTTACTGCTTGTGTGACGTTGAAAGAGAATATTTATAAGATGATGTATAGATGGTACTTAACTCCACATAAGCTTGGAAAAATGTATCAAAATATGTCAACAAAATGCTGGAAATGTAAAAAGGTAGACGGTATCCTTTATCATATGTGGTGGACATGTAAGAAAGCAAAAAAATACTGGAATATAATATGGCATTGGATGAGACATATTTTGAATATAAACTTTGAGTTTAAACCAGAATTATTTCTATTGGGCATTGTTGATGAAAGTTTAAATGAGGTAAAGATCTTGATATTGTATAACAGCTGCCAGACTGCTACATGCACAAAAATGGAAGCAAGAAGAATTACTCACAGAAGAGGAATAGATAATTAAATTGATGGTGATGGCAGAAATGGATAAACTGACGAACTTACTAAAAGACAAAACATAGAAGATTGGGGACTTTTTATACAATTTCTTCGGGGACTGGGTATTTTGACGGAAGGCTTTGGCCTTTAGGAGAAAAAGTAATAAATATATGAAGGGAGCAAAGTGTAAAAGAAAAAAAAAGAAGAGTCTGAAGAATGGAGAAAGTCACATGGAAATTTTTTTCAAAATATTGTAATGTTATATAATTATGTACGGAAATGTATTAATAAAAAAAAACGGATGAAAAAATTAGGCAATCTCTGTTCCAGTTTCTATGTTTCTTATTTATTATTTATTGATATTTCTATCCCGCCCTATACCCGAAGGTCTCAGGGTGGGTTACTATATTGTATTAATCTTAGACAGGTCCCTGCCCTCAGGCTTACAATCTAAAGAGACAAGAAACAAAAGGAAAATGGTGTGGGAGGGAACAGGGGACAGCAAAAACCAAGCACTCGAGGGCTTCAGATCCAGTTCTTCAGTTCATTTCTTATTGCTGAAATTTTCTTATTTTCTTTACTTTGAATTTTTCATCATTTAAATATCTGTTATCCACCAAAGAAGAAGAAAAAAAACTTTCCAGGTGTCAGGCTGTCTTCCTTGATCTAATCAAGATTACTCAGACCTTGTCTCTTGCATTCAGACAGCCTTTAACTTGAGAGAAAAAAAAATGTCCTTTTGGATCTCAAGACTTGTCTTTTCAGAAAAATATGGAGACAATCTTCCTATTCTCAGGCTTTCCATGTTTCATGGTCTGCCTCTCTTTAGCTTCTTTTGCCTCCAATTATGCCAATTACAAGGTCAAATTCATCAATCAAAACCCTGTAAATTTCAAATTCAGGTTTTGCAGTCAAAACTCCTCATGATACCTGCACACCCAAGCACCTCTGGTAACAAAGGTTGCATGTATTATTGGTTGCTACCTTCTCCAATACCTGCACAGGTACTGGACCCACACTTCTGACAATTGTCTTTCCTCCACTGGGAGCTACCCTGTGCCCCAGCAGCACTACCACTTCCACTGATTAAACAGGAGGGAAATTATTAGTGTGAGAGGGGGAATTCAAGAATACTCCTCCCCAAGAAATGCTTACTAAACGTGATAAGAATACATATCATATCTCCCAGCTGGAGTCTGCATTTCTACACGAAGCCATCTGGATGACCTTGGGTTATTCACGGCTGTCTTTCTGAACTGTCACAGCCCCACCTGCATCATTAGGTGTGGTGGGGAGAAGAACAGAAAGCTTTGTCAGCTGCTTTGCATCTCCTAAAGGGTGAGAAAAGCAGAGTATAAGAAACAACTCCTCCTCTTCTTCTTTGCACAATCCATTGAGAGTACTGAAGTGTTACGGGGTTTTTAAGGCAATAATGGTTATTTGTATCTTTTTAAATTGATATTATTATAATAATAATAATTTATATAGCACTATCAGTGTACATAGCACTGTACAACAATAAACAAAGTTAAAAATTACAAAATTGAAGTTAAATTAAGCAAAGTGAGAATTACAACAATAACGAAAATTTAATCAGCAACAATAGGGCAAAATTCAATGACTACAGTAAAAATAAACAGCTTGACAGTTAACACCAGCAAGTTGAAAGGACATCAGTTACTAGGGCCAATGTTTTTAACTGTGACTTAAAAGTATATAAAGTTGCAAGGGAACACAGGTGGTCAGGAGGATTATTCCAATGGTAGGGAGCGATGAGGGAAAAGGAACGGAGACAGGACCAAGACGAAGAGACCCTAGGTAAGAGGAGGCGACAAGCCTGAGATGATCTTAGTATATGAGAGGGTGTGTGAGTAGAAATTAATGTAGAAAGATAGCATGGAGTGAGATTATGCAGGGCTTTTAAAGTCAGTATTAAAAGTTTATATTGAATGTGATAGGTAAGCAGAAGCCAATGCAAAAATTTCAGAAGAGGAGTAATATGACCAAAGTGACTGGATTGAAAAATTAATCTGGCAGCAGAGTGTTGTATGAATATTAACAGTTTGAGGTGAGATATTGGGAGACTGGTTAAGGGGAAATTACAATAGTCGAGCCTCGAACTAACCAAAGCATGAACAAGAGTCTTGGCAGAGGAAACTGGAAGAAATGGTCAGATTTTAGAAATGTTATATAGAAAAGAGCAACAAGTTGCTATTCTTATTTTTAAAAACTACACAATAAATTGCCTTATGTTCATCCACAGAAATTTCATATCACTATAGTGAAAGTAAACCAATATAGCTTATTTAGAACCCCGTAATTAGAAGGGAACTTAGAGGGTATGGACTCAGGGCTACATATCTAGTCCTTAGACTCTTAGCAAACAGCATACTTTTCTATGCAGTCCCAAGTAAAATGTGGCTTTGAAGGATACATATTTAGGAGCATTTGGAAACAAATGTATCAGTAGGGCAGCCTACTTTATAAAGGCAAGAGTCAAATCTAATATTTTATCTCTGCCCTTATTCAATCCCACTGTTTTGTCTGATGTGATTCTCAAAAGGTCATGGACAAGAGAAGGCAATCCTCTGGCTCAAAGGTTGTCAGTCTGGGAGCTTATCTGCAATTTTGAAATGATTCTGTTTAGCTGAAAGAGAAGTCAAAAACTTTACAGGTGCCAGTGAAACATTCAGGCTGCCTTTGTGTTGTCTAGCACTGTATATTCTGGCTTTTAAGGTTACTTACTTCAGATATAAACCCCCCCCCCAAATGAAAGAAAGCTGCAATTAAGTTAGGGTGTGTCCACCATTGGAATCAGCAGCAAAGGTGCAGGTGTCACACTTTATGTCCGATCCCGTGTAGCAGCTTCTGCCGCCACTACTTCGAAATTACCAGCTGAGAAGCGATCAACACGCGCTCTGCAGTTTCAGGTAAATTCGAATGTTCCCACCAGTCTGGACAGGACAGCGAGAACAGCTCTCATTGGCTGCCACCTTCCACGTGACATGCGCCTCATCACACGTGCCACAGAAGTATCACAGCTGCTGAGCAGGAAGCTGTGGGAAGGGTGTTCAGATATGGACTGTGTGTCATGGCTTCGCTGCAGGGAAGCTGTGTGTTTTCTTACAACAGTGGATTTTATTCCAGTAATATGGAAGCTGCCTTAGTATGTTATCGATTTGTTGTATCTATACAAGGTTTTTGTTTTCTATGGTTTTCCTTATCCACATTTTAAAACAAAGCTTTTTTTTCACTATTCCACATCTCTCATTTTGTGTTCATAGGATATTGAATGTAGTGATTAGATTTCCGTTGTACTGATAAAACACACAATTGCAGTAAACATTCGGAAATGTTTCCCTTTTGGATGCTTATTACACACGTACACAAATGCAGATTTCCCCAAAGTAGGAAGAATCTTTGGGAGTTCTCAAGATATTACTCTTTTTCTTTTTCATAGACCGTACACCATTATATTTATGGAATAAGACATTTGATTTTTATCAATAATCCCTGTGCTGCTTCATTTCTTCCTGAAGAGGGCAGTGGAATATAGTGTCAGGAACAAGAAAAAGATTTTTAAAATAGCTTGCTTGTGGCTGATGTCAGTTTCAGCATCCATAAGGGATTTCATAAAGTGTTTCTGGAATGTTTGCATAACACAGCACCACATGAGTGGTCCTGTGGCCAAAATGTCTCTAGAAGTGCAATCCCACCACCTCTAACTAAAAGATCTGTTTATAGGTGGTAAAAATGACACATTTGAAAGGACCTTCTATCTGTCTGACTAAACAATACTGGACTAGTTGGAATTCAATGGAATGAATGTTTTTTTGTGTTCAATTAAATTGAATTGGATGTGAGGACATTTGCATTCATTTGAACAAAGCCCCTTTGAATGTGGTATGATCTGAATTTGATATGAATGTTCTTTGAATGCTATTCGAATCTGATTTGAATCCCTGCTGCCCGTCGCACCTATGAATCCCCTACAAATCTGCTACAAATTGGCTCTGAACACGTCGAATCCGCTCTGAATCCTCTCTGGATCTTCTGCATATGTGACTGGACAGTTGCTTTCCCCTCCTCCCTGAGTTCACAAATATAACAAAACTTTGAATGAATAAACAGAAGTATTCACTTCACATTTGAATATCAGTCTCTGAATGTAGCCAACATTCAATTTGCATTCAAATGTATGAATTTGAATCAATTAGACCAAATTTCAAATGTAGTGAATATTTGTGCACATAACAGGGCAGATCAGAACTGATGCCACTGAAACTACTCAAGAAAAAAAAGGAATAACTACAAACATGCATTCCATCCTCCCAATTTAATGTCATTATATGTCAGTCCCTAGTTTTATGATCCATATAGACTTTTCCCCCTAGCCTTTGGGCGGGGGGTTACTTATTTATATTTATTTGAATTTTTATCCCACCCTATACTCAGAGGTCTCAGGGTGGTTTACAACATTAAAGGCCAAATATAAAATGAACTTGCTGAACACTTTTACTCTATGGGGCCTGCCATTCTGTATGGATGACAGATGTATCAATGGCTACTAGAACGAATGCCTAGGTGCATCCTTCAGGCTGGGGGGGGGGGGGAGGAACTGGGGCGCTTCTAAGGCCATCTGCTGGGACTCGAGAGCAGGAGAAGGTTTGTCCTTGTCTCTGCTTGAGATGCCCGTGAGCATATGGTGGGCCACTGTGTGCGACAGGATGCTGGACTAGATGAGCTGTGGCCTGATCCAGCAAGGCTTCTCTTATGTTCTTATGTTCTTATTCTGCCATGGGAGTGACCTAAAACCATGTGGTAGCTAAAGGCTAAAACTTCCAGTGGAACAACCAGAAAATGGCTAACTTGTGCCACCATTTCTGGTCTGTACCAAAACGCCACCCAACCCCCAATCTTCACTGCTATAAGAGAAGTTGCACCTATTGAGCCTCTGTTGGAGGGCCTCAGCTGGCTGCATCTCCTTTTGCAGTGCTGGTGTGTTTGGGGTGGTTGAGTGAGATGCCTTGATACATAACACCTTCCCCATCTCCATATGGGTACCATTTTTCGGGATAGTTCTGTAGATATCAGGAAGTGTCCTACACAAAAAAGCACCTCCGCTGGCCATGACATCAGTAAAGAGGCCAGCACTTGTCCTGCAGCAGTCACCTTCTTGGGACAATGAGGGTGTCCCAAAAGAGCAAATGGAGACATGGCATGAGACTGTCCTGCTTCTACATCTACTCCCAAAGCTCCCATCCTATATCCTAGCACTCTCTGTGGCCTCATGCATGATGCTTAAATGCCTGAAGCCTTTCTAGAAAGAAGATTGTCCATACTTCTTGTTCTCCTCTTCCAACTCCAAAGTTTAACTTTCCCCCCCCCACACACACAAAGGTCCTCAAAAGCCCTCAAGAACGCCCTCCAGCTCTCCCCTGTTACTGGTGCCTCAGCAGGAATGCTCGCTGGAGCACATCAGCATGTTGACAGATATTCAGCTATTCGGCAGAATTGCTCAAATGGTCCTTTAGTGTCTGTTCACATTAGCAGCTAAAGTTCAAACATTTATTTTACCACCAGAGACTTTACCTTTAAAAACTTTTATGAAGAACATTTAGCATTTTTTAATATTAAAATATCCCTTCCAAAGGACTATTTTATTCAAGGCGAGAGCATAAAACTGTGGAATTTGCTACCACAAGATACAGTGTTGGCCACCCACCTTGTTTGGCTTCTTAAACATTTTGGAGAAATTCATGGAATACAGGGATATCGATTGCTATTAGACTTGAGTATTTTATAACTATCTCTGAGTTAGGAGGAAGTGTTTTTTTAATTTTCTTTATTGATTGTAGCCAACACTAACAATCCATTACAAAAATAAAAATAAAAAACAATTGCAGCAAAAGTGACTTAAATGTGTCACATCAGGGTGGCAAACAGGCGGATTTTCCTCTAAATTTTTAGTCACTTATATAAGATATCCTACCAACACAAGTAATATTGTTTCATTGCCATATGCTTCCCACTATAACAATTCATTATATCTAATATTTTGGTATTGTGTCAGAGGCCTTCTAAATTTAGATCTGAATCCACTGTTTGAGTTCATGATGAAAATATGACACTTCCAGAAATGGAAATAATTATTGATATTTCAGAAATGGATTCCATTTCTCAAAAAACTTAATATTTGATTTACCTAACACACTGTCTAATTGAGCTGTTAGAAATTCAGTGGTAACCATTTCCCAAATACATGTGAATCAAGATTTTATTGATAAATTTCCATGGTTTTTCCAATGACTTGCTAGCTCTTTGTCATCTTACTGCCATTACTAACAATTAATGATTGTTTGCCTTTAATTTTGTTTTTTGGTCCTGTAACAAAATTAAGTAAACATAAATTGTTGAGAAAATATAATATCTTATTTTAGATATCTTATTTTTATTTCTTCAGAGGTGGAGGACCAACAGCTGGAGATAACAATGGCATAACCACCAAATGTGGTTGTATATACTCTTTTCTTTGGCTGTGGTCACACCTAAGGTTTAATCCAGCTTCAATCCACTTTCAGAGCAAGAGAATACAACAGCAAAGTGGCCACTCATTTTCTTTCCACATTTTCTATCCCAAAGGCAAATTTTCTGTGTTATTTAATTCTGAAAGAAAACAGCTTGTCACTGTGCTCATGTATTCTGTCACTCTGAAAGTGGACTGAAGGTGGATTAAACCTTAAGTGTGACCATAGCCTTTGTTATGAGAGAGAAGAGATCTTTGTGGAACATACTATTATATCACTGCTGGGACCACACAGACTGTCAGAATAGCCCACCAAAGAATTCACGCAGAATTCTCACACAGTCCCACCCTTCACCTGGAGTACCCAACGTAATTCATTGCAGGTTTATGCAGAATTAAATCCGATAAAATTGTAACCTGAGTTGCTCCCAGCAGGTTTGTCTAGAATTTCAGCTTTAGCATGACAAAAGGAGATCTGACTTTTTTCCAAGGGATCTCTGTGTAATAAATTATTTTCTTGTTACAATGACCTTCATGGGAAGGAATACATATATTTATTATTATTATTACCAAAAAGAGAGATGAGCTGTACACTTTGAAGAAAAGCCATTCAGCATAATACTATTTAGAGGCTAAGGTTTCAGTTCAAAACATATGCCATCTTTTCCCTTCCATATTCCCTAAAGCCTGAAAGGTGCTTCAGCATTATTTTACATCCTGTCCCCTACCCATTTCTAGGCAGTAGATTCCCAAGAGATCTGATGAAAATTATAGTCCCTCTGGACCTAAACAGCAACCACTGCTCTGACTTCCCCAGCCAGAAGAAGTACAGATGGTTGCCAGCTGGACGCTTCAGGTAAGTCTCTGGAAAGAGTTAGTATGCATGTGGAGGATGACTAAATGCTCCACAGCTAGCATGCAGTTAGTCAACCTCTGGGCATGCAGTGTTTCTAGTCTGTAAAAGCCTCCTGACATTGCAGATGCACCTGTACAGATGTTGCCTAATTACATACTATGGGCTGAAGTGCAAATTCAGCCCTGGGGCCAACTCACAATTTGACCCATAGTTGCTAATTAGGCAACATCTGGGCAAGTGCATCTGAACTTGCAGGAGGTGTTTACAGCATAGAAACACCCCCTGCCTGCCCAGAAGTTAACTATCAACTAGCTGTGGAGCATGAAACCCTGCTCCATAAGCTTACCAACCTTTACCAAAGACTTTCCTGAAGCATCCAGCAGTGACCATCTGCACCTCTGCTGGACAAGGAGATCAATGGAGCTGCCACGCAACCGTACTGGCAGCTCTGCTAGCCTCCTGAGACGACTGTGACTGCACAGAGCATCAGCAACAGCATCGTCATAGTGATGGTGCTGACACACGTGCAGTCACGGAGACTGCTGCACTGAAGATGGTGGCACCCAGAAGAGGACTGGCACCCAGATCGATCACAGGCAAGTGATCAATTGCACGGGGCATGGGCTGTTCACAAGTGCAAGTGCCAGTGATTGCACTCCTTTCCTGACCACCTCTGTTGCCCTCCCTATTCAGCAGAGATGTGGATGGTCACCACAGGACGCTTCAGGTGAGTCTTTGGTAATGATTGGTAAGCTTTTGGAGCACAATTTAGTGCTCTACAGCTAGTTGATAATTAGTCAACACGGGCCAGGAAGCTAATGTGAAAATGCCCCTGGTCTTTTGCAAAAGTCATGAATGAAGACTGAGATTTATTCCCATTGTTTTTCAGAAATGTTTTCTTAGGCTGTATTCAGACATAAGAACAGGGTTGTCGCAGAGAGACAGTGTAAGGCCCTTGTATTCTCAACCCTTCTCTAATTCACCTTTTCTGCCACAAAATGTTCAGGAGAAAGAGTAGGGGCACTGGTGTTTAAATAATTCCACCTTGAAGTCTTTCTTAGAGTATTGTGTGTGTCCCCCCCCCCCATTCTTATCACAGCCTTGGTTATTTGAAAGACCAGATTAATACTTCTAAGAGATATGAAGAGAGTTGTCCTTTTGTTTAACCCATTTACATAAATTGCCTAGATAAAGAAGGATGCTACATATTTCTTTTAGCACACTTTTCTGAAAGCTTGAAGAACACAAAAGCTGTTGTAAGCCCTCAGGCTTCTAACAGAATTGTAGTACTATGTTGACATATTTATTTATATTGTAGAAGAATTCCTATAGGTGCTTTAAAAATAATAAACCATTGGTTTATATCTGGGTTCGAGAAATGGGGCTTGTAAATGTATTCAAAACAATTGTAATGCAGAGTCCTTATATTCTTGATTTTTAAATCCATATCTCTTCTGTACTGGAACACTAGTTAATAGGGACCTACTTAATGGACCTTCTTGCTTAATAAGCCCTAGGAGGGGCTTGACGTTTAGGGTATAGACGAGCACTAAGGCATAGACTGAATAACTGAAACAAAGGTTTGGCAGGGGAGTGATGTTGAGGAAGCATGAGAAACCATGACTATGTTCACATAGAGCAAGAAATGCAGCTTAGAAGTGCCTCAGAGACGATGTGTAACAATTCTTTAACCTGGAGTGTGCGTGACAGTGGCTTGTGAGTGATCCCACCCATATCTCATCTCTAAACCTTCATTTGTCCACAGCCTATATTATGTCTCCAGTATGATTCTTCTCTCCCAGTTCCTCAACACTGCAAGTGTGTAGGAATCCTGTTACTCAAGCATTGGCATTTACTACTTTGTAAGCATTGCTGCTGAGATGAGCAACAGGTAATATTATATAAAATAATTGCCTAAATGGTAAATCTAGGGCCATCAAAATACCATCTGTTATGGATGATTTAGATTTATGTTTAATGCAGGTATATGACTATGCACATTTGTGTTACATTATGGATTTCACGTTGGCCAACGTGGGGAATATAAATCCTTACATTTACATTGGCTAAAACATCTATTCGTAAAAGCTGATGCGAAAACATCCTATGCAATTTTAAGAGAGACAAGATAACATTCAGACCAAGAGGAATAAAGATTTATTATGAATGTCTGGCCCTATCATTTGGTTTACAAGGCCTTCCAGGATGTTACATTTGAATAATCAAAGATTTAGTGGTTTTCATGGGGAAATGTAAAATTCTTATACTTTACAATGTATACTAGTGGTTGTGTGCTCTTAGCAGGTTCCAGGCCCAGGGCTTGCTCATTGGGAGCAGATGTTTCTGGAAGCATATTAATTTGTCTTACTGGTTTATATGTATCTTGTAACATTGTACTTTGATGGTACCTCTGTCTCTGCTACTCCCTTTTAAACACATAACTCCATTCTCTACACTCTGCTATTTCATATAGAAAATAGGTCCATGCATAGTTTTTACTATCTATAAATTCATCTAGTTTTACATTTTAATAATTGACTATGTTGGATTTATTTTCACAACATACCCACCAAGCATCACCCCAAAATAAGGTGAAGAAGTTGGTATTAATCCAAGTAATAAAAGGTTTGCACCTCTCTATTGTGTGACTCTGGATCTGCACACAGTCTTTCTCTTCAGTGAGCCAGTTTGGTCTAGTGGTTAGGGAGCTGGACTCTGCCCTGGGAATACCAGGTTCGATTCTGCTCTCCCCCATGAAGCCAGCTGGGTGACCTTGGGCTAGTCACAGCTCTCTTCGGCCCGGTTCCCATTACAAGCTTAAAATGGTTTTCCTAAACCGAAATAATAGAACCGGATGCTAACACGAATTTGTCTGATCCCATTACTTTCAACTTAATTGCGTTTGATCCGGATTCTGAGGATCATACGTGACTCAAGGGGGGACTCAAGTGGCTACTTTCTAAAAGCCACTTTTCGGGGCTGCTGTGCCCTCTTCCTCCTGGCATGAACGCGCTACCCATAAGGGACCCATTCATGGAGCCTAGTTAGGTGGCTGGGTGGCTGCCACTTGCATGGATGGATGAAAAATGGCACCAGGCAGCCAGCGATTCTTTTCCCTCCTTTCCCCATTGCCCAGGGCACACAGGAGCAGCAACAACTCAAGCCCCCTTCACCCGGTCAGTTCCACAGCCACCATCCCAGCAGGGGTTCCCTCCGGAAAAAAGCACCCTGGCTGGCTGGCTGGCTCTGCTGCCACCGCTGCCTGTACACACAGCCTTAAACATTCACACATCTCCCTGAACCTGCAGCTGCTTTCCTTCCTTTTCCCTTTCTAATGGTCAGAACTTTTAAAGAGCCAGAATTGTGCAAATTGCAACATTGTTATCAGGTGTGAAGTGGGTGGATTGCTATAGTCACCGCTACAGTATGGTGTGTGTGTGTGGATTTTTACAGAATAGTAGTCTATGTGTTGAAGGCATGGGCCTCCTGTTCCAGGCATGTGTGTGTGTTATTTTGGCACTGCTTTAGGATGAGAATTCCGATATAATAAACTGTTGCACCACATTTTGATAACATGCAGCTGATTCTGCCCAGCTGTTTGTTGTGGAGAAGCTGCAAGTCAAAAGACCTCATTTCAGTTTAGATCTCATATCCCAGACCTGATAACTTATGGTAGTTGCCACATTCTAACACTTGCAGAACACTTTTGGAGGAAAAGGCTCTCTGAAGAGGCCATAAAAATTAAGGATAACACTGAAACCCATAAGAATTTATTTCCATTGATGGAGCTCAAGCCTCCAAGAACTCAAATCAAATAATTAGTCAGTTTCAAGTTGCTTAGGCAGCTATTACAAGTGGCCAGGCAGCAAGAAAGTTAAGTTCTCTGTCTCCTTTCTGTTTCACATTCACTCCATCCCCTCCTCTTTTCCTCTGTTCTCTTAGCATGTTCATCAGATTTGTGTGTGTGCGTGTGTCACCAATGTAAAAGGAATTAGCTCAGTCATTTAACAAGATAGTTGATCTTGTAGTTGCAGAATCAGTGATAGAATCTTCTGTGCTGGTCATATGTAGGCTTTCATGGCCGGATTTAATATCATTTTTGGAGGTTTTTGTCTATTATGCTGTGTTCCAGGTTTCTTCCTCTGTGAACATAAGCATTCACCATTAACACTTCCACCCAAGGAAACGATGCCAACAGAGCACAGCCAGGAAAAGACCAGTGACTCATCTACAATTCAAACAAAGGAAGAAATGACAAACAAACAGCATACAGCTATAAGAAGAGAAACAAGATCTATTCCATTCCCATTCCCATTCCCATTTTATTTGTATACCACCTTTCCAAAAGAAAATTTATCCAAGGCAGTTTAAAGCAAACAGAAAATATGTAATGCAAAATAATAATCAAAACATTATAATAAAAATGCATTATAAAAATTACACATCATACAAAACATTGTAAAATAAGCCAAACACACACGTAGGGTGTATTCCCAAAGGCACTAAAATCCGGCACTAAACTCAGCATCCAGAGTTCCCATAAAATTGGCCAGTAGTCCAAATCCTGGAAGGCCATTCCCATGCCAGTTCTTTTCCCCTGGATTTTCTGCAGAAACCCCTGGTAGAAGAGGACTTTCCAATCCAGTCCAGATTTTAGTGACAGAGAAGGTGAGAACCAGCGTCCGGTGTGAGCGAGGGGTGTGGGGAGGGGAGGCCACCCCTCGGATGTGGTGGCGTCGGACAGCAGGCAGACGTGGAATGGAGTGGGGGGGGGAGAAGTGAGGAGAATGGAGTGGGAGGAGGAGCAAGGGAGCCAAGAATCGGAGGAGGAGGCTGGCAGTGGCAGCTCCTATCCTCAAAAAACGCTTATGCACACTTGCGGGTCCCATTTGGGAACAGTCTGATGCGCGTTCGGTGCTGATCCCAGCCTCCTACTCAAATCTGCAGCAGAACCCAGACCAGAGTAATCCGGATTTGCTGTAGGTGGGAATGTGCCCGCACACAGAGACAGCTAATGCCAATCGTATCCAGAGAAGCTGACTAATGGCCCCAGTCCCACAAAGAATCACCTCCTTCAGGCTGGAGAATCATCCAGAGGGCAGAGGGGTCTAGGCTGCCACCACTAAACCCCCCCCCCCCAAGGGATGACAAGGTTCTCCTCCACCTCAGGCAGACTTTCCAGTCTAGTAAGGCAATAATCACCTTTGACTTGTCCTAGAGCAAAATCCTCTGAAGATGGATATTGTAGCTGTAAAGCTTAGGTTCACGGAAGAAGAAACCTGGAACAAAGCATAACAGCCCAAAAACTGTTACAAATGAGATCTTCTGTGCTATTAAAATCCCAGATGGCAACAGAGAAAGTTGATCAGTCTCATCTGTCCCACCTGCTTTGTCTCTGCTCTATGACCCACTAGGATCACTTTGCGTCTCTAAGGGTGCCTCCACAATTGCTGCCAGGAAATGGATTTAACAAAATCTGTTTGCCGGCAATTCGGCCTCCCGAGGATCTGTCTCTATTTTGGATGGATCCAAAGGGCCCTTGCATGTCCACACATGTGTGGAGAGGCCGCGGGGAGGCCGGATCAGGTGGCCAGATTGCTTGGGTGTTGTGTGGAAGCCACAGCAATAATTTGAAAGGGTATCTCGCCTCCCGCATCGCTGACGCCGCCCCCGGAGCCACAGGACTGGAGCAGTGAGCTGTGTTTCCAGCAGCATGCAGCGCGCGAGGAACTTCTGAAGCAGGCCACCCCGCTTTCACCCCTCCCAACATGATGGCTGCTGGGACATCCATCCCTTCGCCTGGCTATGTGCGGAAGCGTCCTGCTTCTGCACACATCCAGGTGAAGTGACACATTGAAGACCTGATTTTTCAGGTCTTTGTTTTAATCTGGATTTCGGCGGCAAGAACCGGTTTTAAGATGGATCTTACACGCCAAAATGTGGAAGCGGCCTTCACAAAGTGTCTCCAATCCAATCTGCAGTGTGGAAGCTACTCAAGGTAAGTCTTTTTAATCTGTCTTGGGGGGGGGGGGTTTAAACAGGATTCTGCAGCTAAATGCGGAAACAGCCTTAGGTAATTCCACAAGAAGAAGACACACTTCCTCCAACTTAGGAAGCCAGATAGTCCAACCAGTTATTCCATGGCAGGGATAAAATAGAACTCAAGCCTTTTTTTTTTTTTTTTGCCTGAAACAGATGCTCACATCACCTGTGCCATCACCACACTAGTCCAAGCTTTCATAAATCTCCTTCACCTGGTAAAAGATAAGCTTCAGTATGGTGGTGGGGAACCCTGATGCTTTTTACAAAATGAAAAGGATCCATGAAGGCATGGTGGTGGCAATGGTGGGGTATCCGTTTGTTGGGCTGTCATTCTAATCAGTGCTGGGATCAAGTTATTGAGGTGTTGTTAGTGAGGTCGGGTAGCAGGGTTGAGCACTTTCCTGCTGCTGGCTGCCTTCCAGCATTCCAATGCTGAGCTAGATGGCAACCCTTTGCCTTCTTTGTTTGAAATGAACTCATACTTCTCCCAGCTATGGACTCAGCTACACCTGTTTTAATCCATCTTTAGTTCATCTGCAGAGTGAGAGAATATATCAGCAGAGCTTGGTGGATTTCCTGGGCTAGATAACGTGAAAGGAAAGCTGTCCCATTTCTGGTATGTTCTCTCACTCTAAAGATGAAAAATAAAGATGGATTAAAACATAAGTGTAGTTGGACTCTAAAGAATAATCAGTGACTGGACTTATAGAATAGTGGAGATCTAAACTCAAAGAAACAAATTTATTGACTGAGAACAAGCACATTTTAATAAGGCTTTCCTAAAGTACAAACAGGGGAGAATAGTTTGATTTCAGGCTCCAGGAGAGTGGGGATGGGTTGTTGAGCCATTCCTTCAGTTCTTCTAAGAAAAACTGTTGTTGTTTCTTTATTATTTCCCCCCATTTCATCTAGTTCTCCCAATTTGCCTTACATAAGAACTTAAGAAGAGTCCTACTTGATCAGGCCGCAGCCCATCTAGTCCAGTATCCTTTCTCACAAAATTGCTTCTGGGTATTCCTGAGCAGAAGACAAAGGCAATAACCTTCATCTGCTCTCAGCTACCAGCCTTGAGAAGCATCTTGCCTGTCTCTAGATATCCATACTAGTAGCCATTGACACACACAGACTCTATGGCCGCGTCTTCACGGCATGCGTTATTTCAGTTTAAAGAATTCGAAATAAAAGAAACGGAACAAAGCTGTCCACACGACTTGCAAGTTGATCCGGTTCCGAGAGCATTCTGACTGCAGCCTTAACGCGGAATCAATCCTGGGAGTCCAGACGGAAGCCCTGTCCTCCCGCCATTGCCCACCCCCTCTCTTGTGATTGGTGTTCCATCCCAGGATCCCACCCTCCCTTCCCTTTGCATCATCCATGCTCCGCCGGGGATTCCCTGTCCGATCCGGCCTGTTCTCTCCCCTCCCCCTTCCTAGCAGCAGCAGCAGCAGCAACCATCCATCCATCCTGGCGCTCCTTGTTGCCCGCCGCTGCCGCCGCCGCCCGGAGTGCGCTCGCAGCGCCCGCCACTCCATCCATCCATCCATCCATCCATCCATCCATCCAGGAGCCCCCTTCGCCCTCCCTGCACTGGGCACGCTGAGCCCACCTGCCCTCTCACCCGCCCCTCGGCTCTCTTCCTCTTCCAGCCTCGTGCCGAGGGAAGAGCAGCCGGCGGCGGAGGCGGCAGCAGTGGCATCCATCCATCCATCCATCCATCCATCCATCCATCCATCCATCCAGGCGCTGCAGCGCTGGCGGCTTCGCCCTGGGGCTCCGCCGCCGCTTTTCCCCGCTTTGCCGCCACTTTGCCCCGCAGAGCAGCGGCCGCCGCTGGCTGGAAGAGGAGGAGAGCCAAGGGGTGGACAAGAGGGTGGGTGGGCTCAGCGTGCCCACCGCTGGGAGGGCGAAGGGGGCTCCTCGCTCGCTCTTCCCCCCATGGCCGGGAGGGAACTCGGAGAGTGGGGAGAATGGGCAGGGAAAGTTCCCCGGGGACTTTCCTTTTGAAAGTTCAAAAGTTCAGAACTGCGCAAAAGTGAAACTGTTATTTATCAACATTGCTACAGTGTATCTTTGGAGGTAGTGGCTGGATTCTTTCAATGAAATCACTCTTTGAAGGGAATCCTAAACATGACGTGCCTACAATACGGAGAGCCCATTGGTTACAGTGCGATTGGGGGCGGGACAGCCTTAAGACGGAATCTCATCCCGGAACGATACTGTCCACACAGTAAAAAATTAAACACGTATCAAGGGCATGTTCCGGAGTGAGACCTGTTGAGATCAGGATTTATTTCAAATCAGGATAACGCCGTTTAACACGGAAATACTGTATTAAGCCGAAGTGCCGTCTAAACTGCCTGAACTCAAAACATTTTGAATTTGAGATAACGACGTCGTGGGGATGCGGCCTATGAATTTATCTAACTTTTCAAAAGAATCATCCAGGCTAGTTGCTGTCACCACCTCTTCTAGTAGTAAATTCCACTGACTGATGACAAAATCACTTTCCTGTGTTGGTCCTAATGCTCCTGCCCATCAGCTTTATAGAGAATGATCCTTTCCTCATTTGTATTTTATCTTTCATATTTTAAGCTGGACAGGTCACAGAGGTTGATGTTTGTGAAATACTCTAGGAACCTTTCTGTCTCCCAATTGAGGCAAAAATGCTGGAGTTAGTAAGGGATGAAGAATGCCCTCAGAATCTAAGAATAGTTG
This sequence comes from Aspidoscelis tigris stejnegeri, assembly GCA_023333525.1. Taxonomy (NCBI): domain Eukaryota; kingdom Metazoa; phylum Chordata; class Lepidosauria; order Squamata; family Teiidae; genus Aspidoscelis; species Aspidoscelis tigris. The sequence continues at coordinate 62,428,128 of JALMGA010000005.1, read as the reverse complement.
TAGCATGTGCAATATAGCATTATAGAGACTGTTACTGCATTCAAAAATATGTTTAGATGCCATGTAAGAAGAGAAAGGAACTATGGTACCACAATCCTTTAAAAATGCATCCCTGTACATTGTAGTTTCAGCCCAATGAGCTTCACTTCCCCCGCGTTGGAATTATTCATTTGCAGTGCAATGGACTCTTCTTTCAGTAAACGCCAGTTGAAGTATTGTGAAAGCTTTTGACAGATGAGTTGCTGTGGTAATTACTTGGCTCACTTCCATCCAACTAGCTTTTTGTCTGATAAATGGAAGCTTAAATTCAGAATTCTACCATTCTAATCTCAGTAGAACAATCAATTACATATAAATGTCAATATATTTTCAACACCCCCACTTCTCACCACAGCTTCACTGGCTTGAAGCACTTTCTGTTCTTCCAGTTCTGGTCGATGGATGGAATTTGAATAGTAACAATGGGAATTTAAATGATTGGCATATGTTTCATTGATATTCTTGTCCTCTAAAGCAGACTGTGCTACTCTGACATATTTAATTAGTAAAAATATTGTGCTTGGCTTAGTGTTGTAAAGAATATTGCTTCTCTTGCAGCGTGTTACACTCTCTTCTGGAATTCTCCAATCTGTGCCACTTGTTCCTGATTCCTTGGCTGTCCCACCACATACCTACAGTTAGGTACATCCACAGGCTAACGCATCCTCTCATACAACAAAGGGCCATTGACTCAAAATACCCAGGTGCAGTGGACCTCAGGCTTTGAAACCTCTAGCACTTACTAACTCCCTTGCTGCTGCCTTAATCCCCTTTGGAGGACATTTATTATGCTTCACGTAGAGCCTTCACTTCCTCCACACATGTGATAGGTGGATTGGAGGGGGAGGTGGAGGAAATGACATAGGGACCAAAGGTTCTGCTAGGACTTACTAGCCTAGACAAAAAATGACCAAGCTCTGATACCATTTCTGGTCCACCCCTGCAAATCAATGTTCTGCAAAAGGAGAAGAGCATGTTGTATAGATACTCCTGTCTCACCCACACTGGCTCCCAACCTCATACAATGCTTCATGACATTTGTGAACCTGGGAGGTGGGAAGTGACTGCACCAGTCACATCTGCAATGGATCCAGACTGCGTTCGAAGTGGATTGAGAGTGGACTCAAATTAGATTCAGGGTGGATATGATGTGTTCAGAGTCGATACATAGCAGATGCACAGGGAATTTGTATAGGATTTGTATGAGATACATAAGGGATTATTATGTGATTTGTATTGAATATTCATATCAAATTTGAATCTTACCACATGACAGCTGCCCAGTCCAGCCTTGAGGTTATGGGCCAGGGCCATTTCATTGTGCTGCCTGAAATCGGCCTACTTCTGGATATCAGCCTGGGGTCAAGCCCATGTTATTCAAATTGATCTGCCATTCTCAGAGAGTAAGATCATTTTAAGAAAGTGGTTTGGTTTAACAACAAGCAATTAGCAGCTGATTGTTAGGAAGGGGGGAAAGGACCAGGCAGGTTTTTAAATAAGGTTACTTTTACTGAAATCAAATTAGAGTAATAAAAAACAACTAAAACAATTTTAAATAGTATAAGGAAGCAGCACAATGTTTCCCAGATGAGTAAGTATAAATACAAGTGATGGGATTAACTTGAACAAGCAACTTGATTAGGAGGAGTACAGTGGCTAATTAGCAAAAGTTAAGGCAGAGTGACTAAAGGTACTCTGTTTGCCTAGGGATATGTGTGTGGAGCTTGAAAGAAGTTATAATATAGAGAATTAATAGTAATAGAATCCATGAAACAGTGTAGTAGGTTTGTCTCACCCTTATGTTGGACTTCACTAATTAAGATTAGTCAGCTGGGACTTCCTACAAAGCTACTAGCTAGGACATGCCAAAATCCCAAAGGTCTGTATATACCCATCAGTTGTCTTCTAGTCCTGGGACAGACTCCAGCCACAAGATTGTTGTGCAGTTCATAGAAGAAAAGCTGAGGCCTATTCTCCCAAGGGCCTCTAGGACGCGGGTAGGACACCCCGGGATGGAGCATTTGCTTAGCTGGGCCAGCGGTTCTGTTTAGAACCACCCAATCACGTCCCAGGGCGCCCACTGGCATTCTGGGTGTAGAGCACGGAATCGCACTCCACACCTGTTCCCAGGCTGCCTCACAGCTGTACAGGAGGGAGAGAATTCACACACTCCCTCCCGAATAGCTGTGGGCCCACCCCACCCCTGCTGCCACTATTGGGCTGAAAATGACTCAACAACTGGCAGGTCCGCACAATTAACGTTCCTTGCTGGGCCTGGGGTGCTCCTTGGGCAGCCTCGAGAGTGATCTGCTGCTCTCTGCGCAGGTGTATCCTCTGGTAGATTGACTCCATTCTGACAAGTCAGGTAAGCGTGAGGCTGAGCCACCGGGAGTGTGCGCAGACTGCGGCACATCACTCCCCAGGCTGCGCAAAGAGCACGCTGGGCCAGATGAGGTAAGTTGTCGCACATGGGGGTGGTGGTGGCCTGAACCCTTGGGTGCCTCTGGGCATCTAGGGATTCACTGCCAGTTGCTGCAGTCCGATCAGGACTGCAGCAGTAGATAGGACACCGAAGCACCCTCAGCTCGGTCACCCCCGACCCTTTTGAGGGCAGGGTGAGACCAGACTGGTGATGCCTTCGGCTGGGGTGATGTGCTGCTCCATGCGGTAGACTGTGCCCATGTTGGCCAAGTCTGCCGCATGGAGTGGCACATCTGCCAGCCCATTGGGTAGGATCTTCGGCCTCTGCAGGGACTTAGCTGCCTAGATTTAGGTGGCTGAGCCCCCACGGATGCCCCCTTTGACCCACCCCACCCCACCCTGGTCAACTCCAAATATCTCCTGGCCATGTTTGTTTATTTACTTCATGTAGCCAAGCTAGTCTTAGCACTTAGGACAAAGTCTATAGGTTATAATGGTCATTTATACATCCCACAGCTTGTTCTTGTACACGTGTATACTTTCAATATGGACAGTTTTGGTAGATTTCTGTCACATAAGGCCATGAGGTCAGATACTCACTCCATGGAAGAGGAAACTGTGCCCTCCCATAGGATGCATTGGCATGCAGACCCTGTCGTCTCAGCATATATCTGGTATGGTCCATAATCACTGTGCCCTAGGGTTGCACCATTTAGCACTATTAGGCTAGCTATTTATGGAGAAGACTGCCCATCCAAACTACAGTATTCACCCATATTTATTCTCTATAATGAGGTGTTTTTTGTAGGATTTTGGCTTTTTCATCTTGATTTGTTTTTCTAACACATGGAAGAAAGAAATGGACAACGTGAAATAGATTTTGCTAATTAATTCCATTTGTGTAATCAGAAATGCAAATTTATTTATATAAAAGAGACAGACAAGAGTTTAGAAAGCAGTGGGGATGTATTTATTCCTTGAACTGTGACAGCAATGGTTTTTTTTGTTTCTTGATGTTTCAAAATGTATCAAGAAACTGTCAGAACTATCATTATTTTAATTACATTGCTAATTATTACATGCTTTTTTTAAAAAAAAGAACAGAATCTAATCTCTGACAAACTTGGCAAGAAAATTCTCCTGAAAAGCTTGATTTAGGTGTGCTCATATAGTGATACAATAAATAAATAAATAAATAAAATGTTCTCATCATATTCTGTGGCAGTTAACTGAATGTAAAGTCTCTCTGAACTGATTGGGTTTCATTGTTTTTCTTATACTAAATGAAGTTAAATCCATCACAGTGAGACTCTAGGCTAAAGAAAGTCAATGTTATATTTGGTATAAACAGTTTTAAGCTTGTCTACTCTTTTCACCTAATAATTTATTGTAACTTGTCTGCACAATTTGGATACTTGATTCCCTCGTGGTTATTACTGGCCTTAGAAATACTTTAGTCAGTTCATAACTTCTCTGTTCAATTCCTGGCCAAAGTAGCTTTCACATAAAGTGTATCATCTGTCCTGGTTGGGGTATAAGGCATCCAGTTTGTCTCCAGGTGACTTTCAAGATGGGTCTTGGGTCGTGACCACACCAATAGTTCAAGATGGCTTCCAGTCATCTTCCTGCTGCCTTGCTCAGATTTTTTTTTTCTGGGATTGTCCTGGGGGCAGGCTGTCCTTCCTCAAGCCAGCTTCTCCAGAGTCAACTTTTACAGAGGACTCAAGCCATCTTGGAGAGCCATCCCATTTTCACTTCCCCTGTATGAACAAGGAATTGGGCCAGAGGGGGCTGAACTACCCTGGCTGGGGTGGATCCAGCCTTCCCTCCTGCCCAACGCCTGGTTGTGGATGGCACATGCGTGATCCCCCTTCCTTGCATCACTTTCCACTTCTGTTACCGTTCCTAGGCTGGCCCCCTCTCCCATCCTTCCCCTTTCTTCTGATTGCAAGCTTGTGGACTCTGTCCAATATTTTTTAAAAATAGAAATATATTTTGTGGCACCAAGGGATTTAAAAATTAAATGGCCAGAATAACACTGTTGGGAGGGGGAGAGGGAACGCGTGGAGCAAGAGTAGAATTTCCTTCAGCAATGTGCAAGGGAAACAAGGTTTCATTACAGTAAAAACTTTTTCTTAGAAGTGAAAGTGATTCAACAGCTTTAGGGAAAAAGGTAGCTCACAGCCTCTCCTTTTTCTACCAGAATGGATGCAGAGATAGAGGTGCATGCTGGCTGGGATATGCCTCAGCTGTATCTGTTTGGGAACACAGTCCCCTCACCCCAAGAATATCCTGTGTTAGCATCGAGTTTGCAATCGGCACTACACAACTCCAAACACACCCTTTTGCCACTACTGATTGAAAGAACTTTATCCTATCAGAATGCAGGTGGTGTTGATGTAATCAATAGGGGTGGAGAACTAAAGAGTCATGTAAAGGAGCCTCGGGGAGATAACAGAAAAGGTTTGAGCCTAGCAGTCCAAACTAAGGATGATCTGAGGACTGATTATTGGGAATTGGGTGCAGACAGGATTAGGATGGCTTCAGTTCAGTTTCTTAACAGTGCGACCTAGATCAGCAAGGTGTGATCATGGCCTTGATCTTTAAGATCTCAGCTTTTAAGACCAGAATATGAGGCACTGCCTTCTGAACCATTTCTAGCAATATTAAATCCCATGTGAGATGTCATGCGGCCCTATTCTTGATATGGAATAAAATCTCCCACTCCTAATTATTCAGTAAGGAACTTGTTCACTTAGAATTTTTATTTACATGAATTTAAGTCATGCTCTTATATTGATTCTTTAGATTATAGCCTCCAGGTTGGAGAGACAGTAAGGATGCATCTAAAGGCCATTCCCAGGGAGTCAACAACAGGTGGAGGTATTCCCTTCATCTTCTGCTTGAGAATGCCCAGAAGCAACTGGTGGTCCACTGGGGGAGACTGGATCCTGGATTAGATGGGCTGTGCCTGGATCCAGCAAGGGGCGTCTCTTATCTTACGTTCTCTTATTCACTAGTGGCAATACAAAAGCTGAAAAATTCTGAAAAGTTTCACATCACATATCTGTACCTTTCCATGCTGAAAGATCAAGATCATTTTCAGCCAGCAAAATCAGTTTGAGAACTTCATGGAACACATTGGAACCAACAGAAAATTGACCAGTAGCTGGATATTTCTATCTTTGCCTTCCATGTTGACATATATATATTAAAAAATGCTTGCATATATAAGGGCAAAGAGCATTCTAAATTAAAACATTAGCTTCCTAGCATTAATTCAAAGGCCATATTTATTAATTCAATTATTAATCCAGTCTTCAGAGCAGTCTATCTCTCACAGCTTGGGTTTAGTAGTAAAATGTTTAATCATAGCTGAGCTTTTTGACTTGTTATAGGCTAAGCAAATTTGTTCAACCCAGTCACAATCAGTCATTTTCTAACATGATTGTTTTTGACACTAATATATTGGGATCATCTTTTTCCATTTAACTAATATAATTCAGTCAGGATTCATTCTCTGCTAGCTAATGTTACATCCAACTTCATAATAAAATGGATTTCACTGTCAAACAGTGTTGATCACTCATTGTTAAACATTTTATTAAACTCAATGCAAATCATCTCACAGTGGATAGGAATGCCTGTTCTGCAGTGGTATTTTTTTTATTCCTGTTTTCAAACATCTCTGGCATTTGAAGAATGCAGCACTATAATAAGATTTTATTCATGAAGGCTTCAGTTATGAATTATACACAAACCTGCTGGCCAGGTGTGTGTAGTACCACAGCACTTGCTCAGCAGCAGTCTTGAATAGTCAGAATGTAGTTGAAGAGCCCTTGGTGCTCTTATCGGGGTTAAAATGTACAGAAGTGCCTATAGAGCCCTCCTTCTTCATAGAACCTCAGGTCCTTTTACTCTGAAAAGAACTTGCATGCACATTCTATCAGAACATGTCATAATTATAAATCCAATAAATTAATAAATACTAAATTCTGTACAAAAATTAAACTTGCAAATACATTCGTCTGTATTTGTATGTCATGTACAGTGCAGTCACAGGTCCTATATAGAGCTACAGTTTGGTTTGCAAACTATGGGGGCCAAGACTGACAATGAAAGTTGGTACAACCTGCTGTAACCCGCCTTGGGACCTTCAGGTGAAGGGCGGGAATAAAAATGTAATGGAATTGGTTGTCATCGTCTTTCCAGAGTACTTATAAGCTCATTCAAGTTCCTGTATATTATTTTCTACCATCTATAAATGATGACTACAAGTCGACTTAGCGTACTTAAATCCATTGTAGGCTTTCCCACATTTCGGCTTTCAGGAAGTCTCTTGAATGAAGTGATGGTGTCTCCAAAGCTTGTATGGCATTATACAGTACCAGGGTGAAATAAGTTTGCAATTTTATCTTTGCTTTGCATCACTTTGTTGTGCACTCCACCCTTGTTCCAGAACAAGGCCCTTAATTGCTCTGGTAGAAACAATTAAACATGTCTACCAGAGGTCCAGATTAAGGCCTCTCAATTTGGATCTGGCTCCATCTAGTGCAGACAGAATTGGACCAACAGGGGTCAAGGCCTCCTTGATTTGCATGTGAGGCCTAGGATACGGTTTATGAGGGACTGGGATTTGAGGACAAAGTTCTGCCTTGGCAAATATACATTAGCGGAGCCCAGGTACACCTAACACAGGTGACGCACACAATGAATACTCTTTATCATTCTGGTTTGCAATATATCATGTTGCTCTGCAATTTGTCACTGAAGTCAGTAATTCATCAATATCAAATATGTGCTGTGTGATTATATATACATATATAAACAAATGCCTTAATTTTAAAATAAGAGCATATGCTATTAATCATATGAAAGATGACTCAGACACTCATGGAGCTCTTTGAAAACATGTCCGTGGATTGAGAGAAGAGACACTTAGAGATGACAATCCAAAAAGGTGTCTCTTATACCAGCATAAACTTTTGTAAGGGGCTTGACAGCAAACACACTGCCCCACATATTTGTGGCAATCCAAATGTAGTTCTAGTGTACCTGAGCAAACCCACACTAAATGGTTACTGATACCGAATTTTCTAACAGAAACTGCTTACCTCTTTCTGGAGTTTCTTCATGGGATAATTCCTCATGAAAATACCTGTATGAAGGAAGCACACAAAAATAACAAAGGCAAGTAGGCAGTTGTTTCCTACATATGGTTATTTTTCAAGACAAACAATCCCATGAAAAAACACCAGACAAAGGTAAGAGCCCAGCATTTAGCTGCATTGTCTCCTGCCATCTAGCATGGGTGGCAAGATGTAAAGAAGATCCCAAAATTTCTTCTTGCCATCTGGAGGCACTCAGTGTCATGTAAAAACACCCAAACCACTTGTGAATAGGGATGTGCATGAATATTTGTAACATTCATTATTCATATGAATCCGTACAAATTTGGACATTCATATACGAATTGCAATGGATCCAGAGTGAATTCGACATGGTCTGAGAGCAGATTCAGGGCAGATTTGATGCTTTCAGAGCAGGTCTGTCAAAGGATATGTAACAGATACATATCGGATATGTATTTTGTTCGTATCGGATATTTGTACAAATTTGTGTGAATACATTTCTATCAAATAGAATCCTACATTTGAAGGGGGACTATTCAAACAAATATGAATTTTCTTACATTCAATTTGATATGAATCAAACACACAACACCCCCCCCTTCATGCACATCCCTACTTGTGAATTTTATCTTGTGAATCCTCTTCAGATTCCTTCAGTCACTCATTTGAAGCATACCCCTTTTGATACCAATGGGAAAAAATATATCAAAGTAACTTAGCTGATGCAGTTGCATTCTTTAGTGGAAGAGACAACTTTTGAGGAAAGAATTGTTTCCAGTCTCTAAAGTTGCCAGCTGGGACTGTTTTCATCAAGTGTCTAGAAAGTGTTCATTCCTATGGCTGTACTGTGAACCTAGCAAATTGGAGCTGTGGTTGGAAGACTGGCTGGACAAGCCCAGCCATCCCAATGCAAAAGCTGCCAAACTGACGGACTTCTGAGGAACAATCACCATAGGAGTGTGGTGGGGAATCTTCCTTCAATGGTGAAATATGCAGGAACTGATCCAAGTAAAGCCCAAGAACAGGAAGAGGACTGGACTAGGAATTTGATGAACAACCAGATGCTGAATTCTTGGACTAGGTAATGGACTCTTGGACTAGGTGATGGAGTCTTAGGAAGCTTCTGCACTGTGCACCTTGGTATATGATACAGAGCTCAGTCTTCGCACAGAGCACTCAGCCTGGGTTAAGGCTGGAGAATACATTGCAGCATGCACCAGAGGTCATCTGCTGTCCTGAAGCCCCATCCCATCCTTCTTTGGAGGTTGGAGAACAAAATTCCCCCAGCCTTTAAAGCTGGAAACCAAGGTGATTTTGGTGGCATGCTGCAAACAGCCATTTCTGAAGCCATTTCAAGAACCTAGCAAAATAGTGCTGGCTCCATGCACTGCTTGGATTATCTGCATGGTGGACAACTGGAGTGGCCCACAGCCCAGAACACTAAAAAAAAAACCTTTAAAAATAGTCTCCTGTTGGAGCAGTGTCCAGAATGATTTTTGCACTGGGGAGTGTTCATGTGGCCAGAGCATTCCCCAAGAGGCACAAGCTCCCAGGACTGCTCTACTGAGTGGATGCATGATCTTGGAAAGTCTGCCCCTTTTTTATACTCCTTTCAGATTACATCTCCCTATAGAGAAGGACAGTTGTGTATGGGACTCCACAGTAGAGCAATTTATCTTGAAGTAATTTGGTTTCCTGCCATGGGCATTTTGATTTCATCAAGACTGATAGGATGGAACTAAGTAAGCATTTATTAAGTCTGCTGTGAGTGGTTTTGTTAGCTGTGTGAACTAAGATCCTTTCTGCACTTAGCTCATTTAATTCATATTAGTGGATTAGCTAGATAGAGATCAACCACAGGCAGAGGCAACTGCACCGAGGATGTGTTCCCATAGGCAATAAAATCCAGACTAGAATTGAACTCGGCATGCAGGGTTCCCATTAGCTAGGCAAGTAATCAAATGTGGCAAACAGCGTTCCCATTCCACTTCTTATCCCTGGATTTTCTGAGCACTATCCTGCAAAAATATGGGGGGGGGGGCTGGGGAAAACAGGACTTTTCTTGCAATTTCCTAGCCAAGCCTGCTTTTTTTTTTCTTGATTGGAATGCTCCCGGGCCTTTGGTGGTAGAGCTCCAGCCTCCTTGCCCAATGCCAGCCACGTGTGGGCAGGGTCTCACAGCTCGCCAGGTTTTGTGCCTGCCTTGTCCTGTGGCTTTTCAAGTGTTGGTATAGGGTGGAACTTCAAAACAAACAGGAAACTCAACCCACAAGCAAGTGAGAAAACCACTACTGCTGCCTACTGCCCAATTCACTGCCTTTGCATCCATTTTCTCACTCTTCTTCCCCTTCCTTCTCTGTCTCCCTCCCTCCAGCAGGGCTTCTCACAGGCGGCAGCTGCATTTCCCATGGTTCCGCCCCCCCCCCACCTCTGCCGCCTCCACTTGGCTCCAAGGCACTCCCTAACCGTAACTGCTGTGCTCCTCCACTGGCCACCCCCTCCCTCACAGCCGCCAAACCATGCGGTCTTAAAGGCAAACCCCTCCCCACACAAGCCACTAGTCTGCTTATGTGCACATGTGGAGGCTGCTTTTTTCTTTCTTTCTTTTTTTTTTTACAGGAGGCAAGGGGAGAAAGATTTTAAAAGTCCTTCGCTGGTCTGCTTGAGCGCAGGGAGATGGTGTGAAAAGGAGAGAAATCAGAGTGTTTAGAATTCCAGCAGCAACCTTCTCTACTCCATCAGATAGTCTGCCATCCAACCAACAAAACAACTGTACATTTCAGAGTGGGGCTTATTCATAAAAATAGCAATATAGAGACCTCATATTGAACAATACTATGTTAAAATTGCATTTGCTCCCCCCCTACTTCTTTTTTTTTAAGATCCTGTTTAAAATTCATATTTTAAAAAACCAATTCTTCCTGAATTCTTATAGTTTCCATAATCATCATGGATATGTTTGAAACTAACTTTTAATGCTGACAAGTAAACACACACTCACACAAAGTTTCGGAGGAAGAAATGAGGTCTGTAGGCTCATAACAATCTAAGAAGTGATGAAAGTATTTCCACTTTCCGTTTTCGTAAATCCAGAAAAGGAACAGAACATTTTTAAACTGAAAACTACGAGACAGTGCAATTCAACAGAGGTTGCCATGAAGTGCCTAGAGGAATTTAAACATAGGAGAGATGCAATGTTCAATTACACTTCTCCAGATTTTTAATGCTTTGCTGTCAATTTGCATTGATCTGCAGAGGGTGGGAAGATGTCCTGAAGCTTTTTCCTGCCTCAGATGGGGTAGCAAAAATGCCACTACAACTATTTTTCACCTTTCCAATAAGCAAAAAATGTTCCTTCCATTTCATTTGAGACTGGCACATAAAATCAAGGATGAGCACTGGAAAAGAGAGGCGAAAAGAATTAACTAGATAGCAGGACAGGCAACTTTATGGATAATAGGACTTAACTGGTTTCTGTGCCATTGTGTGGCTTCTCTTCAGGTCTGTGTTTACTCATCCTTTTAAATTTCTGATGCTTCTCATGCTGCTATCATAGAATTCTGTATTTACTTGCATTTACTGCTACCAAGACCCATGGCACCTAAAATTAAACGGCGAGATCTACAAATCCATCAAATGCAATAATATATAACATATAGAATGGTATAGTTAAATGATTCCTATAACAGGAGTCCCAATTGGCTGGCTAGTTATTGTAGAACAACTATCATGACCCCCTGTCCATTGTCCAAAGGGAAGTTTTTTCTATCCCTAATCCAGAGGCATGACATTTTGAACAATATTTCCAGCATAAAGTTTTTTTTAAAAAACTTTTGTACTTGGGCCCTTTCTGCCCTTATTCCAGATTATAGCCCTGAATTCATATGCTAATGCAAACTATGTATGGGGCTTGTTCTAGTTTACACCAGCATGCGGATGAAAGGCCTTTATTCCAGGCTATAATCCAGAATAAGACCCAGTGCGGAAAGTGTCTAGACTCTCAGCTTTTACCCTCTGTTCTGTATATTATACACATAGGGTGGAGTCTTGCTATTTTATAGTAGCAGACAGGACTTGAAAAGAAAGAAGTGATGATTGTCTATCTTTTGCCAAGCTTTGGAAACATTTTTTTCCCTGGTAAAAACTTGTTCATTTAATACTCTTCCACTTTTCATAGAACTTGACATACTAGTATGGAGTTAGAGAGAGGGAGAGAGATCATTCAGACATTAGCTTTCCTCCCACCTTCAGTCTGATTTGGTACAATCTAGTGAAAGATAAATCATGGTAGGCTGTTCATCTTATCTTGTGACTCTTAGTCATTGATTTATTGGTAAACTCTTCCTGATTCTCCATTTTTGTGGACATTTTCCATCAGTGAAAAGCCTAGAGCTGCCCAAGGTTTCAATTAATGTTTCTTTTGACTCAGGAAACCTCAACATTCTAAATGCAAAGAGGGACCCCTGTCATACCTTTAAATCAGTTCATGAAAAATGGATAGAGGTGACCATATTGCTGTCATAATATCTTTCAATACAGTTTCTTGTTAGCATTTCTGTTGCAGCAGAGTTATTAGGGTCCCTTTGACAAGATATACAGAGGGCCCCTAATAAAGATACAGGCCTTTCTTTGTAGGATGCAAAGCAATAGTGAACCTGGATAGGGGAAGGAAATAATGCATTTCTCAGCAAGAGACAAAAGCTGCATGCATCAGGAGATCTCAATAATTCAGTACAAGGCTTTTAATTTAAATGGAATCATTTCAATGTGAAAAAAAGTCCTAACAAATTTATAAGGTTGACGTATTTTATATAAGAATACGTTGAAGGGGAGACATAGAATGATTTCTGTAGTACTGGATTTCATTATTTTACTGCAACTTTGAACATTTCCAAGATAATAAATACTATGATGGTGATGCATTACCTTATTGTCAGGAAGCAGCATTTACCCCAGACAAGCAGTTGGGCAGTTGAATAATAACTACATAATCTGAGTAACTTTGCAAGGTTGTATCATCATGAACAAAGTGTACTCCAGTAAGATATACTATTTCCCCTCAACATATTTTTTGCCAGTCAAAAAATGGAATTAGGACTGAATGTTTAATAGCAAAAATACAATTATGATAAAGAAAAAAAAAGTAACTTAAATTAGTCCAGAATTGCCTTCTACCCTATGAAACACTTATAGAAATTATTTATCTTCTCACAGAACTCCCCAATGTGATAATTTCTGCCCCCCCCCAGTATTTTATTTTTATGTATTTTTAAATTTATTTCAGCTCTTGAATCTTGAGGTTTTGCGGTGGGATTGATTTGCTCTGCTTTTATTTTATTTCAGGTCTTGTTCTATAAATTGTTCTGAACAAATCTAATAAATAAACACTGGGAAGGAAATAGTTGGTCAAGGCGTATTGATAATTTTCTCTTAAGTCTAGAGTGTCATTGTCTCTTTCTGCAGTTATTGTTGAACATGAAGAGGTCCAGAGACCTGCTATCCACATGCTGGTGCAGATTAGCAGAAGTGTAGACTAGCAGAAGTGTACGCTAGAATGCTTTGTCCAAACGGATGAAGCTATGGCCCAAGTTAGGGCACATTATTCCCAATCCTGCAGTGGACCTCTTTGAAGGCCTCTTTAAAGAGGTCCCCAAATGAAGCAGGCTTCATATTATAAAGGGCATGCAGACACCTTGTCCCTGTGAGACATTTGACATCCAAAACTTGCGTTCTCCCATTGAGTTATGCTGCACATGTTTGTTGTGTACTGGAAAATTGTATTGGGCATGAATTAGGCCCTTTCTGCAATCACCCTTAGACCAGATTATGTTTTAGGGATGTGCACAAATATTTGTAGCATTAGAAATTAGTACAAATTCAGATATTTGGATTTGAATAGAATATTGGCACATTCAAAGAGTAACATTCTAATTTGAATTGAGTGCTTTGGAACATTCGTACAAAACTTTGTTACATTCATGACCCGGGGGAAGTGGGAAAGCAGCTGTGCCAGTCATGTCTGCAATGGATCCAGAGTGGATTTGGATTGAGAGTGGATTCAAAGTGGATTCATGGTGGATTATACGCGTTTTGAGCAGGCATATAGGGGATACGTATTGGATATGTAGGGGATTCACAGGGGATACATAGGGGATTTGTATGTGATTCATATTGAACATTCATATTGAAGTCATATGAAACATTTGTATTGCATTCGAATCCTACCACATTTGAAAGGGATCTATTCAAACAACTATGAATTTTCTTGCATTCAATTTGATATGAATCAATCCTCCCTCAAAAAATCATGCACATCCCTATTATGTATTGTTCTAAATGATTGCCTTCTGCATGTAGCACAGAACAGCAGATCTCCCTCCCCATTCCAGTCCACCAATCTGATGCACGCTGACATTGACGGCTGGGAACATTCTGGGCACTGACTCTGGGAACTGGGCTCAGTCTTCCTGGATACAGACCGCCTAAAGTGTGAAGAGCTCTATTCTGGCCAACAGGTTATGGAGATGTGGAAACAACCTGAATTTGGACAGTGACAGGTAATGAAATTGCACTTGGTGAGGCAGTAATGTGCTGACTGACCCAGACTGTGATTAAACACAGCAAAAATAAATAAATAAAAATTCTGGGGCACCTCTGATGTGCCTCTGAAACACCTCAGAGAAGACTCTGTGGTGGAATTATTCTCACACCTGTCTGTCTCACCGCCCACTCTTGAACATTCTGTACTAGAGAAGGTAGATTAGAGGGCCACACATTGTCTCTCAGAGGCACCTCTGAGATGCCCTTCTTTTGTTACATCCTCAGTAACCTCATGTAATCATCCTGAACCATGCTCTAATCCAGTGTCTCCCAAAGTGTGTTATGCATACCCCCAGGGGTATGGGAAGAGTTTGGTGGGGGTGCGCGTTGCACCGAAGTTTGGTGGGGATCACGTGGGAATATCCACAGCACCGTGCTTAGCTGCCCCCACAGAACAAGGAAAGAAATAGGTGCATATCACGGTTTTTACATGGGAACTGGGGCCATCATACATCGTATCGCAACTCATTACGGCAGGAACTTCTGTGCATCCTTTGCGCAGCTCAGGTTTGGCCATTTTTAAACTGCGGGAACCTTAACAGTTGACGTGGAGCCGTGGAGCTGTTTAAACGCCAGAGAATTGCAGTGTTATCTAACGGTCTTCTGGGGCGTGACACGTTGTGAATATACTGCACTTCGTTACAGAGACAATTTACTTCTTTAATAGTTAGTTCCGGGTGCCTGTTATCGTGCTTTAGTAAGTTCCACTGATTTTGATTATTTTTTATAAAATACAATTTTTATCCCTAATGTTTTTTTTGAGGGGTACTCAGCGTTACAAAAATCATAGAAGGGGAACACATATGTCAAAAGTTTGGGAAACACTGCTCTAATCCCTGCAGATCAGCCTGTGGTATGGCATATTTATACATGTCTTTGCTGACTGGCGCTGCACCCTTTTCCCACCAGCCACCACCTTGTGGTGCTCAGTTTGTCCCAGCCTAAGTTAAAAATCCTATAAATGGATTTACTGGTTTCACAAACTCTTTCTTCAGGCTGGCCTACAAAATTATAGCAGCTGTAGTTTAAAACAGCCAAAATTAAGGTTTTGACCTTAATTGGAGGTTTCAGAAAGTGAGAATTCCGAGTCTGCTTTAGCAATTGCCCATTTTTATTTTGAGCTGTGTCTCCTGAAATCTCAGTGAACATAACTAAATGTACAACATATTTTTAAAGGGCAGGTTTCTTGGGGTTCCAGCTATGGTTAAATTAAAGATATGCTCAATATATTTGATTTAAATGGAACAGCCTGGATAGAAATAAAATTACTTCCCTTTAATCTTTGCAACTGTATTTCATATCTTAGCAGCAGTGCATATTCCATGCCTGTTAAGGTTCGATTACGTTTTAATCATCTCAAATGTGTTCCTTTTGGGATGTAGTGAGAAGGGAATTCAAATAGCTATGCCAGGATCAGTTTATTCATAAATTAACCTAAACAATGAAATACAATTATTGGAATATTTAAAAAAATCTATAGAGCAGTCATATAGGAAACGACCATGAGGACACCTGAATTCTCAAAGTTCATAAACAGTTATTAGCTTTAAAAAAGTTAAAGATTGGTTTTGAACCCTTAGAAGTATCAGAAAATGAGCCAACTGATGCCTGTAAAATTGCCTTCCCATGTGAATAGCCATAAACCCTCAAGTTAACATTTCAAAATAGTCAAATGATAAAACTCACAGTGATTGGATGTAGCTCTGCAGTAGAGCAAACTACTTGGAAAGCAGTGGATTGCCAGTTTGATCCCCAGCCTTTTCCTGGAAGTTGGCAATGGCAAACCACTTCTGTCTCTCTGCCAAGAAAACTGCACAGAGGTGCCCATGAATCAACCAGGAGTCAACCAAACTCAGTGGTACCCAGCAATACCAATAAAAAAACCTCACTGAGTGGAGATCTGTATGTAACCTTTTCTGAATTGAATAGGGATGTGCACTAATGGTGGGAGCTATTTTGCATTCGATTCCTATCAAAACAAATGTAAAAAAAATGTATATTCATTTGAATAGATCCCCTTCAAATGTGGTAGGATTCTATTCAATACAAATGTATTCATATGAATATCCGATACGAATGTGTACATATCCCATACGTATCGGATATGTATCGGATATGTATCGGATACATATCCCGTAACATATCTGCTCTGAAAGTGTCAAATCCACCCCAAATCCCCTTTGAATCCACTCTCAATCCATGTTGAATGCACTCTGGATCCATTGTAGATGCGACCGGTGCAGCCGTTTTCTCACCTCCCCATTTCACGCATGTTCCAAAGCGTTTGTGCAAACATTCCAAAACTTTTGTATGAATACAAATGTCAATGTACGAATGTCCAAATTCATATGAATTTGTATGAATATTGAATGTTTGAATATTCATGCACATCCCTAGAATTGAAATATACATGAAAAAGAATGAGAGATTATACTCAAACTCTGAGGCTGCAGTTACACCTTTACTTTAATTCTTCTTCAGATCAAATTCCAGCCCATTTGGTTACATCTTTAAATGCTAAATCATTTTTTTTTTGATAGATTTTCCTCCCTCTATTCAAATTTTCTTTCATTTGGGCCAACACAGCATTAAAGTTTTAATACCTTCCCAGGAGACCACTGGTCCAGCTCCCCAGCTGCCCAGAAAATGACACCTTGGCAAGCCTGAGTCTTGCCCCTCTCCCTCCCTGCGACAGTCCTTCCTTTGCCTCTCCCGCCCCCTTACTGTAATTCCTTTGTTCTGTCCTCCAATCTGCCTCCACTTACTGTGATTCCTTTGCTCTGTGGTTGGGTCTGCCTCCTCATGCCTTCCCTGTGATTCCCTTTGACAGCATGAGGAAGGCGTAACCAAGCCATTCCAGGCCAAAAACACCTTGGATTTGGCTGTCTTCCTGACACAGATTAAAATGCTAAGATGTAACCGCAACCTAAGCCACTGTATATGGTGGAGGATTATTGATGGGCCTTGCCTCACTCATTGCCTAGAGGTAAGCAACAACCAGCAAGGTTGATTCCCACCACATGCCTTCAGAGTGCCAAATATTTTGCTCTCCTCTGCCTTACTGAAGCTAGGGTCCTTTCTGCACTGGGCCTGATTCCGGTTTATATAGCAGAATAGGGCCCCACCATCCGCATGCTGGTGCAGACTACAGCATGTGGATGGCAGGACCCCATTCTGGGATACAATCTAGAATAAGGCACAGTGCAAAATGGGCCACTGCTTATAAGGAAATGTAAATACTTGTACTTTGAAACACCTGTACAGACATCCAAGATCCTTCCCTTTTTGTTTGTACTTTGTCCAATTTTACATTATAAATTCCTCAGGACAGAGCTTGTCTGCTTGTCATCTGTCAGGCACGATTTCCACTGACTGTGCTATTTAAATCATTTAAAAATCAATAAAAACCTGCATCATAGGTTCATAATTCCAGCTATAGGAGGCATAGGTCTGAATCAGGGTCAATGATTCCGCCTTTATATTGGAACTTTCTCTATATCTACCTATCATCTTTAAAGGGATTAATGAACTAAGCTTTAGTACATTTCATGATATCTGTGGTATCAAATGAAGTAGAAATAATCTTGCCAGATGCACAGTTCGTCCATTTTTTGCTGTGTTAATCTCTTATTTAGCTTTAATAAAACCAGTTGACTCTCACTCCATAAATTGAAGACTTGTATTGTGAACTGGAAGCAGAAGACTAAGTGAGATATGAAATCTTCCACTGTTTCTTTGCGTGTTATTAACTCTGAAATGTGTGAATATGTATTAAAAGGTTTTGAGGGTGACTAAAGGCCAAGATAGTGCAGTAGCATATTTGTGTTTCTTTTTACACAGCCAGCATGAACATTAAGGAATGAGAAAAAATTGATTTAGCCTCCTTCTTACAATGGGCTGAACCAGTTCAACATTTCTCAATGGCTTATGGCTCAAAATATAGCTTACTTTCACTTTGGGAAAATAGAAGCACAACCTGGATTTTCTTGTATGCTTTTGGTGCAGAAACAGTTCCCAAAGAACTATAACAGAAAAATGCGTGTTTTAAAGCTTTGTTAGGTATTCTAATTCAAATACTCTTTCTGACAGTCATTTCAGGTGCAAGACTGGTCAGCTCATGAGTACAGAAGTAGCCTTTATGCACACAACATAGACCTGTTGTAGTGAACTCCTTTTTATGCACTGAATGAATTGTCTTTTTTGGAGCCTTTTCAGACTTATTTTACTGGTATGGGTTCATAATGCCATACCAGTTAGATAAAGCAGTAGCATGGTGGTAGCCATCCACACTTCAAGTGCTAGAAAAGTTCTGTATTGGGCCAGCAGCACTTGAAGTGCAGATGATCAGGGCAGGGCAGACTGGATTGCCATGGTAATGCCTATGGCAACATTTGGCATGCACTCAGATCATGCCATGATGATCAGGATGCTGCATGCCATTACACAGCAACAATTGTGCTGCCATGCCCACTTGTTGCACTATACACAGAAGACTATATGGACACAGTGATCAGAATTAAGCCAGTTGCTCCTGGTAAGAATATTTATAGATCTGCTGCTCGATGGCTTTGGGGAGCTTGTGGCAACTTCTGAAGAATTGCTTTATCCTCTCTGTACAGATGGGCCAACCTAGTGAGGAGACTGGCAATCACTAAAAGGTCCTCAATCTCTACTACCTCCCATGTGAAGAATGAACCTGTAAGTTCTATGGTCTACTGCTCCCAAAAACTAAAATCAAGGACCTGAACTGCCTGATCCGTCTTACAATAGGAACGGACAAAAATTCTTGCCTTTTGTTACTATCACAAGACTATGAAGATGATGCGCAGTCTGCTATTTCCATCTGTTCTAACGTACTTGCTGTCCTAAACTCTATGGGCCTTTCCGCACATGCCACCGGAAAATGGATCAATAAGATCCATTTTACAGCGAAACATTTTCTCTGATCATCTGTCCCAAAGAGGGACAGATTCTCTGAGGGCCCATGCATCCAAACATGCGCAGAGTGGCAGTGGCAAGGCCAGATTGGAGAGGGTGCTGGTGCGGACACACCAGCACCCATCCCAATCTGGCCTCCGAAGGCCCTGCCCTGTCAAAGAGGGAGAGCGCATGCTCTCCCTGTTTGACAGCTGGGCCTGCCCTACGGCCTCCGCCATTGGCTCCTTTGGAGCCGGCATGGCAAGGCTTCGCTGGTTTCCCCTTCACCCGAGAAGGCACGATGGCACCTTCTCAAGTGAGAGGGAAGCCACAGCCACCACCACCCACCCTGGCCCGGCCCAGGTCGCATGCACGCGATCGCACTCCTCTCTGCAAGGCAGCTTCTGGCAGTGGGAGGCCCAGCGTCCATTGCGCGTGCATGCACTGCAGCCTCCCATAGGTCAGCCACTCTCACGAGAAGCCACCCGGCAGCGAGGAGGTAAGACAGCGATCACGAGCATGCAACCATGGGCAGGGTGGGTGGTGGCGGCTGTGGCTTCCCTCTCACTCGAGAAGGCACCATTGTGCCTTCTTGGGTGAAGGGAACCTGGCGAAGTGCTCTCCCTCTTTGACAGCTGAGCATGCGCCGGCTATCGGGCTTTTCCCCTGCTGTTGCAGAAGCGTTTGCTTCCGAAACTGTTTCAGGGGAAAAGCCAGATGTAAGACCTAATTTTTTAGGTCTTACATCTGGGTAGAATTTCGGTGGCAAAACCGCTTTAAGAAATTGGTCATGCGTGCCGAAATGTGGACACGGCGTCCTCAAAGGGGCTCGAATGTGGCCTCCAATGCAGATGCCACATCTTAATCTCTCCCCAAACAGGCTCTAATTCTGTTTTTAGAGCCTGTGCGGAAAGGTCCTAAGACCTAATTTTTCAGGTCTTACATCTGGGTAGGATTTCGGCAGCAAAACTGGTTTAAGAAAGTGGTCTAGCGCATCAAAATGTGGGCATGGCATCCTCAAAGGGATTCCAATGTGGCCTCCACTGTGGAAGCCACATCTTAAACCCTCCCCAAACAGGCTCTAATTGAGTTTTTAGAGCCTGTGCGGAAAGGCCCTATGTCTTTATTGCAAGAGGAACCTAGAGCAGCTGAGGGTTCACCTGCTCCTGCTCAGGCCAAGTCTCTTTATTGCAGGAGTAAGAAGCTGAATGTAGTATCTTATGCTGTGATAGCAATAGGAGGTTAGGGACCTTGCCTGGGTAATGGAAGTACTTTGGGGTCAACCCTGTGATTTTGGCCAAAGGAAATGGGGCACTGAGAGAAAGAGTAGCACTGTTTTAAAAAAATAGGTTTTGTTCACATGCTGCAAAAAAATAATAAATGGTTCAAAATCTTCTTAGAGACAATTCTCAACTCCAATCCATGTGTTGTAGACTTGAATGTTAATGGGAGGAAGGACAGTACTGGCATGTAAAGGATCCCACCTGTGAACCATCTGTAAGCTTACTCAAGGGTGCCTTCAAATGTGGTTGCAGCCTTAGATGTATTCAGTCTATCCATCCTTCTAGCCCTCCCTTCCTCCCAGTGAACCATGTTTTTAGTGAATGTTAGTTTCATCTGTAATTAGTCATCTTGGGCTGTGATAGATGTATTTTTTTTTCTTGCTGAAATTTGAGCTAGTATCAACTCTCTTCCACTGCTGGGCTTGGGGAACTATTATCATAATTCCTGGAGAATTATGAAATCAACTGTATTCCTGAATCCTCTGGAGAAGGTTTGGGCTGACATGGATGGTAGTCCATTGAGGATCCTTCTTCTTCAATAGCTGCACAGAAAAGACCATTTTAGATAGATAGATAGATAGATAGATAGATAGATAGATAGATAGATAGATAGATAGATAGATAGATAGATAGATAGATAGATAGATAGATAGATAGATAGATATTCTGTCCACCATTGAGGCAAAAACTGATGGCTGCACATGATGGCAGTGGCAACACATACTCATCACTAAAATCACAAGGCAACGCACTGGCAAGCAATAATGGCAGAGAGACAATATTCCACATTATAACTTTCTAGCGATATATCTGGCCGCTGTCTGGAGGCAACTTTTTTCCTGAATATTCATGCTTGCTTTACCTTTCATAATCAGTTGATCAGTTTCAGGTTGCATCTTTAGTAATGCCTATTCACTATATAAAATGCTTTTTGAAAGCATCTGAATTCATCAGCATTTCATAAGGACAACAATACAACAGAAAAGAGGCAATTTAACACCCACATATTACTTAGCAATTCCAGTAGTAATTAGTCTTTAGCAGCACCAGGGGTTCCTCAAGAAGTTTTCCTTTTCCTATTTATGGAAAGTGAGCTGTCTTGCTTTCTACAGCTGCCTACACACAACACGCAAAAGTTATCAAAGTCATGAATGTTTTGTCATATTGCTGCTATCTTTGTGAAAAGTTGGATTCCTCCTTTTGTTCTCTTTCTAAAAGCTTGCTTCTCTGATGCTGGTATTGATTCATAACTATAGAATGGCAGACACACCAAGAAGGAATTATGAATTCCAGCTTTGACAGTGACGTTTCCTGATGATCCCCTTCCCAAACTTAATAACTCACCTAGACAGATGCAGATTTTGCATTTCTCTGGAACTCAGGGTTAAAATGGCAGCTTGCCTACCCAGTGCCTTTTAGAAAAAGGCCTGAAGTAAGGCTTTCAGCCAGAAGTTTTTAACTTCCACCACTTCCTTTAGGAAAGCATGCCATGGCTACCAGAGTTCCATAGATCATTTGTTCCTAGTAGAAAGGAAACTTAGGGCTCATCTTCACTTCTGTAGTGTGGGCAGACCTTTAAAACACACACACGCACACATGAGATTTAATTAAATAAAAAAAACCTAAGCAAAATATGTTTCTTAAATACTGAAAAATGTTCAAAGATCTTATGAATAAACATCAGCCCAATGACTGAAAACCAGCACATGAAATTGTCAAAACAACTGAATTGCGACTAACAAGATAATATTTCGGAATCCAGTTCCCGGATGGCACTAGCACAGTGGTTCTCAACCTGGGGGTCAGGACCCCTTTGGGGGTCGAACTACCCTTTCAGAGGGGTCGCAACAAGTCTCCCACCGTCCTTTCTTCCCACCTCCCAGCTGCTCCGCCCCTGTGGTTGGGGGTCTCCACAACATGAGGAACTCCATTAAGGGGTCGCAGCATTAGGAAGGTTGAGAATCGCTGCTCTAGCAGAATACAATGGGTTATTCTCCCTGCAGTAGCCACAAAAGACTGATAGGAGGCACCCCTTCAAATCTATAAATAGGAACGTTAAACCACACTGCAGTAAGAAGCCTAGGGAAGTCAGTTTCCCAGCTCCTTCGTGGCACAGTTATGCTCAGATTGTAGAGAGAGGCCTCAGAAGCCTTTAGGCCAGCTACTTTAATATCCCATCCTAATAAAATATGGAAATTAGTCTGTCCATTTTAAATACTTTGTAATATCGATCTACTAGTGCCTCCCTCTTAATTATATGGACTGTAATGCCACCTATTCATTGTGATGTTGTGTTGGTCGACCATATTAGCCCTCTTAGTGAGGGCAGGAGCCACTCACCAGATTCTGTGCTGCCAGAAATGGTGATTATCAGGAAGAGGGCCTGTCTATGCTTCCCATGCCTGTCATGAATATACAAAGTGGCTGGCCTGGAGGATCTTGGCCTCAAATAAGAAGCAAATATCGCTTATTGAGCATTATGAATTAACTGCAGCACTTATAATGTCAATTCAGGGCTCATAATAATCACTAAGCAGCGAAAGTAAGCTGTCAAGCCACCAGTTGGTCTAGTGGTTAGGGAGCTGGATTCTTATCTGGCAATACCGGGTTCGATTCCACCCTCCCCCATGAAGCCAGCTGGGTGACCTTGGGCTAGTCACAGCTCTCTTCTGAGCCCTCACAGCCTCACAGGGTGTTCTGTTGTTTTTTTTTTGTTTTTTGTTTTTTTAAATTTTTTATTTGTTTTTTTAAATATATAACAACAAACATAAAAAACACATAACATAAAGCAAATATACACTTCTGAGGATCGCATAGTCCATACAGGTCCAGCAAGATTTATCCAGTACAGTCTAGAATGGAAAATCTGGAAAGAGCATCAATATTTTTTGTTTCAAAAATGTTACAGAGAAAGAGGAAGATGGTCGAAGTCTGGGATCGATTTGTGCCTGAATGATAAAAGGTGCCCATTTCCTAATGAATTGAGCTTCTTGTTCTAGGAGTTGCATCTTATACTGCTGCACTGTAATGAGTTCATTAATCAGTAACGACCATGTACGGCTGATCCAGTTATCTATATTTAATTGATCTGTAGATTTCCAATGGAGAGCAATCTCTGCTTTCGCAGTGGTGATCAGCGAGCGAATCAAATCCCTGTTATGATTTGGCACCCCTTGTTCTTTAAAGGAAAGTAGAAAGACTATAGCTGGCGATAATTGAACATTTCGAGAAACAATGGTACTTATCTTTGCCTGAACAGCTTCCCAAAACACTTTAACCTTAGGGCATTGCCACCATTGATGTATGTATGTACCTTTTTCTCCACACTTGTTCCAACACAGCGGGGAAAGCCTATTGTTAATCCTATTCAAAGCAACCGGGGTGTAGTACCATCGAAACAATGCTTTAACAGACAATTCCCTTTCTGCTTGGGACCTAAATGATGAGAACATCCTACTGGGAATTTTTAACCATTCTTCATTATCAATTTCTATTCCACAATCTGTTTTCCAGAGCCCTTTCACTGCCTGAAGCTCTCCCACATTGTGGGCTATCAACATTTTATACAGAGTGGAGGATATGCCTCTATCCCTTGCTTTATCATCCAAAATTAGTTGCTCAAAGGGGGTAAGGTCTCGTGTACCTCTTCCTTCATTCTCAAGTTTCAGAAAAAAGTTCCTTATTGCCATTGGGATAAGCCAGTTTT
The DNA here is from genome assembly GCA_023333525.1 of Aspidoscelis tigris stejnegeri. Lineage (NCBI taxonomy): Eukaryota > Metazoa > Chordata > Lepidosauria > Squamata > Teiidae > Aspidoscelis > Aspidoscelis tigris. Next base: position 62,404,030 of record JALMGA010000005.1, on the reverse strand, counting down.
TAGAGCTACCAATCATATTTCTTATCTCTCTTGAGGAATTAGAGGTGAAATGACCCTGGAAAAAATCTCTGATTGTGGTATAACCTTTCTCCTTTAAAGTTACCCAGATTGAATCTGGTATTTGTGGTGAAGCTTTCATTAAATCAGAGGGCAGAGACAAGGGTGAGGGGGGAGGGGCTAAGTGTTTTTGCCAGTACTTCCATGTAGTCAAGGTGGAATGAGTTAGTGGGTTAAGAACCTTGGCTTTTTTATAGTCCAGAGTATGGGCGATATAGCTTTGCATTGAATGGGGAAGTTCAGCCATCTCAATTTGAGCCCATAAAGGAGGAGAGGGCGACAATAGGGACAAGAATCTATGGAGCTGGCAAGAATCATTATACCAATATACTGATGGATACCCCCAACCTCCTTGTTGGGTGGGCCTCCAGAGGACTTGTTTTGAAAACCTTGGGCGTTTCCCTAAAAATATATATTGTTCAATTTTTTTAAACCAGCTTTTTGCTAATGTAGCAGGGATACTGATAGGGAGAGTACGAAAAAGATAATGATAAGCAGGCAAGATTTTCATTTTGACAGCAGCTATTCTACCCCCCAGGCTGAGATGTTTAGTCTTTTTCCATTTGGAGAGCTGTCGATTGGTATTATTTATGATTGGGACATAGTTATAATGCAAAATTTTATTAAAATTTTTAGTCAACCAAATTCCCAGATATTTCAATTTTTTATAGGCAATGGTTATACCATAGTCTTTACGTATGGTTTCTTGAATACGTGGGGGAGCATTTACAAAAAGAATTTCAGTTTTATCATAGTTTACTTTAAGCCCGGAGAATTCATAAAACCTATCCAATTCTAGCTTAAGCGCAGCCATTGTACCAATCGGGTCCTCTGTCAGTATCAAAAGGTCATCAGCAAAAAGGCTAAATTTTACCACGTGGGAATCAAATTTATATCCTCCAATATCTGGATTGTTTCTGATCCTTGAGGCTAATACTTCAATTGCAATTGAAAATAAAATGGGTGAAAGTGGACATCCTTGACGGGTTCCTCTAGCCAGTCTAAATGATGTAGAAGAGCAGTTGTTAATTCTAATCTTGGCCGAGGATTTTTCATAAATTGAGGACAAAAAGGAGATAAAAGTATCATTGAAATTCAGATGTTTCAGAGTTGCAATGAGGAAGGAATGAGAGAGTGAATCAAACGCTTTAAATAGGTCAAAAGAAATCAGAGCTAAAGGTTTCTTAGTCCTTTTTGCATGTACCAATGCATTTAAAGCTAGCCTGACCGGATCCACAATGGATCTTTTAGGCATGAAGCCATGCTGTTCCTCTCCTATTAATGTTGTAATAAAAGTGTTAATTCTCTTCGAGAGAATATGTGAAAGTAGCTTAAAATCAACATTAAGCAGGGAAATAGGTCTATATGAGGTGACATGCTCTGGCTCCTTTCCTTTTTTCAAGCAGGTTACTGTAAGGGACTCAGTCCATGTTTCTGGAACAGTCCCAGACTGAAGGACTGTATTAAATAAAGTTACTAGATGGGGACTCAGCGTAGAAGAAAAAGATTTATAAAATAATGAGGAAAATCCGTCGATACCTGGGGCCTTGTTGTTCTTCAAAAGTTTGATTGCACTTTCTACTTCGGCCAGTGAAATCTCTGCATCTAGCATTTCCTTTTGTTCAATATTAAGAGGGGTCAAAAAGGAGGATGATAGGTAGGAAATAAGAGAACCATGGGATCCAGGAGCATGGGGAAAAGGGGAGTATAGCTCTTTGTAGAATTGCAACATAATGTCCATAATTTGGGACTGGTCACAACACATTTGATTGGATCTATTTTTTAATCCATACACATGGTTTTTCATCCTCTTCCTTTTTAACATGGCTGCGAGAAATTTTGAATTCTTGTTCCCCTGCAAAAAAACTTTTTGTTTCAAAAGCATTTGGTTCTTAGCATCTGTCTCCGTTTCTAATATATTTAGTTCTTGGCGTTTACTTTGTAATTTATAATAGATTCTTTTGGAACCCTGTCTCCTATGCATTGTTTCCAATTCTTTGATTTCATTCAATAAAGATGTCCTGTTCCGTTCTGTTACCTTTTTCTGCCAGGAGCTTTCGGAAATACAGATACCTCGAATCACTGGTTTCATTGCCTCCCATACCACAGTGAAAGGCATAGTGGGTGTTATATTGAGATTGAAGTAATCTGTAAGACCTCTTTGAATTTTTTCTCTAGAGGAGTTCCAATTTATTAAAGAAGGGCTAAAACGCCAGAGTTTGGAGGATAAGTCTGGGGTATCAAAAGCAAAAATAGAGGAAACTAAAGAGTGATCAGAAAGAGGGCAGTACTGGATTTCAGAGAAAAGAAGAGAACTGGCTAAGGGTTTGCTTATCAATATATAATCTATACGAGAGTATGACTGATATTTTGGTGAAAAGAAAGTATATTCTCTACTATTTGGATTACAGAGGCGAAAAGCATCTAAAAAGTGGGGAGAAGAATAGAAAAGCTTTGTCAGCTGCTTTGAGTCCCCCTAAATGGGTGAGAAAAGTGGGGTAGAAAAGGCAACTCTTCTTCTTCTTCTTCTGGCCATGTGCATGTGTTGCCGACTGAATTCTTCCCCAATAAATAGGAGGGTCTGCAGCACCAATTTGCATGCTTTCCCCCAATTCAGTACATGCTATAATATACTTCTGACATTTTTTTCAAAAAATTGTAGCTGTCACTATCCCATTTCTGTATATTTTGGCTGCGTTCATCATTGCAAACCCAGTAAAGAAGAGTGAATAGACAAGGGGACTGCAAAACGGGCAATAATGGAAGGAGAAGGAGAGCTCACAGGATGCTGTTTTAAGCAGAGGCTCTGCTTTGTATCTCTCTGCAGCATCATTTCTTACATGTGTCTGACAATGTTCAGGACTGTATGCCCACTCCAGGGAGGCAGATGTGTCCTTTGCAAGGGTTTGACGGAGTGAAGAGCATTGTTTAGATGCACGACAAGGTTTCAGAATTATTCTTAAATTTCTTGCCTCAGTTTGCAAGCCAAAGATGAAAAAGAAGTATAAATATACAAGGGCAGAAGCCATGAGTTTCCCTTCAGAGAATAAGGATCTTCTATTGAAAATAAGAAAAGCAGAAAAGATGAACAGTAGTGTTTCCAAAGAGTACCATCACTGGCCAAAATTTGCGTGGGCAGCCTATATCAATCCAAAAGACTTATGTAAGGTATGCCTGTAGCTCTGTGAAGTGAAGCTGTGAAGTGGATCTCATGTTTGACCTAAAGGCTTTAATGCCTGAATTGGAATTTCATCCTTAATCAATATACCCTCTCCTCTTGCTCTACTGTTACTGCATACAGTTGGCTCCTGGTGACTATATTATTATTGTAGCACTACAGGCAGAAAAATCTCCTTCTCACTACTGAAGTTACACAACATCCTGTTTTATCTCCTTGCTTAAAGTACTAAATGGCACAGGTGGGAACCTTGTAATGGAACCTTGATACACTGCAATGAGCTAAGAGCACATGGGCATAATAACAGCATCTGTCTTCTCCAACTGTTGCAGGTGCCTGGAACAATGCCATCTGTTCAACATTGCTGATCCAGACAAACCCACACATGAGCTCCGAAGCCCACATGACCTTCAAGGCCTCAGAGTCACTGGGGTGGGGGTGGGGATTTCAGCAGCCCTTTTTGGAGCACCACTAAAATGTGTTTCTGGGAAGCCCCAAACACAAGGGGTGTGCCTTCTGTATGCCTTGATGTTCTGGACCAGAAGTCACTGGTCTGCCCATAGACCTGTTTAAACAGGTCTAATAGTAATCCGGATAAGTTCCTCCCTATCAGAATTACACTATCAGTGTGTATCAGTCTCTATCAGTATGGACAGAGAGTACCAGCACATGGTGGGGTCTCACAGATCCATACAAATGTACTGTGTGGACCAGTGAGACCCCACATTACAAATTAATGGTGAGATAGAAGTTTTGAACTGGCAGCAGATGTCCACAGATTTACAAAAGAAAGAAGCTGGAATGGGGGACTAAAAGAAAAATGACCATTTTTTTATGATCCCCTGTGGATCATGCTGGTTCTACTTGCACAAAAAACCTCTTATGTCTACTAGAATAAGCTTGTTGTTAGAATTCGCTACCCATAACTGAGGCACCTGGAAGTAGAAAAGCTCTGATAGGAGGCATAACAGTGTGCTGACCCCCACCCAACTAACCATAACTGCCTTCATGTTGCAGCAGAAAATGGAGCAGGACAGGGGATTACAAGTTTCCATCACCATACTCCGCCAATCCTGTGATTTTCTTTTCTCCCTTCCAACCTAAGCCATGAAACTTGAGCTCCTGCAAAGCTCATTAACTTCTGACAGCTCATCCATCTTGCTGTCTTTTGCTGGCTATTTCTGTTGTGATAATAAGCCAACCACTGAAAAGCTGAGGCGACAAACAGAGCAAGAGCTTACTAGAGAATAAAACAACGTAATTTTATTTATTTATTTATTTATATTTATATTTATATCCCGCCCCATACCCAAGGGTCTCTGGGCGGCTCACAACATTTAAAAACAAACATATCAAAAACTATATCAATCCTAAAACCAGTACAAAGTCTAAAAATACAGCAATAAAAAAATACAAAAACAGGTTTAAAACAGCAGTGTTTACAATGGGGGAAGCGTAGGGAACATTTAACCAAAGGCCTGAGTAAAGAGGTATGTCTTCACCGCCTTCCTAAACAAAAACAGAGAAGGGGCCTGATGCACCTCAATGGGGAGACCATTCCACAGCCTGGGGGCCACTACCGAGAAGGCCCTCTCCCAGGTGCCCACCCGCCTAGCTGCTGAAGGCGGTGGGATAACCAGGAGGGCCTCCCCTCCAGATCTTAAGACGCGGGCAGGTCGATATGGGAGAAGGCGCTCCTTTAGATATCTGGGGCCCAAGTCATTTAGGGCCTTATAAGTCAGAGTTAACGCCTTGAATTGGGCCCGGTAGTAATAGCTACTGGCAGTCACTCAAATGAATATAAGAGACGTGTGAATGGACATGATGCACATGGCTCAGAAAAGACAGGGATAACCTTTTCATATCTTTAGAAATGTGTAATGAGAAGCCTTCCACTTCCAAATGTAGCCATTTTTGCCAGTTGGATGGGAAGCTACCTGACATGGCAGAAGTACTAGGAGCAATTCAACCAATACTGTTGGAAACCGAGGAATGGAGACAGGAAAACTGAGAGTAGATCCTGTCTTACATCAGTACTACCATTGCCAGTTGGAGAGTTCATAGGGAGGATGAAAAGAATGCTTTTTTTTTTTTTGGTTGCATGATTAATGCATTGGATTGACCATCAGGTAAATTCCACCATGCCAGCCTGCCAGGATTAGTAATTCCAGGAATCATGATGCAAATCTTATGTTGAGGAAGGTGACGTGTATGTGTCTGGGCACAAGATATAGACATTTAAAGCTATAAATTCTTCTGGTTTCCAGAAGAGTGTCTCTAGCTAGGGATGTGCCAGTTTCCCACCCATCTTTCGTCTCAGGTACTTGCTCTCCCACAGACATCAATGTATGAAATGATTTAGGCATCCTGTGTATATTTTGCCACTGGGGTTGTTATGTTTACTGCCATCTGCTGAAACCACTGCTTTCCATGGATGGGCAGGTGAAATCACTCGACCCATTTGTTTCTATGAGACAAATCTAAATGAAACTTCAAGCAGGCGAGACCAGAGAGAGAAGCTGATACTTGCAGCTCTACTTCTGAGTTGGTGATCTGGAGAGTGCCCAACTTGGCATCCACAGGTAGGAAGGGTATCTCATGTGATGTCTCTGTTCAACAGACAATACTTTGGAGATCAGCTGATAAAATGAAGGAACCTCAGGTCTAAACACTGACAGAACTTCTGGAAATGCATCCTGGAGCTTGGGGACTTCTAGCTTGTAGAAACCACTTAGGGTTCAGGAGTCTAAGTGGTTGGAGAATTGGAGTGGTCAAAGAGGGAGTTGGAAGTGAGATGTTGATCTCTGTACCCCTTCTGCCAAATTTTTCAGGCGAGATAAACCCATAGAAAATGTAACTACTGACCAGAAATCATGTGTTTCCAAAGCCATCCCTAAGGTTAACAGTTAAAAGAGAGACTTCAGCATTTGTGCTGAGTACATGGCAGCAGCCACCCAAGCCAGATATTTGAGAAATAAGTCAGGAGATCACCTTTAATGACACCCCTCCTAACCATGCGCAGATAACAAAGATGTAAGTAACTTTGGCTTTACTAAAATAAGATGGTGGTGACCTCAGCTGGAGTCAAGTTTATTCCCACCTTGGCCAGGTGGATACTAGTAGCATTTGAACAGGAGAAGGAAAGGGTTTTTTGTCAAGATTATCACTCCTCTGGAGTATTGGAGCAGGGAGTTTACTGAACAGCAGCGTGCTTTTCTGATTGTGTTTGTGCTGTCCAGTTGTTAAAGTGAGAAAATAGCCTACTTGAGGATAGGGTGTGGACCAATATATGAAGGTGTTTGAAATTTGATCGAATCTGCCTGAAATTCAACATTCAAATTTGAATTGAATGTCCATAAAATTGAATTTAAAAATTCAAATGAATTTCAAATTTCAGATCTACTCATTCAAATTATCTGGCATTTGCATGGGTATGGGTTCGTACATGATGCATACTTCCAGATATGCATCTTTCCCGCAACTGTACACATTTGTACAGATCTGTACGGGACAAAAATGGGTTGCATACAGGATACCCATGAGATGCATATGGATGTGTGCAGGATGTATAACAATGCATATGTGCACATACGAATGACATCCTGCCTGTTTCTCCAGCCCGGAGATGGTACCTAAGTGTCCATTCTACAACAATCTTATGGTGCTACCAACCAGGTCTTTTCTTACTTCTTATTGTTAAAATTGCTATCTCTGATTTATCTGTGGCATAGTTATGTTGAGGTGAAGATGATGAGCATATTCAAAAAATGTATTTGCCCTCAAGCATTGTTCCAAAAAATGAACTGTGACACTCTCTGTGTAAAGGGTTAACTTTATGGCAGAAAAAGTTATGATTTTCTTTGTGAGTAAAGAATGGTTCACCTACACTAATTGGACATGCTGAATTTCAAGAGATTCGCAAAGGTCAGACAGGAAAATGTAACCTCTCATACCTGAAAAGAAATGCTGTTCGGCCTGACCAAGTGGTCATCCGGTTAAAAAAGGAACTGGAACAGCTATATTTGATTTGCTTGTTAGAATATTCTACAAGGTATGTAAAATAAACTTACATTTCTTTGGAAGTTTTATGTAAAGACAGAACTTTATGCAACAAGCCATAAATGCGTACCTGGGAAAGGGCACATGGCTCATTTATTGCCAGGGATATCTTTACTTTTGTGTAAGAGTTTGATTAAGGGGAACTCTAGATTAAATTTTAATAAATGACTGTGGATTCGGTGAGGATTTGATGAGGTCATATAGATGGTGCTGAAAATCTATGCACGTATTGCTCAGTTAACTGAAGGTCAAGAAAGATTTATTTCCTTCCATCTATACAAGGGTGAGTGATGGATCAAATCACTCTGTACAAAGAAAGCAAAACTTTTTATAGATATCCCACTGCATGACTTCCACATCACTTCCCCAGTCCATGGGTTGCCACTGTCTACTCTTGCCTTCATATTTTTTTTTATTTGAAAATAAAATGATTGAAAATATATATTTTTTTGAAAATAACATTGCACTTACCAAGCTGGTATTAGCCAGAGTAGTAGTAGTAGTAGTAGTAGTAGTAGTAGTAGTAGTAGTAGTAGTAGTAGTAGTAGTAGTAGTAGTAGTAGTAGTAGTAGTAGTAGTAGTAGTGGTGGTGGTGGTGGTGGTGGTGGTGGTGGTGGTGGTGGTGTACGGACACATAGTACAACTTTGCATTTTAAAAAGGGGGGAGGAAGAAAAAGCTTGAAGTGTATTTGCTACTAACAGCTTTCTTGCAGAAGCTGAATATGATGGAAAGGGTCCGAGGGTGGTAAGGAGACGAGCGCTGGAGAATTAAGGATATGCATGAATGTTCTAAACATTTGAAATTTCATCAAATTTGTGATTAAATGTGGACATTCAAATTAGAATAGAATGTTTACACATTCAAATTTAAACATTCGAACGGATTTTGGGAATGTTTTGAATGTTCGTTCGAATGAATTGAAACATGTACAGATAAGTATGTATTACATACGTATCTGTACGAATCTCATATGAGATAAAACGGGATGTGTACAAAATGCGTACAGATACGCATAACATATACGAATGTAGTCAACATTTGTATCTTCAGATTCAAGTCTAACATTCAAATGAATAAATTTGAATGTATTAGGTACAAATCAGAGTTTGTTGCATTCTGATTCTAAACATTTGAATCAAATCAAATGTTTGGATATTTGATTTGATTTGAATTTGAATGCAAAAAAAAAAAATTTGTGCACATCCCTGTGGCAAAAAAACATAGAAAAATGAGGAAACCACTCTGGGCATTGTGGGTTTCAGAGTTTCTAACTACTCTCAGGCTTTCAGACAAACCCAGAGGCAAGCAGGCTATCAGTGTGGACAGCAAAGAGGGATTGTTCTACAGTAGAGCAATCCCCCAATCTGGTATTTTCCAAATGTTTGGGTTGTAACTCATCTGGAGGGCTTCAGATGATCAAATATTTGATTGCTTCTCCCTGTAGTTTATTGGTGAAATATTGTAGAATGTCTATCACTACTCTTTATTCCAGTTCAGTATCTTATTGTCTTTTCAGTAAACATGATGATTATGAATTATGATTTTTTTTTTCAGTCTCCTGTTCATATTTTTTATTTTGAGGTGATACTGTCTTAATGTTTCTAGTGCACATATTCATCATCATCATCATCAATCATTATCATTAATTTGCATTTTTATCCCACCCTATAACTGAAGGTCTCAGGATGGGTAACAACATTTAAAATCAGATATAGATATATATTAAATTAATAACAGTGTCTGAAAGTGGGAAGATAAAGTGTATCCCCATTTAACCAAAGGCCAGGGCAAAGAGGTGTGTCTTCACTGCCTTCCTAAATAAGCACAGTGAAGGTGCCTGACATACCTGAGGGGCAGACTATTCCATAATCTAGGGGCCATCACTGAGAAGGCTCTCTCCTGGGTGCCCATCCCTTTCATTACTGAAAGTGGTGGTATAATCAGGAGCACCTCCCCTCCAGATCATAAGGCACAGGCAGGTTGGTATGGAAGAAGGCATTCTTTTGGATATTTGGGGCTCAAGTCATTTAGGGCCTTAAAATTTAAAGTTAACACCTTGAATTGGACTCGGCAGCAAATTGGCAGCCAGTACAATTCTAAGATAGGCATGGTGTGCGTTCAACCTGCTGTCCTGCTCAGCAGTCCAGCACCTGCATTCAGCTGCAGCTTCTGAACTGCTTTCAAGAGCAGCCCCATGTAGGATACATTACAATAGTCCAGCTGGAGGTTACCAGAGCGTGGGGGACTGTGGCCAAGCCATCTCATATTAATCTTGGATGGGAAAGGATGAGATGCAGATTTTAAAAGCAAGCACCTCTCAGTTCAGCACCTGCAGAAGACAATTCCTCGCTCAATCTCGTCTGTTATTTATTTATTGCTAGACCACTATCTGATATTGCTCATAGCAAGAATACAATTTGGAAAGTAGCCGTATATCATGAATAAAGCTGACTCCCTTGTGTTAAGTACTACTTGAATATACACTATATTCACTCCCTTATAATTTAAAATTACAGCTATAGTTGCATTCAGCCCCTTTTCCCCAAAGTCTGTAACACTTCCTCCCTTCATTTTCTTGGACACCTTGTGAATATAACAGTGGCTATAGAGATAGCATGGCCCCTTAGAGATATTGCACATAAGACAACATTCACGTCAGCTGTCTAACTTGCATGAGGCAATATCTCTGAAGACGGATGGTGTGATCAAAGAGTTGCTGAACAATCTGACAAGTAAAGGCACAAGAGCATTTTAACTGTAACTTACAAGTCCCAAAAGCTTACCAGCTGCCCCAACTGATAGCATCATCCCCAGAAACTGGTGAGCATAATTTATCTCAGTACAGGTAGTACTTCTAGCTGTCCTCCTTGAAAAAAAAGTCATATATTTCTCTATAAAGTTCAACAAAACATAGAAAATCAAATTCTTGGGATCTCTTATGTAGGGAGGGACATTTGAAGTGATAGAACCCCCATTATCCCTGCACAGCAAAGCAGTAAAGACAAGAACCAGTGGATGCCCCTTAGCTGAAAAGTTACCTGAGGGACAAAATGTAAAATTAGGGCTGCCTTCACAGTGTACTGAAGCCAGCTCACAGGTGCTTTGAAGATGGAACTGTTAGATATCAGTTTGTTCATCCCACATCTAATTCATACTAAAGATTTTTAAAAAATGGACTTCCAAAGCACAAAATTAAAAACAGTTTTAAACAATTTTCTAATGCACAGAACCCAGAAGAAGGAAAAATGCCTCTTCTTCCAAAGGCAAGATAAAGAGATGTATCTTCACCATTTACTGGACAGTGTAGAGTGATGGCTCTTGATCAAGGGTGGTTATTCCACAATTGGGGCTATTATTGAGAAGACCCTCACATGGGTTTCCACTCCTTTGACATCTGAAAGTGATGGGATTGCCAAGAGGGCCTCTCCAGCAAATCTTAAACCACAGGACTCTTTTATTTAGATATTTGAGTCCCAAGTAATTTAAGCCTGTACAAATCCTAATTAAGACCTTGAACTGGGCAAAGTAGCAAACTTGCAGTTCCTTTAAGATCAATTTGCTATTGGGCTGGTCAGTAGTGTCCATCAGCCAGTCACCTATCCAGGTAAGATGACTGGAGTTGCATTCCATCAGGCCGAGTCGTTTTCCCTGAAACCTGTACCTGAGATGGCTAGCATACAACCTGAATGAAACAACTTGCACAAATTGTGTAAACATTTGAGGCACAACATGCCCTCTTTCCCACAAGCACTATACAGTTTAGTACTAGCTAACTAAACTTTTTGGCTTTTTTCTGGGCCAAAAGTACAACTAAGTGGCCACGAGTGGTGACTGAGGCTTGTCTTTCAGCTTGTCTGTTACCTACAGGAAAAGAGAGAAGAGAAAATTAGTCACAAATTTCTAATGGTAGATTGGGAGAGAGTTGTCAGCTCAAAAGGAGCTACAGGTTAGGCAATTGCCACCACCCAAATAATCTAATTTTCCCCATTCCTGAAACCAGAATAAGTGACAACTACTAGTCCCCAAGAATATCTGTAAGCATTTTCAGATCTGCAGGTAGAAATCTGCTCCAATAAACAAGGGCTTAGGCTGGCAGGGGAAACCGATCAACTTACAAGACTCAAGCAAGAGGTCACTATGGAATCTTCCTAAATTCAGCATCAACTCCCCATTGTTGTCATCCTGGCATATCACTGGGTATCCCCACTGAGTTGCAGGGAACACAATAGGTTCATCCTTAGAGTCAGATCTTAGAGTCAGGGCCTCCAGCAAAATAAACTCCATCGAGGCCGAATCAACCAGTATGTACTAATTCATTTGCCCACCTGTCTTGGAGCAGTCTAACAATCCCAGTCCACTCTGTTCCAGGATAAGAGATGTGGTGCTGTCTGCATTGCAAGGGGCGGGACACAACATCTTTTCTGGGCTCAGTTTGACAGCAATGCAAATATGCCATAACTGTTCTGGTCCACACAACTGACTTCCTTTTCAAGACACCACCAATCCCTACCAGCAACTAGCTCAGGCCCCATCAGGATGAAGAGAACTGTCTTTGAGGTAGGATGCTTATATCTGTGCTTGGATTGCATAAGATTTGAAGAAGGGGCTGAAGCATTTTTGTTGTTTCATACCAGGTGCAGAAGAACTGAAGACAAGAACAAAGCTTGGGACAGTCATAGACCTCTTCAAATAGTCAACAGTGAATCTGGGATAGGGATCTCTTGTGATGATCCCCATGCATTAGTTCACTGCAGAGAACATGGAGTGCTTGTTCCAGGATAACAAAAAAGCACAGAAAGGACCTTAGATAAAAACTACTTAGGGAACATTTTTGAGACATCTAGGGGTAAACCAGTTATTCAAAAAGCTTAATGTGAAAGACTGAATGCAGGCAATGACTCAAGTCTATGATGTTGCAATACTAACCCAAGAATAAACACCACTAAATTCCATGGAGCTTGCGCCTAATTATTCCAAATGTATATTAAATAAACCAGTTTTTCCTTGAAAACTTTTTATGCTGCTTTTCAAATGCTCACTCTGATAAGTTTTTTCTGTAAGCTGTACTGTAATGAGTAGGAGAAGAAGAAGCTACAATCTTCTACCTCCGCTATGGAAATATTTTTAATGTCTAGTACCAGAATTAGTTAATTAGCTTTAAAATCTACCAACAAATACCAAGTGAAAACATTAGCATTTAGCAAATGTCCAAAACAACTTAAGACTCTCCTAATTGCCCTCTCTCTTTGCCCTGTGTCCCATTAATTATTTTATCTTTTCAACTTTCTACCCAGCACATTAGCACAACTCCCCTTGACTGAACTCAATTGATTTTCTTGATAACCCTAAAGTTTGGAGTCAGAAAACATATTGATCATGGCTGGATTGAAAATCCCACTTTATAATGATTTTCTGCCACCAGATTTTCCTCACCATCATTCCAAGTTGCGATTCGTCTGCCAAAATTTAAGTAAATTTTATCTATTCCCAATGCAGGCACTGTTATTGTTTTAGCTAACTTATTTTATCTGTTTTTATAATAATTTTACTGTAAGCTGCCCTGAGACCTTCAGGTTTAGGGCAGAATAGAAATAATAGAAACATAAATTAGGAATAAATAAATAAATACATAATCAGAGAGAAGGCATCTTTCCAAGAAATAATTCATATTTCCGGTATCATGACAGAAAGCAAATACATTGTGCGGCTGAAGATGTTTCTAGCCACATGTTCTAAGCTGCATTCTAGCATTCTGGTCTTTTCAGAACATTGCTCCTATATATTTTGTGCATTAAAATTATTTCTATTTCACTAGTCTGCCCAAAGAAACAGCTTCCAAATTCAGTCTCCCAGTCGATTTACACATCCCTAAATGAAATAAGTGTAATAGCATTCCATACTCTCATTTTCTATGTAATAGCTTTCTCCAAGGAAATGGACAGGTTTTGAATTTATATTGGTAATGAAGTGCTATTTCTCGACAAATGTTTCAGTGAGGTTCTTTTTGTTGTTCTTTTCCTATATATTTAATGTCTTTTTTCCCCAGGTCACTAAAAAAGGAGATAATTAATTCCCTTCCACATTAGAAGATAGAATGACTTTGTCCTTGCATTCGAAATTGCATATCTAAATGACACACAAATCTGAAGTTTCCTCAAAGTTATTTAAAGGTGCCTCTTCCAAATAGTCCCCAAATTACTGTGTTCATGAAAGATGTACTCAGAAGCCACCTACGGTGGAAAACCCAGGTGGTAGAATGAAGACCTTTGTCTCCAATAGAACCAGTGATGTTCATTGGGGTTTCCCCACCCCCCCCAGTAAATACTGCCTGGAGGCACATTTGGAAAAAAGTGCTTATGATGCAGCTCTTTGCTGTTTTCTTCTGATGATAAATGGCAAGGTGGAAGGGTAGTGCCAAAATCTGCACAAAATTTCTTTGGTCAAATGCAACAGGAAAAGAAGGAAATACTAATTTCATGCAGGTGCTTCTATAAAACCCTCATTTAGAGAGTCATAAAGTTTCTTGAGCTATTTTGCTATCCTATTGAAATGTGACACCCTTATTCTGAAATGACACTAGATTTGCTTGGATACATGATAAATTATATTACTCTAGTCCATCATATCTAAGAAAAGGACTGAGTATGCAACTTGCTTTCTTCTCAGTTTTCTGCAGTTCACAAGAACTGCAAATTCATGAAAGTACCCCATGCCAAAAACCCACAGTCAGTGCTGCATAAAAGTCAGTTAGCAACTTTATACCCCATTTTTAAAATAACAGGTGATTAAAAGAAAAGATAACCACAGTTCTAGAATGAGTACTACCAAAAGGGAGCCTCTGTTCACAGATAACACCAAATCCGTATAGTATCTAAGGCTGTGCTTATGCTTTAGGTCCTCACTTCCAATCCAACCCTTCAGTCTGCATTTGCCAAGTTCATGCTGATTGCAGAGCTTCCCGTCCATATTACAAACTGTCCCCATGCTCAGCATGCAAAGATGAGGCTTTTTCATCTCCTCCCTCTCCTACAGAATCATTGATCATTTCCCCAGATGCTGAAACAATATAGCCCACCCTCAACCTCCTACCAGACCCCCCTTCAACTTTCTGTACATATGTATCTCAGAGCTAGAGGCAAGTGATATTTTTTAAAAATAATTTATTAAAGAATTTTCATTAATAATCTAAAAAAACAGAACACCATAGGGCATTGACATCTAATAGTGTCCATCCATCTTCTTAGTGTTTTTCGGTGACTTCCTTGTTTTTCAAACATCTTCTCATCAATTTTTCTTCTTCGTCTGCACTCTATATTTCTTTCTAATTTTTGGCTAACCTTATAAACTTCACCAAACCAATTTTCATTAACCACCTTCTTCAAACATAATTATTACAAAAACATCATTCTTTTATCCTCCTTTTTTCTGTTATGTTAACATTTCCTAAACAATAATCTATACTATTCACGTAATAAATTTGTATTTTTAACCTCATTACTAGTTAATAAACCCTCTTTGCTATATTTCTACACAAGGCAAAATCTAGCCCTTAATTACTATTATATTAGCATTTACTATAATCTATTCCAGTGTGGTTCCCAAAGTTGTCTGGGCTATGACCCATCTAATATAAGTTTACCAACTCGGGACCCACCTCTAGGAAATTTATCCATTACCAATATGAATAAAGGACTTTTCAAATAACAAACAAAGTTTTGATACAATTTTTTATTACTTAATTAAATAATTACATCAAAAAAGTTATTTCAAATACGGTTAAATTTCCTAGAGGTGGGTCCCGACCCACAGTTTGGGAAACCCTGATCTATTCTATTCACTTAACAATACTTCTATTATTACCTTATTAATATTAAGCAACTTATACCTTCACTAATTTTCTTCTACACTAACAGTATCCAATCCTAAATTCACTAATTGCCTTAATCTTCATTATGCTTTTACAATTTGTTTTGATTATAATAAAGATTCTATCTTTAAAAATCAATTCTTATTCTTTTCTAATCAATATTCATTCCCTTATTTAGCCTTATTCTATTGGTAACATTCTATCACCATACCAGTTTTGCTTTTCTTAATATTGTCAATATTTTTTTTTACAAATGTCCCCCTCCTTACTTCAAAAGTTCTCATAGTTTTGTAATGTAATACCAATTACAAAAATGTCCTTGCAGTCAAACTTCATGGGATTCAATATTTCTTTCATAGATAATAATCTTGTTTCCTTTTCTCCACACTGAAAGCTTATAGTCTTTGCATGATGATTTTTTACTTTCTCTTCCAGCTTACTCCTTCATTTCCTTGGCTGTAAATCTTTCTTCAAGTGAGATCCTCGTTGCTTTGCCTTCTCTCGGCTCTTGCTCTCAACTGGCTGACAGAGTTCAGATTTTTCTTTCGGCTTTTTACTTCATTTCTTTAACTGGCATCTCTTCCTGTCTGCAGGACTCTCCTTTTTCTCCTTAATCTCTGTCTGCTTCTCTTCATTTCCTAGTTCTTTTTAAAATTTCATCAGGATTAAATATCCCATTGTTCATTTTGGCCAATTGCCTCTGCATTTCAACAAGTTTAGATTCTATTCTGATGAGGAAATTTAGCATTTCCCGTTTGCTTGGCATCTTGCTAGGACTTCCAAGACTATGATCTGATGTTAGTTCCTTGTTGGAATCTTTCCAGACATAAGATTTATTTCTCAACACATTTATCTTCATCTCTCCTGCTTAACAGCTTAAAGGATAGATTTCTTGTGTTCCTTAACTCTTTTTTCTCTTTATGGCTCTGGATTATTGCAATAAAATTTTTGGCTGCCTGCCAATGTTCTGAGTGGAATCTTCTTATCTTTAAATATTATCTAAACTTCAATTTGTTTCCTTAATTCATTAAAAGTATTAAAAGGAGGAATGGACAGACTTAATTGACCTTCTCCAGCTTTGAGTTGATGGAATTGTTCTCCAGCCTTCAACAAGGAAATAACTTCTTGCTGTTGGAGACCTGCAATTAAATAGTTCGTTAAGAAGAATCTCTTCAGTTCCCTGTTATCTCAGGGAGATAAATCAACCAGAGGGGGTACCCCAGTTCTCCCCTCTGGGACAAAAACAACTGGAATGTCTGCTGAGCTCTTGGTCAAAGCAGTTTCAGTCCACCATGTCCTCAACCGGAAGTCAAGGCAAGTCATATTTTGCACATGCAAGGCACGCAAAAGCTGTAGCCCTGCACATAAATTTATTTTTAAAATGTAAAAAAGAAACAGGGAAAGATGGCAGAAGCATGAATGTCCAAAAAAGCAAGACGATAAGAGCATGGTAAATCCTCCCTTCTCCACCCTCAAAGCTGATCAGTCAGGAAATCAGTAATGCCTACTCTGCCCACAGCCAACAGTCCATTTCCACAGACAGACCATTGGGGGGGAAAACATGGACTCTGACTTTTTGTTTTGCAGGATGCTCCTGATACACTGAAAAATTGAAGTGTAAATGCAGCCTAAGTATAGCACAATTTGATCTTCCCATTTTCACTTAATGGCTGACCAAATTCAACCATCCCTCACATTACATGAACCTGCATAATGCAGATCATCCTGAACTGTACAGATTACAGGCAACAGCAGGAAGCTGACTGATAGGGTTTTTCCCACTAGTACTAAGTGCCCATTAAGGACCGATTAGGCTCAGAGCAGGAAGACCCCATTTCCACTGCAGACCCCATTAGAGCCACATTTGTTTCCACCAGTTCTAGGGAAATCTGGAATGAATGAATCCTTCAGGACCTATAATCCAGATTTCCTGTAGACCCCATTAAAGGGGTCTACAATGGGGTCTTCAGGCATCAAATCTGGATTATTTGGAGCACATTTCCACCACGATTGGGCAATGGGGTCTAGGGGGTCTCCAGGGTCTACGCACCAAAACTCCAAAGCCTATGCACAATCTCCGAAGCTGGCTCCGAAGAATAGCACAGGCACTGAAGAGTAACCCACGGAAGAGCAATGCCAATCCTATGCCAAGGCTCTGAAGAATCTTTGGAGTTTGCAGCAGATCACTCTAGAGAATTTCCGGAGCTTATGACAAAGCTCCATCTTCAAAGAATCTATGGAGCGTCTATGGAGATTGCACCCCCTGTCCCCCCAAAAATCTGGGGTGATGGGTGGGCCCCATGTGGGTCGATCCGGATTTGCCACATGGGTGCTCTGGCGTTTCCACTGGGAGCAGGCTAGCAAGCCATTGCTATTGGTGCTGCACCGCCCGTGGGGACACATCAGGTACTTCCCTTAATCTGGAACTACTAGATCCAGATTAGTTGAAGGACCCATTCCTTAGTTCCGGATCATCTTAGATCCAGATTAAGGGAGGTCAGTGGAAAAAAACCTATAGAGAAACTTGCAATTGCACTGCTCCTCCTCAGCACAATTTATATAACATGGTTGTGGGAATTCAGTACACATAAAAACTACTACTGCTCATCTACAGAGACATTACTGATTGTCCTTACCCTGGAAAGCACTTTCTGTTACTCAGCATGAGCAACTGGGTCTTCCATTAACAGCATCTAAATCTGCTCCAAACAAACATGTTTGAACAAGGCTATAATAACAGAAGCTAAGACAGATCATGTGTGATTAATTTTAGCTGCAAAACCACTGATGAAAAAGTCCTAGCAACTTTCATTTCTTTCCCACTTTTTGGTGAATTCTGTCCAGTCAAAAATGAATGTGGCTTCTCTGGGTAGCTGTGTTCCTTTCTTTTCATTTATTTCCCTCTCTCTACCCGCCCCCCCCCCCCCCCCGGTTTGCCTGACTCATACCAGCTAGTAGGTACAGAACAATGACAACATTCCAGTTTTTTTCCACTGCCTACACAGATCTTCTCATACCTTCTTCTCAGGCTTCTTACCACAGGTACTTGGTAAAACAAAAACAAACACTTGTTATCACCTTCAGAATATACACCTCTGGTGCACTGAGTGGAAAGATTTCATAATCACAAGTGGCACTCAAGAAGCTCCTATTTTTGCAGTCTTCTTGTGCTGTAGTTGGGATATTTGCTCGGTAACTCTAAGAAACCACACTGCCTTTTTCCACTGCTGCAACACTACAAAATATCATGTGAAATTTAGTCCTGGGTACATACTGAACTTTCACCGGACAGATTCTTTGCACTCAGACCAAGTGCAGATGCCTGTAGTACATGTTGTAAACACAATGGATTGCTTTACTAGGAGGCATCACTCCCCTGAGTAGATTGGTACATCTTTACAGGATATGGTGGAATATTGCGCCTAAGTGGTGCATATCCTGCTCCACCACTAGACAACTTCTAAACAGTCCATACCAGCAGTCTACTCCAGCATAACAGTGCATGTATAATGTGTGGACATCATGTGTCTGTGTGCTGATATACAACACTATGGCCCTGGCCACACCTGGTTCATAATTCAAACTGAGGTCATACCTGATTTGTTCACATCTAGGTCATCCTCAGGCTGCCTTCTCTTTGGGCTGCATCGCTCACAGCTTTCTCAGTGATCGACCTGAGCCTTCTCCAGGAAGTCTTGGCTCTCTACCCCTTTTGCTGTGTTAAACCTATCTCCTTTCATTGTGTCACTCAAAGGAGGTGAGGATGTGTGTTTGTGGTTCTTTTCTAAGCCTTCTGCCCCACCTCTATGCCCCTCTTCCTTTTTAATGTGCTTTTCATCTCCGTGTGATTAATTTTTAAAATAATAATAAATTTGCAGAAACATGCTAGATAGAGGATTCATACACATAAACTGAGGAGATAAAGGAAGGTACCTCGTGAATTTCACATATGCTGCCCTCCCTAAGACATTGGCCAAAAGGAAAGACTGGACCCTACCCTCCACAGCACGGATCAGACTCCTTTAACCTCTCCCTCCTGCTTACACTGAGGAAGAGAAGACGACCTGGCATGCCAGAACAGGCTGAGTCCTCTGGAAAAGAGGACTCTGGTTAGAATGATTTAATGGGGGTAGGCTGGTTTGGAAAATGTGAGTAACTTATTCACTGCTCTGTCCTTTAACAAGTTTGTGAATTTATCCATTTCAGCCATTTTGCTCAATTTAACTATCCATTCCTCCTCTGTAGGTAATTCTTCTTCCTTCCATTTCTGTGCATATAACACTCTGGCTGTGGTCACCATATATAGTATCAAAGTCTTTATGCTATTTATACTATCATCTACTATTCCCAACAAAAACAATTCTGGTATCGTCATATTACTGTTCAAGATTTGTCTCATCAAGTTACCTATTGTCGCCCAGTACTTTCTTGCTTTTTCACATGTCCACCTCATATGGTAAAAAGTACCCTCTACTTTTTTCCATTTCCAACAGCTCATCGACATATTTTGACACATTTTACCCAGCTTCTGTGGTGTTAAATACCATCTATACATCATCTCATATATATTTTCTTTCAATGACATGCAGGCTGTAAATTCCAAATCTTTTACCCACAATTTCTCCCATTGATCCATTTATATAAGTGGATAAGTTTCTGGAAGACTGGAGACCCCACCCTTACTGAATTTCTACAGTACTTGGAGGTGATGACAGAGGATTTTGGCTGACACGTATGGAAAAGACTAAAAGGCATATATGACGAGCATAGAACTAATTCATTATAAGAAGAAGAGTCAGAAGAATGGAGGAAGTCACATATACAATTGTTAAAGTATTGTAACAATGAGATGTGGAGAATATTCTTGTTGTAATGATTGGAAAATTAAAAAATAAAAAACAAAATAATGTAAGTAACACAATCTGAAGATGACCAGGGCCCTGGTGTCATTTCAGTTGGGCACACAAGAGCTGGTACTGTACTTCATCACTGGATTGAAAGCTTAAAATCAATTTTGAGACAGATGCTAACTTCTTTTCATACTTGCTGGTTTCTCTGGGGAATTATCTCAGCACGATCATCTCTTTGAAAAGCGTAATGTTATTTTTTGGGAAGGGGGGTGCTATGTAAATAAAGGTTAAAAAGAGACAAGACTTGCAAACAAAAACATTCTTTTTTTAAACAAGGCTTGTTCCATACATTTGCTTCAACACAACATTTTGAATTTCCAAATACTGCTAGCTGAAGTTCCAAAACTGCTGTTTTGTTTTCAAACTTTAAATTGCATTTAGGCTTTCTTTAAAAATTTAGAGAGCTACGTGCTGCCTAATCATGAAACAGTTGGCTGCTATAGTGATTATAAAGGAATTTTTCTAAACTCGCAATAGCCAAACAATACAAATATACAAACACAGGTAATCACAACACAGACAAATAACTATTTTTGTATGTGTGTGGTTATAAACTATTTTTAAAGCTTTGTTAGAGTTCCATTAGGAGCCACTAAGGCTTGGTTGTAGGGTTGATAGCATTCATAATAGCATTGTGTGATTTGTTTTAATATGTACTGATATCGATGCTGATGTTTATTTCCCTTTGTTTTTAATTAGTTTATTATTTTTGTTTTATTTGTAGATGGTACACCATGGGCAGGTTTTATGTCTTATTGATGTGATTATTTCCTTGTACAGCGCTGAGTACATGTACAGCGCTATAGAAATTATCTATAATCATCATCATCATCATGATACCCTGTCACTCACTCAAACTAGGGAGCTCTAGAAGACACCTTTGATTCTAGAAAATTTTAAATACATTTAAATATTATTAAAACTTAAGGTTATCCCTTGATGCTGCCCACAGGTGGAGTGGACAAGAGGAAGTGTTGGATGATACCTACCACTCAACTTGAAAAATACTAGCAAATTTAACACAATGTTTAATATGTTTCCCTTAAAACCTCATTGTTTCCAACAGCACCTTTGACAAAACTCTTGAAATGTCTTTAAAATTATCAGATTGGTAAACTGCTTCATGGATTGGGAAGGAGATATCAGGCATCCTACTCTGACACCAGTATAGAAGTTCTAGGAAGGTGATGGCCAACCTATGACACGCGTGTCACAGGTGACACGCCAAACCCTTTTGGGTGACACACATGGTCACCCTGGCACCTGGGCATGTAGTGCTTGCTTGTTCTTGAAGTGTACGAAATACCAACTTTCAATTGAAGATTTAGCAACAAAAGTCACTAATGTAAAGAATTATTTGTTTTTGCTTTTAATAAAATACAACTTTTTTACTAGAGCTACAGATATCACAAAATTATGAATATTTCTAGATGTGACACAGCACCCGAGTTAAGCTAGGTTTTCTTGCAAATTTTGACACACTGAGCTCAAAAGGTTCACCATCACTGTTCTAGGACCTCACATAATGAAGAGGAACCCAGACAATTCCCCTATTGTTCCCTATGGACAGAGCATCTGAAGCTGTTGGAATGTTCCAACAAAGACAGGTGCATCCACACTCCACCACTGCCCCAGAGTAAGTTAACTGCTCCCCAGAGCAACCTAGCTGTGAACTACTAATAGGAAGTCCTCAACTTGACTGGAAGAGACTTGCTTCCTCCTAAACAGCAGCATCTGCACTCCTTCTGGGTGCAGTGCAGCAAGTTGGTCTGGCAGTGTGACTGAGGTGGTCCAGATTGTCATGGCAACATCCAAGCATCCACCAGATGTGTTGCAGATATAATTTATAATTTCTATATTAAACACGAATAGCTAATATATAAATGGGTGCTGCAACGGCTTATGGGATCATCGCTAAAACCATGGGCTTTGAGACCTTAGGCCCCAGACACAAAAACTAATCAGCCTACCAAGTAAACAAGTAAGCATGACCCTTGGAGTTGCCTCCTTCTGTTTGTATATCTGATGGGTTTTAGTTGATTTCCAGTAAATGCCATTTGCATTGTAAATAAAACAAGAGACCTCTCAAGATTCTGAGGTGAAATACTTAAAAGTAAATATTAAGCAAAAGCTTTCATTTTTATTTGGTTTCCTGAGTAAATGAAGTAAATTCCTAATGCTTTACTGAAGTTCTGCTGAGAAGACATGTACGCAATTATATTTTTAGAATATAAAAAGAGAAAGTTTTAATCCAGGAAGGTAGAAGTTAAAGAGTTAGCAGGAGTAATGAAGACTTCTCTGTGGCTAGGTGATTTCTTCCACTCTCTTATGGACAGGTAATATGAATCATTAGGAATTTGTCTTGTTGTTGTTGTTTTCTGGGAACTTTTGACTAATAGTCTTGATTATGGGAATTAAGTTACTTTGTAAACTGCAATGCTGTGGCTCATTTTCTTTTTCTCTCATAAAGACAATTTAGATTTTTGCTAGAAATTCTACTGTGCCTTAGTAATTGGTTAAAACCTATGCTGATTCCCTATGTTATTTAAAGCTGTTTTAAATCTATTTTGGTTTTTGAATTGTTCTAATGTCATTCTTAATATATGAAACATGCTTTAAGAAGCTGGGTGGCTATTTCCACCTCCCTGATGGGTCAACTGCTAGTTGCTTGTCTGTTAAACCAAGCCATCATCTTTAAAAGATCTCATAACCTCTGCACATGTATAGAGTGCCAGAACACATTTGGTAACAGATGTTGAATCGGTCATTGCCGTGGTGATTTGCCTGCCCTGTCCATCCTCAGTTCTAGTGCTGCTGGCTTAGTGAGGGTCTTTCCAGCAACTTGAACTCTGTATGGCTATGACCACACTGGGTCTTCAAGTTACAATGTTTCAATGGATTTGGAGTGTGTTTGAACTCAGAATGAAGCTCGAGGTATGTTGAGTTCACATTTTGTTTTTTTTTTATGTCAGGTGATTAAAATAAATAAAAATTGCAAGCCCAAGGGCTATATATAGATATAAAGCCCTTTTAAAAAAATGAATGTATAAAATTAAAAGGAAAAGAATAAAATCAGGATTTTTAAAAAATGATAAAACTTTAAAACTCAGAACAAAATTATGTTGCCTTACAATGGCCCTTTTCCGATGGTTTAGAGTATTCAGGGAAGATGTTTCACTTTCTTTTAACTACCACCTTTCCTCATAGCAGGACAACGTCTTCCTAAGAAGTCAGAACACTGTGTATACCCTTGTACAGCCTTTACAGCTGGATTTCACTCCTTCTCTGATCCTCTTACTCCACAGATCAGAGATGTTACTTCAAATACTACATTGCAGCAAAGGTGTATCTTTTAGGTGGAAGAAAAAAAAAATACTAGTCAGTACTTACCATGAGCCTGTAGCTGCTCTTTAGCTGTGCCCTTTTTGATAAAAAGATTCCTCCTTCTCTATTAAAAGAGGGCAGGTGTTGAAGGCAGGTGGCACCTTAAAAATAGTTTCTACATGATCTCTGAACTCTTCTTTATTGCCATCATTCTTCTCCTTGAAAAGAGAGCTTGTTTTTTCAAAAAACGTATTTCTCAAACCTATAAGATAGGCTCCCATAAGCATTTGCCAGCCATTCATATCAGAGTGATTTTGGCCTTTCTTGACCCAAACTGTCAACTGTCTATAATTCAAAAGTAATTAAAAAGTGACAGCTGTTTAAAAACTATTTAAGAGTTTTGATATTAGTTACACATTTTTGCCCACATTTCAGGGATGGTGGCATCTTGTGGGTCACATGAAAGAAGTGCCTTGATTGCTGCTCTAGATAACACTTCTCTTTACTTTCAAGCAAGAGGCATCCTTTGACGTGGTGCTCCAGAGAATCTCTGTTGGGGGCACCAAAATGCACCTTCAAAAAATGGTATCCTGGACAGTGACTGTGCCCAGTAATGGGTTGGCGTGATCACTGAAAGGCACATTCTGCCACTGCAAGTGGAAATTCCTGACCTGGCACCTTGCTTGGTAAGATTAGATATTGTCAGCTAATTTGGTCTAGTGGGTGAGCCACTTTGGTCTAGTGGTTAAAGAGACAGACTCTTATCTGGGAATACCGAGTTTGAGTCCGCCCTCCTCCATGAAGCCAGCTTGGTGACCTTGGGCTAGTCAAAGCTCTCTTCTGAGCTCTCACAGCCCCACCCTGAGGTATCACAGGGTGTTCTGTTGTGGGGAGAAGTATAGAAAGCTTTGTCAGCCACTTTGAGTCCCCTTAAATGGGTGAGGAAAGCAGGGTAGAAAAGCCAACTCCTCCTCCTTCTTCTGATACTTCTGTGTGCCTCCATTTTTATGTGCCTGCTCAAGGTGGCTGGAGGTGATGGCACAAGGAGCTGCACCAAGGGTAGCTTTGCTCGTCCAAGATCAAAGTCCTCTGAAGATGGATATCGCAGCTATTTCCAAATAAATAGGTTCTCAGGAGAAGAAACCTGGAACATGGCATAACAGCCCAAAAAACTGCTACAAATGAAATTATGGAGACATTTTTTATCACATTTCCAAGGCTTCTTCAGTGTCCAGACTCTTAGTTCCCCATAACTCCAATCATAAGCCGAATTCATTCTTTAAAGCCCTGTGGGATTTAAGCATAAGTTTTACAGCCCAAACTCCTTTCATGATACCTGTACAACAGAATATCTCCAATCTTATATTTCATTATATCTCTGATTACAGCAGGATAAAGATGCAAACAAACAAACAAACAATACTCCAGTAAAACAAAATAAAATGTGCTATTTAAAATTAAACTTTTGCATGTAGTTGATTTTTAATATCTATGTACCTTATTGATGATACCTAGAGCCAGTGCTTTGGTTACAGACAGTGGCAGCTACCATGTTCAGAGACACTAATCCCCAAAGCCCATTTTTACAGGTTTGTAGAATGTTGAATTATTCTTATAAAAAGGTATCACATCACAATTTATTGGGATGTCATTTCCTTGATCTCCTTGTGGAAATACTATCTTTCTGAAAGAGCTGGCAAAGAAGTCTGGGTACTCATCCATTTTCCGTCTGGTTTATGAACCCATTAAGTCTTTCTTAGAACAATTCATATTTCCATCTTTCTCTGCCGTCTAACTTTCCAAAGTTTTCTGCAAATTGCAACAACTCACAACTGATGTTTCTTTCCTGTGCTTTGTTTTGAATGGGTATGCAACATTAGGATTTTCCTGTGTTTTTCTCATTCTCTGATCTCCAGCTCATGAAAAGCAATCTTACAACCATTCCCCAATGTAGATCTATTTAATATATTTAACTTTACTTGGAAGATAATAAAAAGTCTCCATTATTGCACATTGCCTGTGGATCTTGGATCAAAATATTCAGGACCTGCAAAAAACACAAACAACAACAAAACCTGGAAAGCTTATGCTTGTTTATTGAACAAATATAGTCTGTCTCTGGACTAAAAGAAGCAGGAGAATAATAAAATAAGCTCGGGATCCTGTGCATTTTCATAACATTTAAAACTGCAATACTTACCTTCCATCAGCAATAAGGGTAATTTATTTTCAATGCTTAGGTTCAAGCAAACCTTATTTCTTATGCATTTTGCCATGTGTATCCAGTAATAAAGTTCCAAGAGCCAGCTGAATTGTCCAGAATTCCAAAACAATACAGAATTCCAGCATTACAACATAGGGCTCTTTATGGGCAAAGATATCCCAAGGGACAGACAGCAATCAAGCTGATTTTCCCAATGCCTCAATCACTCCCAAGCCACGCAAGAAAATAGTAGAAGTGGTAAGCAAAGGGATTTCCTACTCACAGAACAGCCCTGGCATGTTGCAGTCTGTAATGTGCCTGGGCACACACACACACCTCAGATTTTGAAGGTTTGTTTAAAGTCACTTTTCAGCTCATTTTAGAGCAGGACTTTGGAGAGAAAAATCAGAAGCTGTACTGTCCTCTGATGTGAGTCAGCCCTGTAATCCAAAAAAAGGAGATTAATCTTTTCTCCTTGTATTATGGTACTTCCCCACCAGAAAAGCAATGTAGTTCCTATTTGTGGATTTTTTTAAAAAAAGAAAAGATGCCTGATTGATATAACAGATCATTTTGCCCTAGCGTGTATGGAATTCTATAATACTTATACTCTAGTAAATGTCATGCATTGCTTAGTCATTTGCTAAACATTTGTTGTCTTTTAGAAACTTATATCAATGACTTAAATGTATTTGCACATGCTATACAAAACTTACTAGTTAATAGGTTTGTATCCTTTACTAGGCGCACATGATGCCTTTCAGATTTTCTCTCCAGAGATCAGAATGAGGTTTGATGGAAGTAATTAAGTAGTCTTTATTGCAAAACTCTAGCTAATATAATCTCTGCATGAGTGAGCAAAACCAAAACATTTGACAGCTGTCACAGGATCTAGCCTCTGGCATATATATTATCAACCTTTATCCTTCCCCCTTTAATTCTACCCATTATGCCTGAAAGCTTCTAGTTTTTCCTATTTCTTGCCGTCTGCTTCTGTCATAGCATGACCTTCACCGTAGTTCTATAGCGTGAATCCATTCTCTTTTAGGTTGTTGACAAAATATCTCACTGTTCTCCTGACTCAGATCTTCTAGTAAAAGCTGCTTGGGCACAAATCCAGTTTTCTCTGTTAAGTTAGCTATTCCATTTTGGGCTTCAGATTTCTGTCAAGTTAGCTATTCTATCCTGGGCTATGGGTTTCTTCTCAGACTGGATCTCTGTAGGTTACAACTGATGCTCCTAAGGAAATGAACCTGTGAAGTCAAAGGAGTAGAATGTCATTGTTGTTTTTAGCATGAAGAAAAGCTATTTTTAAAGAAGCAGTTTCCAAATCTACAAGAGTATCATTTTAACTTCCAAAAGAATCAGCCTGTTTAGGCACATCATGGGTAGTGCAGAATTGAGCTGGGAGATTCCAGATAAGAGTCTGACACTCCAATCACAAGAACAAGAGACATTTCAAAGATGGCGGAATGTTGAGCAGAAATGTAAGCATTGGTACAGTTAAGGGTTTTCTGGATCATCAGACTTCCTTTATAAGATGGCTCTGTAGTTCAGCATGGAGTAAAAATTCTAGACATGTGCAAGACCTAATTTTAGTTTCTGGCATCATCTGCCTCAGGACCTGGAGAGCAACAGTATTTAATACTGG
Organism: Aspidoscelis tigris stejnegeri; assembly: GCA_023333525.1. Lineage (NCBI taxonomy): Eukaryota > Metazoa > Chordata > Lepidosauria > Squamata > Teiidae > Aspidoscelis > Aspidoscelis tigris. Next base: position 62,376,780 of record JALMGA010000005.1, on the reverse strand, counting down.
CAACAGTATTTAATGAATTAATGAACTTTCCTGTGGTCCTATGTGTATATGCTGAATTATACAAGTTTTCTGTTTTATTAGAGAAAACAGAAATATTTACTAAATAGCTAGCTAAGGCTGCATCCAAATGTTACTTATCTTGCTATATTTGGATGTTCCAGAATAAAGCATGCATATTCTGAAATATCCATTCCAGAATATCCAAATATATTGGAATAAGTAACTTACAGCTGAATACAGTCTAAATTACAGCACACAAATGAGCAGGAGAAAGAGAAGAGAAGAAGAAAAAGAAGAGATGGTTTTTATACCCTCTGTAGTGGCTGCCACCAGATGTAAAGGCTGCCACCAGTTGTAATGGCCGGTTTTTATAACGTTTCAGTTTAAGTTACTTTACTGTTTTGGGTAGCGTGTATTTATATCCTAAAATAATGATTCAAAGTCAGAACTTCCTTTTACCAATGGGTCTCTTCCCTTTGCTCTTAAGTCTTGATATTAACGTAGCAAAACAGCTAGACTCACTGTCTGAGCTCCTCCCCCAACTCTGCCTAACCAGCAGTGGGTTTCAGTATCTGTTTAGAACTCCGGCCTAACTTGGCTCACTTTGAAAACAGAGTACTCAGTTGAAGCTTCTTTAAAATAACAAGAAAACAAGTTTATTGTGTACAGCTTAAGTTGTTCAGCAATATCTTCGTCTTACACTTTGTACTTCAGTTCAGCAAACTGTATTGTCCCTTGCTTTCCCCTCAAGCACAAGGACTCTCTTAGTTATTCAGATTAATGCCAGCAGCATAAGTAACATATAACCATTTCAATTCTTTTACTTTCCAAACACCATATATTCACTAATGACTCAGGACTCTATTCCCCAGCTTCCCTCAGGACAGCTTAGAGCCCGTTTCCCTCCTGTTAACCACCCTCTCTGGTCAGTTAACCCCAGGCAGAGAACGCTAACAATTCCCTCAGGCTCCCTTAAATATGGGCCTGGCTGGCTAGCTTCACTCTGATTGGTGGAGACTCTGCCAGGAGTTTATTTCACACTCCCTCCTGGAGAGCTTGACCAGCCCCTCCCTTAAGCTACTTACCATTTCTAAAAAACACACTTTGATGACACTTTTAACAGTATGGACAACGCGTTCTCATAACACTTTGTATTTTTGCCAAAATAACTTAATTTTAGGGTGAAGGGTCCTCGCAGGCACCACACCCTCCTTTTCTCACTCTTTAAGGGGACTCAAAATGGCTGACAAAGCTTTCTATTTTTCTGTAGGTAGGGCTGTGAGAGCTCGGAAAGATCACCCAGCTGGCTTTGTGTGGACTGCAGAATTAAGCTGGGCGATTCCAGATAAGAGCCTGACACTCCATTCACAAGATCAAGAGAAATTTCAAAGATGGCGGAATGTTGAGCAGAAATATATGCATTGGTACAGTTCAGCGGTACTTCTGTCACATTCTCAAGCAATCCACATTCTCATCAAATCAGTATTCCAATATGGGCAGCTTTGATTTACAAGCAAAACAAAGCAATATGCCAAGACACAAGCCCCTACTGGATAAATCACAGCAATATTTGTTCACAATAAATGGAACAGTTCTGTTGCAGCAGTACAAAGAATAGTTTACCATGAGATACTTTATGATGCTGTCAAGCAAACAAACCGATACATGGAATCTATTAGATATTTTTATCTTCAGTTGTTGACAATGTGTCTGCCTTTGTTACCCTTATCTTCTTCAGCTTTGCGTATGATGAATAGCAGATTATTAGATCTGTGAGGATGTTTTAGGTTACATTTATTTGCTATGAACATGACAGATCAACAATTTATTCTATGTTTCTGTTTTGTCTTGAGGATTCGAATTAAGGGGATGTAGTACTGTGTAAGCAATTTCCCAGATAGTCAGCATTCAACAAGATGCCGAAGTATAATTTCCCTGACCGTAAGAAATCTCAAGGCTCAATCTCATGCAACATTTGATTTATGCTGAATAAAATGGAATGCAAATTGCGGAAATTTATTTAGCAGTTTCTGTTTTATACAGGTGGAATGAATGTAAAACTCGCAATGTCATCATTAAAAACAAGAACAGTGGAAATATAATATTTACAATCCATCTTATCCCAGTCTTCTTGAGCCCAAACTAGAGTTGTAGCCCTCTTCCCTCTCCTAATTAGGAGGAGCAAGCACTGGTCTTAAAGCAGTAGTGAATTTTCTGCATGCAGCTTGAGGTCCCCACTGGTCAGCATTGCAAGCAAGGAATCCCCAGCACAATTCTGATGGGCAAGGACTGGGTGGCCTTGGGCTAGTCACAGCTCTCTTCTGAGCTCTCACAGCCCCACCTACCTCACAGGGTGTCTGTGGTGGGGAGAAGAAAAGAAAAGCTTTGCCAGCCACTTTGAGTCCCCTTAGGTGGTTGAGGAAAGTGGGGTAGAAAAGCCAACTCTCCTCCTCCTCCTCCTCCTCCTCCCCCCCTGCATCAGGATCATCAGCAGTGGTATCTGAAACTGGAGGGGGAAGGCTTGATTCTGGGAAGAGGGGAGGGAAGAAGGGAGAGAAGCAGCCTCTCTCCCCAGGTTAAAATCACATGGTATAAAGGGGAAACAATTTCTGCTGCCATTCAAAATTCTACCTGGGGATTCCCTAGCTGTGATTTTGACAAAAGGGGAAAGGACTGTCACTGCCATCAGAATGGAAGAGGAGGAATTCCTACTTTGAATGTTAAGGTTGAGGGAGGGGGTTTCAGTGAAATGAACCATTTCCTGTGTTTAAATGTTTGTGGGAGCAAGAACTGTTTGAGGAACACCATTTATTTTGGTGTGTGCAGTACATACACGTCTCTGTTTATCCGGTTCAGGTATGTAAACGGTGCTCTTTAAGAAATATATAGTGCTGGATTAGCATAATTGTACAGGCAAATTTGGCCAGCAGAAAAATCTAAAATGAAAACAAAGGTGGTGGTAGAGGGGGCACAGATTGGGGAACAGGATCCACAGGGCAAGGGAAGTGGAAAACATGACACATACATTGTAAATTGTAAAGTTTGCTACATTTGCTCTGATCACAATCTATGGTGCAGTGGCTTGCCTGGAAAACAAAAACGAAAGAATGGGAGGTCTATGTAGCCTTTTCTCTATTAAAATGGAAATAGAGGAACACAGCTTACCAAATGGAATGGGCAGAAGGAAAACCAGCCCAATTCTGGAACAGTGGGCAAGCCAAGGGGAAAAAGTGTACAGGGATGGGCAATCTTATTTTAGGAGCTACTGACACACATAGAGAGACGTAAAGGGGAAAGTATTATTTATTTATTTATGCTGTTTTCATCACGGTGGCTTAGGAAAACATGAGCATAGGTGTTTGGTTTGGATTCAGAGACATAATGTGAACTTCGGATCTGCACTAGGGGTTTTCATGAATGCAATTTTCAACATTCAATTCATAACTACTGTAATCAAATATTCAAAAATCTGAATTCATACGAATAAAGAAAAGTGAATGCCTGGACATTTGAACCAATATGAATACATTTGTATCTATTCATTCAAATATTCTTTTTTTTCTCCTTTTGTTTCTTTTCAAGCCCCTAGCCCATCTCTCAGCCCCAAAAATCCATTTATTATAGAGTTCTCAAATAGAGGACTTATCAGATATTAGAATGATAAGAACAGATACTACACTTGATCTTAGCCAAAAGAATATTTGAATATTCGATATGTATCCAGTGATACGCATCCCGTACACATCCAGAGGTTGGTAAAATGGGGGTGGGGGTGGGGAGATCAAGCCAAAATATAACACACACTCACAAAAAGGCTTCACCTCTGCACATGAGTATGGTAAAAGATAAATAAAATACCAAAGATATGGGAAGATTTCTTTACTGCAGAGCTGAAATTTGTCCAGAAACCAGGGAATGATGGTGCCATGTTCCACGAATAAAGAGAAGTGGATGCCTAGGTACTGCCTCTAGGTTGGGAAGACAAGTGGTATGCCCCTTGAGGCCATCTGCAGGGAGTTGAAAGCAGGTGAAGGCTTTGCCCTTGTTTTCCACTTGAAGCCGAATTGCAATTGGTGGGCCACCATGTGGACTAGATGGGCTGTGGCCTGATCTGACACAGGTCCTTTTATGTTCTTATGTTAGACAGAACAGAGCCCACAGTAAGTCATTCTCAAAGATGGGGCTTCTCATTCCACACAGAAAAATCCCAGTACTACCCCCAACAGCAGCCACAACAAACTAGCAGGCCTGACTACTGGCCAAAACTGGATAGCAATTAGAAAAAAATTAAATGACTGGAAAGGTCTGATCTCCACAGATTTTCAAGAGTGTGATTGCAACATATAAGAGATTGCTTGGGGTCAAATAAAACGAGATGTGGTCACATCCTCAGAGAGTAAGAATTAAAGAGGCAATAGAAAAAATGTATAGGACAGGCTAAAATATACGTTAATACTTCCCATGGGTGGGAATATCCCATTTTGGCTTCCCTTAGAGCTGGCAGTGGGTTGGATTCACATTCCATTATCTTTTCCACTTGAATCTACATCATTGTACTAAGTCATTAACCTATCATAGCACAAAGACAGAAAATGAGGTGCTGACGGACCCTTATTTAAATCAGCTGAATATCTTATTATTAGAAGGTCTGATACAGAGATCAATCTCTCTATAGATAACTGTGAACAGCAAACCAATTTGATTAATGGGCCTTCCTCTTTTTTAGCCTTTATCTGCAGCTCTTTCTGACTTTTGTTTTTCATATCTACTTCAGATTATATCAGCTCCTTTGGATGGTATCTCCAGCTTTCATTGACTGTGACGTATAGCATGGTTTGTTCTTTATAATAAGTCTAAATGACAAATGCATCTTCCCTCTCCACATTAGCTTACTCTAGGGATAATGGGCCATTCTCTGAGGCAGAGCGGGTGGCTTAATATTGTTCTCTTAAAAGTTCAGGAAACAATTGACAGTTGTATGTAGTTTGTTTTGTAAGACATCCTCATGGGCTTGCACTCAGCCAACCAGCATCCTGCCAAGAAACCCTTGTTAAAAGGCTGAAAAGGAAGAGCAGAAATAAATGTTCTACCTTTATAGCACTCCAAAGCTTTAAAGCATTCCATCACAGCCACCCTCCATGCAACTCACCTTACGTCATACTTATCAGGGTGAAATTGGCAACTCTGTTCTTTCAGATGCTTTGAGGGCCAACTCTTGTTTGAAGAAATGTTCCTGAGCATTGGAGCTGGGAAACAAAGGCTCCCTTGCTGTGATGGTCAGGGATGGTGGTGAGCATCCACAGTTCCCTGGCTGTGATGTTCATGTGACTAGGGATGGTGGCAGGCACGCTATGAGCATGTTGTATCTTTGGGGAAAGGACTACACACATAGCACTCTTTTTAGAATGCTGCCCAGCCGCATTCTTGATGAGCACTGCCAGCAGTCTTGTCTGACTGTTGTCCAGGTAAAAGCTGAATACAGTAGTACTGAGTAGGATGTGATAAATTAAGTAATTAAAAAAAACAGTAGTACTGAGTAGGGATGTGCCCAAATGTTTCTTTTTGCATTCAATTTGTACTGAATCGAATGCAAGAAAATTAGTATTTATTCAAATAGATCCCTTCAAATCTAGTAGGATTCAAATTTGATACAAATATTCAATACGAATTCAATATGGATGTTCAATACAAATCGTATATGAATCCCTTAGGAATCCAATATGTATCTACTCCATATCCACTTTGAAGCCATCAAGTCTGCCCTGAATCCACTTCAAATCCCCTCTGGATCCATTGCAGATGTGACTGGAGCAGCCACTTTCCCACCTCCCAAGGTTCATGAGTGTAACGAATATTCATACAAATGTATTGAAACATTTGATCCAAATTCTAATGTCAACCTTCAAAGGTTCCCACATTCTATTTGAATTTGAATGTCTGAATTCAGCCAAATTCTTACAAATTCTGAATATTCTGAATATTCATGCATATCTTCAGTACTGAGATATTTAGAATTTCCATAATAAATATGCATTAGTGGACAGTTTTAGCTGCAGAGAAAGATGTCACCAAATAAATACTATGCTTTGTGAAATTTTGGTTTTCATTCTTCTTCTTCTTCTTCTTCTTCTTCTTCTTCTTCTTCTTCTTCTTCTTCTTCTTCTTCTTCTTCTTCTTCTTCTTCTTCTTCTTCTTCTTCTTCTTCTTCTTCTTCTTCTTCTTCTTCTTCTTCTTCTTCTTCTTCTTCTTCTTCTTCTTCTTCTTCTTCTTCTTCTTCTTCTTCTTCTTCTTCTTCTTCTTCTTCTTCTTCTTCTTCTTCCAGAGCCTAGTGTGGTAGCAAGCAAATTCATGCTTTTTTGGAGAAAGATACATTTCAATATCTTTCTGATTTTTTAAATTACATATTTTAGATTTTGTAGATTTAGCTTATGTATGAATGAAATAAAACTGTATAAATTGGAAGGAACTGGAGCACACCTAACATATAAACCTGAACTTGAGACAACTTGACATTGACAAATAGCCAGCCTAATAGGGTGTTTACTGTTTGAGTGGACATGAAATGCAGTAATGTGAACAGAAAAAGACAATATAAGTTTTATCTCCAGAACAACTGAGGAGAAAACAATTATTAAAGTGCATTTAAAAAATCCCTTCAAAAGCAAAATTTAACCTCCCCCAAAACAGAGTGTTACATTTCAAAATATTTGATGGATTCTAAATAGAGGAAGGTCTGAACCCTTTTACAGGTCCATTCTAATATATCTGACGTATCTTTGTTATTTTCCTTAGTTCTCCAGCATTATTATACTAATTGTGAAACAAGTTCAGCTAAAGACTAATCCATTATCTAAACTGGAGAGCTAGTTTTTATTCTCCCATTCAAGTTTCCCATTCTTTCTACTAACAATTGCCACATGTGCATTCTTGGACTAGTGCTTGGTTACAAAGTTCCTTTAGATACTAAAGATCCTGGTTGATCTTTATGTGACACACAACTGTCTGCTTCAGTTTCTTGGTGAAAGTGGCCAAACTTTAGTTAACAAATCCATAAAACAGTTTTCCTTAAGTGGGCTCCAGCCCAGGGTGCAGACCGAAAATATTTGGATGGCTCTAGGCTTCCACTTACCATTGGTGGTACACACCACCACCCAATAAAGTGCCCACTGCTGCCATCTCTGTACCACATGGCACTAGTGGACACCTTGTGGGAAACATACTTGCCGATGGAGGCACCATTCTCATAAGGTGGGATTTTGCACCCTGAATGGAAGCATTTCTGTCTGCAGTCGGAAAAAAAAGCCTCTTTGCTCAAAAGTGGAGGAAGCACCTTTTTCAGCAGTGAAGGTAGGCACCGCCCACACACCTCCAGAACTCAGATGCCTCACCAGTGTAGTGGAGATCCAGCTACAGATACTGTAATATATATCTCATTGGTTTTTTAATCCAGAGATCTGAGGATAGGAAATGGGGGCGAGGCTGAGGGACAGATAAGGGGTCATAAAAAATTGTATGACCACAATCTTTATTTTATAAGAAAAGTTGCCATACCAAAGCCTCGTGCACTTGATGAAAGAAAAGCCTTTGGGCATACACAAAGACATTATTTGATGGCTGCTATTGGCCCATATGTGGTTTTCCACCCAGAACTCCAGAATCTAATTCTCCCCATCTAAAATATTCTTGTGTATGCATTCTACTCTCCCTCAGGAATTTCAAATATTCTAGTCGGTGTAACATTGACCTAGCACTAATGAGGTATGTTGTTAAGCTAAATTGGGACGCTGTTGACAAGGTTCCAGCTCTTGCTGTAAAACTGTATTAAAAAGACCTATTTAGATTTGGCCAGAAATGTAATAATTTTGCATTAATTTTTGCTAGCCCACACCATAATAAAAGAAAGGAAGCACATTACAGAATGATCTAAATGACATTGGCCTGTTTGTAAAGAAGACTTGATGTTTTAAAAACTAATGAATTTTTCTTATCCAACAAATGTTTTGGGGTTGTGGAAAGCATTAATCAAGAATGAGAGATGCACATTGTGGTGGACATGCAAAAAAGCAAAGAAATACTGGGTACAAATTTATAATAGTATGAAATTAATATTAAAGAAGCATTTTTTATTTAAACCAGAACAGTTTTTGTTGGGTATAATAGATAATACTTTGGATAATATTAATGTATTGGTATCATATGTGGCGACGGCAGCAAGATTAATATACGCACAAAAATGGAAGGAGAAGGAGATCCCCACAGAATATGAATGGTTAATTAAACTGGTCGACCTGGCAGAAATGGACAAATTGACGAACTTGTTAAATGACAGACCAATTGACAAATTCTTAGAAGATTGGCACCCTTTTATTAACTATCTAGGCGAACTACAAGTGCCGACAGAAGGTTTTGACTAAAAACGAAGAAGGCAGTTGGAATATGACAAGAATGACAAAAGAAGCAAAGGAACAAGCGATATCAAGAAGGGAAGTCAGAGAAACGGGGGAAGTCATACAGAATAATAAGGCAATATATACTATGAGAAGATACAAGAAATTGTATGATAGATATTGTTTAATTTTTTATGTCATATTGCTTTAAAATCAATAAAAATAATTAAATAATAATAATTAGAGATGCACAGGATCACGAAAAGTTTTGCTCATTTCAAATTGAGCCAAACCTTAATGGTTTGGTTTGAATTCAAACTGGTTCATTTGAAAAACAAACCTGCATTTTTTAAGCCAATTTTTCCTTTTAAAAATATCCTTGAAAGGGCAAAATAACGGTGAACATGAACTGGTTCAATTTGAACTGGTTATTCAACTTGTTCTAAATGACCCCTCCTGGTTTGGTTCGAAACTGACCCCCCTGAACCAGGGAGTTTGATTCTGAACATGTTTGAATTGAACTGATTTGTCTTCATGTTTAAATTGGTTCAGTGCACCTCTATCAAGCATGCAAGATTAGGAGGAACATGTCCATTACAATTCAGTGGCACATTATTTATGGATGCTATGGAATACAGAAAAATATAAAAAGCCAGGAAGGGGGTAGGGAGGAAAATGAATTTGAAAGGATGTAGATATCTCATAAGAGAAAATATGGTTTATATAAATTGCTACTGAAATTTGATATAAAAGAAGAAACGATAAAAACTTGTATGCAGAGTTTTAATGATAAATTTCAATGGAAGAATGGGGGAAACTATGGAAAAAAATTAAAATTTACTGTGTTATAAGAGAAAATTGATACAAAATGTTCTATAGATAATATTTAACTCCATAGACAATTGCAAAGATGGATAAGAGATAGGCAAATGTTGGAAATATAATGAGTTCCCAGGAACCTTTTTCATTTCAAGTGGTTTTGTAATAAAAAAAAAAGTTGGATGGATGCATATAAAAGAATACAACAGATTTTGAAAATTGATTTTGAAATGTTCCAAAGTTGTATCTACTGGAAAGAATAATGAATGACAGGTTGATAAAAGTTTAAAGAAATGATACTGTATATGATACTGGGATTGCATTTGCTAAAGAACAGAATAATCCAAATATTCCAAGAGATAACTCTCAGAGTGAGCAGGTCGGGGTAGCAATGCCGCACGTCAGTGATAGTAAATCACAGCTAGACGCTTGTATCTTTCCAAAGGAAGGCACGATTTATTGTTTGGTTTCAGTAGCAAAATAAAGTAAAGTAAAGGCACAAAAGGCAAAGTGCATATGTACAATGTGTGCTTATATCTTACATTCACAAATTACCATCAGGTTTTACCTATTAGCAAAGAGGCAATGTGCCCTAATTCATAGCACCTGTTACAGAGAAAAGGTCCTGCACTTACTCTCCATACTGTGTTTTTTTTCTATTCTGACTCTGCATTTAACTATTAACTCTTAAATGCCTTGACAACAACTAGCTCCACATGCAGAATGAAGAATAAAAGTGAGGAGGGTTTTTAAAAGAGCTGGGATGTTTATATAAAAGATGACACAGAACAAGGTCAAAAAGTGAATCTTGAATTTGGCTTCAGCAATTGTAAATGATAATCATCAAGGGACATATGTGAGAGAAATATACATACATATGGCCTTTGGGTCACAGGTGTGTATTTTTGTCACTGTAAGAAGGCAGTTTGATTATACCATTTGAGTGTGCTTCTGAGCTCGAGTCCAGTGAGCTCCTTCCAGTGATTGTTCCTTGATAACCATTGGGTCACCATTATTGTAACTTCAGTTCCCCAGACCTCAGCTTCTCACTGATGCTTTTCTGACTGCTCCGTTAATTGGTTTTGCAATTACCCTATCTGCATTAATTCCATGCCCTTGGAAGGGGAATGGAGAGCATTAGCAAAGGAGAACTACACAAGGCAACAGCAGCAAAGATTACCCTAATGAACAAAGTGCCAACAAAAGCCAGCAAAAAGAAAACGACACTCACCTGAGGTCAGATATTGGGTAACTATTCTGCCACATTTTGATATTCTGAAATAAAGTGTGGATACTCTGAATATACTGAATATCCAAATATATTAGAATAAGTCACTGATGTCTGGATGCAGCCTACAGCCATTGCTGACTGGCAACAGATAGAAAAGGACAAAGGTATACAAAAGCAATTCCTTTCATGGCTGCTACACATTAGCAGTAGCTGTCATCACACAGGTTAGGAGGAGGTATTTTTTAAAAAAGGACAACACCAACCAGAGAGAAGAGGTAGAGATGAGTCAAATTGCCAGTGCAAGAGATGCCCAAACTCCACCTTAATCATTCTCTTTTGTCTTGTTTTGTTTTTGATATGCCTCGACAGGATTATTGCAAAGCCATTCCAAGCACCCCATAGACTGCAGTATTATTTCCAAGGAAAGAGCATCATTGACAAGGAAGATTGTTGTGCGGGAGAAGCACTGAGAGTTAAGCAATCAGTCAAAAAGATGGCAGAGAGAAAATGGGCTACAGATCAGGCATTGGTAACTGAAGTGATTAGCAACAATGGTGGGAAGAAAGCAGAGTAATAGTTATTGCTTGTGTGCCTTTCATCATCATCAATAAAGCAAACTTTGTATCCAAATCAGTGCTTTCCCATCCCCTGGCACTGACTTTAGCCCATTAATCAGTTAAACCTCTAGTCCTCAAGCATCCTGCTTACGAGAATGCTGCTAAACTTGGGTGACATTTGTGCCTGTGGTCTCCAGCACTTCCATAAAACTGTGAGAAACAAAACCCCTAAATTATGGCTTGTGCCACTGATTAAGTAGGTTACTGTCTCAGAGGGCGAGCAAATTCTGCAGTACTTGGGGGAAACAAAGTACCTAATCAGTCACACAAAGCTTTTCAAACAAGTAGCAAAAAAAGTCATAGGCAGCATATTAATTCATATTAGTATTAAAAAATCAAATGCTGCTCAGTTTTTCTTCCTTTCTTTTTCTGTCTCACATGCAGGCATTTCTGGATATTCTAATCTAGATATAAGCCAGGTACAGCTGTTGTATTTTTGTCCTGCCCTCGTAGGGTTTTGCTATGCAAAACACCTGAACTGTAAAGAACTGAATTTACTCTTTTAACTTCTGATATTATTTCTCAGGGATAGCTTGCCATCGTTCCTCACACAATCTCTGTTACTAGGAACACATATTGACTTATTTATATCTCACTTGTCCCTGAATGGACCAAGGTGGGTCACAACATCCAATAAAAGCCCTAGAGAAGAGAAGAACAGGACTTACATTTGAACGCTAATGCCTTGATAATCAGAGCTGATGGTTTGCCCCTTAGACCACGGGGGACATTTGTGGCTAAACCAATCTCATTGACTTTCCTCCTTTCTGAATGAGAAATAAATTATTTCATGTAAGCTGCATTCACACATTCATTTAAACATAGGGTTTTTTTTAAAAAAAAATTGCCTCTAAAGCAGCATCCAAGCTGATTAGACATAGTTTGCAAGTGGCATCACTCACCTAACGATCGTCTACTCCTCCCCATTCTCATAAACACACTAGGCCAGAAAAGCAGATTAGAGATGGGATGTGAACACAAGGGACAAACACTGCCATATCAAAGGTTCATTTTAGACGCTTTCTTTGCTTCATGTGAACATAATTTAAACTCCAGAACATTTTGGGATGTTTTCACACTTAACTGTCAGTTAATTGTGGTAAAGCAGTTAAGATCAGGGACAGTGGCTGGCATTCACACTGCAAGTGCTGTCCTATGCCAAACTTCACCCAGACCTACCTGGGTCTTAGTGAAGTGCCTTGTTGTAGCAATGACCATACATGCTGGACTGCTGCTACAGTGATCAGTGACTTCACGTGTGATTGTATACCCAAGCAGCCCTGCGCCACTCCCATGTGGACTTGCTTATGAAAGTATGGCTGCCTCCAGACTTGTGGAATAAATCCAGTTAAAGGAAAAAGCGCAGCTGGGCAGCGATGACCAGCCATCCTGACTAAAAACCAGCTCTGTAGCTTCTTCCTCAGGAGCTGCAAGAGCTGAGTTGGCACACATAGTCACATGGGATGAGGCAGCCAATCAGAATTGAGCTGTCCTTCCTGGTCTTGTTCATCTCTTCTCAACTTGTGCCTGGACTAGTGGGAAAATTTGAATCTTCTTTATACTGATCAGCGAGAGTTGTTAAATTAGCATTAAGGTAAGTATGCAGTAGCAATTGGATAATGCACCGATTGATATTGATCCATCAACCATTGTGTCTGATGTCCTGATCACAACTGTGCATTCTGCTGTGGAGTATAAACGAATTTGGATGTAGCCTATGTGATTGCTGTATCTTGGGCTATATTAGGAGCACTATAGGCACTCCTAGTAAAACAGCAGAGCAGTTTTTACTACTGCACAATGACTGAAGATTGGGGCAACCACACATGCTCTGTGCCGTACTGGGATGGAAAAGGCTGTGCAGTCTGTGAATGCACTGTGCCTGAGTGTGTGCAACCATCTCAAATCAGCCAAATGTGAACAGGCCCACTATCTACCGAGAAGACGCTGGCACTGAATAATACCAGCCAGTTTGGTCTAGTGGTTAGGGAGCCAGACTTTTATCTGGGAATACCAGGTTCGATTCCACCCTCCCCCATGAAGCCAGCTGGGTGACCTTGGGCTAGTCACAGCTCTCTTCTGAGTTCTCACAGCCCCACCTATCTCACAAGTTGTCTGTTGTGGGGAGAAGAATAGAAAACTTTGTCAGCCACTTTGAGTCCACTTAAATGGGTCAGAAAAGTGGGGTAGAAAAGCCAACTCTTCTTCTTCTTCTTCTTCTTCTTCTTCTTCTTCTTCTTCTTCTTCTTCTTCTTCTTCTTCTTCATAGAATTCCATAAATATCTGCCATGCACTATGAGGCCAGATGCAGGATAGCCTTCATGAGATCTCCATAGAAGAAAAATAGGGAAAGAATGCCTGGAGAGTCATCATTTTCCTATTGTCCTAGTTTATTCAATATTTTCCTAATTATTCTCCTCCCTTAATGCACAGCATCACTTTCCTAGATGGTTCTAATAATAATTTAGAACAATTACTTATTAAGTAAAAAGAGTGAATGAGGCAGCTTTGCTCAGACATATTTTCCAAATCCATAGCCTATATATACACTTCTGATTATTTCTAATCAAAACAGAAATAATGTACTTGAGCATGTTGGACAATTTATAATGATCCTGCAATTAACTTACATCCCTTTATCACAAAATAACAGCAGCTTTCAGAGCCTTTAGATGCTCAGTTGGAAGAAGGGAGCAAGCTGGAAATTTTTGTTAAAAGTTTACATGCAAGGGGAACATTCTAAGCTAACAGTTTGTAAGACATAAACAGACCCCATTTTCTTCAAGTGTTTTTCCACTTTTCCTCCTTTGGGAAAATTTTGGGCCATGGATCAACAGAAGCTGATGGATGAACTTGGGTGCAGGAACCTCATCCATTGTAGCTCTCTGGTGGCACAGAAGTTAAGAGCACCAGGCTAAGACTTAAGGGGGTTCCCCAGAACCTCCACTCTGCCATGGAAACTCATTGGATATTCCCAGTTATGAGCAAATTGGCCTCACTGCCTGTTAAGCAGCTTAGGAAAGGAAAGGACTAAGAGAGACTAAACCCTGACAGAAAATCTGGAGTGGAGCCATTAAGGCAGTTGGATAGACCCCAGGTAATACCTCTGGCAGTTCCCATAATTGCAACTATCCTGGCACATGTAGTATACAACAGTCTGTCTGTCTGTCTGTCTGTCTGTCTGTCTGTCTGTCTGTCTGTCTGTCTGTCTGAATAAACAAATAAAAATGTAAATGTAAATGTAAAACCAACACATCTTGTTGCCTTTGCGGTCAAGAAGGCCATGTATTCAACCCTCTGCGCTCTGTACACATGTGCAACAACCCATAGAGGCAAAGAACTGCATCAGCACATGAGGAAGCAACCTCAGGGTCACTTTTTATACATAGATTTTTAGACATCATTTTGATAAGCTCCTAGTGGCTTCCCCAAGTCCCTCCATAGGGATTGCCATGGGAGAACTGGTTCCCTTGGGGGCCCACCCATTGGCAGTGTAATAGAGATGCACCCTAAGATAGGGAGCGGTGTCCTTCCCAATCTCAGACTCCATTCATCTGCTGTGAAAAAAAATCCCAAGACAAACCGGGATACAACAAGTTGGAAGGGCTTGGCTAATCTTTGGATGGTTCTAGAATGCAGAGAACATCTGACTGAGGGAGCCTTCACAAAGGGAGGGAAATTTCACAACCACTGTGGTCATGTGACCATCAGTCAGCAGTGGTGACACAGCAGCAGCAGGGCAAATGCAAGTTTAAAAGCTAGGTTTAATTGGCAGCTTTTAACTTCACTCTTTCCCTTTCATGGAGAGTGAAAAGTGCAGTATATCAAGCATCCTGGCTGTACAATGGGACACTGCTCTGCGGGGATTCTACCCTCCCTGCGCTGATTTTCCTCTTCCCGTTGGAATGACAGGAAGTGGCTGTGCAGAGAGGGCACCAAATATCTCCCTGTTGATAGAAACCTAGAATTACATAGCTGCACCTTGATGGAGCTCAAGAAGAAGAAGAAGAAGAGTTAGCTTTTCTACCCCACTTTTCTCACCCATTTAAGGGGACTCAAAGTGGCTGACAAACCTTTCTTTTCTTTCCCCCCCAACAGAACACCCTGTGAAGTGGGTGAGGCTGTGAGAGCTCAGAAGAGAGCTGTGACTAGCCCAAGGTCACCCAGCTGGCTTTGTGGGGGAGGCGGAATCTAATGCAGTATTCCCAGATAAGAGTCTGGCTCCCTAATCACTAGACCAAACTGGAAACGTTTCTCTGCCACCATCCCTTCCCATAGGTCCTAGTAGTGGAGGACTGCAGTTTGTAGAAGAACTGTCAATTATCTATTAGTATAAACACAGGGAACAAGTATATCTGAAAAAGTTTCAAAATGTGCTGTATTCTAAATAAGCATTGCCTAGCCAAGTGGGCCCATGTTCTATTGCCAAAGTACATACTATTGGAAGAGGTGCTTCTCTACAAAATGCAGCTGTATTAGAGAGCAGCAATGGAAACACATAAGAAAACATTTGTTATACCAGGAAAGAACATTCAGTGCAAGGAATGATGGACTACAGATAGAAAAACATTGGACTCTAAAACCAGAGAAATAGCTTTTCACAAATATGTGTTCCCTGATTAGTCATCAGCATCTTGAAGTGTCAGCTGAACATTCATTATTATTTGGAGGGAAAATGCAATTACTCTAATGGAACCATTAGCTGTTTCTAGCGAACATACTTAAGTGTGGGATTATGTACTTGCCCCCAACATTCTTAGAATGAAATCCTTTATAGTTATATAAATCAGAATGGTTTTTCAAATGAGGCACAAACCGGGGGGGGGGGAGGGGGGGAGGGAGAGAGTCAATATGTTAATTGCCAGTGTGCTAAAAGTAATCTGCCATTCTCTGAACAATTCTCTTAAATATGTTATTCCTTTTACGATTGTACAGAGTGCAGAGGTTGAGGAAGCCAAGAAGAACCCTTTGGGAGCTTTTGCCTAGCTGTGGATTTTGATATTTGTTTACTACCACTATGTGGATTTTTTTTTCCAGTCTATACGGCATCAGGAACCCATTTTGCATTTTTGTCAGGGGCCTGTTCCACCCTAGCAGCTATCTGACAGGTTAGCAAGCAAGCATATGTCATTTCTCCTCCGTCATGCATGCAGTCTGATGCACACAGAAATATCTCCAGGTTATTCTGCACAAGCAGAGCAGTACAGACAAAAGGAGAGGCTACTTCCCAAGTAGTAGGAGTATTCATGCTTATTGTGGTGGGCACCGTGAGGAAGTCCCAGGGGTGTGGCATTTCAAACACAGGTAGCACCTGCCACCATAGAGCACTCTGAGAAAGGTGCAGAAGCCAGGGCCTGCAAGCACCATCCTCAGTGACCTCATTAGAGCAGAGAAAAATTACTATGAGGGGGCCTAGCACCTTGAGGTGCTCTCGACACCACTGTGTAGACACACAGCAGGGATGAGAGTGATTTATGTGTCTGTTTTGTGGTGTCTCCAGACCTATTTTGGTGTTCTTCAGAGGGCAGACCCAGAAAGTGCCAGAATGGAACAGGAGGCCATTGTGGTGTCTTTGGGTCCATTTCAGCACTCTTTGGAGGCCAAAAAAGCACTTCTGGTTTTGCACATGCAGCTCCCCATCCGGGGATCACACAACACAATGGGAGCTGAGCATGCAGAACTAGAAGGCCTAGGAGAAAAGTGTGTGGTGGCAGCAACAGTGGCACAATGAAAGGTAAAAGGTGGCATAGAAAAGGTGGATAGAGAAAATTTCTTTTCTCTATCGCACAACACTAGAACCAGGGGGCACTCTATGAAGCTGATGGGTAGGAGCGTAAGGTCTGACAGGGGGAAGTATTTCTTCACACAGAGGGTCATCGGCCTATGGAATGTGCTGCCAGAAGAGGTGGTGACAGCTACCAGTCTGGATGGCTTTAAGGTAGGGTTAGACAAATTTATGGATGACAGATGTATCAATGGCTACTAGAACGAATGCCTAGGTGCATCTTTCAGGCTGAGGGGGGGGGGAGGAAATGGGGCGCTTCTAGGGCCATCTGCTGGGACTCGAGAGCAGGAGAAGGTTTGTCCTTGTCTCTGCTTGAGATGCCCATGAGCATTTGGTGGGCCACTGTGTGTGACAGGATGCTGGACTAGATGGGCTGTGGCCTGATCCAGCAAGGCTTCTCTTATGTTCTTATGTTATGTAAATGGGGCAACAGGAGGCCGTATGGGGATCTGGGCATCGGTCAAAGCTTTGGTGAATACCAGATCATCAGATCTGCAGACATAGGCCCCATTTGATTTGTCCATGAATGTCAGAGTTCATATGTATTCCTAAAAATTCCAAATAGCATGAATAAATATAAAATTGAATTAAAACAAAGCTAGACAACAGCAAGAAAATGTTTCCCAGGCAAACAGAACTAGTCAATTTCCAAAAGCTTTGATGAACAAATTAGGTCAGTCTAAATGCTCATAAAATGAGAACACAAACAGGACTTTACAAAGATATGTCATTTTTCTTGGGTCCTATGAACCAAATATATAGATAAAAAGCCAGGAAGGAGTGAGTGGAGGTTCTAGGGTATTGTACTGAGAGCTTATGTAGGTTTGTGTTCAGTTCAATGAATCTGTGGCCCTCAGAAAACCAATTTCATCCCAAATCAGTGAGGACTGCAATTGCTGGTGGGAACATCTTTAGAGGGTGGTTTCTCTGACTCTACACAGAAGAGCTGCAATTTCACTGCATCTCATTCCAAAATGGAGGCGAGGAAGCTCCCTTCATTCTGCAGTGCTTCCATCCTGAAGTTGAGATACAATCTGTTTCCTTTGCCTGAAATTAGAATTGTATCTCTACAGTGTTCTGACTTCAGAACAAAAATATCCTTTCAAAAGAAGGCTTTGAGTGTACTGTAGAATAAAAGTCCTGTTTGGCTGGAATATTTTGAGTTCCAGGGAAATAACACCTTCAGGCTTCAAAAACCGAGTTGTTTCCTCCTGCACAGTGAAAAGATAACAGGCAGAGTGTTTCCCTCCCCATTGTGCCACAAACACTGCTGCTGAAGGGGAAAGTTGAGGGAGAAAAAACAAGGCAGGTAGTCAAGAAATTGCTGCAAAAAATGACCAGGATTGTTAATTTTCTCTCCTGTGAGAAGCAATTACCACTGCTGAAAGGGAAGAAAAAGTTCACCTGCTCAATGGAAGTAAACTGATGACCAGCTGTTCATCAGTTTCTGCTGAAAAGGGGGAAAAAATCTCCTTCATTGGCAACAAAGGCCATTGCCAGTAAAGCAGGATCAAGGTATTGTAACTTTTCAACTACAGCCAAGCCCCATTAGAACTCTGTTTGGATAGGACCTAAGGGCCTGTTTGTATCTACCTTGAAGATGTGGTTCTAGATGCTCCTCAGCAGGCCCATTTGTATGTTAACACCATTGTCCTGGAGCTCACTAGCTGTGGACAACTAAAACTTTGTCCAAACCTTGACCGGGAGCAGCTAGTGAGCTCCCAGGGCCTTTCTGCAAGTGCCTCCGAAAACAGATCTAAAAGGTCTGTTTTCCGGCGGAACAGTTTTGAAAAAGAATCTGACCCAAATAGGGTCAGATTCTCAGAGGCCCCACGTGTACGCACACGTGCGGAGTGGCAGTGGCAGGGCCAGATGGGGAAATGGATTGGGGTGAGTGCTGTGTGGACGCAACAGCACTCATCACAAACCGGCCCTGACGGTGCATGCCCAGCTGTCAAAGAAGTAGAGCGCATGCTCTCCATTTGATAGCTGGGCCACCCACTGGCCTGTGCCATTGGCTCCTTCGGGAGCTCCCGTGGCGCGGCCAGCTGCCGCCTTCCCTGGCCTTCCCCTCGCCCCTTCTCTTGCCAGGGGAAGCCAAAGCCTACCCCCCACCACACCCAGGGTCGCATGCTCACAATCGAGGCCTTCCCTGGCCTTCCCCTCACAAAAGAACATGATATATCATGGGGTCTTAACTGGAGAAATTCACTGCTTTGGCAGCATATTTTTAAAAAAATAACTTAATGTATAGACAGAGTTACCTTGAGTGTGTGCCTGTAATTCACATTGTCCTTAAACTCACCCTAACATAACAATTCTAAGAAATGAGAAATGTATACTTTGATTAGAAGCCTTAAGTATAATTGGGTAGATGGCTGATCTGGGCCTCAGTGCCAAGAATCATAATCATTAAATCCCAAGATAAAAACAGAACAACCAATTAGAACATTCACCTACATACAAGGTTATGGAAATACTTTAAAAGAGCACACTTAATCTCTGTTCACAAAGTGTTTAGTGTATGCCAGTTGCAAGTTACCTGAATCACACAGTATTTTCTTGGGTGCTAAGGCCAGTCTGGGTAGCTCATCAGATCCTCATCACTTATTCCTGGACACTGCATCTGCCCCCTCTCTTCCAGCTATGGCATGGCAAATAGGCATGACACCACAATGTAACCAAATATAGAGTAAGATTATGGATAATTTGGACTAATTTGAAGCCCCAAAATACCCCAAATTTGAACTCCCAGGGAATTTGGAGCTGGATCGTTTTACATAGTTTTTTAAAAATAACGAAGAATAAAATAAACAGAGACAAAGCTCATTTCAAACTCAAAAAGCCAATATTTCTTGTTAAATCAGTAGAAAAGAATTTATTAGAAATACACAAGAGAAGTTAAAATGAAATGTAAAGTCATCTGAGAGACATATCCCATTTAAACATCCAAAAAGACATGCAGAATCCCAAACATGGCTAAATAAATGAGCATTTTACATTAAGATATCTTTGTGCATTAAGCTAAGCCTATCCCCTTTTTATTAAAACAATTAATGCAGTTATGCAGCAAAAATTCCCAAAACACCATAAAATTACCTTTTATGGGTAAAAACCTGAGAAATCAAAATAAAAATCCCACAAGATCAATTTCAAATCTTAAAGAAAAATATATATGAAAGCCAGAAAGAGAACAGAAAATTAGTTAATACTAGAAAAATTCCCTACCCAAAAATTCTAAGGAAAAATAGGGAGGAATGACTGGAGAAAAGGAATCTTTTATCCCACCAGCATGTGTTATTCAGCATGTCCAGGAATCCAAATTAAAACAAACTGCACAGATGTAGCAAACCATATCCATTTCAGGAACAAAAATAACTTTTAAAGAAAATAAATTCAAGGTTCTTCACAAAAAATAACCTTTAAAAAGACCAGTTCTTCCAGCTTCACCCAAAATCAGACTGCAAGTGGGAAATTCAAACTGTGCTCACAGGGGAAAAACATGCCCACTTGCTCTCAAGCAGGGAGAGAGAGGGGGAAAAAACCCATGGCATGTCAAAAAGAGAATTCCTACCTCCTAAGGTAGCCTTACCCTAACTGACTTTTTCCTGTTTCTGATGCCTATTCTTATACCCAATTCAACCCAGAATTTGTGACCTCAGAATAAATCCTTTTAAAAAAATGTGTCTTACCCAAGACCAATGTATTCCTATGGAAAATCCCCCCAAACCCCTGTGCATGTGACCAGACAAATTACAAATTAACCCAGGATTTCATCAACACTTCCTGATGAAGCAAATAACACAGGTAAGACAAGACAGTATTGTTTAACACAGAAAAATATATAATCCAAAATGCAAATATTTTATGTCTGTCTTAAATTTAAAAAGATTATTTCCTCTTGGCTAATTGTTGATTCTTGCTTCACTGAAAAAAATCCAGTCAAGTCTTGGAGCAACCCTTGAGTTAATCAAGCTCTGGAGCAAACTGAGTTAATCATTCTTCTCTGCCACAGTGAAACCCCTAAGAAAAGAATGAATAGAATGTATAAAACCACCTTATTTCAGAGAATAAGGTTAAATAATTTTCCTGTTAAAAACCCCATTAAACTTCTGTTTCTCCTTTCAGAGAATAAGGAAAAATTCAACTCTTATTGATATAAAGCCATGTGTGTTTGTATGATTGTGTCTCTGTCTGATTGCAAAAGCTACTGTGCTTTTGTGTACTTTAAATTAAAATTTCTAATTAGCACTTCTCCTTGTAAACATGAGCACTTCTGTTCTTTATCTTTGTTAAGGTGTAAAATGTGAGTCATGTCAAATGTGAAATCTTGACATCCTAGTACTGGTAGTATTTAAACAGACTTTCCAGTTTGGCTAATAATTCCAAATTCTTAATTTTATTTTACCCAGATCTTTTCCCCAAATCCATTCCATTTTATTCTTTACCATTTTATTAAAATTAAGTAAACCAATCTCTGACCCGATTTCTATATTTTCTTCCCTTCCTTATTTAAAAATCTGTTACCCCAAAAAGAGAGAAAAGCTTTTCCAGGTGTCAGTTGTCTTCCTTGATTTAATCAAGATTACTCAGAAGATTACTGAAACTTTGTCTCTTGCATACAGGCAGCCTGTAACTTGAGAGAGGGAAAAATGTCCTTGTTAAATCTCAGGCTTGGCTTTTCAGCCCAGTATGGAGTCAGTCGTGCTATAGGCTTCTCCATGTTTCATGGTCTGCCTTCAGCTTCTAATTATGCCAGCTATAAAGCCAAATTCATAAAACCCTGTATATTTCAAATTCATGTTTTGCAGTCAACACTTCTTATAATATCTATACACCCAAAACTGATCTGGTTACAACAACTGCTGGTGTGCAATTTCACACAGCATCCAGATCGCCATGGCAATGTCCAAGTGTATGCCACATGTTGCCCTAGATGTTCCCATGGTGACCTGCCCCACCCTGCCCATTCACACTTCAAGTGTTGCTGGCCTGGAATGGGACTTTTCCAGCACTTGAAGTGTGGATGGACGCTGTCATCCTACTACCTTACCCAACTGACATGGTATCATTATGTGAAAGGACTCTAATCGTGGAGTTGAATGTCAAAAGCTCTGCAGAACAAACAAACTGCCTTTCACAGAGTGCCTTGAAGTAGAAATGTGAGAAAAGAGAAGAGGAAGCATATGTTCCAGAGGGGCTGCAACAAGCTGGTTATAAGCTCCTAATACCTAAATATTTTAAAGGTTGAAGAGGAGTATTCTGAGCTTCCAATGAGAAGACTTGCAAGCTACAAACGGAGGTCTTTGTCCCTGCCCTGTGAACTTGGTTATTTCCCCCAATTAATCCTCAGTTTCCCTTTGGTTAGTTCCTCTGCACTCTTGTGAAAAAATTTTCTTCTGCAGTGGCATTACCTGGCAGTAGGTCTGCAGTTCTAAAAGAAGAAAAGGAAAAAAAGAGAACGTTAGAAATCACTGACAAGATGGAATAATGATATGCTTTATAGCACTGTACACCTCACTCTGGAATTATGCTGATACATATAGAACTTCAAATAAGACCTTAAAAGATTCCATATTTTAGCAGCAAAGCAAATTACTGCAAGCTAAATAAGGAAACTCTTACAATTAAACATTGATATATTTATTTTATTTACTGATGTCAGAAACATCATGAGAAATCGTTATTAAAATACATGAGTATGAATTTAAGAATTACATAAATGACAGATTTGCAATGAAAACAGAAATAAGTATATGTATTAAAGAAATAAAAACTCCCCCCACCCCAAAGCAAGAAACATCAGTAGCAATAGGCTGAACTAGCAGTTCTTTGCAACTGAGCTGGGCTGGGCATTTTGGTAACTGTACAAAAGTGTAGTTGCCTTTAGTTCATCACAGTCACAAAATACAGTAGTGAGTGGGTGGCCCCATTTATTTAAAGTTAAGCTATTCAATAATGTTACAGATTTTCTAACTGATATTAGTTCCTGCTGCCAGGACTTCTGATGCTTTGATGCTTTTCCAGAGAACTAAACTAGATCTAGAAGCTTGTTCATCAAAATTTCCTGTGGCCCTAAGAATTTGTGATTATCTTTAATGAGAAGGGTAAAGTACATATAGAAGATAATGGCACATATAGAAGATAGAGGTTTCTGATCTGGATCTTTCCCCTCCTCTGCAGACTGCTAGTGGAGTAATCCTGGTCAAATGGCATACTTCATCCAGACAAGCGGGTTGGAGGCATCTCACAGTCAGCCTGCAGGTTTCCTTCACAGTAACATACACCTGCCCAGCATATGATAACTTATGCCATAACGGGAAGACAAATTCACCAGAAAATAGCAGAGACTTTATTAAGGCGAATGACCTTGGGAGCACAAGAGGTTGGGAGTGGAGAAGTTTCAACAAAGGCCAAATCTATTCAAGTCATGGTTGAATGGAAGCCCATGGATGTAGGTCCCTTTTGATTCACCTGTAAATGTCAAAATTCATATGAATTTCACACAAATTTTAAATGTGCCAAATATCTGTGCATATCCCTACTTGGTATTCCTGGTTATTTTCCAAAGCATCTTTTTTCTTCTGCTGACGTTAAATTTTGTGTCACTGCAGTGTTGTTTATAAGTTAAGGATCTGTCCAGAGTAACACCTAAACACTTAGAGTATGGATAGTGTTCTAAAAGCACCCTTTTCTACATCACATGAAAATTTCTGGGTGCCTGTTTATTACAAAGATGGAAGCCACTGAGTTTTTGCAGGGTTTTGACTGTTATTATAGTATTGGTCCAGTTCACCTCAGCGGGACAGTTAAGGAACCTGTTCACATTCACCTTTCTGGAATGGTTCCACCTGTCCCAGGAGAAGCCCATTCAAATACTACAATCATGCCATCATCCCAGGGCTTCTGAGAGGTCCCTCCAGCTGCCTCCAAATGCAATTGCTGTGGAGAAGTTTAAAACAATGTTTGCAGCTTCATCTGTAGTAGCTGTTTAGGTCCTGGTCTTTTGGGTGTGAAAGCTGTGAGTGGGTGTGTGGATGTGGCTAGTGGAGGCTGGATGTTGGCCTTGGCCATTGCCATAGTAATCCAGTCTGCCTGGGACAGGTGATTTTTTTAAAAGTCTTCCTCTGCTCATGATCTTCACTGCAATTGAATCCTATTTTTTATACCATATCACTGCATTAAGTGCAAACAGGTCCAAGTTCTCTTCAGTTTCCTCAAATGTCCATTGCCTGTTCAGCAATAACTCAGTTGTAAGCATAAATATAGCTGTCATGCCTCCAGAGCATCTTTGATGCTCTTGAGACATATATTTAGTTGAGATTATAATAGGCTTTTCTATGTATTCGTTTAGGAGGGGAAATAGAGATCTATAGCTTTAAGAGAGAAAAAGATTGTGGGGAAATTCCAGGGTCCTATACTGCCTCTCCAGCTAGTTTCAGTTTTGTATGTAGTAAGATTTCAGTCAAATCGGACCTGAAGAGAGTATTTTTCTTTGACAAAGCTAAAGAAGAAGAGAGATACAATCCACAGAAGAAACAGAAAACAGAGATAGTCTACCACAGGAATCAATCCATTTAAAGAAGACTACGCAAGTATTTCAGAGTCATTATATCGAAAGGTTTCAGTTTCATGGTATTTGTGTTTGTAACCAGTAAAGCCTTTAAAAATTTAAGAAGTTTGTGGACAAGTCTTTTGTTCAGGCTGTGTTCCCTGGAGCCAGAGGCTTTACTACACCTAAAGTCCATAGCATTGCTTTTGGGACAAAACAATAGCTGTTAATTGCACTAGGAAGAAGCTGATCATTGGTATATATACTAAGAAGAGTGGGAGCAAATACACTACCTTATGCTAGGCTGTTTTTCTGATATCACCATTGTCATGGAAATTATACTCAGATCATTATAATCTATAATCAATGCTTATAGTCAATCATTAGCTTTACTTAGGGTAACCTTTACCCTATATAGTTGGGTGCATAAGTTTGTAACAATGCTTGTCCAGAGTAGAAGTACATAACAGGAAACAGACATTTGCGGTTAAGTTGTCTGAAGGAAAAGGGGAACTTTTCCTTCTCCTTTCCCAGTTTCTTTATGCCTCTTGAGTTATTTTGAATGTATACCAAATTAACGTTTCTGCGTCATTATTAATCTTTTACCTATATCTGATGTACTGTTACTATCCGGAAGGGGCATTAATTTTTGGCTATATAAGTGGGACATATCTCTTGTATGTTAAGGAGTACCCAGGACTCCTTCCGTGACTAGTCATGTAAAGCGCTTTAATAAATCTTACATCTTGATGAAGGAAATACTGTGTCAGATCTTGCTTTAACACCATCTACTACCTGAAACTCAACATAAAACAAACCATTTTAAAGCAGGTTTCAAATGATATAAGAGTGGCTGAAATCCTTAGTTAGCTCATAATATTTTTGTAGCAAATCAATTAATACAACTATTATCTTTTGTTTCTGAAACTCATCCTCGATTTATTGGGTAAGATTAAGCATTTGTTCAGTGCAACTTTGTTCTGGACTTAACCCAGTTTGCCATGGTAACAGAGAAGGTATAGCTTCTAACAGACACATTTTGAATTATTGTTTCAGATATTTTATTGGTATGGCACAAGAGAGAAATTAGGCAGTAAGTTTTAAGGTCATTGATGTCTTTATCTGGTTTAAAGATTGCTATTACCTTAGTTTTCTGCCATATACTTGGAATTTGGCAGCACTTCAAACAGGTGATAAACATTTTTAATAGCCACTGCCTTGTTTCCAATCCAAAATGTTTAATTTGCTCAGTACAAAATTCATGCAGCCCCACAGCTTCTCACAGTTTACATACATCAATGGCTCTACTCAACTCAATCATTGCCATAAGAAACTGTGGGATATTGCTATAAATGAAAGTATTACACACTTTCTGAACCTGGACGTACAATTTTGCCTAGTTATATTGCAGTGCTGCTAACCAACAGAACTTGTTATTGTTATATACATAAAAAATACTGTCATCATTATAAATACTTTGATTAGACCAATAATTTCCCCTGTATGTTAAAGTATTAAGCAGTTTGTACCTTTAGATAAGTTTAATTGTTAATATTGTTATGGTTAATGATGTTGGTTTGTGTTTAAAAAGCTGTGACTGATGTTTTAATTGCTGATTTTGTAAGATTATGTTAAGAGAAAAAAAGAAATCACTGGCAATAAACAAGGGGAGGAAATTGCCACCCATTCCTTGCCTGTGCTTATCTTATGGGGGCAGTCAGGTAGTGGGAAAAGAAGGAAGCAAGGGTCAGCTGGAGGGTATCAATTATGCACACCTTCCCTTGCTTTCTCTGTCACCCCACAATTTGGGCACATGAGACAGAGACTTGTGGTAGAAGCTGATCAGGGGAAACATTTTACACCCACCAGCAGCACTGTGTTTCTGCACATGAACAAGAATGCACAAGGCACTGCAAACAAGTTTCAGGATTGAAGCAGCAGCAATTGGTCTGCTGAACTCTACCCTTGAGACCTATTCCCCCTTCGTGGGAGCAAACAACTCCTCCCCAGCTGCAGATAATCTGGTGCAGCATTCACTCTAATTCGGAAGATAGGAATTACAAGTGGATCCAATCCATTCTGCATGAACTGCAGATGTTTGCCTGAGATTCACCAGGACATGCACAGAGGAACAAATTGTATTTTGGTGTGGTTACAGCATGGGTGAATTCCCACTTAGCTCAGTTAAAGCGGAATTTAAAAAAAAAACTGCTGTGAACACACACTATATGTGTTCCCATTTGTTTTTCTTAATTCCGCTTTAAAGCAGAGCATGGCGGTGGCGGTGGCAGCACAGCAGCAACAGCACCCAAAAGGGAAGGGGAGCTCACTTGCTCGCCTGCTCGCTGGCTGCTTTCCGTTCCTCCTCCATACGCCTCAGGTGTACCAGGGCTGCTTGGTGAGAAGTGGAGCAAGCAAGCAGTGTGGCCAGCGGCAGCCACAGTGGCGGGGACAAAGCAGCCGCAGAAATAGCAGGTGGGCAGGCGGACAGGCAAGCACCTGTGTGGGCAAGCAAGGCTGCGGCGGGCAGACAGGTGGGTTCTTCTTAAAACCGGCTCCAAAACACTCTGATCCAAGTGGGAACGCCCCGTAAACCATTTCATTTTTTTAAAAAGGGAGCGAGAATTGTTTAAAGGGGTGTTTTGTTTAATTTGTTTTAACAGTTTTACTCCTCTTTTTAATGCAAAAAGCCACTTTTCAATGCAGACAGAGTGTGTTGAAACGGTTTTGAACACACACAAAAGTCCTAGTGGGAACAGGCTGCATGATAGCAGGGTTGTAGGGATAGCAGGGATAGGCTTCAGGAAAAAGGGAAGCAGAGAGAATAGATAAGATTAGGAAACTTCTTCTTGGCCTTTGTTTTCACCAAAGTTAGAATTCAGGAACTGTGATTTTTGCAGGGAAGCCAACTGCCCTGCTTCCTTTACCTGCAGATAACCAGTTTAATTATTTTTGATAATGTTTGAGAGAGCTGTTCCAAGCAGAACCAGAAGTCTAGGCAGGCACAGCAATTGGAAAGTTTTAATGACTTTCAGAAGTTGTCATAAGGCTTATCGATACTTGGCTTCTGCATACCTGTGCCCTACATTGCAAATGCTGCAGTATGCGAAAGTTTACAGAGCATTTCTCAGATTGCCCGCAATTTGTGTGATTGTTGTGCAAAATGTCGTGCAATAGGCATGAACTGCAGTGGATGATCGTTTGAGCAACACCCGTACCATTATCACACAACGCCTCAATATGAACAAAATGATATAGAGAGATGTCATAGAGAAGCTGCCTGAGCAGTTCAAATCTGTCGGAGCATATCTGGCATTTAGGAGCATCAGGGGAAATCTAGAAGCTCTCATGCTTTTCTACTTAGCACAGATTTGGATTCTTTTGTCTTGAGTTTGGAAACAGCATTGCGCTTGAAAATAATACATAGAAATTTAAACCCTCCTATCAGATGAAAATAACATGGTAACTAATGTTAAACTTCACAACCTTCCCTCAATTAATTTTATCCTTATTCCGATCCATTTCATCAATGTCCTATTTTGTTTAGTCAAACTGAATCACAGCCTACACAGGGCATGCCACATTCATTTTCTTGAGAAAACAACTTTGCCTAGCCACATAATTTTCTTTAAAAATATGCCGGAATTATTTTTAATATCTTAGATGAAAATCTCCACATTCTAAACTTAGTGTAGATACTGTAAGAGAAATAGTACATCTATAAATCTTGATCGTAGCTCAAAAGAAATTTAAAAACAACTCTGCATATACTTATCTGAGCACAACTTATTTTCAGCTGAGCAGGTACCATTATAAGACCTTTCTAAAAGGATTAAGAAGATTTGTAATTCCATAGACTACAGTGAACAGCAACACAGGAATCCCCTAAAGTTGCTCAGATTCACAGTGGATTGGATGCCACAATTAAAAATAGTCCGGATGAAGCTTCCAGAGAACTGCCTGGCCCTGTTATCTTGCACCAGTTTCAGTTATGGAGGCCTGAAGATGTGGACAAGCTGCTTGATGAAGTTCAGCCAACCTCATGCCCTCTGGATCCTTGCCTGCCTGTCAAAGTGCTGGAGTGGGTTGTGGCTGCTCAATTCAAGCACGCTTGGAAGAAGCTGTTTATCTGGACTCATGTTATTCTGGCTTCAGATCCAATCATGGTACAGAAAGTGTCTTGGTTGCTCTAGTTGATGACCTTCCTAGATGAAATACAGTTCTTTCATCAAAGAACTCTGCTGGTTCTCCTGGACCTCTTGACAGTTTTTGATACCAATGGCCATGGTATCCTTCTAGAAAGGCTATGGAGCTTGGGATTTGGAGGCAGTGTGCTGCAATGGTTCCACTCCTATATCCAGGGTTAATGCCAGAGAATGGCTATAGGAGTGTTGTGCTTGATGCCCTGGGAATGCATGTGTGGAGTTCCTCACAGATTGATTTTATCTCCCATGCCTTTTAACATCTGTATGAAGTCACTGGGAGAGATGATCAGGAGTTTTGAGGTGAAAACTTATCAATATACAGATGATACCCAGCTCTATCACTCCATGCCACCTGAATCAGAAGAGGCAGTTGAAATGTTTGACAGGTGCTTGGAGGCAGTAATGGGCCGGTTAGCTGAATCCAAACAAGACAGAGATGCTGTTTGTTACAGGGTCTCATGCCCGTGAGAAGAGAGGCATGCTGTTCTTGAAGGGGTTTCTTTACCCAGGAAAGGATAGGTACATAATTTGGGGGTACTCTTGGATTCTGCACTGACACTTGAAGCTCACGTGGAGGTGGTGGCTAGGAGTGCCCCTTTCCTGATATGGCCTTTTCTGGAGAGAGACTGTCTGACCATAGTGATCCATGCTGTAGTAACTTCCAGACTGGACATGGGACTGCCCTTGAAGATGGTTTGGAAGTTGCAGCTAATGCAGCATGCAGCAGTTAGACTCCTAACTGGCATTGCCAGTCAGTTGCACATCGTGCCAGTCCTAAAATAACTGCACAGTGTGCCTATTTGCTACCAAGCCCAGTTCAAGTTATCAAAGTTAACTTATAAGGCCCTAAACAGTTTGAGCCCATTATCTGAAAGGAACACCTCCTCCCATATAAATCTGCCTTTGCTCTGTGATCTGCTGATGAAGCCCTCTTGGAGGTTCCGTCACATGCCGTACTTGGGGGAGGGGGAAACATCTGGGAGGGCATTCAGAGTTGTAGCCCCCAAGCTATAAAAAGGCCTCCCCTCTAAGGTGTGTCAAGCACCCTCATTTAGACGGACCTTTTTACTCTGGCCTTTGACTGAGGGCACAACATCCCTTCCCCATATAGGCCCTCTCGTTGTTTTAGTGATTTTTTAAAAAATACTTTTTTGTTGTGAATATTATTGTAACCTGCCCTGAGACCTTCTGGTATCGTGAAGGATGAAAATAAAATAAAATAAATAATAAATAAATATTTTTTAAAATGTGACATCTAACTAATAAAAGCAGTTTGTCAGTGTATAAATCTGTACCTGTTTTAAGTTCTTTAATTTGTACTATGTCTTTGACGACCAATAAATTTGTTATTATTGTTATATATCATTTTATAAGATACTTGTTTATGAATGAATGAATGAATTATAGGAATTCTATACTGCCCGTCATCAAAGTTGCAGGACAGCGTGCAGAAAAAAACAGTGGAACAATAAACCTGAATGACAAAATGAAACAGATAAAATAACAATTTATATATAAAGGTGACTATTAAAAAATAAAATAAAATAAATCAATGAAGAAAACCCTATATCATAAATAAATTTCACAGTAGTAATCTCTCCTAAAATTATCAAAATAAATAAAAATGCTGAATCTTGAAAACAGTGTCTGAACTTACAATTTCAACTCAGATTACTGCTGCTACATTAAAGGGTATTTTCAAATGCAGTACATTATAACTGTATCTTTAATAGCAAAAGAGGGAGCCGTAGAAAATAATAACTCTTGTGAACTGAGGCAGATCTGCTTAAAACTCATATTTCACTATAATTCTCAGATACGAAGAAAGCATTTTAAAATTAATTTCACTGCTAAGCTTTTGGCAATAATACATGCAAGAGATGTTTCCCCACTCTAATGAAAGAAAGAAAACATTAAGGCCACATCCCTATGCAAGCCATTTGGAGCGGGATTGGGTCCAAAAGCGCTCCCAGCCCTTTCCCATGCCATTCCCAGCAATGCAGGCTAGGTGCAGGTTGGGCGCAGACGGAGGCATCCCCATCCAAGCCACGCTAAACCCTGGCATGAGGGAGCAGCGCCCCCTCCTCTCCACCCCCTCTCTCCTCATTGGAAGCCGGATTGATGTCAGCCCACCCCGTGCTGCATCCCCCCTCCCTTAGCAGCACAGAAAGTCAGGACTGGGCTGGGAGGCACAGAAAAAAGTTAAAATGAAGCTTACTTCATAATAAATTTAAAAATAATTTTTAAAGACCAAAAGCCGCTATGACCGCAGGATAATGGCTTGATTATTCTCCCTTTTACATGGAATATATTCTACCCCCATTTCCCAATCACCAAGGCGGGCATGATAATGGCTTGATTTTCCACTTGCCGGGTGTTTTCGCGGTTCCCTGGTGGAGTGGTTTTAAAAAACTGCTCAACTGCTGCCAAACCTCATAGTGTCTTTGGTTTGTAAAAATTATTATTTTTTTCCATTTGGTCCCGCTAAAAGCGGGATGCAGCATTTGCAGTGGGTGGCACAGTGGTGGGGTGATGTCAGTCTGGCTTCCAATGAGGGGTGAGGGGGCAGAGAGGAGGTGCTGCTGTTCCCCCATGCCAGGGGTTGGTGTGGTTTGCATGGGGACGGCTGAATCCACACCCAGCCTCCACCCAGCCTGCATTGCCGGGAATGGGATAGGGATGGGCAACATCCGTTCTCAGACCTGCACCCAGTCACATGCATGCCAGATCAGAGCCAAACGGTTTGCATTGGAAAGTGGTTTAAAATACATTAGCAGATTTTGTGTGCATTTAGGTCGAGGCGCAATTTTTTATTATTATTGCACAATTTTAATTTACATTTGTGGGGGGTGTTTTCCCCTTTCCTTCTTCTTTTAATGCTTTTATTGACTCTTGTTTGCTACAAAGTAAGTGAAATACAGTTTCAAAAAATAAATAAAAGTAAGAAATGGGTTGTTTTATTTAAGGAGGTTTTTTTGCAATCAAGAAATCTGCATTAAATGAAGGAGAAGCATGAATGCATGGTGAGAATAATATAACAGAGCGGATAGTGCTTTTTTCACTTTTTAAATATAAGCCCTTCCTGTAATACATGTCAGCTGTAAAATGATCGTAGTATCCATGTTGCCTACTTCTGTCTGAATTCTTGTACATCTTCAGATCCATGTTGAATTGGATTGGCTACTTCTCCACCAAGGACGCCATACACTATGAGCATAAAAACACAGTTCCATACTCTGGTGCAGAATATTATAAAACCGAGAATCATTTTATTTTAAGAGAAAGGAAAGTACAAAATTCATTAATCAAGTCCTGCCAAATGTCACTATTATAGATTCCAGGGAGAGTTGTCACAGAGGTAGTATAATATTCATATTCAGCAAACCAATTACAAGGTACAGTAAATCACTTAAATGTTCTGTTGATGATATTTAGAGAGAAGAAAGAAATCATTCTACACATTGCTACCTGAAGAAATCATTTATTTTAGTTGTCAGGGAGGTGAAAAAGATATCTTTAACAATTAGAGGTTTGCCTGATTGCAGTACTAATTCCTGACATTTAGGGCTTGTTCACACTGGCTTTATTCTAGAATATATCCCAGAATAAGGGCCCGCTGCCCATATGCTACTACAGGCTACAGCAGGTCCCAAGTGAGGCCTGTCAGAGTCTGTATTAGCATGCGGACCACAGACCCCTATTCTGAGATATATTCCAGAATATGGCCAAGTGTGAACAAGCTCTTAGTCAGTCATTTAGTCAGCTTTATTTCTATCCTACTTAATAAAATCTTTATAAAAACAGATACAATAAGTTAGCTAAAATCATGACAGTGCCTGCATGGAGAGGGAGTGTCGTTCCCTCAGTCAAAGGTCAATGTAAAGTGGGGTGTGTCTCATCATAAGGTGAGTCATACCTACAGTTTCTTTGTCCCCCCCCCCAGCTACTCCTGAAGAGCAGGTTGACTGGTAGGTAAGTATCCACCAGCCTAGCAGGTATGGATTTCCTAGTGATGCTGATGTGTTTCTAAACAGTGCTTCCAGCACCTCTAGTTTTAAGTATAACTCATAACCCACAAAGTGGAAACTAGAGATTACAAGGATCCCCAAACATGATCTCTACTTTCAAGCATCATTACTATGGATTCAATCTATCAGAATGCATATACTGCAGACATTATAAAGATTTGGTTGCAATCCTATCAGGAGCTCAACTGCTCACTGTATTGTCTTAAATACAAACTAAATATATCTACAAACTTAAATAACTTATATATTGTTCACTAATATATCCCTGCAAACTGACAGATGCTTAAAAACAGGTATACAAGTTGCAGTTTTGGTAAAATTATTCAGACTGATTCTTCTGATGGTTGCTATGGAAATGGAAATTAAATAATTAGTGTGATGTTGGACTATAAATACATCCATGGGAGTGATCTGTCAGGTCTATTGTCACAAACCAAATTATTTCTGGGTTGCCATTATGTGACACACAGCCTAAACAGCAAAAGCTTGTGCAATGGGTTACTCCCAACATCCAAGAGCACTCAGGGCAAGGAAGCTTCCCGTGCAACTAGTGGACACAACACCTAACATGTTAGATCAGATGGATAAGCAGAAAGGCTTCTGCACCTTTAACTATCCTTTATAAGACATAACAGTTGTAATTAGGGATGTGCAAGGTCCCCTTTGAATGTAGTAGGATTTGTATTTCAATCCGCATGTTCAATCCCATTCAAATCCCATAGGAATGCATACAAATAATATATGGATCCCATACAAAAGCTTACAAATAGCGTATGAATCCTATCCTGCTGTCGTGCGGCTTGAGACTTCATAATACTTATGGATACCATGACACTATTTCACTCCGTCATCAACCAATATTGGTGTCAGGACAAACACAGGGTTTGGTCTTCCCCAGTGGCTACAATTGTGAAGGCCTTTCTCACCCGTATGGTCAGACTGTTCTTTGCTGAGATTAAAGATTAATGACTTTTCCCATTTGAAGGGGTGAGGAAATCAGAAAGCTGCTCCACAAGATGCCACCGTAGACTAAGGGATCCAAATGACTTCCCCAGTGCTTTAATCAGAATTTAAAAATATTTTAACATACCTCAAAAGCTTGATCCACACAAAGATATCTTACTGAATGCTGCACTATCCATCTAACCCCATGATAGTACAGTACCGAGAAAATGGAGTTTCTTTGGCTAATTTTCCACATGGTCCTCTCTCTTGCCCCAGAGTACTCAGAATTCTTTAGTTGAGGCTGTCTCTGTAGGCCCATCTGACAGCAATATTTGCTGGTCTACAGGCAAATGCTGATGAATAAAAGAATGGTGCCAGACTTGGAAGGCCTCTATTCAATGCACCCTCAGAGGAACCTCCTGAAAGTTCAAGATGATGGCCCTCTATGTATTTATCTTCTGGTCTAAATCCTGGGCCTCCTCATCCACATGTTAATGCAGATCAAGGAGGTCCTGCCCCAATTAGTCCAGTTCTGTCTGCACAAGATGGAGCCAGGTCTGGATTAAGAGGTCTTTAATCTTAATCTACTGTAGACCCATTTAATCAATCTAAAATCAGATTTGTTCTAGATCATGGAAGCATGCAGACAGAATGCTTCCTTGATCTACAACTACTGTGGGTTGCTATTCAGCATCCACAGGGAAGGGTGAATTAGATCAATGCCATCAGTGAACATACAGTTGATGATCCTCCACATGATTTGGATCAGTAGCCCCAGTTATTCTGGATCTACTTAAAGTAAGTGCAGAAAAGGCCCTTAACTTCTGGGAAGTGCTCATGGTTGACACTGTTCTAGCTCAATTACAATCAGGATCTGAATTCAAGTGTGATCAATTTAGATCTGATTGTGGCACAGAAAAGCCTTTGACACCACCATCTTTTCACTTCTGGGCTTTTGGCTTCTTGTAAGATGATCAATATTGAGGAAGTATTGGGAGATCACAAGCCTACTGACTTTCCTAGACTTCTTAGTGCCTTTTGATACCATTGTCCATAGTATCCTTGTGGGGTACAAATTCAGATTATGTGAGGATGAATGTTAAAAGGCATTCCATCTATCCAAATTCCTTCCCTTCACTCTTTGTAGGTACGCTAGCCAAAGTAAGAAAGATGGTCACAGATTTTGCCAGTGAAATCAGTCTTTTTCAGCTGTTACTAAAATCCTCAGTGAATCAGAATTATAGCTACTGGGAAGCAAGATAAGAGAATTCAAGAGAACTGCAAATGAGTATCTAGATTCCAGTATATACTAATTAATGGCCAAGTGGGATGAACGCATTTGTTTCAAATAAGAGAAAAAAGGAGAAATGTTTCATAACCTTCCATCCTGTATATCTTTAATACCTTTTCCCAAGCCAACTTTAATAAAGCTTTGGTCATACAGTAAAAGGAAGCTTGTTCAATATTGGAAAGATTTGATGACTTAGCCTATTCTTATTTTTAATAAGTTTCTAATCCTTAGTGCATAATAAGGTGAACAAGAAGTGGATTAGTATATTTTTTAAAAAAAAAAATGTATGTGCATTTATTGGAGGTTAAAAGGAGCCAGATAAAAGGAATCCCCGAAGTTAAAAAAAATGATGTGTATGAAAAGAAGCTTCTACTACACTTGCTGGTCTCGTATATTGGTTGGTGCAGAATCATCCTTCGTGTTAAATATTACACTGAAGAACTCTGTTCTTGGGGGAGGCTATCTCGTTGTCCCACCATCCTCAGCAGCATAGGGCCTTCTCCGTGATGGCCCCCAGATTGTAGAATATTCTCCCTCCTGAGGTTCATCAAGTACCTTCACTTCACATGTTCAGGTGAGCAATGAGGAAGTATCTATTTACCCTGGCTAAGGAAACAGCTTCTCTTCATCACTTTCAGGCAGTGTTAATATTTTAGTATGTTCATTTTACATTTGGTTTTTAATGTTGAGACCTGCCCTGAGAACTTTGGGTACAGGGGGAATAAAATGCACATTAATTAATAAATAATATACTTAAAAGGTCTCAAATTTATTATGGCTAAAAGTTGTATGATATCAAGGACCATTTCCACAGTTAAGTGTGTTGGAATATTCCAGCTAAAACAGCTCTCACCCGAGCATTCCAGGTGGCCTGGAACAAGCCATCCACACTTGGATGGCCTGTTCTGGGTCAGGCCCCAGGCTGCTCTGAAGCCCATGGAAGCTTTGGAGCCTGTTGTGAGGGCTCTGGTGGCCAGGAGTGAAACTTCCTAACCTGGGAGCTCCTGGAGACCCATTTTCGTGGTGCAACTTATTTTGCTAACGAAATGGGTCCCACTGCTAAGATGACTGTGTGACTCTTAGGACTGTCCTAGTGGCCCATGATGTCCCATTCAGGAAGTTATGTGGACAAAGAAGCATAGCAGTGGTGGGGCCCCTTGTGCTCTGTCCCAGAGTGCGGAACATGAGGTCCAGAGAGATTCTAGGCCTCATACTAGAACAGGATACCAGTAAATATGGAAAAGGCCAAAATCATAACAGCTTTATGAACAAGATCTACAACAAAAGATGTTAGACTATTCTAGGGGTGTTTTTCCATTGTCACCAAAAGTACCCATTAAGTACCCATTAATGGGTACGAAATTGCATTTTTGTACCCATTAATGGGTACTTAATGGGTACTTCTAGTGATAGTGGAAAAAAACCCTAGGAGTGTCATTTTAATAATAATGATAATAATAAAAAGCCAGAGCTGGTTTAGGTTTATGTCTACATAACCTGCAATACAGGAAACACCTGCAACATTTGCCTCTTTTACAAGTACTGAAAATGCAGGTGAAGCCGTCCCTTTTTCATATGCCAACCATAGCATGTATTATGTAGGTCTATGTAATTTTTAAATAGTTAGCTTAAAAATAATTATTATATACATTTTTTGTCCCTTGTTCTTCATTAAATTTTAGTCTGAGAATATTTAATTGAAACAAGCAAAACAGTTTTTCCACATCAGCATCCATGAGAAGAAAATCCATCTTCTGTTTAAATTTCTGGGTGCTTTACTGCATATATCAGGGAGGTATTCAGTAGCTTTCTTTACTGCAGGAAAAAAAAATGTTCCAGCCAATTCCTTTTATTATTATTCTGCATTCCTCATAACATTGCCAACGACTGGCAGAGTATGAGTAAAGTCCCCTGCCTCAAATGACTTCCCTTTTTTTTCTTCTCTCTCCCCCCCTTTTTTTTTTTAATATCTGTTCACTCAGTGCTGCTCTGGCAGCCAGGCTGCAGCCCTTCGCTTGGGGTTATTTTCAGAGTGAAAACATGATTTTCAAGGTCAGCACAAGTAAGTTAACACAGTCCTTGGACAATATGGCTTTTGCTCCCCTTGCTGTTTCAGTTTTAGTTAATGTTAATTGTCAAAAACTCCTTCCTCCCTCCCTCCCGTCCTTCTTTCCTTCTGCATTTCCAGAGTTAGTCAAACAAATACATTTCTCTGCATCAAACCATTGGAGGAATGCAGTGAAGGACGTAATAAAGTGGTAAATATTCACAAAAATATACCATCCAAATACAACTGGATTTCATCTGAAAGCAGAAAATTCAAAGCAAAAGCATTCTTTGCTCCCATTCTTTTTTGTCCTATTTATTTCTGTAAAGATTTCAACACTATCAAGAGAACTGCGCAGGGAGACAACACACCTTTACTTGCATTCATACGTTTATAATGCAGCATTTTTATTTACACTAAGACCAACGTTCAGATGAAACAGACCCCGTGCAAAGGTGAAACAATGATTAAATAATCAAAGTATCTGTTCAAAACAAGCAACACTGGCTTTGGCTCCACTTCCCAAAAGAGGCAACCACAGTCACCTGAGCATGTCTTCATTTGCATTTGCAGCAGGTGCTTCTTTGCAATTGTACTGGTCCATTTCCAGGCACAATCACAGACAGAAATGCCAGTGTTGCAGGGTGCAATTTTGCACGCTGAAGTAGGCATGCTTCCATTTGCTCATTGAAAAGAACCTCCTCAATCAGAAAGTGGAGACAAAGGAAGCATTTCTTTCAATTGCCATCATGGGCACCTCTCTTGCATGCCTGCTTAGAAGCTTCCTTGCTGGGTAAGTGGAGACCATTAAGTGGATAAAATTTTTCTTGACTTAGAGACTCTCATCACATAATGGGACCGCAAGCATCGACTGTTAAGTAGTGATGTGTAGAACAGTTGTGAATGTGAGGAGAAAGCAGCCAAGGAAAATGGACCTGGCACAGAAAATCATAGGTAAATGAAGACATAAGAAAAAAGGATGCCCTAGAACAGTCTGAAGAAGTTAAAGCAGACCTTTGGGAATGTAAAGTTCTGAGTTTCTTTTATACAATGGTTGGGAAATAGGTGGCCTTCTAGATGTTTCTGGACTACAAAGCCCATTCTTTCCAGCTATAAGTCATGAAGTCTTATCTGGAAGGGTGTCCTGCTTTGTGCACCACTTTAAATACTTGGAAGTCTCACCGTTAACATATTTGGCTCCCTGCTTTCCTAGACCAATAAAAATGCTCCAAATTCTGTATTAAAAGTAGCAAAAATGTAATCTTCATTTCTTCTTTTGCCAGTTTCTTCTTTCCCATTTTCACCTCCTTTGAATTCAGCTTTTTTTGTTTTATACCAGATGAGATTGTTGTTCATAATCTGCAGCTATGACTGGGAATGTCTTGACAGCGCAACATTAACATTCAGTTCAGATACCATTATAGTCAGAAGTGTCAATGACAACAAAATCATTTCATTGCCTTAAAGCTCTATAGACACAGAATTGCATTACTGCCTTGCTATGGTTATGTCTCAAGCCAATCCCGAGCTATGGAACTAAGAGACCATAAGTAATTAATATATCTGATGACAGCTCTAACAACCTGCAACTCTGCCTTATGAGCCTGGCCTTCTATGATACCAAAATATGATTTCTACTGCGTAAGATTTTTTTTAAAAAAGAAGAGATAAATGACACACACTTATTTATTTGTTCTCAATAGCATGCTCACATGAAAGCTCTTGCATGCTAAATAGACATCACAGGCTTCCATCAGCAGCAAAGTTCAGGAGGCTTTTCTGTTTTTTTTTTCAAAGTGAGTTGTATCTTTGCACTGAAAAAGAAAACTCTGCCTGAGGTAAAGGGCACAGTATCCCCCGCTTCTATGCATTAAAGTCAACCAGTCTGCCATCTGCATACTAATTCAGCACATTTTCATTCTCCATCTTAGCTATGCTCCCTGTCCTACCCCTCAGTGTGTATCACCTGAGATGGCTGCCTTCCTGCTCCTAAAGGTAGGTTCAGCCATGCTACAGAATTTGACCACAGTACAAGCATGACGTCGTCATCTTGACTCCTGGCTGGCTGATATGGAAGTGATTTGCCATTACCCTTTTGGGGATTTGCCAGGGGCAACTTTGTTTGGGGGAGATATCACTCTATGGCCTGAAACTTAGGCTGTTTCTTCATTTGTAAATGGAGGATACTTATTCTGGGTCATGTAGGGAGGCACCACAATTGCTGCTTGAAATGATGCCTTGTCCCCACTTTCAAATGAGGTGGCATCCTTCAAAACAATACTTTGAAGTACCTCTGTTGAGGGAACCAAAATTATGCCCTTGAGAAATGGCTCCTTGGCAGCAATCATGCCTCATAATGGATGGGATAATCGCTGTGAATGGAGATGCGGTGGCAGAAAATGGTTTATGAGGTGCCTCTTTATCCATCACAGCATCCACTTTGTAACCGGCTC
Source organism: Aspidoscelis tigris stejnegeri (assembly GCA_023333525.1). Taxonomy (NCBI): domain Eukaryota; kingdom Metazoa; phylum Chordata; class Lepidosauria; order Squamata; family Teiidae; genus Aspidoscelis; species Aspidoscelis tigris. The sequence continues at coordinate 62,337,420 of JALMGA010000005.1, read as the reverse complement.
CTACATAGACTCAGAAGGTCTCAAAATTTCTCATGTGTTTGCAGGCTCACAAAGGTTGGATAGCCTTGGCTTCATATAAACTAGGGATGTGCCAAACTGCAGTTCATAAGAAGTTCATTTCTTACAAAATGTTTAGAGCAGTAGTTCTCAACCTGGGGGTTGGGACCCCTTTGGGTGTCGAACTGCCCTTTCAGAGGGGTCTCGATGAGTCTCCCACCGCCCTTCCCTCCCACCTCCTAGCTGTGCTGCCCCCAGGGTTGGGGTTCCCCACAACATGAGGAAATCCATTAAGGGGTCACGGCATTAGGAAGGTTGAGAACCACTGGTTTAGAAAGACCCAGGACTGTCAGGTGCTCTACCCAATGACCCTGGGCTCTCCTTGGGACCTCATGGATAGAGTACGTGAGTCTGATTGAAAAGGTCCAGGAAACTCACCTTTGCCTTATTCTACAGGCTACATCATGCTTGTATGACATTAACATGCACTAGTGTGCGTGGGCAGTATCACTGCACAGGCACAAATGCATGTTGAGGCTCTCCATGCCTGTGCAATGATGTCGTCTGCATATGCAATGACATGTGATAATGTTGTCTACAGACACAATGGAGCTTTTGCTCACAGAGCTGATGATACTGGTAGGAACCACACTTCCAACAAGACTTATTAGGGATGTGCGTGAATGGTTTTTTGGCATTCAATTTGTACCAAATCGAATGTTAGAAAATTCGCATTCATTCGAATAGATCCCCTTCGAATGTGGTAGGACTCCATTTGATACAAATTCATATGAATATCTGATATGACTGTATACAGATCTTATATAAGGATCCTGGATACAGATCCTATATGAATGAATGCATACATATTGGATATGGATCCTATATGAACATATACATATTAGATATGTATTGGTACGTACGCGTTTGTATAGATACATATTGTATGACTAATTTGTACATTAGCTAAAATGGGGATATATATCAGATATGTATCAATATGAATGCATTTGTACAGGATATGTATCCAATACGTATGCATTGGTATAGGTTACACATCTGATGCATATCCTCATGTTAATGAATGTACAAATTAGTCATACAAATGTTCTGAAACATTCATATTCATACAAACATTTATGTACTAATATCATAATATTCAATTCATGTACCAATGTCCAAATTTGTATGAATTTGTACAAATAACGAATGTTACAAATATTTGTGCACATTTCTGTTGCCTACTCATGAGTTGCTACAGATGCCAAGGAGAGCCCAAGGTTATCAGGTGAGGCACCAGAGAGTCCTGGACCTCTCTAAGCAGTTCATAAGAAATTATTTTCTTACAAACTGGAGTTTGGTACTGTTAGCCTGGGGAAGAGTAAGAGAAAAAAAAACACGTTCGGATGTGCATTTGAAAACAACCAAAAGATAGTGTGTTCTGTCTCCTGGGAAAGACAGTGAACTGATATGCTACAAGGTCAGTTGTGCTCCTGAGCACGTAACCTCAAATGGGAGGGGGAGGCAGCTCACACACAGCTACAGGAAGTTGTCACAACAACGTCCGGTTACTGATTCTGTATAAGGTTCCCGTGGCCGTTGTTGGTGTTGTTGATGTTCTTTCCAAGAATGCGAGTCTGGGAGGAGAAAGCCATGTGCTAAAAACATGGACCGGAAAGCAGACTCGCCGGGCTAAAAGAGACTGTAACTTGATTTGTAAATACCATGTAATCTTCAAGCAATAAATCGTAGCCTCATTAGCAGTAACTCGGAGCGGCTGTGTTCTGTTTTATGAGCCAAGGAAGTCTGAGCTACTGATACGGAAGCTGGAAAGCCTGTTGCCAAGCAGGAGCAAGTGCCGGAGTCAGATAACAAGGTAAACTACTCTGCAACTAGATCTAATCTAGATCTAATCAAAATATCAACAGGTACATCCCTATTATAACATTACAAAATTCACCCAAGTGTTCTTTTGTGTGTGTTTGTGTTAGTTGTGTTTTTGCATTGTCTTCCTTGATATTTTTATTGTAAAACTGTAAGTTATTACTTCTGTGTAGATGTTGTTAATTCATTTTTTTAAATTGTAAACATTTAATCTTCAAAATAAATATTTATAAGGTGGGAACTGGATTCCAGTTCTCATCAGACTCACAGTGAACATGAAACCAGTCCTTCAAATATTGAAACATGGGAAGAAAATTTATCCACTTCTTCATATGGACACACACATATGCCCACAAAAACACAAAGCAGAGAAAAGGGAGGTGAAATGCCTCTGATATACTGTGTATCTGGTAACCTTCCCCCAGAAATAATCCTTGAGATCCAACCTTTTTTTGCCTTGACATTATATTGCTAGATTACTTAGTAGAGTCATCTAAGGGCCTTTCTGCATTTACTGCATCTTGTTCTTGGCCAGTAGGCCTGGACCAGCGAGGCCTGCTGGCTTGGAACATGGTACAGCATAGTCTGGGAAAGACAGCTGTATTACAACATTGGTTTAGACCTGCCCCCATATCAGCTCCAAAGCTCACACAATAGAAGTGAGCTTTCTGCCTGCCTCCGTGTTCCAGACTAGACCATCCTGGCCCACCAATAGATCTTGATACCAGTGATCCAGATCAAGGGTCCCTTGATCTGGATTATGCTCCATCCTATGTGGATGGACCCTACCAGCGATGGGTAAAGCTTCATTCTGGAACATTCCTGTTCCATCCAGCAATGCTCACAATGCTTCACAGATCCACGGTAATGAGTGAACTGATGAAGGTCTGAAGAGGATCACAAGGGATCATAATACAGAATGAAGGTAAGTATAGAAAGGCACAAGGTACATAGTTGCTACTATAGCAACCTTTGAAAAGAAACAGGGAGTTTAAAATTCTTTTTCTTCTTAAAATTCAGGTTTTCTTCAGTGGCTGCCAATAGTGATCAACCTATTAAAATGGGCAGTGCATCTCAGAATTACCTTCCATCATTGTATTGTCTGCGTATGCAACAAAGAAAGAAAGTGCATTAATGCTTTAAAACTAGGTGCAGCAGCTGTTGAATAAAAATGCCCAACCATGAGAGTGTTTTTTAAGAGAATTGGGTGAAATAAATGTATTTGTAAATGTTAATGGAGAAGGCCATATACAGTTTCAATAGGAATCTGAAGACGCCTGTGAGTCATACTTACCTCCTTGTGACTATACAGACCAGTAGTTCTTAACCTTTTCTTTGCTGTAGACCCACTTCACATAATTTTTGTTGCTGCAGACCTGTCTCCACCTCGCATTCCCCACTCAACCCCAGCCTTGCATGACCCCCACCCCCACCCAAGACTACCGCTGGTCTACTGTGGACATGCTGTGAGGCCTTTACAGACCCCTGACTCTCATCAACCTATAATTAGCTTTTTTCTCATCAGAGTAAACTTGGGCTACCTGGACCTTTCTAGTGTTTTGGACTCTAGTTTCCCCCATTCATCCATTTATGGTAATGCACTTGGGGCTGGTGGAAATCAGGCAAATACAGGGCTAATAGAGAGAGAAACATTAATGGAATTTTGGAACTTCTGAGCAGAAACCACAGTTGTTCCTCTGATGTTGATCATTTAAGGTTCACATTTTTAAGAGTGGCGGCAGATTAACTGTTTCAGCCAACAGAAGCTGAATGTATGAAGCTGTCTTAACATTGTGAAGCTGTCATAGCATGGAGAATATTAAACCACATCTCCAAGTCTGTGCGGAGGTGGTTGAACAGCAGCTAGGCAGGAGAGCTACCATGGGAAAAGTCACCCTCTTTGTGTCCATTTTGGAGCAAGGAGGTGCCATTTTCCATGGCATCTCTATGCACGTTGCAAGACAGTACCAAGCACAGGAGGGATCTCCACTGGCAATTACGCCAGCAAAGAGTCTGGAGCAATTGCTGTGGGGTGCCTGTTGCCAGCAGAGATGGAGATGAGGCAGCAGTGGGTGCCTTTTTCAACCAAAAAGGGTACCTTGGAGTGATAAGTGGTGATGGGCCCTTACTCTAGCTTTCTCAGCAGCAGTTTGTCTGGCTGGCAGAAGCCATTACAATGGAAACATAAACTGTATGCTTACTCTGAAAATGCATCAAGACTCAATCTTGATATCTGAGAATGATGTTCGTTGAAAGTTTATTTGTTTGCAAGTATTCACCCCATCCCATAGCACCAAAAATCTCCTTTCACCCATCCTGAAGCAGGGAAAACAATCCCTTGATATGACTGCAGAATACCATGGGTGTGCACAGTCTGGGTCTGTTCACATTTTATTTTGTGGGATGATATAACAATACCATCCCACTGATGTTAAGACCAAGCAAACTGAGGGTGTTTTTCCACTGTCACTAGAAGTACCCATTAATGGGTATGTAATGGCATTTTTGTACCCATTAATGGGTACTTAATGGGTACTTCTAGTGACAGTGGAAAAACACCCAGGGATGCCTCTGCATTTTCAAGGGCTGAGGCAGTCCCAAATCTAATTACCAGTACTTGAAGTGTGGATGATCAGCCCCAGCCTGACTGTATCACCATGGCAATGGTCGTGGCAAGATCCAGCAGGTGCCGGGACATTTGCCATGGTGATTGCAATGTAGTCCATGATTGTGCAGTCACAGCTGCCCTGCCACAGCTCCACACAGTGTTTGCACCCAGAAGAGAATCTGAATGCTGCATCCAGGAACTTACTAGCAGCTCACTAGCACCACCTGGTGAAGCTGTGGAAAAGCTTTTTATGGCTGGTAGTTATAAATGGCAGTTAACAGACATTATGTAGCATTGCTTGAAAGTTCCCCAAACTGACTTAGGCAGCTGCTGTTTCAATGGCCTTCTGGGACAGCCAAGGCACAAGGGTTGTGCACGAATGCAATTTTTGGGATTTGATTTGAATTCCCCAAAATTAGATTTGAACCTTTAAAATTCAAATTCAACCAAATTAGATTTGAATTAAGCTAATTCAAATCTATTTGTTTGAATTTTCAATTTGTATGTGCCCGTATGCATCATTAGACATCCATACACATCCGTACACATCAGTGTGCATCCCGTAGTTATCCCGTATGGATGCCGGAAAGATGCATATCTGCAAGTATGCATCGTGCACAAACCTCCACACATGCACATGTCCAGATAATTCAAATAAATAGATCCAAAATTAAAAAATTATTTGAATCTTTGAATTTAAAGATTCAAATTTGAATGTTGAAATTCAAACAGATTCGACCAAATTTCAAATACCTTCAAATATTTGTGCACACCCCTACAAGGCACACCTGCACTGGTTCACCTTTCAGGACTATTCACCAAAGGTACATATAAATACAGTCTATGTACCCATTAATGGGTACTTAATGGGTACTTCTAGTGACAGTGGAAAAACACCCTAAGACAAGCTAGATAAGTGTGTTGCTTAGGATATTTTAGCATGTAACTCTCTGGAGAAATTCTATGGCATTCTAAAGAAAGCAAGAATGGGCACAGAATGGGCAGAGATCTATGAGAAAAGGTTTTAAAAATGGTCACTTACATTTACGGCTGTGAGAAATTCCATTTAATCAGTGTCCATAGAGTGAGACTATTATTGAACTGGTTGACGAGAAAGAGTACAGCAATGTGTACTGAAGTATCAAAAGCAAAAAAGGATAACTGAAAAGCATTCCAATTGTATTTGTTCAAATATTTTTGCATTTATTTTTATCTTCACAAAATTGTACTTTCATCTTTCAACTCATTTTCCTGAGCACTCTTTGTTATATTCTTTTCTGGGTGCTTCTGGTTCATTTGCTTGTTCAATGTTAAAATGTCCTGGATGCAAGGATTCAGTTCAGTTAATGCCCTGAACAAGCTTGAATATAGCCAAATGTTTCCAATCTTTGCCATACTACCAGTGCCCGTTTATAGATGACGAAGAAGAGGGCTTCCCCACTTTTCTCACCCAGTTAAGGGACTCAAAGTGGCTGACAAGCTTCCTGTTCTCCTCTCCACAACGGACACCTTGTGAGGTAGGTGGGGCTGTGAGAGCTCAGAAAGAGAGCCGTGACTAGCCCAAGGTCACACAAGACCTAACCACAAAATAGCACCATCTAGAGCAGTGGTTCTCAACTTGGGGGTTGGACCCCTTTGGGGGTCAAACTACCCTTTCAGAGGGGTCGCGACAAGTCTCCCACCGCCCTTCCCTCCCACCTCCCAGCTGCCCCACCCCCGTGGTTGGGGGTCTCCACAACATGAGGAACTCCATTAAGGGATCGCGACACTAGGAAGGTTGAGAACCACTGGTCTAGAGCTAGTAGAGATGGTTGCAAGAACTTTGTTCTCCAAATTGATGTCAGTAGTAGAAAAGCCTTGGTAAATGCGATTATTTTGGGGGACATTCGAAACTTGTAACTCTGCTGCTGACCAAAGTATTTGGGATCACTGAGGAGTAAGTACATAAAAAGCCCCTCTTGCCATTTCCATTGACTGCCATCTTTGACTCTTTCATCACAGACGCAGCCATTTCCCTGCTTTGTGGCCAGTCTTTTTGGGAGCTTTTGGAAGTCTTGAGAAGTCAAGGCTGAGCAGTGTGTGCATATGGAACTAGGTGGGAATTGAAAGCTTGATAGATATTCTGTGGTCTTTTATCAATTAAAGCTTGTAAGCATAGTTAAGCTCCTTCTACCTATGTCCATTAAATGTGGCCTGGGGAAGTGATTCTGACAGTGAGTCAGTGAACCCAGAGAGGATCTCTACAAAAGCAGAAGTCAGTGATACCTCAGCAGCCAAATCCCATTATGCCACATTCTAGGATTGCATTAAATGAGCAAAGTTAGGTTTTATGAACTCCATAAGAACCAAACAGTTCTGTGTTAAGCAGGCAGTAGCTGTGCTGAAGGGTATATAGCAGCCAAATTATACAGCAGGAAGAATGTCTATTCTATCGACTTTTCTGTTTACTAAAAATAATCATAATTCCTCAGTTTCTCATATAAGTTCCCATTTCCCAAAGAGCAGACGAGCAGAATTCTAAGTGGCTGTCTGTGTTACCTTAAAGCTGCCTTCTCCTCCTTTCATTATCACTGTGTGTTGTTTGTAGCTTAGCTTCACCCTCAGGCCTTCCATCCATCTGGCCTTTACATTCAAATCTTGCATTGCCATCAGTCATGCATTGTCACAAAAGCAGAAGTAAAAGAAGATTTTCTCTCTCTCTCTCTCCGTGACCCAGAGCTTTAGATTCCTGAATACATTTTAGTTGATCTTGCAGAACAGAAGTTGAATAAATGCCATTTCTCTATGTGCCTCTTTTCTTGTTTTCTTACAAGAATTTGGGGGAAAGAAATAAGCTATGAACGGCTCTGAAGTTCTTATTGTGATAAAGTGCTTGAGGTGCCACGAAATCATTTTTGAAGCAAGTTTAGAAACTCAAAGTACACCATCAAGCACATACTGTATTTATTTAACTTTCCCCCCTTCCACTTGACCTTGTCGTCACCAGGGACTTTCGCTTTGCCATTTTGCAAAATCTTTCAAGTTTCCCTGCATAATCTCTTAAAAGGCTCCCTTCCAGCCATCAGTAAGAAACATACAGTGCAAAACAGGAAGAAAATAGGAAGAAGAAAAATACCACCTAAACAAACTCTGCAGCAAAGGAAGAGGAGGAGGAAAGTTGTCCCTACACCCCAAGGCCTGCTGCTTTGTATTCTCTAGGCTCCTTCAACCAAACCATCAATGCCACTATCGGTAAAAATGAGAAATGGAGAGTTGCTGATCTCAGTATTTCTACTTCAGCTGTTGCAATTTCCAGTGCCCCGAGAGTCAGAGAACTTCTTTAAACATCGAACTGTTAATGGCAGCTGCAGAGTGTCTTTTGCCAAGTGCCACTGCCAAGCACACATTTCCTATTGCTTGAGAATGTGAATTTGTAAGCTATGGTGGCATCCAAGCAATGTGAATATAGTGCCATTATGGTGCTGCTCTGGTAGGGACACCTCACATATCATAGGTAACCCCATCATTAAAGGCTTAAAAAGCACTTTTAATTGTTGCTTGAAGACCCAGTGCTGTAGCGCTTTTTAGACCTCTTTTTTCTTACTAGGGATGTGCACAAATATTTGCACCATTCAAAATTCATATTTGTATGAATTTTGACATAGGCCCCCATTCACCCAGGAACTGAATGGATCCAGCCTTCATTGAGACTTCATTAAAGCCTTGAAGAAGAAGAAGAAGAAGAAGAAGAAGAAGAAGAAGAAGAAGAAGAAGAAGAAGAAGAAGAAGAAGAAGAAGAGTTGGCTTTTCTACCCTGCTTTTCTCACTCATTTAAGGGGACTCAAAGCGGCTGATGAAGCTTTTCTATTCTTCGGCCCACACCAGACAGCCTGTGAGGTAGGTGGGGCTGTGAGAGCTCAGAAGAGAGCTGTGATTAGTCCAAGGTCACTCAGCTGGCTTCATGGGGGAGGGCAGAATCGAACTCGGTATTCCCAGATAAGAGTCCGGCTCCCTAACCACTAGACCAAACTGGCTCACTGAATTCATTCATTCATTCATTCATTCATTCATTCATTCATTCATTCATTCATTCATTCATTCATTCATTTATTTATTTATTTATTTATTTATTTATATTTAAATTTATATGCCGCCCCATACCCGAGGGTCTCTGGGCGGCTCAGAATCTGAATCTGCCCACCCTGCCCTCACAACCCCCCTGCCCATGCCCCCTCACCCCTGAACCATATTTTGAGTTATCGAACCCTGAAATGCATCACTGCCTTTATCCAGTCTAATGACTAGTAGTGACATTTATAGCATTATTCTACAAGGAAGTCTATTGACTAGGGATGTGCATGAATATTTGTAACATTCAAAAATCGGCCAAATTCAGACAAATTCAAACATTTGAACTCGAACTGAATGTTGTGATATTTGTATGCTAACTTTCAAACAAATACAAAAGTTTCCAGATATTTGTACTAATAGTTTGGACATTCGTTAAGCTGGGGCAATGTATCAGATACATATTTATTAGTATCAGATATGTATCTATTCATATCAGATGCATATTTTTTCGTATCAGATACATATCTATTTGTATCAGTTACATATTCATTCATATCAGATACATATTGAACGTTCATATGAATATGCACAAATAGATTCATATCATATAGAATTTTACAACATTTGAATGTGATCTATTCATACTAATACAGATTTCTGAACATTCAATTCATTGTGAATTAAATGCAAAAAAAAATCTATCACCGACTGAAAAGAATGGTTTATTCATGGCTCTTTCTGCACTGAGCCTTATTTCAGATTATATCTCGGAATAAAGAGGTACTGTCTGCATGCTAGTGCAGACTATAGATTACACTAGCATGTAGACATAATCCAGAATTAGGCCCAGTGCAGAAAGGGCATATATCACCTTTTTTACTGAAAGCTCTATGAACAGAGATAATATATTAACAAAAATTGTAAGTAAAATATCATGAGATGTCCTAAATCAAATTAGAGAAACATCTGAAAGCCTTCCAAAGCTAGAAATTAAAAATGCCCTTACCAATCCCTTAACGCACAAAAAGAAATACCACAAAAATCTTAACCAGCTGGAAGAACTAGAAATTACCAACTCAGTTATCAGGGAAACAGATAATAGCTGCATCCAACATCCTATCACCTGTTATCCAGAAATGTTATCTCCAAAAGCTTTAGACAAAGATAATCTGAGATCTGACGAAAATCAAATAGATACCCTTCCAGCCCTAGATGGTTAGTTCACTCATGTCACAGAAATGAAAAAGTCACTCAGCTACTACTCTTCACATTTTAACAGAGAGTCTAAGAGCCGAAAGCTTAATCTTTTGTCAAACGAGGTCACAAGTGTAGTGGCTGGGAGTGCAAAGTTGCTTTTGTGGGTTTTCTTTGGTATCTTTAAATTCTCTGAACACTGCTGTTCACCCATTGCCTGTTTCAAAAGGCACATATACTGTAACTGAACAGAGAAGCCTGGAAGAGCTTTGAAGTGGCATAATTTAAAACAACCCCTTAGCTTTTGTGAAAATAGCACTCCAGAAGTGACAGTTCAGCTGAGGCTTTACCTATCCAAAGTTTGCCTTCCATGTTGCTAAGTGGAGATACAACCTCAGATTCATGTACAACAAGGTAAAGTAGTGCTTGAGAAGGGGAAAGGGAAATGTAATACATAACCCAATGACAGAAATAGTCTGGTCAAAGTTGAGGAAGGTACAGTGATTAAAATATTATTTTAGGAGTAGGCTCTGTTCTCTACTCAACCATGAATTTTGCAGAATGATCTTTAATTGTAAAGATAGAGCCATGTTAGTCTTAATTAGTACTAAAAAGGTAGGGGGGCTCTATTAGCACCTTAAAGATTAACAGACCAAAGTTCTGGCATGAACTTTTGTAGATAAGTCTACTTCATCACATGCATAGAGTGCCTAGGAACAAACTTATAAAGGCAAGCTGTGTATGTGTGTGGGTGTGAATAGCAATTGAATAACAATTGAATGCATTTAGAGGAATGCAAAGCTGTGTGTGTGTGAATAGCAATTGGATGCAAAACTGTGGGGGTGTGATGATGAGGTAGTTAAAGTATTATGTGTGAATAGAGGTGCAAATGGTCAGAGGATGTAGGCTGGGAACCAGAAGGAAAATGTGATGAATAGTCCCAGAATGCTCTAAGGAGGCTGGGGGGGGGGGGTTAACTAGTGTTATAATGTCTATAGTGGCCAGGAAACCATTGCCTCTGATCAACTTCCTGACTGTCTATGGACTATAGTCTGTGGATATATTCCAATTCTGCTATTTGTCTTTCCCAGCTTCCTTTGTAGTTTTTGTTGTTATTGTTGTTGTTGTTGTTGTTAAAGGACTGCTGTTCTGGGGTCTGAAATGGAATGCCTGGGAACACTGAAATGTTCTGCAACAGGTTTTTGTGTACTTGCATTCCTAATGTCTTATTCATGTCTATTTACTCTCTGATGCAGAAACTGTCCTATTTGACACATATAAAGTGCTGAAGGGCATGGGTGACAGAGGATGGCATATACCACATTAAAGGATGAGCAGGTGAAACTACCTCTAATTAGGTCCTGGGTTGCATTGCCTGAGCAGATGTGTGGACAGAGTTGGTGTCTCTTTATTCATGTTGTTTGTCCCCCTGTAGGTAAGTAACTGAGGTTGTCAGTAGGCAAGCAAAGGTCAGCCACCAAGGGTCTTTGAGAGGCTAGCATTGCTGTTCAGAATAGGTTGTATTTCACTGATGATACATTTGAGTGGTCCCAATTCTGCCATTTTTGACTTCAATCCATCTTGCAGTAGATTGCTTCTGGGTACCAAGTCTTGCCTTGTTGATTTTTTTTTAATTGAGGATCATTTGTTGTACTTCCATGAGTTTGTTGTTCTTGTCCTGTGGGTGTGAGCAGATGCAATTGTATGGGAGGGTTTGGCTGTAAACTATTGATTTGAAAGTATGATCAGGATGGAAACTGGAAGCATGAAAATACATGTAATAGTCAGTGGATCTGTGGTATAGTGTTGTGCTTAAATGTCCATTGTCTACCTGTACAGTGGTGTCCAGAAAGTGAACCTCTTTTGTGGATAGTTCTAAGCTGAGATTGAACTATCCACAAAAGTGGGGTGAACATTACTGAAATTCTGATGGAATGTCTTGAATGGATTTTCTCCATGAGTTCAAATTATGAAGATGTCATCAATGAATCTCAAGTAGAGGAGAAGTTTCTGGGTGCAGGAGTTGAGGAAGCATCATTCTAGGTCAGCCATGAAGATGTTGGCATATTGTGCCAGGCTTATGCCCATGGCAGTTTTGTTAGCCTGAAGGTATATGTTACTATCAAAAGTGAAATAATTGTGCATGAGAACAAGGTGGTTAGATTTACTAAGGTGTCATCTGGTATAATATTCATGACAGTTTGTAATCCATCCTTTGTGGGATGTTGTTATATAAGGATCCCACATCCATAGCAGCAAAGATGGTGTTTCCTAGGAGGACGTGGATGGATTATAATTTCTGCAGAATTATCTCAATCATATCCTTTTCTTTCACTGTGCAGGCACCTCATAGAAGTGTTGTTGTGGGGTTTGAATGAGGACAGGAAAAGAACTGAACTGTTAGGCCCTTACACAAAACTCCATCTATGAGGTAATAATAAAGAAATGAACATCAAAGATCCTGGAAAATTTCCAGACTTGACCCCTCTTTTCATTTGTCTGGAGAATTTATGGCAACAGGAAGAGAAGTTGTCAATGGGGCCTCAACATGTAATGGGGGTGTGGCATGTTTTGAGGAAGAGAAAATAGTTCTAAAACTACTTGTCAATCCTCACAGAGACTGAATTGCACTGAGCATATCTAGTCAAGAAGGGGCAATGTGCTTTGGTGAACACTTGGGACCAGCATCTTTTGGCTTCTACTCAGCCTTTAAAAATAGTGCACAGCCAAGCATCTACAGAGTGAGAAATGTCGAATTGCATCAGCCTCCTTTCTCTCAACGATTAATGTGACTGTCAAACACTTACCCTGACTGGTACTTTGGCCCACTTAGGATAGCAACTGTAGCTAGATGTAGTTTGCTTTCATTTTCAGGGGAAATGTATTGACAGCTAAAGCTACTGTGCCTTCCCCTTTTGACTGCTGGCAAAGTTAGTTCCCGCATCCTGAAGCAAGTGCATATTGCCAAGCCTACAGGAGTTCTTGAAGACAAATATGTCTGAGCTTCAATAACACTTAGGGACAGATGTTCACATCAGCATAGTAAAGTTCCAGCAAAGCCAAAATTTAATGCTATATTTGACCATGGTTTTTTTTTGGGAAATGAGACTCTGGCTGTGTTTAGACATAACAAGTGGGGTGCCTGAGAAGCACCTCAGAGAGACAGTGTGTGGTCTCCATGTTCCCAAACCTTTTCCAATCCACCTTTTCTAGCACAGAATGTTAAGGAGAGGAGGAGGGGCAGACTGGTGTGTGAACAATCCCACATCAAACATTTTCTAACCTGCCTCAGAGGTGCTGTTTTGCTGTGTCTGATCACAGCCTCTGTTAGATCTCTCGACAACCATGGCCTCTCTGCCTGTGTATGACCAAAGACATCTATGCATCATGAAAATAAAATTTTAAAATGTTTTGGGACTCTAAATTCTTGATCACTGTTGAGAAAGAATCTACCAGTCTAACAGATGCAATGTGTTCTCGTTACCTGAGCAAAGTGCACTGTGTTGAAGAAGTCAGAAAACGTATGGCAATGGAACAAAATATGTTGAATGTAACGTAATGGTCTCAGGGGCCATTTAATATGGGAAACATTGCTCCTTCACATTCCAGCTACGTTTTCTGGAAGGAAAACAGACAACCTCGTCAAAAAGCAGATATTTGTTTACGCTGTTGGAGAGAAAGGCTGCTTCCACACTTACCGTTTTAAATCCAGATCTATTACATCCGGATTTATTTAAACCAGTTTAGAATAGATCCGGATTTACTAACTCCAGTTTAAGGTAGATCCGGATTTACTAAAACTGGTTTAAGGTAGATCCAGATTTACTAAATCCGGTTTAAGGTAGATACGGTTCTAGTAGATATGGATCTACCAACACCCCTTCCATCCGCACATGCATGGGAATGATGGATTGAGAGGAACAGATTCTGCCTTTGCTGTGCGGATGCAGTAGCACAGATTTCAAGACAACTGCCCCAGGAGCCGCATGATTGGAGCCTTCAGCCGTCAGTCACCGCTCCTTTCCTGCTGTGCATAGACCAATCAGGAGCGTGTCTAAGATCCAGTGCCTGCCTGGCGCCAAAGCCGGCTTTTTGTGCATGGAATTGCTACATTCAGACTTGCTGTTCCTCTGCCGCCGTAGCTGGGCACCTGCCTGATGCAAAGCCCATGTGAGAGGGACTTCGTGGCTCACTCAACATGGCGGCTTCCTGCCATTGCCTCTCTCAACATGGTGACTTCCTGTCCCGCCCCATGTGTTCTCTCTCCTGTCCGTGTGCGGATGCGTCCTCCGTTAATGCGGATTTAGAGCAAAACACCCATTAAGACCACCTTCAATGTGGTGTTCAGTTAAACCCCATTAAGCACACATTAGAGACAGATATGTGCGGACGTGCCTCACCGGAAGTGTGCTAAACAGGTCCGCCTGTGCGGACGCGGGTTCCCATAGTGTGCTTAATGGGTGTTACTGTGCGGACGTGCCTTGCCCGAAGTGTGCTAAATAGGTCCGGCTGTGCGGACGCAGTTTTCCAAAGGTGTGCTTAATGGGTGTTACTGTGCGGACGTGCCTCACCGGAAGTGTGCTAAATAGGTACGTGTGTGCGGACGCGGGTTTCCCAATGTATGCAATGGGACTTTATCTAGGTCAGACTCTCATCCCAGGAAAGAGAAGTCTGTATTATAATGAAGTCCAGGAACATTGACCCTAGATCTTTAACTTTGCCTTTTTAACTCTGTTAAAAGGATTGTTTTTATACCACAGCCTAATCCTGTTAGCCAGATGCAGGAAGGTTACATTTAAGCTGTAAAGGATTTGTACTGTAAGGATAATGTGGGTGCCCAAACCAAATACTTGATTGGATTAAGGCAGTCTGTTTACGTGATCTGATTCTGGATAGCCTATATATTGACAAACTTCCTTGTTTCCATCATTCCGGCTGGTTGCCTCCAGACTTCCTCTCCCCTCCACAGTGGTTTCAACATCCCTGCGCAGGAGTTTCTGGTCTGGCAGACTGGCAGATCAGAAGTTTAGCAGAGGCAGAAATGCCTTTCCATCCAGAAGGTGCGTTACTGCTTAGTTGCAGCATACAACAGGATATACTAAGACAGTCAATATAATTGCTAAAAGATTGTATGTGTGGATATATCTCCATTTTTCCATTTCCATTTTTATTTGTATACTGCCTTTCCAAAGGATGATTTTGCCCAAGGCTGTTTACAATAAACAGGGATAGATACATGATAGGAGAAAGTCAAAAGAAGAATGAATCAGTGAATGAATATTTGTACGTGAGTGAATAGATATGTTTCTCAATACACAACATCACATGGCTTCTCAGGACCAGTCGGGTTGTGCGATTTGCTTCTGATGTCAGGTTGACTCTTTGGGTGCTTCCACATATGCTGCCGAGAAATGGATAAAGGAAGATCGCCGGATTGCCTGGTGCTGCGTGGAAGCTGCAGCACCCATTCCAAAGGGCATCTGGCTTCCCTCACTGCTGAAAACCTCGTCAAAAAGCAGACAACCTTGGGACTGGAGCATGCAGCTGCCAGTCACCATGTGTTTCCAGTGGCGCACAGGGGAGGGAGGAAGGAGGCAAACTGGCCTGCTTCCGCCCTCCCCAAGATGGCGGCCACAGGGACATCCGTGCCTTCACCTGGCCATGTGTGGAAGCATCCTGCTTCCACACGGATCCAGGAGAAGGGACTGATTGAAGACCTTTTAGGTCTTCATTTTAATCTGTTTTTTGGTAGCGAGACCCATTTTAGAAACAGATCTTGCATGCTGAAATGCGGAAGCGGCTGCCTGGAAGGGTCACTGAAGAGGTCTCCAGTGTGGAAGGTAAGTACACAAGGGTCTTAAATGGGGCTTAAATGGGGGGGGGGGTTAAAACGGTTTCTGCAGCCAATACAGAAACACCCTTTCTCAGCAGCTAAGGAAATTTCTCAGTGGTCACAAGCTGCGATGTTAGGCTACAATAACAGAATAACAATAGAAGTGAATAACATCACCTGCTAATAATATTTCTCAGCAAGCCCTGGCCTTGAGGCCAGCATGTTATTTCTGTTCCTGCACAACACTTTATACTGTAAATATCTTGACACTTTCAGCATCCCTGCAGAGTGGTTTCCCATCCACCAGATGGGAAGCTCTGTCTGCCCTAGTAGTCATGGGGAAGCATTCAAAGGTAAGTTCACATTTAAAAGATGCTGATAAATCAGCTTCTTCTTAATGTGCATGTATGTGTGTGTATGGTAGAATACTGCCGGTGACAGAAGAAGCAATGAGAATTTGCTGCTTCCGTCTGTCCCTGTCTGGAGGTACCCTCTATCCAAAGAACATAGGAACATAAGAGAAGCCTTGCTGGATCAGGCCACAACCCATCTAGTCCAGCATCCTGTTGCACACAGTGGCCCACCAAATGTTCATGGGCATCTCAAGCAGAGACAAGGACAAACCTTCTCCTGCTCTCGAGTCCTAGCAGATGGCCTAGTTTTCCTCCTGTTCTAAAGGTAGGATTTTATGTATAAAAATAAGTTCTTCTGTCCAGTCAGTGTTTCTAGTTCACTCTTGGAATGCCTATGTGTCTTTGGATATCTTTGGTTATTATTCAGCATTCCAAAGTCCACTTCCACTTCATCTTGACCATCCCGGCAAGAGGTGAAATCCGAACACACTATATCAATGAGAGCAGAACCTCTAGTTGCCTGTGAAAGAAGCTGAACATCATTTACTGTATGAGATTGTGGCTTCGTGTGGTTACTAGGGATGTACACAAAAGGTATTTTGTATTCGATTGACATAGAACCAAATGCAAGAAAATTTGTATTCATTTGAATAAATCCCTTTGAATGTGATAGGATTTGAATTCGATAATAAATGTTCCATATGGATTGGATATGAATGTTAGATACGAATCCCATACAAATCCATAATGAAACATTTGATTTGAATTCAAATGTCCGAATTTGTACTAATTTCAAATGTTACAAATATTCATGTACAGCCCTAGTGGTCACCGCAGTTCACTTCTGGGTGCATAATTGATGGTGTGTGGAACAATTTCTGGATTCAAACTGGAGGAATCATGAGGAAAGAGTTCATTATATTGGGAGCCCTGACTTGCAGGGCCACCTCTTCTTAGATGCTAAGTAACTCACAATGACCAGGGCAGCTGGCAGATGCTCTCAGACACTCCAAGACACTCTGGTTCACTGGAGATGGCATACCATGCATCTGCACTTTGCCTGGGGTGGCTGCAGCCATTCCAGATGGGTATAAGCAAACAGGCCCCTAGTAGTTTGAGTTCAATGTTTTTCTTTACATATGTTTCAGTTCATTATGTTCACTAAGGCTGCATCCAGACACGTTTATACTGCACGTTGAAAAGCAGTCATGATCGAGGTGTCATACACAGCAATGGATGGATTGTCATGGTGTGGCATTATCCAATCGGGACTCCACACTTACCTTAATGCTGGTAAGAGGGCACTCATTATGCAGTATAAACAATATATGAATTTTCCCTCAGTGAAGGCAGAGGATAAGATCAAGACAAGAGCAGGAAGGGCAGCTCAAATCTGATTGGCTGCCTCAACTTGCATGATGGCACATGCCTCCTTAACTCTTGCAGCTCCATTAGAAGCTGCCTTTTAAGTCAGCTGGTTATCACTGTTCAGTATTTTGTGCTTTTACGTTTAACTGTGTATTTATTTATTACTTTGGAATTGAACAGAGTCACATTGTGTGAGCTGTGGATTTGATATTTTATAAATATTTTGAATACTTACAGGCCACTGAAGAAGACTGTAGTCGAAATGCATTTGGCCTTGAGTTTTGAAATTTTTACTATTATTGTATTACTTTTTTTTTATTATTTTCAGTATTTATAAACTTTTCAGTGGGGTATTGCTACCCTTTTAGAAATTACACTGTTTTTTCTGCTCCAGAGTACATTTATTTCTTTATTTCCTCATATATTTGCCTTTCTACATTTGGTAGTGGGACATATTTTATCCTGTTTATTGATATATTTTGGCAGAACCCTTTTGTTTGGTTTTTTGGTTATAACACTTTCATAGATTAACGTCGGAAATGGCAGTGATAACTCATTTTAGTTTCTCATGCAGCATATGTATTTGATCTGATTCGATTTGCAGCATCACAATAACTAAAAAATTTGGGGGAGCTGCTGCTAGACTTTTTAAAATACTACTGATCCAGGAATGGAAACTTGTAGGCAGTGTGATGAGGATGCTACCATTTAGATGCTGCTGTAAATTGTGCAATTAAGTAAACCTATATCTGAAATGGTGTGTGAATAGAATGTCTGCACCTTTGAATTTAAATATTCGAACGAATTTCAAATGTTCCAGAACATTTGTTCAAATGATTCAAATAATTCAAATATACAGATACGTATGTATTACGAACGAATAGATTTGAATGTATCAGATTGGGTTTTGTTGCATTCGGATTTTAAATGTTAATATAGAACTGAGGGCGCGTCTTCATGGCATGTGTTATTTCAGTTTAAAGAATTCGAAATAAAAGAAACGGAACAAAGCTGTCCAGACGACTTGCAAGTTGATCCGGTTCCGATGGCAGCCTTAACGCGGGATCAATACTCGGAGTCCACATGGCAGCATTGTCCTCCTGCCCATTGCCCACACTCTCTCCTGTGATTGGTTTTCCCTGCCAGGATCCCACCCTCCCTTCTCTTTGCGTCATGCTCCGCTGGGAATTCCCTGCCCAGTCCACCCTCCCCCTTCCCAGCAGCAGCAGCAGCAGCAGCAGCATCCATCCATCCATCCACCCATCCACCCATCCATCCATCCATCCATCCATCCATCCATCCATCCATCCATCCATCCATCCATCCATCCATCCATTCATCCAGGCGCTGCGGCGCTGCGGCACTAGGGGCTTCTCCCTGGGGCTCCGCCGCTGCTTTTGCCCCGCTTTGCCGCCACTTTGCCCCGCAGAGGAGGAGAGCCAAGGGGTGGACAAGAGGGCGAAGGGGGCTCCTCGCTTGCTCTTCCCCCCGTGGCCGGGAGGGAACTCCGCCCCCCCCACCTCACAGGGACCGAAGCTGGATTAAAACCTTGGCTTGTGGTCACACCTAAGGTTTAATCTAGCTTCACTCCACCTTCAGAGTGAGAGAACACATCAGCAAAGTGACCAGTAGTTTTCTTTCCACATTATCTAGTCTAAAGGTGGATTTTCTGAGTTATTAACCCTGAAAGAAAACCAGCTTGTCAGTTTGCTGGTGTATTCTCTCACTCTGAAAGTGAACTGAAACTGGATTAAACCTTAGGTGTGACCACAGACAGAGGCAAAGTAGCCTAGAGGGGGCTCAAAGCGGTTGACATTCTGTTTTCACCCTTCAAGGGACTAAGTGGCTGACAAGCCTTCTCACCCTTAAGGGGGCTGAAAGCGACTGTTCCGAACCTTCAAAGGTCTGAAATTGCGCAAAATTGCAACATTGTTTTTAAGGTGTGAAGTGCTTAGATTGATACAGTGTTTCAGCTTTAAGGACTGGAGGTTTATAGTGGGTGTTTGAGGGTGGATTTTTTCAATGAAGGAAACCCTAAACATGACGTGCTTCTACTCAGAGAATCTTCTTATGTGAGTATTTCTGTATATATTTGTTATAATTTTTGTTTTTATTGATGTATTACTTGTTACTGTACCCTATGTAATATTTGTATTTTATATTTGTTTTCTAGTTGCCTTTTTATAAATACTTGTACGTTTGGTGTATTTGTTATAGCCCATTGTGGCATGTAAGTATTGTTTATTTCATGTCCGGTTTGGGAAATGGTATATGTATATGTAAATTGTTTGATTTCTTGAGAGTTTGGTTTTGTATAGCACGCTGTCTAATTTTATTATGTCTAATTTGTATAACCATATAGAGACGAAAGAAGTCACCATTTGGGATGATCGTTAAAAGCCACTGAGGAAGACGACTTGTCGAAACGCGTCTGGCTTTAGATCCCCATTATTTGTTTTTCTATACACCATTCTTTTTGTCTTTTGTAAACTGTTATTAACTTTTTTAAGATATTATATTTTTACCAGTAAATTTACTATTATTTGTATATAAGGGTGTATATCTTTTCCTCCCCCTTTTTTGGCATTAGGGCACTTTATTTAGTTTTCTCATATTAGTAGGACCTTGGTTTTTTTCTCCTTGATAGATCTTTTATGTTCTCTCTGTTGGGTTGATCTATCTGATTTTGATTTTTTTGGGTTGTGCTTCTAATACGTTCAGCCATTGGTTACAGTGCGATTGGGGGGGCGGGACAGCCTTAACACTGAATCTCATCCCGGAACGATACTGTCCACACAGTTAAAAAGGAAACACGTATCGACGCATGATCCGGAGTGAGACCTGTTGAGATCAGGATTTATTTCTAATCGGGATAACGTCCTTTAACACGGAAATACCGTGTTAATCCGAAGTGCCGTCTGAACTGCGCAAACTCAAAACGTTTTGAATTCGAGATAACTATGCCATGAAGACGCACCCTGAATGTTTTGACATTCGAATTGATTCAATTTAGAATGCAAAAAAGCCCATTGATGCACATCCATAGTGTGTTTACCGTGTATTTGAACCTTACTTGAAATGTTTTCATGCCCTGTGGTCATGGGTAGAAACTACTTTGCAATTGATGAACCATGAGTGGCAAAGACACTGGTTGCGCCCACTCTTGTACATTATGGTTACCCAATTACTCTCCATATTCATGCTGAGATTAAGCTCTGGCCCTTCCATATTGTGCAACATATCCTTGTGGCAACAACATCCTGGCCTGCTGACAGAAGAAGAAGAAGAGGAAGAGTTGGCTTTTCTACCTCCCTTTTTTCACCCGCTTAAGGGGACTCAAATTGGCTGACAAAGCTTTTCTATTCTCCCCACAACAGAACACCCTCTGAGGTAGGTGGGGCTGTGAGAGCTGTGACTAGCCCAAGATCACTCAGTTGGCTTCGTGGGTGGGGGGGGGGGGCGGAATTGAACCTGGTATTCCAGGTAAGAGTCCAGCTCCCTAACCACTATACCAAACTGTTTTGCAGTTTTGTATCAGTTTGTTTCTAGGATGATGTTGGAAGGTGTGGTCCAGTGCTGTCTTCTCCTCCTCCTCCTCCTCCTTCTCCTCCTCCTCCTCCTTCTTCATTACACATGGCAAAATGTATCTTCAATAAGAATGTGGATAAAGCAAAAGACATTGCCCTTATACCTGCTTGTAGACACAGCCAATGTTACAAAACGTCCAAGAAGTCTACACCTTTAAATTAGTTGTTTTTTACATTTCAAGCTGTGCTTTCCTTTACATGTCATATTCCTCTATGTTCATTGCAAGAATCACATATTTTAAAATACTTGAAAGAAATGATGCCTTTAGCCAGAAAAATATCCGAAGCCAATAAACGTGAAAATAATCAACTGAAACTTATGAAACTTCCTGTACAGATTATATAACCTGCCTCAATTTTACCTTTACACACTCTACACCCCCCTCCAACTTACTCATGATCCCTTTGTCATTGGAAGGGGACAAGATACCGCAGTTTTTGAAGGGAAAGCATTAGTAATTTCCTTCTGATTTTACATTCAGATATGGTAGGAAGGAGCTACTCTCATTGACCTTTCCATGCATTTCAAACAAACCAAATTGTTAAAGTTCTCATATTCAAGATTCTATGTTGTCCTTTTCTTTTGAAGAAATCTTCCCAAGAAAGAGGTCCTTGGACAATTTTTATTACCCCCATTAGGACTGAAAGTTATCATCCATCCATCCATCCATCCATCCATCCATCCATCCATCCATCCTTTCAGTGCTACTGAGAAATGTCAACAGTTGCCAGTTGTGTCTTTCTGCAATTCACAATATAAATAGATATAAATAAGTCCTTTGTTAGATATTCAGAATTCATCTCAAAACTGTAGCAGAAAAATGGCAGTAAATCCAGAAGAACTTAACAAGTATAAAAATATAACAAAACAGAATCTCAACTACTGTAACCTTAGAGGATTCAGGCCAAGACTGTACCAATTTTCAAAGCCACCATTCTTGGCTATTTTTATACCCCATTGCTGAACATGTGCAGTAATTACAAAGCCAGAGTTATTTTGTTAGAAATTATAATAATCAGAAGTCAAACTCCAATACAAATGAATTCTTGAATGTCTGCACTTAAAGGGTAGTTATTCTCTTCGACGTTCATCAAATGTGCAAGGGCTGTGATATAGGAGCAGATAAGATTCTGGGATATGCTCAAGCTAAGAAATATTAGTAAAACCTGGGCTGAATTTGCACTTCAGCCTGTAGTATGCAGTTAAGCATCTTCTGGGCAGGGGCATCTGCACTGTCAGGAGATGTTTACAAATGAGAAACACCCCTTCCTGTCCAGAGGTTGACTAACTGCATGCTAGTTGTGGATCACAAAATCGTGCTCCATAAGCATGCTAATCTTTCCCAGACACTTACCTGAAGAGTCCAGCCAGTGAGCGTTCGCAAGCTGGGAAGGTCATTGGAGCTGCTGCACAAGTGCACTGGCAGGTCCAATGATCCCCTGACACAACCGTGACTGTGCAGAATGCCAGCGTCATCATAGCAACAGTGCAGACTCATGTGCAGTTGTGGAGGGTGTGTCACTCAAGATGGCAGCACCAAGAAACGGATTGGCCCAGAGATCAATCACAAGAAAGTGATTGATCACGCGGAGGGTAGGCTAATGTTGACTAGCAATCACAAATGTGAGTGCTAGTCATCATGAGTTGATTGCACACCTTTCCTGACCACAGGATGGGAAAGGAAGTGCCAAAAGTGCCCCTGGTCAAAACAGTAAGGATTTGTTCAATTAATCATCGGGAGTCAAATTCAGCTTGGCAGGACCTATTAACAACAACATAGTATCTTATGCAGAGAAGATTATTGTAGAAATAGTCAATATGATGCCCTATAGATGTTGCTGGGCATTACCAATGGGCTGCCATAATGAAAGATAAAGTCTGGGATTATCTGAATATACTATGGTCCTTTCTACATTTACCTTCCACATGCCCCCATAGGCCAGAGTATGCTGGAAGATACTTTTTGGTAGCACTCCAGAAAACGCTATCAAAATAGTGCTGAAGTGGTAGGCATCCTAGAAATTACAAACGCCATAACCTTTCCTTCCCAGCCTTTACAGTCCATACACTGCATTTGAAGGCTCTTTGAAGGCAGCAGTGGGGCTCAGCTACAAAAGGCTGTTCAAATGCAGATAGCCCTCGAAACAAGCTAGCCCTCCCGCAGGTGTCCTATAGGGATGTGCACAGATATTCGAAAATTCAAAAATCCAATTCGAACCCATTGAATATTGACATTCGAATTTGAATCAGATTTGCGAAAATCTGAATCAATGAATTCGATTGAATTTCAGATATTCAAAAATCCGATACGGATGTTCGAATAATTCGACTGAATAGATCCATTTATATCGCATTCGAAAAATGTGTTTATTTGTGTTTATAATGCAGGATGAAAATGGGATACATATGGAATGAAAACAGAATGTATGCAAATGTGAAAACGATGTGAATGTTGCGAACATTTGTATGTTCAAGTTCAAATCAGATTTTTGAAAGTACGGATCTGAATAACTGGATTTGAACCAGATTTTTGAAAATCTGGATTTTTAAAATTCTAATTGAATATTCAAATTGACTCAAATTCAAATGCAAAAAATGCATTCATGCACAGCCCTAGTGTCCTGCAACCACTGTTCACTGTTCCATGCTACATGGACCAGAATGCTCCACACAGTGCAGAAAGGCATGTGTTGATTTTCTTTGCTATATCCAACAAGCAACATTCCCTGATGTATATCTTAGATTTGTGAGAATTGTTCCAATTAATTAATTCAGTATTTATTTAGAGAATTTTATCCCACCCTTCACCAAATAGTCCCAGAGGGGTTACAATGAGATTAAAACATACCAAATAGTAAGATTAACTTTTGATCCATAATATTTCCAGTCTTCTCATTTGTGTGGCCAAAGTTTCTCAGTTTCAGCTTCAGCATTTGGCTTTCCAATGAATGGTGCCTTTAGCACAGATGGGTTTGATCTCCTTGCAATCCAAATTTTCTCTAGCATCACAATTTGAAAGCATCAGTTCTTTGGCCTTCTTTATGACCCAACTTTCATAGCCATACATTAGTACTGGGGAAACTATAGCTTTGACTATACAGACATTTGTCAGCAAGGTAATGTCTCTTCTTTTAAATAGCTTTCCTCCCAAGGAACAAATGGTTTTTGTTTATTTCACAGCTGCAGTCACTGTCTGCAGTGATCTCTGAAACTAAGACTAGTAAAGTAAAATTTGTCACTGCTTCCATTTCCTTCCCCTCTATTTGCCAAAGAGTGATGGGACTGGATGCCATGAACTTAGGATGTTTCCAAACAACAGACTAACACAAGCAGTTCTCCCAGGACTACATTGGAATGCCAGAAGTGACTGAGGCATTCCCAATATAATCCCAGTTAGTTGACGGAAAATGCTGTAACAATATTGGGGTTCCCATAATCATAACCTTTCCTGGATGTCTGCTGGGAATCTGTGAGATAAAGTCAAATGCAAATTGACCTTTTCCAATCCACTGGATGCTGCTGAGTTATCCAAATTTGCTGGCATATTGGGAGTAGCACTTTACCAGCAGCATCTTTTACTGCTTTAAATAATTAATCTGATATGTCCATAGAGTGTGCTGATCACAGATGCATTGTCATGCACAGCCTTCCTATATAAACATGTATGGCAATTGGCTGTTAAACTACTGACAAACCAGTAAAGATGATTCCATACATTTGTTCTGCATTTTGATAAGAAATGGTTGAGGCCTTCCTGAGTGTGCGTCTTTCCCTGACCCATCTTTCATATTCCACTATTTCAGATGTGGAATGGCTGTCACTTAGCATTTATTTTCTCCAGCGTGGCATCTGGTCCTGCTGTTAACGTAGGCTAGACAGATGTCTGCCCTAGAGAATGAGTCTATGAGCTTTGTGTCAGGCACTCCTGTCGCCTGCACCACCAAGGCAAGTGTCCTTGACATCAGATCTACACAGCTGTACTCCAGGCAAGGAGCAAGTGTGCCAGCTGGAGAATGAAAAGAAATAACTTTGATGTCTCTCTTAGCCTGAGAAGCTAATTGTTTGTCTCTCTACAGAAAATGACAAATGCATATAAAGTCAATTGCATTAGACATGAACCAGGCAACCAAATGGTTCTAGCATCTTTGCATTTATTAGAAATCCAGGGCCTACCAGCACAGAAACGTGCCTTGCAATTTTGTACAAAATCAGAAGTATGTGGAAGTATCTCAAGAGCCTGAAAGTTCCACAGTGGAAGTTGATTTTGATTCAGACAGTAAGTGGCCCAGGAAGTCAGCCATTTATTTTTGTTTTGGCATAAAAACTGCTCCCTCGTAATTCAAACTTGTAAGGTGCTTCCTGCCACCTTCTTCTGTCTCTCTACATGGAGCAACCTTCCACCCCATGAATCAGAGAACTCACCCTACAGGAGAACCTATAATATGGATTTTACGTGTATCAAGTTAGACAAGGTCCACTGACCTGAGTTTATGTTGGCAGGAAGTAACTCTGCAGGTTTACATGTCCTTTCCAGTTTTCTACGATTTATATGCCTTTTAATCATATTTTTGCAGTTCCACATAGAAAGGCTGTAGGCTGCATAAATCTGCATGGTAATGCAGATCTATGCAGCCGTGCCTTCCACAGTGCTCCATCTGTTTTTGACAGAGTGTAATCATTTTGGGGCACGATTGCTGCACTGCCAGAAATGCTTTCCTGTGGTTCCAAACATGGACTGTACAGAATTAGGACCATTGATCTGCTCGTTCTGTGGCTGGGATCAGTGGGTTGGGCTACTCCAGATCCTCTACTTACAACAAAGACATGTAACAACTACAGGAAGAGCCCTAGGCAGCACCCACACAAACACAATCCCCTTGGGTGTTGTTGTTCATATATCCCTAACCCAACTGAGGCTGATAGGAAGGACAACCAATAGTTAAGGTGAATGGTAGGGCACTGGCTACGGCAAAGCTGCATTACAGGTGTACTCAAACATACCTTTAAATTTCACAAACAAATTGCAATTGATGGAGAAAATAAAGTAAGATATAGATTTTTGTCCTCCGTTCAAGATATTTTACATCACATTAGACCACCCTTGTGACCTCTGGAGATGTTTTGGCTTTAGTGTGACTTTAGTGAGCCAGCCCAAAATCTGTTCTGACAAGCTTTTCCCCTTGGAATTTATCTATACCAAGGACTTTTTCCCCACCTCATTTGTGATTCAGTTTAAAAATTAGTATACAGGAGAGATTCAACAAAAGCTGGTGCCAACACTCACCCCTCCCTCTGCTTTGTTTAGTTACCACTGCATTTCCATTTCTACTTTCTGACCTTTTTCCTTACTCCTGGAAAGTCATTTTGCTTGCGTGATACATTATGCGCCAAGCCATAGTATTTCCTTAATTCATCCCTTGCATTTTCTCCATGTTTGCATTTTAGGTTAGTTATAAAACTACAGCGAAGTAGCAGTTTATGTAAGTATGGCTGGGCAAATCATCTAAATTAACTAAAAACCAGAAGCAAGATTTCATTATTGGGGTTTGAAACTACATTTGTTCAAAGTGTAGATAACCCACATTCTGCCCCTCTTACCAGGGAGTTATCCAAATATTCCCACAGAAGGATGGATGCCTTTTTTGGAGGAAACCTATTTCAGAAAAAGAAGAAGAAGAGGAGTTGGCTTTTCTACACCACTTTTCTCACCCATTTAAGGGGACTCAAAGCAGCTGACAAAGCTTTCTATTATTCTCCCCACAACAGACACCCTGTGAAGTAGGTGGGGCTGTGAGAGCTCAGAAGAGAGCTGTGACTCGCTCAGGGTCACCCAGCTGGCTTCATGGGGCAGGGCGGAATTGAACCTATTCCCAGATAAGAGTCCTCCTCCCTAACCACTAGACCATGGAGCACCCATGGAGCAGTTCATACCCAAAGAAATGTTAGCCACATACTGGTCCATTTGATAGTGAGCCAGAAATACCTGCAGGCCCCCATGGAACCCCTTGTGTCTTCCACTTATTTTCTAGGAGGAAGAGAAAAATGATGAGACTTTCCCACTCAGTTGGGAGCATCTCACTCTCTCCGCTTTGCTGGCAATTAGGAAGAGAAAAGGGAACATAAAAGAGTGATTGTATTGTGTCACTTACGCTGCATCCTTGTTCCTATGGTTTCACAGCCTGTAGCAGGAGTGATACTGAGTGACCAAGAGTGAAAACAGTCCAACAGAGAATTGCCGGATGGTCACTTAAGACACCTCTTTGATGTCTACATGTAGCTAGAGACTTAGCTGTGATCACCTTTATTCATTTACGACGTGGTGCAGAATTATTGTAGGCTGCTTGATCCAATGCATTCATGTGAGAGGGGGTGCAGCAAACCTGGAGAAAAAAAGATGATTACTCAATCAATCGAGTTATCTGCTAGGAGCAGCTAAGGATACTGGCCAGAGGTCTAGCCAGGGAGAAAAAGAAAGCAAGGCAGGCCTCCAGGCACAGTGGACAATCATAAACAAACACCCAGCTCAACGAATATATCCTCCATTTCCTTTCTGTTGCATCCGTACAAGTAAAAGTACAAGGTATTCTCCCTTTTCTCTTGTCAATGTTTCCTTTCATTCACCACCATGAATACTGATTCCCTCTCTCATTCCCACATTTTGCCACACTCTCTGCCATTACTTGATGCTTTGTAATCACAAAGCAGTGCAAAATCACCTTTATAATGAAAAAAAGGAAGGGAGGCTGGTTCTCTTGGCAGGGGCATGTGAAGCAGAGGCAATTTGGCAAACTCTGGCCTCAACAGCGTGAATACAGATCTTCTCTGTCATTCCCCCTTTTCACTGCACTTTCCGCCATTGTGCATTGCTTTGCAATTGCAACATAGCACAAAGCCACTATTATAACAAAAAAAGGGATACTGGTCCTTTAAGAAGCTCTACCATCTAGGAGACATGGAAAAAAGTTGTGCTACAGTGGGTACAAGATGGAGGGAAATAGGAATAAATGGTGAATGAAAAGTACTGCCAAATGATTCCAGCAGGTAAATATGGAGAGTGGGGTTTGAAATTTCCCACCCTAATGAAGTTATGGTTTGAAGGAGAGACCAGTGTCCACTTGCTGACTGCATGGGAAGAGGTTTTTGGTGAGGGGAGGAGATAGGGGAGGAGAGAAAACATGCCAAGCATGGAAGAATGAAGAGTGGGAAAGCGCAAAGTTTCGGGTTCAAGTCTTGCCACAACCATGAACATAGTAGATCACTTTTTTTATGTAACGCACTTTCTCCTGCAATACAAAGGAGTACAACTAAAGCATTCTGTCTGGTCTTTTGAGGGGAGGGGAGACAGGAGGGGGTTTCTTCTGTGCCGAGCATGGAGGAATTGACAATGGGAATGAGGCAGTCCACCTTGAGTTTGCATTTTAAGATAATAGGTGGGAAAGGTCTGAAATAGTTTTCAATGCCCATTTCCTGAGAATTCAGACTATTCTAGCTATGTCAGAACAACAATGATACTTACATAGATACTTACAGTTATGACACAGTTATCTATCAGCACTGAAGAGAGCTCTGTACCTTGTATTGGACACTGTTTCTGCACCCAGTGTAAACTGAAGTTAACAGCCTCCTTGGTGTCATTTCATATTTTTATTTTTAGATTGCTGCTGCAGTATCAAAGCTAAAAGGGATCTTTATTCAGATATTTAGTTTCATACAAGTCTACTGCAACCGTTGACAGACATCAGAGTTTCCTGAGCCTTCTACTAGACATCAGGTATGGGCAGAATTTATATCCATGACGCATTTGCCAATACTTCACATAATAATCTTATTAACTAGTGGGCTCACAACAATTATGTCCTGCCAGATTTGATGGGCAGTTTCTCACTCATAGAGCCTCTTCTATCAATCGCATCTCTCAAGTGCTGCCTATTGTTTCATGTTGATTGACAGGCAAAGAACCTTTGTTTGGAATGGACAATTCCATAGCTGGTCAGCCTCTGTACTCTTTGCTTTGAGTGGGAAGGGAAGAGTGTGTGTGGGGGGGGTATTTCATTTCATGCATGAATATTTGTACAAATATTTGTGCATGGATCTGAAGCCCCTCACATTCAGGTTTGGGGAATCCGACTGAAGCCAAATTTTCCCACATTCAATTTGGATCGAATCAGATGTGGGAAAATGTCTTTGTGCACCCTCCTAAGACATTCACTGTATCCCTACTTACAAAGAAGGCAAACAGCTTTTCTCGTGGTCATAATATTGCTTTTGTTTAGCTTGTCTGGCTCTCATTTGCCATACTATAGTTTCACATTCATACTCCAGCTGCAATAAAGGTTCTGTAATTGGTTGTCTTCCTTGTAGTCATCTACTCATTAACAGTTGAACTGGTGATTTTCCATGTACTGAAGGAGTACTTCTATCGGCTAGAAGGCTTATATAAATATCAGTCTCATCTTGCCTGGTCTTTTTAAATATTTGTTCTACTGTTCGTCCTTCCCTCCATTCCATTAGATTGTGCATAATAGGGACTATAAGTTGTTTGTAAGATGTCCAATACCTTTTCAAACTGAACAATTTTTTAAAAAAATCTAAATTGAGGCCCATTATCACTTATAACTTTCTCAGGAACCTGATGTCTAGCAACAACATTTTTACAATGATCAGCCACCTCTTGAGTAGTAAGTTATTTCAACTGACATACCTCTAAATATTTTGAATAGCAATTATCCTGCCTTATGGAGCTTGGCAGCACAGAAAGATAACAGGCACGTGATAAGGAACAACAGTCTTTAATTTATAGCTTCACTGGCAGCAACTCAGGAATTCCCAATGGGACAGCAAGCTAGGATCATGTTACACAAAGAGGAATTCACAAAGAGTCTTTTATCAGAGTCCAAAGTCCACACAATGAACGAGGGAGTCCAAAAGCCAAAATCCAGAGTCAGAAACAGGTCACAGGTACAAGGAGAAGCCATGGTTTACGGTTCAGTTGCTGACAACACCTTCTTCTATTTGCTATCATTACTTGCTGAGTCATAGCCATGTGCACACCTGGCTTTCAGTTTCTGATGCAACCTGCTGTCCCTGCCCCTGTATGACTCCTCCTGTCTTTGCTGACTCATTGAGGACCTCTGTCAAGAAAGTGCAGGCCCAGGCTGAGGAGACCCTTCAGACTCCTCTCCCTGATGTTTGACCTCACTTACAGCCTCAGCCATAGCACTAGTTTCTTCCCCTGAGTCTGTTAGGAGTGTGGGCTGAGGGTAAAACATGACAGTTATCTACCATGACAAGATGTTCTTTCCCTTAGATATCACAAACATCAATTCCTATCTTTTGCCATGGTCTCACTGGAATCTCATGTAATGCCATTGATTCACCACTATTTTTTCTTCTATGTTTTTGATATATTCTGCAATTTTTAAAAGAACCTTCCAAAATGCATTCTCTGGCCTTTTCTGCTTAAGTATATTCCTAGCCAATATATTACATCTTCATTTTCTGAGGAACAATATGATTTTTTTAAAAATAAGATCTTCATTTACATTTTGCTCCTCTCTGTAATTCCACTAAGGTCTTAGTTCTTTTGATAGATCATTCTTTCTATGAGGCCAATCTTTCAAAATAATACTGTACAACTGTTGTAGAAGCATATCCTTCTTTATACCTTATTTAAGGAAAATAGGATATCATTTAACATATATCAGCTTCACTAGTATCAAACTTCCCCCTTTTCAATAAATACTCTTGACAAAGTATCAGCTACCACCATTTTCCCCAGGTTTCTAAGTTACACACAAGTAATATTTCTACAAAATTTACTTCCCTCTCTGTATTTGGGTGGACCCTGATTTAATGACTTTTTAAAAACTGCTTCCAAAGGTTTGTGATCAGTCTCTGTCCTCACTTGCTTCCTATAAATAAATCTGTGAAATTTTGTACATCCAAACACTATAGCTAACATTTCTTTTTCAGTCTGAGAATACCTTTTTTATTTTTTATTTAACAATTGTATACATTATAAAACAAACACAGAAAAGAAAAGCTAATACAAAAGAGAGACCATAATGGAGAAACAATAATAAAAATTAGGCTTTACACAGAGCTTAAACAAACATTATACTGTAGAAACTAAAGCTAGCAAGAAGAGGGATTCTATAGCTGATGAGTGTCCTCCATAGTTGAGAAACTAGCTATGCCTCTCTCTGTAATAGAGATAACTGAAGGAAGAATAATACCTGCAAAGTTACCTAAGGTAAGGAAGTTTCAGGAAGGGGGGATTAACGAGTTTGCTCATGGGAGAGCAACTAGAAAGGGATGCCATACAGTATAGACATCTAGGTTCCAGGGCTGACCTTGCATTTTGGCATAGGTGCAGCTGTGCATTCCAGCCCGTCAAATGATTGTCTATGCATGGAAATCTCAGGATTTAATTTCTATCTCTCAAAGTTACAAGTGCTTATAGAGAGTACCTTTTTTTGAGTTGTTGTCATTGCTTTGGAAGCATAAGCCACAGGAAATTTTTTGTATACTAAAACAGTACCCAAACCAGTAGAACTTGCATCCACAGATATAACGTCCTTATTAACATCATAGTACTTCAACACAGATGTCTTAGTTAACAATGATTTCAATTCTACAAATGCCTTTTCAAGTTCACTCAACCATTGAAACTCAACATCCTGTGACAAGACCTATTGCAATGGTCTAGTTACTATGGACATGTTTGAAATTTTTAGCCATATACATAGCCATATCTAAAAGCCCTGGCCTTCTAATAACAGCCTCTACTTTTGTTTCCTCAGGTTTTATGATATCCACAGTGAAAGTATGGTTGAAATAATTTATTTTTATTAAACCAATCCTGCATTTTTTGTCCATTAAGTTTCACATTCCTCTCTCTACACCTGTTGAATACCTATCTCGTTCTTTCATCATGATCACATTTTCACAATATCATTAAGTCATCAGTGTCACGCAAGACTTCATCTATATCTTCAGACATCAGATGGTTCTCCGATAAACTTCAGTGGTTACTTCTCCCACAGCATGTAGGAGTAATGCTGTTTGACATCTTTCGCTCTTCTCATTAGCTCAATTTGCCACTCTGTACAGCTGAAACTTCTGTTTTCTGCAACGTTTCTGCAACGTTTCCATTAAATACCAACTTTTCTGGAGGCTTCAAATGACACCATGTAATGTTTGTGTTTTAATAAACACATGGACAAAGTCCAGTATCAAATTCTTTATTCTGTAAATTTCTACAACAGCGCAATAGGAACCAGCCACTCATTCCAACTGTGGCTGATTGCATAACAATTTAGAATAAGCCAGACAATACAGAAGTAGCTCAGGTGGGTGATATGCTTTTCAGCAGCTACTTCATGCTACTGAAGGTCAAAACTCCATGCCTCAGAAGCTCTGCTGGGATGTCAGAGGCTACTTGTGCAGATATGGCCTAAAGGTGCTAAAATGGACCTTTTAAAGCCTTCTGCTTATAGTTCTGCACCTGCTCTTCCAATTATGGATCCAAATTCACTACTTGAGAAAAATCTCGCTTTTCTGTTCTATTTTCATTTCCAAGATCACATGAGCAAATGATTGATGAGACTTTTTAATTATTCCCTGAGGCTGCTTGATATATACATCAGCTGAAGAAAATTAATTTGCTGTTTAGAAGTAAATAGCTTTTTCAAAACATAATAGAATAGGAAATACAAAACTTGCATTAATAAGAAATATTAACACTATCCAACTCTCTAAAACATATGCTTCATCTCTATCAGAGTGTGTGTGTGTGGAGTCCTTTAGCCTTCGTAGAAGCATATTAAAATATTAAATCTTCATCAGAGGATATCCTGATTTTACCCCATTAGTTTTTCTTCATTTCACTGACATAGAGCCTTGACCTCATATCTGCAGCATCTAGCATCAATCTATTCGGCACCAGATAAATTATCTTCTCATCTGGTGGATTCTAAAGTTTTCCGGAATCTGGAGTTATAAACATTCTGTTCCTTAATACTTTGTGACATGTAAGTTGCTGCTGTAAAGAATGCCTAATTAATCCTGTTGAAGCTCTGTGCGGGCGAGGAGGAGGCAAAGAGAAAGGAAAAGAATGGTGCTGCTTTTATGATTTTACATATCAGAAAACAATATTGAAAGGTTAAGTAATTTCTTCATCTGCAGTGGTAAAAGCAACAAATCAGAGGCAAGGCAGTTGGAAACCTGCAAAGCACTTCACTCGTGGGTACTCCCACACAAATCTCTCTAGTGGAAATTAAGAGTTTATCGATGGCAATGAGGAAACAACAAAAATTCTTTGCACAGGCTGGGCTTTAGAAGTTTCTGACATGCTTTTCAGAAGAATTGGATAGGGACCTCAAACATGGTACTCAGTGGTGTTCCTTGCGATGGCAGAACTTGGGCAGTAAGCAATGTTCACACATAGAGTGATAACTTGCTGTATTGTCTGTCATTGCTATTTGCACATCTGCCACTGATCCTAATGATGGGAAGGGGGATTTGATTTATGGGAATCAGTAAAGAAGTTTGCATTATTCTGTTGAGTAATTTTTTTATTTTATCAAAATTTCTGGGCTTTTTTAAAGAACTGTTTTAGTGCTTTGTGGACCTTAAGGATCACTGTCTCACAGCCTTCACTCCCATCTTCTATGGCTGCATTTATATTGATGTTCTAGTTATGCTTCTTACTGCATGCTATTGTTGTATTTTGTATTTTGCATATGTAGGGGGGAGGAAGGAAAATTCCATACATGTTCCAGAAAAGGATTGCTGTTGCTAACAGCCATTATGAAGAGTTGTGAATAAGCAAGCAGACAAATGCTTAACCAACCAAGTGCACAAACATGAGTTGAGCAAAACAAAAGAGGAACATTTCATGTGTGCTATGTGAAATGCATTCTGATGAAACTTACCCACCTTTCATCTTCTCCTCCTATAGCAGCTTCCTCCCTCCCTCTTTGCAGGCTATAGCAAGCAAGCAGCTAATGATATGGAACAGTTTGGGGTATGTGTCATCTGACAAGAAAAACAAAGCAAGTAGCATGACTTTCATTTCAGCATCTTGAAAAAACACGGCTGCCAAAGTAGCAGGATAGTCAATATAAGCTGGCAGGGTGAAGTAGCGTGAACGGGGAGGAAAGCCAGAAAATGATGCTACCCTTCCAGCATAGTTCTGTATAGCTTTTATTTTACCGAATGGCATTGCTTTTGTTGATGTCTCTCATACATTTAGGTAGAGGCTACGTATGCCTGTAGTGTGATAAAGCACCTCTTGCTATGCTAATGTACCCTAAGAAAGTAGATACATTGCATTCAATAGCAATGGGATTAGAATAGGCTTGCATAAGATATCTGCAAGACGAACAACAAAACAAAATACAATAAGACTTTTGTGATGTGAAAGGTAGGAGAGAAATGTGCCAGAAACTAGGGAGCAGCTATCTTTTGACAGTTAACAATACATATTCTCTGCACTCATTTTACAGAAACAAAACAGGGACAATATTCAATATACAAATCATCTAGACCAGTGGTTCTCAACCTGGGGGTCGGGACCCCTTTGGAGGTCGAACTACCCTTTCAGAGGGGTCGCAACGAGTCTCCCACCTCCCTTCCCTTCCACCTCCCAGCTGCTCCACCCCCCATGGTTGGGGGTCTCCACAACATGAGGAACTCCATTAAGGGGTTGCGGCATTAGGAAGGTTGACAACCACTGATCTAGACATGCCTGTGGCTATCACTTGAGTTCCTCACCTCTTTTGACTGACAGAGTATTGATCTTCTGAGGTGTCCACATATGTTTGATCCTGAATCCTGTGTTGAATATTATTATTATTTATAAGATATTATTATTTATAATTGCTAAAAATACCAGTGTTCCAATTTTACATACATTTTCTTGGGAAATAAGCCTTAGTGAACATAGTGAGGCTGCACCCAGACATTGCTTACTTATTTTGCTATATATGTATATTCCGAAATATAGCATGGATGTTCCAGAATATCTATGCTTTATTCCAGAATATCCAGATACGGTGGAATAAGTAACTGATGTCTGGATGTAGCCTAAGACAGTGATCAACAGAACCAAATATCAACAGTACAACAACTGAAATTTCTTTTGAGACCCACATTTTTTAAACTTAAACTATATAGGTAGGTGCATTGTTATTAACTTAATTAGGGTACTCCTAAGCTGGAAGAGCCACACTCGAGCGGCCAAAGAGCCTCATGTGGCTCCTGAGCCACAGTTTGCCTACCCCTGGCCTAAGATGTATTTCTGAATAAAGCATTGTGATGCCCGTGCTTATTTAATGTATTTATTATTGTTGTTTGGAATGTATGTAAATGTATTTATTGAAAGAATTGCCTTTGTAACATGCTTAGTTAGTGAAACAGGTAAGTAGAAGGGCTCTGATACCCTAATAGCATAAAGGAGGGGGAGTGAGTACTCCAGGCACAGCCAATGAGAGTGAAGGCTCATGCCAGGCGGGAGGTATATAAACTACCTGCCAAGAAAAGAAGAGGTTCTTCTTTGCTGGGAGATTTTGGGTGGGAGGTTCAGGAGATACTGTACCACATCCTGAGGGAAAACTTACCTGCATTGATCCATGACCCTCTGGGTGAAGAAATACTTCCCCTTGCCAGATCCAACTCTCCTACCCATCAGCTTATAGAGTGCCCCCTGGTTCTAGTGTTGTGTAATAGAGAAAAGAATTTTTCTCTATCCACCTTTTATATACCATGCATAATGTTACAGTATATACTTCAATCAGGTCCCCTCTTAAATGCCGTCTCTCCAGATTGAAGAGGCCTAGACGCTGCAGCCTGGTTTGGTAAGGGAGGTGTTCCAGACCCTTAATCATTCTGGTTGCCCTTTTCTGCACCTTTTCCAGTTCCACAATATCCTTTTTGAGGTGTGGTGACCAGAATTGTACACAGTATTTCAAACGTGACCTCACCATAGATTTATAAAGAGGCAAAATGACACTTGCTGACTTATTTTCTATTCTCTTCCTAATTATCCCTATTCCCTAATTTTTTCGCTGCTGCTGCACACTGGGTTGACACCTTCATTGAACTGTCCACCAGAGGAGCCCTGCTGGATCTGGCCACAGCCCATCTAGTCCAACATCCTGCCACCCCGGGCATTGTGCATTGCCAAGGGAAAATGAAGGATACCCTGTCTTTCTATTTGCAAAGATGGGAAAGAAAGTAAACGGAGGATGCATTGTCCTCCTTGCAGGGGTTGGAGAGAAAGGAAGAGGCAAATAAAGTGTAACTTCCACTGTGTTTTCCCTTTTGTTGTCTCTTCTCACCCCGATAGTGACGTCAGAAGCCTCCTCAGTACAACTCCCAAAATGGAGCCTGTCACTGGACAAGAGGAAATGGGAGCTCACACCAAAAATGTCCAGTTCCCTCCCTCGTATGTGCAGATTCAAATCAAAACTTCAAATGAATCGATTCGCATTTGGTAAATTCTGATCGAATCTTGTTAAATTCAAATTTAAAAGATTTGAATCGAATTGGATTTTGGGGTATTCGATTCAAAAAGAATGTCAAAAAAAAAATCGTGCACATCTCTATGCTATGTACTTATTGTCCCCAACCATCCTGGGTTAAGTTTTGGGAAACATGTCAGTTTTCTGAAGAAAATTGGATGGTTGGCATCCCTCTGACAGCCAAACTGATACATCCTTTTGCAGTATCTCTTCAGGGGCTCAGCTGGGAACTAATAGCAGTTTAATGATATGATTGACTACTGTTGCAAAAAATTAAGACACAATTTTTCTTCGTTTTGGAGATGCTTGTGGATCTTGGTACAATTAAGGGTTTATTTTCTTCTGGATTAAATAATGAAGAAGTTTGGGGCCTGCATCAAAGGGGCCTGCATCAACTGAAGAAGGTGTCTTCTGCAGCCCTATTTCCACTTTCAGTGGACATTTTGCACAATCATTTGAGGTGCCACATGTGTAGGGTGCTTTTTCATGCCACACACAGAGAAACCATGGAAAATGATGCCTCCAAGCTGCAGACTGGAGATAAGTAGCAGGACACCTGTTCTGTAGAACCTCCCACAGCTGGTCTCTGCAGAACCACCTTCATGCAAAAGTGAAGATCCTTCCTTCCTTCCTTCCTTCCTTCCTTCCTTCCTTCCTTCCTTCCTTCCTTCCTTCCTTCCTTCCTATTTTCACCTCTTGCCCCTCCTTCCCCCTTTTTTCCTAACTTCTGTGGTGGAGAGGTTATTGCTGCCCAGAAAAGAGTAACTGGAGGAATCAAAGATGGCTAGGTGGCTGGCCCGGCTGAGATCATCAGTAAACAAAACAAAATATAATAGCTTATGACTTTCTAATTGTGGTTTCATTTTTTTCTACTTATGCAAATATTTAAAGATTAGTTTGCTAATGCAAATACAAATAAAACAGATCATTATACTTTATCCATAAGCAAAAGGGAAACAAATTTGCAAGTAATGGTGTGTGTTCACATTTTATGCAAATTTGTGGCTTTTTCTGCAATTCAGATGGAGGACCCAAGCAATATACAGTGTACTAAGCCCAGAAAACGCTGTTAGCACCTCAAACACCAAGATTCATTTATATTTATGAAAGAAATGAGCCAATAGAAATACACAAAACACCATAAAATTAACACCACAAAATTTACATCAGCATATCTTCCCTTGGAAAGGACAAGCTGTGACCTTTGATGTCTTTATAATGCCAATATTTGCTCACAATAAATGCAGTCAAGTTTAAGAATATCAGGGAAGGCTAGATAGGTAAAATGTATGTTTGTTTTCATTCATTTACATTGTTTTTTATTAACTCAATTTTTATTGATTTTGCCCTTCAACAAGACACAAGCAAACCAAGTTCAGTGAGAGATCATTTCCATAAAAACATTACATCCTGCATAATTCTGGCAAATGTCAAATCTGACAAAGAGAAAAGTTTCCCTTCAAATTAGTATTCTTACTGGTGAAATAACTAAGGGTCTTTCAGCACTGACCCTTCTGGAAAATATCAGGAGTAGGCACCTGCTGTCTGCCTGTTAGGCCGCATCCCCATGGTAAAAAATAATCCGGAGGTATTCCGTGTCCACCCCACTAGCGTCTCCATGCAAGCTCTAATACGTGTTGCTTGGAGGGCAATACGTGTTTAAAAAACCCCACTTTTCAACTGTATTGCTTCCAAAATAAGGGGCTAACATGTATTGCCCTGGTGCCATGCAGATGCTCCCGGAGTATTAGGGGTGTAGCTTGGTGGGCCCAATATTAGTGGGTCGGGTTTTGCCCCTGCACCCTATTCCTGCCAGCCAGCAGCTGCTTGAGGATTTCTTTAAATTATGTGCAAAGAAAAAATCATGAGGGGGTAAAATAGTTGCGCATGTCCTTCCGTCTGCATTTATTAAACCTCCCTCTTCATTGATCACAAGCTCCGCGTGCCGCGTGGGAAATTTTTGCTTTAGTTGTGCACATGAGCACAGCACCAATCAACAGCACTCCTGCAGATGTTCTCTCTTCTCGCCAATCCCATTGGGGGATGTTGCAGAATTCCGCCACAATCGCCCGGAAGAAGCGGCGAAAGTGGAAAAAGTCTACTATTCCCTCCATCCACAGAACAACAGAACATTGGCTGGCCACTTTGACCTCTCTTGGCATGGAGAGGTGGACAGGCTTGCCAACCGTATTGAGCACACTTGCGGACATGGCAGCGGTGGGCGGGACAAGGTTTGGCAACGTCAACCTGGCCCCCTATCACCAAGAGAGAGGGTGGGGAGAAAAAGATGCAGGCTTGTGAGGCACTGCTACCATGGGGTACATTCAATTTGATTCTGCGTTGCCCTAAATGGCATGGGGACACTCGATTGCAAATCGCAACATGGATTTTTTTTAACACGCGTCAAATGCGAAACATGGGGATGCGGCCCTAGTGAAGTCTATGGTAGACCCCAGCTGTCTATCTTGGGATATATCCCAGAGTAAGGCCCAGAGGAGAAAGGGCCCCAGTGAAATATATCTTTCAAAGTTGCATTCCATTTGATCATAAAAACAATATAATATTAAATTAGACAATGGTCTTCAGATTTCTAACTTTCAGTTCAAGTTCCTCCCTGATAAATACAAATTAGAAGTATCTCATTTAAAAAGGTTATAGATTTTATAGTTTGTCAAGAGGAATTTGGGCTTTCAAAAACCAGACCTGAGGCATTTCCGCACTGGATCGCGTTCGAAACCGAACGCGTTCAGGCGGAAAGCTTAAGCCAGCTTCGGGCGCTTTCCCCGTTCACACACAGACGCGCCAGAACGCGTGTAAACGCGTTCCGGAGCGTCTGGGTGCGAATGGTCAAAGCGCCCGAAGCTGCCTTAGCCGGCAAACGCCGGCCAGGGGCGCGCCGGCAGCCGCGGAGGCAGATCGACAATCAGCTGTTTGAAAAACAGCTGATTGTCAAAGCCGCGCGGCGTCGGAGGCGCGCCGGCAGCCGTTCGGGAGACAGAAGAAGCGCGAACGCTTCTTCTTCCGAACGGCTGCCGGCGGCTCGTCCGCGTTGGAACGCGTGTAGAGCACTTCGAAGTGCTCTACATTTCGAACGCGGAAAAGACAGGTGAGGACACGTCGGGACGCAAGCCGCGCGCGGCCAATGCGGATGACGTGTCCTCACCTGTCTTTTTCGCGTTCCGTTTTCCCCCGTGCGAAAACGTCTCAGTATAAGTTTCCTTAACAGTTTTCCTTTAAAAAAAAAATTCTGCTTTCTTAATTGTCTTAAAGTGTACTTTGTTCATTACCCTGATCAGTCATATGGAGACCTCATTTCTTTTCTGAAATGCAATCTGGGACCTGAATGGGTTCGTAAGAGCTGTCCAGAATGATGTCAAGGGTTGGCTGATTAAAATTGCCCTGAGTTTTTGAGTGATTCCAATTTAAAGTCATCATAGATTTATAGGAGCCTCTGAGATAGTTCAGAATCCTTAAAACGGTTTCAAAGAGCGTCGGCGTGTGCCTAGGCATGGCAATTTCAGTGCCTCCAAACTGCTGCCACATGAAGTGAAAGTCAAAGCTTAAAGTGCCCCAGAGACATATTATCTCTGAATCAATGATACAATAATGCAGTATAATTTTAAAGGAGCCATTTAGGTCAGTATGTTCTTTTAGATTTCTTTATCTGGGGAAGATTTAAGTCTTCTCTTGCAGAGAGAAAACAGGACCACCCTAAGGCAATGCAGGATTTCTGTTGAGAACATATATTGAAGAAACATTCTCATGGCTTGGCTTTGTGGGTCTGGGTGCATACGGTGGACTATTTTTTTAGCATTATCCTCAAACTCCTGGGGTATTTTCGCACTTCCCATCCTGGTCACACTTGCGCTCTTTAGCCAGTGTTAGCCCACCCCCCACACGATTGAACACTTACCTCTATTTGATCGCTGGGCCAGTTCTCTTCAGGGCACTGACACCTTGAGCACGGTGCCCTCCATGACTGTGCATGTGTTATCGACATTGCCATGACGATGCTGATACTCTGTGCAGTTGCAGTCGCATCAGGAGGCCAGTGGAGCTGCCAGTGTACTTGTGCAGCAACTCTGATCACCTCCCCATCCAGCAGATGTGTGAATGCTCACCAGCTGGACACAATAGGTAAGTTTCTGGGGAAGGTTAGGTAGCTTGTGGAGCAATATTTCATGCTCCACAGCTAGTGCACGATAGGTGAACATCAGGGAAGGGAAGGGGTGCTTGGAGGCTGCAACCGCCTCCTCTAAGTGCAGACGCAGCTGCCCAAAAGTTCACC
Source organism: Aspidoscelis tigris stejnegeri (assembly GCA_023333525.1). Lineage (NCBI taxonomy): Eukaryota > Metazoa > Chordata > Lepidosauria > Squamata > Teiidae > Aspidoscelis > Aspidoscelis tigris. The sequence continues at coordinate 62,296,733 of JALMGA010000005.1, read as the reverse complement.
TATCGTGAATTACGAACCAAAGCGTGAATTGGCCCCTGCTCTATACTGTTTGAAAGCTCACACAATGCATAAGGTGATCTTAAGTGGGCATGGAAACAGAAGAAGATCTTGTAGATAAACTTAGGGTTTGAAGCTGGGCTACCTGGACACGGAAGAAAAGGAAAGAGTATACAGATTGAGTCAAATGAATACAGACCATCCTGCTCCAGTGTTTGTGGTGTTTGATCACACAGTATCCAAGAGAAACCCTGTAGGCTTCCCTTGTACCTACAGAGTTTACTGCCTGGCCAAGTGGTGGCCAAAGCATGTCCTTAGATATCCAAATGGGTCCAAAGACCCTTAAAATATCTGCCTTTGTACACAGGAGATAATCTGGATACTGTGAGAAGTAGTTTGCCTTGGGGTTTGTTTAAATTTTGGAAAATAACCCCCCCCCTGTTACCAAATCTGCTCTAGTAGTAGGGGAATTAGTAGCTAGATCTACAGGTTTTAATAACGAGGAATAACCAGAAAACAGAGACAAGACCAATTTCAGACTCAAAACCAGTTTTCTTGTTAAACCAGAGCAAAGAGTTTATTAGAAATACAGGAGAGAAGTTGAAATAAAATATAAAGCCATATCAGAAGCATTCTTCATTGGACATTTAAGCAAAACAAGGACAAACATGCAAGAACTTTAAACATGGCTAAGTAATTAAACAGCTTATATTAGAATAATTCTATGCATTAAACTGGTAATTTCAGTTTTGTGGAAGGACTATGCCCAAGCCAGCAAGGAGGTAGAAAAATCACCCTTAATACTAAGATATTCCCTAACCAAAATTAAACAATATAGAAAAACCATAGAGCATAGGGGGAAGTAAGGAGGAATGGAATTTGCTCTCACCACTGTGCCTTAGATGGGAGATTTCAGCCGATCTGTGCCTCTTCAGGAACAAAAATGGAAAACAAAAATAAAAAAAATAAAGAAAAATGATCCCTTTTAAAAAAAATGAGTAAAATATCTCAAAAAAAATAAAAATAAAAATAAAAACAGTTGAAATGGGCTTCTGCAATTGTTCTGACCAAACCAAATTCAGAACAACTTTCAAAATTTAAAATGCAGCTCTGTGTAGCAGGAGAAGGGAAAAAAAATGAAAATAACAGCAAAGTGTCTGTGGTCTTTTCCTAGCTTTCCATGGCAGGAAAACTCTTTTGGCTAGATGAGGAGAGGGAGATTCCTTGCCCTAGACTCCTGAACTCCATCTCTTCTCTGCCTTTCTTATAGTCAGAAATTGGAACCACAACAAAACAAAACAAAACAAAAATCTGTCGATTATGGTCCTTCCTTTGTTAATAAAAGAAACTGCAGTGTCCTGTAATTTCTCCCAAAAAGATGCAAAAATTACCCTAACAGCATCTCCAAAGCTCTTCCTGCAAAGGTAATCTACCTTAAGTCTGTCCCAAAAAAGTTCATCGGTCCTGTAAGCATATGTCTTTCAGAGAAATCCTGGCCTTATTATTCCCTTTAAGACAGAGTATAATGGAATGGCTCAGGTGTTATAAGATCCACTTCCTTAAAATAATAAGATGTTCTCCTCCCTTACCATTCCTGTATTATGGAAGTTACTTTAAATTAACATTTCTGATTGGCGCATCTCCTGACCTTTCTCTGACTCCCTCCAGGCACTTTTATCCAAGGGGTAGACAAAAGGTATAAACAAGCCCAACAGAAATCCTGACATTCCCAGTACTGATGAAGTTTTCCTTGTTATTTCCTTCAGGTTAAAAATGTAATGGAATAGCTCATATGAATTCAGCAAATTCTCTCATCTATGAAACATTTAGTAAGATCCCCTTCCCAGGGCACTCCAAATTTTTATATATATATTCTTTTAAAAAGATATCTTCTCTTTTTTTCCAGAAACCCCAGTGACTGATAGTTGTTTTGTAACCCTTGTTCTAGCCTCCAGGCAGAATCTTGAGTGGCCCATCAGATGCAGGAACCAACAGCAATTTGTAATTCAATGGAGAGATCTGTTTTTGTTTTGCAAAATGCCACATCTCCTTCCTTTGCTTTTGGAAGCATTTCAGATGTCCAAGGCTTTTATTCCAAGTTAATGGTCCCCGCCTCTTTCTTATTCCAATTGAGTCCCAAAGCTCTGATGGAACTGCACCCAAATCTTGGATTCCTAGCCCAAGACACTGCTCCGACACCAGAATTTTTGCCAATCATATTTATTAATATGATTTATTTATTTATTTATTTATTAATAATTTATTAATTAGTATCAATACCAATCGGGTATCAAATTCCCCCCTTTTGATGGGCTTTTTGTCTTTCAGACAAACATGTCCATCAAACCAAATCAAATTAAATCATGCTTCTCCAGAATCGCTGGATAAAAGAGAATATATCCTCCGTAATATTATGCCAAATAAAAATGAGATGTATGTTAAACCTGAGAAAGGATCCCAAATTATGTCCTGAATTATGTCCAAAAATATGAACAATTTCTTTCTGCATCGTCCCACATGAGCTATGCCATTATTTCTGAGAAAAATCTGAAATTCCCTGTTGTACCTATATCATGCTATAGCCTAAGGTGAACCCCAAAATTAAAAATTCCCATAATTCCATACTGAATCATCCCCTAACCTATATGTATCCCATAGGAAAGAAATTTTTAAAGATAGAAAGAAAACTAATAGCTAAAGCATATTTGTATGTAGATTGTGTCAAGTTCAAACTTTTAAACCATGAACAAACCCCAAAATGCAAACATTTTAAATGGCAATGATCCCTCCAATAGAAATCATAATAACTCAAAATTTGTAACCATAAATATACCCCTCAAAAGTGTACATGTGACTCCTTCAATAGAAATCACCATAACCCAAAATAAGAATACATATAGTCCATATTACAATATCACAACCATTAATACACATGAGCATACAGATGAGTGATCTTCCATCTTCAATAGCTTCAGGATGTCTCCTCTGGAAACGAAATGTAGAGAGATACAGTTCCTTGCTTCTAGAATAAATAAACCCAGTTTATTAATGCAAAGTTCTGGAACTTGTAACCATGTCCTTCTTGTGAAGTACCAGCACTAAGCATGTGGAAGTCCATTGTCCTTTCCATAACACCGCATCATAAACTTGAGGAAAATTGTTCCCATTTCTTCAAAGCGTTTCAAACACATAATGTTGAGAGAGAACATCCTTAGTTCTTGGCCTCAGAGTTCCATAAGACTGCAACGCCTTGACAGAGAGATGAACTCCAATAGTTCATGTCTTCTCATCTGGACTTGTTTCTCTGGAAATCTGGAACACTGGAACACTTCGCAACTCTGGATACTGGAACACTGGAACAAACTGGAACACTTGAGCTTTTCCGGATACTTCCTCCAACAATTATGGATGTGTGCAAGTATAGGGACCTAAACTCCTATCCTAAAAATGTAAAGAGATTCTTTCTCTTTCCAAAAAAAATAAATGAAAAAGAAAAATAATTTCCAAACAAAAGGAAGGAAGAGCGGAAAAATCCTCCTCCTCTGTACACAAAACAACTCTGGCTTTAATAGGGCAAAAAGGAAACAATAAAACTTTACCAAAAATTCAAAAAAAAAAATAAAACATGACAAAAACTTAAAAATCAAAATTGACTTTTGCTGCATACCAAAAATCAAAATTAACCCCCTAAAGAAGACATAGGATTTCAAAGACAGACTCTTGAAAAAAAAATCTTCCTATGCTAATCTCTATGCTAACAAAGCCCAAAGCCCCTTTCCTAGCCTCAAGCAAGGAAAATTTCGCAATAGGTAAAGAGAGAACCTTTGCCTTTAGTAACTCAGAGCTGTAGCTCCTGAGCATACACAGAGTGTAATTCCACTCCCGACTCATAAAATATCCCTTGGTCTTACAAAGCCCCATCTATTACCTATGAAAACCCCTATAAGAATAAAGATTTCCAAGAATTAAGAGAAAGATCTCAGAAACATATAGAGAAAAGAAAGGAAAAGAGGAAAAGTTGAAAGATGAAAGATGAACTGAATTACATCACAAAGCAAATGGCAGAAGTCCCTCTGTTATGGTCAGCGACCTACATCTTAACCATATACAGAATATCCTTGATCCAATTCTATGCCAGAATTCTTAAAGCCATTTCAGATCCCACTGACCCAAGTGAAGAAAATGGAAAGTCCTTTTCCCAATTGTGGAACCAAAAATTATTCATGGCGGGGGTTGGGGTGGCGGTTTTTCTTCTGGAACCTGCTTTGCCCGCATAAGGGAGAGATCATTTCCCTGTGCAAAACAATCCCTAATATCAACATCCCTTTTCAAAGTCTCATCTGGAGCTCTTTGAACACAGGTTCCAATTTCAAATCCATCCTTACTCTTACACTTCCCAATAAATCCAGAAGATTTATTGTGTTCACACCCTAGCACAACATCTTCACATTCCAAAGCAACCTGATTTCCAAGCATCAGATCTAAACTTCCACTGTCTTCTTGAACACACAAGTCCACCTTGTCTTTCTCCAAGACCTTTTCTTCCTTTCCAGACTTATGATCATCATCAAGCCTTTGACCAACACTCAGAGTCAGTTGGTAAACCAACCCTACCAGGTAGGCACACATTCGAACCAAGACCACTGAAGGTTCCAATGCAATTTCAGAACTTAAATGGCAATCACCATTGCCAACTCCTGTAACTTGAGAAGCAAACTGAATACAAGCATCTCTCACACTTAAAGGAACAATTTCTCTTACAGAATCACACTGAAGCAAAGCCATCTTTGCTTGTTGCCTTTCAAAGGCCACATCCTGATCCTGACTATCAGAAACAGAATCCATACACAGAGACTGAAGCATTGGTTTGCAAGCCCAGCAAGAAAGCATTTCTGAATCCACTGATTCCATTATGCTGTCTTGAGCCTGATCTAACCCCTGCTCCTTACTACCACTTCCATCATGCAGTGCATTTCCAAACTCTTTTGTAAGCTTTGAATTAGTGTTCTGAGGTTCCTCTCTTTCACTAAAAAGAGGTTCTCTCAGCTCAACACTAACTAGTTCACCCACAAACTCCTCAATAGGACTGAGTGAATTTTCAAACCCCACAAAGGTATGAGAACCCTTACCAATTGCTAAAGCCACTCCTGCTTCAACTGGCAAAAATTCCTCTTGCAAATCCACACTACACTTTCCTTTTTCTTCTTCAACAATCTGATTCTGTTTCCCAACGGAAGCAACAGGACAACCATTAACTTTGAAAGCACTTTGACTACCACACACAACTTCCAACACTTCAAACACTTTTTGTCTCTCTTTTGCACATTCTATTTCGCTTGGAGGACACACTTTTTCTCCATTTGGGGCAAAATTCCCTGGCTCAACTAGCCCCCTACAAGACAGATCCTGATTCACAGAAACCAAAGCTTGCAATGGGACATTTGTCCCATCACACCAATGCTGAGCAGGGCACCGTCATTGACCTTGCACAAATAACCCACTTGCAACTGGAACTAAGGACTGAGCACAAGCAGCTCCTGTTCCCTGTATCCAATTCATCCAAGCCTCAAACAAAACCTTGTCAGGTTTCTTATGAAAATCCTTCATATTAAACCCAGCCTGTTTCAAAGCATTCCAAATCTGATTCCTCAAACTCCGTTCCCGTCTCTGCAACTGTGAGGCTGGCTGCTGAAATTGGGACCATGGAATTTGCCTTCCTTGTCCAAACCTCTGCTGCTGCCTTCCATTTGCAGATTGAACCTGTTTAGGAGCTGCTGAAGGAGCCACTTGAACAGTATCAATTGGTTCCTTTTGCACCCTCTCCTGATCAATGTTTCCAAAACCATCCACACAGTTTATCCCTTGGATTTCAACTGGAGCCATATTACCCTGAATACCAGAGGAAGCTATCTGCGTTCCCCCCTTGTTAACAAAGGCAATGGGCTCCGATTGAGAAGCTGCAGCTTCCTGCATTTTCCCACAACTATCAAACCCAGCCTGATCCTTGAGCAATTTCAAAGTTGCAAGGGACTCATCTAGCTGTTTCTCCAAAATTTCTTTTTCATCCTGACATTGCCACAATTCTTCACGAGTTTTTCGCAAAGTCTGAGACTTCTCAGTGTCGCTCTTAACAAAGTAACTCTTAACCATCTCCAATTCCTGGAGCAAACTAGCTTTTTCAGAACCAAAATTTCAGTGCCTCCAAACTGCTGCCACATGAAGTGAAAGTCAAAGCTTAAAGTGCCCCAGAGACATATTATCTCTGAATCAATGATACAATAATGCAGTATAATTTTAAAGGAGCCATTTAGGTCAGTATGTTCTTTTAGATTTCTTTATCTGGGGAAGATTTAAGTCTTCTCTTGCAGAGAGAAAACAGGACCACCCTAAGGCAATGCAGGATTTCTGTTGAGAACATATATTGAAGAAACATTCTCATGGCTTGGCTTTGTGGGTCTGGGTGCATACGGTGGACTATTTTTTTAGCATTATCCTCAAACTCCTGGGGTATTTTCGCACTTCCCATCCTGGTCACACTTGCGCTCTTTAGCCAGTGTTAGCCCACCCCCCACACGATTGAACACTTACCTCTATTTGATCGCTGGGCCAGTTCTCTTCAGGGCACTGACACCTTGAGCACGGTGCCCTCCATGACTGTGCATGTGTTATCGACATTGCCATGACGATGCTGATACTCTGTGCAGTTGCAGTCGCATCAGGAGGCCAGTGGAGCTGCCAGTGTACTTGTGCAGCAACTCTGATCACCTCCCCATCCAGCAGATGTGTGAATGCTCACCAGCTGGACACAATAGGTAAGTTTCTGGGGAAGGTTAGGTAGCTTGTGGAGCAATATTTCATGCTCCACAGCTAGTGCACGATAGGTGAACATCAGGGAAGGGAAGGGGTGCTTGGAGGCTGCAACCGCCTCCTCTAAGTGCAGACGCAGCTGCCCAAAAGTTCACCTATCGTGAATTACGAACCAAAGCGTGAATTGGCCCCTGCTCTATACTGTTTGAAAGCTCACACAATGCATAAGGTGATCTTAAGTGGGCATGGAAACAGAAGAAGATCTTGTAGATAAACTTAGGGTTTGAAGCTGGGCTACCTGGACACGGAAGAAAAGGAAAGAGTATACAGATTGAGTCAAATGAATACAGACCATCCTGCTCCAGTGTTTGTGGTGTTTGATCACACAGTATCCAAGAGAAACCCTGTAGGCTTCCCTTGTACCTACAGAGTTTACTGCCTGGCCAAGTGGTGGCCAAAGCATGTCCTTAGATATCCAAATGGGTCCAAAGACCCTTAAAATATCTGCCTTTGTACACAGGAGATAATCTGGATACTGTGAGAAGTAGTTTGCCTTGGGGTTTGTTTAAATTTTGGAAAATAACCCCCCCCCCCTGTTACCAAATCTGCTCTAGTAGTAGGGGAATTAGTAGCTAGATCTACAGGTTTTAATAACGAGGAATAACCAGAAAACAGAGACAAGACCAATTTCAGACTCAAAACCAGTTTTCTTGTTAAACCAGAGCAAAGAGTTTATTAGAAATACAGGAGAGAAGTTGAAATAAAATATAAAGCCATATCAGAAGCATTCTTCATTGGACATTTAAGCAAAACAAGGACAAACATGCAAGAACTTTAAACATGGCTAAGTAATTAAACAGCTTATATTAGAATAATTCTATGCATTAAACTGGTAATTTCAGTTTTGTGGAAGGACTATGCCCAAGCCAGCAAGGAGGTAGAAAAATCACCCTTAATACTAAGATATTCCCTAACCAAAATTAAACAATATAGAAAAACCATAGAGCATAGGGGGAAGTAAGGAGGAATGGAATTTGCTCTCACCACTGTGCCTTAGATGGGAGATTTCAGCCGATCTGTGCCTCTTCAGGAACAAAAATGGAAAACAAAAATAAAAAAAATAAAGAAAAATGATCCCTTTTAAAAAAAATGAGTAAAATATCTCAAAAAAAATAAAAATAAAAATAAAAACAGTTGAAATGGGCTTCTGCAATTGTTCTGACCAAACCAAATTCAGAACAACTTTCAAAATTTAAAATGCAGCTCTGTGTAGCAGGAGAAGGGAAAAAAAATGAAAATAACAGCAAAGTGTCTGTGGTCTTTTCCTAGCTTTCCATGGCAGGAAAACTCTTTTGGCTAGATGAGGAGAGGGAGATTCCTTGCCCTAGACTCCTGAACTCCATCTCTTCTCTGCCTTTCTTATAGTCAGAAATTGGAACCACAACAAAACAAAACAAAACAAAAATCTGTCGATTATGGTCCTTCCTTTGTTAATAAAAGAAACTGCAGTGTCCTGTAATTTCTCCCAAAAAGATGCAAAAATTACCCTAACAGCATCTCCAAAGCTCTTCCTGCAAAGGTAATCTACCTTAAGTCTGTCCCAAAAAAGTTCATCGGTCCTGTAAGCATATGTCTTTCAGAGAAATCCTGGCCTTATTATTCCCTTTAAGACAGAGTATAATGGAATGGCTCAGGTGTTATAAGATCCACTTCCTTAAAATAATAAGATGTTCTCCTCCCTTACCATTCCTGTATTATGGAAGTTACTTTAAATTAACATTTCTGATTGGCGCATCTCCTGACCTTTCTCTGACTCCCTCCAGGCACTTTTATCCAAGGGGTAGACAAAAGGTATAAACAAGCCCAACAGAAATCCTGACATTCCCAGTACTGAGGCATTTCCGCACTGAATCGCGTTCGAAACCGAACGCGTTCAGGCGGAAAGCTTAAGCCAGCTTCGGGCGCTTTCCCCGTTCACACACAGACGCTCCGGAACGCGTGTAAACGCGTTCCGGAGCGTCTGGGTGCGAATGGTTAAAGCGCCCGAAGCTGGCTTAGCCGGCAAACGCCGGCCAGGGGCGCGCCGGCGGCCGCGGAGGCAGATCGACAATCAGCTGTTTGAAAAACAGCTGATTGTCAAAGCCGCGCGGCGTCGGAGGCGAGCCGGCAGGCGATCGGGAGACAGAAGCGGCGCGAACGCTTCTTCTCCCGAACGCCTGCGGACGGCTCGTCCGCGTTGGAACGCGTGTAGAGCACTTCGAAGTGCTCTACATTTCGAACGCGAAAGAGGCAGCTTCGGACACGTCGGGACGCAAGGCGCGCGCGGCCAATGCGGATGACGTGTCCGCAGCTGCCTTTTTCGCGTTCCGTTTTCGCCCGTGCGAAAACGTCTCTGATGAAGTTTTCCTTGTTATTTCCTTCAGGTTAAAAATGTAATGGAATGGCTCATATGAATTCAGCAAATTCTCTCATCTATGAAACATTTAGTAAGATCCCCTTCCCAGGGCACTCCAAATTTTTATATATATATTCTTTTAAAAAGATATCTTCTCTTTTTTTCCAGAAACCCCAGTGACTGATAGTTGTTTTGTAACCCTTGTTCTAGCCTCCAGGCAGAATCTTGAGTGGCCCATCAGATGCAGGAACCAACAGCAATTTGTAATTCAATGGAGAGATCTGTTTTTGTTTTGCAAAATGCCACATCTCCTTCCTTTGCTTTTGGAAGCATTTCAGATGTCCAAGGCTTTTATTCCAAGTTAATGGTCCCCGCCTCTTTCTTATTCCAATTGAGTCCCAAAGCTCTGATGGAACTGCACCCAAATCTTGGATTCCTAGCCCAAGACACTGCTCCGACACCAGAATTTTTGCCAATCATATTTATTAATATGATTTATTTATTTATTTATTTATTAATAATTTATTAATTAGTATCAATACCAATCGGGTATCACCCCCTGACATCACCATGGTTGAAAAGAAGAGGATGTGGCCCACTGATGTTGCAATACCAGGAGACAGCAGGATTGACATGAAACAGAGAAAATTGCAAAATACAAGGACTTAAAGTTTGAAGTTCAAAGACTCTCCCACAAGCCTGCAGTGGTGGTCTCAGTGGTGATCAGCACACTGGGTACCATTCCAAAAGACCTTGGATAGCACTTAAAAGAACTCAACATTGACAAGGTTACCATCTGTCAATTGCAAAAGACTGCCCTGATGAGCTCTGCATTCATTATCCACCACTACATAACGCCATCTTAGAAACTTAGGAAGATCCAGATGCATTATGAAATATCAAAGCCACCATGTTTAGTGTCATGTTATATTGTTGTGTTTCTGTACAATAATGATGGTGATGGTGATACATTGCGTTGCATGTCAAGAATCACTCCCAAGTGCCCATGAGGACTTCCTCTAGCATCTGCAAATCTTCTGGGGGCCTCCACTCATTCCCACAAAATCTCCTCCAAACTACATGTATGCAAATCTTGTACTCTTCCCAGGAAGCCTCAGGGTTAGCAGACAATGGATATGTTAACATATTGTCATCCCTGGTAAGCTCATTATACATTTTCTCTTCGAATTAATGTGCCTTACTTTTACTGTACTACCTATAGATGTGATTTTTATTTGATCTGTCCATAAATAAGCTTCCTACTATCTCCATACTCATTCTTTTCCTCTCACGTGTCCTGAAAAAAAGATCAAGACAAAAAGACCTTTGTTAACGAACCTGCCTGCCTTCAGGGACAGCAGTTAGATATCAAAGCCCATTGATGTGGGAAGCTTTGGTGACTGGGAGAGTGTTTCCATCAAGCCAGAATCAAGCTGAGAATCTGTGCCCAGTTCAGTAAGATTTGCCTCTTCACACATGAGCCAGTGTTCAACTGCACCTATCCACTCTGGAGGTTAGTCAAAGATCCAAGGGGTTTTGTCCTATTTTTCACCCTCCGGGCGTGTCAGACCTCTGAAATAACTGAGAACGAAACACTCTCTTAGCTCCACACTTTTCTTTTTTTTCCCTCTGCCTGGTGTTGGAAGCCACAAGCTGATTAGTGATGGTTTTACTGATTATTCATCTCTTGGAAAGTGAAATGTTACAAATCTGTATAGTTAGATAACATTTATTTGGTCTTTTGTACACACATTACCTAACTACTGCTTTTACAGTTCTGACCAGCTGTTGCTGTAAACAATCATTTCTGTTGCCATGGCAAAAGTGTAACTCTAGTAGTTGCTAAGGAAACCAAACTGTGGGCATAAACAATCAATTACCTTGTAATAATTTTGAAATATGGACTTGAAAGTTCAAAATGCAGTTGTCCAGAATGTGGTGTTCTGCACTTGAGGTTGAGCCCTTGTAGCTGAGCACAGCACTGATGTTTTGTACAGAATAGTTACCAAACTGTTTAATTTTCCTGTGCATGGTACTGAGAAAGATCTTATAATAAAGATAGAAGAAAAATATGTTCCACCCGGACAGTGAGGCCAATAATGCAAATAATGAACAGCATCTCATGTTAATTTTTTACTCTTATACAGTTTTAATTCCATAAGTTGTACACATGATTTTTGCTCATTCTCTTTACCTACTGCAGTCTCAGGCAGAATCCTGATTAGCGGAATAAAATCCGCTATTACAAAAGAAGCACAGCTTACCAGCTGTCAAGCCACGATGCGCCTTCCGGGCTCTAGCAGCTTCCCCGCAGTTTCCTTCTTGGCAGCCGCAATACTTCTGTGGGATGGGCAGCCAACAGGAGCTGAGCTGCAACAGGAGCTCAGCTTTCAATCGCTATTCTTGCCGTCCTTTCCAGACTGGCAGGAACATTCAAATTTACCTGATACTGCAGAGCGGGTCCTCAGCGTTCCGCAGTAGGTAAATTCGAAGTAGCAGCAGCATAATGTGCTGCCACTACTCACTACTGGATGCCAGGTGTGACACCCCAACTACGCAGTGTGCAGTATCTGTAGGTCTGGACACACCCTCACTCACATCCTGGGGGGAAAAAAGTGTTATGAGAATGTTCCAGTCCAATGCCACATGTGTGGGTTATGTTATCTGTGCATCTTTAGTTTGACTTTAGTTTTACAAATATATTATTAGTGAGCTGAGAGTGGAAGGTGGTAAAGGGGACACTCAAGATGCATTGAAGAAATTGTTTTTATTGGAAAACAATAGGGGAAAAGCACCACAGGCAAACTTTGCAATTACATTGTGGAAAAAGTTGCAGAGAATCTTCTGGCAAGTTGCTTACTTTGTATAGGCAAGGCAAGATATCACCAATACAACAAACACAGGAATGATATCACTTGCTGGAATGTGTCAAAAAAGGCACCAGGAAAGTGAATGGAAAACCTAGCAAGTGAGGATGGAGTATATGGTGGCTTCTGTGTGTGTTGACTTTGCACCAGGAACACAGAATGGTGACTCAGGGTATGCCAGTGACTATCTACAGGATGGCTACCCTTTCCAAAGACAAGGAACAAAGGTTCTCTGGCATTTTACGTTTTAGGCTGCGGACATTTCTCACAGCCCCCAGGTGCTTTCATATAAGGTGGGTGGCTTATATTTTAATATATGATTTGTTGTTGTTGTTGTTAATGAAAGTGAAAGAGATCTTGGGGGCCAATCACACTTAAAGTCATATCCGGAGGTCTCATTTTCATCTGTTGAAATCAGATGCTCATGCACAACTGCCATCTGTTTGGGCCAAAAAACAGAGATCATCAGTTACCACCATTCCACGGTGCTGATCTGTAAGCTACACCTGTTTGGAGGTCAGTTCCAATCCTTTGTGCAACCATCTTGTAATAGCGGGATCGCTATCACATGGTTACCACTATCTTTTTGAATATCTTCAGTAGAGTCTATAATACTTCTCAGCAGGCTTTTTGTTTTGTTTCGCTTTTGCTTTTCGCTGTCCAATATGTTCCGACATTGGTAAGGCCTAAGTTTTTGCTAAAATCTGTCCTCTTGCAAATTTCACAAATTAGTTCCGCTCTCTGGAGGAACTGAGAATGCCTATTCCATATTCTACGTGACAGCACTTCAGATATTCTAAATTATTTATTTCTCTTCCTCTTCAGGGCCGGCAGGCAAATAGCCAGGCAGCAGACTGAGACTCATTTCCCAAACTGTAAAACAGCAATAATATTACTGGTGCTGGCTGCTGGAAGAATGTATGGGTATGATAAAGCAGGGTGCATATTGAAATTGGTGTCTCATGTCAGATAACACTACAGTCATTAAATTAAAATTAAAATACAGCACCAGAAAGACTGATGGATGCATCACATGGTAGGTTATGCTCAGTTCTGTTTAGGTAAGAAATCACTTGATTTCTGCAGCTAACAACCTGTCACCTTTGATTTGTTCCTATCCGTGCCTCCTATTCTGGATCGGAACACAGTAGTCTCTTGAAACTTATGAGTTTTGTGTTTTCATAACTGGGGAAATATTCAAGGCTTGAGTAGTTGTGACTAGAATATTTGTGATCTGCAGTCATCCTGTACATTTTCCTTGTTTTTATTCCTGTGCTCCCCCACCCTGCTTTTTTTATTGACATTAGGGGAGTGGGTAACCAAGTGGCAAATTAGCTTCTTCATTAGTAAGTGTAAAATCATGCACATTGGGACAAATTAATTAATTAATTAATTAATTACACCTATAAGTTGAGCTCTCTGTGACAGACAAGGAAAGGTGAATAGCTCAATGAAGGTGAAGAGAGCAAAATCAATGTTAGGGAAAATTAGGAAGAAAATAGAAAATTAATCTACAAGCATATTGAGCTTGCATCATTGGGGTTGGGGGTGGGGTTTCATGTCCTGTGCTCGCCATTCCTGCCCCATGCATTGGAGATTGTAACCGCTGAGATTTTTTTGGGAGTAAATGGTGTTAAAGCCAAAACAATGAGAGGGTTGAATGGCCTTCGCTGTCCCATGAGACTCTTTTATACAAGTATTCCATCCCCCTTCCCCGATCACCAAGGCAGGCAGGACAATGGCTTGATTTTTCTTCCTTTTACACAGCAAATATTCCACCCCTGTTTCCAGATCGCCAAGGGGGGAATGATAATGACTTGATTTTCCGCTTGCCAGGTGTTCTCACAGTTCTTGGGGAGAGCAGAGGTGCGCAAAACTGCTCAACTGCTCAAGCGCTCAACTGCTGCCAAACCTCGTAGCAGCTTTGTTCAAACAGCTGGGTTTTAAAAAATTGTTTTTTGCCGTTCAGTCCTGGCTTCTTTGTGCCACTAAGGGGGGGGGGGGGATGCGACATTTGCAGCAGGTGGCACAGGGGTGAGGTGATGTCAATCCGGCTTCCAATGAGGAGAGAGGGGGCGGAGAGGAGATGGCGCTGCTCTGCCGTGCCAGGGTTTGGCACAGTTTGCATGGGGATGGCTGTATCTGGACCTGGCCCACATCCACCCCACATTACTGGGAATGCCATGGTGACAGGCAACATCCAATCTCTGTCCCGCATCCGGTCACATGTGTGCCCAATCAGAGCCAAACAGCTTGCATGTGGACACGGCCTACTTGGATTAAAATGAACAATTATTCATTCATTCGTTCGTTCGTTCGTTCGTTCGTTCATTTATTTATTTATTTATTTATTTATTTATATCCTGCCCTATACCCGAAGGTCTCAGGGTGGGTTACAATACTATATTAATCTTAGACAGGTCCCTGCCCTCAGGCTTACAATCTAAAGAGACAAGATACAAAAGGAAAATGGTGTGGGAGGGAACAGGGGCACTCTGGCAGCAACAGTGTCCTTGCGGTGGTAAAATATTTTTAGTTTCTTTTTCTCCTCCATTCCCCGCAAGGCAAGATGGCTTCTTCATAGCCTGTGTGGTGACAGTCGGGAGGGAGGGGTCAATGCTGGGAGCTGGATGGAAGGTGTTCACCCACTCCTATATCTGATAGTAGAGAGTTAGTTCTGGAAGTGAGGATTACAAGTCAGAAGAATAAGACAAGGTTATCACCTCAAGTGCACAGAGGGTATTACGAGTCTGAACTTGCCATCCACACTGGCCACATTACGTCCCACTCCTCTGGTAAACCTAAAGGTGGACTACGGTCAGTATAGCAGATGATGAAGGGTGTGCTCCATCTGCCACCAGGCCTGCCCTCTTTTTGGTCAGGCACCTGGAAGCAGAGCTGAGAATGTGCCGTTTCCAGACACACCACCAAAAAGGCTCTGGTGGGAATTGCAAATGCCAGGAACTTTCATTCCTGCCATTCAAAATCTGAGCCTGGGCTTCAGTCCCAGTGGTTGGGCTGGGCCGGTCCATGATGCCCAAAATACCATAGACTTTGGAGTGGGCTACTGGGTCAGCATGGTGTGAGATAGCCTGCACTGTGTGGAAATGACCAAGGAGTCTACTGATGCAATGTGTATTATTTTCTAACCAAAAGTGACATACCAATGTGGATGTGACAAATCTGTCACATAGTGCCCCTTACCTTCAATGTGTTTTTTAATAGTTGGTGTATATGTGTGTGTGTGTAGTTATACCCTTGTTTTTAATCTCTCCCATAAATATCTTCAATTTTTTTTATTTAAATGTTTTAAATAAAATCTAGAGTTATAATAAATGAATCCATATTTTTTTACACATTAGAATACAGAACCAGGAATACCGGATTTCTTTCTAATCTAACAGAACTCTGTCTTTGGTTTTTCTAGAAATGAACAATTATGTACATTTGATGTATAATAAGGAATTAAATTCTGAATTTGCATCTCCTCATTTCAAACTTTATTCGCTTTGACAAGGACAGGATTGAACGTAAACATCCTTTCTACAGTACCCAAGGAAATAAAAAATCTTTCTCACCTATACATGCAAACACGTGTTCAGTTGTTGTAGAAATGTAAAGTTTATCCTTTACATTTCTTTTTGCAAGTGCAATAATGTCTCACCCAAGGGTAGGGGAAGCAAGTTTCTATGCAAACTGAATCTTATATTCATCATACAGTGTATCTAAATAGAATATAGGTCAACTTCAGAAATTCATATTTCCTTTGTTGCAGAAATGCTACAATTTGCCCTTCTTTTTCTTAGTAAGGAGCAAATAATAATAATAATAGACAGAAGGAGGGAGAGGATTATTGAATTTAGTAGCTAAAAGAGAAAAAACAGTTTCAAAATCAGAAAATAGAAAAATGTAGGGGGCGGAAATATGTGGGCCAAGGATGTCTGGAAAGGTGAAGAATATTAGGCAGGCAATGCATGAAAATGAAATAAACAAAGAAAGAGAAAGTACATAAGAACATCAGAGGAGCCCTGCTCCTGTGGATCAGGCCACAACCCATCTAGTCCAGCATCCTGTTGCACACAGTGGCCCACCAATTGCCCATGAGCACTTCAAGCAGAGACAAGGGTGAACCTTCTCCTGCTCTCGAATCCCAGCAAATGGCCTTAGAAGCATCCTGCTTGTCCCCCCCCCCCATTTTGTATGTGTGTCATGAAATGTATTAGCACATTTTATGACACACATACAAAATAATTATGCAGAGTACTTGGGGACTAAGATATCTTATTTCCACAGTCACTTTCAACTAAAGTTGGAACAGTAGTGGCACATCAGGAATGTTTATTTCTCTCATAAGTATTTATGCAGACAAAAACTGTGGCATGCATTGCTTCAGCCGACAGATGTATACAGTTTTACAGGAAGGGGAATCATTCTTTTGACCACAGGTGCACCTTCTCTTCCAGTAACTTATCTCTGATGACAGTGGGAGAATAATTTCAATGTGGAGCTCCAGCTACTGGTTGAAGGAATTTTCATGTTTTTGGGCTGGGCTGATTGTGGAGCATCTGATTCTTCTTTTTTCAAGGATGTCTAAGGGTGCTGACCAGATGATACTTACGACAATTGCAAAACACCTTTCTTACTGCTTTCCCATCTGGTTAGACACTGATTGCTGGTGTTTTGTAGGTAACCATGAAGCTGCTTGCCATTCATTCTATAAAGTCTGAAAAGACGCACGCAGATGGATTTCATGGGAGAAATCAAGACAAACCAAAACTCCTCAGTGGAACTGAAAGAGGTATACTTTTCAGTAGGAGCAAAGATAAGGGGAAGTTGAAGTAGAAAACCTATGCATCTGATCCATTCACCAGTGATGGGTTTGCAAGTGTGAACAGAATAACTCAGACATAGGGATGTACACAAATATTCATAACATTCAATATTCATATGAATTTTCCCAGAGCCAAGATTTTAGGTTGCAGCTCACAACTGCAACAGTTCACACCGACCAAGTTCACTGCATCTCATTGTTGATTACTTATTCTGCCATATATGGATATTCTTCAATAAAGTCTGGATATCTAGACTATCCATGCTTTATTCCACAATTTCCAAAAATATAGCAGAATAAGTAAGTGATTTCTAGATGCAGTACAATATTTGAGCAAATTGTGCAGGCAGACTACATGATGTCCATTTTGCCTCATGCAAATATATCTTGTTGTTTGTACAAATCTGCAAAGTTCTACATAATTGTGCAAGAAACTAATGCAAAATGAGACCATCCTGGTAATTCTGATCCCAATATTGCCCCCTCCCCACCAAAAAGGAATGTGATATAGGGAACCACACTGGACATTTGTGTGATTTTTCTGTAGAACTGGGTTGGTGTGACTCAACGCAGACCAAAGGTCCAGACCTCCTCTGCCATTCTGCCAATTGTTTCATCAGCTGCTGCCCATTTTCTGTGGCCCTTGAACATATATGTTGGAGCTAAAGCCAGTTAGGAGTTCTGCAGCGTCTCCTGTGTAGAACAATCCCCCTGCAATACTTCTTCTAATAAGGAAATATACAGGGGAGGGAGCAATCATTTCTGAGGATGAGGGTTTGTTTTACAAGAACCAGATTACTGCAGACTGAAGCATAAAGTGCCATAGCATAGATTTTTAACACTTAGTGATATGTTGACATGCAATTTGTCTTTCTCAAGCTTTTTGTTAAAAAAACACAAACACTGGAGTTGGCGTTTTTAAATTATTTAAATGATTATTCAAACTGACATACCTTTGTTCTTCTTCTGTGATTGGAGGAAGCAAAGCTGACAGTAATGTTTTGCAATGTCACAGTCAGGCTGCAATGATCAGGCTGCCCACTTTGGGCTAAAATGTACCAACTTGACATATTCCTACGGGCAGCATCATTGTTCCATCTCATGCAGAAGGAGGCCACTGCCATCTTAACAGTTTTGCCGGCTTACCAGAGCAGTCATGTGGGGCATTAGGGGAAAGCGATGACACTTAGCAAATTATATACAAAGGCACAGAGACAGAAAACTCACTTCAAGATCAACTGGAAACTTTTCATTGTAACTGACAATGCAGATGGAAAGGTATGGCCCATCCAGAGTGGGTGGGTGATGGGTTATAGTGCCTTTATGGCACTGCTATGGCGGGAGTGTCTCGCATATTGTAGGCAATCCCACCATAGCCCCCACAAAAAAGGTATTGCTCTTTAGGCTGTCCATGTATCTTCTGGACAGAGCCCCCATCATAGCTTCATCTGGCACACGTAGATGGAGGTTGATACAATCACCCACCCATGAATGTGTAGAAGTGACAGGAATCCTGGATCCCTGCAAGCACCCATAATTTAAACCATGCAAAGACAGCACCAGGTGTGCCACTGTTTAGTTAGCAAGAGATAATTGTGAGTGATCAATGTCCCACACTATCCTTTGCTCACTGGCTATTCGGCCACCACCTGGAGGTGGGTTATAGATTTTCTTCCAAAATGTTTGTTTATAAATAAATAAATAAATAAATAAATAAATAAATAAATAAATAAATAAATAAATAAATAGATAGATAGATAGATAGATAGATAGATAGATAGATAGATAGATAGATAGATAGATAGATAGATAGATAGATAGATAGATAGATAGATAGATAGATAGATAGATAAATAATGCACCTACCACTGCTATTCCCAGCACTGAAAAAGACATTCATCCACATTGGGGCAGCCAGTTCCGTATTAGCCCTTACGCCAACTCCAAAGTTTGCACCAGCTTTGGAATGGGGAGGGGGGACTCCAAAGGCCAAAGTTTAAACTTCCTGGTTTTCAAAGCTCTTGGGGGGGTGAGGGTCATCCATTGTGTGCCAAACAATAGTATGCTGCCCGCACAGCTCCATGGTCCACTATACTATCCCCTAGTACAGCAATAGTAGGCCAGACCAGGATGTCATTTTGAGTATCCAAGCTCAGTCTACACTCCATCCTTTGTAGATACAGTTAACTAGGAGGGTGCAAGGCTTCCCTTAGCACATAAGAAGATAAGAGGAGCCCTGCTGAATAGGGTCACAGTCCATCCAGTACAGCATCCTGTCCCATACAGTGGCTTAACAATTGCCTACGGGCATTTCAAGCACAAAACAAGGGCAAATTCACCTGCTCTTGAGTCTCAGCAAATGGCCTTTAGAGGCATCCTGCCTGTCTCCACAGCCTGGAGGATGTACCTAGGCATCGTTTCTAATAGCCATTGATACACCTGTCATCCATGAATTTGTCTGACCCTTACTTAAACTGCACCAGCATGTGGAAGGGAGGCCTGTAGACCTGTTCTAGTTACACACTATTTGCAAGTGCAAAATAGCCTAAGGCAAGACCTACACAGAACACTGGGGCACTGTGAATGCAACATGAGTGTGCAAGGTCTGCGCATCCTTGCACACTCATGGCCCAGCGGATGCACTGGAAGAATGCACGGTCTGTACAGCCTCATCCAGCAGTCATTCTCCAGTAAGATGTAAAGGCAGAATAGTAGAAAAAGCACCAGCAACATTTCCTACCACCCTTTTGGCGGTATTAATAACCTTGCAACTTATTTAAGTCCCACTCCTCAATGCAGCTTTCCAAGCACTGTTTTTTCAAACATAGGAAATTGTCCACCTAAGATTTAGACTTGGGCATTTAATTGTCTAAGTCTTTATGAAATATATGAGATGGTGCTGGACTATTGTAGACATCTACTCCTACTCACATACAGTTCTAGGGATAGCTTGACCAGACAGGAGAACAGAAGTTGTCTTTTTCATCCTAAAGCTGTGTATATAGTGCTTATATACATCATAAATATCACTTAGCCACTGAAGAGCCTACCATGGCACTCCCATCCTCAGTAGCAGGGAGCATACATCTTTACACAGATGTTGACTACGCTGTTTACTTTCTTTTTTCTCTGTTTACTTTCTTTTCCTCAAACCACCCATCGTCTTTAATATTGTTTTAATATTATTTAATATCTCTTAGACAGACTTTTAACAACTGACTAGCTCTGTTGTTTTAAATGGTGCTTTAACTTTAAAAAAAAATGGGGTAGACAAAACACTGCCTTGAATTCTTTTTGAAGCACTCAACATGACCATGCCTCTTGTGCTTAGCCAAGATGGCCTTAAGAGTGAGGTGAACTGAAAGCACCTTGCTCCTGACTGCTCCTCCCAGCCTTCTCAGAACTTGGGAGTTGGAGGCACACATCATCATATCTGGTCATTTGCGGATGTAATTATGTGGCTTCTAGAAGCTTGGCAGAGGTTGGAAGAAGGCCCAACAGGCCCCAAATTACATCAGGCTGTGCAATGACTTCTGAATATGCCACCAGTCTCAAGGCCACAGCCAGGGAGACAGAATAGCAGTGAAGTTTAAAGGGATCTTGGCAGTTGCCAAGGGCACTGTTCTCTGAGTCTCTGTTTGGGATTTCATGAATGTTATATTGGGTGCATTGAACCCTTCGAGGTCCCATTGGTGTGCCTGCAATCCTATTGCTCATCAACAGCCCTTCTTGGGCTCCTGGACCTCATCTCAGGGTTGTGGGGGACATTGTCAGACTTTCTGGTCTTGGGAGGTTTGACACTTCCATTCCTATGATGTTGTTCAATTGGGGACCTGGAGTTCATGGCTTCCATTGCCATCATGGCCTTGTTTCCAATAATTTGGCCTTGTCTCCACCCAATTTGTGTGGGTGGTGACATACAAGTCCTGATTTTAGATCAGTGCAGATGTGATCTGAAATTAGAGAGTATAGTCCTTATGAAGTTGGTAGACCACAAGCATATGAATGAATGAATGAATGAATGAATGAATGAATGAATGAATGCCATTATCACATTGACTAATCTGGTGACAAATGGCCCCACACCCTAGGTTCCAGGAATGCTGGGAAGTGCAACTAGGAGCAAAGTGAAGTCAGATAAGAAGTATTCTTCTAAATTTATTGGTGTTTTCTTCATTCTCCATTCACCTCACAGTAAAGTAGGGATATCCTCACCTGTCCTAATATGTACACACCTCTGGGACATTTTTGCTCTGAATATAAACACAAAGTGTTCTATTTTTATTTTTTAACAATAAAACTGTTTATTTTCTATGGTCTAAAACCAATATCAATTTTGTTCCCATTGCATTAGCTATAAATCTGTATCTATGATTACTTTTTAGATATAATATCCAGACCCCTGCTGAAATCAAGACATAAGCCTTCTGCCAGCTT
Organism: Aspidoscelis tigris stejnegeri; assembly: GCA_023333525.1. Classification (NCBI taxonomy): domain Eukaryota; kingdom Metazoa; phylum Chordata; class Lepidosauria; order Squamata; family Teiidae; genus Aspidoscelis; species Aspidoscelis tigris. The sequence continues at coordinate 62,275,399 of JALMGA010000005.1, read as the reverse complement.
AGGAGCTTTGTCATAAGAATAAATTACTCTGTTACAATTTCATATTCTCTCTCCACCTTTTGTCAGTAGAATGAATATCTCTTAAAGTCGGTTCTGCCTTTGCTACCGTCTGTCACAAGAATGAGTTATCGCCAAGTTTTAATGTTCCTATATTGAGCATTTTTATTCCCATTATATTTTCTTCCTTTCACCTTTAATCTAGTGAGAGAAATTATAATAATAAAGGGGGAAATAGAAGGATGTATAACCATTCCCTTAACTCTCCTGACAGAAGATCCCAGGGAAAAATTATATACATCTTTATTGTACTAAATATAGTGATTGGAATGAAAGAATGAAGGTTAAAATTAGTTAATTGTATCAAAGGTGGGCCCTTGGTTCACCTTCAGAAACTGTGGAATGGGCTTTAATGACTGCCAGCAAATACAGTTAAAAGAAAACATTGGGAATGGGTATTCAGAATGCTGAACATGGCTATAGCTGCGGTCACACCTAAGTTTTAATGCAACTTCACCTTCAGAGTGAGAGAATACATCAGCAAAGTGACTAGTAATATTCTATCTACCTTATCTATCCCAAAGGTGAATTTTTTGAGTTATTGAACACTGAAATAAAATAACTTGTCACTTTGCTGATGTATTCTCTCACTCTGAAAGTGGACTGAAGCTGATTAAACCTTGGGTGTTTTTCCACTGTCACTAAAAGTACCCATTAAGTACCCATTAATGGGTACTTAATGTGTACTTCTAGTAACAGTGGAAAAACACCCCTTATGTGTGATGATACCTATTACAAAGCAGACTGCAGGCCCGGGTCGTGCCTTCACATGAAACCTTCTTCAGTCCATCTTCAGGTCTGACTGCTCACAATTTTTCATTTATATCTGTTTTATCTGTGTGCATTCCAACCTCCTTTCAGGAAAGCCTACAAATAAACTGGATAGAAATGAAAAGGTATGAGCAGTCAGACCTGAAGATGACTGAAGGTTTAAAGTGAAGATGTGACCACAGCCCAGGTGGCAATATTGCAAAATACTCAAAGGGTGCATCCCCAGGTGCATTTTAATCAGAATTTGAATCAGCCTTCGGGAAGGACTGTCTCCCTGACTTATGTAATTAATCCAAACTCAGCACCCAGCATCATGATGTAATTTCTTATTTCCTGATTTTATGAGGACTATACTGCCGAAATCTGGAGAAAAGAAAGTACTGATGAAAACAATCCCCTTTTTGGAGCCAAGTCCACTCAGTTTCCCCAACATAGGGACAGTACCGGGCTATTTGGGGTGGAGGTCTAGTGTTCTGGCCAATGGCAGATAGCTATGGGTGGGATTTTACAGATGCAAAGCTCCCCCCCCCTCCCTTGCCATGCTCGCAATTTTAGAGCCCCGTTTGAAAAAAGCAAAAAGGGGTGAGAGCTGCTTGCCTTTAAAGCATTTTTACTGGAAACATTTGAATCTTTTATGATGCTTGTTATCAGAAAGAAGCCAAAATGCTTTGCAAAGATACATTTTATCATGCTGTGCTTGCTCCTTCACTGATCTGCTTGAGTGCACAATTCCCGGTAACGTCAAAAGGGAGAGGTGCGAAAGGAGAAAGTACTTGTGCTTATTTTTTAAAAAAAACTGTCAGCTTTTAATTTCAGCTCTCTGGCTTCAGTGAGAGTGAAGGGGAAGGTTTTGCTGCTTTGATTGCAGGCAGGGTTTGTACGGGAAGGAGGAGGATTTAAAAGTCCTGTTATGCATGGGGACAACTATATTTGGATTAATTGACAGACACTCTATTCGGATTTAAAATAATCCCCAAAAATAGTCCAAATAGGACTAAACCAGGACTAGAAAAGCTACATGGGGACGCACCCAAAGGTTGCATCCAGACAGATTATAAAAGCCAGGATTATCCAGTTAGTCACAGAAACAGGAATGAAATCAGCTCCCAACCTGGGTTTGACAGGTATACCAAGAGAACTTACTTGTCGGGAAGCTTATTCACATAATCCACCATCTTAGAAATGGCCAATGTCCATGTACAGGGGCAAACCAGATAAAAAATTGTGGCTGTTCATTGAACAGGCAGCTATTATGCCCTTCTGAATATTTCGCGCTGTTGAAATACCTGGATGTAACACATCACACACTGCAGGATCAGGCATCCAGACAATAAGTGCCTGTGCTTGCCCCGCACGGTTGCCTTGCTGTTTGGCCAACGTGCAATAATTCTGGAAGAAGGCTACTCTGGAATATTACTAAATAGTTGGTTAAGCAAGTGACTTCTGGAGGTGGCCAAAGGATATGAGGTATGTAAAAGCATTCCCCCCCCCCCCCGTTCTTGTGCATTTTGTGTTTATTCAGGATGTTTTTATTTCGTGTTACATTTCGGTTGAAGATCAAAAGCAACTGAGTGTGACAAATATACAAAGGCAGAAGAAACTGGGAAGGGGCAAATAATATCTGCATAAAAACTGCTTATGCTAATTTCTGTGCATATATGCAAATTTAGTATTTGACTGCAAAGGCACAGCAATGAATTCTCACTCTATCCTGCAAACTATTCTCTCTGCAAATTATTCCTAGGAATAATTATCTAGGAAGATGGTGGTGGTGAGTTTGTTCCAGTGGAAGATAAGCAGCTGTCTGACAGATATTCCTCAATTCGGATTCATTCATGGAACAGATGGTTGGACGTCACTTGAGTGTATGAACAAAAATAAGATTAAGAAATATGAATTGATTAGAAGTACTTCGGAATAATTTGCATCTTTTTCTTCAAAAGCAACTAAAACACCATCTAGATAGTTACTTGTGGCAAAGAATAAAACTTGCAATAGGTTTGCTAGTGCTTTAGGTAGTTGGTATGCCCTCCTCTCATTGGGTGTTTTTCCACTGTCACTAGAAGTACCCATTAAGTACCCATTAATGGGTACAAAAATGCCATTACGTACCCATTAATGGGTACTTAATGGGTTCTTTTAGTCACAGTGGAAAAACACCCATTGCTGCTGAATTCACTTTCAGTCTTGCCATCTGACACAGTTTGCATTCCACTTCACTATTGGAACCACTTTCTGCCATTGAACAGAAGTATTACGGCAATAGCATCCCTTCACAGGACTTTTTTTCTGCTGAAATCACAGCTTTAGGGTGAAGGTGAATGTTCTGCTCAAGGAGTGCAGACATGGCTTTTGGAAGTAATTGATTTTCTCGAGTTTGAAAGCATCAAAAAATTTGTTAATAAATTTGTTGATTTAGTCCCTCTTATAAAAGACTTTTTAGTGAACTAAACAGCCATGAAATCCAAATATCTATCTGTTATGGGTAAGCAACTAGTTAAGGAACCCAAAGCAGAGAGGTGTATGACTTTCAATGTGGAGACCTAAAACAAGTAGCATTCTCTAATGTTCAGGACTAGGATTATTGTGTTTCAGCCTATGAAGAAGCAGAAGAAGAGTTGGCTTTTCTAGCCCACTTTTCTCACCCATTTAAGGGGACTCAAAGCGGCTGACAAAGCTTTCTGTTCTTCTTCCCACAACAGAATACCCTGTGAGGTAGGTGGGGCTGTGAGAGCTCAGGAGATAGCTGTGACTAGCCCAAGATCATCCAGCTGGCTTCATGTAGGAGCGCAGAATCACACTGGCATTCCCAGAAAAGAGTCTGGCTTTTTAACCACTAGATAAAACTGGCTCACAAATAGTGTTGGGAATGAGGAGATAAATGGCTGAGTTTGCCAATGGCACCAAATCATAAAGTGGGGGAGAAGACTGAAAAATGGCTGTGAAAAGATTTTAAAAGATCTCTAAGTACTGGTAGAATAGCTATCACAGGTGACAAATGCTATTCATTGTGAACAAGTGTGGAGTAATGCACTTTGTAGCAAAAAATCCTAACTATCAAATAGACTAATACGATTTGAACTGGCTGTGACTTGGCCAGAAAAGAGATATTGAAAAAGTGGCTAATAACTCACTGCAAGTTTCAATCTAGTATGTGTCAGTTATAAAAAAGGCCACTACCAGGCTAGAGATAAGATATTATCAGCATTATAATTCCCTTGTGCCAATTAGTTGTAGAGCTACACCTGGAATACTCTCTATAGTTTTGGTTGTCAAATCTCAAAAAGGATATATGAATTGGAAAAGGATGAGACTTTTTAATCTTGAAAAAGGACAAGTGAGATGAGTTGTTATAAAAAAAGTGTATAAAATTATGCATAGTGAGAGCAGAGTTGATAAGCATTTTTATTATTGTTATTGTTATGTAAAAACAGCAGTTACACACAGCAAACGAGATCACTATGCTGGATTTCATATTATATCACTAGTCGGGCACTTTCCAAGCACCTAGGACTGTGTGATATATCGGTGAATTATGCGAGCAGACCCCAGTAAAGTGGCTTTTTGTAGTTGGCAGATGGATATTTTGTCAACGCCAACAGTTTTTAGGTGCCCACTAAGATCTTTTGGCACCGCGCTCAGTGTGCCAAGGATGACTGGGACCACTTTCACTAGTTTTCACCAGAGTCGCTGAAGTTCAGTTCTCAGGTCTTCATACCTGGTGAGCTTCTCCAACTGTTTCTCCTCAATTCTGCTGTCACCTGGAATAGCAACATTGATGATCCACAACTTCTCTTTCTCAACTATTGTAATATCAGGGGTGTTATGCTCTAATTTTCAGTCAGTCTGAAGCCTGAAGTCCGAAAGTAGTTTTGCCTGTTCATTTTCAACAACTTTTTCTGGCTTGTGATCCCACCAGTTCTTTGCCATTGGCAGATGATACTTTTGGCACAAGTTTGAGTGGATCATTTGTGCTACAGCATTGTGTCTCTGCTTGTAATCAGTTTGTGCAATCTTCTTACAGCGGCTGAGTATACGGTCGATTGTTTCATCAACTTCTTCGCAGAGTCAGCACTTTGGGTCTTCCGCTGATTTTTCAATTCTGGCTTTGATGGCGTTTCTTCTTATTGCTTTTCTTGTGCAGCAAGAATCAGTCCTTCTGATTCCTTTTTCAATGTGCCATTCATAAGCCAAGACCAGGTCTTTTTCCATGTCCACTTTGCCTTTGATTTTCTCCAAGAACTGTCCATGCAGTGCTTTATTGCGCCAGCTGTCGGTCCGGCACTGAATTGCAGTTTTCCGGTACTGGTTCTTGGTTTGCTGCGCTTTGAGAAGCTTCCAGTTGTTGACTTCAATCAAAGCTGATTATTTGCTTTCTGTCATGTAATCTGCTAATGCATGCTTCTCTTCTTCCACAGTGGACCATGTGCAGAAGGTATACGACCCCCTGTGTTGGTTTGCGGGGGGGGGGGTGGCATTTCAGCAGCAGAGCATGGTGAAATGAGATGGGTCAGGAAATTCAAGGGCCAAAAACATTTTCAGCCCTACTATGATCCATATGTATGAATGTGCAGTGGGATGTGAGGTGAGGAAGGGTGAAGTGGGAAGAACCATCAAAGTAATTTACACAGAATTATCTAATATCGAGCTACTTGTCTTATCTCTACCATTTAGACAGAACAGTGTAATCAGATTTGTAAATGGTCCCAGGATTTTATTTCTGCCAACATGCTGTATTCCTAGTACAACTGTCTCTGACTCAACTTCAGTTCATAGGACTAAGCATTAAAGTCACAATATTGATGACTCACAGTTACTAAGCAGAAAGAGACATTTGGGAGTCCAATTGTTCCCTATGGAATTGATTATTGTTTTTGAATTCTGGCATCCAAGGGTGGAAGTTGTAGCCTACAACTTGGTGGTTTTTGCTGTTTTTAAGTGCCTCTATGTCAAGGCCAACACCCTGGGGAACTACTTGGGTACATCCAGACAACAGCAACAAAGGTGATAATGGTGGGATGGCAAGAATGCTAAACGAGAGAACGCTAAACCAGTCATGCAGCTCTAAAAATGAATGGCTCTCTGAACCCACGTGACAGCGCCTAAAGTCTCGTCGCCTTCAACAGGAAATTGCAGATTTGATTTTTATTTGGGATGATCGATATTCCCTTCGCAGTAAGTATACTTCAGTTTACCATTAAACTGCGGATTTAAGCAGCAAAGTCTGGAAGCAGCCCATGTCACTCAATTCCTGGTGTGGGACTAGGGTCAGCTCCTGATGCTGGCCAAATATCCCTGTAGCAAGCAATGATCTGTAGTATTGCTCTTCCAGGATGCTAGCTAGATGGCAGGGCACCGGGGACTGGGCCGTGCTCTCTTTGTCCATGTTAGTGGCATGCACACTCAGGTATGCACCTAGTGCAAAATATCTGGAGGTGAGTGTTGCACAGCTATCTATTTTGGCCCCACAGAAATGATGACTGCTCCCTCCACAAAGACAGTAACAGAGCTATTGCCGAAAAGCCTGCCAACAGTGCTGGATTTCCCAGCAACAGGCTATCACATATTTTGGGTGGGATATAGCAGAGTTATGGTGGGGTTGCCACAGATACATGTGGCAACCCTGCCACAGCACAACCATTATAGTATTACATTTTCCCCCTCTGAATGCTGGATTCAGCTTTAGGTTTGCCAAAGTCCTTTGAGGATTTGACAGGGAGAAAATCAGACGCCAACACTTTACCAACTGAAGCATCTGGATGAATGTGGCTTATAAATAAATCAATTCTACTCAGGGTGCAGCTAAAATGTATAGGTGCCCTGACTTCTTTTTAAAAGATGATAGGTTTAATAGTTCCTCAATAAGAGGTTGACAGTAATTTAAAGTAGCCAGGTTTTTAAAAAGAAAATATTTCTTGTTTCTGTTGTATATATTATACCAGGCAGGCAAAATAGACCATTATATATATGCATGCACACATACACAATAATTATATATTTCAAAGGTACAAGCGTGTAGGTGTTTCCTAATTTTAACTCTAACTGGCGGCAGTACAAGGGTTTTTCTTTGTTTGGCTCTTTGACCATAATAAAGATTTATTAATACATTATTAAGGGTGGTAAAGGTACCCCGTCCAGTCTTGCACATGTCCACCCTATGCTGCAACTAAAATATTCAGATTTTGGCTCACAAAACTAAGTAGCCTCACAGGTGAAAACTTCTGAACAGTTTTTTCTTTTTTTAAAAAAAAATCCTGTCTGCGCCTTCGAGTCCGGAGTTAGATTTTCTTTATCGCCCTTTCGCTTGTGTTAAATGGATTCAGTTTCCACGTAGACACGGAAATGGTTATAAATAAAACTAAAACCCTTAGATCGTATTCCAGGGAGGAGATACCGAAGCCAGCGGGGCGAGGGGAAGCGCCAGTCAAACAACGTCAAGGAAAGAAGAAGAGGAAGAGTTGGCTTTTCTAGCCCGCTTTTCTCACCCATTTAAGGGGACTCAAAGCGGCTGACAAACCTTCTGTTCTTCTGCCCACAACAGGACGCCCTGTGAGGCTGCGAGAGAGCTGTGACCAGCCCAAGGTCACCCAGCTGGCTTCATGGAGGAGGGAGGAATCGAACCCAGTATTCCCAGATAAGAGTCCGGCTCCTTAACCACTAGACCAAACTGGCCCGCTTTGACTGAAGGGAAGCAGCAGCAGCAGCAGCGACCACTGTCTTCTCTGCTTTTTAAATATATATATATATATATATATATATATATATATATATATATATATATATATATATATATATATATATATATATATATATATATATATATATATATATATATATATATATATATATATATATATATATATATATATATATATATAACTGCGCTCACGATGTGATGATGACTACTTCGGTCATGGGCGGGCGGGCGGATGGACGGAAAGAAGCCGCTTGAAGGGTTAATGCGATGTTTTGCGGTGCATGATGGGAACTGTAGGCCTGAAAGACTCCCGAGGAGTACAACCCAGTCACGTGCTTTTTCACATGCTCTTGTTCTCTTCCTCTTTCTTCTTGTAATGGCCGCGTCCTGGAAGGCGGTAGTGTGAGTTTGGTACGTTGTAGCTCTGAATAACAACTGAAGGATCCAGCTTCCTAAGATTACGTATAACTCGTTTATTTTTAAAAAATGTTTCTTCCTCCGATGGGGAACAAAGGTTAATCTGTTCGTTGAAGCTGTTTCCAGGAGAGTTTTAACCCTCTGTTGCTGCTTCTTAACTGATGGGTATTTAGAGAGGCGTATAAATGCACGTCTGCACCAGTAAGCTGCCTCTTCAGGCCGGGGAATAGTTCGCCTTAAGGGAGATTTAATTTGCCATGGATAACAGGCTGTGGTCACACTGAAGGCTTAATCCGGCTTCAGTCCAATTTCAGAGCGAGAGAATACATCAGCAAAGTGACAAGCTGCTTTCTTTCAGGGTTAAAATAACTCAGAAAATTCACCTTTGGGGTTGATAATGTGGAAAGAAAATTACTGGTCACTTTGTTGAAGTGTTTTCTCGCTCTGGAAGTGGACTGAAGCTGGATTAAAACCTTACATGTGACCGCAGCCTGAGAGAGATTGATTGTGTACTTCTTTTGTTTCTTTCCCTAGGTGCCCTCCTGGACAACTGCATAATTCCAGGCAATCTGATCAAGGAAATCCCCTCACCTACGGATTTTCCAGAGCTAAGAAACTGGTAGGCAAATACTTGTGGGCCTGTTCTGTCCAATGCTTGTAGTTTGTTTGTTTTTCTGTTTAGAGAGAGAGCTGGGTGGTTTCCTTAAATAAACATGAAAGCAGCAATTCTGACTTCACTTTTCTAGGAGCAAAATACAAGGCACTACTGTAACATCACCTTCTGGGTGCTTACTTGAGTCTAATATCAGCAAAAGTAAGTTGATACGCGGAGCCCACTCCAAGAGAGGGGAAAGGAGCCCTTGCCAGAAAGAAACAAAAAACATATAAAAAATAGAGGGACATTTTTAGAGCGACCTGGGATCATCTGCTGTGAGAACCCATTTATGTACATAACACAAGACATGGACTCAGTGGGCGCCTTTTTAGAACCCCTGCCCAACCAGCAAGACAGGATTTACATATTACAGATGAATGAAAACAATGAAATGGGCTTCTTCTCTATTTAGCCAGGATGGCTATACCTTTCAAGCTTTAGTAAACAAGCTGGAACTGTTGGATAGCTGCCTTTTTTTTAATTTTTGGTTTCCTTTGAGTACAATGGGTCTGTGATTACATTCACCAGGGAAGGTGCTGGTGGGAAATGTGCAGTAGCCAAGACTGCCAAGACAGGAGGAAGTTTCTAATAATGCGTCCCCCCCCCTGCCCTTCGCTCTCTTACAAATATCTCTTTTAGGTGGATATCCACTGGAAAAATGTTAAGAATATCTGAGTTAAACAGTCCTAATGAAGATTGCCACATTTCTTAGCCTCATTTGTGCTTAACTTCTCCTTAAGTAATACTTAACTCATGGAGATTTCTGATGGTAGGCTGGCAGATCTGAAATTAAGATTGTGTTGTAGTAAGCTTTATTAGACTGCAGAATTTCATGGGTGAGATCCATTTCACCAGAGATGAAACAGACTCTAGTTTATAAAAACTTGTGTTTTAAGATGATGGCTACTGTTACAGAACATTGGAGGACTGTTTATTTTTCTCTTCTGCAGGGCTGGAGTTCTTTAAAAGAATTAGTGTGCCTGTTAGCCTTTGGTTTGGTTTTTGTTGTTGGCAGAGTTTTAAGTCCTTTGCTATCATGGCATTTCTGGTTAAATGATCTTCCAAAATGTTGCTTTGAGGACAGAATCCATCTTCCATTGGTTCCTTTTCTCTTTTGACAACTTACTTGGCTTCTGTTCTGACCACAGTGGAACAACATAAAAATGCCCAAGTGGATCAGATCAGCAACTATGTAGTACAACAGCCTGTTCTCACAGTGACTAACCATGGAAATCCATGGCCACAACAGCTTGCCTTGCTCACTGTCTGCTAGTGGCTGGCCTTTAGAGGAATGCCATCTCAAGTACATAACTATTAGTGCTATTAGCCTTCATAGGGCTGTCATCCATGAACAGGAACATATTGCCTACTTACTTGCATTCACAGAATTTTGTTATTTGTGTTAGTCTTGGACTGAAACATTTCCTTACATGTAGGGCTAGAACTGGCATCAAAGTTTGTCAGATTCACTACCTGAGCTTACAGAATAAGGTGTCAGTACAAACTCAAGAAAGCTGTGAATTCTATTGTTAGTCTAGTTAAGATGCTGGAAGTTTCTGAGATCTAATGGCTAGCTAATCCATAGAAGAGTCAGTTGCTAATTTTTTGTCACGACTGTGATTATGAAACATATTAGTGCTAGAAAAACAGAACTATTCTCTTAAATTTTGAGTGTAACTTGTCTACATATCATGAAATAAAAGAACAGCTGAAATGTATTATACTCTTTCTATAATCTCATAATTGTTTTTTTTCTACTGCGTTCTCCAGCTGGAAACTTTTTATTTATTATTTGTTTATTTATATTTCTATCCCACCCTATACCCAAAGATCTAGGCCTAACCATAGTGTCTTATTGCAGGGGTGGGAATAATGTGTCAAGGCAGGGAAGGAGGGGGGCAGTTGTCACCGGGGCCAAACACCACTGTGATGTCAGGCAAGGGAGATATGGTGCTAAGATACTTGGTTTAGGAGAAAGAGTGTTAGAATGAAACTGTGATTCCTTCTGGTCAGCTTTCCAACCAGTAGCGTTTGAGGATGCTTGTCAACTGCCCACTGTTCTGATGTTGCTGCTTTCAAATGCCAGATCAGTCTATAATAGAACATCAGCCAGCCATGTGTCGATCATGGATAAAGAGGCTGATCTGGCAGATACTACCGAAACCTTGATGGCTGAACTGGCGTATCGTGCCTCACCCAGCTCTGTCCTCCAGATTATTCAGTGCAGCATTGTTCCAGAACAGTATTACTGAATTTCTCATATAAATTCATATATGAATTGGCAGCACCTCAAGATTACCAATTTGGTCTTGTGGTTAGGGTGCTCAACTCTAGGAGTCACCAGGTTTGGTTCAGCACTCCTCCACGAAGCCAACTGAGTGATCTTGGGCTAGTCACAGCTCTCAAAGCCCCACCTACCTCACAGGGTATCTGTTGTGGGAAGAAGAATAGAAAGCTTTGTCAGCTGCTTTCAGTCCCCTTAAATGAGTGAGGAAAGCAGGGTAGAAAAGCCAATTCTGCTGCTGCTGCTGCCGCTGCCGTCACCCTCAGAAGAAAGGAAAATGTGGTTTGAAACCTCCTGAGTCAAGGGGAAATCCAAAACTGCATGGAAGACTGAGCACGCTTGGTGACCACAGAAAGCTGACTTTTAGGGGCCAAGCAACAAGACAGAAAATTAAGTAGGAAAAGGAATGTAATAGTCTAACATAGACAAGGGCAATAAAGAAGGGCAGCAGCCCTATAGGCCATTGCTTTTATTAGGATGGAAGAATTATCAGTCTCTAATTTGAGTAAAAGTGAAATCTCTCTTCTCTTAGTACTCAGGATTGTATCTCATAATCTGAGGTGTTATTGCTGGTTTTTGTCATTATTGTTGGTTTTCATCATTTTTTTTTGTAGCTCAGAAATGTCCTTTATGTCAAACTTATTACAGCAAAAGCACATTTTACATCAGAATGACTAAGTAAACGAGCTTTATTGCATTTAAAATTCTCTTAAAATCACACCATTAAAAAATTGTTTGCTACCGATTACAGTTAAATAACTTTTGAAATAAGTACTTCACCCCTCTCCACCACCCCCCTCCCAAGAAAAACATTTTAAATGCTGCATGTCTTAAAATTTAGCTTGAGGTAAGATGTTTATCCACAATTTGTTTTGCAAAACCAATTTCCAGCTGTGATTTCTCCCTAGGGGCAGTGGTGGGAGAATAGAGGAAATGTGATTCACCTACATCTTTATTTTCATGAATCATAAATTTTTATTTGCAAATCATAAATGTCTTTCCTTTTTCTTCAGCTGCACTCACACCTAAATTTTAATCCAACTTCAGTCCACCTTCACTGTGTCTGTGTCACACTTAAGATTTAATCCAGCTTCAGTGTTAAATAACTCAGAAAATTCACCTTTGGAATAGATAATGTGGAAAGAAAATTATTGGTCACTTTGCTGATGTGTTCCCTCACTCTGAAGCTGGAATAAACCTTAGGGCCGTGTTCCCACTGGACTATTTTGCGTGTTCAAAATACTCTGTCCGCATTGAAAAGTGGCTTCCCGAGAAGTAAATTTGAAGATAAAGAATTAAAAAAACACTCATTCAAACAATTCTCGCTCCCGTTTTTGTCAGTAAAACACTTTATTTTTCCTTTGGGAATGGTACAAGTGAAGTATAGTGCCCACGCCTCGCTCGCCCACCTGCCTGCCATTTTGCCCTCCGGTTCGCCATTGCGCCCGTGGCCTCAGCCGCCACTGCCTTTCACCCGCCGCTGCCGCCTCACCCTCTTGCCATTGCAGCGGCCACTGGCACCCTGCCTCCCTGGGCAAGCGAGTGAGTGAGTGCTGCCCTTCCTCCCTCCCTTCATTTTTTGTTTTGTTTTGTTTTTTGCCGCCATGGCTGCAACCACACTACCACCAAGCTCTGCTTTTGAAAGTGGAATTTTTAAAAAATGGGAATTCACATAATGCACATTCACATCTATTTTTGTTAATTCCGCTTTAAATTACTCAAGTGGGATCATGGTCTAGGTGTGATCACGGCAGAGAAACAACATTTCAGTAAAGTGACCAGTCATTTTCTTCCCATACGGTTTAACTCGAAGGTGAATTTGAGTGAGATAATGCTGATGTGTTCTCTCACTCTTAAAGTAAATGGAAACAGAATTAAAGCTTAGATATGAGCTCAGTTTTCATGTGCTAGGTCCCATTTTACTGAGGTTTTAAGTTTCACAATGCTTACTGCTTGTATTGCAGTAAGTTAGCTTGAAAGTGAAACACTTTTGAGCACTTCGACTGCATTGCATTTACGTAAAAGGCAGTTATGGTGGCCTGGAAAAGTGTTCACATCTCTGTTCATATTTTGATAAGACTGTTGTTAGGTTCCTTGGGTTTACTTCATCAAAGCATAAACAACTTTTTTCTCCCCACTTTCAGCCACTGTTATTGTTTTAATACATTCATTTTTATATTTGGTTTATATTTTTACATTTAATTGTTGTAACCCTCCCTGAGATCTGCCGGTATAGGGTGGAATAAAAATGTAAATAATAAACAAACAAGCAAGCAAATTTTCATTTGGTGTGTTTGCGTTTTAACCATGAAATGACTGGCCCAGCTTTACAATTGTCCCTTTTATTTCCCATGTCTTTGAAAGTTCTTGACTGTCATACACAAAATGTCACAAATGTTCCAAAAGATCTGGCATGCAACCCAAAGAGTGCACAAGACAAGAGTGCTGTACCTGATCTTCAAATATTCTTCATTTCTGTCTGCTATTTACTGAAGATGGAGTTTTAACTTTTTTTCTGTGTTCTGTGTTCTAGATACAGTTAAAGGAGCAGTTGTTTGGATTTAACTCTTCAGTCCGGGCCACCTGAACCTAAATCATTCGAAACATGCTTAACAGCAGGAATGCTTCACAACTTCTTTTGGTGTTTTTCACATTTTTGGTTGCAGTACCTGCCGTGGAAGCTTTGGATACAGGCGATGCTCTTGCACTTTTGCTGGGCACGTTTCTGACTTGCATTGGCTTTTGTGCCTGCCTTGGGTTATATGCAAGAAAACGAAGTGGAGAGATATGACATATGAAAAGATACCCAGGCCAAATAGTTACGCCACTGGATGGATTTCCTCAATGTATCCGTTATTTGGGCACAAGTAATCAAATTCTTGTTCCCTTGCTCTGTTCAGGAGTAAGGACAATGCCTCTCTGGAAGTTCTTGGAAAACTGAGCCCCATGTCTATAGAGAAATAAGTATTAAACATCTCCTGGAATTAAGATGTTGCCTATTTGTTTCTGATAAGAAAAGTTAGTATAAATTTGCACAGGAAATGTTAATTGAGACACGGTACTGTATTTGTGGAAGGGGAAGGGGGAAATGCAGGCTGTCAAGAGACTGAAGCAATTTCACCACCTATATTTATATACTAAGTTAAAATAGAAACCTTCCTACTTAGTTATTTTTCTGTCATGTCCTCTAAATGGAACAAAATATATTGCGGTCAGGGTGATGCATATTCTTCCAACAGTGGAATCTTCCTAGAGTAATTAGTTCTGCAAAACTGAGCTATTAAGTCCTTAAGTATTTGGATCAAATCCTGTACAGGCTTTGTTGAAATGGATACGAAAGTGGTATTTTCCTAATATATTTCATGTTCATTGCAACAGTGCTTGAATGAGAGCTGGTAAATTGATCAGTCAGAACTCTCAGCTATTAATCACAGTATTTTCTGGGGAAAGATGTTTAAATGACCAAATCTTTTTGCACTCCTTCTCTTTATTTGTTATGTTTACTGTGTTGTTGTTTTAACCAAAAGTTAATAAATGTGGTGAAGGATTCCTAAATGATTGTGCTGGGTCTTCCAGATGCAACTAAATCAGTAAACAAAATGGATGATTTAAATTGTAACAATGTGAGCTCTCTTAAAAGAACCTGTTTCTATTATTAATTTTCCAGCACTTGAGCAACTAGACTGGGAGAAAGTCTGCCTAAACTCTTTCAACTTAAAGGCTGGGCATCACAGAGCAAAAGAAAATAACTTTGTAGAAAAGCAAAAATATGGGAATACTTAACTTGGATCTTTGAATACAGATATTTCTTTGTGTTGCTTGGTGGGAGAAGGCTACATAAGGTGTGTCATAGTTAAGTTAGGAACAAACTCTGATCAGGAACAGTGATCTTCAGACCTTGGCAAGTGCTTAAGCTTGCTATGAGATTGCATGATGCATCACTGATTTGCAAAGGTATGCACTACCCAAAGATTGTCACAGCAATGCCAATGTACATGGATCAGAACAGAATGACAAGCTAAAACTAGCAAATTCTTGCATTCTTTCTGAAGAAGTTTTTCTAGACCTTATAAGGGGAGGGTCAAACGTGGTCAGCAGATTGTAATACAGAAGGTCAGAACTGAAGAGGTTCTGCCATTACTTGCAGACACATTTGATAGCACTGTACAATCTAAAATATTTGACCTCTTGGATTGTAAGTCTCTGTTGCAGGGTAAATTCAGATAGCAACTGGATTAAGACAAAAGATGCTCTGAGAGTATATCAGCTTGCTTGCTTCTGCAAGCATTTCAGGGTGTGAACAAAGCCTTGCTTTCTACGATCTGTCACTCAGGTCTTGCGTAATAAATGTTTTATCCAGTCTTGCTGTAGATAGTGTTCATCAAGGGCATCTCCCCTTTCCTGCAAATCTTTGGCCGCTTGTTTTCATTTTTGTTTCTGTATATTACCAAAATAAACTTTCAGATGTTCTTTATCTAGCATCTTCTTTCATTAAATTCTTGCAGGGCATGAGACGGTGTGTTGCCCAGAATATTGTACAGAGACTTTAGTCTTAAATTTGAAATCAATGCTGTGAATTATGAATACATCCAATAAATTCTAATCAAGTTGCACGTTCATATAATGGAAGGGTGTTTTCATCCAGGTGAAGTTTCCACGAATTAACCTGCAAATTTCTCTCCGCTCTAGAGATTAGAAGCTCCACTGGAACAGAATGACAGTGTATAGGGATTGTAGAATACCATTTCAAAAAACTCCTCTCATATCTATTTACTGGGCATCCAGAGCAGCAAAGAGCTTTCCTTTATTTCTGGATATTCTGAAGTAAAGCACTCATGAGACTTGCTTTAGTCCAGAATATCCAAAAATAGCAGCACAAATAGCAGACCCATAGTACAAGAAGCATTCATCTTGATACATTGAGGATAGTGACTTGTTTAAAAATTTGAGAAATTTCATTTCCTCTTTAAAGTGTTTTTGTTACCTGCCCCTGTCCTCTGTCCTGAAATCAAAATGTGTGGTTCTTAGACTGAAAAATCAAAGAACTTATTACTTTAAGTATTGCTTGAATTACACATCTGTGCTTACTTAGTCCTTGTATGTTAATTGCTGAACATAACTGCTGCTAATTATACAAGTGCTTAGTGTTACATGCCAGCATTCTTCTAAGTTTCAGAAAAGTTTCAGAAAAGGAAAGGAATCATCTAGAGATTAGTCATGATCTATACCCCTGCTAGGATTCCTTCTGAAAACCATAAATCAAGTGATGACCAATTTCGGAGAGTTTTTATATGAACATATGAGGAGCCCTACTGGGTCAGGCAATGGACCATTTATTCCAGCTTCCTGTCTCACACAGTAGCCCACCAATTGCTTCTGGGCATTCTCAAGCAGAAGACAAAGGCAAAACTTTCATCTGCAAATGGCCTTCTGTGTCAAAATCACTCACCAGAAAACCAGAACCCAAAACTAGACAAGAACCTCAGGCGTACACAAGACTGCCGGAAAAGCAGGTTCTTCCATTTATTGGGTTGATAGGCTTATGCCCTTTGTTTTCTGCTAACTAGGCTATTTCAAAGGAACAAGGCACATATTATTCCCGCAGAGTTTCCCTGCCCCCAACCCCAAGGCCACCATGGGGTGTGGAAGGCATGACAACACTAAGGAGGCGTTCATGAGAAAGCTGTATCAAGCAGGAATGCAAGTAAACAGGAATGCATTTTGGTGATAGCCAAAGATGGACGGGCAGTGGGTATCACATTCTGACAGATACCCCCTTTTGCGGGCTTGGCTAACAGTCTTACAATAGGGGTAGGCAAATCACAGCTAGGGATCCATATGTGACTCTTTGGCCCCTTGAGTGTGGCTCTTCCAGCTTAGGAGTACCCTAATTAAGTTAATAACAATGTACCTGCCTATATAGTTAAGTTTTACAAATTTGGCTCTTTTGACTAATGAGTTTGCCAACCATGGCATTATGCCATTCACCCAGTGCTGTCCCAGTGGTCAACAGTATACCAAGTCCAATGCAAGGTGGTGGCCCTTACAGCATGAAACCCTATGAGGCTTTTGATCTGAATTTGTGAAAGATTGTCTCACATAGGACCAGTCATCTTCTGCCTAATGTGACCCTCTGATCAAAGTGGTTGGTTGGTTAGTTGGTTTTTATCCCAAGGCCATGAGCAAAACATTGCATGCTTGTTTGCTTAATCCAAAAGCCCAGAGCTGATTTGGGTAGGGTTGGGGGGGAAAGGCACAATATCATGGATGTAGGTTGTCTGCTGTCCAGTTGTCAAATTCAATATTAAATGAGCCCAAAGGAGTCTGTTTGGCTAGTTTATGGGTGTCTTATATATTTGTTGCCAGTCATACCAAGCACTGGCTGGAAGACCTCAAAGAGTTATTCAAGAATAATGTAGTCCATGAGCCAAAAAATAAATAATGCAGAGCCACATAGGAACAGAAATAAGACACTTCAGCTGATGAGGTGTAAAGGTTAGGAGTCTGAGCTACGGATCAAAATGTCCTTGCCTAGGACCTACTAGGTGGCCTATGGCTGCATCTCCAAGCAACTTATTTGCCTCTCTAGTTTTCGTCTACTGTCCCTCAGTTCCAGCGGACTTTAAAAGTGCCGTTCAATTCCGGAATAAGCGTCCCCATGAGGTTCAGTAAAACATGCATTTTAAACACACCTACTGTCCCCAAGGAAGCGTGTTTTGTTTGCCTGCATCTTTTTCTCCCCGCCCCCTCTCTGCTTGATAGGGTGCCGGGGAGACAACCCCCGACAAGTCCAAAAGAAAAATAGCCATATTTACAAGTTCTCTGTTCGTCTCCCCTGCCTGCAAAACCCACCAGAGCCATTTATCACTTTGGGATCCAGAGCTTGCTTCCAAAGATAGTGATTTTAATCACTGTAAAAATCCACCCTGTACAGCAGCCGTTACACTGTAGCAATCCACTCACTTCATACCTAATAACAATGTTGCAATTCTCTGCAATTCTGGCTCTTTAAAAGTTCTGACCTTTAGAAAGGGAAAGGAAGAGAACGTGCTGCTGTTCTGGGAGATGTGTGAATGTTTTAAGGCTGGCAGAGGCAGCAGAGCGAGGGTGCTTTTTTCAGAGATCTTGGCCGCCAATCCCCACCCCTTTTGCCACAGAGCATCTTCATGCACAATGTTGCTCGGAATACCCGTGGCTTCCAAAAAGTGCTCTGGTAGTCTTGTTTAAAGGGCACTTTTTTTCCCATGCATTTTCCTCCTTTTGTGCCGCTGGAAGCTTGGAGAAAAGCCGTGCATGGGGGCGCTCAGTGGCAAAAGAAGCTTTTTAATGGGCTTTTTATTGTTTGGGGATGCAGCATTTGATAAGAAACATTTTCTCAGCTGCAGGCTTCACATCTTCAGTATGGAGGAATAAGAATTAGGAATATGCATGAATGCAATTTTCGGGTTTCGATTCAATTTGAATTGAATATCTGAAGATTTGAATTGATTTGAATGTGTCCATGCGCACCCATATGCATCTGTACGCATTCGTACACATCCCGTTTTATCCCATATGTATCTGTAAAAATGTGTACAGATACGAATAACATGCATACAGACAGGTATGTAATGTGTACGTATCCGTACACATATGAGTGTCCAAATAATTCATACAAATGATGTGAAAGATTTGAAAATTCATTTAAATGTTAAATTCTAATTTAGAGACATTCAATGCTAATTCAAATGTCTGAATTCGATCGAATTCGATTGAATTTTGAATGTTTTGAATATTCATGCATAACCCTAATAACAAGATTGTCCTTATAGTGTTGCTGCAAAGCATATTGAATAATGTATGTGAACTACTTTGATTGCTCTAAAGTGCTAGGAATCCATTGTGTTACTAATACTTGAGATAATTTATTAAAAATTTAAAGAAAGGAAACACAGTTTTTAAAACTCCAAGTTCTTTAAGAAATCTGTCAAAGCATCATGCATCATACTGCATGTGCCATTGCTAACAGATGTATTATGTTCATCACTCACTGTTAACTTTATCCAGAAAATTGTACAGCAAAGGCAGAAGAAAAAAAAATGGCATCTTCTTTTCCATGCAGCATAGGAGCACTAAGTAAGGCAGCATCAAACTATTATAAAACTGGTAGCAACGTGGTCTGGACACATAGCTGTCCACGGTTGTCTATTGAGCTACCTGGACTAGTCATGAGGGCCCTCACATTAAATGAGGACAAAGACAATGATGTATATACCCCAAAAGGCCTTAAAATATGTTGAATTTCAGCACATTGTGACGGGGGTTACATTCAGACAAAACAGAAAGGACATCTCAGAGGTGCCTCAGAGAGACAGTCTGTGGCCATTGTGTTCCCAAGTCTGGTATGATCCACCTTTTGCTACCACAGAATGTTTAGGAGTGGGGAAGGGTGTGTGAAGAATTCCACCTCAAAGCCTTCTCTAAGCTGCCTCAGAGGCTGAGATGCAGTTACTATTCAAACAGTGCTGGAAGCCTGACCAGGAGTTGATAAAGATATGGTGTAAGAAATGCTAGCATACTAGAGGCACCAGCTTCTCACCCCTTCTGCTGAAAACAAACCAACCAACCCTGTTTAACATACCGCAAGGTTGCTTCTCCCAGCAGTGCTGTCAGGGGTAGGGAAGTGCATGAATATTCAAAGACATTCGAAATTCGACTGAATTCATAATTTTGACATAAAAATCCATGAATTCAGATTTAAACATCTAAACGAATTTTGGGTTTTCAAATCCTTCCCACATCCATACGCATTTGTATGGATCCGTATGGGACTAAAACGGGTTCCATACGGGATAAATACGGGATGCATACAGACATGTACAGATGCATACAGAATGCTTAAAGATGCATATGGGCACATACAAATGTTGTTGACTTTGTAAGTGCAAATTCGAATAGAAAATTTGAATGAATAGATTCAAATTTGCTTAATTCGAACTGAATTTGGGTAAATTTGAATTTTAAAAGATTTGAATTGAATTTTCGGATATTTGAATTGAATCACCTCCTGAAAATTGCATTCATGCACATCCTAGGTAGGGGGTATCTGGATGTTTTCATCATCCCCATGTTGACCCTGTGACTGGAATTATGTGGACATGGTCCACAGCCTAACTTCTAGTCTTACATCCAGTCCATCTCTCATTGCTCTGCTAGCACAGAGGCCTGGATGTTAGCCTGCCACTGCCTATTGCCACAAAACATACTGTGAGTAAGCTCCATCCAGCTCCAAAGGGTGGTCTATGTGGTTGGAACCACAGGCATGCAGTCTTTGTAGAATCACGGGAGGCCAAATCCAGAGGTGCATGCAAAATTTTACTGATTTGAATTCTGTGACTTCACGGTGCTTCATCAATTCTGTGTGCTGTTAGATAAATGGAAAATAATAAAATAAAACCACTCCCCTTTTTGCTTTCTCATTAAAGAGAGTGGCTATATTTCTGCTTTATTCAGTTACGCTTATGGATTGTGATTCAATAATGTGTTGATTCGCTTTTGAATTATTTTCCATTCAGAAGAACTAATTTAAGCATGTCAGTGAGAATAAATATGCATTCAGCCTTCAGGTGCAGCTGAATCTGGAGCCAAAAAGCAGTGCTGAAAACAAACACCAAGAACATATGCTAAACATGTGGTTTTTTCCTGCACTCTATGACATGAGCTTTGTTCACACATGGGAAAAAAACGGCTCAAAAGTACCTTAAGTGATCATGTGCATGGCCCTTGTGTTCTCATCCCATCTCTAATTCACTTTTTCTAGCCTAGAATGCATATGAAAGAGGCTGCAAGCTAAAGTCACCTAGAGACTACTTTTTTCTTTTTTTTTCTCAAAATGTGAACACAGACACAGTAAACATAATCTTGTAGGACTGTATTGCAGAAAGAATAGCATAAGCCTGATAAGTATTCCTGTGAACACTCCAAAGACAAATGGAATTCGAATAGAAGAGATAATACCTTTTTTTTATCACCTGGCTGCTTGTTTCACCAGTGACTGTTTCTTTGCCCTCATAGAGGTCTAGGGAAAATTCTATCCTTAGCACTTGCCTAGATCTGTACCTACTTGTACCTTACTTGTGGGAAGTCCATGTTGACACCTGGGTTCCAGTACAGATATCAAAATTGTTTTGTAACTACTGAAGCTGCTTCTAGACAGAAAGAAGCTATGCAGAATCCCACAATTGCCTCTTTCTGCCCCTCACCTAACCTTACCTCCTGTGCCTGTCAGCACATTTTGTTGTTTTCTAGTTTAGAGCTACTTGGAAGTCAGACAAATGCCCAACCACTTCCTTTTGCCTTTTTTTTTTGTACACTTGTCTGATTTTTGGACAGGCCCAGGAGAGATAGTAGTGAAATGGGCTGGCTGACATGTAAGTAAGCATTAGTGTTACGGGAAATAGAGCATCACTGCTGGATTTCCCATAATATTATTATGGGTTATGGAAGAACAGAAGCTTCCACAGCCAGTCTTCATCATACTCATTACAGAACCTCTTCACAGTACATGAAAAGGTGAGCACAGGATGTTCCCACAGGGTGCATCTGCACATGTTCATTGGAGTAATCCCTATGTGCATAGCGGTGGCACAGTTTTTACTGCGCATTTGCTACGCTAGCAGCCAGGCTGGGACAGCCTGGCATGCTCCATTTGCACCTCTTCAGGGTGGCAGAGGTACCAATGGAGCATGTGACCAGGTGACACAGGTCTCCATGGCAACAACACCACGCCTGTTGGTGCCATTGCTGTGGCCATTGCACTAAATAAAGGTGTGAATTGGCCCACAGTTTGGGGGTTGCTGTGACTCTTTGGGCAGTCATATATTCTGAGGATGGATTGTAGCCATATCCAAAAGCTTAGGTTCAAAGTAGAACCAAGGAACAAAGCATAACAACCAAAAACTGACAAATGAGATATTATGGGTTATCACCTCACTTACCTGGGACTACTTTCAGGAAATGTCTGGCATTTCCAATATGGTTCTGTGAAAATTGTGGTTTTTAATCTGCACCTGAAGGCACCCTGAATACTGAAAATGTAAGGGTTGTATGTTTTATTGTTTCAAGGACAACTACTGAAAAATTATCAAAAACCCATGCTTTCTTAAGAACAATAAAATAATAGATTACTATTTAAGAGGGTTAAAAAGTTATTCAAGATACTGAATTATTTAAAACACTGCATCTTGCAGTACACACATCTACATCATAGTAATAATCCTATACTACTTTAATGTATATACTCCTCTGATGTGTTGCCTTTTGCTCTGCGATTTGAGGAGCAGCTGTGAAGTGCAGCTCTCTGTTCATATTAAATCATTCATTAATGTCACATCAAAGCTTACCCTATCTTTTCTCTCGTTATCTTCATTGCAGCAGAATTAAGAACACCTGCTAAGCACATCCGAAATGCAGTCATGTCAAATCCTTTCCTGTTTGAAGCATTGTTTTGGTTTGGGGTGACCAACTCATGACTCTCCGACTTGTACTGAAACTTCCACCATCCATGACCAGTGACTGTGCTGGCTTGATCTGTTGAAAGTTGGAGTCCAGCAACAACTGAGGGGCCACTACCTCTCAAATTATAAGCTTCCCTTGTGGAGGGAAGGAAAACTGTGTCTTAGATTGTACATATTGTGTATATACAGTATATAGCACAGAGGTCCTCTCCAGGGGTGTATTGCCAGGCATGTATCCATCAATCCATCCATTCCTTGTTTCTAAAAGTCTCTCAGAGAAGCTCACAAGCAATTAGCAGACAGGTTTCTCTGCTCAGGCTTACAGTCTAATTTGTCATGTTCCAATATCCTCTACTGCAGTCCAGTACCTGCCCATGGTGCTTACAATTCCATGTAAATTCACATGAAAATTGATCCTACTAGATTATGCATACCTTAACCAATTTTGAATCTATATATATATATATAATGGAGAAAAAGAAACTGGATACAGTTTCTGAGCTACTGAATGTGGTGAGAGACTGCCACTTTAAACACAGGAACATAAGAGAAGCCCTGTTGGATCAAGCCACAGTCCATCTAGTCCAGCATCCCATCAAGCCATAGGCCATTTGTATACATGGATACAGCACTGATTTATAAAAAGTCAGCTACTCTCAGTCATGCTTAGAAAGGACCTTTAAAACTTCCTTAAAACTGGTTTTAGGTAGTTGATATAGCAGCAATGTTATCAAATGTGTCTTCCCTTTTAGATTCTTGAAGATGATTGCCATAGATCGCACTTCCTTATTGTGCTGTAGAATAGGGCTCAGTAATTTGAGAACCTGTGCCAAATGACGGAGATTCCAATTCCCTACCTTAGTTGCCAAACTAAGCAAAATAAAAAAAGTGCAAAAAATTAGGTCATCAGTATCAAGATGTCATGGCAGACCATGCACAGCCACCTTCCCAACTTCTCACTTTAAATATTTGTCCTGAAAGATGTGCTGCCAGAACGTGGCACAGGAATTATCAGATCCCATTATTTTATTCCACATGTGGATGTAAAATTGAAGAATTATGAGTCAAATTAATAGAATGCTTTTTACATCAACACATTCTTCTTGAACCATGAAAAGATGATGACCTCATTCCTCACCCTTACATCACCCTGAATTAAACAGAAAGCTCTGCTCTTTTGACTTGACAGATGGGTGAACTAAGCACTTTTATGTAGGACATCTGTCAAGAAGTTGCCAATTACAGAAGAAAAAGCATACAACAGGAAAGCAGTATCTGATTCCTGTTGGTTGAGTTGCCTTGACCCTCCAGCCATATTATACGTAGACAGACATGCACACAGAGGATTGTGAAGCACATGCGTGCCAACATCAAAGAATGGCTTTAATGGAGAGTGACTCATTTGTTTCATTTGTTCTGTTCTGAAGTTTAATGAATCCAATTAATCATGCATATTTTAGTAGGAGTGTTATTACAAAATGGTTTTCTGGGGCCACAAATAAAATAGCTATGCCTTATTTATAGCCAGAGAAAATCTGTAAGACCTTTGGTATGAACAAGGCAACCTGTTTGCAGCTTTTCCATGAAAGTCATTGAAAATGAGCAGTGCAGTCTAGCCAGAGCTAAACACATTTATCTCTGATCTTTTGCAGCAGTGTAGCTCAGGTATTTTGGAGGCATTGGAGAAAGCAAAGCACCAAAAAGAGCAGGCTCTCTTAAATTGAAAAGAAGACTTGCCTAACTAAAATCTTGCTTATGTTGCCTCTAGCATCGAGGTAGTGGTTGTATTGGGACAGTGAATCCTTTTTTTCCCTTTAGGATCCCACAATATTCTCAAATGTGACATCTCCTACACCAGGTACAGCTTCAGGAATTTTACACATGATGTACAAAATTCAAGCAAGAATAAATAATGAGCTAATTTTACACAATCCTAGATAAAAATCGTTGTCTCTGTTATAGTTTTGCCATTATTGCCTCTTAGATTGAATGCCAATGGCAGGTTTTTACTCTTTTTTACTCTTTTTATTCTGGCAAAACACCAACTAACACTACTAGGGTGTTCCAGTATGCTAGAATAACAGTGCTGGGTCCAGCTAAAACTGATCATTATTAAGAAAATTTCATAAATGGAACTACTTGGGGTGGGCAGTCATTTCCCATGGTCTACTGAATGAGTGATTTCAGCTTGGTCTTGTGGTTAGTGTCACACTCTTACCTGGTAATCTCCCAGTTCAATTCTGCACTCCTCCACAAAGTCAGTTGGGTGACCTTTGGCTAGTCCCAACTCTCTTACACACACACACACACACACGCACATGCATGCACAAGCAAACAAGCACACAAGCACAAGCACTCCTAGGCCATGATCACAAGTGGCTGAAATAGGCATTCCCATTAAGAAACTGAACGGAAGCCATCCTAGTCCTCTTCACACCCAATTCCTGATAATCAGTCCTCAGATCATCCTCAGCTTGGGCTGCTATGCTCACATCTTTTATGTTATCGCCCTGAGTCTCCTTTATACGACTCTTTAGTTCTTCACCCCTCTGATTGCATCAACATCACCTGCATTCCAATAGGATAAAGTTCTGTCAATCAATAGTGGCAATGAAGTGTGTAGTACTGACGGTAAACTTGATGCTAACGCAGAGTACCGATGGGATAAGGGGACTGTGCTCCCAAGCAGCTGAGGCATATCCCAACCAGTGCACACCTCAACCTCTGCAGTCATTCCTGTAGAAAATTGAGAGGCTGTTATCTGCCCTTTTCCCTCAAGCTGCTGAAGCACTTTCACTTCTCCGTTTTCACTTTGCATACTTTTTACTGAAACAAAACATTGTTTCCCTTGCATATTGCTGAGGGGAAATGGAAGATACATTGTCCTTTGAGTTGCATCATTGATACTCTTGCTCCACTCTTCCCTTGGTACTGCCCCCAACAGTGCTTTTCTGGCCATTTATTTTTTAAATCCCAGAAAAGAGCAATTAAAGAAATATGATCTATTGCATAATCAGTCTAGTGCAAAACAGATTATATATTTTTTAAAAATGATGGACAGTGTCCGCAAGCTTGTGATCAGAACAAAGGGGAATGGAGGACGCCAGGATGGGAGGGCATGGGGCAGGAGGGAAGGCTGGATCCACTCACCCTGGCATGGTTCAGCCCCCACTAGCTCCGTTCCCTGGTTATACATGACAAGAGAAAATGGACCATTTCCCCAAGATGGATTGAGTCCTGTGTAAAAGTGGACTGTGGAGAAGCTGGCTCGAGGAAGCACAGCCTGTCCCCAAGACAGTCCTAGTGAAAAAAAATGTGAGTCATGCAACGACAAGATGGCCGGACGTTGTCTTGAGCTATGGGTGTGATCCCAGCCCTACTGTCTCTAAATGCATAATCAATTCAAGAAAGGCCATAAAATCCCAATAGACAGGAAGGGAAGAAAATGAGAGAAAAGGGAAGAGTTGTCTCTCTGCATTTCTCCACGATACGAGTACATTCTGAGGCACAAGGACCTAACAAGGCTATTCTTTGCCATAACTTTGTCCTACTATTATCAATGCTAATTCCATCTCTGCTCATAGATAGGACCCATTTTGATTGGATTCCCCTCACAGCTAGTTTTATTTTGCTATCATTCTAACCCTGCAAAAAGGGATTGATCCAAACCACTAATGTGGAATGGTAGGAAAATTGGCTAAAGTCTAATCCTCCTTATTCTTCCATTGAAGCTGCTTTAACCTCAGGCTTCAGCACCTCACCTAACCACTTCATAGAAGAACCTCCATAAAGTCTGCTGGATCCATGGATGCAAATGAAGAAACTTTTTTGGGGGGGGGGGATTGCATACCATTTCCACACCACCATTTCAAAAATCCTCCTTGCAGTTCTTATCACTAATAATCCTGATGAATTTTTCCTAGGTCTCCTTGTTGCAGATAACAACATTTCCATTTTCAAGAAGATATTTCAATATTTTCCAGCACTGTCAGTATGAGGTTATTCCTGTTTACTAGAGTGTGATAAGTAAGGTCAAGTGATATATTTAATTGGATTTTTTACTGAGTCTTATATATTCTATGTCAATGTCATTTACAATATGCAGAAAGAGACTGAGAGAGAACACCAGTATGTGAATTTAAGATGACTATCAGTTCACAGCTAAGGGCCTTTGGGACAGTATTGTTAAATAAGCACAGCCTGATGTCTTCTTTTGACAGGAGTACTGTCAGTGGCAGTGCTGCCACTGTTACTTCTGCAGTGGCAAACTGCCCCATACTCCTACTATTGCATTCCCTGGGGCAATAGAACTTGTTGTACAATATAGAAGCTGCAGTCCCATATGGAATCACACAACATTAAATTCCATTATAATATGAGTGGGTGAAGGAAAGATGAAGGGGCAGAATGTAGGCAAAAACCTATGCCAAACCAAGGGAGAAACAGTCCATAGAATGTAGAAAGGAAAAGTAAGATTAATAGGACTGGTGGAATTCATACATCAATCAAAAGACCTTATTAGACTTCCAGTATCAGGAAAAAGATAAGGATTTTTTTGTGGGGCGTGTGCATGTGCCAGGCTTAACACAGCACCTTTATGGCACTATGGATATGACACAGGGATGTAGGGTACTCATCTGTTGTACACCACCACTCTAGGGGACTTATCTGTTTCCGCAGTGGCTTCATCAAACACAGGGAATGGTCCATGGAGCCATACTCTGCTTTGGTGCCCTCTGTTTCAAGATCAAAGTTGAAAATTCCCCAGCTGCAACCACAATGGGAGGGAGGCTTTCTCTGGCCATCAGGATCATAGCCTGGGATTCTCTAGCTAAAATCTTGGTGGGCAAGGGTGGCAGCAGGGTGCAGACAGCATGCTGTCACATTAAGTACAGTACTGCAAGTTCAGTATTCTCAATGTGTGCCAACCTTGCCGCAGGGGTGGATGGGGAGGTTTGTTTAATTTTTCCTTGAAACAAATTGGGAGGTTTTTGTTTTGTTTTCTCTTCATTTGTAACATTAAGGCCATGGTCACACCTTTATTTTAAGCCTTCTTCGGTCCATCTTCAGAACTGACTGCTTGCACTTTTTCATTTCTATCCATTTTTTGGCAGGGAGGGGTAAACTTTCTATTCAAGAAAATCCAAATGGAGAGAGTAGAAAGTCCAACAATGAAATGGATAGAAGTGAAAAAGGGTGAGCAGCCAGTTCTGAAGATGGACTGAAAAAGGTTCAAACTGGCCTAAGCATCTGGAGTAACAAAGAAAACAATGATGGTTCATCTTGGTACCATTGCAAAACCCCTGCATCTTCATTTCAAATCAAGAGGGAGAATCCCATCCCCCATGGGTGGGAAGCAGGGATGTTCCATTATTCTGGGCCCTTTTTAGGGAAAGAGAAGCATTTTGGTCTTGATTTCCCATCAACTGTGTTTTTAAAATGCTGCCTCCAGACATCACTTACTTGTCTCACTATTGTAGTAATCTCCTGGCTGCACAGTTTTTCCCCTGGCTTCCCTTCCAGCCCCCACCTTAATTCTCAAGCCTCGAGAGTAAAGGCAGCTAGAGATTTTCCTTTCGATAGACTTGTAGTACACACTCAGCGCCACCAGGGTGCTGAATTCTTTCTACTCCATGCAGCGGCCCTTAGGCATTAATGGAGTCTGCAAGCACATGGTCTTAAGAGTACACCTTCCTTCTCTTCCTGCTACCATAGGAAGTGACATCAGAAGGACCTCTGACCCGGAAGACACCAGCTTTCCTTCAATCACCTCCCTGATGTTACTTTAATGTCATTTTCCCCACACTCCTTTCTTGTGCTGCATAACATTAAATGGTCTCTTTTTCCAGCTGACTCCTGCTTCAAGATTCTTTATTCCCTTTCCCCGTTTTCTAGCCTAATTTGGGTCAGCCCTTGGACTCCGGTTGGCCTCCAGGACTGGGCCAGTCAAAGCCTAGAAATAATCTATCGTAACATCCAGCAAGTAGCAGCAGCTCCAAGCTGCTGCTCCCTGGTTCCCAGAGCCCTCGGATTGGTTGCAAGAGCCAGACTTGCAACACACTATTTTTTTATATATTCCAGAATAAAGCACTGCCAGGAGTGCTTTATTTTGGAATATCTGAACTTTATTCCTGAACATCCAAAATAGTGAATAAGTAAGAAACATGTGGAGGTAGTATAGACTTTTGTTGTTCATTTATGTTGGTGTTTTGCTACCATCCCTTTCCTTTGTTTCCACTGTTATATATTTTAGACTTTAAACTCCTTAGCTTAGGATCTTTCCTCTATGCTATGTGTTAGAGGCAGTGATGGTAGATTATCATCCACTATCCAATTTTAAAAGCCTAGTCCTTACAATTTTACAACACTGAATGTAATTATGGACTACAGATGTTTAGCTAAATTGTTCAGCCATTCAAACATGATAGAAGCGTCTTAGATGCTTCAAATTACTCCGGAACATCTACATCTCAAGAAATGTGTGGAAAGCTGTTAGCTTGGGTATTCAGGTAAACCTGCCCTGGATATTTTGATCATTTAAGTTGGCTTTCTTTACTGCTCCCATATAATTCACACCCATACAATCTTGCTAGGGTTGAGCATATCTGTAGCTCATGGTTAGAACATTACATTGTAAGGGTTCCCTGTGATGAATCTTGTTTTTGAAGACATTTCACCACTAGGCTATGCACCACTGGAGAACTCCTAAACTTTGCATGCCTCCTGCAGCAGTTAGTTATACACCTCAACATTTTCAGTGTCCAGCCCAGTCCACACTTTCTCCAATGCAGATAAATTGTGGTAGGAGAGGGGGTTGACCTATTCTGCATGATTCAGTGGACTGCTGGTCCTTATTCCAGAATTTGTTACAGAATAAGGGGCACATGCCCATATTCAGATTCAGTGGGAACAGAAAGCTTCAATAGGTCCCCTGTGTTGTAAGTGTATTTGTAATCGTATTCCATTGTCTTTCTGCAGAAGACTCTTGCTTCAGCTTAAATGACAACCAACCTTCGTCCTAAGCCTAGCTAATATTTGCTAGCCCAGATGGAAAAGCTCTTATATCATGAAATAAAATTCTCAAACAAACAAGGCCACAAACAGTTTTCAAATGGAAGAGCGATCAAACCAAATTATCATGCACAGTTGCAATAAAATAAAACACTTGCTTAATCTCCTGGTTCTCTTTAATCACATCAACTACTGCAGGAAAAGTGCTCCAAAATAGCTCCTTGGGCTTCAATCTTCTTTCAGAGTGAGAGAACACATCAGCAAACTGACCGCTCATTTTCTTTCCACATTATCTGTCCCAAAGGTAAATTTTCTGAGTTACCTTATGCCAAAGGAGAACTGGCTAGCTGCTGCACCTGGGCATTTGCTGCCTCTGACCCTCAGGAACTATGGCTGGGAGGAGGAAGAAGAGCTGGCTAGCTGTTGCACTGAGATGCCTGCTACCTTTGCCCCAATCTCCCCACAGTTTTATGAGATTTTTTAATGTACTATTTTATAATGTATGAAATGTTATTATGTATCATTATATGTAATTTTATAATGAATCATTTTGCCTTGTATTTTTTCTCATGTACATTGCCTTGAACCTTTTAATGTATAGTTAAGCTTTATTGCTGTTGTTGTTTTATGCACTTTTGTATTGCCCTTTGGTGGAAAGGGTGCTGGAAATACACATCATCATTGCCTTCGTCATCATCATCATTAATTGATGATGATGATGATGATATTTTGCTGCTGCGTTCTCTCACTCTGAAAGTGGGCTGAAGCTGGATTAAACCTTGGGCATGAATGCAACTCAACAACACTGGGATCCACTGCTGCCAGAAATCTCAAAACGAGGGTAATTTTATTCCCCAGGTTTGAAGATTGTGAAGTCTGGAGGTGTGTGCAGATGCCATATCTCCTCTTTCTAACAGTGGTACAAGCACTTTGGCCAAACAAGTGCTTTATTCTTTTCTGCCATGGGAATGCAGCCTTAAAGGCACAGAAATCTACATTACTCCATTCTTCTATATAATCATAAAGGCATAACATGGCATATACCAAGCCAAAAGACACTTGTAGGGCGGCTGAACGTTCTCATTCTGTTTATGGGAACTACAGCTTAGAGTGCTCACCCAGTTAAACACTCAAAGGTTGCATTGTAACATGCACTGTAAATCTGACAACTATTTGCAATGTACTTTTAACAAACTGAAGACCAATCCTGGGTTTTAACTGGTTTCAACTATTGATTAGCCTGGATTAATGAGGAAGCGATTTGTGTCTGTTCTGCACTCACATATAGTCAGGAGCAAGGGCCTCTGTGCTTGTCTTGCAGGCCACATAAATCTACACGTTAATGCAAATCTGCTTTAGATGGAGCATAATTCTGATCAGGAGGCTTCTGACTGGGAATAGAAGTGGTCACAATTAAGCATGACTAGTGGTGGACAAGAGGCCCCTGCTTCTCCATGTTTGGGACTACAATTTGGACATGCCAGAGTGCACCACCAAAATGTGGTGTACCACCCCCATTCTTAGCCCTTGGAGGCTTCATGGCTGGGCACGCAAGCTTTAGGCCACAGTATGGGCTGGTTGGGAGCAGCACCACCATGCGGACAGCGCTCCTGCAGTCCTCTCTTTTCCAGGGTTGGAATCAGTTTTTTCCCAGACCAAATTTGGTCCATGGAAAGTCCAGTAAGGGGGCTTTGCATGGGGACGGCCCTTCCCGAATCCAATTTCTATTCGGACCAAACCCCACATGCGGGCAGGGTAGGACTCTCTTTTTTTCCCATATGCTTGCCATGCTGTGGTCTCTTCAGTGTGGTCTCCTAAGAAACCATTGACTTGTGCTTCATGACAAACATTGGCAAGTGTCTGCATAAGGTCTAGACTAATTGAGACAGGTATTACACACAGATGTTGTTTTGGTGCCATTAATTCTGAATAGCGGCCGTTCAGAATGGTTGGGCTGTTCACCAAGCAGAACTTTAGTGCAATTTCTCCTGTTATTGCACCAAGCCATTTTTTCCATGCCTTAGTGGTTTGGTAAATGCACAACAGTTAAGCTAATATGGTGGCTTCCAAACTGCAAAATTCCTGAACCTAGAAAATACTGTTCTCAGCACAGTTTGGTAGCTGAGTCTGCGTCAGTTTGGCAGCTTAGTGTGTGCATGGGGACAGTCCCAGACCACTTGACGCTGGCATCATTGAAGGGGTGGGGTTTTATGTCCTGTGCTTTCCATTCCTGTCCTGTGTGCTGGGGATTGCAACTGTTGAGATTTTTGGGGATAAAACAGAAACAATGAGGTGGTCAAATGCTCTTCATTGTCCCATGAGTCTCTTTTCCGCAACAATTATTCCATCCTCCTTTCCTGATGGCCAAAGCAGGTATGATAATGGCTTGATTCAAGGGTGGTTTTGCACATGAGTGCTTTACTGTCTTATTGGGTGTGATCACAGTGACGCGGAGGTGCGTATAACCACTAAACTGCTGCCAAACCTCGTAGTGGCTTTGGTGAATGAGCTGGCTTTTGATGATGATGATGATGATGATGATGATGATGATCATGATGATGTAAAACAAGTTACACACAGCAAACGAGATTACTATGCTGGATTTTGTATTATATCACTAATTATTATTATTATTATTATTATTATTATTATTATTATTATTATTATTATTATTATTATTATTATTATTATTATTATTATTATTATTATTGCCTTTCAACCCTAGCTTCTCTGAGCCACTAAGGGGGATGTGACATTTGGTGGCGTTTCCCTATAATCGCTGCAGCGAGCAGCACAGGGGAGGGTTGACATGAATCCAGCTTCCTATCAGGAGAGAGGGGGGCAGAGATGAAATGATGCTGGTTCCCCATGCAGGGGCTCAGCACCGTTTGCATGGGGACAGCCGTATTCACATACAGCCCGCGTTACTGGTAATGGCATGGGAACATGCACAATGCAAATTCAGCCCCGCACCAGGGCTAAAACGAGCCCAATTCAGATCAAAGGACTTGAATGGGGATGAAGCCCTAAAGAATGTTCAAGATCTTGTCGTTTTCTACTATTCTTTAACAAAACTTGCATTCATTTCATAGAAGTATGTGTGTGTGTGTGTTCAATAATTGTCCTGTCCAGTCAGGTTATACAATTGAGAATCCTGTAAGACTCTCAGTACTGTGGGGGTGGTACTTTCGAAAGCCTCTTTCGAAAACCTTGTGTGCTGCCCCATCGCTCAGTCTTTTTGCTCAGAATTATGCCATTATATCTCCTTTAGGTCTCTTTCAGAATCCAAGGCGCCCAGCGCCCCTGAAAGTTGGCCAGTGTGCCTGTTAACAAAGGTGTGCCTTTACTTTGGGGGCAAAAGCTGACATCACAAAGTGAGGAAAAATATGAGGACCAAACCAGACCGATGCATCAATTCGCCACAACTGGGCGGTGTGTGACATAATCCTTCTCCCACCTTCATGTGCCTTCAGAATTCCTGCAGTCGCCTGCTGCATCCCTTTTGCTTTTCTTTCTGTCTTTTGGAATGAAAGCACCATTGCAAAGGAAATAACAGTCCTTGACAAAGACGGAGTGTGGGGGGGAGGGAGTTGTAGGGAAGGGCTGGAAATCAGCGGTACGCGGTTCACAAGCAGGGGGGAGCATCCCAGCCTCGTCCCTCCTTCTACCCATATTCTGCCAAATGCAATAACAATGCAGTCATCGGGGGGTGGGGTGGGGTGGGGGGAAGGGAGGCTCGCATCGGAAGCAGGCGAGTTCAAAGGCGGCTCCTGCCCGGTTTAATCCCAGCCGGCTCCTGCCTCTCCTGGCGAGAAGGGCCAAGGCGCGGGGCTCAGGCGGAGCGTCGCAGCGGCATGCCACCGCCGTAGCTGCTACTACGCTTAGCTAAGCGCCTCGCCGCCTTGCCCTCATTGAGCCGGCGGCGGCGGCGGCGGGAGCGGCGGCGGCGTCGGAAAGAGGGAGATTGTGCCGCTGCGACAGGGGAAGACGAGGCTAAGAGCACTGAGCATGCGCCGCCTGAGTCCACTGACTCCGGAGCCTCAGCCGAGGTACCCAGGACATAATGCAAGAAAGGGGATGGATGGAAACGCCAACATATACAAAGGAGAAGCAATGGTGAGAGGGGAGGGGGGTGGGGTGGGCTCTCCCTTTTTCTCTCCTCACCACCAACAGGTCCGGTGTGGAGATAGGAAGAAGGGTCTGTCTGTCTGTCTGTCTGTCTGTCTGTCTCTACGTCCGTCTACCCGTGTGTGTGTGTCTGTCTGTCTGTGTGTGAATGCGCGCGCGCGTGTGAGCTTATGTGCATTTCTGGAAGATGAGGTATTCGAGGTAGGGGAAGGACCGAGAGCAGCAGCAGCAGCAGCATCTACTGTCGACGCCTCTGTGGGACGGCGGGGTGGAGTGGAGGAAGGTCTTCCATCCCGTCTGTCGGCTGTGTGTTGTGGTGGCGGCGGTGCCCATTTTCTGCGTAATGGAAGCGTGCGAGCGAGCAGACAATGTCTGCTCGGCGCGGGGCTTGGGCTGAGAGCAAGCCGTGAAAAATGGGGGCTGTGGAGCGGTGGCTCGCTTAGAAGGCAGGAGCGGCCCCCTCGCCTCGCCTCGCCTCGCCTCGCCTCGCCTCGCCTCCCAGCTCCGAGCTTGTGTGTGTTTCCAGGCAAGGGGGGGAGCAGGGGAGGAAGGCGAGTGGGCTTCACGGTGTGTATTTTTGGGTCTGCCGTCGGTGATCTGTGGGTGCTCCGAACGATGCTATCGCGCTCTGATCGGCTTCTTGTTTACACAGTCGCCGCGGCGATCAGGCGGTCCCTCAAAGCTGAGGACGGTGGCCAAGGCTTTTTGCTTAAATCCATTGTGAAGATGCTGTGCGTGTGTAGCCCTCAGACGAGACAGGAGAGAAGCACTCCGTGGGAATAGGCGAGCCAGCCTTGTTCCTGAGCCTGCCACGGAACAGTTCTCCCAGCCCTTGATCCTTGAAGGCGGCGGCGGAGGCTTCCAGTGTTTATAGTTCATTATATTTTAACAGCGGCGGCATAAATTAGTTTTTTGATGAGCTGGATGCAGAATCTTTGCATTGTATACTAGTCAAAATACAGTCCAGTCCTCAGAATACCCGAGTGTAGATTGGGGTGTGTTTTATATAGTAATACAATTTAAACATACACATAAACCCACGAAACGTACCAATGCCAGCTCTTTGCCTCAGACCTTTATTTGAAAGTCTGGCAGGTAGGGGTGCCTTGTTCACAGGGAAATGATGATTCCGGTTGTCTCTTTACTGTGGATGAACAAGCTGGGTGTGATTAATATGCATTGGTGAGTTGAGTTAAAAACATATACAGTATTCTGCAGGGTTTCTTTTGGATGTCTTCCACCTCAACCAAGCTGCTGCCTCCGAAGAGATAAAATAAACAGAAAGAATGGACGTTATGGAGATATTCAACAATACTTTCTTAACATTTTGATCCTGAAGGCTGCGACTGCTAGACTGATGATGTAGCAATCAGATTACCTCTAATGGTTCAGAGACGAGAGTTGTACAATTCTATACTCTTTGAAGAAACCCGATTGTAAACAAGCCCAATCTGAGGAATAAACGAAAGCTTTGCATTGTAAGTGTGTTGTTCTCACTGAATTTCCCTCAAACAAATAATAGTACTCCAACTTGCAACTTCCTTTGGCTCTCCATAAATTAACATGTTCAATAGCACTTTAGGGCATCATTTGTATGTTAACTGAAGGACTGATAGCTTGATTTTTTTTTCCAGATATTTTGATGGCGTGACAAATCAGCAGGAGAAAAAGAGGATGTACTATGAGTCTAGACAGACACCAGATCAGTTCTGCATTTGGAATATACTCCCAGTAAGATGTATGGATCTATTTTTTCCTTGTGCATATATATAGATCATGAGACTTGACTGAGGCAATATTCATATCATTCATCCATCTATGGCGAACTACAGCCATGCAGCTGACAACATTTTGCAAAATCTCTCCCCTTTAACAGCATTTTTGAAATTGACTTCACTGGGTTTCATCATAGGAGTCAGTGTAGTGGGTAACCTCCTGATCTCCATTTTGCTAGTCAAAGATAAGACCTTGCACAGAGCTCCGTATTACTTCCTACTGGATCTTTGCTGCTCAGACATCCTTAGATCTGCAATTTGTTTCCCATTTGTTTTCACTTCCGTGAAAAACGGCTCGTCTTGGACGTACGGGACTCTCACATGCAAAGTGATTGCCTTCTTGGGGGTTCTGTCTTGTTTCCACACGGCTTTCATGCTGTTCTGCATAAGTGTCACCAGATATTTAGCTATTGCCCACCACCGCTTTTATACAAAAAGGCTAACCTTTTGGACTTGTTTGGCAGTCATCTGTATGGTGTGGACCCTCTCTGTAGCTATGGCTTTCCCTCCAGTGTTGGATGTGGGCACCTACTCATTCATTAGGGAGGAAGACCAATGCACCTTTCAGCATCGTTCCTTCAGAGCCAATGATTCTCTGGGATTTATGCTGCTTCTCGCTCTGATCCTTCTAGCCACACAGCTTGTCTACCTCAAGCTGATATTTTTTGTTCATGATCGTAGGAAAATGAAGCCAGTTCAGTTTGTTGCAGCAGTCAGCCAGAACTGGACGTTTCACGGTCCTGGGGCCAGTGGTCAAGCAGCTGCAAATTGGCTGGCTGGATTTGGAAGGGGTCCCACACCACCAACCTTACTGGGGATCAGGCAAAATGCCAACACCACAGGCAGGCGAAGGCTACTCGTCTTGGATGAGTTCAAAATGGAAAAGCGGATCAGCAGAATGTTCTATATCATGACATTCCTCTTTCTGACCTTGTGGGGTCCCTATTTGGTCGCCTGTTACTGGAGAGTTTTTGCGAGAGGGCCTGTGGTTCCAGGGGGATTTCTAACAGCTGCTGTTTGGATGAGTTTTGCCCAAGCTGGAATCAATCCTTTTGTCTGCATTTTCTCCAACAGGGAGCTGAGGCGCTGTTTCAGCACAACCCTTCTTTACTGCAGAAAATCCAGGTTACCAAGGGAACCTTACTGTGTTATATGAGGGAGCATCTGTAAAATCTTTAGCCTTGTGAAAACACTACCCTTTTCTGCTAAGCAATTGTGGCCTGTTGCCGCGTCTTGAAAAAAGGAGAAGCAAAAATCAAACATGGAATGTCAGCAGTTGTGTAAGGATTTGGGCAACAACAACATTCTGCAGTCTTTGCAATAGCTCATCTCTAGTTCTGTTTTAAAACCTAAACTTGTTCCTGCTGATGAATCGTGAAGGTTTGTAAATTAAGAGTAAAGGACTGAACCACTGCCCTAAAATGCTTTGATGTGGTTGAAATCTAGGTAAGGACTCAGAGTAGCAGGTGCTAAATATATCAGCGCTAAATGCTGTGTACATCACTAAATTAAGACCATCACAAAAGATTAGCATTGGACATCTGAGTCAGTTAAGTTTGACATGAGGTTAA
Source organism: Aspidoscelis tigris stejnegeri (assembly GCA_023333525.1). Lineage (NCBI taxonomy): Eukaryota > Metazoa > Chordata > Lepidosauria > Squamata > Teiidae > Aspidoscelis > Aspidoscelis tigris. The sequence continues at coordinate 62,238,538 of JALMGA010000005.1, read as the reverse complement.
TGTGTTGATGAAACTTACTTTAAGACACTGGATGACCCTTTGGACTACTTCATACAGTAATTGTTTTGCAGACATTGAATTCTGGGGGCTGGTTAAGTCCTGTAACTGATGGAAGATTGCCATGTAGTTCTGGATTCCCCCCCCCCCCAACTCTGATTCCTGTCTCAACTCTTGGGGAGCATTCCAAAGCACTTTTGCATTTTTGGGTTGATGTTCAATAGATTTGGGGTTTTTTTTTTGTTATTCAATTAGGCTATTTATTTTTTAGTATATTTTCATTTATTTTTATTTTTCTAAATACTATTTTTCTTTGAGAGTGAGATAGGACATGTCATTGGGTCCTCTGTTGAATTTTTTGGTTTGGGGCTTTTCAAATAAACAGTCTTGAATTTTTTTAAATAATTTACATTGGATACATTTTATATTTTTGAAAGCTAGATATCAGTCTGTTAGGCAACATTACTGAGACTATCCAATCATAATAATGGAGTAATCATTATTCAGAATAAACCACATGTTGCCTTAAAAGGTTATCTAGTATCTTCCATTTTGTTTTGCATTTTAGCAAATAAACAAAGAAAAATGAATTGGCTAATTCCAGTATGTTATTTGGGAGTGCATGAAAGATCACGTAAATCCCCCCTTTTTTCCTTTTTATTCCCATGATTCCCCAAATCAGTATACTTATCACTAGGATAATAGGATTTTTTTCTCTAGGTATGTTGCCCATTCTTGTTTGTTCTGAGAAACACAGGCAGTCAATGTATGTTTATATTTTAAGACAGCAGTCATGGGGAGACGGCAGCCTTAGTAAGATATCTTGCACAATTTGTGAAGCATTTATTCTACTGAAGGCACAGTCTTGTTTATACTTTCTGCACATTTTGGTGTATTGGTTGTTTCAAATTATTTCAATTTTAACTTGTGAAAGCATATAATATGATTTCTAGTATTTAGAAATACATTACAGTCTGTGAGTCTTTTCTTCTTTTAGATACAGATGTGTGGATTTCAATATAAAGTTGCATTTGCCAAAATTTACCTGTGTAGCCTGTTAATTTTCTTGGAATAAAATTTTACATTTTTCCAGTTATAACAACAAACCTTTTATTATTAATAATAATAATACTTATTAATTATTACTATTATTTTGTTTAGTCAGCATGACTTATTGAGAATGTATCCATTATGGATTATTATTCTTTGAAGTCACTGTATTCCCAAACTGTAAAATGCATGAGTGATGGGGACCACAGGATTGATAAATTATATTCTCAACAATAGCACTGTTGTGTAATTTATCATAATTACCCCAATATCTAGTTAAATATGTCAGTTCTATTTAGAATTTTCTGTATTTGATACTTGTGTTGCAGGACCAGTTTTAACCCAGTATATACTTGATAATTTTGATTTTGATTTTTTAAAGCTTAAGTTTTGAGAGTAAGGAGTGGCTACCAATTAATACTGGTGTGCCATTTATTCTTCTTTAATGTTAGAAAAATCTGTCATCAAAAACAAACAAAACCTTCAGGGAACAATCTGTCTGGTATTGCTTTCTGGTATTTGTCAAACTGAGATAAAGGCATTTCTATCAAAATATCCTCTTCTGTTGCCCATTCCCTTAGACTCATAAACCAGCTGGCAAGAGTCAGGGCTCTCTCTGGAGCACACTGATGCAGGTAAACATGGAGAGCTAGAGGAAAGAATGAATTGCAGAATTGCTTTCCCATTTTTCTGATTTACAGTCCCTGTCTGCATAGTAGCACCAGTTGGATTCTTCCCACAAGAACCCTCTAGCAGCTGGACTGCTCTAAACATGTGTGTCCTCATATATAAAAGTGAAGTTGTACGCAATCCACATAAATTAAAATAATGGTAAAAGGTTGGAAGTCTTGCTTTGAGTGAGGCTTAAGGCTAGCTTCTCGGCCTTATTGTTCTTTACCCTGATGTTGGTGGGTTCAAAGGCTGCATTAAGCATGCTGTGTTGAAACACTGCAGTAATCAATCTTCATGAATGCAAAAACATTTTAGGTCATAATCCCTAGAAGGCCAAAAATAGATGAAGTTTCAGAGACTGCCTAATCCACATGCTGTAGTACAGTGCTTGGATAAGAGTTTGATGAGTCTCACTACAGTATTATTATTACCATCATTCCTAAAGACATAGGGTCCCTTCATACACATCTTTGTTTACATGATTTGAATATCTAGGTTTACCTAATTCACTATATTGTGTGTGAAGATCATGCATATAGTAGTTTTAATTTGTGAAAGTATTGGTTTTCTATATTAATTCTATTTTGTGAAAGTTAAGTCTTGCATCCTGAGGCCATGGTCACACAATAAAATAGTCTCAATACAATTATTTTTTGTACATAGGATTCCCTTCTCTTGCACTGCATATGAAAGTGATGTATATGTTGGGCATGAGATGGTTTTACATCTGGTTCTCCTCCTGCTGCCAAATTATGTGCAAAAAGCCATTTATAGAGGTCTTTTCAGGATATCTTAAGATTCTTTTCAGGAATAAAGATCTAAGTATATCAGCTGAATGACTGAGTGAGAATCAAATTGTAGGCTAGCACTGCATTTAAGAATGCTAAGATGCATTGAGGACTATGTTCTTTCTTAGAGGTATGAGGTCTACAATGAATCAAGCTGTGTGAACCCTCAGCTTCACTGTTAAAACTTTAGATTCACACATCACATACCAGTGTCTAGGTGGGGACAATGCAAGGACTGTGATAGGTGCCTTTATTCAGTACCCATGAGGGAGAGTTTGCTGGCAACTCTCCACAGTAATTACTTTTGTAAGAAGCATCACAGATACATATTCACTAGACTAAGTGCAATTTTCTAAAGTGTATGTTACTGATTGTTTGAAATCTGACACATTCAAGTCATCTCAGTCAATCTGAATGTTGCAAACAATATTTGAGCTAACAACTTCTCAGGTAACAGTAACCTACCACTTCAAGTGTATAGTTTGGGAATAAGCAAACCAGTTTGGGTCAAGGTTGCATGTAACTGGAGTGGTGTTAGTTTGTCCTAAAAGAGGAACTAAGCTATACCAAATGAAATTAAAAGGCAACACAAAATATATTTGATTATGAGAAATAATTACTTTGTTTCTAAAATGCCCTATGACACAGAATCATTGAGATAAATGTCTTAATGCACTTCTAAAAGGATTATATGCTTACATGGATTAAAATGATGTGTGTGGAGATCTGTTACAGTTTTAACTAATATGTTCTTTCATGCATGAATTGTGGGTAGAGGTCAGAGAGAAAATTGCTTATTGCAAAGCTTTTTTTTCCAAATGAGATCTTTATTTTCTTAAATGTTGGTATAGAGGCCACTTAAACACATTTTATTCCATTGTTCTGGCATTTAGCATTATCTTCCGAACTTCCAAATGTTGCTATCTATAGTTTGTTCATTTATATGTTCCTTTTTCCCCTAGCATAGGTTCATATTAGAAATGCATGTCTTATTCAGAAGTACCACATGGTACAATTCCCATAAAGCTGTGCTGCTCTAGATTCCAGTAGGGGGAAGGGTCCCCATTGGAATGCTTGGGCATGTTTAGAACATGCCTGTATTTGGAAAGCATTCTCTAATACACAGTATTTCAGAATGTGTTGTTTGATTTTAATAACTTTGATAATTGTAATAATTTATTGAAAGGAGCGGCAGTGCAGATAATAAGCCTATTGAAATAAAAATGTCTATCCCAACCAGTTCCTTTTTCTCTTCAGTTTGGCCTACCTACCCTTAACTAATACTCAGTTCAATATTGTTCACTAATATTTTTTAAAAATTTCATTCACAGTCTAGGCGTCCATTCCATTCACAAGTCCCAGCAACCCATAAACCATGGAAAATACAAGACTTCATTCAATTGGCATCTTGTTGCATGCTTTATAAAATTCAGTTAACATCACTTTAGAACAGATCATTGATCAGTTAAAGATATAGAGGTTTTTTGGTGAACCCTTCCTTTCTTTTGACAGTTAAGAGAACTAGCAATTTATGTGAAATGGCATATAAACAGTATGTGCCTATGTATGGCAATATTTCTGTGATTTATAAAGTGAGGAGTTAAAACATAAGAGAACATAAAGGGAACCCGCTGGATCAAGCTACTATCTGCCCAGTCCAGTATCATGGGTATCTCAAGCAATAGACAAGGGCAAAACCTTCACTTCTTCTCAACTCCCCACAAATGGGCTTTAAAGGCTGTCTCAATTCTATTAGATATTGATACACCTGTCCTCCATGCCATCATCACCTCCTTTTTTAGCAAATTGTCACCACCTCTCCTGGTAGTAAGTTCTATAGACCAACGGCTTTCTAGTTGAAAAATGCTTCTCCTTGTTGGGTGTATCTTTCCTAACATGAGAATCCTTGCTTGCTCTGTGAATTAGTGATTAATTTGCTGATCAATCACTGTTGCTGATGGAAATAATGATTAAATGGCAATTGTTGGCTGATAAATATTTGCTATTTATATAGATAAAAGAATATAGGTTGTCCTGTTCACTTGATCTGGAACCACACAGCTAATACAATTGGCAAATGATTTGAGAATTATTCTGTACTCTGAGAAATAATAAAACTCATGGAAAAGGACTATGGTGGTGGAACAGAAACTTTACACACAGAAAGTTGATTCCGCTCCTATCACTGTCAAACAGATCTAAGATCTGATATCTAGAAAAAGCTATTGAGAGAGTTTATAGGAGTCTTTATAAAGCAACTTCTTGTGTTGCCTATAAGCAGATCCATTTGTGGCTTCTTTGTTCTCATATTGCTTTTCCACACATTTGCTTCATTGCTAAAACTAGGGAAGTCACAATAGGTACATCATCGACTTTGTTGGACAAAGCAACACTGGAAGAGTCAGACCTTTCCCTGAAATTTAATGACTTAAGAGTTCTTTCCTTAAGGGAACACAGACATGGCTACACAATGTTTGTTTGTTTGTTTGTTTGTTTGTTTGCAAGTATTCCTCTTGCAGTAAAATCCATGTTCAGTTATTCCATTCCTCTGTATAGGGCAGTGAAGAAAAAGGAGGCAGTTGGCTTGCTTTATGTTCAATTAGAGCATTTATTTTTCTTCAGTTGGCTTTGACTACATTCATTTTTCTGGTTATAAGATTTGGCACTGACTTTCCTGGCATAGGAGCAAATTGATATATGAATTTTTTCTTGCTTTGGTGTAGTTTTGTATCCAGTTGGCATTCCTTCTTCACCACCCCACTTTGGAATAAATTCATGGGTATTCTGCACATTAAAAAAACAAAACAAAAAACTAAAGCTTTTATTATAATGCATGCATTGCATTTCTTGTATTTAGGTTTGGCCTATTTTTATAGTTATTTACAAAGTATATTTTTAAACTTCCCTTTCTTTCCCCTTGGTAAAATTTCTAGTTATAAATCTGGAAACAGATATAATTGTCCTATACCCTATGGTCAAGTAAAATTAGATGAGCAAAGCATAATTGGAATCAAAAAGTTCCTTCTGTTGATAGGTTCATATTATACATTTTGTGCCATGAATAGCTTTAAATATATTTAGGATAATATAAATCAAAATCCTCCTCTTGAACAAAGATGAGATGTTTCCATCACAAAAGAAACTGATTGAACAATAATAGCCTCTTCATCTAAATTACGATAAATGTGATTTTAATGAACCACAGTTTAATGAACCACATTTAAGAATGCTAAGGATACAGTTCTAACCATGTTACCATAGAACTAGGTCCCATAGCATTTGCTAATGCTTAAATTCCTTAAAGAGAGGTTAGGATTTCATCTAAAGCTACAATAATTACCTTTCGCCCCGCCCCCCGAAAGTAAACAGCACTTCCTTTCTTTTGATTGTGGTATATATTAGAGTAGCAACGTATTGGCATGTGAGTCAAAGATGACCCTTTCAGCACTTACCCAAATGGAACCAAATAGAACTGTTTAAAAACAACAGAACTTTCAAGCAACGTTTCAAGCAGCCTTGAAAATGAAGACATCCTCTATATCTCCATCTCTTATTCAAGAAAATTTGTTTAGTAGTGTATTTCTTTTGCCTTCCATGCATGAAAAAATGAGAATATGATGAACGTAATGGTGTATCAATCTGTTATTATACATGAGTAAAAGACCTAATATAATGCTTTTTAAAAAATGCACACCATAAAATTTATGTCAGAAAATGTTTAATATCAGAAGGCTAACAGTCAGTTCCTGGGCATTCAACATCTTATTAGGGCTTTTTTGGGGGGGGTGGGGGTGGGGGGGAGGGGAGGTAGAATTGCACAGTAACAAACCAGAATAGTTTTTATTTATTTTATTTATTTGTAATAATTTAATGTACTTAATGAATTTATATTTTGATATAACAGGTTTCAGCAAATAGTTTTAATTATCTTTATGTGAAACTTTAGTGCCAAATTTTGGCTACTTTGGTGAGAGTCATAGGCCCTTCCCATGCTGTGCAGAGCTGTGACCCTTGCTGAACCCCGGTCTGAAGGTTCAAAGGTTGGGTAAAAAGGTTCCCAGCCTTCAAAGTTGCAGGCCAAGGCTTTTTCAGCCCCTGTACACTGAAATGGTACATTAGACCACAGAAACATGCTATCTGCATGGTTTCCACAGACCAGTATACCGACATAATCAAATTGTGGACAATTTTGTAAAGGTCTACTGATGGAGCAGGCCTCGGTGTCATTCCTTGCCATGGTCCAGTGCGGTGACTTATGGAACAATTTAGGTTATTGATGTTCTTGGAGTGGGTGGGTTCCAGCTACCATAGACAGCACTCCCATTCATACCCTGGTCTCTCTCTGGAATCAAGTAGTGATTAGGGCTCTTAATGAGATTGTTCCCAAGTATGCTTAGTGGTCCCCTGGAGCTGTTCATTCTCCTCAGTTGTCCTCTGATTTGTTGGAAACAGAGCACAAGTGGCAGAAGCCCAAGAGTGAATATCACCAAACACGGTGAAGAGCATATTATTTGGAATATCATATAGCTATACTAGTAGTGTTGACCATCTTTTGCCATCCCAGACCAACTGTAACAGGTTTGCTTTTGCTTTGCTCCTTGATGCTTAAATTGTTAACATTCATTTGGAATTGAAAGCTACTATTTCTAGAAGTTCTATGGAAATCATAGGGGTATCATCTTGTCCAACTGTTATCGTTCAGTTCTGGTTGTGGATAAGTTGCTTTCAGGAATGCATCCAACCACCTCCTCCATTGATCCTTGCCCATCATGGCTAATAAAATCCTGCCACTTGGGTCTGACAGTTTGGATTCAGTGTGTGATCAGTGTCTCCCTTCTAGCTGGAGAGGTTCCAGGTATACTTAAAGAGGCAGTGGTATGTTCAGTCTTCAGGAAGTCTTTATTGGATCCTTTGGTTTTTGACAGCTACAGTCCAGTTGCAACTCTCCCATCTTGGGGCAAGGTTTTTGAGGTGGTGGTGTGGATGCAACTTCAGGCTTGATTGGATGAAATGGATTATCTATACCCATTACAGTTGGGCTTTAGGCCTTGTTCATAGCACTGCTATCCTACAAGAGAGAAGTAAGGATTATGAACCTGTTAGTGCTCCTAGATGTCTTTACAGCCTTTGATGCTATTGATTGTAGTATCTTAATGGATTGACTATAGTGTTTGGGTCTTAGAGGCACTATTCTTCACTGGTTCCAGACTTACCTTTATGTCATACTCCCAAAATAATGAAAGGAGAATTTTGTTCTTCTCCCTAGGAACTTTCTTGTGGAGTCCCTTGGAGATCAGTTTGGTCTCAGCTGCTTTTCAGCATGTATTTCAGACTGTATTTCAATTCTGTTGACTTCAGGTGAGGCTATTCAGGATCTTGACCATTATCTGGAGGCAGTGGTGAGCTGGATGAGGTTCATAAGACAGAACAAAGGTCTTATGTTTCCCAGGATCTCAAATCAGGAAGGTTAGTCAAAACCCTCAGCTTGGTTCTTAATTTGGGTGTGTGTTTTTCAACAATTACTGTATACTTTTTTATTAGAGATTTTAAAGATAGCATTACAATTTACAAAAAATATATACAAAAAGAAAAACTAGAAAAAAAGGAAATGGACAGAAGTGATCACACCTTCATGACAGTTATTTTGCTGGAAAGCTTTGGTATGGACCTAGCATTCACAAGGTGGGACACTGTCCCAATGAAGTTAAGAATAAAAAGAAAATGGATTCATGCTCTAAGTTTCTGATTGCTTACCCTGCATTCATTTTTAAAGAACATAATAATTTGGGTGTATTGGATTTACATATTTCCTTGAGATTTATGTAGCTGCAGCAGTGAAAGGTGCCTATGTTCAGTTCAGATTAATTAGCTGAGATATACCCTCAATGAATTTCTCTGGCCACTGCGATACATGTCCTTGTGGCTTCTAGACTCGATTACTGCAGTGTTCTCTACAGGAAGCTGCCTCTGCAAATGGTCTGGAAATTAAAGCTAGGCTGCTGAATGGGATGCCTGGCTGTGACCATATTACTGTAGCCTAAAAAGACCTGGGCTGTCTACCAACCTGTTCTTGGGTCCAATTCAAAGTTGCAATATTGATATTTAAGACCCTAAATGACTTGAATCTCAAACGTCTGCAGGAATGGCTCCTTCCATACATTCCTATTCATCAGCTAGGATCTTCGGGTAAAGCCTTCCTGGTTATCCTTTCATTCCTTTGAAACTCATGGATTCACCGCTAGACAGAGGGCCTTCACAGCAGTGACCCCCAAACTCTGGAACAGTCTTCCCTCAGAGATATGCCAGGCACATTCTTTGTTTGCTTTTCAGAGCCTACTTAAAGAAAAATATACTATCAGGCTTTTGGTTCTTAATAGGGGTTTGTTTGTTTGTTTTTGCTCCTACAATCCATTACTTGCTTATTTTAAATATGTGCTTTGATTAAATATGTTTTATGTCTCTTGATCGAATGTTCACTGCCTTGGTACCTTGGTGACAGGGTGGCATATAATTTTACTACACTAGATTAAACTGTGAATACAAAGCATCCCTTGGGCTACACTGGGCCAAACTAGTGGCCCAGGGCAGAAAAGTCCATAGACACTGTTGTATTTTGAAGGAACTTTGTTTCTCTAAACAGAAGATTAATGCAGCATTTCTTCTAATCAAGTCCCATTGATCACCTATCTACAAAAAAACAAGCAGTCTTCTCCCTCTGATAATATCCATCTTAAAACCAGCCCTAAATAAAAAGTGTTCCAAGCTATGCCTTAATTGTAGTAAATTTGATCGTATCCCTTCTGGGGCCAACACAGAGTAGGATCTTTATCAGCAGTCATACAATACCTCTATTCTTATACTTGTCTTGTTACTTTTGACGTATAATTCTTGGTACAATTCTGAAATGACAGTCATTCCCTTTCTATCAGTTGGCTTAATCAGAATCATTCCTTTGTAATGCTGATACTACTTCACGGTGTTTTTGAAAAGGAAAATACTTAGATGACAGCTTCTTGAGCTCCCTAACCCATCTCTCAAACACAGCTATGCTGATCAAAAAAGGATAGCGTGAACATTACTACAGTAAATCTTACGTTATAGATAAAAGATTTCCTGAAACATGCTCTGGCAAAAGTTGCTGCTCAGCATTTAAAGATACTGATCCACACAGTAGGCTCCAAGCTAATCAACTCTCCTAATTTGTATGGTGGGTGAATAATGGGCAAATCTGCTGGGAATCAAATAGGCTTAAGAAAATAATAGAAATGGATCACATCTGAGGATTCTGGCAACCTCGCGTTTTTCCTTTTGTTTTTGGAAAACATAGGAAAAGTAATCTACTGGTAAGAAACAAAGGAGGATTGCAAAGTTGTTAGTGCATGTTTGGAAGGTTTCTGAGGATGGGGAATGGTGATGGAAGTCTTTGTACCCATTTGCATTGACTTCTTTGGTGGAGGACTGAGGTGGAGGAATGTTGTGTTGCCCCATTTCCATCTTCAAGTGGGTGGGTGTGTCTTACCCTCACTTCCTATTAGACTTCCTGTTGCAGATATTTTTGTTCCCATGCTTTCAGTGCTGTCCCCCCTTGGTGTAAGTCACCAGGAAAGGCATGTGTCCTAATAAAAGATGAGGCAATATAGTCAGTATGGGGGAAATTCACACTGAGCAGAATTTAAACAAAGATACAGTATATATTGTGAAGGAATAAATAATAACTAAGGAGAACATGCTTGCCACCCAGCCGAGGAACCATGTACTGTGGGAATGAAGTTGGGAATGATGACAATAATAATAATAATAAAACCCTCATGTTTCTTAAATTATGAGTACTACTCAGTTATCCAGTATTTTGTTCTTACACTTGCCATTATTATGGAACAATAAGGGGTCTATGGACCTCCCTTCCTCTCACTGGTGTCGTTTAAGAGAGGACCTGCCCCTCCTAACGTGCTTTGTCCACACAGGATAAAACGTAGACTGGACTAGAGTGCCCAAAATGGCACCCTATTCCAGTCTATTGGTAGACCTCAATTTTGATTTTGTGGTCTACCAGCATGTGCAAATGGCATGTCTCCACAGTCCAGTATACCATGGGGAAGCCATTTCAAGGGAGAAATAGGTGCACCACTAAAACTGGCTCTCTGGCAGCTCTGAAACATTTGATGATAATAATTTAAGCATCAGAGTGGTCCCCCACACCAGTGAAGCTAGTGTGAGCTTCAGAGGTAACACGGGCTGGTGCAAAACAGGCTATTCCAATACAGCGAGCCTTATCCTGTGCCAGGAGCAGCCTGCCCCAGCTTAGGACAGATTTCTTCTCTCTGTGTAAGCCCTGTCCTGTACCAGAATAACAAGGATAAGTACAGGACCAGCTCTAGACTGCTACAGAGTTTGGTACAATGAAGCAAATATAAGAACTATTGACATGTAATAATGAAGAGTTAACAATTAACAAACAGCCTGTCAGAATATTCTATTTCTACTCAGCCATAACAGTTTAAATTAGTAACACCAGAACTACTTATTATTGCACCTGCCATTTTTTTAAAAAATGTAAACTGAAATAATACATAGATGTGACCTGGAAAAAGAGTTGCTGTTAATTATTAAAAGAGGGTGCAATGTTTTGATATTACTGCTGGGTCCTATAAGCTTTTCTGTTTCTATATTTGATTAGCAAACAGATCATCTATTACAAAGCTCCAGAGTTTTGTCTACCACTCCTTTTTTGATAGATTGGCACAAGTCTTCCAATGGTGAAGGATTAGTAGTTCTGCTGCAGTTATCATAAACTTTAACAACATTGTATTCTGTGCTGGAAACACATATTCTCTTAAGAAACAGTAGAAGGCAGAATTTAGATGTTAATATTGTCTGACTTCTTAAGATTTTATTCATTTCTTGCTCTGTTTGCTTCCAGAATTTCTGAATGACTGGACAAGGCACCAGAGATGAAAATAGGTACCAAGAGTTGGGCAGCCTCTCCAACACCATAATGGCATAGTACATTTTTGGGCTATGCTAATAGGTGTTAGATACCATTGGTGGAAAGTTTGCAGTGACAGTTCTTTGAATTTAGTCAAAGATACCCACTTGGTGGAGATTTCACTAATTCTATGCCATTCCCCATGGATAAGCTAAGATTCAAGTCAGCTTCCTGTGCAGTTGTTAAACCTGTCAAAGGTGTGCTAATTGTATGTTAATATTTTTGAAACTAGCCCTTGTTCCAATCCCCTGAAACAGTCTTAAATACTTCTCAAAGATTTGAGTTATTTCCAGTTCTTTTCATTCTAATACTTTGTATGAAGTTATTGGAAGAACCAATCATGGAGAAAATGGCTTCAAGTTTGTCATATGACCTTGGTGTTCTACCTGTGAGATAAAAGTTTTTCAATGCTTGAATCCCTTCTTGGGCTGAAGCCTCGCAGTGCTTAGGTCTAGCAGTGATGGGAGGTCAGTGAGTCCTTAAATGGATGTTAGAGGAGATAGAAGTTTCTTCACCTAGCACTTGCGGATCCATAAAAGACTGTAAAGCATTGGATTATGCATCTGTTGTATATTGTGCCATGGGTAATGAAATAACAGACATCTTTGCAGCTCAAGGACCTTCATAATTTCATGAACTTAAAAGTCTTTGAATGATCTGTACTGCAACTGAATAAGAACATAAAAGGAACCCTGCTGGATTGAGCCACAGCCCATCTAGTCCAGCATCCTGTCCTACTCAGTGGCCCACCAATTGCTTATGGGCATCTCAAGCAGAAGGCAAGGGCAAACCCTTCCCCTGCTCTTGAATCCCAGCAAATGGCCTTTAGAGACATCCTCCTGTTTCCCTAGCATGGAGGATGTACCTAGCTATCCATTCTAGTAGCCACTGATTCATCTAATCCTAACCCTAATCAATGCCTGAATCTGAAAAATGGTAAAATACAATATATGGCTTGGGAATCTCCAACCTCTAGTTTTCTTGCTCCTTTAAAATGGCATTTTAAAACACTCCCCCCCCCTAATGCTCAGGACAGAAATTAGTAAACACTTAAAGAAATTTTACATTCCAGAAATTCATCAACATTTTCAAATACAAAGTTCTTATCTACAATTTTGAATATGCATGTGAAATTTATAGAGCTGCTCACATAGAATACAATAGTCTTTACTGTTATAGACTTCTGCAGGAAAAAAATTCTGCAAAAACGGTTGTATAAAATAAACAAAAGATTATGGGGGAAACAGAATCATACTGATAGAAAACAGGAAACATGAAATGATAAAAACTATTTCACATCTTAAAAAGGAAAGTTAGGCACTGTTCAAAGGAAAACCATAAGTAAAGATATTTTAAGTTCATGGCTTCACTTATCACCAACTTGTTGAGAATCATGCATTTAAATATGTCAGATACCTCTGAAGTTCATTAAATAGAAGATTAAAAGCAAAAGTAAGGATGTCATCAAGCTGAGCTCAACTTGCAGTAACTACACAGATATAGTCATGCAGTTTTCTTGGCAGGAAAATAGAATTTTGTGCCATTGCTTTCTTCAAACGAGATGCCAGGCAGTGACTAACCCTGCCAGGCAGATGTTTTTCCACTGAAGTAATTTCTTTCCCAAAGAACAAATTAAGTATTTTGCAATAATAATAATGACACACTATAGAGTTTTCTTTCTACCAGGTTTTTCGCTTTTAGTTGTGAATGGGATGACAGGGATGTAATATTTTATTCCATAGCACTCAGGCTGTGATCAGATACAGAAAAAAAAAGAAAGAAAGAAAAGAAAAAGGGTACCTCTGAGGTACCTCAGAGAAGGCTTTCAGGTGGAATTGTTCACATACTAGTTTGTTCCTCCTGAACATTCTGTGCTAGAAAGGATGGATTAGAGAAAGTTTGGGAACATGAGAGCCACACTCTGTCTCTCTGAGGCACCTCTGAGGCGCCTCTTTGGTATATTTGAACACAGCCTTACTACAGTTTAAGGACTTATTAGAAGTAACAGTGAAGTGTGGGAACTTTCATTTGTGCGTTGCAAAACTGCAGACAGAAGTGCTACAACAGTTTGGGAGTCTGGTCTTGTTTGCAGTTCCTAACACCATCAGTCACTAAATTTTTTTATTGATTTCACTATGGCAGAAAATAAAATAAAATATTGCTACTTCTTGGTTACCAGACCAATCATTTAATGAAAGAGGACTCTTTCCTCATCTGACCTGCTTATATGATCATTTAATGAGTGGTAACCACATCCTCAGCTGATCTGCACTGGCATTCAGCCCTGGAAGGCTTCTGATGAGTAAGTAAGGCCCCCAAGCCAACAGTGTAAGGCATTCCTATTCCAGAAGCATAAATACAAAAAGGTGCATACAGCTAGCCAGAATGTGAGAGACAGTCATGTAAAATTTAGGGTCTTAGTTCCTTTTACTCCAACTAACTGAACTGACATAAAACAAAGTGCGGCCCTTTCTGCATGGGCCATTATTCCAGCCCACAGAGAGGGCTAGGGGACCGCCTTCCACACTAGTGCAGAACAGCAGAAGTTCTACCCTCCATAGCATGCTTCATCCACACAACGTGAAGTTTATGAAATGGGATAGGGTGCTGTGGGAAGACCTCATGTAAGTGGTCTGCACATGCAGATGCCTAGCCTTTCATGCCTGGGCTGTCCCTTTTCAGTGGTGCACTAGAAAGCGCTGTCAGAAGTGCACTGCCTCAGGGTCCCTGGCTAAAACCATTGAAGGCCATGAATTTTGGTGCCCAGACTTCAAAGCTGGCACAGCTAGGAGTGGGCCCAGGCAGAACATCCAAATGTGGACAGACCTTAACCTGCACTAGCAGCAGTTTGACAGGCCCCGATATGCAGCAGTTTGCAAGACATATGGCATATGGCACCTTAAATCATTAGCCACTCATGCAGCAGAATGAGATAGGAATAAGGAGGTAGGAGTGGAGCTTGCCATTTTTGGATGCTCCTTTGCATAAATAGCGAACTCACGCTAAAAGCTGGCCTGTCCCAGAAAATGGAAAATGAGAAAAGCAGAGAGAAATGAAAAGTGCACTGTTACTACTAAGGCACCAGTCTGCCAAGTTATAGCTCCTTTCTGCCCTGGGCCTTATTTCAGATCATATCCCAGATTAGAGACCTGCTATCTGAATGCTGGTGCAGTGTGAAAGGTCCCAGGTCTGAACCAGCGTGAGGATGTAATCTGGGATATGGCCCAGTGCAGAAAGGGCCAGAGATACAACTGCTGTATCAGCTTCAGAGCGCAGACATTCTCAAAACCCCAAGTACTGGACTGCAGATATTTTAGCACCACAAAGCTTTTAAAGTTCTGCTGCGAGTTTGCTTTCCAGGTTACAGGACCTTCCTTCCCTTTGCCTGTTTTTTGAAATGAAAGATAACTTTTCTAAATGAAAGTCCAGATCTCCCATAATTTTAATTTTTTCAGGATTTCCTATAAACCTAGGTATGCAGTCCTAAGACAACATCTCTGGTTGCACCCTTTTATCCTTAAGGCAGGCAATTTCTTATGTATGTAACCTCACTAACTGGGAAAAAAATGGGGTGGGGGTGGGGGGGAAGCAACACCCTGGAGATCTCTGCAAGTTTATGTTGTTACCTTGTTCTCCAATACAGACCTCATAGCTCTTGGACTCTTATCTTCCCATTTATCAAGGCTTCCTGGCCAGCAAACCTGGCTGACTCACATGCCTGATTTCCTAGAATATCTAAACTAAGGATCCATGATCCTAGTGATGACTCAGGTAGATCATTATTCTTTCAGAGGCTGGAAAGAATGGCAGATTTACTTGTTCTTCTTCCCTATTACTCTTCTTTCTTTTCTCTTTGTGCTCCTTTTCATTCTACCCAGGAGATGCTGTCTGTCTGTCTGTGACAATAGCACCAACTGCACATATCTATTTGAGAGTGCAAAGTCCCCCTGCTAAACATTGCTTGTAGCTTGGGAGTTGTCTGCTCTGTGCACATGGGTTCGGCTAGGGTTACTACATGAGGAAGAGAAGAGGGCTCCTACTCCTTGAACAAAAGAGGGGATTTCAGGTGGTGTAGCTTGCAGCACCAGTTGAAATTCCTTCTCCCATGCAACTATTAAAGATGGTAGAACCCTGGGCCTATTAGCACTTACCAGCAAGAGTGATTTTGTCCAGTCCCTAGAGAGGCCTGTCCACAGGTTGCTGCCAACAGGGCTGTCCCAGAGCTCTAGGAGTAGCTAGTTATTAACTCCTGGTCAGCAGCGTCCATACCCTTTTCCAGGTGCAATGCTGCAAGTGGCCAGGACAGCATGATTGCAGCTGTGCAGTTGCATGCCATGTCCAGATCTCCATAACAACGTGTGGACATGCACTGGATGTTGTTGTGGCTACTGCCACTGTGATCCAGTATGCCCAGGCTTGGCCATCCACACTTCAAGTGCTGGTGGTCCAGGTGGAGATCATACCAGCACTTGAAGTGCAGATGGCTCCTTCCACACTTCATCTTTGGCTCACTAGAATGGTATTATTATACCATTCTAATGAAGTAAATGTGAACAGGCTCCCCATCCTCTTTCTCATATAACTCTAGGTCAGCTGCAACATAATGCATCTCAATTCATTTTTGTCTCATCTCAAACTATGTAGCTGGCAAATTACAAGCTTCAGTGATCTGTTCTAAAAATCAGCTTTTATATATAGTGGTTCATTCTTTTTTTTTACCACAATCTATTCCCATCACAAAAGCAAGTTGTTAGGAAAGCAGGAGAAAAGATCCTTACTAAATCTAGGTCTTAGGAATCATGACCGTGCAGGGGATGGGCATTATAGAACAATGCTGAGTCATTTCATTTGTTTGGACTACAATCACATAAATTCTGTTATCATAATCAGATTTCATCTTCAGCTTTCTTTTTAAAACACTCATTTCTTTTCTTTCAAATGTTTCAGGGATGAAGCAGTGGTCAGTTCAGACACTGTTTCATATTGACACCTCATCATCTGTGCTGTCTAAAGATAGATACCAACTGCTAAATATTTTATTAGCTTAAAGCTCAAAGGAACCCATTATTTGTAAGTCAGGTTAACTAAAGTGGAAATAAAGCTAATCTTCTACAGCGTCTTCAGTACATTAGACTTTGGTCCTTGTAGATCAAATGTTTGCTTGCACACAAAGAGTGAGAAAGGAATAATAGAGAAGCTACGGAATTAGCTCCAGAAAATTAAAATGGTTACCGCCATATATTTCAAAGACAGTTTTGCACATACTGTAGATACACAGTCTTCCAAAGTCTATTCAGAAACAGCCAAAATAATTTGGCAGCCTGGAGTGTGCCAGGAATTTGGCATCCCAGAGTTTAAATCCTCATTCAGCTATGGAAACTCATTGAGTAACCATAGGTCCAATACTGCCTCTTGGACGCGTTGTAAACATAAAATGGGATGAAGGAGAATGTTCCTGTGAGCTTTCTGTAGAAAAGCAATGTTTATTTATTTAAGAAACTATGCAACAAAGGCCTGGGTGAACAGCTATGTTTTAACCAGGTGCCAACCATGTAAAGTTACCCAGTGGAAGGATATTCCAGAACAGGGGGCCACCATGGAAAATGCCCTCTTGTGAGCCCCAGTCCATTGCCTCATTTTAGGATTTTAATGCATGAGTGCTTGTATTTATGCGCCCAGGCATTAAAGAGATGACATGGCCACAGTTATCCATGCTCTGATATCTTCCAGATTAGATAATGTGCTCTACATGGGGCTGCCCTTGAAGATGGTTTGGAAGCTGCAGCTAGTGCAGATTGCAGCAGCTAGATTGCTGACCAGGACAGCTGGACAGATGCACATCATGTCAATCTTAAAAGAGTTGCACTTGGCTGCCAATTTGCTACCAAGCCCAATTTAAGGTGCTAACTTTAACTTATAAGGCCCTAAATGACTTGGGCCCCAAATATCTGAAGGAATACCTACTCCCATATCGACCTACCCGTGTCTTAAGATCTGGAGGGGAGGCCCTCTCAGCAGCAAAAGGGGTGGGCACCTGGGAGAGGGCCTTCTCAGTGATGGCCCCTAGGCTATGGAATAGTCTCCCCTTTGAGGTGCGTCTATCACCTTTGTTGTACACATTTAGAAAGGCAGTGAAGACACACACCTCTTTGACCTGGCCTTTGGTTAAACGGGGATACACTTTCCTTTCCCACTTGCTACTGTTTTAATACATATTGTTGTTGTTTTAATGATGTTTGATTTTAGATGTTGTTACCTGCCCAGAGACCTTCGGGTATAAGGCAGGATAAAAATGTCAATAAATAAATAAATGAAATATTTGGACCCAAGCCATTTAGGGCTTGCTTTATATGTCAGTATCAATACCTTGAATAGGGTTCATTATCAAATTGATAGGCAGAGGGTCATTAGCAAATTGATAAGAACTGTCATGCCTGTTGGCCAGAAGCATGTGGCTCTAGTTAAAGCTTTTTATAAAGTGCATTTATAAACCCAGTAAATAAAGGAGTATTATTAAGAAAACTCTCAAAGCAATTTACAAGAAAGTGCCATAAGATTCTGTACTGGTGTCACTGTTGCTGAGAAGCGTAACTGCCCCATTGGAAAAGAAAAATATGGCTGCATTCACACCTAAGTTTTAATCCAGCTTCAGTCCACTTTCAGTATGGGAGAATACATCCGTAATTTTCTTTTGGCATTGTGTTACTCAGAAAATCCACCTTAGGGTTAGATAATGTGGAAAGGAAATGATTGGTCAGTGTGCTGTTGTGTTCTCTCATTCTGAAATTTGAGTGAGAGTGAATTAAGACTTAGGTGTAAACACAGCCTATGTGTTATTTTAAACCACTTTGACTTTAGTTACTTATCTGCTAAGATCTTTATGTTAGCCAAAGACCATTTATTATTACAAAAATGCACCTAATAAATTCAGATGTGGTCACACTCCAATCTTCTCACAATAGATCAAATCTGCTTGACTGTTTTCCTCCAGCTAGTTTTGCAACCCTGCCATAGATAGAAATCTCTTAATTCTTAATCACAATAGAATTCAGCATATTCCTGTTTAACCAATAAGATGAAGATACACATGAGTCAAGCTTGACTCCTGATGACACATCCATGCATGGCTCATTGCAGAGCTCCAGAAGTGGTTTGATGTTGCTTTTTCCTTTTTAAAATATATTTTTATTAAAGATTGTACAGATTAACAGCTGAAACAATTTGAACAACAAGAACAAACTAACAACCACAATCAACCATATATAAAGAGATTTCAAAAGAAATAACCTAGTTACACAAGGTACAAATCAAAATAGATAATTGCTGCCTTCTAGGGCTGAGGCAGAAAACAGTGGTGTGGTGACATCTAGCCCAGTCTGGGTGGCTTTAAGATGTTGGGCAAGTTCACGGAGGTCAGGTGTGTCAATGCTGCTAGAACTGACGCTTAACTACAGCTTCCAGTGTGAAGTAGGGTGTTGGCTAGATGGGCTGTGGCCTGATCCAACAGGGCTCCTCTTGCATTCTTTCATTATTATGGCAGTTGTCTTCTTGCCCTTCCTCCCATCTTAACCTGCATAAGCTGTGACTTGGCCTGAAGTTGAATCTGGGGCCTCTTTCATACAACATATAGGATGCATCCCCATGCATGTTTTGGTCCGAATCGAAATCGGGTTTGGGAAGCGTTGTCCCTATGCACTTTTGATTTGGTCCGCGGACCAAATCGCCCAAACCAGGACCAAATTTGGTACTGGAAAAAAAAGGTCTGGGGGTAGAATGGCCTTTGCTGTCCCACGAGACTCCTTTATAAAAGTATTCCACCCCACCCCCACCCCCCGTTTTCCAATTGTCAAGGCAGGCAGGATAATGGCTTGATTTTTCTCCCTTTTACTTGGAAAATATTCCACCCCCATTTCCCGATCGCCAAGGCAGGCATGATAATGGCTTGATTTTTCTCAGTTTTAAGCTTGCTAGGAGTCCTCGTGGTTCCTGGGTGGAGTGGAGGTGCACAAAACTGCTCAACCGCTCAACTGCTGCCAAACCTCATAGCAGCTTTGTTTTTTTAAAAATTATTATTTTTTCCATTTGGTCCTGGCTTCTGTGCCGCTAAGGGAGGGGATGCGTCATTTGCAGTGGGCGGCACAGGGTGGGATGATGTCAGTCTGGCTTCCAATGAGGAGAGAGGGGGTGGAGAGGAGATGGTGCTGCTCCCCTGTACCAGGGTTTGGCATGGTATGCATGGGGACAGCTGAATCCACACCCAGCCCACCTAACTAGGAATGGCATGGGGACAGGCACGATTCGATCTCGGTCCCACACCTGGTCCCACACTCTGTATTGTGTGCCCAATCAGCCCCAAACAGCTTACATGGGGACACAGCCACATGGTCCTGATATAAAGCCAGTCCTGTTTCAATAGACTATAGCTATTACACATACTGCTTTTCTGGGATAATTATACTAACTACAGAGCAATGCAATATGTTCCACGGTTTATCTCGCACTGATGTTAGTATTTTTCCAAAGAATAACTCTGTGTTGAGCCAGAATAATGTTCTTAATTCTCATAAAGGGGATTGTGCCCTTTAGATATGTGAATTGTACCAATTATGGTGGGAAAGACCACCTACTTTTCAGTTTCTTCTGTGTCCTGCAAATTGATTCTTGCCAGTGTGCTATGGCAGGGATTTGTAGATGACGTAAATAAGGATGCTACAAAATTAGACCTGAGACATTAGGGTAATGATCTTGAAGGCTGAAGCAATTTGTGCTTCTTGTACTAGAGGTTTTTCACCACTCTTTGTTCTGATGCAGTCCTCACTTTGGACTTTGATTCATCCTCCTACCCTTTGCCATTATAAACTAGACCTGTGTCATCATCAGACCTATGGTATAATGACAACTTTGCCTATAGCTTTCCACGTATGTCAACAAACAAAATGATTTTTGCCGTATATCTGAGCAGGAAGATGGCATGGCATTTGGAGCCTTATCACATTTAAAGCCTT
Source organism: Aspidoscelis tigris stejnegeri (assembly GCA_023333525.1). Lineage (NCBI taxonomy): Eukaryota > Metazoa > Chordata > Lepidosauria > Squamata > Teiidae > Aspidoscelis > Aspidoscelis tigris. The sequence continues at coordinate 62,218,040 of JALMGA010000005.1, read as the reverse complement.
CATTGGGCAGGGCATGGTGATCAATGAAGCACGAAGATGTGGGTTGCTGGGATGGCCATTAATTCACATAGTCCAAAATCCAAGGGACATTCTCTGCTTGAAGAATTAAAGATTTCTCTTTAGATTCCTTTGCTATCCCTTCAGCAGGAATGGAAAGAAAAATATTAGAAGGGTCCATGGCTTTTGCTTCAGTGCAACCTCTGTACTCTCTTCCCCTTTGTAAAAAATAAAACAAAATCACGATCAAAATGTTTCTGCTAAGAACTCATACTTAATTCTAATTAGCTGTGATCACACTTCAGGTTTAATCCAGCTTCAGTCCACTTTCAGAGTGAGAGAATACATCAGCAAAGTGACAAGCTGTTTTCTTTCAGTGCTAAATAACTAAAAAAATTCACCTTTGGGATAGCTAATGAGGAAAGAAAATTACTGGCCACTTCACTGTTTTTTTCTTCCTAGCTGAAGGTGGACTGAAGCTGTTTTAAACCTTAGGTGTGACCACAACCTACGATGGGCATATAGTTTCATCTCTGATTTCTCAGGAGTTGTTGACATAAGCATCCAAGGGCATCGCTACCACCCAGCAAGCCTGGCTTTTTGCCTGAGTCCAAAAAGTGTGAATGGGGGGCTTTGGGAGCATTTGGACAGCCACTGAGCTGGGTGTTTATTATTGTGCTGTGTACGCACTTTGGTTATCAGCATCCATGGTGAGGGCTCTTCATTTTTTTTTAATGATAGGTTTTGTGTGTGTTGTCAGTTTCTAGCTCAGCAGTTTGGTAACAAAGTATAAATCAGTCCTCTTGGCACTTTCTGCACTGGCCCTTATTCCAGATTATATCCTAGTGCAAACTATGACAGGCCCCACTCAGGACCTGCCATAATCTGCAATAGCATATGGACCGCAGCCTCCTATTCCAGGATATAATCCAAAATAAGGCCCAATGCAGAAAGGCACCTTGACTGACACATAGGTTGACTGCTAATTGGGGATAATCTATCTTGTCCTTAATCAATTTTGAGTGCGGCACAGACATAGAAATTGATCAGATTTGGCCAGAAACAACCCTCTACTGTAGCTGAACTATTCTGTAGGGCAACCCTGTTTCCATGTTTCAGTGGACATTCCTTGAATGCAGAAGGGTTTCTGTTTGAAGGGTTGGCTGGTTCAGTTTCAAGATAAAAGACCTTCAGAAGAGAGAGCAAAGATGTGTGGTTGTTCATCATTACTTAGCATCTGGGTGGTAATCAGAGATGTTCTGTAATTCAATTTAAACATTTGTAATTGTTTTGAAATTTTCTTGTGTACATACAAATTAGCATAGGCAGGTTTTAAATCACTTGCTGCAACAATGGCTCTATCTTACCCCAGTGCCATCGGATTCCTTTTTGCACTTTTTAACATCAGGGTATCTAAACATGCTTGCTTTGGGTTCTTTGGTGGTACAGGAAATTCAAGACTGGGCTCAGTGAATACGGCAGTTAACGTTTTTGTCATTTGACCATAAACAGATCATTATACTCCAATGGCTCTTCCATGCTCCGTTGTTCTTTTCATATTATGTCTTTCAAAATAAGTTTTGTATTCTAAGTAAATCAGTATTTGGAAGATTTGTTTATTTAAAACATTATTATATCTTCCCTTCCAAGGATCCCAGAGTAGCTCACAGCAGTACTCGTCTATTGGTAGTGTTTAACATGTTGTAGTATTTATACAGGTGCTTGGGGTATGCAAAAGGAAGGGAGGGAGGGAGAGCTGCAGGAAGAGCTTTGTTGCAGGTACCTACTTACTATTAGTTACCAGGTGCCTGGAAGATAACATCAGAAAAGTTTGGAAACTTCTCAAATAGTTTTTTTCAGGTAGTTTTAGTGATATGCAGTTTATAGGTGTTCTGATCTCGCATTAGCTTATATTGGATATATTCTGTTGTATTTGCTCAGATCCTGAGGTTGGGTACATCAATCACTGTTCAAGTCTAAGGATGTCACAGTTATGACCCACAATTTTACTGTTACCAGCTGTTCACAGAGTTTCTATCTACTGCTTTTAGCTGTAGAAAATCAGAAGCGTGAAGCATGCAAGTTGGTTTTCAAGGCTTCTTACATTCTGCAGACCTTTTCAGAGGGTTTGTCTGTTGTGAGGAATAATCCAGCCCAAATTCAATGTGCCAGAATGATCTCACAGTGAGCCCTGTTGGCTTCTAATTATGTAGTTTGAGTGGCCCAGTGAGCTATGCTTAAGTCCCAAGAATGGTCTGAATATGCTGGATGTTGGGGCTAGCTGGTTTTGAGACAATTCTTAGGCATACACAATTCGATATGGCAGAAACTAGGTACTAAACAGCTTATCTCTGGGGCTACAGAACGCAGGGAAACATTGACAATGATGAACGAGCTGTCTCTATGCATCCATCACAAAAGAATATTTCCTTGCAGTGTTTTGTTTAGTTAGCAGTCTAGTTTCACAAGCACATGAAACAGAAGTAAGGGAGGGATACCCAAAATTTTCTTTTGAGCCATACAGACAATGAAAGTGTCACACTGTCAACTATATAAAAGGTTTGATAAGGTCAGTCATATGGGATAAAAGCAGCTTAACAACCAATGAAATGTCAAAAGTTGAAAAGAGGAAATTTGCCTTTTTAAAAAATAGAATTATACTTGTGTGCTTATTACAAGCATAATTCTGGTTTTAAAAGAATTAAATGCTACTGCGCATAAGATAAGGCATTAAGGCATAGGGTGCATTCCCATACAAGAAAAAAATATGAATCCAGTCTGTTTTGGGGATTGCTCATTCCCATTTACATTTTTATTCCCAGACTTTATGAGGACTAAATCACTAAAATCCGCAGAAAAATGTGCTCAGAAAAACAGGTCTCGGTCCCCTTTTTCCAGGTAGCCCGCTTTTTTTTCCTTTGGGAATGGCACAGGACTATTCAGGGAGGAGATATGTCTTTTGGGCTGTTCCCCCCCCCCCTTATCCTTCTTGCCAATGCCTGCCGCCGTTGTGGGTATCCCATTAATTGGTGGGGTTTCATGCTTAATTGGTGAGGTTTCATCCCTCCCGTGCTTTTCTGTATGGAGGTTAAAAAAAGTGTTGGATCTCTGAACACAGATTTCCCCTTTTGTGAATACCCCTGTAATTTAGAGACATGTGACATGGCCATTGTTTTTTTAAAAGGTGTAGCTTCATAGGAGAAGTGAGGAATACATGTAACCCGCTCTTTTCAATAATGTGTTTTGGTGATCCTGCACCAACACCATAGTATCTGTTTGCAGCATATTCCTATCCTATTGCAACACTTTACGACAAAGGAATCAACCTTTGGTTATATTCGCTGGTGTCATGGGTTGTAGGTTTTGGATAATGGGCAGAAGAGTAAGTTTGAGCCAGGAGACACAAAGTCCACTTCTGAACCACACATCAGATCTGTGAGGCTGGTACACTCTGTCCACATTGGATAAAGCGCAGTCCCAATTAGGATCACCAGTAGACCTGTTTAATCAGTTCTACTGGTGAACCAACAAGCCCTGGCCTACAACATAGAGGTCCTCAGAAGCTGGCCCTGAAGCTTATGCATGGGCTGGGCTGGGCTGGACCAGTAATGTTATGCAGATGGCACTTTTCCAGACTGACTTTCCATTGTCCAAACATACACACACGCATACACACAGAAAGGCACAAGTTTGTCAAGGAACTGAGACACTGGTTATATGTTCTCATCTCTTCCATCGGATGAAAGGATCAACAGCTACCAGTTGACAGATTTGAACTTTTCTAATTACATATGTCTGCATGAATAAAGTCCTTTGTCTAGAAACATGTTTGCTCTTCTGTTGGTGCCTATGCCTGATGACTAATCTGTGCCATACTAGCAAATAGCAAAGTTTGCTGACGATACTAAATTATTTAGGGGAGTAAAAAACGAAAGAGATTGCCAAGAGCTCCAGAGGGATCTCTTAGCATTGGGTGAGTGGGCAACCAAGTGGCAAATGTGCTTTAATCTTAACAAGTGCAAAGTAATGCACATCAGAACCAAAAATCCAAATTATGTCTATAAACTGATGGGGTCTGAGCTTTCTGCAACACACCAGAAAAGGGATCTCGGGGTTTTAGTGGACAGTTCAATGAAGGTGTCAACCCAGTGCGCAGCAGCAGTGAAAAAAGCAAATTCAGTGCTGGGAATAATTAGGAAGGGAATAGAAAATAAGTCAGCAAGTGTCATTTTGCCTGTTTATAAATCTGTGGTGAGGCCACATTTGGAATATTGTGTACAGTTCTGGTCACCACACCTCAAAAAGGATATCGTGGAACTAGAGAAGGTGCAGAAAAGGGCAACCAGAATGATTAAGGGTCTGGAACACCTCCCTTACGAAATCAGGCTGCATCGTCTAGGCCTCTTCAGTCTGGAGAGATGGCATTTAAGAGGGGACCTGACTGAAGTATATAAAATTATGCATGGTTTAGAAAAGGTGGATAGAGAAAAATTCTTTTCTCTATCTCACAACACTAGAACTAGGGGGCACTCGATGAAGCTGATGGGTAGGAGAGTCGGATCCCACAAGCAGAAATATTTCTTCACCCAAAGGGTCATTGGTTTATGGAATGTTCTGCCGGAAGAGGTGGTTACAGCTACCAGTCTAGATCGCTTCAAGGTAGGGTTAGACAAATTTATGGATGACAGATGTATAAATAGCTACTAGAATGAATGCCTAGGTACATCTTTCAGGCTGGGAGGGGGGTGGAAGCAGGACACTTCTAATGCCATTTGCTGGGATTCAAGAACAGGAAAAGGTTTGTCCTTGCCTCTGTTTGAGATGCCCAAGAGCATTTGGTGGGCCACTGTGTGCAACAGGATGCTGGACTAGATGGGCTGTGGATCTCTCTTATGTTCTTATGTTCTCCTTTTCTAAAAATTAAGGAAGAAAAAACCTCCACAGCTTAAGCAAGTTATATTATTGTTAAAAAAAAACCTACAAAATATTTCTGTTTGAAAGGATGGTAAGAAAGAAGATAAGAATGAAACTGGTACAAGGTCACCCTTAGAGTAAAAATGAATCTATTGGAAATGGTTCTTGAAATTTGTCAAGGGAGACTTTAGGACACAGCCAAGACCTAAGGAAAGGTGAGCTGCAGAAGCTAACATCATCACAGCCCTGTAATAGTGAGGTTGAATGAGAACACTGGTCATATAACCTATTGGATACTGTAGTTCATGAGACTGCATTCAGCTCCCAAACATCCATCACAAAGGTGTTCTAAAGTTGATAGCATAAAACCATCTAAAAATAGTTAAAGCAAAATATTAGATAGAACACAGCACCCCAGAGTGCTCAAAAATCATCTGCATGGAATGTCCACATGACTGCACTGGAGGAAGTATGTTTGACCTGGTGTGACCACAACTGCTGACAGAACCATTTCTGCTGTCAGAAGTGCATATTAATGAAGCAGCCTGTTCCTCTGACTTTTTGTGTTAGCTTTGGGTGATATAGCAGCAGCTGATGCTGCAGCTAGAATACCAACTCACCTTTGTGAGCTCTAGAATACAAATTTTGTTTATAGGTACACGGTCTGTCCATGTTTTCATCAGGAGCACATTGGATAAGAATGAAATCAGGCCCTTGCTCTAAAAACAGGCTTAAAGCAATGCTGCTTAGAAAGAAAAAGGTTATGCAAAATTAATTAGCAGAAATGAGGCACAGACCATAGAGAACGAAATGATGAGAGCAGTCTTTCTAGTCATAACTATGAGGAAAACCTATTGAATGTCTATACAATGGCTTATTACCCACTGGGGACATTGTATAGTTGGACTATTGTATTTTGGGTGTGTGTGTGTGTTTGCTAATTCCTTTTTGTCATGAATGAGAAAGGAGAAACTGAATGGGAAAAATATGTTCCACATATTTTGCTCACATCATCACACAGGAAGTCCTGACCCCAGGGTTTCTGCCACCCCAAGGCAAAGTTGCTATCCAATCACATGCTGAACAAATAGGGAAAAATCATTAAATTGATATGGGCAGAGCCATGTTCTATCGAATGCTCTAACACCCAGTGTTCTTAACTTGGGGTCCAGGGACCCACAGAGGTCCGCAAAGGCCTCACAGGTGGTCTGTGGTAGGCCAGCAGTGAGGGGGGGGCAAGTGGGGGATGTGAAGTGGGGGGTGGGGGTCTGCAACAATAAAAAGTATGCAAAGGGGATATGCAGTGAAGAAAAGATTAGCTGCTCTAACCCAAGCCTCCCCTTGTTTACTAGCCACACCTTCTTTCACAGGATATATTTCATATAACAAAAATTACACAGACATTGATCCACAAAATGGACTGTAAGCTGCATTTTTAAAATTACTTTGGCTGTGGTCGCACTTAAGCTTTAGTGCAACTTCAGTCCATCTTCAGACTGAGAGAACACATCAGCAAAGTGACCAGTAATTTTCTTTCCACATTATCTCTCCCAAAGGTGAATTTTCTGAGTTAACACTGAAAGAAAATACACTGAATTACATCAGTCACTTTCCTGACGTATTCCCTCACTCTGAAAGTGTATTGAAGCTGGATTAAGGCCACTTAAGGGTGGCCACAGCCTGTGTTAATAGTGTTCCTTAAACTTAGCATCCTAAAGAATCACTCTAGCCCAGGTTTTTAGAGACTTTTATTATTTGTTCAACATGGTGCAATTTTAATTTTTGTTTGGTGAATTTGTTGTTGTTGTTTTCCCTTTAACTGTAAATTGTTCTGAACATTCCTAAATAATAATAATTAACAATGACAATAACAATAAGGGCAGCTATCCCTTGATAGATTTTGTAGAAATTGCCTCTGGGCTAGATGTCATTTTCTGCATATTCTCTTCCAAGTAATCCGCTGGAATGGTTTCCTGAGAAGGACAGTACATTCACAAGGCTCCTAATATCATTCAGTGTTTTCCTTTAGGGCCAAACATACTTCCAGTAAGACCTGTGGCTGTCTGTATTGGATTTTAGAGTAATAAAGCTGGAAAGTGCATATGAGGTCATCTCTAGTGGCGTCCTGCTTAGTGCATCACAGTGCATGATGACACTCTAGTATCACTACTGCAATATGTTTCTAAAGGCTACAGATTTTACTGCTTTTTTCAATAATGTTCAAAGTCATTTATCCATTTTTGACAGATCTCAGGAAAAGATGTCACATAGAGAAACAAGATAGTTTTTTTTTTGCTAAGTGAATGTAAGCACTGAGGGCCATTCTGTTTGGGTTGGGAAGTAAATGTTCAGGGTTTGGGCTGTCCTCTGAAGTCCCCAGAAAGACCTAGAAAACTAATGGCTTTCAGCACAAGACTGCCTTCTGAATTGCTTGTGTTCACATATCTATCAAAGCAACAAAATAAATAATATAAGTAAGGGTGTATCCGCGGATACACTAGCTGCGGAAACCGTTTTAAACCCCCTCCCCACAAGCCAGATTAAGAACACTTACCTTAAGTGGCTTCCGTATTGGAGTCCTCTTTTGCGGAGGCCACTTCCGCATTTCGGCATGCAAGACCGGTTTTTAAAACCGGTTTTGCTGCCGAAATCTGGATTAAATGTAAGACCTGAAAAATCAGGTCCTACATTCGTCTCTTCGCCTGGATGCGTGCAGAAGCAGGACGCTTCTGCACACGGCCAGGCAAAAGGACAGATTCCCTCCACCCACCATGTTGCGAGGGGCAGAAGCAGGACTGCCTGCTTCCAAAGCCCCCGCCCCCCGCGCTCTGGGTGCCGCCAGAAACACACAGTGACTGGCAACTCACTGCTCCAGTCCCACAGCTCTGGGAGCCGGCTGCCTTCGGCCATGGGTACTGCAGCTTCCACACAGCACCCAGGCGATCCAGCCCTGCGGATCCAGCCTCCCCACGCGTGTGTGGATGCGCGGGGCCTCTGAGGATCCATCTCTTCCCAGATTGCTGGGAAATGGATTTTGTTAAATCCGTTTCCCAGTGGCAAATGTGGAAGCACCCTAAGAATCCTCCATCTAGGTGACTGAGATGAATGGTGGAGGGAGATGAGTAATGCAATGAATACAGTGTGTGCCTGCCTTAACAATATAAAACCTTTTTTTTCCAGTCCACAATTACCAGCAACATATTTCATTTGAATGAACAGCATGGTGAAATGGGGAATTTTCCACAGAACCAGCAAGAGAATATCAAATCAGTTTTTCTTTTGAGGATGAAATCAGATCAGCAAAAGCATCCAGAGCCAAACCAACGGAAATCCCTACCTGAGGTGAAGCCGCAAATGCTCTGAATGCAAGTAAAAGCATCTTAAGCCTCCATGGCTACTCACATTATTCAAGCACTACCTGAGGCAGAGAATATCACAATGTATGTTATGTTTTATGGAACATTGTACGATACGAAACCTTTGGAGAGCAACTCTGCCCATGAAAAATGGCTTATGAATACTGTAAAAATAAAATTCCCACTGTATCTCCTCTGCTCACATAACAGTTTCATCATAAATTTAATAATGATGTTGTATGAAAGCTTGCTGCTTAAGATATTCAATTCACTCTTTTTTAGGCCAGCGTGGGACTCTCTCATACCAACCTACCCAGCCATTAAGATTGGAAAGAGAGACCCTCCTTGTAGTTCCATCACCTACAGAGTCATGAGGGGTAGTGGCACACAAGAGGGTCTTGTCAGTGGTTGCCCCCCCCCCCAACTTTGGGACAGCCTTCTGGAGATAACACCAGGTGTCAGTATTGTATGGTTTTCGGCTCTTTACCCAAGTCTTTGATACTTCGCTTCCTCTGAATGCAGTCCTGTCTGGGGGAGGGGATTATAATTAAATGTATTTTATCCTGTTTTTACTATATTGGTTTTTACTGGGACAATTTGGTGGAAGGCAGGATACAAATATAATGAAATAAATAAATAATACATTGGCCGTTCAGTCCTTGCATCAAAATGGGATGGATACCAAAAGACACAAGTACTAGAAAACAGAATTTTCTGGCTACCTTCTCCTGGAATGGGCCCAGAAGACAGCATGAAAGAAGAAGAAGAAGAGTTGACTTTTATACCCTGCTTTTCTCACCCATTTAAGGTGACTCAAAGTGGCTCACAAATCTGCTCTTCTTCCTGCAACAGACACCCTGTGAGGTAAGTGCGGCTGTGATAGCTCAGAAGGAAAGCTGTAACTAGCCCAAGGTCACCCAGATGGAGGAGGACAGAATCAAATCCTGTGACTGCGTGAGCACTCTAACCGCAAGACCAAACTGGCTCACTCATGAATACATGTGTTTGGTTAGAGTGCACGTCCTTTACTACTGAAAATTTGGAGTGCTATCAGGGTTTATTTTTGCCCCCTGCTACTCCAGCAACTACTATAGCTTTACTTGGAGGCTTTTTTTCACAACCAAGGCAAATGCTGCACTTTCAGACCCGGGGGTGATTCATTTTGCTCTCCCACACCATCAAAGCCAATGCTGCTGCCCTAGTTTTACACTTCACCTTTGTTTTGTCCCCACATCTCTATGCTAGGTCACCAACAACATGCAACCTGGCTCCTAGGGTCTGATTTGAGATCCTTTTCATACATACTTGACCAGGACAGCCATGCACACTTTGAGCAGTTCTGTCTGCACACCACTTCACCCCCTCTGTTCTAGAACAGCCCAGAGTGTGCACTGCTATCCTGGTCAGGTAAATACAAAAAGACTCTAAGTTCAGACTGTAGGAACCATCTAGTACACCTCTGGTAAGCTCCCAGACACAGCGTTCACACTACTTCCTTGAGCAAATGCTGCATGGGGGCGATGCAGGGTGGTGTGGCTATGGCTTCACAGTTGCACACCATGCCACAATCACCATAGCAATGGGTTGGTGCATACCAGAACTTGTGGTGCTCATTGCTATGGCAATGCAGACAGTCCAGGATGGACCATCTGCACTGTAGGGACTGATGGGGAAGTTGGGGGTGAGGGGGGTGAGGGGGGCAATCGCAATGGTATCCCATTGAAGTTCCATGCTTTCCTTCACCTTTGAAAGCTGGCTTCACAGAACAGTTTGCAGTGAATATCTTTGGGTACCACTGAGTCATGGCCGATTCCTCATTGACTGCATGGGCACCTCCATGGGCACCTCTCTGTGACAAAGTGGTTTGCCATTGCCTACTTCAGGAGAGAAATTGGGGATCAAACCAACAATCCTCTGCTTTCCAAGTAGTTTGCTCTCCGTCTGAGCTACCGCCATCCCTCTTTGACTGAACAAACTTACTGCAGATGGCTGTTTTAGTTCAGTTTGTGTAATACAGCAAAGGATATAAATGTGTGGGTATTAGTCACAGTTTGCAAGGCAGGTAGTAACATTATTGAAAACCTTTGTTCTGTCTTCCCATCTCATTCCTAGTTTCTCCTGCACTTGACAAGGCTTTCATTCAAACCACAGGGTGGCATTCCGCTCTCGGTGATCCCAATGGAAGCTTTGAACTCTTTTTGACAAAGTATTAGGGTTCCACACTAGTTCAGGGATTTAAATCTCCAGCTGTCAGTAAACCTCATGTATAAAAGAGAATGTGTGACCTTCCCCTGGATCTATGGTTTTGTTGATATCAAGGTATATAGAGCAATTCATCTGAGTATTACATGCTTGTATTACATAACCATGGAAGAAAGAAGGAAATGAAATGATCATAATAGAAAGGTTCTGTGAGAATTTGGTGTTATGTTTGTTTCTTCCGAGTTTTGTTTTGTTTTGCTTAAACATGTTTCAGTGATGCTACAGTCATTTGATTCTTTTCTCAATTTTGCCAACATAAAGGGATCCTTTGTTTTTACAGACTTCCATTATTCTCAAAGGATTTCAGATGCCATTTCCCTGCATCAGCACACAGTATAGAAATGCAAGCAGGTTTATTGCCAAGAAGCTTTTTGCAATGAAATACTATTCATTATCTTCCATCCCATGAGATATGTTGTCTGTGTCTCTAATAATATTTTTGAATTCTTACAGAGTTCTTGCATTCAGAAAGAAAGATCCTTCCTAATGCATATCTACTGGCACAACTGTGCGTTAAGAAATATGCATGTATACATTTCAAAGAGTTCCACAATACTTTGGGGAACTCTGGAAGAAAACAGCTCATTGAAAATGAACAACCGATGGCAGAATTTGGGGATGATTGAAAGACCATTGAAGCCCTAATGGCAGCTGTCTAAGCAAATCTACAGCAATGAAATTAGCGGTTGTAGACATGAAAAGTGATGGTTCGCATAAACAGAGATGACTCTTGAGTTCCTATTGCTGAACTGATGAACCTGTAGTGCTACTGGAACAATTATGCATTCTGGGAACATTATGTGTTTACAGCATTCATAATGTCCCAGCTGAAGTCTGTACGTTTCTGGCTGAGGAAGTTTTAGGATGATACTTTTACTTTTATGTGGTTTCGGTAGAATGAAAGTCTACATATATAATGCACCAATCATAACTGTTTCTGGTTGGTCATGTAGGACTTTTGTGATTAAAAAAACACGTTATTTCTCAGCATCAGTATTCCATTTTGGTATTCAGTGTGGGAGGAGGAATGTGTTTTGCTCTTATCAATTGCCATTTCCTAGTATAGGGTTATGCTGACAATGAGGGTGTCCTATGGAAGTGGCTGTAGCACAGTGGTAGAACAAACTGCCTGGAAGGCAGAAGGTTGCTGGTTCGATCCCTAGCCTCTCCCCAGAAATAGACAATGGCAAACCACATCTGTATCTCTAACAAGAAAACTACAAAGTGGTACCCATGGAGATGCCCATGCGGTCAATCAGGAGTCAGTCATGACTTTGGGATACCCAACAATAAGGAAACCCTAAATAAGAACTAGTTTAGAATGCCCTAGCCACTATTAGATAAACAGGGGAAGATTTTTAAAAAACCCTTTATTTCTGAGGTGGATTAGAGGCAGCTTACAGATGGTTCTCAGTAGGTAGGTTTGTTAATACCCCAGTCGGGCCCTCCAAACCATCAACATTCTAGGCTAGTAAAGGTGGATTAGAGATGAAATGAGAACAAAAAGTCCACACATTAACATCTCTAAGGAACTTTTGAGCTGCTTTTTGCTATGTGTGAACATAGCCTTGGTTACTATATCATGTCTGTAACCATCTTCTATAGTTCTCACGAGGATTCTAACAACTATTTCCAACAAATTTTCATCATCCTTTGAAAATCGGGGGGTGGGGGAGAGTTTGTATTTGGTGATGCACTAAAAGCTTTGGGGCTCATCAGCAATGATGTGCAAGCGAAAAATGATTACTGTAAGTGTGGCATTTACTTACAGCAGCATTTTCCTAAGATGTGGCCTTCCAGGTACACACATTGCATGGAAGCAAGTTCATCTGCAAGCTTGCCATAGCCAGCTCCCTTGCTCTCCCCCCCACACACATGCAGCAGCAAGATCCCAGAAATTACCTCCCATACAATGCCCAAAGAGGCTCCCCAGACATCTGATAGAAGACAACATGCCGAACAGTAAAGATAGTGCTGCATTTCCTGCACTATCTTCACTGTGATCCAAGAGGATGAGAATTAGGCCAGGCTCCATTGATGATGTCTGGCAGTCTTGCCCAGCATGTGAGAAACCTTCTAGTATTTTTTACTACAGCAGCACACAGCCTAGTATACTGAAAGGATCCTTCCAATCGGCTTTAGATTATATGACTGTTTATCCACCAGACTGGAACTCCAGTGAAAGGCAGTATAAAAACCCTTTAAGATTGCTGTGGCTCTCAGTTGTTCTACCACTGAGGTACAATCACTTCCCAGATTAGTAACACCCAAAGCTGGCGGTTTAGATGCAATTGTCTCTGTTCTTCAAATCACTACCTGCCTTTGGAAGAGAGCTGTCACCTTCCTGTTTCAAGGAACTGTTTTTTATTTAAGGTTAAATGTAGCTTTATTTCTGAGTTAATAAAGAATGAGTTTTCTTTCCTTTCTGGCGCAAAGGCAGGACAGGCCCTCTAGAAAGAATTCACATTGCACTGTAGTCCTCTAAAAAGGCAATCCTAAAATACCCTTTCTGCACTCTGCCTTATTCTGGGGCATATCCCAGAATAGGGGCCCGTTATCTACATGTTACAGGGAAGCCTATGGTGGTCTACACAACAGGCCCCTATTCTAGGATATATCCCAAAATAAGAGCCAGTGCAGAAAGGACATTGTAGTCTGATGTACCACTGAGGAAACTTTGTATCCAGAATGTCAGCCTTGTCACACACATCATCATGGTATATAAATGGTGTGTCATGTTACATTAGAGTTTCCATATGAAAAACAGACAAGATTCTATCTCTTTAAGAGTTGTACAGAAGAGGGAATTTCAACATGACAAGCAACACCTGCTGAAGTTCCTTCTTCTATGCAAACTATTAAATGGGTAGGAATCCTGTCTTTCACATCCAGAGGTTTAGAAAGTCTTTGTTTGCTTTTAGGTCCTATTGTCATACTCTTATGCTCTAGCCATCTCCAGCAAAAAGACATGTTACTGCAGGATAACACAAAGAATGGGGAGTGGGCCTCTGTTTTGAGGCTGCAACTTCAAAATCGTTATTGCAGTTTCTTACTGAGTAGCTTCAAGCATGAGAAACATTGCTGGAATTAATGGTCTGATTTAATTCATACCTTAATTTAGACCCATTAATTTCAATGGTACTTAGTTATTACCAGTTTTAATGTGGATGTTAGAAAGCCAGTAGATGCAATGGAAGATAAAGCAGACAGAGGGCAGGATTGCTAGCGAGATGTTAATAGCATACTTCTGTTTTTCACAGAGTTGAAAACATAAGTAAGGAACTTATCAAAGTAGGTGCAAGTTTAGGGAGGGAGGGAAGGAAGGAAGGTTCTAGTGTTTACATATGCAATACTGAAAATGTTTATCCACTGTAGTATTAGACAGCCTCCAGATGGGGTTTTTTTGGGCTCACGCCAACTGCCCACAGTGAATATGAATCCACTCAGCAAACCAGTCTCTGAGAGGCCATGCCTCTGAAAGAACAGCCTGTCTGCCCAATGTGAGTGGCTAGCTTACTTCCCAGAGTAGAAATGGGGACACAGAATGAGCTTTAAAGTGGCTTCCCAAGCATTCCAAGGAATAGACCTATTGAGCCGTCTGCTATTTGTGGACCAGTTGAACCAACATGCAGGTCCTGGCACCATTTTGCCAGGCTTTCAGGATTGGGTCATTTCCACATGCCCACCAAAAATAACCCCAGTTGGCAACTTTAAGGGCAGGGGCAAGTCATGGCAATACAAGCAGTTGCTGGCACACTACACTAGCTGCCTCTCCAGTCTCAGCTTGGAACACACCAACAGATGCTGTGTGCAGAAACTGCCTTATATTTTGCTCCTTACTTTGGAGTTCTTTGGACAGCAAATCTACTTGGAAGATATGACATTTCTTTAGTCTCACATTCCACATTGTGTGGAAATCAGGTGTTGTTGTTTTTCTGTCCCTATTATATTGCAGTGAAGGTGTTTATGTTTGATATCTGTGCAAGTAACCTGGGATTGTCTACTGGGTAAATAGATTATTTAAATATTTAATGTGCAGCTGTGCTCAGGAAGAACACTTCCTGCTTCAAGTCCCTGCAGCTGGGATTTATTTATTTTTTTACAGCCACTTCAGAGGAAAAACAGATTATGATAATAATTACTAGTCTAGGGAACACAGCTTTTTATTTGTTTGTTTTTTAAATATTATTCTCCAAAGACAATAATTTATAAATGCATCTGGTTCTAATTCTGTAGCCAGATTATTAAAACAAAGCTGGAAAAATGTTCTAATGGCAAACTCTAGAAACGCTGTATTGTTCATAGACATAAGAATTCCATCCTAGCAACAACAATTGGTAGAAACTAGGATAAAGGGAGACATCACATCCAGTATCCTTAGGCTGTTCTAGGGCCTACCCCTTTCCCCATATTATTTATTTAATTTATTCCTACATTTGAATCCCAACTTTGCTCCAGAGTTCTCAAAAGCAGATGTAATGGTAAAATGGAGATGAGAAATACATCATCCTTGTGAGGGAGAATCAACTATCAACCAGTGAACTTTAGCCTTCAGACTTTTTGCTGCAGCATTCCAGCCACTGTCCTGTGCTGGCTCTCATTAAACAACAGAAAATCCAGGTTACTATTCCAAATTTCCCATCATGCCCGTTCGACACAGCACCATGCAATTTCTGTTTTAAAAGTATATTGGTGTATTGTGGGAAGTTTAAACTGATAATTTACTAATGCTACTAAATAAGCCCACAATTGAGACCCCATCAACTTTTTGAGGGCACCTTTGCCAAGAGCTTCTTCAAATCTGGGGAAAAGTGCTAGCCTAAAAGTGCTTTGAGAACTCATGATTCTTTCTGACTCACTGAAACAGGTTGCACCACTGAAATTCACTCTTCTACACAACTAATAAAGCAGGGAATGTGTCCTCTTTTTCATATGATAACCATAAACTACAGTCACTGTTCTCCTAAATTTGTAGAAGTAGAATGTTTCATAGAAGCAGTCTCCTGTTTTCATAACTGTAACAGTCCTCTTAAGCTGCATCTCCACTGGAGAGGATATGAAGGAAGCAGCATAGTAGGTGTCATGCCCTGTTCAGCCTCCTCAGAGGAGGAAAGCCCGCCTGCAATGCCACCACAGACTGAGAAGCAACCACAGCAAAGGATTACAGGCATTGAGGGGTTAAGGCCAGTTTCAGGTGAGCATGCAGACAGCTCTGATAATGAAACTACAAGCAGTGAGCCTCATGAAAGGCCCTCACCTCACCTCCTGAGACAACAGAAACAGCTGAAGTGCAGATCAGAACGATTAGCTCAGCTGAACCGTGGATGGGGTAATGACTCCTCTATTTATTGAGCAAACACACCTTGCTTCAGTGTTACAGACAACTTCATGCAACTTTGTGTAACTCTGTGCTTGTGCTCTGACACTGGACTCCTTGTGTTTTGCTGACTTTCTGGACTCAATTGACCTCGAGTACGTCTGAGCTTCTCTGGAACTAAGCTGTGCAAGTGTTTGCCTCTTTGCCTTGCCTGCCTGAGATGTGACAGTAGGGGCACATTGTTCTTCATGCCAAATGGTGTCTCCGAAGCTTAATTTCAACGTGTGAAGATGCCTGATGACCTGGCAAAGTGCTCTTCCAAATTATGCCCTTTTCGACTGGAAAGAACATGCTTATCCCAGGATACCTTGTGTCACCGCAAGTGTAAATGTTTCGCTTCCTTCTAGAGCAGCAGTTCTCAACCTTCCTAATGCCACGACCCCTTAATGGAGTTCCTCATGTTGTGGGGACCCCCAACCACGGGGGCCGAGCAGCTGCGAGGTGGGAGGGAAGGGCGGCGGGACACTCGTCGCAACTCCTTTGAAAGGGTAACTCGACCCCCAAAGGGGTCCTGACCCCCAGGTTGAGAACCACTGTTCTAGAGGGCACTCAGCAAATAAAGTGGAAACATGGCCTTAGGGATCAGATTTCACTGAAGGCTCTAGCTGCTTCATTCACAAAGAGCATATAGGCTTAGATTAAATCTACATTAAATCCAGGACAGGAATAGCTTGGCCACAAAAGGCCATGCCTAATCACCTCTTGTGTGGATTACAGAAATGTATTCTACAAGGCTGCCCTATAATGAACTAACAGAATATTATCAGCATCACATATTTAGTGCTTTTTCTGGTACCAAGTGGAGCCATTTTAGCAGTAAGTTCTGTGTTCCTTGGAATTTGTGGGTAATGAAAGCTCAGTAGCAGAAAATACACCAATATGAGGACAAGAAAATAAGACTCAGCTGGAAAACACTTCTTGAGACACTAGATAGCCACTCCTAATCAGTGCAACCAACACATAAATTACACAGACTAGCTGTTGAATTTGATACAAAGAAGCTTTTTCGTAATGCACTCTGGGATATTGTGCCCCATACCAGCTGACAGAAGCAACTATGAAATATAGCCCTGTCCTTTCTGAAGGCAATATCACCACCACGTTGATTTATTTGGAATCTACTAATGGAATAGTGTTCCCGAATGAGATGTGAAGCAAATAGAACAGAAGTGACTGACAGAACTTCGAACATTAGTCAAAAGCTCATCAGCGCTACCTACGATGTACAACATAGGGTGTTTTTCCACTGCCACTAAAAGTACCTATTAAATACCCATTAATGGGTATGTAATGGCATTTTTGTACCCATTAATGGGTGCTTAATGGGTACTTCTAGTGACAGTGGAAAAACACCCATAGATTGGGCACAGCTGATAACTGAGGGTAGGCCTTCAAACTAAAGAACAAAAAGAAAGGAAGGGAACGATCTGGGTCATTCTGATGAAACCTGTGTAATATATCAGGATAAGAGCTGATTAAATGACTGCCTAGCCTCTTGCATTTAAAAAGGCATCCTCACCAAGTTTTTGGTTAATATATTTGCTGTAGCTTAGCAATCTTATAAAGTGCAATTGAGTTTTTTTTTTTTTACCACAGCAAGATCCAAAATGTCAAGCACACCTCCGGACAAATGGATCTCTCCCTATATATGGGTTGGAATACACACAAAAATATATGCTTCCTTATATCTATCCTTCCCTCAGTTAGGGCTATAGAATCTAGGGCTGTATCCAGGCATTTCTTATTCTGCTATATTTGGATACTCCAGAATAAAGCATGGGTATTCCAGAATGTCCAATTATAGTGGAATAAATAAGTGATGTTCAGATGCAGCCTACATTATTTACTTTCACAGAAACATGATGTGAGAAAAAAGAAACTTGTAGCAGAAAGTATAAAATTTGAGTATATTTCAGGTCCTATTCCTTGCCCATTTTAGACCCTATTCCCACCTGTGTTTTATTGAGCTTTGAAAATGATTTGGCCCCATTACAGATTGGCTTCCCGCACTTTCCGGGAAGTAAATCACCCAAAAATGCATTAAAAAGACCCTCAAAAAAACAGCTCTCAGTCCTGTTTTTGCTGCTAACATGCTTTATCTTTTTTGCTTTAGGAACAGTACTGCAGTATTGGGGGGGAGATTGCACTTTTCAGGTAGTCCCCCCTGATAGCTTTCTGTCCAATGTCTGTCACTGTAGTGGGTGCATCATTAAACATGGGGTTTCATTCTCGGTAAGGCAGCCCATTGCCATCCCTCCCATGAAGCAGAGAGAACTTGCATCATTAAAAAAAAAAAGCATCACACCAACCCACCACTGGCTGAGCACAACACACAGCCTTTGGGACACAACTGAGAAAATATGCGGTTTTCTCATGTCTGGCAGGAGCCCCTCTGCTTGTTTTCAAAAATAGCACCACATTATGCATGGCTGGTGCATGGGTGGGCGAGAAGCGAGGAAGGGTGGGCAGGTGTGAGGGGAAAAACAGTTTGACTGGCTCCTTTTTTACCTGCATAAACCAACCTACATGCACACACACATGAGAACTAACCTTTGCATAGACATCCAGGATTTGTTTAGAAGTCGGAAGTGGATAGAGAATTTTAAAGAGAGACGGGGAGAGAAAAATCACCCCCTCCAAGTCTAGATCTAGCCCATGTTTTGTTCTGGGTAGTGGGGGCGCATTACAGTTGATAAATTTCTCTCTTGCCCACCACCGGGCACAAAGCATGGGCTAGATCTAGGCTTAGGGAGGTGATTTTGCACAAGACCGAATCATCATGGAATCGATCTCTGTGGTCTTGGGGGATCGCTAGTCTAAAATTACACAGTTGTGCAAAAGAGGCTGGGTATACGATCAAAGCTGGAATTCCCCACCCTCAGCCACATCATCGTGTTAACTGCGGGAGTGAACCCAATCAAAAGAGAGGGGCAAAGGGCAGGGAGGAAAAGATGCACTTTCCCCAATACAGTTTTGAAGCGTTTTCAGTGGGAACAGCAAGAATCGGGGTTGACTGCTATTTATAATTTACAAAATGGAAATGGAAAGAAAAGTCAAGTGGGAATGCAGCATTAGTGAGTGAAACAAGACTTAAGAATCTACATTTTACTGGTATTAGACAATACTATTTTACTCGTGTTGCACCAACACCATTTTACTTGTATTTCTTAAGGTTGTCAATGCCATTTTAGTGGTATTATGCTCTACCAAGAATCTCAAAGTGCACTAATTATATGACGTCTCCAGTGTTGTGGCTACCAATTCACACTAAGGAATGAAGCCACATAAACAGCCCCTTAGTATAGTATTTTGCAACATCAGTTTATGAGAGCATTTCCCCAAGAAGCAGTGTCCTATTGCTTTGTGATTTCCAGCAGCTTTTTCTTTTCTGTAGGTGGGTTTTTGTTCAACATATGGCTACATTTCTATGATTCCTTTCTTTTGCTTCTTTCAAAATAAATATGCTTATATATGCATGTGCAAAACAGTGAGTTTCTCCCTGCCCCTCTGCTGCAGTTTTGGCACTTTGCCAAATATATCTCATTACTGAATGAATTATAGTGATTAGGCCTCAAAGAAAGCTTATTGAAGCAGCCAGGAACTGCTGTTGTGTTTTGTCTGTTTGACTGGTAGGGAGGTTATATAGCATAACACTTTAAGGGGGTTTTTCCACTGTCACTAAAAGTAGCCATTAAGTACCCATAAATAGGTACGTAATGGCATTTTTGTACCCATTAATGGGTACTTAATGGGTACTTCTAGTGACAGTGGGAAAACACCCTAAGTGTACTTTTCATTTCTGCTCCCATGCAGTTTTGGTAGCATTAAAGGATATGAAATGCACCACAGTGAATGCCCACTTTCATATTTTATCTAGAATGCACACATATACATACACTATATATCTGTTTTAGAAATGCTGAACTAAATGAAAAGTAAATCAAAATAATGTTGCTTCTACAGTAGCTATTCAGGTCACAGTTCTTTAATACCGCCAAGGATCCTACTTCATGACCCTATTAAACATCTTGCCATTGCTGTAAGACTGGCGAATGAGCCAATGGTGATATGCCACAGCTTTGGAGGCTTTCTCCTTTTGCATGTAGATCCACTAGTGAATTGTAAATGCAGCATCTTAAGCCTGCACTCCCCATCATAATTTAAATGGAATGCAGTATTGTACCAATATTATGAATAAGTTTAAAATTTGTTAACAGCTTTAACACTCAACTGGAAGGTGTGAAAAATACAGTGTGCTAAATATAGAATGTGCCAATTGAGATAACACAATGTGGATTGTTTATAGAAGAATCACAATTAACAGCAGTTGCAATGCCTCCAGCTTTTCAGAGAGTTTGGAACGTCGCCATGCCACTAGTAATCAAGGCCATGTTCCCTTACCTCCCTCCCCATACCTGAAGCTGAACACAGGAGGTGTTTCTACATGAGCTGAGTACCTCTGTCCCATCTGATTTCTCTTGGGAGTTGAATTGTCTGTGGTAGTTATTTCTAAAGAAGGTAGTATTAGAAGAACTGTGCATCAGGAAGATTGCCATCTTACTCTTAGAAGAAATGTCACTTCACAGCTGCACTGTATTCAGAGCTATAAAGGCAACATTTACACGAACGAAACACTTCAGAGACATTTCAGGTTCTGGATCCTCCTTTAGATCCATACAGCCTTTCATATAACAGCATTCACTAGATATTGAGATAAGTGATTAACACCTACTCGGTTTGGTTGGATTAACTGAAAACCTTTTCATTCACTAGGAAGTTGTCACTAATTAATGAAGCAGTGGGTTGTTTTTATTTTAAAACAGTTTTTATTAGGAGCTTATTAAAATTGAAGGCTTTATGTCCCTATTGATTTGCCTGTCTTCCCTGGTTTTTCCTAAGCTTTATTAATCCTCATCCATTATCTGTCATCAGTTAGTGAGTGCCAACTTTTCTTCTTATATAAGAAAGCCTTGCTTTTGATTATTGGTCATCTTACGGGGTCTAGTCCTACACACATCATCTTTGCAGCAAGCTTGATGTATGAGTAAAATTAGGACCAAACCATGAAAGTTGTGTTCTCTGAAATATTCCTAATGTGCATTTTCTGCATATGATGCAAGGGATGCTTCTGTAACTTATTTCTTACAGAATAACAGATGAGGAATGGAATAGAATAGAATAACAAATATGAAGCACTTAGTGCACTTCAGCAATTATGCACTATATACTAAGTTAGTTATCCTTGGCATCTATCTCCAGCATGACTGTTGAGAAAAAGTAGAACTCAGAACCCAGGCTGCTGGACAGACTGTAGAGAAACTCCCACGTATTTTCGCATGTGGTGTGTTTGTGTACCAGCAAAGAGCTTTTGGAGACAAAATGCACCAAGAAACAGAAAAGTCCCAACTAGATTGCTGTTACATGATTTAGTAATTTCCACCCAATATATGGTTGTCAAAGAATGGAAATAAGCTGAAAGTTTATAGCAGATTGGTATCCAGAAATTTGGAAAATTATGTTGAATGAATTTAGCACTTTGCCACAAAAGCGAATGAAGGGAGAACAATAATTGAAATAAAATTTGGCAAACATAGGGACCCTGTATACAGAAAATGAAGAAGCAAGAAGGTTATCATGACATTACACGAATTTGACAGAGATACAGAACTGATTTTCAAGCAATCAATTGTTATGAATTATTTCAAAATTGGATCCCCTATATACACTCTGGGCAGGGAAGGTAGAGAGGAGGAGAACAGTGATATCTGTCTGTTTCTACACAAATATGTGTGTAATAGAATAGTTTTGATTAATTTTAAAAAAAATAATAAAAAGTATACCATGTGAAACTGTAAAAATGCAAACTGTTTAATTTCTTCATTATTAATGGGTATATTGTAGCTTTTATATTACTTTTCAATTAAGAAAAGAAATCCCAGAGTAATTTACATAAAAGAAATTACAAAGAAACCAATTAAAATACAAATGTTAGAAATCAGAACAGATATAAGATCTAAAAAGCAGCATGGTCTTAAGTCAGATAAAAACAAGCAGCAGGGGTCTCATCAGAATGGTTTGGTGATTATGTAGCGACTTGTCTGGAATCGTAATGCTAAAAAGGAGTCAAGGAGGAGCATGATGTGTGAATTGGCTCTAGAATTGTCCAAGGTCAGGATAAGAAGTGCAACAAAATTATTTCCTAAACCCAAAGGTCTCGGAGTGGGTTACAGCAGTGTCTCCACATCTGTGTATGCCCAGCTACAGTTAGTATGTGGCACCCTCCTGAGCCATGAGGGGAAAGGACATGAAATTGGCCTCTCAGCAGAAGCACCTTCCCCACCATTTTCCCAGACACTCCCATCACTCAACATGAATGCTATGAAGCTCCCAGTGATGTGGGGGAAAGCATTTCCACGAGGGCACCCACCCCAAGGTGTGAATTCCTGCAGCCATGGAGCCATGGTCAGTGATAAGATTTGTTCCGATCACTACCTAATGCAGTGATGGCCAACCTATGACATGCGTGTCACAAGTGACACGCCAAGCCCTTTTGGGTGACACACATGGTCACTTTGGCACCTGGGCATGTAGTGCTTGCTTGTTCTTGAAGTGTACAAAATATCAACTTTCAATAGAAGATTTAGCAAACAAAATTCAGCAACAAAAGTCACTAATGTAAAGAATTATTTGTTTTTGCTTTTAATAAAATACATCACCTTTTTACTAGAACTACAAATATCACAAAATTATGGATATTTCTAGATGTGACACAGCACCAGAGTTAAGCTAGGTTTTCTTGAGAATTTTGACACCCCGAGCTCAAAAGGTTCACCATCACTGACCTAATGTAATAATAAAGAACCTCATTCGAGAGATATCCTAGAATGTCCTCACCTGCCCTGGTTTGGTCCAGCACGAATCAATGGAATGGTAAAATTAAAAAGATTGTCTCACAAACTGCTCCTGATCTCATCAATTGTGTTGTTAAATGAAACTTTGTTTTATTCTAATGGAAGGAGATAACAGCAGGTATATGACCCGTAATCATCTCACATGTGTCATTTTCCATTTACAGGGAAATCTTTAAGGACAGATGAAGATGAAAGTTTCAGATTGCTCTGCCTTCAAGGAAGGTTGATTAGAAAATATTTAAATAAACTACACATACTAATTTGTCTTTAGAGTGCTTGCATCACATCCTTCCTTTGCTCCAAAGTAGTCAAGGACGTGATAGCTGTAGGCAGTTGCTTCTAGGCCTCCTTTCAGGTGTACCCACTGTTTCAAATAGCTAAAATCTATTGTTATAAGAACTCCTCCTAAACACACTCTAGGCACATCCCAATTGTAAGCTTAACCCAGTTTCCCTAAACCAAAATAATAGAAGCAGATGCAAATGCGAATTTGCCTGTTCCCATTACTTTCAGCTTAATTGTGTTCGATCCGGATTCTGAGGATCATACGTGGCATACATGACTCAAGGGGGGACTGAAGTGGCTCCTTTCTAAAAGCCACTTTTCTGGGCTGCCCTGCCCTCTTCCTCCTGGTGTGAATGCGCCACCCATAACGGACCCCTTCACGGAGCCTGGCTGGGTGGCTGCCGCTTGCCTGGATGGAGGAAAAACGGCAGCGGGCATCCAGTGATTCTCCCCATTGCCCAGGGCACACAGCAGCAGCAGCAACTCAAGCCCCCTTGCTTTAAACATTCACACATCTCCCAGAACCTGCCCCTGCTTCCCTTTCCCCTTTAAAGGTCAGAACTCCAAAGAGCTAGAATTGTGCAAAATTGCAACATTGTTATCAGGTGTGAAGTGTTATCAGAGTGCTACAGTGTAGCGGCTGCTGTGAACGTTGGATTTTTACACTGACATCACTGTCTTTGGAAGCAAGCTATTGGTGGAGGGAAACCCTAAACATGGATTCTCATCCCTTAAAACAGTACGGTCCCCACAGTAAAAAATGTAACATGTATCAAGCGCACGATCCGGAGTGAGACCGGTTGAAATGAGGGTTAACAATGCTTTGGGGTGATTTAACACGCAGAAAGCGTGTTAAGCCAAACTGACGTGGGGTCTGCGAGGATTGAACCCATACTGAATCCGAAATAAACTTGCCGTGGGGATTCGCCCTCTAAGGCTGTAGTTACACTTTCATTTTGACCATTCTTCAGTCCATCTTCAGGTCTGACAGCTCACACCTTGTCATTTCTACCTGGTTTATTTATGGATTTTCCACTCTGCATTTGGATTTCCCTGAATAAAAAAATCCATAAATAAAATGGATAGAAATGAGAAGGTGCAAGCAGTCAGATCTGAAGGTGAACTGAAGAAGGGTTAAAGTGAAGGTGTGACCATGGCCTATGTTTTCAGGCATTTGCAACCATTTGACTATATGGGTTGGTTTCACAGGCATGTAAGTTGGCAGTGAATTATCAGAGAAGAGAGGAAGGAAAGTAGCAAGACTTAAGAGACTCAATCAGTGATTTTTGTTGAGTGATTAATAAGAGATTTATTCCAACTGAATCTTTTTTGCTGATTATTCAATCATTTAAAAAAACACCCTCCAATTCCGCCTAGGAAAAGCAACCAGTGATCTTATTGCTTTGTATTATGAGCATCAGTCTCTTTGTAACAAAGTTTAAATGCACTCAGATATTTGGCAACATAGTATCAAATTCTAAGTCATTAAGGGTCAAAGGGTCAAATCAACGCTGACTGTCCATTGGACAAAGAAATACTGAATCTGAAGCTCAAAGATTTTGGCCACATAATGAGAAGATAGGACTCCTCAGAAAAGACCCCAATGATGGGAAAGACTGAAAGCAAAGGAAGAAGAGGATAGCAGAGGATGAGATGGAAGAAAGTGTCCCAGAAGTAGGGATGTGTACAAATATTCATAACATTGGTTATTTGTATGAATTCGTACGAATTTGTACATTCATATATGAATTGAATGTTATGACATTTGTACATCAACATTAGTAGGAATACGAATGTTTTGGGCATTCATAGGAATAGTTCAGACATTCATTAAACTAGGGAGGTGGGAAAGCGATGCAGCAGTCACATCTGCAATGGATCCAGATTTTTATTTATTTTATTTATTTATATTTATATTTATATCCCTCCCAATACCCAAAGGTCTCTGGGCGGGTTACAACCTTAAAACAGCAGATTAAAACAGAATATACATTAAAACACTTCAAAAATTCAACAACACTAAAACAATACACATTATGTTTAAAATGATGGTGTCTGTCCTGGGTGGGAAATATAGGGTGTTTTTCCACTGTCACTAGAAGTACCCATTAAGTACCCAAACAACATTTAAAATCAAATGTTTTGAAAACAACTAAAGTGGGAAGAGGAAGTATATTTCCATTTAACCAAAAGCCAGGGCAAAGAGGTGTGTCTCCATTGCCTTCCTAAACATGTATAGTGGAAGTGCCTGATGTGCCTCACGGGGGAGACTATTCCATAGCCTAGGGGCCATCACTGAAAAGGCCGTGTCCTGGATGCCCACCCCTTTTACTACTGAGGGTAGTCATACAACCAGGAGGACTTCCCTTCCAGATCTTAAGTCATGAGCATGTTGATGTGGAAGAAGGGGTTCCTTCAGGTATTGGGGGCCTTAAGTCATTTAGGGCCTTATAAGTTAAAGTTAACACCTTGAATTGGGCAAATCAGCAGCCAGTTGCAACTCTTTAAGGACCAGCATCATGTACATCCAGTCAGCTGTCCTGGTCAGCATTGTAGCATCTGCATTCTGCACTAGCTGCAGCTTCTAAACCATCTTCAAGGACATTCCCATGAAGAGTGTATTACAGTACTCCAGCCTGCAGATTACCAGAGCATGGATAAATGTCATCGATTTAAAGACTCAGTCCAACAGGACCCGGCTAGGCTGGCATGGTTCCATCAGCTAGAACATTCCTACTGTCCTAGAATAAGCCATCCACATTTGGGTGACTGCTTTGTGACAACTGCCACACCAGTCATGAGATCATGCAGTCTTCGCAATCAGCCTCTGTGCTCTCCAATGGATAGGAACTAAAATTCGTAGTCTTCTACACACCAACCCACTTTAGCTGTTCAGTTTTCTGTGCTACTGAAATGCTTTCCCCTGCTAAACTGTTCCCTTCCACATACCTCTCTGGGCCACTTTGCTAACAAGTAGACCATGTAGACCTTTTTTTAAAAAGGC
Source organism: Aspidoscelis tigris stejnegeri (assembly GCA_023333525.1). Lineage (NCBI taxonomy): Eukaryota > Metazoa > Chordata > Lepidosauria > Squamata > Teiidae > Aspidoscelis > Aspidoscelis tigris. Next base: position 62,191,934 of record JALMGA010000005.1, on the reverse strand, counting down.
TTACACCTAGACCGAACTAGGAAGTCATTTTGGCCTGCTTTGTTCAGTATAGGCTTTGTTCAATGCAGGCGATTTAGCAGGGGGTGGGACCTCTCTGTTGTACTCCAGGATGCAGACGAGAGGGGGCACCCTGTACCAAGATACGAGTAAGTGTAGAAAGGCCCTAAGAATCATGTTTTTAAGGAATGCCAGTGTTTCTACATAATGTCTAGAGTCTACCAGAACCAATGACTTAAGCTATTCACCACTATGCTTAGAAAGCCTAGTGAAAGCCAGCTTATAACCCCTTAGCTCTATGTGTGATCCCTTAACACTTGCTCTTCTTGAACAGCATCAGCCAGATTGAAACCCAGGGACTAACAATCTACAGCCAGGAATATCCATGCTTTATTTCAGACTATCCAAACATAGTGAAATAGATAAGTGGCTTCTGAATGCAGCCCCAGAGATCTTTTTGGCCCTGGTCACACCTATATGAGATAGGACATCCTATTCATAATTTGAACTGAGGTTGTACCAGTTCTGTTCATACCTAGATTGTTATAGGTCATCCTCAGACTGTCCTTGATTTGGGCTGCACAGCTCACACTTTTCTCCACGATCAACCTGAGCCTCCATGGAACTTTTGGCTCTCCACCCCTTTTGCTGCATCAAATCTATCTCCTTTCTTATTGGATGCCACTGTGTCACTCAAGAGAGGTGAGGGTGTGTGTTTGCAGTTCTTTTTGAAGCCTTCTCCCCCACCTCCATGCCCCTCCTTCCTTTTTTAGGTGTTTTTCTTCTCTGTGCAATTAATTTTTTAAAAAATAATAAATTTGCAGAAGCACACTAGATAGAGGAATCATACACATAAACTGAGAGAAGGGGAGGTGCCTCATGAGCTCCATGTGTGCTGCCCTTCCCTAGACACTGGACTAAAGGAAAGACTAGACCTCACCCACCACAGCATGGTTCAGCCTCCTTTAGCTAGCTTGCCCCCCTGCTCACACTGAGGAAGAGAATATGGCCTGGCATGCTAGGATGGGCTGAGTCCTCTGGGAAAAAAGTGGTCTGATGGGGATAGGCCGATTTGGAAAACAAATTGAATAAAAATAATGTGAGTAACGCAACCAGAAGACAACCTGAAGTCATCTTAAACTAAAGATGTGACCAGGGCCTTTGAAACCCTGCACAGTCCCTTATCGTTTTTACCACTCTGCACAATTTGGTGTCATCAACATCCTTGGCACCACTCTAGGGGACTTCACTCATTTCAGCTCTCTGCTGTGGGAAATGAAATAGAGAAATTACGACCCAACTGGCATTATTATTTTAGCTGTTTCCAAGTCCACAGTTTCCTCACTTCTGAGTATGCTCTGGAAATGAGCAATGTAAAATGAGTTCTGGTCACCTTGGTAGAAAACCGATTCCCCATTCCAAGCTTCTCATTAAGCTTACTTGCTTTGCAATGTTAAAGTTCAGCCCCCACTTATACGAGTTGCTCTTCTGCCTGCGGAAGCTTTGCAATTCATTTCTGTCTCACCCACAGAGTGTTCTTTTGTGGTTTCCCCCCCCCCTCCTTCTCTCCTTTGCTTTCCTTTTCTAAAATGTGGCTAGACTTGTGGGTAATTTTCCAGAGAGATTAGCAAAGAGCGGCAGGAACAATAAACGCTATTTAAAATAATGGGAGAAGAATTAAGGAGACAGACCTATCACAATATATCTAGCCTCCCTATTTTGCTAGGATTCGGTTTTATTGAAGGATATTTTCTGTAGATAAGGGTAACAAATCATCAGCTTTTCAAATCATAAGGAAGCACAATAGCTTAATTCTTTGCGATCTCTCTTGCCTGCGCTTCATCTTTTTACAAATGAGTTCTTGTAAAAATGTCACATCACAGTGCTGCTGCTTCGAGGCTGTTTAATATTCTTCTTTTCCTAACATGAGGCATTTCCGCACTGCATCGCGTTCCAAACGGAACGCGTTCAGGCGGAAAGCTTAAGACAGCTCCGGGCGCTTTCCCCGTTCACACACAGACGCGCCAGAACGCGTGTAAACGCGTTCCGGAGCGTCTGTGTGCGAAAGGGGAAAGCGCCGGGAGCTGTCTTAGCCGGCAAACGCCGGCAAGGGGCGCGGAGACAGCCGCGGAGGCAGATCGACAATCAGCTGTTTGACAAACAGCTGATTGTCAAAGCCGCGCGGCGTCGGAGGCGAGCCCGCAGCTGTTCGGGAGACAGAAGCAGGCGCGAACGCTTCTCCTCCCGAACGGCTGCGGGCGGCTCGTCCGCGTTGGAACGCATGTAGAGCACTTTAAAGTGCTCTACATTTCGAACGCGGAAAAGACAGCTGCGGACACGTCGGAACGCAAGCCGCGCGCGGGCAATGCGGATGACGTGTCCGCAGCTGTCTTTTCCGCGTTCCGTTCAGCCCCGTGCGAAAACGTCTATGGTTATGGATTCCTCCCCTTACCTCTGAGGTTGCTTTAATCAGCCTTGCATAATAGTATAGCTTTCCCAAACTGGTCTGTTTCTGCAGAAACGGAAAACCTCATTTTAACATCTGACCTGTTCAAATGAAGTTTTTTTAAAAAATTGACATGGGCACTTCCAAAAGCTTAAGTTTTCCCTACTTTTGCAGTTGCTAGTCCTTCAGCAATGAGAATGAATTCCAGAGTTTTTTACTTCAAATGCAACCCCCAGCTCTTCAGGTCCAGCCCTGAGTTACCATTGTACAGCCACAAGGCAGTACGAAAGCTTGATTTCCACTGAAGGAAAAAATGCCAGTATTCTTCTGCTCCCTATATTTGTCCTGCAACAAAATTTCCACTGCATGCCTACTGAAGAAGAGTTGGCTTTTTTACCCTGCTTTTCTCACCCATTTAAGGGGACTGAAAGCGGCTGACAAAACTTTCTATTCTTCCTCCCCACAACAGGACACCCTGTGAGGTAGGTGGGGTTGTAGGAGCTCAGAACAGAGCTGTGACTAGCCCAAGGTCACCCAGCTGGCTTCATGTAGGAGGGTGGAATCAAACCCCGTATTCCCAGATAAGAGTCCGGCTCCTTAACCACTAGACCAAACTGGCTTTTCCCCAAGTGTACAAGACAAAAAGTTGGTATGTGGGAGGGAAACAAATAGGGCAGTCAGACCATAGAAGTACTGATGACCACTATCATGCACCAGTGACTGCCACTCCACTCTTTCCCTGTGATCACACTTAAGGTTTAATGAATTAATTTTATTTTATATATTTAGAAAATGTACATCCTGTCCTTCACCGAATGTTCCCAGGGCAGGTTATAATGAAATTGAAACATATCGAATAGTAAAACATAATTAAAAATATAACCCCCTTTCTCCCACCCCCACCCTCCCTCCCTAACAGGATAGTACCCTGAAGAAGCTGTTTAAAAAGCGAAAGCCTGGGTAAAAAGAAATTTTTTTCACCACGCGCCAAAACTGTTAATACCTTAAAATCAGACAATTTGAGGGAGGAAGGGGGGGGGGGGGAGATAAAAAGATAAGCATTTCCATTAGTAGTGGGATCACAAACAATTTTAGGAATTGCTTTATAGTTACAGCACTATTTGCATGGCTATTTTTATACTAAATGCATAATGATGATGACATTTGCTGTAACAATTAAAACAGCAAGTCTCCATGTGGGCAAAATATTATGATGACTTTTAAGGAGAAGAACTACATTTTGGGTGAGGCTGTATCACTGTTCCTATTCTCACTAATGCTAAGTGCATTAATGCAAATAGAAATTTTGTACTTTATTAGGCTGTGATCAGAGACAGCAAAAATATTTGAGATGTCTTAGAGAAGGCTTTGAGGTGGGATTGTTCACACATGAGCCTGCCCCTCCCTCTCTCCTAGAAAAGATGGATTAGAGAAGGGTTGGGAACACAAGGGCCACACACTGTCTTTCTGAGGCACCTCTGAGGTGTTCATTTTGTTATGTCTGAACATAGCCCATAATGAGAATGTTTTGAATTTTAGGAACCTTAGTGCCATCTTGAAGGTAATTATGAGTCACACTTGAATTTTTAGGCAGCATGTTGTTATACGCACAACATGGGTTATTTCATAATTCTTCACTGCTTTAAACTATTTCTCTAAATGGCCATAAGATAGCATTTAAAACTTACAAACATGCTGAAATTTTGTGTTTTTCTCTGTCTTGCTGGACTACAAAATGAAATAAAGCCATAGAACTGAACCCTAAATCACAGTCTTAAATCACAGTCGTAATGATCTTCATGTTAATTATATTTTAAAATTTAAGATATTATACTGGTTTTATGGATGCTTTATGTTTTTGTGAATGTTGTAACCCTCCCTGGGACTATTTGGTAAAATATACAGAAATAAACAGAATGATAAATAAATATGCCAATATGTCATAAAGAAAAATCTACTGTCCGTACAACAGCTGTGCCCACTATAAATTCAACCTGTGGGGAGAAGGGAATTCCAAAATAGTGTACAAACAACAGTCACCCTTAAACATCCCCAAAATATTGCCAAATACAGCCAGAAGGGTAGAAATCCTTGAGCCAGGAACTACATCCACCAAAATATTCCTAAACCACAACTCTCAGTATTCCACACTAGCACAGTAGGGCTGACATAATACTGAGTGGGGAATTCTGGGAACATCTGGAGAGCCAGAGTTTGAGATTCAGACTTGAAATTGGTAGTGAATTTCCAGGGGAGAGGGGAAGGAAAAATAATCACGCCAAGATTTCCATTTTTTCCCCCAAAGTAAGTATTTAATATGAAGAATTTATTCCAATTAGAGGATCAGAAAAAATGATTTAGTTACACATGCTTGACAACAATCATTTTAAAATACTTGTTCTATTAAAACAAGTACAGTATTTAGTGCTCAAGGGAGATTACTTACAATTTACTGTTTCTCTTATGACTGAAAAACTAACACTTTTACTGTGAGTCTAATAGGAATTTTAAAAATTCAGCAAATTGCAAAGGCTTACGGGTTTTATTATTGCAGGGTTAAAACATTGTGTCTATTTATAATAGAGATTGACAGACAGGAAAAAGGAAGATAAAAGGAAGGTAGAAAATGTAGTCTTTCCTTCATCGAGACGTACCGCTATATGGAAACTATGTCTGTTTTTCATGGATAACTCTTGGATAGAAAACTGTACATTCTGACAGGGCTGATAATATGTTTAGAGGCCATCTGCAGTGCTGTTTGTATTGATCATAAAAAGGGTTTCCATACCTTTCGCAGACTGAAGTGCCAAAACCAGAGCTAAAGTCTATTTGGAGTAATATTACTCATCCCCACGACATCCTTATCTCGAATTCAAAACGTTTTGAGTTCTCCTTGGCGAGACGGCAGTTCGGCTTAACACGCTTCTTCTGTGTTAATCCACGTTAAACCGTTTTAAAATAAATCCTGATTTCAAGAGGTCTCACTTGATACGTGTTTCATTTTTTTCTGTGTGGACAGTACCGTTTCAGGGATGAGATTGCATGTTCAGGGTTTCCCTCCTCCAATCGCAATCTACCCAATGGCTGTCCGTATTCTGCGGACATCATTGGGGTGTGTGTGTTTCCCTGCCTGATCTGAAGCAAAAACTTTTTTCGGATCACTTCTTCTCTTGCAAGCCTGAACTTCTTGGAGCAGCCTTCACACAGCAGTGCTACAGCTCCGGAGTGCGTGCGGAGAGTTGGGGGGGGGGGAGACGGAGAGGAGGGGATTGGGCAGGAGGAGGCTATCAGCTTTTTGGATTCCCCTGGCGCGGGCAAGAAGAATTTGGCTGAGGGAGCCCGGCCGCAGAAAGCCTAGCTAGTCTTCCCCTCCTGGGGAGGGAGCGAGCCGGTAGACACACACACACACAGGCAGGCTTTCATGACAGCTATAAAATCAGACACCCTCACACATGTTTAGGATTCCCTCCCCCAATAGCTTGCTTCCAAAGAGTGATTTCATTGAAAGAATCCAGCCTCGAAACAGCCACTACTTCCAAAGCTACACTGTAGCAATGTAGCTTAATAACAATGTTGCAGTTTTGCGCAAATTCTGAACTTTAAAAAGGGAAAGGAAAGGAAAGCCCTGGAGTCCCCGCTCTGAAGGATGCAGGGCTGGAAAAACACAATCCAAAGCTTTTGCAGCCTGGAGGCAGATTGGTCCCTCCCTGCCAGGCAACTTTCTCTATGTCCTGAACAGCACTCCAATTTAATTTAATTTTTTTTTTTGGGGGGGGGGGGAGAAAAAAGAAAGAAAGAAAAAATTCCCCAGAGCGCTGCTGGCTGGCTCTCCCTCCTTCCCTCCCTCCCTCCTTCCCTCTCTCTCTCCCCCTTTCTTTCCTGCTGGCAGAGAGATCTAGTCGGCAGCAGCGCGGACACATTGCTCGCTGGCTCGCCTTCTCCTCCGGAGCCATGGAGCGCTCCCAGGCTGCCGGCACCGATCCAGACCTGGCGCGGCGCGAGCCCTGAGTGGAGCCCCCGAGGAAAGAAGGAAGGAGGGAAGGAAGGAAGGAAGAGAGGAGGCGAGCAGGCCTCAGGCAGGGGGTCCCCGGCGGAGCTGAGTGCGCCGGAGGGACTTGGGCAGGGGGCGTCCCAATGACAGCTGATCAGAACAAAGAGGCAAAAAAGGCATGCATGACGCACAGGGAAGGGAGGGTGGGATCCTGGGAGGGAAAACCAATCACAGAGAGAGGGTGGGCAATGGGTGGGAGGACAATGCTGCCATGTGGACTCCGAGTATTGATTCCACGTTAAGGCTGCAATCGGAATGCCCTCGGAACCGGATCAATTTGCAAGTCGTGTAGACAGCTTTGTTCCGGTTCAGTTATTTCGAATTATTTAAACCGAAATAACACATGCCGTGAAGACGCAGCCATAGTGTTGTCAGTACAGTTCAGAGTATTAGCATTATTTACTTCAGGAAGTGGGAAAGGGGCTAGGACTCTCTAGGGTGTGGTCCCCAGCTTCTCCTGCACAGTGAGAGACTTTGTTTAGGTGTTGTACTTAGGAAGGATAGAACATCACTATTGGGTTGGAAAAAAGGAACAAAAGAGAAGACAGAGTGGAAGTTATGCTTTATCTACTTCTTCCTTTCTCACCAACCTCTGCAAGTAAAAGGACAATATATCCTCCATTTTCCCCTGGCAATGTGCAAAGGAAACAATGGGTGTTTTTCTACTGTCACTAAAAGTACCCCTTAAGTACCCATTAATGGGTACTTAACGGGTACTTCTAGTGACAGTGGAAAAACACCCAGTGTTGCCTTTTGTTAAAAGGGGATTTTTATGAAAAAGCAGAAGTCTGCTTCAGCAGCTTTAGGGCAAAGGTCAGAGTTCAGCCTATCATTTTTCTTCAGAAACAGCTGGAGGAGTGCATGTTGGTTGGGTTGTGCCTCCACTGCACCTGCTTGGGGCACAGTCCCCTTACCCTAACTGTTCCCCATGATACCATTGAGTTTGCCATCTGCACTACACAACTTCAATGTGGGTGGGACGCATGCCTCTGCGGGGGCAGGTGGGGTGGAGGCAATTTGCTGACCACTGGATTCAGTAGCATGAATATTAATCTGTTCGCACATTTCCCCCTTTTCATGGAGTCTTCCCCCCTTGCATGGAGCCTTAAAGTTGCACATTTCTGCAAAAGTGCAATTACAGTAAAAAGAAATTGAGATTGCAAAATAGTGCAAAACTGCTATTACAAAGGGAAAGAAAATGAGATTGGGCTTTAAAGAAGCTCTGCCATGCTGTCAATGTGAAACTGAAGTTCTGCTTGAACATCTAGTTGGGAGGGGAGGGGAGGGGCCTAAGGTCAAAAGGCCATAGTTTTGGGATAGTCCATTATCCCTTTTCAGCACCTATTTATACATTAGCTGTACACATATATGCATTTCATATAGAATTTTGGAGCATTTTCTGTAACAGGATTCAGAACATGCAAGCTGTACAATTCAAATGTGGTATTGTTTCCATACGTGTGGCAAGAGAGTGGAAGAGGGAAGAAAAAAGAAAAAAACAGATTAATTACAGTATTACAGGGCATGTTCCCTTTCCTTGCATACCTGTGAGCAGAATACTATCTTGGGAAACCAGTTTTTGAGCTCAATGCTATGTGTGAAGCATGTCCCTGAAAACTGAGATGTAAGCACCCATTGCATTATGAGGCAGATAGTCATTAAGGGTTAACAATGTGCATGTGTCTCCTGTATAGGCTAAGGTGGCATGATGATTTAACATTACCCCACCCACACCCAATTTAAGTACCTAACTTTCCTTATCCTTACGTATTTAAAATATTTATATTTTGCCTTATATTGAAAAGATTCTTGAAAAGGTTTACAGGAAAGATTTAAGAACAAAGGTAAAACCATACATACAAAAAAACCTAACAATTAAAACACATTAAAAACTGTGTGGGTCAGGGAAAGAGGGGGTGAAACAATCTCATAGGGAATGCCTGAATGAGAGACGGGCCTTTAATAGGCGCTTTAAAAATATGTGCTGTTGCCTCACAAATAGTAGAAGGGAGAACATTTTATAGAAAGGGTGCTACCACAGAGAAGGCCTAACTGAGGACCATCATATATGAGATTCTGTACTTCGTGGGTTCCATAGTAAGTTCTCCCCATATGGTATCAGGGAAGTTGTTATTTAAGGAACCATAAGTTGTTATTTAAGGCCCTTATATGCCAAAACTAAAACCTTGAACCTGGCCCATCAACTATCTCATAGTGAGTGCAGTTACTTAAGCACATCCCTGGGGTCTGAGGAGAGTTTTTTATACAGTAGTTTCATTGCCAAATCTGTGTAAGGCAGCTGCATTCCTTATTATCTTTCATTCTTCTTACACAGACTTTATATATAGTTTCAAGTGGGTTATGGCTGAATGTTGAGCTGCACTGTATCCTGAGCTCTGTTATTTAATGAGAGAGAAATGATTTACCTCTCAGGCAGGTGTGAATGTATGGTCCCACCTTGCTGAAATAGTCCGTCTTATTAAGAAGTTGGACTCAAAACACTCTCTGACCACATCCAATATCTGATAATCCCTCCTGAGTTTGTCCTCAGTTTGGGTTGCTGTTCGGGTCACATTTTTCTGTTCCCACCTTGAGACTCCTTTATGAGACTCTGGCCACAGTTATACCTTTACTTGAATTCTTCTTCAGCCCAAATTCCAGCCCGTTTGGTTACATCTTCAAATGCCAAGCATTTGGGTTTTTCTTCATTTGGGCCAACATAGCATTAAAGTTTTCTGCTGTTTCCAGGAGGCCATCATTCTGGCTCCCTGCTGCCCAGAAAATGATACCTATGCATCCTCTGCACTTAGCTTGCCCCTCCCCCTCCCCTACTCCCACTCCCACAATCCTTCTTCTACCCTGCAATTGCAGGCTCCCTTCCTCTTGCTGGGATTTCCTTTCCCTGTTGCTGGATCTCCCCCACCCCCACCCCCTTGTCTTAATTTCCTTTCCCTGTCACTGCTGCCATCGCAATCAATGGTCTCCCCCTCCCTCTTGCCCTGGCTGTCTCTCCCCACCACATTGCTGCTGCCCCCTCAATCTCCCTCCTCTTGCCCCTACCTGTCATCTCACCACCACCCCTTTATCCTCCCAGAACACCTGCCCATCAAGCACAGCATTTCCTCCACTTCCTCAGGAGCTGAGGATTAACAGCTACAGCAGCAGGAAGGTGTTACCAAGCTGTTCCTGGCCAAAAACAACTTGGATGCAGTTGCCTTTCTGACATGGATTTAAATGGTAAGGTGTAACCACAAACCTTTTTCAGATCTCTACCCCGCTCTACCATCAGAACATCTCTTGCGCTCTGATAGAATAAACGTTCTGTGACTCAACTGGGTAATCACACACTGGGTAAAAGGGAAGCCAGATTCACTGAGTATCCGCCCACGATAGTGCAGTTCAGCCCACTTTAGTCCTCTTTCCTGATCACACCCAAGAAATGAAAACGGATTAGTACTCTTGAGACGTGTAAAAATTAAGACTCAGGAAAGTACTATTGAAGAAAGTCCACAAATTAAATGCATTGGACTAAAAAGGTGTGAACAGTGCGGCCCGGCCAAAGATGGATTGAAGAAAGATTAAAGTGAAGGTGCAACTTCAGCCTAATATGTGTTACTGAAAGCCTAAAGTGTGTCACAATGGTCGCATCCCCATGAAAGAGATTTGGGGCAGGACTGGCTCACATGTGACTCGATGTGGGACTGAACCTAAATCTTGCCCATCCCTATGACATGACTGCTAATGCGGGCTGAAGCTGAATCTTGCCATCCGCATGCAGAGCAAGCAAGCAATCCATCCCTCATTCACGACTGCAGCTGGCAGGGCAGAGGCTTGGGTTTACTCCGTTTTCCAGGCAAGTCACAATTGTGGATTGCTTGCGTGCCTGGAAATTGGAGTAAACCCAAGCCCGTGACCATCCCCATGCACAGGCTCAGCTCAGACCAAATTGCCCAAACCGTGGCAAGAACAGTTTTTTCCAGGACCAAATTTGGTCCAAGAAAATTGGACCAAATCAAAAATGCATGGGAACAGCCCCTCCCAAATCCAATTTCAATTCGGGTCAAAACATGCTTGGGGATGTGCCCAATGTCTTCACCTGGTGGAACTGTATTTGAGTCTTTTGGCATTCTGGTACATTTCTGATTCAATTTCTGAAATTTCAAAATTAGGATTTAAAATCCCATTGCTGTGCTTGTATTAGAATTTATATTGCATTCATAAGACTCCCTCTGGTGGTTAATTGAACATTTTAAAAACATATGACTAAGGACTGAGGGGGTGAATGCTTTGGGCTTAAAGCAACATTTTGTTTTTGTCAGTCTCTTTAGTTTACATTATGAGGTAAAAGATCTATTAAAATGCTGACAAGATAATGAAAGTTACTTACAACAGGCTAGCTATAAATTACTTATACTGTCTGAACCTTTTTATTGTCTCAGTTAGACCAGTTAAAATCTTGGACAACTCAATATTAGGAGAATGACACAGTACAGTTATTTTACATCTATTGCTAGTATCTCAGATTTGATGATGTTTCTAAACGTGAAGCTCCATTCAGTTCAGAGGACACTGAAAACCAATTTGTGAGCTTCCTTTGAAGCTTTTGACAAAGAGAGAAGTTTCTAGCCATGTTCACCGGCACTGGTTCCTGTTCACCTGCACTGCTACCGATTCCATCTCAGGTTCACTTTCTACCTTTCATCCACATTCAGATACAAAATAGGAAATCCTGCAGTAATTTATTGGAACTGTGACCAGCGAAGAAACTACAGTACATGTGGTTGTTCCAGACCCTTTTTATACTTTGCACAGTCTGATTGATGCTCATTCTCTGAAGCATACAAGTTGCTCAGGGTCTGTGCAAATGGGGCCTAATGCTCCCCATTTTGCCATTTGCTTTGTGGTTTCCACATTTATTCTAAAAGTCTCTAAAATCCCATCATTTGCAGTATCCTCAATACCAACAAACTTCCATTGTAGCTGTGGGCCTCTGGAAAAGTAGGCATTTCTGAGAGATCATAGATCTCTATAGGTGCATCCCCATTATAAGCTTAATCCAGTTTCCCTAAACCTAAATAATAGAACCGGATGCAAACACGAATTTCCCTGTTCCCATTACTTTCAGCTTAATCGCGTTTGATCCGGATTCTGAGGATCATAGGTGGTGTAGTTGACTCAAGGGAGGACTCAAGTGGCTCCTTTCTAAAAGCCGCTTTTTGGGGCTGCCCTGCCCTCTTCCTCCTGGCGTGAACGTGCCACCCATAACGGACCCCTTCATGGAGCCTGGCTGGGTGGCTGCCGCTTACCTGGATGGAGGAAAAATGGCAGCGGGCAGCCAGCAATTCTCCCCATTGCCCAGGGCACACAGCAGCAGCAGCAACTCAAGCCCCCTTGCTTTAAACATTCACACATCTCCCAGAACCTGCCCCTGCTTCCCTTTCCCCTTTAAAGGTCAGAACTCCAAAGACCTAGAATTGCGCAAAATAGCAACATTGTTATCAGGTGTGAAGTGTTATCAGATTGCTACAGTGTAGCGGCTGCTGTGAACGTTGGATTTTTACACTGACATCACTGTCTTTGGAAGCAAGCTATTGGGAGAGGGAAACCCTAAACATGAATTCTCATCCCTTAAAACGGTAGGGTCCCCACAGTAAAAAATGTAACACGTATCAAGCGCACAATCCAGAGTGAGACCTGTTGAAATGAGGGCTAACATTTACAACGCTTTGGGGCGATTTAACACGCGGAAAGCATGTTAAGCCAAACTGACGTGGGGTCTGCGAGGATTGAACCCGTATTGAATCCGAAATAAGCTTGCTGTGGGGATTCGCCCCTAATACGTCCAGTTTGTGCACCTTCATTCTAGTACAGATCATCTCACCATGCAGGGAAGCCTTTGTAACATCCTGTTCAGGAATGTGCTCATAGATAAAAACTATTTAGGTCTTGCCTGTAAATCTAGTCTGCCTTTGCTCCATGAACCTATGATACATTTATCAGCTGATGTCTATGTTTTGGAGTGTGTATGTGTGTGTGGGAATCTTAATAAGTAAGTAAAGAAACCCTTAAGCATCACTTGTCAATTTTCCCACTATATAAACACATTTCTTTATATCTATATCCTGAACATTCTTCCTCATTAATCTCTGAGTGATTTAATGCAATCTATATTTCTTTGATGCATTCACAAATCTTCACCAGAAAATACTTTCTTTGAAGTCCTGCTTTAGGTGGGTGTTCGGTAGACAATTATTCTTATGTGTCATTGCTTTTGATAAAGGCGCCTTAAACTTAGTGATGGCAGCAAACTATGTTGGCCACCTTTAATATCATTCTGCTTACCATATCAAAGGACTGTTCTTTTCACTAAGAATGAAAATCAGGTCTTGCAGACATCAGGCTTAACATGGTTCCACATCCCATTATGGGTTGCCCAAGCATCCAGTTACGTGTGAAGAATCACTGACTGAATTCCCTTTAGGAAGCAATTTAATAAGATCGCAACATCAGTAAAAATGATAAGACTCCGTTACAAACTTATAAACTACTTTCATATCAATTCTTCTATTCCTCTAGAAGTACAGAACAATACATATGCTTCCATTCTTGTCTTCATAGCAACACAGGCTATGGTCACACCTTCACTTTAATCCTTCTTCAGTCCATCTTTGTTCATACCTTCTGAGTCCTATTTGTTTTATTTGTGGACTTTCCTCCCTTCAATTGTATTTTCCTGAGACCTGATTTTTACAGGTCTCAAACCGTGATAGAGTGTTAATCCATTTTCATTTTTTGGGCGTGATCAAGGAAGAGGACTAAAGGGGGCTGAACCGTACTGTAGTGGGTGGACACAGCATGAATTTGCCTTCCCTTTCACCGGATGTATGATCACACAAGGTTGACTCACAGAGCTTTTATCCTATCAAAGCAGAAGGTGTTGTGATGGTGGAGGGGAGGGGAGATCTATAAAAGTCTCATAAAGAAGTCTAAGGTTTAATCCAGCTTCAGTCCACTTTCAGAGTGAGAGAATACATCAGCAAAATGAGAAGCTGTTTTCTTCCAGTGTTAAGTAATTCAGGAAATTCACCTTTGGGATAGATGAAGTGAAAAGAAAATCCCTTTGCTGATGTGTTCTCTCGCTCTGAAAGTGGACAGTAGCTGGATTAAACCTTAGATGTGACCACGGCGCCAGGGTGCAAACAGAAAGCTGTGAGCATAGTGACCCAAACTGAGGATAAATTATCAGGTACTGGGGGTGGTCGGAGTTAGTGCATTCTGAGTCCTGTTTCTTAATAAGTTGGACTATTTCAGCAAGGTGGGACCACAGCCACAGAGAAAGGAGACAAGAGCTGTTTTTGCATGATGTGGGTTATCCTGCACCACCCCGGGTTGGCTACTGCTAGCCCATGCTAGTGATTTCTACCAAAGGAGTGGGATATCGTGCCATTGTGGTGCCATATTCTATTCCATTGCTCCTTCCAATTCATGCAGAATGTACTACTGAGGGGGGCAAATAGGATGGGGCTTATATGCCCCCTGGGCTGGTATATCGGCTGAATGAAAAAATTAAGGCATTTGCACCTATCATAATTGTACAAAAGAGGAAGTTCTTATCAGATGGGGTCTGAATAACAAGCTATCACCAGCTAAAATGCTGTCTTCTACACAGGTCTTAAAAGTGAAGGTCATCTAGCCTCTGTTTGATAAGCAACTCTACATCTATCATAGTTTGCTATATCCCAGACCAGTGAGAAATATCTGAGGAACTTTTCTCCTTATGAAATGCTTACTGTACAATTGCATGAACCATTTAGTAAAAGTCATTGTAATTTTTTCATTAATTTCCTCCCCTTTTAGTTGTATCAAAATGTCTGCCTATTTTGTCTTATATTTTAAAGATTGCTACACAGTCTTGACAGAACAATGAACTTCCGGGTTTGGGGGTTTTAATGTTGCTTCCTCTTTGGTCTTTCATAGAAATATACATAAGTTTCCAAAGCTTCAGGCATATCCCTGTTACATATCCCTGTAACTACATTTACTCAAATCTTCTTAACATGAGGGAAAGCGGCCAACTTCAGGTTAAAACAGCTAGCACATAAAATAGCAGAATTCTGTAGCAAAACATAATGTTTCACACAATGACTGGTCAGGAAGCAGAGGGAAGAACAAGCATCATGTGAGACAACACTGAAGGGTCCTTGCCTTTCCAGTCTATGAAGAGCTCACAGGCTCTCTAGCAAGCAAACTCTGTATTGCCTGTTCCTCTTGACTCCTCCATGCTATAACCATTTCTACCTCAGATATCTTCTGCTTCCTTCCAGTCCTTTTCCTAAGGTCCAGCACAGGACAATTGTCCACTCCCTTCCACCCTCAATTTCATTCTCAAAATGCACAGTAATGAGGGGGAAACGCGTGTGTTAAGAGAGTATGGGTCACAAAACAGGTAAATACACAACATCAAACAAGTGTTGTGTGAAATTGGATTCTATTTTCTCTACTGTCTTTCTACATAAAATTAAAATGCTGTAAAATGTTTAAAAGAATAAAAACACCAATGAGGTTTTAAGTCAAGCCAATCTGTTATTAAACAGGGGTTAGTAGTACAACATCCAGTGAATAAATACACTCCATCAAAGTATATTAACAAACCTAAGAGGGCACAATATTCTTACTTTGGAGCTGCCTTTGAGAACAAACCAAAAGACAGATTATGGAAGAATTTTACAAAAAAATCTCCACTGAATATAAATTACTGTCATTTACATTCAATCTGTATGAGAACATCTGCTTTAGAAAATAATGTAACCCTGAAGGTTATCTCTCTAGATTGATCACTAGCAAAAAAAGGCTGTGTACTAATTCCTATCCTATTTAACTCTGCAATTAGGAAATTAAAAAGTACAAATTCCCATCCTAACTACCATGGTCCATGCAGATGATGCAGAAGTTTATGTTCATCCCCATAGAGATAAAATTATATCTACTCCAGTAGTGTATCACAAAAAGCTTCTGTTAATTATTAAAAAGAATAGGAAAAGTATGTGGTTTCTCTTATATTTAAGTGCTATCCAGCATGAGCAAGTAAAATATAAATATTTTGATTGATCTTCCAGGTCATAGGCCAGTAAAGATTTCAAATTAAACATGCTATTGATTTCATCACATCTAATCACGTATATAGGCAGAACCAATGATTAAACAAACAAACAATACATAAATAAATAAATTCCTTCTTGATGAAAACTCCTTAGATGTATCCAACAATGTTACTAAATTTCTATATGGTATCTAATGACATTATTTTTTAAAAAAAAAATTAGTTAAGTAAACACATATAAAAATCTCCAAAAAGGTTAAATTTTATATATTAAGCAAAAGTACTTATAGTTGCCATTTATTTTAAAACAGTTCTTATCTGTTGAAAAATCAGACATGCGATTTCCCTGAGTTTGCAGAGTAAGACTCTGCAGTAATCCCAAAAATGCACCACTCAAAAGACTAGTGAAAGTAAAAGTTAACTTTACTTAAAAACTCAGCAAGAAGAACATAGTACAGACTGATCTGTTCTCAGCTATCTCAGAAGGCTAAGCTCCGCCCCCTTTTGTCAGGCGAGGCTGACTTGTCTGTTTCGCTCATACACACAAGAAATGCTGTATTTCCAACATTATCATCTTTCTATACTATATTCAGTAAATATATCAGATTCCATCTTTCAGCTGACATTATCATTATTGTTTTGACAGATAATCATATTCCAGAGACTCTTTGACAGTAGATTAGAATCTTTAAGTTTAGGAAAATCATCCAGCAAAGTTTTTCAGGTTTTGTGAATTGTGCTTTTACCGGTTTTACCTTGCATTCTCTCTTTTGTTCATTGAAAAATTCATTCATTTTTTAAATTTAAGTTTTTAGCCATTTTCCAGTTTTGAACAACAGCAAGTTGGGCAGACTGGATCATGAATCTCACCAACTTTTTCTTGACTAATTTTTTTATTAGATATTCTGAAGACTGTCAGGAGACAAAATCAGGATTGAGATCCAAAGGGTTATTAATTGTATCTTTAATCTCCATTTCCACCCTCTTCCATGATTTCAAACACTGCCACAATGCCACCACAAGTGAATATATATCCCTTTGTCTGGAAAGGCTTACTGATACCAGGTTGGTAAAGTCTTATTGATTGTAGCTAATTTTGATGGAATCATAAACCATTTATGTATAATTTTAGTATGAATTTATTTTATTTTTACATTAGCTACCCAAAATATTGGTTTCTCTGTTACCCTCCAAAGATGGAAAACTGAAATTCATCAGTTTCATTCAATTAAAACATTAACTCCTTTGTGTTTTTGATATGCTTATATATTTTTTTCAAAATTAGTTAAAGTTGTAGTAACTGAATCTATAACTAAGGACTTTTATAAACCTTAAAACTGTACTGAATTGCAACCAATCGTTTTGATTTGGTTTTTTGCCTAGATTTTATTTCTCTTATTTGGGAAATTTAGATTCACCATAATAAAAATCTTTAAGAAGAAATAAGCCCTGTTCCTTGTGAAGTTTACTTTTGACCATAATAAAATGTTGATATGATTTGAATAAGAAACACACAACTTCAAAGGAGGGGACAAAGGGGGCAATATCACAAAATAAACACCAATAAAATCTGTACTTCCAGAAAAAAAATACAACCCTATCAATTAAAAACAATAGTTCTGTGTATGTAAAGCTTTGCTCAGAATTCCTTAAAAGAGTACATTATCTAAATCTATAAAACCTTTTTTCCCCAGTTTATAATATGCATTGGCAAAAACATAACCTATTAAATAAACATTGTGCATTTTGAATTCCTTTATGGGAAGCTGTACAAGAGCTTCTAATTTTAGCATGATCTGATTTTTCTCTAGCTGATGTTCCAAACACCTGGGGCCAGTCACATGAGTAAATTAGATTGTTCTAAAATGTGTAGTAATGAAGCTGAAGCGATGGCTTCCCATAGGGGAAACATTTCTATATTTAGCTTTCTTTTCAACTCCACATTTCTTCTGGCCAATATTTTATCCTGCATGATGGCACCCTCCAGTACCTCTGGATAAAATATGCTAGGGAAATTTCTAAGAATAATATACATACAGTCACTTAAAGGCTAAACATTTACCCTTTAACAAAAAGTATATGGTTAGTTCTGTACTAGCCATTGTTCAATGAGACTATTTAATAACAAGAAGGCTGATAAAGTGCCATCTGTAGGAAAGCTATATCTGTCTGTCTTTATTTTTGAATGCTATGGCTTGCTGAATCAAGGCAGCAGAGCACTAAGTACCCATTAGGGACCCATTAGGGACCCATTAGGCTCAGTGCAGGAAGACCCTGTTTCCACTGCAGGCCCCATAAGAGTCACATTTGTTTCCACTTGTTCTAGGGAAATCCAGATTAAATGAGTCCTTCAGGGGTGATAAGCGGGCCCCATGTGGGTATATTTGCCACATGGGTGCTCCAGCATTTCCACTGCGAGCACACTAGCACTCATTGCTATTGGGTGCTACACCACCCATAGAGATGCATCAGGTACCTCCGTAGATCCGGATCTACTAAATCCAGATTAGTTGAAGGACCCATTCCTTAGACCCGGATCATCTTAGATCCGGATTAAGGGAGGTAAGTGGAAAAACCCCCATAGATATCAAATATATGTCATGCCCTTCAAGGATTAACTCATCTTCTGTGTTTGAGAGATGGCATGACTGACACTAGATTGCATGCACACCCTTTGGATTTACGTCTCCCTCAAAATGTTCTGTATCTCCACAAGAGAACCACTCTTCTGAATAGTCACACAGATGGAGACATGAGTATACACAGACTACATTTTACAGCAAAACCCCAATGTGATACCCTTGATCCATGTTGCTCAGACTGCTGTTGCTCTGTCATTTCTCAACATGCAACTTTTTATATTTACAGTTATTTCCCAAAAGCAACAGCTGCATACTGATATGGGTAAAGTTCCTTCTCATATTTCCTTCAGGGCCTTTAACAAAAACCCTTCGGCTTGTCAGAACAGTATCAACTTTCTCAGGGATATTGCCATTTTGGTTGCTATAAATGGTCTTCACTTTGAATCAACTCTCTATCCATCTATTTATACATTACATTAGGATCCTGCCTTATACCCGAGGTTGCAGAGAAGGTAATAAACACTTTTTAAAAAAATTTAAAATAGCACCCTGTGACGGTTTCAGGGTACAGGCTGCAAACTGCTTTGTTTACTGTCTTTGCAGGCTTCTAGCAAGCTGCAATAGCCAGCCTTTGTGCAAACAGCTTGTTGCAAGACCTGGGCAGAGGCAGCAAAAAGGGCGGGAAATCCTGTGCGGGCCCTGCTGCAATGATTGGCTGCAGCTGGTAGTTGGAGGGAAAAGCTGTCCGGGGATCTGAGTGCTGGAGGGGCTAGAGCAGGAGTTCCCACCAATCGGGGTGAGGGACAGGAGTTTCTCTTAGGACTCTCCAGCAGCATTTTATTTCAGCAGCTTTCCCCAGGAGGTGTCAGCCAATCAGGGCCACAGAAAAACG
The DNA here is from genome assembly GCA_023333525.1 of Aspidoscelis tigris stejnegeri. Taxonomy (NCBI): domain Eukaryota; kingdom Metazoa; phylum Chordata; class Lepidosauria; order Squamata; family Teiidae; genus Aspidoscelis; species Aspidoscelis tigris. The sequence continues at coordinate 62,172,866 of JALMGA010000005.1, read as the reverse complement.
GTATAAAGGAACTCAGAGTACAGCAGAGGATGTCTTCATGCTGGGACAAGAGCTGAAAGGAGAAGAAGAGCTGAATCCTGAAGGAGCTGGACCAGTAGTTGACCAGGGGTCTTGTGACTGGAAGATCTTGGAGGAAGACTTCACAGGCAACTGACCAGAGGGTGATCGGTCAAGTAAGGATGGACTGGGCCTTGTGATCATCCAGAGCTGCGTTCTAGAACACTGGCTAGGCTTGGGCTGTGGCAGAGCAAGTCAGAGGGGGGGGGAACGTGGAGAGGTTTGTCTTTTAAAAAGGAACTATTTTCCTTTCCTTTAGAGACTTACTGAGTTAAGCCAACAACTACCTGAACCTTAATATCTTTCTAGTATTGCTTGTGTAAAATAATAAACTTGTTTTAGTTTACTGTTGAAACGCTTGCTACCAGTGTTTTGTGTCCACACTGTAGTATTCACTTGGCCGTTGCATGAACTCAGCATCCTAACAGGGCCAAGCTACTCCTAGAGAGGGCAGGCACTTATTGGAACGCTGGGGAACGTGACACACCCATTTTAAAATAAAATAAAAAATCTTCACCAGCTGTCTAATAGATAGATAGATAGATAGATAGATAGATAGATAGATAGATAGATAGATAGATAGATAGATAGATAGATAGATAGATAGATAGATGTGAGCCCACATTGTTTAGGTCCTTTTGAGTCCATGATAGTACCTTGACTTGGGCATAATATGTAAATTGGCAACCAGTTCCATTTAAGATCAGAATGTGTGCCCAAGCTATCATTCTAGCTAGACTACAGATGATAGTTAATTTTACCTAAAATTTCAAATGCATATATAATACAGCCATCGGAATCTTCACAAAAGCATGCAACACCGTTTCACGTGAAAGGTGTTTCTTCTACACAGTTGATAAAAAGTGATTTCTCTTGTATAACACAGGGCTTTTACACAGTTTTACTTTTACACAATGAATAAAATAGGACATCTTTTTGTCTAATGTAATCAAAGAAATTCAGTAACATGGTTGGATCTCAGAGTCACCACTGATTTAATATTGGTAAACTTGACCACCCTGCCACAGTGCCATTGACACGCTGATAAACTGGAATTCCCCACAGTATTACCATTAACTTACACTGGTTAGACTGGATTTCAACTTTCTAATGCCACTGACTTATACTACTAGTATGAACCTCCAAGACTGGCCTATCAATTTCCTACAGGTGGCAGTTACTTGCCTAATGAAGTTCAGTTTTACTCAAAAGTGTGTGGGAATAAGACCATAGCATTATGCGAAGGATGACTGAATTGGTAAAAATATCTATAATCTACGATATGAGATCTCTTTCAGGAATCCTTGGGCCCTTCTGAACTGGGAATTATGACTCCAAAGCCTGCTTGCCAAATGGACCTGCACACTGTTTCTCTAACAACTCCCCATGGGTTCCTGACGTGGATCTGTGGAGGAGGAGGGGGGAGTTTTATACCCTGCTTTTCTCACCCATTTAAGAGGACTCAAAAGCAGCTGACAAAGTTTTGTATTCTTCTTCCCACAACAGACACCTTGTGAAGTAGGTGGGGCTGAGAGAACTCAGAGAGCTCCGCCTAGCCCAAGGTCACACAGCTGGCTTCCTGTAGGAGTGGGGACTCAAACCAGAGGCATTTCCGCACTGAATCGCGTTCGAAACGGAACGCGTTCAGGCGGAAAGCTTAAGCCAGCTTCGGGCGCTTTCCCCGTTCACACACAGACGCGCCAGAACGCGTGTAAACGCGTTCCGGAGCGTCTGGGTGCGAATGCTCAAAGCGCCCGAAGCTGGCTTAGCCGGCAAACGCCGGCAAGGGGCGCGATGACAGCCGCGGAGGCAGATCGACAATCAGCTGTTTGACAAACAGCTGATTGTCAAAGCCGCGCGGCGTCGGAGGCGCGCCGGCAGCCGTTCGGGAGACAGAAGAAGCGCGAACGCTTCTTCTCCCGAACGGCTGCGGGCGGCTCGTCCGCGTTGGAACGCGTGTAGAGCACTTCGAAGTGCTCTACATTTCGAACGCGGAAAAGACAGCTGCGGACACGTCGGAACGCAAGCCGCGCGCGGCCAATGCGGATGACGTGTCCTCAGCTGTCTTTTCCGCATTCCGTTCAGCCCCGTGCGAAAACGTCTCAGGAAGCCACCAGAAAAGAATCCAGCACTCTAACCACAAGACCAAACTAGCTCACAAGCAGAGGACACTTGCATGTCACTGTCTGCAACCCAAAATATTCATGACTTTGCCCAAATGCAGACCAAGCCCTAAGCAAACCTCAGAATACTTCTATATATGTGAAGGCTTTTGGTAGCATTAAAAGACAAAGAAGTATGAAACAAGGACATTGTGGACCTATAGGTATCATTATATGCATCTAGGCTATAGTTCAATAACATCTAGACTGTGTTCACACTTCAATTTTAATCCAGTTTCAGTGGGGTTTCAGGGTGAATCCCCACAGCAAGCTTATTTCACTTTCCCTAAACTGAAATAATAGAACCGGATGCAAACGTGAATTTGCCTGTTCCCATTACTTTTAACTTAATCGTGTTCGATCCGGATTCTGAGGATCGTACGTGGCGTACGTGACTCAAGGTGGAACTCAAGTGGCTACTTTTTAAAAGGCGCTTTTCAGGGCTGCCCTGCCCTCTTCCTCCTGGCATGGACGCGCCACCCATAAGGGACCCCTTCACCGAGCCTAACTGGGTGGCTGGGTTGCTACCACTTCCATGGATGGAGGAAAAATGGCAGAGGGCAGCCAGCCAGCGATTCTTTCCCCTCCTCTCCCCGTTGCTCAGGGCACACAGCAGCAGCAGCAGCAACTAAAGCCCCTTTGCTTTAAACATTCACATTCAGCTGCTTTCCTCCCTTCCTTTCCCTTTCTAAAGTCAGAACTTTTGGAATTGCGCAAAATTGCAACATTGCTATCAGGTTGAAGTGGTTCCATCGCTACAGTGTAGCGCTGCTGTTAAGGGTGGATTTTTAACACTGAAATCACTGTCTTTGGAAGCAAGCTATTGGGAGAGGGAAACCCTAAACATAGATTCTCATCCCTTAAAATGGTACTGTCCACACAGTAAAAAATGTAAAACGTTTCAAGCGCACAATCCGGAGTGAGACCTGTTGAAATAAGGATTGAGATTCACCACGCTTTGGGGTGGTTTAACATGGGAAAAGAGTGTTAAGCCAAGCTGCTGTGCGGACTCCGAGGGTTGAAAACATTTTGAATTCGAGATACGGTTGCCGTGAAGACACGGCCTCAGAGTGAGCGAACACAGCAGTAAAGTAACAAGCTGTTTTCTTTCAGCATTACTTTACTCAGAAAATCCACCTTTGCATTAGACAATGTGGAAGGAAAATGACTGGTCAGTTTGCTGTGTTCTCTCAGTCTGAAAGTGGACTGAAAGTGGATTGAAACTTGGGTGAGAACAGAGCCAAAATTCAGCTAGTCCTCCTTTAAAAGTTTAATAACCTACGACAATAAAACTTGAATCACTGCAAAGATCTGCAGCCAGAAACTGTACATTTGCACACAATTCCAGTGGGTTTTCTGCTGGGTTTTCCTTTGTACATGTAACCTCAAAGACACTAGAAATAGAGCTGATATTTAAATATGCTGAAGAACAGCCCAGGTCTTTTTTTCCTTCAGTGCTTTAAGAAGCCCTGAGGACGGGAGCAAATTAATCAGAAATAGAGGATGATGAAAATAGGTAACAAGGGACTGCCTCTTCATTTCTGTGTGCAGAAGCAATTAATGTGCACAGAATGCCTATTAATTGGAGCAGGTTTTTATTACTACAAGAGCACAGCTGTTTTCACTCACTTGACTTCTGTGCTAAGGTGCTAATCTTAATGTAAGGAAAGTGGCATAATACTGTTTGTCATCCCTTTAAAAGGTTGTGCCAAAACTGAAGATTGTCAAAGCACAGACTGATTTAGAGGCCCAGGACTGTCAGGTACTTCACCTGACAAACCTGGGTTCTTCTCAACACTTATGCAACACACAGGGTGTGGTCAGACTACAAGAAAATAATCTGTTTCAGGGGACCCAAGGGACTGAGATCATGAATGACCAGGACACATATTTAATGGGGTAACATTCCCTGAGATCATCTTGCTTTGTCCACACTTTTAGTCTCCTGGCCAAAGTTCAGTGAAAGGGTACTTTTTTTGTATCCGCCCTGACCCTCCTTCTCCTGCTCTTCCCTTTGTGACTGGGTATAGTTCTGCCAATTGTGAATTAATTTCACATGCTGGTGGTACAAATGAAAGTGACCACAGGAAGACTGGAGGCACAAAAGCAAGGCAAGCCCCAAATAGGGAATGGTTTTGCAGGTGGTGGCCAGTGACCAATTCTTCTCTAGTTTTGTGTTTTGCTAGTTTCCTTGACACTGATGGTAGCATGAGGACATACCTGGAGCCCACTGAAGTTGCATAGGTAATCCAGCTCCCCCAGGAAGGCACATTCATATGTGTCATCAGAAAAAGATTTGATGTGTCTCCCAGCACAATCTCAAGAGCATGGAGCAGATTCCAGAACACAAGCCATTACCTGAAGGCAGCTGGACAGGGCCATAGAAGGGCATTAACCCAGCATCAAGACCAATATCTGCTTCTTTGTGCAGGGAGGAGGAGCGCTGCCAGAGCCCTTCAAAATGGCCTCCAGTGGGCTACTGGTATGTATACTTCTGACCCAACTGTCAGAAACAGACTCCATGAGGGTGGCCTAATGTCCTGTACTGGGACCTATGTTGACATTCCAGCACTGTGCAACTCAATTAGTATTCACCAGAGGACACCAGAATTTGCAGGTCAACCATTGGTGCCCTGTTCTCTTCACAGATGAGAGCAAGTTCACACTGAGAACATGTGACCAATGTGAAAGAGTCCAGAGGCCTCATGGTACACATTACGCTGCCTGCAACATCACCCAGCATGACTGGTTTGACACTGGGTCAGTGATGGTCTGGGGAGGCATATTCTTGAAGGGTCACTTACCCTTCCACACAATAGCTAATGGTACCCTAACTCCTGTTAGATGCTGGGATGAAATCCTGAGAGCCATTGTCAGACCTTATGTTGATGCAGTGGGCCCTGACTTTCTCCTGGTGCAGAACAATGCCCAGCTTCTGGGGCCAAAGTGTGTTGGCAGTTCCTGGATGATAAAGGCATTGATGCCACTGACTAACCCTCACATTCCCCAGTCCTGAATCCAGTTGAGAACCTCTAGGTCATTATGTATCCGTGCATCCAACACCACCAAGTAATGCCACAGACTGACCAGAAACTCACTGATGCCCTGATCCAGGTCTGGGAAAAGATCCCCCAAGACACCATCCGCCATCTCATCAGGAGCATGCCCAGACATTGTCAAGAATGTAGCATTAAAAGAATTCAGTGCCTTTTCTTCAGCATTCTACTTCTGTTGGTATCTCTGCCATCCCCTAGACATTACCTGGGCTGAAACTCAATAGGTACTGATATTTAATATTGTTGTGAAGCAGCCCTGGTTTACATGACTAAGGGTGTGTTCCCAAACAGAATATACTGAGCTTTGAAAATGTTCTGAGTGTTCACCATTCCCAAAGTTTTTAAAGAATACAGTTTCTGAGGATTAAAGGTCCTGAAACACTTATTATCTGTATTTGGATCAAAAGAGGTCTTGCTCCTGGATTTAGAAACACTTTATTTAGCAAAACAGGAATGCAAGCAGTTTCGGGGGGATGGAACCATGCTTTAGGGGCATTATCCTCAGTTTCCCTTGATCCAATGATAAGCTGTGATTTTCTCTGATGTAGTCCCCTCTTCTCTGGGCTCCCCACCATTACGTGCTAAGGAGATTGGGCTAGCTGAAAGGTAAGGGGAAGGAGGTGAAGAATGAACAGAGCCTGCAGTAGCTAACAATATAAGAGATCAAACCATGTAGTGGAGTGTGAGTGAAAGTGCCTGGTTTTACTAAGCAGGACTCTCTGGTAGCAATCAAGTGAAAGACTTTAGCGGCTTCCCTCTGGGGTTGCAAAATGTGTAAGCTCTTGTGTAAAACTCTCCTTCCTTCCTTCCTTCCTTCCTTCCTTCCTTCCTTCCTTCCTTCCTTCCTTCCTTCCTTCCAGGATTGCCTCTGCCATCCACCCTTTTTGCCTCACTCCCTGCCATTTTGTGCTGATCTGCTGTAATGATCCAGTGCAAAGCTCCATCACAAATAAAAAGCGAAAGTGATCTTTAATGTCCTCTTGCCTTGTTAAGAGAAGAAATATGTTGTGCTACGGTAGATACAAGATGGAGGGAGGGAAGAAGCAGTGAACAAAAACTGCTATGGGGGCAGGTTTATATAGAGGGTGGGGTTTGAATTGCCCACCCTAATGAAGTCAGGATATGACGGTGTCCAATTGCTGACTGCATGGGGAGGGAGTTCCGCTGAGGGAAGGAAAGAGGGGAGGGGGGGTTCTCCCCTGCCAGGCACTGAAGAATAGAGAGTGAGTCTGCATTATGAAGTAACAGTGGGAATGCAAAAAAACAGACCTTGCTGCTGATTTTTTTAAAAAAAGTTTTAAAACCAGATTAAATTGCCTAGTAGGAACTTGGCCAAAAGATGAAACTTTAGATTTCCTCTAAGGACTGGAGAAAAGCATAGAAATCCTTGGGTTTTTATAAACCTATGTGCACAATAAACAGGCTTTTAAATTAAAGCACATAAATATATGGTTTCAGGGTTTTGTGGTCAAGCATGTGGTACAAAACTGAACACTTTTAACTCTGGCTATAAATAGCTATTGCCCAAAATAGCTTCTTCAGGCAAGCAGGGCAAACCGCTAGACTCTAAAGAATTTCTTCTCCCTTGTAAGAGGTCTCTGTGGTTTCCACTCTCACACCTTCTAGGGGCTTTTACATGTTGTTCTTGCTCTTGGTGGCCCAGTTCAGTATTCTGCTTCGGTTGCCTCAGCTGTCCATTGCTTCTCTTGAGCTCTCAGTCCTGACCGGCCTCTTAGCTGCCTGCCCTCACAGGTTCTACCCAACACTGAGCTATTGGAATAGGTACTTTACATGTCTTTCAGTTGCAAACAAGATGGATCCTGACTGCAAACTCGGAAGCTCCAATTCTCCTTTGCTCTCTTCTTGCTTCGAAAGATGCAGATTCCTTTGTTTCTTGCTATTGCCTTGTTATTGCCTTGATACTGCCTTGCTATTGCCTTGATACTGCCTTGCTAAAATTAATAAGGATTGCCTAAATGCTATCTTGTACTCTGAAAACACAAGCCTTTCTTTTCCCCTCTCTCTGTAAACTTTCTATATATAGGGAGTTGGAATATACCAAAAATGTATCCAGCTATACGATGTTCTAACGCAGTGGTTCTCAACCTTTCTAATGCCGCGACCCCTTAATGGAGTTCCTCATGTTGTGGAGACCCCCAACCATGGGGGCGGAGCAGCTGGGAGGTGGGAGGGAAGGGCGGTGGGAGACTCGTCATGACCCCTCTGAAAGGGTAATTTGACCCCCACAGGGGTCCCGACCCCCAGGCTGAGAACCACTGTTCTAACAGCTCCACCCAGCCAGGGCTAATACATTTGAAACTACATTTGAAAGGGCTTTTCCTTTTTAGAACTTCTGGCTTTAAACAGCAAATGGGGGCAGGGCAGCAGAACAATAAAAACATGAATATGAATATTTTTGAGTTATTTGTATGAATAATTCATACATTTGCATCTTGTGCATATCCATACAGATGCGTACAGGATGAAAATGGGATGCATACAGGATGCATATGAGATTCGTATCACTGGATACATATTGAATATTTGAACGAATAGATACAAATGTATTCATATCAGTTCAAATGTCCAGACATTGATTTTTCTTTATTCATATGAATTTGGATTTTTAAATATTCGATTCGTTATGAATCAAATGTCAACAATTGTATTCATGCACACACCTAGTTAAAGCAGGAAAGGAAGATGAAAAGCAAGAGTGTGAAGTCCTCAGCGTTATTTTTGAACCAGAAACTGAGCAACAATAGGCCTATTATCTTCTCATTTATCACTAGGTGTATCTGTGATTGGCAAGCAGAGAACAGGAGCCAATGGGTGTCTAATGAGCACCTAAGGCCACTAGGCATTTCTGACCCTGTTGCTGACTTGGAACTCCATAACAAAAACGCTGTGCCATATTTCAGGTCTCATTGTTTGCTGTGGGAAGTGAAGGGGAAACCCCTGCAGGTATTTTTCCTCCCTTGAAATCCATGCAGTAGCTAAACAGCCACTTTAGAAAGACACCTGAAACAATTAAAACAGCGTCTTGCTTAAAAATCACTTCCTCTGGTGAAATTTGCTGGGGGAAAAAAACAAGTTTGTTCTTTAAAAAAAATATATAAGATGTGGTTTGATTATCAGTACTTCACTTCTCTGTGTTGCACCAAAATAAACTAAACTAAGGGTGTTTCTACATTTGCTGCCGAAAAGCGGATCGAATAGATTAGCTTTTCAGCAGTCCGTCCTCCCGGTATATCCATCACTATTTGTGACGGATCTGAGGGAACCCTGCGCATCCGCACACACGCGGGGAGGACAGATTGTGGAGACGGATTGGAGTGGGTGCCCAGCACCCATTCCATTCAGTCCTCCAGCAAGTGGAAGACCCTCCCCTCCGCCTCCCCGATTGGCTCTCTTGGAGCCAGGGATGGCGAGGCTGTCGGGTGGCTTCCCTGGGGTCTTGCTTGCCCCAGAAGCCAAGATCACGGCTCCTAGAGCCAGGGAGACTCACACCCTACACACCCCAACACACCCCAGGTCGCATGTGCACGTGTCTGCAGCCTTACCTGCAGGCTGCCAGGTCAATTCTGCCTGCAGGAGGCCCAGTGTGTGGTGCGCGTGCGTGTGGTGCGCACCCTCATTGGCCAGCCACCCTCCTGGATTCACCAGGCGTGGGTGGCTGACCAATGAGGGGCTGCCCTGCATGCACACGCGTAGCACGCAGGGCCTCCTCGAGGTAGAATCGACCTGGCAGCCTGCAGGTAAGACCGCAAACATGCACGTGTGACCTGGGGTGGGGTGGGTGGTGGGCGGTGCAGGGCCCCTGGCCCTAGAAGCCGCGATCTCAGCTTCTGGAGTGAGCGGGACCTCAGGGAAGCCACCCGACAGCCTCAAGATCCCTGCCTGTTATAGTCTGCACCAGTATGCTGATGGCAGGGCCCTATTCCAGGATATACTGTAGTCCGGAATAAGTTCCAGTACACAAAGGGCCCCTGAGTTTGCTGAGACCACAGCCTAAACTAGTGCAGTGTTCTAATTTCTCTTTTTTCCTTCAAGCTGTGAGAATGGGATTCATCCTGAACAGATTTCTTGTATTTTATTCTCTATGCCATAATTCATGTTTCCCTTAGCTATAACAATTTACTAGGAAAGGTTTTTATACTGTTCAGTACATTGCACATAAGTCAAAACAATTTTCAGTCCAATTTTCAGTCCCTAAAGGATACTGCAAGCATTTGCTTACTATACAAATGAAGAAAGTAAACACTGAGGCTATACAGCTATGCTTCTTGGTTGGTTTCATGAGACAGTTTATAGATCATATTTCACTGTATTATACAGTGCGATACATTTTTTAAAAGTGGCTCCAATAATATATCATCCAATACAGAAAGATTGTTTTACTGCAATGGAGTTTTGCACATGCTGTCACAAAAAAAGAAAAAACAATTAAGCAGTTTAAAGAATGGGTACATAACAAGATTTTATAAAACTATATGGCTTTTGGCGGGTGGGGGAAAATTAAAGTCACATTTCCATCCCATCTTTGTCCTTGAAACAAATATAGATATATCTTTCAGGAAGTATTTCAGTGAGACATTTTCTAGTTAAGCCCTACTAAAACAAAAGGGAGTTATGTGTAATGATGCTAGCTGAAATGTAACATTTCCAACACAATCTAGTGAAACAAGAACTAGCCACCTTTCTGTATACTCAACTTTTCTGTGCTTTTATGAGCATACAGTAGTTCCTCATAACCCAAAGTTTTAAGGTTTGATATCAAGTACTCCCTAAAACTTAAAATTAACACAAGAAAACAAAGTACAATAGCAGAGCCAGCAAGTCTGTATATGTATCTTTTATTGTAAGCCGTCCATAGATCCTAGGATATGGGTCAGGATATAGACATTTTAAATAAATAAATAAACAAGTGGTGATATTTGTAAGCTAGATGCCTACCGAAAGTGGAGCCCTGCCTTTCTTTACAGGGAGGGACAAGAATATGAACAGCACTTTTTATGCATTGTCTTCCTAGGTGCTTGAATCTGACATGCCTGGTGTTGCTAAATATATTTAAGACCGCCTCTCCTTTGTCTGTTTGCTTGCTTGTCTTCCTCTGCTCTTATCCATTATTGGTGGTTACTAGCTAAATCTTGATTTGCTGCTGCCATTTTTCCTGATTTTTAAGCTTTTGCTGAGTTTTAATAAACCTTTTCCTTTTTATCAAGGAAGCTGTCTTGAAAAGTATTTTGTCTTGCTACCTGCCTGTCAACTTCGATCCTTTGGGCCAGTGGTTGGACAGGCTGATTTCCCTATACACGTGTCCAGCCCATGCCCAGTAACAAGACTCCAGAATCACACAAAATCAAGCAAAACAGTTCACTCGACACTTCCCCAGGTAGGACCGCACTGGAAATGAGGTCAGTTTTACTATGAACTGATGAGCTTCAGAGGAGGTGCTGAAATAATTTTCACACCAGAAAAGATATTGACAAATGTTTGTGGGGGTTTTGTGCTTATTGTTGATATTGGAAATTCAGAAAGCCCTCTTGAAACCAGCTTAGCTCCCAACCACTATTTCTCCATGTAAATTTGACTTTCTCTAGAAGTTTGGGTTTTCCTATTAAGAAACAACTGACAGAGTGGTCAAATCAGTTGCTTAGGGAGATCCTGTCAGACTGTATCACCAAACTCACTCACAGATCTTGAAAGACCTGACAAGAAATCTGGCTACCTATCAATTTTCCATTTGCTGTTTCCGTCTAGCAAGACTCTCTGTATGAAGAATTCATATTCCATAAGGACAGGTATATCCCCCTTCTGTCTTTCAAAGGAGTCTTGCAAATTGCACCATCTTGCATTTATCTTTTTCTGTGTTTTGAATGTGTATACAATTTTAGGATTTTCTCCTTCTCAGTTCTTGTGCTTCCCAAAACCAAACAAATGACTGTTCCCCATTATACAAATATTTTATATTGCTTGTGTTCTGATTAAGCTGGTGTGTAGGATCAAAACTTTCAGAACGTGCTAAGACCAATGTGATAGGCCCTGTATGTGGATATGACTAAGCAAATATACTAACACCAGCATCTCCCCATAAATAGGTAAGGTCAAACCATTTCCATATAGCTGCCATGAACATTACATAGATATGTCCACATAATATTTACCAAACATTAAACATTAAATAATTTTACAGGAGAGAGGAGGAATAATAATGATACTTTCTGCACTTACTACTGATCTGGATCTAAAAAGCTCTAGTCTAGATGCTGGGCCTCCTCATCTGCATGTTAATGTGAATCAAGGAGGCCTTTTATCTGGATCCCTGGTTGTACTGTTTAATCAGTACTCGCAGAGGACCAAGGCCTTGATCTGGAACATCAGAGGTGTGCAGATGGCATGCCTGTGGGCCCATCCCCATGCTGAAAATATTGCAAAATTATTCCAAGTCTGCCTCTGGAGCGTCTCCAGGCAAAGCCCTAATTCGGGCTACATGCAAGACAATGGCTGCATCCCCATTAAAAGCTTAATCCAGTTTCCCTAAATCGAAATAACAGAACCGGATGCAAACGCGAATTTGCCTGATCCCATTACTTTCAGCCAGAATCGCGTTCAATCCGGATTCTGAGGACGTATGTGACTCAAGGGGGGACTCCAGTGGCTACTTTTTAAAAGCTACTTTTTGGGGCTGCTCTGTCCTCTTCCTCCTGGCATGAACGCACCACCCATAATAGACCCCTTCACGGTGCCTAGCTGGGTGGCTGGGTGGCTGCTGCTTGCCTGGATGGAAGAAAAACGGCAGCGGACAGCCAGGAATTCTTTCCCCTCCTCTCTTCATTGGTCAGGGCACGCAGCAGCAGCAGCAATAAACATTCACACATCTCCCCAAACCGGCAGCTGCTTTCCTTTCTTTTGCCTTTTTTAAAGATCAGTACTTTCAATGGCAAGATTGTTATCAGGTGTGAAGTGGTTCCATCGCTACAGTGTAGCTTTAAGTGGTGGATTTTACAGCTTGCTTTGGAAGCAAGCTATTGGAGGAGGGAAACTCTCATCCCTTAACACGGAAGGGTTCCCACAATAAAAAACGTTTCAAGCGCAAGAACCGGAGTGAGACCTGCTGAAATGAGGATTAACATTTACAATGCTTTGGGGTGATTTAACACGCGGAAAGCATGTTAAGCCAAACTGACGTGGGGTCTGCCAGGACTGAAAACGTTTTGAATTCAAAATAAGCTTGCTGTGGGGATTCACCCAATACGTGTTAAAAAAACCCCACTTAACAGGTGTACTACATCCGAAATAAGGGGCTAGCACATATTGTCCTGGGATCATGCAGACGCTTCCAGGTTATTTCAAGCGGAGCTTGGCAGCTGCAGTATTAACAGGCAGTGTTTCACCTCTGCTCCCTGTTCGCTGAGATCAGATCCTGGCAATCTGTTGACTGTTAAGCTACTTAATAGTAGTGAAATTAAAAGGCTTTCCCCTCCTTCAGGATAGGTTGATCTGAAAGTGACTGAGACAAGTCGATCTGAATTGGAAGAAAATTTTGAGCCGGTTGCGAGTGGGCCATGTCATGCCCATGTGCACACCTCTGCTAATCTGTGGCGGCCAAGGAAGGAAATGATCTGCTTTTAGTTATGCTTTTAACTAACTTTTGGTTATGCTTTTAACTGTGGCAGCCAAGGAAAGGAATGATCTTTGTGTTCGTGGAGGTGCAACTGAGGTGTTTGCCTGTCATTGCTGCAGCAGGCGGGATGGGTTACGGTGACGTCAACCTGGCTTCCTATCAGGGGAGAGGGTGGGTGGGGAGAAAAATGTGCGGGTTCACACTGCAGCTTGCATGGGGACAGGTACGTACAATTTGAATCTGCATTGCCCCAAACCACATGGGGATGCTTTATTGTGAGTTACAAAGAGGATTTTTATGACGCGCATCATAAGTGAAGCAACTGGCTTCCATGGGGACATACCCTCTGTGTTCTGGGACTACCAGAGAGTGTTTTCCAGTGGTATGTCATAGCACGTTGCTGGAAAACACACACATACCCTGGCCAGGCTCAAAAGACATGGATAGGGGTATGTGCCAGCTTCGCAGCCATGGGGAGGCATGAACCAGATCAGTGCTGTCAGTGTAGATAGCATTAATATGGCCCATGCCTCCCTACAATCTGGATCAGTGAGTGAGTCAGAAAACAGACTCACAAGAGAAACTGTTCTTTGAAACTTCCATTGGCACATATTTGCTTATAGAGGACAATTTGGCAAAAATAAAAATCAATTAACATGACCTGCAGGCACGGATGCTCTTGCTTCCTAACATAAATGAGACCTTTCTTTTCAAAAGCTCTTAGACCTGAAGGAAATGAATACCAAGATAGGACATCAGCCACAAAAGCAGCTGCGAGACCAACTGGATTTCCTTACTGCAGGCAAGATAGCTAGTTTTAGATTTTATAGTATATTGTAATTTCCTCATAAGGATTTGTTGTTTTTGTTTGCAGAGCCATTTGCTCTGAAAATTACCTTTTTTCTAAGAGAAGAAAATGCAACCTGCATTGATTAGGACCATGGTATATATGTGATAAAACTAAAAGGTATACAATCACTGGAGAGAATTCCCAGCACTTTGGAGAATTCATGGGGTGTGTTTTTAAAAGCAATTTAGCTCAGAAGTAAGACACAGTTCCTCCCTGGCTCAGTGTTTCAGCTCACAAGTAGGGAGGTAATGGCCACCTCTCTTTTTGGTTCAAAAGAAGTGATTTCAGCAGGAATTCTAGGCGCAAAGTTCAGTCTACATTAGGAACTAACATACATAGCAACAGTCCCTCTCTGGTCAGCAAGGGGGAGAGTCGGCTCAAATCTCTCACAAGAGCACAACCCTTTGATTCCTTTTCTGCATGTGTAAGAAAGCAGTGGGAAGGGACATTTGCAAAAACAAGGACTATGTAAAATGGTAGTATCTTAAGTTATAGTAATGCTCCAAAATTTATATGTGTACAATGTATAATGTAAAAATGAGAGCTGGTACCAATTTAGATCAGTTGAAACCTGGGGAGAAAGCTTGAACTGCCGCACTGTACTGTAGGCTACAACTGGGTTAATGTAAATCACTCTGAGCTGCCAAAAAGACACTTTGGCCCCATTCTGACACATGATTTAGGCAGGCTTGGAGTTGGCTCAAGTTCAGACTGTCCTGACAGTTTCCAAGGGATCTCCCGTTTCTGTGAACTAAAGGTCCCAAAGCGCAGAAAATTCTTATTCAGACTAAAATAGGTCTCACTGCTGTATTGAAAAATACCCTGAACTACTAGCAAATGGGAACACAAACTGTGCTTTTGGGGAGGGAACCATGCTTTGGGGGCATTCCCCACCTGAAAGGGTGAGGAGTGAGGGGTAGAGTGAATGCCTGCAGTTCCAGAGATCAGATCAGTGGGAAAGTGTAATTTTGATCTTGCTGAGGGACTGGAGATTGGGCAGGAGGAGGAGAGAACTCAGCAGCAGTAAAGGCTCCAGAGCAAGCTGAACAGGCAGGTGCCGTGAGAAAGCAGTGGTGGGTGGCTCAGCAGGGAAAGTAGCAGGGCTGGAGGGCACCTCCCCCTCCCTCCTTGAGTGCTTCCAACTGGCCTGCCTGACCGTCTGCCTTCCCCACCCCATTCCTCCGTTTCTCGAAATCTCCCTCTGTGGAGAGCATCGCCGCCACCGCTTCCCTGCTGCCCTTCTCCTCCATCTCTGTGACTAGCAGCAGCCCTGCTGCAATTTCTGGCAACTTCAGAGCGCCCACTGATTTGCTCACCATGAATGGCAGCTGTAGCAGCCATAACCCCCCGTTTCATGCTGTTGTGACCTGCTGCTGTAGCACAAAACAGGGACAACGTACTTCCCCTCATGCCTGGTAACTGATCAAAAGCTCCATGATCTCTGGCAGCAGGTTTATATAGGGGGTGGGGTTTGAATAGGCCATATGATGAGATAAAGTACTGAAACACTGTAACTAAGAAGAAAAGTCAAAGCATTGTGTAAACCTGACTTAGGAGAAAGAAGTAAATGATACAGTTTAAGGAAACGTTGGTTTAAAAATAAATCATTCTTTTTTTTTCAATGTTATTCCTTCTGGCTTTACTTCTTAAAGGAATTATATGCTGCCATAAATATAATTAAATCATATGCCAGTCCATGACAATATTTGGTGGCAACTTGGTTTCAGGAGATCAGATGCAACAAGAAGAGAAAACCAGAAGTAATGATAAAGGAATGGCCACTTCATTCAACCCTTTTCCAATTCTTTACAATCTTGTGGAGGAAATGACGAGTTACAAACTTCCAAATATTGTGTGGCTGCTGTAAATAAATGTCAAATATGATCATCAACAAACTTTCTGAAAGTTGTACCTTTTTGTTTGGACCTTGGAGAAGCTGTAATGCCAGAATTAAAGCCATCTAAGGGAGGAAATCTGCATTAAATCATTTGTGACAGCAGTTCACTAGTAACAGCCCTTAAACCACTGCATTATGAAAAGTATTCATCTTTAGCATGGATCAGCAGCTGCTGTCAAATCCTATGGACAGTTTTGCCATTGATATGTGGGACCTACAAGAATGTGTCCATTCAGCAATCACAACTTCATGATTTAAAAGTCAAGTGTTACAAGCAATTTTAAAGAAACCACACATGGCCTGCTAACTTGACAACCACTGGAAAACAAGACAGAAAAATGTAATAATCCTACAAATGTTTCCTTATTAGCTATAGTGTGTGGTCAGACACAGCATTTAATCAGTTTCCAAGCCATTTTCACTTCCAACTGTCCTGTCTGTTTTGTTTTTCTGGCCTAAAGGAGCCAAGCTTGGACTATTTTGCATTCAGATTAAGAGAGTTCTGAGAATGTTTCAGATCATTAGCCCATTTCATTTTGGAAAGTGTGAATATACAAATAGATTATTTTGGGTAGAAACCATACTTTTCCTCCCATCAAATGAGAGTTCATTGTGGGCATTGTACCCAGGAGGGTGAGAACATCACTACTGGGGTGGGAAGAGAGCACCACACCTGACATATATTTCTTGGTTTCTACCATGTTGTCCCATTTTGTGTCTTCAAACAGCTTTTTTAAAAAACTAAAGAGAAGACGCAGGTGAAGTTATGTTTCATCCCATAGTCCACTCTCAGATTGCATGCCTCCTTTCTTTCCCATCCCTACAAGAGGATCCTTGCTAAGAGAAGAACACGATGTTACCCCCCTTTCCTTTTGCTATGCAGAAATAAAACATTTCTTTTCACTAAAAGAGGACTTTTACACAAAATCAACACTATGCTTCAGTGGCTCTAGAGCAAACAGCACAGTACAGCCTATCAATTTTTTTTTTTTAGAATGGCCAGGGGTGGGGGACGTGATGGTAGGCATATGCCCCAGCTGGATCTATTTGGGGGCACAGTACCCTTATCCCAACATGACCCACACCATCATCAAGGGGTGTTTTTCCATTCTCACTAAAAGTACCCACTAAGTACCCATTAATGGGCATGTAATGACATTTTTGTACCCATTAGTGGGTACTTAATGGGTACTTCTAGTGACAGTGGAAAAACACCCAAGTTCACCTTCCACACCACACAACTTCATTGTGGGATATACTGTATGTCTCTGTTGATGTCTGGGAGGGAGGTGAGGTAATGTGACTATCTATATTAATCTCCTCACAAGTTCCCCATTTTTCACTGAACTCTCCCTTATTGCATACTGCTTTATGCAAAACTGTAGTAGATGTGGAATTGAAATTGTGTTTGGGTGGTTGGGTCAATAGAATAAAAAAATGCTGAGAGATCAAGGAGAAGCCACGGGGTCACATTGACAGGCAATCCCTGGGTTCAGTCTTGACGGGCAAAGCAAGCAGACAGCATAAAGCACACCATGCCTTTAAACAGTGCTACAATCATAGCACCTCCTCTTAAGTGTAGAAAAAAATACTACACTTGTAGCTATCTTTCCTCATCCTGTATGGATCCTTCCTTTATCTTTGTAGAAATCTTAAAGTACAGAAGAATGAAAAACTAGACATGCAGTTATTCCCCAAAAAGATCTGTAACACTAGTTATTCTAAAATGAAAAAAACACAATTAAATTATCATACCCAAAATCCAAAGCTTTCAATCTTTCTGTGATTTGCTAATCTCCATTGCTCACCTCCATTTACAAACATGTCTGTTTTGCTGTCACTATATGAAAGAAAGAATGACCAGACTAGTTTCAATTTATGGATGCCCTAGAGGATATAGGTTCTCCCACTTCTATTATTGTTTAAAGACGCTCCTGCAAAGCTTAAGAGAATTTTTTTCACATCTCCTGGTTCTATTCCTCATTTTAAACACATTGTGCATTCATAATTTTATTAATAATTTATTTTGACATTTCCACACAGTGCACTATGTGCAATTATGTTCCCATTTCTAATTCCGAAATGCTGGAGGGTATGCACCTTTTACCTATGGTAGGACTGGCTTTTGAATATGCAGAAGGGTTGTAATTTTGCATCAGATTTCCAGGAAAAGAACTGCAATCTAGCTCTGCAGCTGAAATCCAGGGGTCCTGGGAAGTAGAGGGGACCAGCTGAGGGGCTGCCAAATTCGGGGCAGCAGCTTAAGGGTCAATCTGTTCTCTGAGGTCCACCACGTTTAATGGTGGACCCGATCAGCTGGAAGCTGGTAAATGATCAGGCTGAAGGCAGATTACAGGCAGAAAGACCAAGACCAACAGGGGCATGGAGGAAATGACATCAAAGCAACATCAGGGGAGGTGACTGGAGGAAAAGCTGCTGTCTTCTGGGGCAGAGGTCCTTCTGATGTCACATCCTGTGATAGGAGGTGGGAAACAGGTAAAGAAAAGTCCTTTCAAAGCTATGTGCTTTGAAGATGCCATAATGCCCAAAGGCAGTTGCAGAGTGGAAAGAATTCAACACCCTAATGGTGCTGAGTGTGTACTACAAGTCTATGGAAACAGGAAAATTGTTGCTCCCCTTACTCTGGGGCCTTGAGAATTGGAGGTCTGAAGAAAAGGAAGCCATGGGAAAAGCTGTGCAGCTTTTTCTGTGGTTACTACAGAAAAATAGTTACTTTCCATTTATCGATAGCTTGCACAATAGTCTCTGTTTCACCTTGTCTCCTTCTGACTTGTAGCTTTCCCATACTTTTATAGAACAGTTTTCACTTTTCACTGGGGTAGGGAGTACCATGCATTCCCCAACTTGCGCTGCATGTTACAGTTCTGGTTTTATTTACTTATTTATTTACTTATTTATTTCCCACCCTATACCTGAAGGTCTCAGGAGTTGGTAACAACCTTTAAAATCCAGCATATCAAACAAAACTATATTAAAACAAGAAGAACCATGACAACATTTAAAATCCAGCATGTTAAAAACAAAGCGTTTGCGGTGGCGGTAATTTAACCAACATTTAGCTGAAGGCCTGAGCAAAGAGATGCATCTTCACCATCTTCCTGAACATAAGCAGAGAAGGAGCCGGACGCACCTCAAGGGGGAGACAATTCCATAGCCTGCTACTATTTGTTAATTCTGCTACTATTTTTAAACTGTGAATGCTAATTTGTTTACTACATACCTTTTGGTGACATGCAAGTTAAAAACAACAAATATATAAATCAAATATATTAATATGAATCACTCTGGGCCATTTAATTCACGTAGCAAGACTGACGCTATAGCATTCTTGACAATACTGAAGTGCAGACTTTGACTTAATTCACAGAGTGTATTCTCTTCTAGTTTATTATTTCTACATGTTATATGCAATATAATACTGTTCTGTACTATGTTTGTTACACACTACCATGGAAGTTATGCAGATTGCACAAAAATTGATAACCTCACATGCTTTAAACCTGTTTTTCCAGTCATATCAGCCTCTTTAGATTAGATTGGTCCTACAAACATATCCTCCTCTATCCTGTCATTTTCTGACATCAGTCCACTTTTCTCTGCGTAGTTCACCTGAACTGACTAGTAAGCAAGATTATAGATAGCAAGTGCTGACAGAGTCATGAATCTGTGTGAAAGACACAGACCATTTTGTGTACCATAAAACAAAGAGCTCATGAGATTGGCTGGATGTTTTGACAACATTTGCTAAATTAGAAAAAGAAAAAGAAACCGTACGTGCCAGCAACAGGAGCAATCACAAAATTGGTAATAGCAAGTGGCAAAGGAGAACTATCAGAGATAAAAATAATAATACATAAGATACAAATTTGGGAGGGGGAGCGGTAAATGAAACAGAAAGCTGCATAGGTCCTGTTCACAGCAGAATACTTCCTTCAATCATAGGAAGAGGAAAGGAAACAAGCTGAAGTTGTCCAGTTCTTGGTAGGTTCATGGTAACCACAATTCTGAGAATATCACTTAGCAACACGTAGCTGTCCTGAAAGTAATGAAAATAAAAAATAAGGTCAAATGTTAAGGCCCCTTTATCTTGCTGAACACATGCTTTAATTATGACTGTTTCCTCATTGTGTAGACTATCCTGGCCTGGGCAAGGCAGACTAGCCAACAGGGTTTTTTTTAAGCCACAGTCCCAGGACCAATGCATTGCCAGTGGCACTTCTGTGTGTTTGGCAGAAATGGGGTCAGGCTTGATATACTGAGCAAGCCAGATGGCCGTGGCAATGCTCACATCAACATCCGACACGTGCTCAGATGTTGCCATTTATTATTATTATTAAAGTTTATTTATCAAGCACTATAAATGTATATAGCGCTGTATAAGCAGCAAAAAATTTAAAAAAATAGAGCAAAAAAACCAGCAACAAAGATCACAATTAAAAATGACTAAAATAACAGAATTAAAATAATACATGATATCACAATACTGTAGACACATGAGAAATGAAAACAAGCGAAGAAGGAACTTGCCTTAGTTATATCCAGGCGTCACTACTGTAGTCACCTTCTAATTGGCCTCCCTCTCTCCCATCTCCAACCATTAATCTCCATACAATACTCTGTAAGCTAGACTTATTTTTCAATCCAGTTGCTTCTCTCACATTACTCCTCTTTTAAAATTCTTGCACTGGCTCCCCCTCTCATACCGCATTCAATTTAAACTTTAGTTCTATCCTTTAAAGCCCTGAAGGGCGGATTTAAAAGTTTATAAGGAGGTTAAGGAGCGGAGGTGAGCGGGAATTTGATTCCATAAATAGGGAGTGATGAGAGAAAAAGGGCGAAGACAGTATTGGGAAGAATGTAGTGGATAGGAAGGAGTGTGGATGGATATTAGAGAAGAGAGGTAGGAGGGAGCCAGAGAATGAAGGGCTTTAAAGGATAGAACTAAAGTTTAAATTGAATGCGGTATGAGAGGGGAAGCCAGTGCAAGTTCCCTTCACTGAACATTCTGCTTTCTGTAGGACTGAGGCAGTCTACAGTTAATGTGGAGATACTGGAGAAAGTGTGTATACCAGTAAGGATGTCACATACTCCCAACAATTCTTGCTGAGCATGCCATGACACTTGTGTGATTGTTGTAGCCTAGTGTTTCCCAACTAGGAGTACATGTACCCACCCAGGGTGCAAGCAAGGGCACATAGGGGTATGTGAAAAAACTGAATAATGGCAGGAAAAGGCACATACATCAACAGGGTAAGACAGGGTACAAATTTATTGAATATTATGACAATGGTGGAACAAGCTTCCTTCATTATGCAACTTCAAGAAAACTACTGTGCTTTTACTTTGTTGTTCTGGCAAATGCTGGTGAGTGAAGGGTACAATTTATGGAAATAAGCTGCTAAGGAATATCTATGTGGGGGTAGTATTGTAGCTGATAAGGCACACTGAAGATGCACATAAACTTGTGATTCAGGTGTACTTCCTGCCTGTTCACTCACAGAGGCTGCCTCTAGACAGCACCTAAATATAACACTATTTAGAGATATTCTGGAAGAAAACACTTCCAGAATAACCACCAGTTGACCAGGTGTAGTGGGCATTTACAAAATGGTGGATCCCAAAAGCAAGCATCCAGACCATGTAAGTTCTTTCACTATATTAGTAAAACTTGGGTTATCATTCCAATATCTTGGGGCTATGCTGGGATTGCCACGAGCTGTGACTAGCCCAAGGTCACCCAGCTGGCTTCACGGGGGAGGGTGGAATCGAACCCGGTATTCCCAGATAACAGTCCGGCTCCCTAACCACTAGACCAAACCTCAGGTCTGACCACAGCCCCTCAGTGGAGGACTCAACTCCGTGAAGCCCCTCCCCCAAAACCTCTAATTGAAACGTACGAAACGGGGGTGTGAACCAGGAGTGCAGAAGAAGCCCCACCAGCAAGATACCAAAAGGCAGAGGGACTACACTTCCCAGCAAGCCTCGGGAGTCGCGGCAGATCACATGATCACTTCAAACTTTAACCCTGCCTGGTGCTGCTGCTTCGCCATAGAGACAACAACAGGGTCTTCTTGCGGCCGGCGGTGCTGCCGCCGCCACCGCTTCCTCTCCTACCCCTCCCCCTTCGGTAGAAAACGGGTGCCGTCACCATGGAGCCGGAGAAGCCCGGGCCCCAGCCTGGGGGCCCGTCTGCTGGCGTCTCGGCCTGCTCCTCCTTCCCGTGCCTGCCGCCGCCGCCGCCGCCGCCGCCCCGGGAAGAAGAGCGGAAGCTGCAACAGGAGAAGCTCTCCGGGGTGGTGAAGAGCGTCCACCGGCGCCTGCGCAAGAAGTACCGGGAAGGTAATTGTGGCCGACGGGCCTCCCTTCCTCCCCCTCGGACAGTCAGGCGACCGAAACCGGACAAGGGGAGAGGGCCGGGACGAGGAGGGGGCCTCGCCTCGCCTGCTCTTTACGGGGGAGGAAATAACTCCGGAGACACACGCGGCCGGGCAGCCCTGTCTTGGCTCCCCTAGGCCGGCTGCTGGGGGAACCTGGGCCTGTGGTGGCCGCGCCATTTCGTGCCCCGACCCGGCTCCCCTTCCTCTCCGGTCGTGCGGCGGATAGGGCGTAAGAGTGGCCCTTCGGCCCCTGAGGGGGAGAGGTAGGTATGACCGGTCGCCGGCGACTTCCTTGCATTTCACTTCGCTTCCATCGCGCAACAAACACAGTTCGTGATTGGCGACTTGGGACCCTTGTCGGAGCGGCTGCCTTTTTCCAAACGAACGAGCCGATCGCAGGCCATCTAGACAGCTTGGCCTAGTGGTTAGTCTTGTCTGGGAATCGCCAGGTTTGATTCCGCACTCATCCACGAAGCCGGCTGGGTGGCCTTGGGCTAGTCATAGCTCTCTTCTGAGCTTTCACAGGGTGCCTCTTGTGGGGAGAAGAACACAGTAAGACGGGTGAGCACTCGAGAGAGGGGCCTTCTCAGTAGTGGCCCCCAGGCTGTGGAATAGCCTCCTCCTCGAGGTGTATACCTTCAGGAAGGGGGTGAAGACACACCTCTTTGCTCTGGCCTTTGGCTAAATGTGGCACAGTTTCCCCCTACTGCACACATTATTGTTTTATACTGTTTTTTATATATGGTTTTATTTTAAATATTTTTGTCTTTTAAATGTGCTTTTACGCACCCTGAGACCATAGGGTATAGGGCTGGATATAAATGTAAATAAATAAAATAAAGCTTTGTCAGCTGCTTTGATCCTCTTAAATGAGTGAGAAAAGGGCGATAGAAAAGCCAACTCTTCTTCATCTTCTGAGGCAGGCCTCCCTGCCTTTCCTCCTGGCTTTGTTGCCCTTTTTGCCCTTGTTTGTGGAGTGTGGCCCCCAGGGAATTAGCTTTGTTTTTCTGGGCACTTGGAAATTTGATGTGTGGCTGCCTTAATTTGGGGTGCTTAAGTGCTGCATCATGCATTGTTTTGGCTTTCTTTTTGGTGTAGGTCTTTTTAAATCTTTTTATTGAAAGTTGCCGTGAAAGAAGCTTTTGTGTGTGGCAGGGTGTGAAATAAATGAAAATAAACAAGTGTGTAATAGGTGACAGCTAGCTTTAGAGATGAATGTCTTACAGTTGTTCTCCAGTTAAGAAACCAAAAAAAGAAACCTTTAAGATGATGGACGCAGTTGCCCATAAGTATTTTGAGATTCCAAGTGGACAAAAACTAGAAGAGTGTGACAATCTTGTTGATTGTCAAAAAAAAGCATAGTAAAGAAGGTAAAGCAATTGACACAGAAAGTTCTGTGACAGTTTAAGCAGGGTTCAGCATAGGTATCTCTTTGAAAAACTGCCATTTTGTTCCAGAAAGTTGTGGAATTGTAGAGCATGACAATGCAAGACATAAAAAAAGAATATTTAGTTATCCAAGATTAAATATGTGTACAGAATTCTTACGCAATAACTGTCAAGAAAGTAAACCTGTAAAGGAACTATTGACTCTAGTATTCTGTATCCTTTTCCACGGTATGATTTTTCATGGACTTCTAGCTCTTTGCAAGCCTTCTCTGTTATCGTTCTAAAGAATTGATCTATCCAGAAGGTAGTTTTCACTGTTACAGGTGTTAGTTCTGGATGTATAAAAGGCTCACAAAGTCATAGGTACTTTAAATAAATATTTTTCACAGCACTATTTTTGCCACCTTCCTAATTTCTTCTATCTTTGCATATTTATCACAATTGTTTCAGATCTTCAAACAAAATTTAATATGAGGCAAAGACAACCTGAGAACACAAAATACCTCACATTATCATTTCATTTATTGAAGGGGAAAAGTTATCCAACACCTATATCACTCATGTGAAAAAACAATTGCTCTCATAAACATAATGTCTTATTCTGCCACCTTTAGCAACAACAGCTGTAGCCAAATGCTTTCAATAATTGCAAATCAGTCCTTCATATCATTGTCGAGGACTTTCGGCCTACATTTCTTGGCAGAATTCCTTTAATTCAGCCATAGTGGAGGTTTTTCAGTGTGAATTTATGGTCCTGTTAATTATGGGAAGTCACTCAAGCCCTGAAGTAGCAAAACTTCACTATACCATCACACTACCACCACCATGTTTGACTGTTGGTATGATGTACTTTTTGTGGAATGCTGTGGTAGCTGTATGCCAGTTGTAACAGGACCCCTGTTTTCCTAAAAGATCTACCTTTGGCTGCTCAATCCACAGTGGGTCTTTATGTTCCTCTTGCTTAGCAGGGATGTTTGTCTCTCAGCTCTCTGGTGGATACTGGCTTTGCCTGGTGTCTTTCTAATAGTGGTATCATGAACACAGACCTTATTTGAGAGTTGAGGGAAGCTTACAGTTACTTAGATGTTTGTCTGGCTTCTTTTGTGACTTACTGGAGATGTTATTGATGTGCTTTTGGAGAAATTTTGGTAAATGACCCACTTCTGGGAAGAATCGCCAGTGTTCTAAGTTTTCTCCGTTTGGTATATGGTTTATTGGAATTCTAGAGCCTTAGAAATTGATTTTAAATCCTTTCCAGACTTCCTTTCTCACCACTTTTGGAATTACTTTTGGTCATGACATTGCAGGAAATGTTCTATTTAAATGATGATTGGATTCAACAAGGTTGGCAGTAATTAGGCCTGGGTGTGTCTAGTCTGGCCCATATATCAATTAAATTTGGTTCATTGGTTGATTGAGCAACTAAGAAGGCAATTTTTACATGGGTGTTGGATAACTTTCCTTTCAGTAAATGAAATTATCATTTGAAAGCTGAAATCTGTGTTTACCCAGGTTGTCTTTGTCGCCTATTAACTTTATTTGAAGATCTGAAACAATTAATGTGACAAATATTTAAAAATGGAAGAAATCAGGAAGAGGCAAAAGCTTTTTCATTGCATTATTGGCCTGAAATTAGGACACATTCCTAATATCTGTCTTAGGGCAGTCTACGAGTCTAGAATTGGAGTTCAGGATGAAGTCGTATTGGATCATAACATGAATAAAATAATTGCTATCATTCCATGAGGGTTTTCTTTGTTCATTACTTCTCCTATTCACCAAGCAAGTGGACTGAGCAGGAATTACTCTGCTAAGTGGGCAATAATTTCTTTATCTCCTCCTCACCCCCACCCCAGGATATTTGCAAGAGAAGCATTTCAGTCTGTATACTAAAGTGTATTTGATTGAAGGATCCTGGGCTGAATTCGCACTTAGGCCTCTGGTATGCAATTAGGACAGCTCTGGTACAGAAGAGAGAAAGGAAACTGGGTGAGCACCTTCCATCAAGCTCCCAGCATTGACCCCTCCCTCCCGACTGTCACCACACTGGCTATGAGGGAGCCATCTTGCCTGTGGGGAACGGAGGAGAAAAAGAAAATAAAAGAATTTTACCATTGCAAGGACACTGTTGCTGCCAGAGTGTCCCCATTCCCTCCCACACCATTTTCCTTTTGTATCTTGTCTCTTTAGATTGTAAGCCTGAGGGCGGGGACCTGTCTAAGATTAATATATTATTGTATCCCGCCCTGAGACCTTCGAGGATAGGGCGGGATAGAAATATAAATAAGTAAGTAAATAAATAATTGCATACCAGAGGCCTAAGTGCACATTCAACCCTGGTCATAAAGCAAAAGATACACTTGGTGTGCTGAACTCAAGAGCACTACCTCAGAGAGGGAAAAATTGTTGCACAGATAGCTTTTGTCTCATACGTGCATACACTGAACCTATTGGGAGGCTTTTTTTGCAGGTGCTCATCAGAGTAAAAAAGAATAATATTCCCTACTCGGCAAGGTAGTTTCTGCTTAGTCTGGTTCCTTGTGGAAAAGAATAAATAAGGAGGTACGTTATATTCACCTAAGTGAACTGTGGCTGCAGACTATAGTGGCTTGTGGATTTGAAGGAATTAATTATAGGATACATTTGTTTATTTTTTAAAGGCATGCTTTGTGGTTTATTGCTAACCATAGTACTTGGAAAAACCCTGATGACAGAAAACTGGTTCGGGAGACAATTGCAGTTTTGGGAGTGTCTTAAACATCCTACTGGTCTCAGTTTTGCTGTGTGAGGGATCAGAGGCCATTTCCACTTGATACACATTATCCTGGGCTGAATCAAGTGATTGTTGGTTGGGCAGCCTGCACCAAGACCCAACCCATTTCATTCCCTGCCTTAGAAGTTGCTGGCCAGGAGTGTTTTAGCAAGACACCAGAAACAGCCCACTTCCAGAACCACTTCTGGGTGGCCAGCATAATGGTGCTGGACTTCTTAGGCCCAGTAGACAGGATCAACTGGTTATACCACCCCAGAATGCCATATGGATTATGTACAAGTTGATTGTCGTTGGCACTGGCTATGGCATCATTTTCATACCATAGCCCAGCCCAGTGCTTTGTTCTGTGCAGGCTTGACCTCCTGTAGACCAGTCTGCAATGTAAATGAGGCACTGTAGTGGGACTGCCGGGCTGATCTATTGACCCAATGCAGACACAGCATAATTTGTCTAATAAAGTGGTAAACTAATGCAGTTCATTGCTTTTGAGGCAGGTAAATCTTTAAGTGTCATGGTTTATCCTTCAAGAACATAAAACTTTGCCTGTTAAAGAGGAGGAAGAAGAAGACTTGGCTTTTCTATCCCGCTTTTCTCGCCCATTTAAGGGGACTCAAAGTGGCTGACAAAGCTTTCTATTCTTCTCCCCACAACAGAACACCCTGTGAGAGAAGGGGGGCTATGAATGTTCAGAAAGAGAGCTGTGACTAACCCAATTTCACCCATCTGGCTTCATGGAGGAGGGCAGAATCAAACCCAGCATTCCCTGATAAGAGTCCAGCTCCTTAACCACTAGACCAAATTGGCTCACAAAAAATAAATTCCCCCTTGAAGCGAGTGCAAACTGGACAGTAGGCACACCTGTGCTCCTGCGCCAGCTCTGGCCAGGCAGTGAGTTCAGGTCCCGATGAGGTGGACAACAATGAGTAGGCACCGAGACACTCAGCGGTGCTCGGTGGGCAAGGGAACACCACCTCAGGCAGGGCTAGCCAACCTGGCGGCAACGACACCCATAAGCCCAGCCTGATCCACAAATAGGAGCCCACAGTGAGCGGCATCATTCAGTCATCGCTGCTTGGCTTGACTGCGATTTCTGTTAATTTGAATTTAAGTTAAATGTCAAACAGTCTTTTAGTTAATCAGTTGACTAAATTTTGTCAAATAACATTCTGTTATTTTAATTCTGTAAGTTTAATTTTGAAGAGGTGTAGCAGCTCTGAGTTACCCACTGATTGGCAAAGAAACAGAAATCATGCCAATCTAAGCGTTAGGGGGGAAATTCAGCTCCGTTATGTAGATGGAAAAACAACCAATTTTCTCATGGGCTTTGAGCATCTGAAAAAAATCCTGCAAATTACCCACTGATGGTAAAAGGGTAACAACAATAGGGGGGTAAAACGTAACAGGTCACCAAGTAAAAATTCTGGCAATTCCAAGTAAACTATCGAGAGACATGGCAACCACAGTCTTAAATTTTGGCTACTACTGCTTTACATGTTTTAAATTAAATAGCACTGCAATTTACAGGATACAAAAAAGGAGGGGGGAATCCGTTATTACATTTTCTGACATGACTTACCTCTGTCAGCCTAAAGCAGAACTACTAATGGAAAATTTCAGGCTGTGGTTGCTAAAAGTAGGGCTTTTTTATGATGGAAAGATTTGAGGAACTGTAGACCACAGCTCAGAGTTGTTTCTGTTCTTTAATTGCTTGTTTACAAGAAGGGAATACACAGGTAAATTTGCTGCTGTTACTTTGTTGAAGGTGAAATGTGTATATAGCCCCCAAAAGCATACGTTTATTACCTCGCTTTTTAAATTAAAAAGCCACTTGTTTATTAATTTATGAGTTTACAGATTTCATTTCTCTTAATTATTAGTTTTCCATATGCCTTGTTTTTCCATTATGTCTTTGAAAGCAATAAGCTGATTAAGCTTTCCAGCTGATACATCAGAAGGAACATTTTAAAGGATGTGCTCTTTCAGTCACATTAGAAAGCCAGTAGCAAAAGGAAGTCTTTGTATTCAGTTTATGCAGTATGGCACTATTTTTCTGAAAGCACTATAATTGCAATAGCATTGCAATAATGTCTTGTGACACTTTTCAGGCATATGGGCTTATGATGCAAGACACAGAATTTGTCAGTTAGATTTTCTGGTAGACAAGTGGTGAAAGATCTTATATAGAGGTCTTTTAGAGTTGTCTTCAAGTCTGTATTTGAATTTTCTTTTTAAAAGAGTGATTTCATTAATACATGGTCACCAAAACCATGTTGTAAGTTTAAGCAAAGGCTTTTAGTTGAAGAAGAATCATCGTTCTCAAGGTTAGGCAGTTTTTAGCATGATTTCATTTCTAGCTATTTTCATTTCTGCCACAAAACCTCTAGCTTGTAGAGTACTTGAGACTGAAGTGGATAAAGGATCTTTGTTCTAATGTTTCTGTTTGGGACAAATAAACATGTGTGTCAGTGTTTTGTCTTTTGTCCAAAATCTGTTGTGAAGGATGAGAGATTTCTGCTGAGTAGTAAACTTGGCAAAGGCGATGACTTAGACTAGCATAGAAAATGGGTGTTATTTTAGAAGTCATGGTTGACTGGCCATATGTGACTGGATTTAAAATGGGTTCAAATATGCTTTTTTTCAAAAGCAAGAGTAGGAAACAATAGTTTTACTGTATTAATGGTACCCATGAGATTTGGGCGGGAGCAGCGGGTAAGGTGAGATTCACTTACTTTATTTGTGGAGGTATAACTCTGCATATTTTGGTGTCAAAATTCAAGTACCATGCTAGTAGAAATAGCCATGCAGCAGTAGAGGAATATTTGATAAGGCGTACGGAGTTGTTGAAAAGTTGTCATTCTTAAAGGCAGGGATGAGTGTGCCAACAGCAACCAAAACATTTACTCTGGCAGCCACTTAATTGTGCTTGGTTAGACAAAAGCCATTGGAGCAACTATGCTGCTCAGGAGAGGTAAGGAAAGCTCTAAGTAGGACATTGCAAACTGTCTCAGGACTCCTACCAGATTTGTCAGTGCCAAAAGCTTCTCATATTAAAGCAGCAACAGTTTGTTTACTCCCAATCACCCCTTTCATTGTCTTCCCACTTTGCCTAGCACATTAACAGAAAAAAAGCTCAGCCTGATCAAACTCAGGCCCTTTGAGTGCTGAATCAGAGGTAAGAGCCACGGTTGCTTTCTGAGATCAGTCAGTGCTGGGAACCCATTGCCAGCACTCCATGCTAGGGGCTCTGCAGGAAGGAGACATTGTCCTTCCCCTCCATAAGATAAAGGGACTCCTTTATTTAATTCACATCCATTGCTGTCCAGGACAGTGAAAAGGACTTTCTTTAAACCATGATCAGTGTGAAGTGTTGGGGGAGGGGGGCAATTTGTTTATCTGCAGATTAGAAACTCTACAATTTTTCAGGCATTTTAAAAGGTTTTTGCCATACATCTACTGCTGTTTTCCTTCCAGCCTCTAGCTGCTTTCTGCACGACTATTTCCTTGCTGCCTTTTATATCTTAGCTATATCAATTATCTTCTAGTTTACCCACAAGGAGGTTCTGCAGGCCTTTAGGGATGGCAGTATAGGGAAATAGGTAACTTTAAAAGACCTCTTTGTTACAGTACAAACTTGTAGCCTTTTAAGTGTTGAAATGTGGTACATATTGGGTGTTTTCCCACCACGCTCCTTTAATCCTGATCTAGTAGATCTGGATTAAGGGAAGTACCCAATGTGTTTACATGGGTGGTCTAGCACCCAGTAGCAATGGGTGCTAGCCTCCCTGCTGTGGAAACACTGGAGCACCCATTTGCAAATCCTGATTGACCAACAAGGGGTCTGCCTGTCACTCCAGGTGTTTTGGGGGGACGGGATGCAATCTCCAAAGTTGCCTTCAGAGGTTAGCAAAGGCCCTGGAGTCCCTCCGAAGGCAACTTCGGAGATTAGTTTAGGCTCTGAAGAAACACCCCTTGTGAGAGCATTGCGGCTGTCAAAGGCTGCAAAGCTCTGAAGGGTCTTTAAAGTTAGGGGCAGATCACAGGAAAGGCTGAGCAGCAGAGGATGTGTGGCCAGGAGTGTCTTGCAAGCATGGTGGTAGCTGCCGCCGGGTCCAGGGGTGTGTGGAAGAAGACAGCACGAGCGCTGTGACTTCACACCAGCATGGGCGCTGCAGCTGCCGCCTCACTTTCCCCTTTGCCGTATTGTCAGCCGCGGACTCTTTGCCCAGCTCTGTCCAGGGACACCACTGCATAGCAGCCACCAAAAGCGCCCAGGCCAGAGCTGGGCAAAGAGCCCGCAGCTGACAATACAGCAGAGGGGAAAGCGAGGCAGCAGTGTCGGCACTCGTACTGGTGCGAAGTCACAGCGCTCGAGCTGCCTTCCTCCACACACCCCTGTCCCTGGCAGCAGCTACCACTGCGCTTGCAAGACCCCTGGCCACACATCCTCTGCTGCTCAGCCTTTCCTGCGATCTGCCCCTAACTTGAAAGACCCTTTGGAGCAGCGGTTCTTAACCTTCCTAATGTTGCGACCCCTTAATGCAGTTTCTCATGTTGTGGAGACCCCCAACCATGGGGGAGGGGCAGCTGGGAAGGGGGAGGGAGGGGCAGCAGGAGACTCATCGTGACCCCTCTGAAAGGGTAGTTCGACACCCAAAGGGGTCCTGACCCACAGCTGCTTTGGAGCTTTGCAGCGTTTGACAGCTGCAATGCTCTCTCAAGGGGTTTTTCTTCGGAGCCTAAGCTAGACTCTGAAGTCTTGACTTAGGGGACCCCTCATGGGTGCCTCCCCCCCCCTGAGCCTCCTCTAGACCCCAATGCTGGATTGTAGTGGAAACAGGCTCCCTACAATCCAGATTTTAAGGCTGAAGACCCCATTGTAAACCCCTTTAATGGGGTCTGTATGAAATCCAGATTATAGGTCCTGAAGGACCCATATGATCTGAGTTTCCCTAGCTGTGGTGGAAACAAATGTGTCCCTAATGGGGTCTGTGGTGAAAATGGGGTCATCTGGCTCTCAGCCAAATGGGTCCTTAATGGGTACTTCAATGGGTAATAGAGCATTTCCAATGTGTCCATGAGATCCCAGATTCAGTTCAGTTTTATCTTTTGTTTTTATGGCCAGCATTTGTCAGACATTTTACAGCTACCTTGTGTAACTCTGGTGTTCTTAAATTTGGGATTATATAGGGGAATAGGGAAAAAATGTAATCTGTATGAAATACATACAGGATTGGGATAAATGTACTCAAAGCTGACCTTTTGTTTTTAATAATAGGTATTGTAACATCTAATTTATGATAATACATATGGTAGTGAGTGTATTATAGTCCTCTCTTCTTTGCTTGGAAAACAAAGCATCAAAATGTTGATAAAACATGTTTAAAATTAAGAATCAGTGTGTCCAATATTATCTCCTAACTGTTCACCTGCCCATCCATCCATTTTAATATGTAGTTGCCTGGAAAATAGAGGATAAGAGATTCAGTCTATACCTTCTTTCTGGAACATGCTGTAGAAACTCACTTCCATATCTTTGCCAAGGAAACGTCATGGAAGTCTCTGTGGGGCCCACCCAAATCTCAGGCTAGAGATGGTCAAAGTTATTTTTCCTTTTGTTGTAGCAAATAAATTGTGTTTCATATTTGCAGTAATAAACATGGTGCTTATTTAGTGCTTTCTAAAAAGACATTTCTGAGATTGCAGTAAAATACAAGAAATAAGCCTTCCAACATTTTTCTTCCTAGTTCTTTTTTCAAAAAAGATTATAGTAGTGGGTTTTTGATCAGTCTTTCTGCTGCCTTGCTGTTTGGGGTGGGGGAGAGAGATTATATCTAGATAATCATCTGTGTGCAGTTGGATCAAAATAATACATTTTTGAGCTGACTTTGTTGCTGGTGGATGAAGAAAATATTGATGTCCTAACATTGAAGGAATTTAGGAACTACAAGCAAAACAGCTGAATGGAGACTAACAGCTGGGAGAAGAACATGGCTACATACATAGTGCAAGTCCCCTGAGTGGAAAAGTTTGTTTTTATATAAATCAGGGTTTTTTTAATCCTGAAGACTGGTACCTTTCCATTTGGTTCAGTGTTAAGTTACTACTTGACTTGAACTGATCAGAACTTCAGTTGTTAGTTTAAAGAATATTATATAGACTTCCAGGATTGGTGGTTACATCAGCAGGTTCAGGAAATGGTAGTTAAAGTAAACCTCAATCTTGAACAGTAAATAGTTTGTCTTACTAGTAATCTGATATTGTAGTTTGTCATCTCAGCCAGAAAAACAAGCAAAATTTTCCATTAGTCCAGTAAAGGTCCTTCAAAACACATGGAAAGAAGGGAGGGAATGAAATAGAATAACTTCTGTCTCTGATTTCTCTTCAGCAGAATCAGTTTGCGTGATATTTGTGGCTTCCTTAAGATGGGTTTGAAAGGGAAGGAGTGTAGCAAAGAAAGTGCTCTCTCGTGTCTTCTCTTTGAGCTATGGTACTAATGGGTGCTCTTGTCAAGTAAGTTTGATAGTAGTGCTTTTAGGAAGTGGATCCAGTTCTGTGCATAGACTGTATCATTGTGTTTTCCTTTTGTTAACTCTGAAAGTGTGTGCATTAGGGAGGGCGGGGGACTGAAAATTTAAATATGCCCAGCATGTAACTTGAACATATAGCTTCTAATATAAAGGTTGATTTGAAGAAACAGGATTTTTTTTTCTTTTAAGAATCTTTTCAGTCTCAGAATTTGTTACATTTTATCATCACTTAACTAATAGATTGCCTTTTCAGTGTATAGTTAAAGAACAGGGAAGGTCTATGGGTCAGTAGCGGGTTGTCTGCTTTATATGTACGGTAGAAGGTTTTCCATGGAAGAAGACAGTTGGTAATTCTTGTGCTCTTTCCAAGAAAACTGTATGGATGAAATAATCAGGAAGGCAACTTTGCTTTTACTTTCTGGAGAACAAGTGCCTTCACCTGCTGTGCTCCCCCCCCCCTTCTCTCTTTTCAAATGGAAGTTGCAAAAAACTTTTTTATGCCTTCTTGTGATTAGCCAAAGTTTCAAACTGCATTTCTAGGAATATCTGTATGCAAATGAAAAGTTGCATTTTTTTCCTGTTGTTAAATACTGTTTTTCCAGCATTTCTCCTCCTTCACAGTGCTTATATGACATCATAGATTCTAGGTTTTGTTAACTACTTACCTCTTTATTCACATTTATTTACTTTCTCTCTGTGTCTAGTGGGAGACTTTGATAAAATCTGGCGTGAACATTGTGAAGATGAAGAAACTCTCTGTGAGTATGCTGAGGCAATGAAAAACCTGGCAGATAATCACTGGGCCAAAACTTGTGAAGGAGAAGGCCGCATTGAATGGTGCTGCAGGTAAGTCCAGAATGGTTTAATGAAAATCTGAGGCCATGAACCTAAAGTTAAGATTTCTAAGGCAAAAGATATTATATAGTTACACTTGCAAAGGTCATGTATTTGTACATAATTGCAGCAGGATTTCTGGAATGTATTCTTAGCCGTGAAAGCCTTTGGATTTCAGTATCTAATAAAAGACACATAGTATGTTGAATTGTGCAGATGGTAATACTCAAAATTTAATTGGAATTGTTTATGACTGAACTTTGTTTTTAAGGTAGATTCTTAATAGCAAATTGAACTGTGGATTTAGAGTGCTGTGCTGACTGTAAGGAAATTAAAAGGAATCTTGTTTCAGTATAAAAGTATCTCATTAAATTCTAGAGCACATGTAGTCAAAAGTAAAATAAAGTTGGAATTTGCATATTTCTCTGGAACTAACTTTAAAAACCATAATGTAGAAAGATTAATTACTTGGATTTCAGTTTGTTCAGGAAGAGTGAAACCTTTAAGTTTCAGAATCTTAAGAAAATAAGAGGAGCCCAGCTGGGTCAAGCCACAGCTGATCTAGTCCAGCATTCTGTCTTGCACAGTAGTTCAGCAATGGCTTCTGGGCATTTTCAAGCAATAGGCAAAGGAAAAACCTTGCCTGATCTTAATTGCCTGCAAAGGGGCTTTAGAGGCATCTTGCCTGTCTATGCAACCTGGAGGCAATGCCTAGGCATCCTTTCTAATAACCATTGATAAGCCTGTCCTCTGTGAATTTGTCTAACCCTTTCTTAAAGCTGTCCAAGCTAGTTGCTGTTGCCACCTCTTCTGGTAGTAAATTCCATAGATTAATGACCTGCTGAGTGAAAAACTACTTCCCGTTGTTGGTCTTAAATTTCATGCTCTTCAGCTTCATAGGATGACCCTTAGTTCTAGTGTTGTGTGATAGAGAAAAGCATATTTCTCTATCTGCCTTTTCCACACACTGCATGATTTTATATACTTCAGTCAGGTTGCTTCTTAAACACCATCTTTCAATGTCATCCCAGCCTCCTGATCATTCTGGTTGTCTTTTCTTCATTTTATCCTTTCTCAAGTGGGGTGACCAGAATTGTAACCAATGTCCCACATGTGGCCTCACAATAAATTTATAAAGAGGCACAGGGATGCTTGCTGATTTATTTTCTATTCCCTTCCTAAATACCCTTAGCATTGAATTTGCTTTTTCACTGTTTCTCCACACTGGTTTGACACCTTCGTTGAACTGTCCACCCAAACCCCAGAATCCTTTTCCTGGTCTGTCATAGAAAGCTCAGCCCCCATCAGTTTATAATGTGGGTTTTTTTATCCCCATGTTCATCACTTTGTGCTTTGTTATCTCACTGCTTAACCTTATTTCTAGGTTATTTATGAACAGAATGAAAAAAGCACAGGTACCAATACTGAATCTTGGAGGTCCCCACTTAGTACTTCTCTTCATTCTGAGAATTGTCCATTTATCATTGCTCCTCGTTTCCTATACTTTAGCCAGTTAGCAGTCCAGGACAGGACCTGTCCACTTATTCCATGACTGACAAATTTATTTAAGAGTTTATTATGAATTATCAATAGGTACAGTAGTTTTGAACAGATGAATCAAATAGTGAATATAGTCAAGGGATAGATTAGTAGATATGTAAATAGCAACTTGGTATACAAACAGTGTGTGGTGAGATGGAAGCCAAAGATTAGGAAGGAGGAAAGGAGTTCAGTGTATAATACACTGAATGAACTTCATAGCAAAGGGCCAATAGTTTCAAGCAAGTATTTCACAGAACTTAGTTTGCACCAAATAGTAAATTGAGCTGGAGAGGCTGAGTAATTCTTTTTAGTAAATTGATAACATGCCTTTTGTAAACAAGACAGCTACATTGAGTTATCTTTGCTTATTTTCATTAAAGTGTTTCACGTGAATATTTTCAAAATGGAGGAAAACGGAAGGCATTGGAGAAGGAGGAGAAAAGAGCTGTTCTTGCTTCGAAAAGTGTTCAGACAACAACTATTCACTCAACCCCTAAAACTGAGAATTCTGAAAATGTAACCCACAGTTCAATAATAGATGAGTAAGTACTGATGGTTGTAGAAGGAAGGTTGTGATGCTGTATGAAACTCTCACTCTAGGCAGAGTAGGGATTTTAGAGATCTGTTGATTTCAGGAGCAATGACAAGCATGTGACTTAATACTGTAGTCTGAAGTTTAGCTTAGCTCTTCATTTTGTTGGTAGGGCACACTTTTGCCATGCATTTAGCATTTTATAATGAAAAGGTATTTTGGTTCATCAGGAGATCCTTGAAATGATAGATTTCAAAGGGTGCATAACAGAATTCCCATAATTCTTTAGGCAAAGCTATGACAATTTAAAGCTTATATGTGCCATACTATAATCAGAGTTTGGGCACAATACTTATTCCACATGTTCCAGATATGTATAGATTTTGTAATTTCAAATGTTTTAAAAGTTATGGTTTCATTGATTTGAATGCAAAAGACACTCAAAACTAACATTAATATGAGGATTAGGTAGAAAAAAGTAATGCTTTTTTTGAAAAAAAAAAACCAATCCCTTGATATAGTTCACATTTAAGAAATTCTTATTCTCTGAATTGTGCAGGTATCCAAAGAATAACTTTATTTTTAAAAGTATAAATGTTATTTCCATTTAGATTGCTACATCCTTCAGGAAAGATCAGATTGCTTGATGTTGGAAGCTGCTTCAACCCATTTATGAAGTTTGAAGAATTTTTGACTGTTGGCATTGACATAGTTCCAGCTGTTGAGGTATGAAATATTTACAGTATCCTCTACCCCAAGAGCAGATAGTTAAGAAATAGTGTTTGGTCCATTAAGATTTAAGGAACAATATACTAGGAAAAAACAAACCAGTACTTAAACAATATGAATGGAAGAAATAACAATTTTGCCTACAGTGCAGTTATTAGTATTCATATGATCCATCCAGAATTATATTTAATACACTATTTGCTCAGTTGTGAGCTGCTACCTTCTTCAGGCTCACAATGGTGGCCCTTCCCTTCCAGCTGCCATTCCACAGGCCTATCTGGCATCAAGAGAAGAGGCTGCAGCCTGCTCTTTTCTCCTTTGTTATATGTTTTATATGTGTGGAAGGGTACGCAAAGAGTTAATAGTTTCTTGCGCATTCACACCTAAGTTTTCATCCAGCTTCAGTCCACCTTCAGAGCATGAGAAAGTGACCAGTCATTTTCTTTCCACGTTCTCTATCCCAAAATAGGAATTTTATGAGTTAGATAATGGCAAAGGAAAACACCTTCTCACTTCACTGATGCGTTCTCTCACTCTGAAAGTGGACTAAAACTAGATTAAACCTTGGGTGTGGCTGTAGCCTAGGTGTGGGCAAAAAGAGCTAGAAAATATTTACCATGCTGAAAATGGCAACTGCCCCAGTCCTCTGTAGGAGAAGGAGTATAGTCAGTGAATGTAAATATCGTGTGCATGGTTAATGGCTCAGCTCAATGTGTGTAACTGTCATGAGGGTTCTCTTGAAATTGGTCTGGATTTCCTTCTGGAGGGAGGTGAAACCAGGAAGTATCCTCTGGGATTGAAAGGAATCGTGCAAGTTGATTATTCCTTTCTTTAATCATAGCCAAAAACTTCACCAATATTCCAGTTCAATTCCACGATTGAATACATTCTGCATGCTACTATTACTAATTCTTTGGGGTTTTTTTATCCCACCCTATAATGTTAGGTCTCACAGTCAAAGTCAGTTAAATATATTAAGCCTATAAACATATATGATGGAATGTGGAACCAGTTGTTCAGCAGGGCTTTATGTTCCTCCAGTCTCCTCAAGCTAATTTAAATGGCGGCTAGGTGTGGGAAGGGAGGATATAACATGGTTTATGTCATTTATCCTCTGCTAGCAAATCCTCTCCCATCCATGCTCCAGCCAGTAAGAAGTAGTTGATCATAGTTTGCTTACATTTCTGTTATATTTGTGCCGGATTTGATTGTTTTTAAACTTTTATCCATAATCTCTCCTTTAAAAATAAATATAATGCTGATGGCAAACATTATCTTAAGTGATGTTTTCCTTTTTATCTCTTTCACTGGGTGTATTTCATCACTTAAAAATAAAGATTTCCTTAATTGAGTTGCTATCCTACATTTCCATTTGAATACAACTGCACTTCTTTTTCTTCCTTCAGAGCGTCTACAAGTGTGATTTCTTAAACCTTCAAATTCAGCAGCCTCTTCAGCTTGCACAAGATGCCATAGATGCTTTCTTGAAGCAGCTAAAAAATCCTATTGATTCCCTGCCTGGAGAACTGTTTCATGTTGTGGTCTTTTCACTCCTCCTCTCTTACTTCCCTTCACCCTATCAACGATGGATATGCTGCAAAAAGGCACATGAACTTCTTGTACTAAATGGATTGCTGCTTATTATCACTCCTGACTCTTCTCATCAGAATCGCCACGCTATGATGATGAAAAGCTGGAAAATTGCTATAGAGTCCTTGGGTTTTAAACGTTTCAAGTATTCAAAGTTTTCCCACATGCATCTGATGGCATTTCGGAAGAGCTCACTGAAAACAACAAGTGACTTGGTGAGCAGGAACTATCCAGGAATGTTGTATATTCCCCAGGATTTCAATAGCATAGAAGAGGAGGAATTTTCCAATAATTCCTGCTATATTCGGTCAGACGCTGAAGATGAACAACTGGCTTATAGCTTCATGGAGCTTCCAGATGCTCCGTATGACTCAGACTCTGGAGAAAGCCAGACCAGCTCTGTACCTTTCCATGAGCTAGAAGATCCTATATTGCTTCTAAGTTAATGTAACCATTAAAATCTGCTTGAAGTCCAAATTCCTTTACTGTAAAACTAATTTTGCTACACTGTACTGACATCTGCTCTGCCCATGAAGCATTTGCAAAAAAAAAAAAAAAGGAAGTGCAAAAGGTTTTCAAGAACTTAGAACTATTTTTTTCTACTTATGAATTTTAAAATCTATTCTTGTATTGAAATGTTGAGGTATGTGTTTGATGCTGAAGGGTGTATGTCCATAACATCAATAGAGTTACTTCAATATTTGTATCTATAAAACAGTATTCCAGAAAGGTACAGTTTTGCCCATTTTCAGTGCTACAAAATAGACAGATTTGTCTTTGTTTGACATTTTAATGTCTTGATATAATTTAGAAGTTTGTGCTATCCTTCCACAGAAATTTGGATGGAAATAGACAATATACCCTATTAATGGGAAGCTTGGTTAGTTTTGATTTAAACAACAACAAATAATACACAGCCAAGTTTTGCTGTTTGAAACTATCTGGAAATTAGCTTTTTAAGTTGCTGTTAATACAACATGTGACAGAAAATTAGGTCCTCTTACTCTTGCATTTCTTAGAAGGATGCATTCATTGCACACATACTAGAGACTGAAAATAGTTTTTGATAACTTCAGTGATAAAATATTACCATTTTCATGATTAAGGTAAAAGCTGCCCACACTAATTCCTGCCCCCCGCAAACTACATTATAAAACTAGATGAAACCATTTCCAAAAGCCTATAGTTGCATTGAGTTAAGAGTATACTGAATTGGCTCATCTCATAATAAAATCTTTGTATTGTTCCACCAAGGATGAATGAAAACAAAAGGTACTTTAACATTTTGGAGACATTAGACAGCTGGCTAAGTGGCTTATCTGCATCTTGAAAAATGTTCTGAAACAACAAAAATATTTTTTAGGAATGAAAATGAAGTATAAGCTTCTCTTCATATTCTGTCAAATAGTGCAGCAGTCATCTCTTTCTAGACAAGATTTTTAAAAGAAAAATCAACTGCACCAGATTTTTTAGATTGCTTTAATTCAAAATCACTTCTGTATGAAAATAACAGATGAAAGGCACTTTTGTAATATGTGATGTAGCAGCCAAAATACAGTTTTACACAAAAAAAAGGGAAGGGGCAGTTGTAATGACAAGTTTTATTACAAACACAGTCAACTGCCACTTCTGGAGTGCAATTACACTGTTTGAAAAGAATGCGTACTTTAAGTACAATTTTTACACTCCCTCTCAAAATTTTGCACTGAAGTTTCACAACTGACTTCTCAATTTGCTCTTTTACATACTACGTTAAATAGTTTTTATATGCAGTTTTCATATTTTGTTTTGTTGCTTTGTAAACATGGTTTTTGTACTGCCTGTGTAGAAGTGTTTTTTTAATGTGTGAATTTGATTGCTGGTAGTAACTGTAGTAAAGATACACTTCAAACAAAAACTGATGGCTAATAGTAAGGTTTCTTTTAGCTCTCTGTCAGGGATAGTGTGATCCGTTCTTGTGGCATAGCAATAGATGCAGTTGCATCCTGTGTGAAATAAAGCCAGCCAAGCTGTTAGAAACAGTTCACCCTCACCTCATAACTCTTGATGTTTGATGGTAAAGGGTGCATCTCCAAAACCTTTGAAAGATTTCAATATTTAGCAATTCTGTATTTAATGGCTATTAGCCTTGCCGCATAGCAACTGCTGGAATACTTGTAGTGCTGCCAGGAACAAGCACCATTGCAGGAACCTGAATGATCTCAGATTGTACCAGCACTTGGATTCCAAAATTTAATCCAGTTCTCTGCTTTTGCTTCTGGAGAGATTAAGGTCAGGTTTTTAGAGTTTGCACAGTTAAAATGGGATAAGATTTATAATGTTTGGCTGTTAGTTGCATTAGAAGACCAGTACCTTCAGCCACTGGCCCAACCTCCTGCTTGCTAAAACCCAGAGGGGAA
The DNA here is from genome assembly GCA_023333525.1 of Aspidoscelis tigris stejnegeri. NCBI lineage: Eukaryota > Metazoa > Chordata > Lepidosauria > Squamata > Teiidae > Aspidoscelis > Aspidoscelis tigris. The sequence goes on along the minus strand of JALMGA010000005.1, from coordinate 62,132,505 downwards.
CAGAATATCTGTCAGTGACATGATTCTGTGATAACAGGATGACAGCTGTGAAAAGTAGAATAATAGGCAATCTTGTGTGAGTATGACTAATCTTTTTTGTATGACACCTCAGTAGTTTTTCATTAAGCCATCGAACAAAAATAATTGCTGAACAGGAAGTTTACTTACATCTAATGTTAAACATTCATTTTCACTGTGCTTAAAAGAAGTTTGTTTCTTTTTTTATTATTACTGGAATAGTTAAAATCTGACGTTGGTGCTATCCTTTCTCTTACTGCAAATACTGTTTATTTCTCAGTGTGCGTGATGTGCTGTTTATTATTAGCTTAAGCTCCCTAGCATGGATACATTTATGTTTATATTGTGTATGTGTTGTCATTGTTTTCTCACTCATTCAGATGCTGGAATTCAGGTTATAATGTATGTAAGTGAAAGTTAAAAACTTGAATCGTGGTGGTTGGCCAGTAGTGCCTGGTGGCTCAGTAAAAGTTTTGTATAATTTCCATTAGATGAACAATTTTGGATCCTGTCTATCCTCCCCTCCCCCCATTAATTATCAGAATGTAGATACCTTTCTCTGGTTGGTTTTTGTTTTTTTGTCCCAGGATTAATATTTGTGGGTACGTAATTTTAAAAATATACTTCAAAATATAATTCTTGATATACTTCACTTGAGAACTGTTTGGGATCAGAAATGCAGCATTCAAGGAGACTGTGTAAACCTGGAAGAAATCAAATGTCTACTGCTTACAGTAAAAAAGGAAAATGTCCGGGTTTATGCAAGGAACAAATTATACTACCAAAATTTCAGTTGTTTTTTCTTCATTAAGTTTTGTGAGCACATTAAAAGAAAAAATACAAATAGCTTCCTGACTGTTTTTGGGCTGCACCATTTTTCTTCCGCCAGTGAGAGCAATTTATTTGTTGGAAAAACCAGAGTGGGAGTCTTCCAGCTGCATCTGCCTACACAAAAACAGGGAAAATATGCATCTTAGTTTTCCTCTCCTTGCTGCAACTTCCACATTCTACTCCCATTGGTAAGGACTCTCCACAGGAGATTTGGGGAAGAAAGAAATCTTGTTTGAGAGTATGAAATACCTCATGGTCTGTAATGCAATATTTAATCACAGAAATCATGTTCCTTCCATAGATTTGTGTGAAATATTATACATAATTCCAGTACTTAATAGAATTGTTCAACTATAACAAAAATATAAATATTTTGAAGCCTTGCTTTGGTCCTATTTTGGGTAATTTCAAAAACGTCTTTTCTAGAAAAGAGTCCAGCCTTTTAATATAGGAAATCAACATTCTTCATAGAGATGTCCTATGTTTCAGCTCCCACATCTCCAAACTGACTTGGAGGTGCTCATCAGTGTAGGCCTCCTGGCTTCCCTTCAGCTCACTCATGAGCCTTTTATGGAGCTGCTGCAGCAAAGCACTGCTTTTGAGGGCTGCACTACCATAAGGCCGCACCTACAAGCCAGTGGGCACTACAGCTTCTTTCTAATGCACCACTGAAAGACTGCTCTTTTTGTGCTAGCACTGCAGGTCCTGGCAGAGTCCATGGGCCTGTAAATCGATTGGTCATTCCAAGTACGAGCAGGAAACAGTGCTGCACATGCGAGCAGTGTGGCTACCTGGGATTTGCAGTCCTAGTGCAAATAAGTTAGGAGATAAGACACCTGTGACCAGGGTACAACAACAGGGCTATGGTATCAACCAGCAGACACCTGTAACCAAAGGCACATCCTCAGAGGGGAAGCATTGTTCCTGGAGGTAGTTTAAGTGGTGACAGTCTAGACCACTTGCCCACTGGCTGCCTCTTCTCTTTGGCTGAGTACTGTAATCCTAGAAGAGATCCTTTTTGCACAGTTGCCCCCTTTTTATCAGCTCTGGACTATACCAGAGGCCACAAAGAATAGCTACTTACAGCTTCAGCTGCTGGAAGGTTACTCAAGGAGGATGAGAAGTTTAGTGGTGACAGTGTAGACCACTCTGCCTTCTGGCTACTTCTCCTGCCTGGCTGGGTAGTGTTATTTGCAAGACTGGCCACCTTTTTGTCAGCTGCTTCAGTTAAAAGGACAGCTCCTTATGTCCTCGGTTGCTTTGGATTGTTTTCAAATCTTTCTCGCTGTGTGTGTGTGTAGACTGTGTGGGCAGTGTACCTGGGATGGAGTGAGAGAGGGGCAGAGAATGAGGTCAAGAGTGGTGAGGGTGTAGGAGGTGGAAATACCAGAGGGTTGAAGTGGTTAAGTGTTACCACCCCCTCTGATTTTTCTTCTACCCTGCAAGAACTGGCTTGCTTGGAAATCTGCTGAATGTCAGGTCAGGTCATATTAAAAGTGTCCTCATCCATGATATGATTGTGGATGAGGAAGCTTGACCGGGCAAGTATTACTGAAGCCTGAGTGGGTGATAGGTGGCGTAGACTTAATCCCACTTTTCTTACTAGGTTTTTCAGTTCAGCAACAGCAAAAGGTGCTGCTGTTATTGTTAGAGAATCATTTCCTTCACTAAGAATCCCCTTCAAACTTAGGCTAGCTTTGTGGGGGTCTACCTTGCATTGGGTGAATGGGACAGATGGGAAATACTGCTGTTATATCACCCATCCTGCTGCCCAACAGTCTTCCTGACAGAGCTGGTGAAGATGGTCTTAAATGTAGTGTTCAATATGTTCATCTTGGGGGACTTCAACATATATGCAGAGATCTCTGCGTCTGGACCAGCCTGGGATTTCATGACCTCCATGACAAGTACGGAACGTTTATTGCTGGCCTCAAGTGCAGAGTGGGATATACCCTTAATTTAGCCACAGCTTCTGATAGTGAGGAAGGTGCCCTGGATTTTCAGGGGTGGGAGGGGTGGGATGTTAATGTTACCCTTCCTGTCTTGGTAAAACCACCAAGGTTGGTTTAAAGACAGCACTTGCCCAGTAGCAAGAGTGAAAGACCCATTATGATGATCCATCCTTGGAGACTTAAAACCTGATAAATAAGCTAAGTGTGGGGCAATGGGTGAGCTAATAAGTAAGTGTGGCCTGAGATAAGAGGGAGCAATATGCAACAGCACCATTAGAGGAGACATTTAACGGTGGGCATGTGGGTTGAGGGTTTGCGGTGAGCTAGTTTGGCACATCTTTATTCTTCATACCTAGTATAATTCCTTACGTTTTGGAGAGGAGGACCACAGCCTACCCATGGACCACAGCACACCAGGCCTGTTTATCCTCTACTATTTCCCAGAGTTGTTCAAGCTACTATCTGTTGCTTCTATGATGCTACCTATCCATCTTATCCACTGCCATTCCCTTCTTTTGCCTTTCATCTTTCCCAGCCTCAAGGTATTTTCCAATAAGTCCTGTCCTTTCTGATCATGTGGCCAAAGTACTTGAACTTCAGCTTCAGTATTTGTCCTTCCAATGCATAGTCAGGGTCAATTTCTTTTAACACTGACTCTGATCTGACCGCCATGGGGCTCTCAAAAGTCCTCTCCTGGACCACATTTCAAAAGCATCATTTCTCTGGCACTCAACTTTCCTTATGGTTCAGCTCCTGCAGCCATACATTACATAAGAACATTGGAACATAAGAGAGGCCCTGCTGGATCAGGCCACAGCCCATCCAGTCCAGCATCCTGTCGCACACAGTGGCCCACCAAACGCTCATGGGCATCTCAAAAAGAGACAAGGACAAACCTTTTTCTGCTCTTGAACCCCAGCAAATGGCATTAGAAGCGTCCTGCTTCTGCCCGCCCCCCCGCCTGAAAGATGCACCTAGGCATTCATTCTAGTAGCCATTGATACATCTGTCATCCATAAATTACAACTGGGGGTGTTTTTCCACTTAGCACCAGTGCTAAGCGGAAAAACACCCTGGGAAAACCTCAGGGGTTTGGCTGAATGAAGAAGAAATGTGTATTTGGCTTTATTAAACACACACTCAAAATATGTACCTCTGATACAAGTAGGGAATTTGGGAGGGGGCTGTAACCCAATCATACTGAACTTTTGCATTGTATTTCTTTTGCCAGGAGATTTATTTATTTTTATATTATATTATATTATTATTATAATATAATATTATTTTATAATAATAATAATAATAATAATAATAATAATAATAATAATAATAATAATAATTTATATCCCGCCTTTTTCTCAGACAGGGACTCAAGGCGGCATACAGAATTAAACAACAATACAATATATAAAATTAAAATTACCCGTAAATTACTTTTAAAATTAAAAGTAATAAAATGTAAATATAAGCGTATAAAACACCACAGATTACACTAAATACAGATTAAAACTCGACTATTTAATTAAAAACTGTTTCAGAACAGGGTGTGCCCGAGGCAGCCGTGCTGCGTTGCCCTGCAGCTACGAAGGTTACAAGCGCCCTCTCCTCTCCTCTCCTCTCCGTCGGAACTGTAGAAGTGTTTTTGTTTTTTAAAAAGCTTTCCTTTCGGGAGTCCGACCCAGAGCATGTGGTGTCTCCACCAAGACCCGCACCTCAGGGAGTCGCATGCTGCCCTGTCTGTCTGTCCGCCTGCCTCTGTTTGCCGTCCGCCACCGTCCCCCAGCCACCGCCCCGCACAGCTCGTGCACGCCGAGCCTTTTTGAGCCCTCGCGCTCCCCGTACCCGGAGCGCTGCTAAGAGGAGGAAGTGCTAAAATGGCGGCGGGAGGAGAAGTTTTTGGAGAACGAACGAGCAGCGGCGGCCGGTGAGTTCCGAGAGAAGCAGAAAGAGAGAGAGAGAGAGAGAAATGGGAGCGAAAACGGAGCTCGCTATAGAAATTAAACATGTTCATTTGTAAAAAAAAAAGAGAGAGAGAGAAGAGGCGAATCAGAGCAGGGGGTTTCACTACCTCTCAAGCTTCGGCCTCTCTGGTTTCTGGCGGTTCCCCTCAGATAAGTCCTCCTTGTGCTCATCCTTAGGCCCAAATGGTTGTGAGATCCCCTCATGGCTGCTGCTGCGGCTGCTGAACCGTTGTGCGCGTCTCCTCAGGGGCGACTGTTCCTTAGCCAACGCAGAACTAAGCGCAAGAGGGCTGCTGCTTGTTTCGCAGTCGAACGGGAAACTTTTGGGGGCATCTGAAGTCCCGGTCAGACACCACGTGGGGTCCTCCCCTCTCATCGAGCAGGAAGGGAAAGGATACCTCCCCCCCTCCCCACCACCACCAAATGACTTTCCGATCTGATGCAACATCTCTATATTTCTTAAGGAAACGGAGCCTCGATATTTAGGGACCTTTTCCCCCCATCACACACTTGCCGAGTGCCGGGGGTACCTGGGTGGAGTTTTGCAATAATCACAGGAAATTCTCTCCTCCCGAAGTCAACAGTCGCTGTTCTAAGATTTAGGAAGACGGAGCAAGCGTTTCTTCGGATAGCCTGGCGGGAGGCGGAACCAAAGTGAGAGTGATGGTTGAATGAAGAGGAGGAGGGCGTTGAGTACGAGGATAGTCGTAGGGTTTGGAGTAGTCCTAATCTGAAGTGCAAGAAAAGTTGTGCTAATTTAAATCTATTGTCAAAGGGGTTCTTTCCACTAGCACTAAGTACCCATTAGGGACCCATAGGCTCAGAGCTGGAAGACCCCATTTCCACAGCATACCCCATTAAGGCCACATGTGTTTCCACCAGTTCTAGGGAAATATGGGTCCCTTCAGGACCTATAATCTGGATTTCCTGTAGACCCCTTCAAAGGGGTCTACAATGGGGTCTTCAGGCATCAAATCTGGATTATACGGAGTGCATTTCTACCGCAATTGGGCAATGGGGTCGGGGGGGGGCTCTGGAGGGGTGCAGCTGTGTGTGTGTGGGTGCCCTGAAACCCAAAGCTCTGAAGCCTGTGCACAATCTCCAAAGCTGGCTCCAAAGAGTAGCACAGACTCTGAAGAGGACCCCTTGCGAGAGCAGTGCCAATCCTATGGACCTTTGTCAAAGGCTCTGGAGAATCTTCGAAGTTTGCAGCAGATCGCTCCCTAGAAACTTCAGGGCTTATGAAAAAGCTCCAGAGAATCTTTGAAGAATCTGTGGAGCATCTACGAAGATTGCACCCCCTTGTCCCCCAAAAACCTGGAGTGACGGGAGGGCCCACATGAGTTGATCTGGATTTGCCACATGGATGCTCTGGTGTTTTCACTGTGGGCAGGCTCGCACCCATTGCTATTGGGTGCTGCAATGCCTGTGGGAATGCATTGGGTACCTCCCTTAATCTGGATCTACTAGATCCGCATTAGTTGAAGGACCCATTCCTTAGATCCGGATCATCTTAGATCCAGATTAAGGGAGATCAGTGGGGGGAAAAAAACCATATAGAAGAAGGAAGAAGAGGGGTTAGGTAAGATGATAGACATTTTTTTTTATTGCTAAGTTTAAGTTTTCAGTATATTCTCAAAAATGTCTCACTCAGTCTCATTCATAACAATCTGTAGTTGGATGAAATTATCTTAAATTAAGCAGACATGCCAAAAAACCTACATTAAAATGTATTAGTTGCATGTATTGTAATCAATGGCCACCTCCAGATGCTGGCAGAATATATCACTAACAAGCAATATTCCAGAATATAGCCCTGCTGGAATTGTTGCTTGTTAGCTAGACAGCACAGGGGCGTGTGCTGTCTGTGTGCATTTTAGTGAAGCACATATCTGCATATTTCTCTGGGTCACCACCACCACAAATGCACGGCCATCTTTTTCAGCCCCCACACATGCACAGTATCCACAGCAACAATGGCAGCTCTGACTACAAGTTATAGCATTATTTTGGGACAACCCACCACCAGCATCAGGTGTACCACAATAGACCATAGCAGGATTTAAGGGAAGGTTGCAGGATTATGGTGGGGTTGCCACAGATATGTATGGGAATCCTACCATAGTGTAGATATAATGCCGCTATATATTCTCCATCTGCATGGGGTCAAAGTTTTAAGAATTTTTCTGTAAGCCCAAACAGTCAGAAGATGGTTAGTGGGATGCAGCTTAGAAACTTCAAAAAATTATTTTCAGCATTGTTTGAATTAAAGTGGCATCATATGTGAAAGAGGTGATGAGAGATAACAGTGATTGTAGTGGAAATATGTGATTATAAAAAAAGTTTTAAGGCAGGAAGTGCTAAGTCCCTGTATAGAATTGTAATTTGTCTTCCAAGGTTTTTTTATGGGCTGCCAAATCTCACTCATCAATTTTGACAGCAATAGGGGATTAAATCAGTTTTATTGGGGAAAGAAGTTTAAAACTTTATTCCAGCTACTGATAGAAATGCAAATCACTCCCCACCCTATCACCTAATTATCAGTTTAATAATCATGGGGATAACATTAATTCTTTTACCATATTTAGGGAATATGGGAATGAATAGACTATGCTTCCTTTATACTCATTGCTGTGGTCACCAGGACTGTTGGAGTTCCAGCGAGGGTAAAATGTGGATATGTTACCTAAGAACTACAGTGATTCCTGGTGCACAGTGTTTCAAATTACTTAAGGTCTTTTTCCTAATCCTATTTGGATTGAACTAGCCAGCTGTGCCTCTAGCAAATTTATGAATGATGAACATTGGGCACAAATAAACTCAGAGGTTTTTTTTCTCCCCATCTTTCTAATCTTTGGTGAAACTACAACCAGGAACATTATGGTTGAATTGTAAATCAGGTATTAGTCAATGAAATTGCTCAACAAAAACAGCAATAAGAGGAAACATATGCAGATATAACCTAATTTAATAAGAAACTGTGGGTCCTTTTACATGTGCTCTGGCATCCTCACCATGTAGAGCTGCTTCTATACCAGAGCCATCTCAATGAATACCAAAGCATCCTCCGAGACCGCTAGTAAACGCTCTATAACTGTATTGGCCACCAGCTAGTAAAGCCAGGCACGCTACGTTTGCATGTCTTTGGGCAAACAGAGCATGTGGTGGTACAGCGCAGGTGCGGTTGCATTCCATGTTGCTCAGTTGGCATGGCATTGGCACTGCACATACCCATTGCTGTGGGGTGGCGATTGGCTAGTTTATAGTTTGGAATGGACCAGGCACGGATAAAAGTTCAAAGCTAAGTCTGACTTTTCCCACAGAAAGCATCAGGGACAAGGATGGATTGAAGAGTACACCCAGACTAAGTATCTGCTTCTTCAGTTGCAGTATACTGGTATCAGTATTGTTGATTAATCAAGCTTCTGTTTTATCTGGTTGAAAGTGTTAGTTAATCTTTTGCTACTAAATTGATTTTAGGCCATGAAATAGCCCCTCTAGTGCCTTCCTGGGGTGATGATGGTATTTAAAAGTAAAAATGTTTCTCTTCCAGAATTATTTGTACTATTCTTCTTCAATTAGCTTAATTTTATAGTATGTATTGAAGAAAGCTAGTATGACTGAACATGAATAAAAAATGCTGTAATGAACAGAATTTCAGTGATAAAGATATTAGAAAATAATGGTTTCTTGTATGTAGCTGTTGGTGTGTTACTGTAATTAATAATATGGTTTTTAAAAAATAAACCTTTGATCCCCAAACTGGGGAATATGAGGTCATAAAACGCACTATTTTAAAACATAAAATTAGGCTGAAAAGTTTATTATGCAGGCAATAATGTACTAACAATAATAAAAGTATCAAAATACATAACATCAAATAAAATACATATCAATAATGATACACATGTGGATGTTAAAGATAGGAGGCATGAGAATTTGATCAAAACTAAAAGAACACGTAAGTCAGAAAGGTTAGGAACCAGTGATTTAGCACATAAACTTTTGTAAATTTACTGTGAAAAGTAAAGATAACTATTTTCTATCTAATCTATTGATGTCAAAATTATATTGTAACAAAAATCAAATACTGTTTTGTTCTTATTGTTCCCATTGGTTAATCAGTTATGTAAGTGCGCATGGATATTGCAGATGTAAATTCAGGTTAGGTATTTTAAATAAAAATTAATTTGGCTTTTCCTTTCTAGGATGTAACTAATCATCAACAATTACTGATGAAGGAACACTACAGCACTACAACAACATTTCTTTTACATCACATTGCTTGGATGAAAGTCAAACTATTTCTAGTAAAGTGGATACTATCCCTCCTAGTCAGCTTACATGTGTAGATCATTGCGTTACTGTGTTAGCCACTGTCTCCATGCAGCAATGACAAAACTAGAAGAAGCAAATCAAGAAGTAAACATGCACTCATCTGTCCGGTATCTGGGCTATTTAGCCAGAATAAATTTATTGGTTGCAATATGCATGGGCCTATATGTCAGATGGGAAAAGACTCCAGATCCATTAATACTTGTAATATTTATCTTGGGACTTTTTGTACTTGGAATTGCCAGTATACTTTATTACTATTTTTCTATGGAAGCAGCAAGTTTAAGCCTCTCTAACCTTTGGTTTGGCTTTTTACTTGGTCTTCTCTGTTTTCTTGATAATGATTCTTTTAAAAATGATGTGAAAGAAGAGGCAACCAAATATTTGCTGCTTTCCTCAATAATTATAAGAATATTGTACGCTTTGGTTCAGAGAATATGTGGCTGTGTTCATTATCGTCCCACTTTGCTGACATCAGTTGAATTTCTTGAGTTGGTTGGATTTTCAATCGCTAGTACAACTATGCTGGTAGAAAAATCCATGAGCATCATTTTACTGGTCGTGGCCTTGGCAATGCTGATTATTGACTTGCGGATGAAGTCTTTCCTGGCAATTCCAAACTTGGTAATTTTTGGAGTCATTTCCCCTTTACTATTTTTTCCATCCTTAAACATACCAACAAATCCTTTTGCTTTAGGATGCTTTTTTAGCTGTTTGATAACAGATCCTCTTCTCGATATTTACTTCAGTGGACTTTCAGTTACAGAACGTTGGAAACCATATTTGTACCGTGGTAAAGTTTGTCGAAGATTTTCAGTCATCTTTGTTGGCCTGCTTGAATTGATTTATTTCATTCTTTCAGCACTTAAACTTGGTGATTTGGATCTCTGGTATTTTGTGATACCTGGTTTTTCTATTTTTGGAATTTTTTGGATTATCTGCCATGTCATTTTTCTTATAACTCTCTGGGGATTCCATACAAAATTAAATGACTGCCACAGAATCTACTATACACACCGGACAGAGAACAATAGCCTTGACAGAGTTATGGCATCAAAAGGAATGCGACATTTTTGTTTGATTTCAGAACAGCTTGTGTTTTTCAGCCTTCTTTCAACAGCAGTTTTGGGTGCTGTATGCTGGCAGGTATGTTATAAGTGCTTTCATACAAGTGTGTTACAAATCATTTAGGTCTGTTTGCATTGGACCTGTGTGTTTTTAAAACATATACTGATTACAAATAGATGCTTCTTCCTCTCTCCCTCTCTCTATGCTTCATTTAAGATGCTTCTGTCTTATAGACTGTTGTGGTTTGGTTCCGACAAACTACTGTATAGTGCAAGGCTGTTTATGTAAGCAGTTGCTAGCTATAAAAAATAGAAGATAATAATATTCATGCACAAATACATAAAATCTCAGGGAACTAAACTGTAATATAGAAATGAGCTTCAATTTGCCAATAAGTTACTGATGCCACAGAGAGGGAAGTGCAGCCTATCTGTATAAGTCAACAGGCACTTAGTAGCAAAATCACTTTATTGAAAGTTTCTGGGATTGCATTAAACAAAGGAAGTCACATTTTACCAATCTTGTAAAAGTAAAGACAATAACTTGTTATCTGTATTTATAGCAATTTTACTATAACCCACGACCTTCAGGTATAGGATAGAATAGAACTATAAATTAATTAATGTTGTGCAAGATATGTATATTCCATTCTGAATAGTAATATTTTCAATAAAATGTAATCAATATTTTTAAAAATTACATTGCAGCAACGGAATTCTTTTTCCTTTGCCTATACAAATTTCATAAAAATGCATGAAGAAATTAAATGTCAAAATAGTATCTGTTACAATAATGAAGACTGCACATGATTCCTTCAGGATGAAATTTAACTGGTATACTAAAAGTTAAATATTATTTATCTCTCTCACCTATTTAATGTTTGGTAGTAAAGGCTTTGACAAGAGTCTTAGGGCCTTTTCACACTTTTATTGTTGAGTACAGACATTCTTAAGTACAAGAGATGCCTGCAGCTGCTTATCTGTCCCCTAAGGTTCTTTGTCATTTATTTGAGGTTTCTATGTAGGACACCCACTCTTAGGGACAGTAACAATGGTACTGAATTTCATCCATTTATAAACTATATTGCTGACTGATGCAGGTTTTAGTCTATGATCTCCAATCTTTTTATCATTTATGTATCATTTGGCAGCCCTTTTCCATAAATTGTATCCCTCATAATAGTTATAAACATTATATGTTAGAACTTTAAGAGCCTTTTTTCACCATTATTCATTTTTCTCCACATACTTCTAAATGTCCTGGTTTGTGTACCCCCAAGGGTATGTGTGCCCCAGGTTGGAGTCACTATAGATTCCTAATCTATAGAAATCCCTTTCCAGACTTAAAAAATTCAACAACTCTTCTTCTGAAGTTCTCTCAAATTAATTCTGGGCCGTATTGCATTTGAAAAGAATTTTATGGTGAATACCAGGTATCCATACTTTTGTTTGATTCCAATTACTCTTTTTTTCAAGAGACCTCTATCCTGGAGGTTCACATACTTTTTCCATCAGTGAACATGAGTGCTTAAACCATTAGTTAAGATTTGACACTGTAAAATACTGAGCAAACAAAACTGTAATTATATGTTTTTGTACTATCACTTAGATGAGGATTTGATCATATTTTAGGATGCAGATAATTCCGAACGTACCTGAAAATGTGCCTGAACATTCACATTTCTATATGGTGTTGCTTTTGGAATGAGTGAATACGAATAGATCAAGTATTTGTTATTTTAATGCCTTTCTTTTCAGTCTGCTTTAATAATATATACAATCTTGGCAGAAACATAAGATGAATTTGCTGTAATATATATATATATAACTCCTTCTCTTGAATTATAGAAATCTAATGGAATTTTCATGAGTGCATTTCTGATTGTCTTGCCTCTTGAATCCATGGCACATGGGCTGTTTCATGAACTGGGAAACTGTTTGGGAGGAACGTGTGTTGGCTACGCAATTGTGATTCCTACTAATTTTTGCAGGTATTTTGGTAACTTTCAAGTTAATTACTTATTTATTTTAGTATTTATATCCTTCCCTTCACCTGAGAGTCCCAGAGTGGATTATCTCCAATCCTCAGCAGGTTGTCTGAAAGTGCAGGAGAAATTTTGAGAATATTTTCTTCGGGAAAGGAAATACTTTCCTTTCCTGAAATGAGTGTATTCTGTTATACACTTGGCCATATATAGGTGTGCAATCACTTGTAATGTCAGTTGGCATGGGTTTTTTGAAAACTCTGACTGAGTCTTCTTAAAGAATGCACTAACTGAATTACAAGTGATTTCACTCCAATACTCTTAAGTTATTGAATTCTAGCTACTGGTTGTATGGAGTAACATAGGTTTCTAGTCTTAAAAATAATAAAATACTGTCTATTTTGAAAAGTCCAGCTCATTTGGGCTTTGCTACAAAATGCTTGCTTCAAAACACTGAGTATGAAAATGTTGGGAGGAAGAAGAGTAGGGATAAAGACTGTTTTGGTTATTTTTATCCTTCCACTTCCTTTCTTGGTCTATTTCTGAAAAATCAGCATGCAAACAGCTAGAGAAGCTGCAACAATAACAAGCTTCCCCTGTCATGGAAGAGGGGCAATAAAGCATTTCCTGGATAAAGATTGAAGGATGAGGTTGAGTGCATATGGAAGAGCAGAGACTGACATGAAGTGGCTGACTATCCTTAAAGATTTGACTCTATGCCAAATTGCTCCTCATAGAAAATTAGGAGTAAATCCTTTGAGGCAATAAGGAAACAACCATCACATTTAACTCTTCCTGATTACACCCGGATCTCAGTTAGGTACACACAGTGTGTGCATGCATGTTTCCAGCTCACAAATCTTAATGCCTGTTGTTGCTGTTTTCTCCTCCTCATTCTTAGTCCTGATGGCCAACCAACACTGCTTCCACCTGAGCATGTTCAAGAGCTAAATTTGAGATCAACAGGCATGCTTAATGCCATTCAAAGGTTCTTTGCATACCATATGATTGAAACATATGGCTGTGACTATTCCACAAGTGGGCTTTCCTTTGATACCATTCATTCCAAGCTGAAGTCTTTTCTCGAACTACGGACACCTGACGGGCCAAGACATGACACTTATGTGTTATATTACAGTGGTCATTCTCACAGCACTGGGGAATGGGCACTTGCAGGTAATGTACCCTTCAAGCTTTTCATAATCGATGTGTAGATTCTTACAATGTACTGATCTGAATTATCCTTAAGAACATTTTGTAGTATTAAAATAAGGTATTTCATACTCATGAGTTGGTAGAATTTAGTCTGTCATTTTTATTGCTCAGTAAACAACAGTTTCTGTCATGGCAGAAGAATAAAAAGCTTTGTCCTTTCAAAAATGTCCTTCAGTTTGCAAATCATTTGAATGAATGTGTACAGTTCCTAGAGGTGTGAAAAAGGTGTTACTTTTCTACTTAGGACTGAGAGATCTAATAAACTCCCCTAATAATAAGGATAGTCCTTACCTTACCTCACTACTCCTGTATTATCCCAGCCATCTAAGAGTGGTCGGGGGGGGGGGCAGGTCAAGTGATGATGTGCCACAGTGCGTGATGACATCATTTCATGGTGATGCACGTTTTGGGGCCTGTCAGGGCTTCCCAACCTCTTGTCAGTGAATATTTATCAAATGTTTCATATAATTACATTTTGTGCACCTCTAACTGACACATTTGAGAAAACACCTGTTCATTTCTCCTCTGTATGGTCAGGGGAATAAGAGCCTTTCCACATTTAGAAGAAGAAGAAGAGTTGGCTTTTCTACCTTGCTTTTCTCACCCATTTAAGGGGAATCAAAGCAGCCAACAAAGCTTTCTATTCTTCTCCCCACAACAGAATACCCTGTGAGGTAGGTGGGGCTGTGAGAGCTCAGAAGAGAGCTGTGACTAGCCCAAGATCACCCAGCTGGCTTTATTGAGGAATGTGGAATCAAACCTGGTATTCCCAGATAAGAGTCTGGCTCCCTAACCACTAGACTAAGCTGGCTTAGAACATGCAAGTGCACCATCTAGCTTGCTTCTGGCCCTCTCCATTCCACACTGGTGTGAACTAGAAAGGCAACACCCCCTTGTAGGCCATTGCATCCACATTATATGCAGTGCAGACTTGTCTAGGTGGCCAGTAAACATGTCCAGGGGCTGCTAGGTCAGTCCAGGGAGACATGCAGAAGGGCACATGCCTCTTTGGGCTGATGTAACAGGGCCACCCATTTCAGTGGTGTGCCAAATTATGCTACTACAATTAGTTCCCATAAGAACATAAGAACATAAGAACATAAGAGAAGCCTTGCTGGATCAGGCCACAGCCCATCTAGTCCAGCATCCTGTCGCACACAGTGGCCCACCAAATGCTCATGGGCATCTCAAGCAGAGACAAGGACAAACCTTCTCCTGCTCTCGAGTCCCAGCAGATGGCCCTAGAAGCGCCCCATTTCCTCCCCCCCCCCTCAGCCTGAAAGATGCACCTAGGCATTCGTTCTAGTAGCCATTGATACATCTGTCATCCATAAATTTGTCTAACCCTACCTTAAAGCCATCCAGACTGGTAGCTGTCACCACCTCTTCTGGCAGCACATTCCATAGGCCGATGACCCTCTGTGTGAAGAAATACTTCCCCCTGTCAGACCTTACGCTCCTACCCATCAGCTTCATAGAGTGCCCCCTGGTTCTAGTGTTGTGCGATAGGGAAAAGAAATTTTCTCTATCCACCTTTTCTATGCCGTGCATAATTTTATATACTTCAATCAGGTCCCCTCTCAAACGCCGTCTCTCCAGACTGAAGAGGCCTAGACGTTGCAGCCTGGTTTCGTAAGGGAGGTGTTCCAGACCCTTAATCATTCTGGTTGCCCTTCTCTGCACCTTCTCTAGTTCCACAATATCCTTTTTGAGGTGTGGTGACCAGAATTGTACACAGTATTCCAAATGTGGCCTCACTATAGATTTATAAAGGGGCAAAATGACACTTGCTGACTTATTTTCTATTCCCTTCCTAATTATTCCCAGCATTGAATTTGCTTTTTTTGCTGCTGCCGCACACTGGGTTGACACCTTCATTGAACTGTCCACCAAAACCCCGAGATCCCTTTCCTGGCGTGTTGCAGAAAGCTCAGACCCCATCAGTTTATAGACGTAATTTGGATTCTTGGCCCCAATGTGCATTACTTTACACTTGTTAAGATTAAAGCACATTTGCCACTTGGTTGCCCACTCACCCAATGCTAAGAGATCCCTCTGGAGCTCTTGGCAATCTCTTTCAGATTTTACTACCCTAAATAATTTAGTATCATCAGCAAACTTTGCTATTTTACTATGTACCCCTTTTTCTAGATCATTGATGAATAAATTAAAAAGCATTGGTCCCAGTACTGAGCCTTGAGGGACCCCACTTTTTACTTCTTTCCACCCTGAGAAATTGCCGTTTACTACTACTCTCTGCTTTCTGCCCTTAAGCCAGTCACAAATCCAGGACAGAACCTGTCCTTTTATTCCATGGCTGGTGAGTTTACTCAGTAGCCTTTGATGTGGGACTTTGTCAAAAGCCTTCTGAAAGTCCAGATAGACAATGTCTACTGGTTCACCTTTATCCACGTGTTTATTGACACTCTCAAAGAATTCCAACAAATTTGTGAGGCATGATTTACCTTTGCAGAAGCCATGCTGGCTTTTGTTCAGCAATGCCTGCTGCTCCATATGCACACTAATTTTGTCTTTAATAATGGTTTCCATCACCTTACACCTTCCCCTCAGGCTCTGAGACCAGGAACTTAGTTCCTTGCCGCTAGAGCCTTTGCATCAGGCTATGAAGCTTGTATGAGCTTCGGGGCAGTATGGGGCCCATCTTGGAACAGACCGTCCAAGTTTGGAGAGCCTTGTTCTGGGGCAGCTGGATCACTACACCCTCTGCAAGTGCTAAAACAGCCTAAGTAAAAAGTGTGTGGGCTTAGTAAAAGAACTGTAGAGTTCACACATTTGTTTGGATTTAAGTCAGTTTTTCCAGTTCAGCTTCCAAACTTTGGAAAGGTTGAATAAGACACAACAAATAGTTAAAGTAGAAATATTTAGTTAGTATATACTCCTGAGAAACGAAATGAGCTCTCTGAGGAATTGCTCTGCAGTACTCTCTGTGGGCACTAATGACATCTTTAATGAAGGTTTACTGTATTTTAGTTGTCTAATGATGTTATTTCGGTATGGAGCATTGGTAATTTAATAGTGGTGTGCAAAATAAACTGCTACACAGTTGTACATAAACATGAGCAGCTTGGAAGGTTGTCTTCACTGTGTAAATATGAAAGCAGAGTTTGGCAATAAAGCTTTGTGTGTTTTATTGCAGTTGTCTGCTTAACCGTCATCAGTATGGATGAAATCTTGTGCAGTTTTATTGTGAACAATGGAGTTTTTTGCATCCCACATGTTTTTAAACCCTGGATTTTTTCCCCTTTTCTTTGTCCTAAACTTGAAATATATAATCGTTACTGCATACAAATATACACTTTCATAAAGTTAACCTTCCTCAGCATGAATAATTGTCCCCTCTAAAAATGTTCAAGCATAATAACGATGTTTACAAACCTGAAAGTGTGGGTGTGGGTTGGGTTCTGGCAGTATTGAACAACTTTGTGGTGTTTATGCAAACACTTCAGCCAACCTATCAATGTGTATGGGTTTGTGAAGTTCATTAGATAAAATATAAGAGGGAGGAGGCAGTTTGAATTGCTTTCACCCCCAAGAGGGCTTTTCCTGCAAAGGGGGATGGTGTGATGTGGCAGAGACATGAGACTGTGGAGGGGGCATAAGCAGGCCCTTACCTTCCAGAGAGCGGTGGCAGTGTGGCAGAACGCTTCTCTCTTCTGAGCCAAATGGTCCCAAGCGGTTGTGTTGCTTATGTGCACAGTTGGCCCACAGTATTCAAGGTCTTCAAAGCCATGCTGCCCACTATGGGTTCCAGTTATGCCGTGAGTGGCCTGCTGGGACCTTGAATGCCTCAGACAGTATGTAGCCTCCTGGGATCTGTAGGCCTAGAAGATAGAAGCACCCAGGAATGGGCCTGAGGCCTTGCATGCTGCTGCTGCTGCTGCTACCCTATTCCCTAATCAATTATCTTTTCTAATTAAAAATCAGCTGTTCCATTGAGTGGCACTTTTGCTGCTTAATATTTGGATAGATTGTCTGGTTACCTGTGGTTGCAGAACATGCTGCTGCATATAGACTGAAATAGACTTCTAGATAGCACATGGAAATCTTCCCACTTGATTCATTGTCAAACCACAATTTTCAGGCATGAGCAAGAATTCTAAAAAAAAAATAGATCTGTGTTTTGAAATGAATGCTGGGACCATTTGCCATATTTATGTTGGAAGCACTCTGACTGCTACCTGTAAGAATTTCTAGTTGTGGTCAACAAGTTTTTGTTTTTAAAGAAGACTTTATCTGCTGCCGTCACAGAAATTTTCAGTTTCTGTCTTCGATGCAGCTATTTGTTTTTGTATTACTACTTTAAAAAAAAACCAATGCATAAAGCACATATGTTAAGTAAAAACAAAACAGTAAGGATGATACATATAACTGAAAACAAGTCAAAGTTAATAGCCATCTGCCAATAAGTAATTATGTTCTCTAGAGCAGGGATGTCAAACTCAAATACACAATGGGCAAAAATTAAAAACTTTGACAAAGTTGCGGGCCAAACTTGATATTTACTGAAAAACTGTCAACAATTGAGGAACTTTTTCCTTCTCATCAGATATAATGATGAACCTTTTCATATGGAAATAAACTTAAGTTTTGCTTAAACATTGAATCTGGAACTAGCAAAGTTTAATACTATAAACACTTGTAAGAACAAATGTCAAATAAAAGACACATCTGTGGCATTCACTTTTCTGGAAAGCTTCTGTTTTCCACCTTTTGTTTGGCCATTTGTGGGAGGTATGGCCCAATGTGACTGGTAGTATGAGGTTGCTAATGAATGTCAACTGAGGAGGGGGTGCTTGTGGGTCCTGATGGACATGCCAACGCATCAGCAGAGCATTCTGGGATTTGTACTGTTAGCGGTGCATGCGCTGTCCACTGGCAGGCCAGCTCTAGTAGATATTTGGTATTTTCTTGCAGGCCTAAGTCTGACATCTATATTCTAGATGTTTGGTCCGACTTGTATGATACCTTTTGAGGTAGATGATTGTTATTCAAATATTGCTCTAAGTAGAATATGGGAAAATTCAGTTTTTTGCAGCACTTAACATTTTTGTAATTTCACCCCACAGGTGGTGATGCACTGCGACTTGATACACTATTAGACTGGTGGAGAGAGAAAAATGGTTCATTTTGTTCACGTCTGATCATCGTACTAGATTGTGAAAACTCTCAGCCTTGGGTTAAAGAAGTAAGAAAAGTCAGTGATCAGTATATTGCAGTTCAAGGAGCAGAACTGGTCAAAATAACCGACATAGAAGAATTAGACCCACCACACCTTGGTGACTTTACCAGAGAATGGGTAGAATATAACTGCAATCCTGAAAGTGACATAAGTTGGTTTGAAAAGGGGCGTATGGTAAAAGCCATGTATGGAGTATCAAAACGATGGAGTGACTATACTTTGCACTTGCCATCTGAAAGCGATGTTGCCAAGCACTGGATGATGTATTTTCCCCACATCACCTATCCACTGATTCATCTGGCAAACTGGTTCTGTGGTCTTAATCTTTTTTGGATCTGCAAAGCATGTTTTAGGTGTTTAAAAAGATTAAAAATGAGCTGGTTTCTTCCCACAGCATTGGATACAGGTCAAGGCTTCAAGCTTGTCAGATCTTAAACAAGAACCAAAGATGAGCAGAAGTTTGAGCTCTTATAATTTGAAAATAGAACTGTTCATTTGTAACAGTTAACTGTTTGAAGAAACTTTGCTACTTTTGTAGCTATATACACTTTGCTCATTGTTTTGAGCAACTAAGTATTTGATAAAGTTGAGAAACTATTGGAAAACAGGAAGCATCAAAAGCATTACATATCATTTATAAGTACATTGAATTCTATAAAAGCTATTAAATACAACTATGCTCTTAAAACAATATTGTGTGTTCACTTTGACTGGAACTATCCTACCAGTATCTAAATTGACAGAAATCCTTCTATTTGAATCTGTAACCTTTGAATACATTATATGGTAAGGATACATTATGGGAAATACAGGGTTCCCTACTATGATCTTGTTTTGCCTTTGTGGGTTTCAAGGCTTCCTAAAATAATACAAAATTAGTAATAAATATTTGGGTCAATTGGTTAGCCCATAAGGCTGACATTCCATACACTAGGTTTATACTCTAGTAATATATCCATGGCATTTCATTAATTGTGCCACCATTGTGTAAATACATGGGAGGCATGGAAGCAACCTACCTTCACCATAGTTTGTGTAGTTTTGGGGAGAATGGGATGAATGGAACACATTTCGGAGGCATAAACAAGTGCTCCTTCTGAGAAGACACTATAATCTCCCATTGTGGGAATGTTTTTTGAGAGTGGGTAAGATGCACCAAAGGTCTCATCAAAGCTTGATATCAATTCTGCTGGGATTTCCTTGACAGAGGAACAGAGGACAAAATTATAAAAGGGGCTTCATCTTCAAGTTGTTCCCAGCTTCTTCCTCTGCCAAAAAAGGCCTTGGCAAGATGATGTTAGTCTGTCACTGTTAACTTAATATGAAATTAATTTGCATTGACTTAGTATGTGTTGAGCAGTTAGCAGAGACAGGCACTTCCCTCCACCTCTCTCACTCCGTGATCTGTGATTGGTCTTTTTTGCTGTTGAAGTTTTGCCAGTTTGGGATTGATCTTGTCCTCAGCCAGTCTCCATTTCTCTTTGCAGAGTAATTTGCTGGTTGCCCAGTTGTGTGTGCACGTGCACCATTCAGGAGCTTCCTTTTTTGCACAGAAAGCAGAGGTGATCATTTTGTGGCTGTTTTAACTATCAACAGCCCATTTTTGTGGTTGTCACCTGATCACACAGATGGCTACAAATTCAGCAGATTTCTGCCCCTAGCAGAGGTTGCTATGGTTCCTTGTCCATTTAATGGGAATCCATCTGTGGCTTCACCTGTACTTAAAAATTTGCCTTAAAAAATCTATGCAAGGAGCCATAGCATGGCAACCTTTAGTCTCTTGGGTTGTACCTAATTGTTCCAAAATTCTTAGACTTTAATCCAAAATGAAATAATCAAAAGCAAGTTCTTGAAGTTAACAAAGGTGAGATGGCATCACCTTCATTCCATATTCCTCATTTGCCATTTTTAGCTAACGTTTTTCTCCACAAACTGAAACAAATTTTCTTTATTCATAAACAAAAATAGTGAAGTTTTATTCCTTTAAATTATTTTTCTTCTACAAATTAAGAACATTTTCTTTTGGGTTTGCCCTTTAAGCATCAAAGGCTTAAAAGTCTTAATTTCTTTCTTGAAATTTAAAGGATTATCTAGAGCATGAACCAAAAACAGACATCTAAAATAAAAGTTTTATTAGAATTTGTAATGGCATTTTGAATATTTTGTTGAATTTTTTGCTCTATTTATGAAAGCCTGAATATACATACCATGAGAGTTTGATACCATACTAAAACTAACTGATCCCAAAGGAAAATCACTGAACACTGTCCACTCCCTGCTTAGTTTTTTTTACCTTCAAAGTCTGTTTTATGAAGTTTCCCCTACAACTTCTCTGGCAAACATTATTTGATGCAAGCATAGGTATTGATGAAAAAAGGTGGTGGTTCTTTATAAGTCAAACTCCCAAATTGTATTAGCTTTTAAAACTACTTGAATGAATGACAGTAAAATTACTTATTTAAACTAGGTTTTTAAAAACTAGTTGGTACCTATGTTACTGCCTAGAATATTATTGTGAAGCATTTTAAAGTGCTTATTATGGGATACATGAACAATCAACATATCCAACCAAATTTTGCAGCTAAACATGAAGTCATTTTCACAACTATATCATGATATTACATATTTAGTAATTTACTGACAGTAACTTACGCCCTTTCTGCATTGGACCATATTCCAGACTACATTCTGGAATTCTGGTGCAAACTCAGTGCTAGCATTAAGATAGGAAGACCCTATTCCAGGATATAATTCAGGATAAGGGCCAATGCAGACAGGGTCTTGCCTTGTATAATTTATTCTCCCTATACCCATGCAAGACCTATTACTTTATACTAGGACTGAGAATTAAAATGAGTTGTTGAAAGCAACTATAAGTTGCACAATACGTGAAGACCTGTAAACTGGGCCCTCCATGATTATTCAAGTCCTTGATTGTTAGTGAGAGATAATATTTTAGAACTCAGTGAAACTGATGTACAACAGGGTGGGAGATTTAAAGAGAAAAATTTCAATTATTTATCCCTAATATGTGATGTAAGCAATATGTCATTGGCATGTAAGCAAACTCAAAATGATGTTTATAAAGCAATTTTCATCCATGTTAAAAATGGGTTGTAAGAGCATCTTATTGTATTCAGTTGCAGATTCAGTCAAAACACTATCATTTCTGAATTCAGACTAATAGGTTCAAATTGTCTGTGTAACCCTACATAGTGAATGGAATGAATACCTAAACTGAAAATGATTTTATGATGCCCAATTTTATATTGTTCTTTTAATATTCTTTGAGAATGATACATTTCTGTTCAGAGATTGTCTTGGCTTTTTACATTTAATTTGGCCTCCTCTTTATGGCTTTCATTTGCTAGAATGTGTAAATGCTGATGCATCTGCATCTAATTGAAGAATAGACAGTAAAATCTGCAGAAGACAAACTATTTTCTTTTTTCTTTAAATGGTCCTCCGTCTATTGTTTCTTTTCATTATTTTAAAACCTTTTCTCAGCACTGAAAAGTAAACATTTCTTTTGGACACCATTGTGTTTTCCTTGGGTTGTAAAATGCTTAATTGACTTAACATTAAAAAGCTTCAGGTATTTTGAGGGTTTACTACCAACAGAACCTTGTTTTTTTTTCTTTAAATCAAATGATTAAAAAAGTGATCCTTTAAATATATGTGAACATGTTTCTTACACTATGTTTCCATAACATAATTCTACATTGAAGTGCTAATTCTGGTAGGTGGTTCTTAAGCTATATTCCTATAAAAAAGAATATGTAGACTAGCCATCTCAGGAAGTTCTTTTTACTTATGTGAGCTTCCATTCTAGATGGATTATCTCTTTTTTTCTTTCTGGAAGTCAGGTAGCCAGACTTAATAGAAAACCATGACATAATCTCTAACAGATATGTTCTATCTCCTTCATGACTATGAGAAGGATTTCAAAAATGACAATGGATGCTAGCATACTAGCCATATGGTGAGGTGTTCAACTCAGGTCAGGAAAACAAGTTAATTTCATAAACCATGTTTTGTGCTTGGTTAATAATTGGCTAGAGTTTGTACAAAACTACACTTTCTTATTTAGAAGAACCGCCTGGATTCTTTGAAACTAAAACCAGAGGCTACTAGTAATTACTAGGTCTGAGCCAACAGCTTACAAAGTTGAAAATCTCATGTGGCCATCTGTCCTGATAAGTATATTTACTCTTCACAGTATTTTTCTGCCTGGAAAGTGTATCAACTGATGGCAGTTAGTGATAAATCCCATCCATAAACTAAATTGACCTGGATAGTGAAGTACTGGAACTATTGATGATTGAGCATCGTGATTGGCTATAAAATACCAATGCTTTATTTTGCTGCTGGTATTAAAATAAGAGGGAATATCCCCCTTTTCCCACATACATCTAAAAATCTGGATTTTCAAGATCTGGATCTTTGAGATGGGGTCCTCCTGGAGATCAAGATCTTGAAGATGCCTGAAGACCCCATTGTGGACACCTTTAATCAGGTCCACATGAAATCCAGATTTAAGGGCCTGAAGGACCCATTAAATTTGGATTTCTCCTGCCCTCATGGGATCAGGGCCTTGCAGATGGGGCCTTCAGTGGGGTCCAGATGGGGACAGGGCCTTCCTGATTGGTACCAATCAGGTACTAATCAGATTCCTACTGGGGTCTTAGAAGGGTTCTAAGCCCTAGTGGGAAAAGGTCCTATGATATCACTGTAGACTTAAAAGGGGGGGGGGATTTGGTACTGTGATTTTATTATCTTTTTTTAAGTGTTTTTGGTTCTCTAAACTGTAATAATCATGACTGCCTACTAAAATACTAACGAGAAGGCAGGATACAACAGTATTTTGAACTTTGCCCCTTTTTTCTTCAGTCAAAAGGCAAAGTCTTGATTGTGCTCTTTGTGTAACAAGTAATTCACTTAGGGTGGGTCCCCATAAGGGCTAAAATCCAGAGTGGATTCAGATGCAGCATTGGGGGTTCCCATTAAACCCCCTAATGCTCCAAATCCACTCCGGATTTTCCAGCCCTATCCCGAAGCCAGTTTTCTTTCCACAGATTTTCTAGGGAAAATGCAGGGAAAGAAAACCCCTGTTTAAACAGGGGTTTTCCGGCTGACTTGGATTAAAGCCAAGCGAAGGAGGATAGCCAGCAGCCGGGTAAGTGAGCAAGGGGGTGCATGAAGGGGAGGCTGCTCCTCGGATGCGGCACCCCTCGCTCACTTACACGGGGCCCCAGCTGTTCTCCTTCGCTTGACTTTAAACAAAGCCAGCCTTTTCTTTCCCCCTGTTGAAACAGTGGGAGGGAAAAGGAAGGAAGGGTGCCGAGGACATTGGGAGGAGGAGGCTGGCAGCAGCTGCCTTCCTTCCTTTTCCCTCCCCTGTTTCAAAAGGGTGCGCGGCGGGGAGGCCGCCCTTCGGATTCAGCACCCCCTTGCTCACTTACCCGGCCGCCGGCTGTCCTCCTTCGCTCGGCTTAGGACGAGGAGGAGGCTGGCGGCGGCGGCTTTCTGCGCCACACCACTTACAGGTGTGCTTGTGTGCACCTGCAGGTTCTGTGGGAACAGCCCGACACGTACTCGGTGCTGTTTCCGGCCTCCAACCCAACCCAGGTTTGCTCTGGATTTGCAGTAAGTGGGAACGCGGCCGTATAGTCTCTCCATCCCACCAGCCATTTTGTTTAAGGACTGATGCTAGTTTATCATATATCAGACACAAAACAGATTTAGCGTAATTCCTAGACTGTGTCTACAAGAGCATGTGATAAAAGAGATTCATTACAAAGCATCTTTTCTTTAGGAGGATGTCCTTATTCTGGAATTCCTGTGTGGATAATAAGTGATTGTTCTCCTGAGTACCATATTCAAACCTGATTCTGTTTTCTGTACCCTTCAGTTTAACGCTGATAATTTCAGGCTGTTGGCTGTCACCCTTGTACTATCTACTGCTTATGCATTTAAACTGCACACATTACTGTTTTTCTGTCTGAGAACTTACAGAGCATTTTGGCTGTCCCCCAAACAGAGAGTGAGAACATTTAGTAATTCAAGCCTTCTGGATATGAGATAGCCATATGGCCTTTAGTCAGTTGCACATACAAAATAGCTCTCTCCTAAACAAATGATCAGGCACGGTGTAAGCTAAACTAAGTCCTATATCTTTCAGTAGGAGAACGTGTCTGTTGTAAGCAGTATGATGTAACATTTATCTTTGATTAAATAAAATAAGATCTACAGGAAATATGTATCATTTATGAGAAGTTATACAGATAAGGCCGTGGTCACACCTTCATTTTAAACTTTCTTCAGTCCATCTTCAGGTCTTACTACCTCACACCTTTTCATTTCTGTCCGTTTTTATTGAGGGGGGAAAGCCTACAAATTAAATGGATAGAAATGAAAAGGTGTGAGCAGTCAGACCTTAAGATGTACTGAAGAAGGTTTAAAGTGAAGGTGTGACCATGACCATTGGCTCAAGTTGTAGCTGAGGTTGTAGAAATGAATCTTTTTTGTAACAGCAAATGGCTGTCTTGCCTTTGTTGGTAGAAAAGGCTGAAGCACCTCAATCAGCTTCTGGACAGCCAAGTAGTATACAAAAGAGAATTTTCATAGAGCAGCGTGGTAGCAACGCAATGCCTGCCTGCAGGAACACTCACTTCCAACTCCCCAAAAATGAGTTCTGTGCACCTCTGCCGTGTAACTGGCACACCAGTCTGCATAAAGCCACTAGTTATACCACACTGCTCTTTAAAAGGAAAAAATAGTTCAGAAGTGGGGTAGGAAGGCTTTAATACAGAGTTTTAGAGTGAATGAGCAGAGTAAATAATATAGAGTAAATGAACTCTGTTAATATTCTCTGGCCACCATGGGCGTATTTCCACTGTCACTAGAAGTACCCATTAAGTACCATTTTTGTACCCATTAATAGGTACCTAATGGGTACTTCTAGTGACAGTGGGAAAACACCCCATAACTGCTGGTCATATTTGTGGTTTACCTTTCATAGAAAAGATGTCAGAGTGGGTTACATAAATTATACACAAAAATGGAGAGTAATTACAAGACTGAAAGAAATAATAATGTGGCATTTTTTAGTGATTAATACTTTTTATGTTGTTACTATGCTGGCAGAGTATGGCAGTGACAGGGGCAGGAAACCTTGGGTCTCGGAGGCTGAAGCTGAAGAGACTTGTTCTTTGCTTAGCTGAAGCAACAGCTATTCCTACAGGAGACCATTTTGCCCTCCGTTGGGAAGAGAAGCGTCCATCTAGGGAGGGCTTTATCTGTGGCTTAAGTAGAGGCCTGTGTTAACAACTGTTAGTTGCAGGTATTGGAAGGAATAGCTAAAAGATGTCGTGATGAGAAGTGTGAACTTAAAGGGCCATCAAAGACAGGTGGGGCATAAGAGCACTAAACCATGGTGCCAATCAAGAGGCTGAAGCTGGCTTGCAGGTCCATCCTGTTGCTAGTTAATGTTTGTTCATTCATTCCAAGCATTTATATGCTCCCAAGGTTTCCAGAGCAAGTCACACCTTTCAATACTCAACCGTCAATAAAACTATAAAACGTAAGTAAACTGTAACATTCTCTTCCTGGCAAGACAACATTCAAAGAAAGCTGAAAGGCCTGGGTAAAGAGGTATATTTCAACCAGGTGCCATGTTGTATAGCAACAGCACCTGGCGTAGCTCCACAAAGAGGCTGCTCTAAAGCCTGTGCCCCCCCCCCCAGAAAATGTCCTCTTGTACGCTTCCACCTTTCACACCTCTGAGGTAATAGAACTACAGGAAGGACCTCCTTTTGTGATCCTAATACCCAGGGAAGTCTTTATGGGAGAAGGTGCTCCTTCAGATATTTGGAGTCACAAGCCATTTAGGGCTTTATATGTTAGTAATCAACAGCTCGAATCAGACACAGTGGTGAATAGGTAACCAGCACAGATCTTTCTAAACTAGCATTGTCTGTGTCCAATCAGAGAACCTGGCATCACTTGAGCTGCTACATTCTGCACTAGTAATTCCAGCTTCTGGACCTTCTTCAATGTCATGTAGAGCACATTATAGTAATCTAGTCTGGAGGAGAGATGTGCTGAACTGTTTCCATTGGATGTTCATATTGCCTTTAGCTAGATTTTCCTGATGAAAGTGGACTGGGGGGTGGGGGAGTGGGGGGGGTCTATTGTACTTTCCAAGCTCCTGTTTTCTTGTGGAGACTTTACATTTGGATGGGGAAGTGATTCGGGCCACATCCCCACCTTGAAGCTGGCAAGGCCATGGAAATAAAATCACAGTGGACCTACTAACATGTGCTCTGCTCCCTCACACCAGCTTTCAGAGCAGGGTGGTGATTATCAATGGCATCACCAGTGGTGCTACTATATGTCTTTGGGTTGCACTGTAGTTCTTTTTTTGGAGGGGGGGATCTTGGATTTGAATATTTAACTGTGCATCTTAAACTGATTTTAATGTTTAAGATGATCTGTCCTGAGACCTCCAGGTGAAGGGCAAGATATCAATTTAATTAAACAAGCAGTTTGTGTTTGCATATAACCAGTAATAATTTCAGTACTATGGTTGACAGTTCTTTTGGCGAACTATTTCCCAGCAAGAGGTCTTTACAATTTTGCTGTAAATCTCTGTTTTTGTCAAACTCTCCCCTCCCGTTCCAAGTTGCTTTGAAGCTGCAAGGTCAATGTCTCAATTTTTGTTGAAGGCTATCGCTGCAGAAAAATATTGCTGGGTTGGTATCTTTGTATATTTTTCCGTATATGCTATAATGTATTGAATTTATTCCATTCTTCCTTTTACCTTTTCTAGCCTAATCTAGCTAATCTATATATATCCTACAGTATGGCTGTGGTCACACATTCACTTTAAACCTTCTTCAGTCTATCATCACGTCTGATTGCTCACACTTTTTCTATCTGTTTTATCTGTGGACTTTCCACCCTCCATTTGGACTTTCCTGAGTGGAAAGTACGCTCAGATATAAGTAAGCCATCCTAATTTCCCTAAATTCTCCCATTCGAACATATCATTGTAGGTTATTTTACCTGGGTTGGTCTTTTTAGGTGTGATAGATGCCTTCAGATATGGCCTAAAACCCACAATTATTTTTTCACTACCCTAGGATCATATTAAGAATGGCATATGTAATTGCCCCATTCTCAATATAGTTCCAGGTTAGTGACGTGATGACCCACAGTATTGCTATAACGGGAAATCTGGCAACGATACTTACATTGCATCATTCTGTTTCATTATAATATTGCTTGGTGCTGCCAGGGTCCAGCCAAGCCAAAGGAAATGGGTAGGCATTTGGCTGGCTTCAAGTAGTGAGATAATAACACAGCAGTCCTTCAGACACAGAGGTCAGTCTGGGAGTGTTCCCTGCATCTACTGAGGGGCAGCAAGATCTCACATTGCGTCCTTGCTGTCTGGAGGCAGCTGTAATCAACCTGAACTATTTGTGCTTAATCCAGCCTGCCTGAAGAGCAGATATAAGAGAGTGTGTCTTCCCAGAGCGCTGAGTCATTCTGAGGTGTCAAAGTTGTTGGGACTAATTTGGACTAACTACAAGCCCATATGAAATAAATGTCATCAATTTAGAACAAGATTTAGTTAAACAGCAGACAACAATTATTGCCTGTAATTTTTCAGGGAAGAAAACAAGTCCAAAAGCATCACATGTGGCTCTCGGCTCCACTTTTTCACACAGTGGATTATTTTAGCTCATGAATAATGGATGCAGAATTTTTTTTTTTAGTTTATTGCTTTTTGCCATGTAAAAAGATGAGCATTATGCAGATATAATGTCTTAAAATGGCTTTCTGTCAAATACATATTACTTTGGTGTTTGTTTGTTTTTTAATGTAATTGACAAAATACTGGATAGTACTGATTATGCCTTCCCTTGTAAACAACTTACTTTATGGACATAAACAGCTGTGTTTATGCCTCTATGAATTTCTGACTTCATTATAAAGATGCCATCATGCCGTGAAGACGCACTGCAGCAAATCCTAGGAAAGCTATGTACCAGCTGTCAAAAGACTTTCAGCAATAAAGGTATAATTCAGTCAACAATGTAATACTTTTAAGAAGTGCCAAAAAGTTTTATTGGATTTTTTCTTTTAGATTGCATAGAAGTGTTTTTACTTTTAACGAGGAGTGCCAAAGAATGTAACAAGGAGCATCGAGATGGCCATTTGGTATTTATGCCATGATTCAGTTGTGGGCTACAGCAGATCATGAGGCATTTGTGGAACTGGAAAAGGTGCAGAAATGGGCAACCAAAATGATCTAGGGACTGGAACTTCCCCCTTACAAAAGCAGACTGCAACGTCTAGGCTTTTTCAGCTTCGAAAAGCAGCATTTAAGAGGGGACCTGACTGAAGTATATAAATTCATGCATGGTATAGAAAATGTGGATAGAGAATAATTCTTTTCTCATCACACCACACTAGAACCAGGGGGGATTCTATGAAGCTGGTGGGTAGGAGAGTCAGATCAGACAAATATTCTTCACCCAGAGGGTCATTGGTCTATGGAATTTGCTGCCAGTGGTAACAACAACCAGCCTAGATAGCTTTAAGAAAGAGTTATACACATTCATGGATAACAGGTGTATCAATGACTACTAGAATGGATATCTAGTGTGTCCTCCAGGCTGGGGAGACAGGCAGAATCCCTCTAAAGGCTATTTGCTGGGATTCAAGAGCAGGTGTAGATTTTGACGTTGTCTTCTGGTTAAGATGCCCATAAGCAATTGGTGGGCCACAGTGAGAGACAGGATGCTGGACTAGATGGGCTCTGGCCTGATGCAGCAGGGCTCCTCTTATATTCTTTCGTCAGCAGTACCTGAGGGAATCCTAAAGAGTGGAATTGCACTTTTTTTGTAGTAAGAAGAAGGAATAGGGAAATTAGTGCACCTAGGTATAGTAAGTCATTCCGGAAACTACCCCCATCTGGTTTCAGGAGAGAGGTTGGCAATGAGACTGTCTTGGTTGCCCTGATGGTTGAGTTTTATCAGGAGAGGGATGAAGACAATATCTCCTTGACCTCTCAGTGGCTTTTGGAAACCTGCTGATGGCTTTGGGGACTAGGGGTGTGCACAGAGCCAATTTCCACATTCTAATCAAGGTGAATAGAATGTGGAAATATTCGGCTCCGGCTGAATCCCCACCCCCACCCCGGATGTGGGGGTATTTGTATCTGTGCACAGATATTCTACAAATATCCATGCACGGAACAAATAATCCCTCCACCCCTCCCCGCTTACCTCACCTTGCTGCTGCTGCGGCCACTGCTTCCACTGCCGCTACAACCACCACCACCTGGAGCCAGCCACCGTCCACGCCGCTGCCACCACCTGAACCCTGGGCTGGCACCAGAGTGCCCCACAGGTAAGGGGGTGCCAGGGAGGCGGTCGAGTACTCTGGTGGCACTCCAGCCCTGTTTCCTGGCCTTCCGGAACGCTAGCATGGCATTCCAGAAGCTAGAGACAGGGCCTTCCAGTCCTGAAAAGCCCTGTCTCTCTCCAGCTTCCAGAAAGCCTGTTTGACACTCTGGAAGGCCCAGAAAGAGGCCCGGAGTGCCACCAGAGCACCCCCACAGGTAAGGGGGCACCAGGGAGGCAGCCAGGAGCACTCCAGTGAAGCCCCGGGCCTGTTTCTGCCCTTTCGGAATGCCAGCCAAGCTTTCCAGAAGCTGGAGACAGGGCCTTCCGGGACGGCCTGGCTGGCATTCCGAAAGGCCAGGAAACAGGCTTGGGGCTCTGCTGGAGCACTTCCAACTTCCAGAAAGCCTGGTTGTTGTTCTGGAAGGCCAGGACACCAGGGCACCCTCAGAGCAGGAAAGGGGCCCCTGGGCAAGTTGCGGGTGGGGAGGTTTAGGGGGAGGGTGGCCCAGGCAGGGAGTCCCCAGGTCATCCAATATCCATAGCAGCTTTGACCAAAGCTTCTATGGCTACTGGATTATCCGATTTGTGGACTGACAGGGCCCTACAAATAGGGCCCTATTCTATCCATCCACGAATTCGTCCAAATTCCGAATGTACAAATTATTTATGCACATCCCTACTGGAGATGAGGACTTGGAGACACCATTTTGCATTGGTTCCCTATCACCATGAGAACTTCCAAAAAGCCACAATAAAGGAGTTCAACAGGAGTCAATCTTGCCTCCTATGTTGTTTAACATCTATATGAAGCCTCTGGGAGAGAATACCAATAGTTTTGGAGTGAGGTGTCATCAGTATGCTGATGACACCCACTTATCTCTCTCCGTTCCTTGTGAGTCAAGGGAGGCAGTTCAAGTGCTTGTTTGTTGTCTGGAGGCAGTGATGGCATGAATGTGGTTATTAAATCGAAACTGAATCCAAACAAGATGGAGGTACTCTTTGTCATGGGTTCCAAATCCAGAAAGTTAAGAAGCACAGCAGTTCTTGACGGGATTGTTTTGCCCCATAAAGAACAGTTATGTGATTTGAGGGTGCTCCTGGACTTACCACTGTCATTCGAGACTCATGTGGAGGAGTGCCAACCTCCATTTCTCACTGATTTGCCAGTTTTTGCCTTTCCTCAATAGGCATAACTTAGCCACAGTGATCCACCCCCTGGTAACCTCCAAATTAGAGTACTGTAATGTGTTCTATGTGGGGCTACCCTTGAAAGCATTCTGGAAGTTGGAACTAGTGCAGAATGCAGCAGCTTACGAGAATCTGCACATCATGCTGGTCCTGAAAGATCTGCACTGGTTGCCTATTTGCTACTGAACCCAATTGAAGGTCTTGATGCTAACATATGGCCCTGGTTATCTGAAGGAGCGTCTTTTCCTATACAGACCCGCCAATGTACTGAAATCTCAACGAGAGGTTCTTCTTGTAGTTCATCCTCAGAGATGCAAAGGGCAGGGATACACAAGAAAGACTTTTCTGTGGTATTCCCCAGAAAACCTAAGAACATAGAGTCAGAACATATGTTTTATTCTGGAATATCCAAATTATAATAGAATAAATAACTGGTGTCTGAATGCAGCCTTAAAGTGCATCAAAGTTCTATTTGCTGATGCTTTTCTGACTTCAGAAACTGCCAAGCAATCCCTGGTAACTCCTTACCCTTGCACTTACAATCCAGCAGCCACTGGAGATATTTTCCTTGATTCTTCTTGCTGGTTGTTGGAAGCCTGAATTCAGTCTTCATGAGCCCTGCTAGTTATCCAAAATTATCATGTTCTGCCTTTTACTAGCAGTCATGAAAAGCCACTTGCAGCTCTTCTTCTTTGAGACTTTAAGGATATATTATTTGGTTTTCACAATATCTCTAGGCTACATCAGGTGCCAGTTACTTATTCTGCTATATTTGGATATTCCGGAATATCCATGTTTTATTCCAGCTAATGACAGGACTACCAGTAAAACAAATATAGACTGTGGGCCAGAAGATGTACTGACAGCAACTCGCCCCAACAGCTTTAAGAAAGGGTTAGACAAATTCATGGGAGACAGGTGTTTATTAGAATAGATGCCTTAGTATGTCCTCTTATATTCTTAATAAAGAACCCAAAGCAATTTTGCTTGCCCCACAAAGTGTGGCTCTGTTTTAATTTAAGATTCTCTAGTACAGCAAGTTCATTAACAGAACAACTACATCAATAAGAAAAAAAAGATCTTCGATTTTCTAAAAAAAGATTTAACATTTAACTGTTACGATGAGTTCTTCTGATTGAGTCCAGGAATGGCCTACTGTACATTCTTCTCCTTAATAAGGAGGTATTGTCAGGATATACAACTGAAGTTCCACATTTAAATGGTGCCAGTTGGTTTTGTACCTTCAGTTCTTTGTTCATGGCTAATTCAAAAATAAGAACAATTACATTATACAAAATTTTCTTTTAAGGTTTTTTGTTTGTGTTGTAAATTATGCAAATAATTGCCACTTATGAAAACTGGAGGTTAACGGACCTGTGGAGGAAAGTCTTTCACCACGGAAAGAAAACCCAAACAACTACAGTAAGTCAATGTCACTCTGTATTGCATTAAACAAGAAAGGTTTATATAAAATTGTGCTATATAAGAGATGTTTACACTTCCTTTATTTATACTTGATCCAGGTCAAGAGTGTTCAGTCAAGGTCAGAATCTTGAATAAGCCAATAAGATTCTGACTGGGCCCCACCACTGACCTGTAATCTTCTACTAATCATACTGTAGCTCAGAGATCACTTTTCCAGATATGATGCTGCTTTTGATCAAAGTGTCTCTGGTGATTCATGCGTTGGTAGCACAGTTCACTAGATGCAATGACTAAATTTTGGGCTTTTACAATCGTGGAACTATTATTTTATCTATCTTGCTATATTCCCAGAACGGGAAAGCACATCGTACGCGTCCAGATGCCATTTGTAGAACTTTGCCTAAGGACATTCCCCAAAATCCAGCAAGCTGAAAACATTCTGGGGGAGCCCTGCACAAGGAGCAAAGTGGGCTTTCCCTTTATATCCAGTTTTCCCTTCACCATCAGGACACATTGTTAATCCATTAAATAGCTTTCTGAAACAAAACCACAATTCCTGTAAGGAGTTAGTTAAAAAGAGCATGCATAGAACAGAACATTATGCAAAAATAATTTCACTCACTTCTGCATTTGGTCATGAATGTAGCTCCATCAAACAAGTTTATTTTTGTTATGGTGTGAAAAACATTCAAAGGCCACAAGAATCTATAACACAACCATCGGAGCAGAAAGAATGAAGTTTTAATGACATATGCAGTTAACTTCACTTTCAGTGCTCTACATGTTTCCAACATGAAAAACAAAAACCCTTCCTTCCTCTCTTTCTGAGCTCTCACAACTCCACCTATCTCATAGGGGGTCTGTTATGGGGAGAAGAACAAAAGGTTTGTCAGCTGCTTTGAGTTCTCTTCAGGGTGAGAAAAGTGGGGTATAAAAAACCTACTACTACTACTACTACTACTACTTTTCCCCAGCCCCACCCCAGCCCCACATCCATTCTGCTGGATGTATGGACCAGTTCACAATGCAAACAAGGTGTTACTTGTACACTGCTGGCACACGAGAGCAGCCCAGGGATGACACACCCAAAATATCTAGCTTACACTACTCTGGATGTGCACAAACAGATTAGAAAATCCGTATTTGTTTGAATAGATCCCTTTTGAATGTGGTAGGATTCTATTCAATACAAATGTATTTGTATGAATTCGTACGAATATCCGATACGAACAAATATGTATCAGATGAATATCTGACACAAATGCATACGTATCCGATACATACCCTGTAACATATCCACTCTGAAAGTGTCAAATCTG
The DNA here is from genome assembly GCA_023333525.1 of Aspidoscelis tigris stejnegeri. Taxonomy (NCBI): domain Eukaryota; kingdom Metazoa; phylum Chordata; class Lepidosauria; order Squamata; family Teiidae; genus Aspidoscelis; species Aspidoscelis tigris. The sequence continues at coordinate 62,098,595 of JALMGA010000005.1, read as the reverse complement.
ACCTGAATCTACTTTTAATCTGCTCTCGATCCATGTTGAATGCAATCTGGATCAATTGCAAATGTAACTGGTGCAGTCGATTTCCCAATTCCCCAGTTTAATAAATGTCTGAACTATTCATACGAATGTCCGAAACATTCACATTCATACAAACGTTAATGTATGAATGTCGTAACATTTTATTCATGTACAAATGTCTGAATTCAGACGAATTCATACAAATAATGATTGTCGTGAACATCCCTACTGGTAACTATTCTTAACCTACTTCTGTAAACGACAGTACATTTGCACTGAAATACATCTGCAACTACTGACCTTTTTTATCATACAAATTTGCATGGAAGAAGAAAATTGAGTCATGGGACAAGGGAACACATTATTTCACATTCTGTCACTAAGAGCCTGCTAAGGAGTGCCAGAGGTGGTCTGAGACATTATTGGAGACCTTACTTTTATCTCTTCAGACCATATTTCACCGAACAAGAGGTTGGCACCAACAAGGAAGAAAGAACAGGTTCAGCAACAAGAAAGAAGCAAAATAATAAACTCATTTTTGCAATTACTTTAAGTACGTGGTTTTGTTTTGCTTTCAACATTTGCTTAAATGTATACTCACTTATCAAAGAAAATAGGCATTTTAGGATGATAAAAATCTTCCACATCAAAGAAATCCTTACTATCGCGGGAGAGGTTAAATGCCTATTAGAAAACATAATGTTTACAATTTATTAAGAATTATCACTCCAGTAAACCAGCTGATACACATCTCACTATGGATACTGAAGTCACCTACATCAATCTAATTTGGAGTTTTCAACATGAAATCCAAGACAATCTCTATCAGCTAATTGTCCTCCATGAATGTGTCTAACTCTTTCTGAATGCTATCCACGCTGGTTGCTGTTACCATCTCTTCTGCTAGTAAATTCAACAGAAGAAGAAGAGTTGGCTGTTATACCCCACTTTTCTCACCCATTTAAGGGGACTCAAAGTAGCTGACAAAGCTTTCTTTTCTTCTCCCCACAACAGACACTCTGTGAGGTAGGTGAGGCTCCGAGACCCAGAGAGCTATGACTAGCCCAAGGTCACCCAGCTGGCTACATGGAGAGGGGTGATTCCCAGATGAGAGTCTGGCACCCTAAACAAGATCAGATGACTGTAATGTTCATGATTCTCCTGTTCATGAGAGTATCCCCTGGTTCTAGTGTTATGCAACAGTGTTATGCATACTAGCGTTCACCTTTTCGGCACCATGCATGATTTTATATACTTCAATCAGGTCACTTCTTAAACACTGCCGTTCAAGTCTGAAGAGGCCTAGACATTGCAACCTGAAGCCAACCTGCACTTGGCAGATGCTGTGGTAACATCTGCTAAGGTGCATCTGCACTTGCAGGAGGCGTTTTCAACCCAGAAACACCACCTCCTGCGTTACCAGACACTACCTCACCTGAGTGCCCACCCCTGGTGGTGGTACAACCAGGAGGGCCTCCCCTTCAGATCTGAAGGCACAGGCAGGTCGATATGGGAGTACACGTTCCTTCAGATATTTGGGGGCCAAGTCATTTAGGGCTTTATAAGTTAAAGTTAAAACTTTGAATTGGGCTCGGTAGTGAATCGTCAGCCAGTATGCCAATGTATTGTGCATCACATGGATCCCAAACCTTACTAGAAGCTTATCTTTCTCATCCAGCAATTTCCAGTGCAACTGCCTGTCACATCACTGTTGTCATAGGGATGACACTGGTGCACACACAGTTGCACTGGCCAGTGTGAAGAAGACGGCAGCAATCAGACACGTGACCAGACTCAGGTGAGTGTCTGGGTGCATAGGGGAGTTGGTGTGCTATGTACTAGAGTTCAAAATGCAACCTTAGTAGGTAATGCACTTTTCCCATCCATTGGATAGGAAGCCAATTTCAGAAACAGCCCTGATTTTGTAAGGGAGGTGTTCCAGCCCCTTGATCACTCTCGCTGCTCGTTTCTGGCTTATAGCTTTCTCTCCCACAACCTAAATAATGAATCAAATTACAGTACTTCTTGGTTTAACAGGTTTGTAGTGCAATCCTGAATGCAAATAATATTTGGAAATACATAATTTCACATAAAAAGGTTGTATCAAGAAGGCTTACTTAAAACTAAAATCATAAATTATGGTATCAACATAAATTATGTTTGCGCAATTCAACCCTGGCTTTTCAATTTTTTTTTAAAAATCATACATGCATTAGGAAACAAACGTATTAAAACTCTAAAGTCACAGAAAACGTAATTTACCTTTTCATGGTCTTTATTTTCCTGTGAAGAAGGCACACCCCCAAGAGAGTTGAGAACAGCTCCCCTTATAATCAGAGTGCAAACATGAGATGAATTCAGCTTGAAACTAACATTTAGATCAATAAGAGCTCTCCTTTTTTCTTTTGCTGAACTCCACACCAGAGCTCTGACACAGTATACATCCTTGACAATAAAAGATACAGCAGTCAGGTTACATATTCAGGCTAGACTAACTACAGAATACAATAGCTATGGTCAGTGTCCTTTTATACTCTACAACAGTAGTTTTTAACCTCCTCTTCAAATGCCTTGTGTTCTCACTGACCATGACCACCAGTATCTTAAAAAACAGTGCTGTGTCATTTGGCAGGGCTTCTCTGGTCCAGATCTATTTTCATTTTTTATTTCCCCAAGCCCTGCTCCTAGACTGTCCCACCTCTGGACTGCCTCTGCCCTGCCACTAGACAGCCCCGTCCCACCCCTAGACTGTCCCCACCTATAGACCACCACTGTCTTAACACTTCTTCAAGCCTTTACAGACCCTCTATGGGGGTCCGCAAACCACAAGTTGAGAACCCAGGTTCTAGACTACTCCCAGTGAAATACTAGCTCTTTGGGATCCAACCCTGCAAAAACAGACTGTAGTAGGTCCACAGCAGTTCTGCCGGATCATAATGCATAGGGCATAAGACATTAGTCTGACAGTTAAAAGTACAAAAATCATAGTATTTTACTCACAGGATTTAGTGGATCTAAATGCACAGCTCTTGTAGCATCAGATACTGCTTTTTTAATATTGTCTAGAAATAAGATGGGAAAAAAAACAAGGAGATATGGTTTCTTCTATTTTTGCTACAGTTGGCACTGAAAAATAAAAACTGCACAAGTGAGGGAATTCCAAAATGCAGAAATAGTCATTCCAGACCTACTGTATCGATTGTCTAATTTTTCAGTGACACACACAATTAAATAGCATAGTGAAACTACCTAGTTGATAACTTTGGAACATAGTTATCAAGCTCTATGAACTACAGTATTTCTTTTGGTGGTAGACCTCAAACCAGTAATGCAAGCCCAATATGTGGGTAAGGCTAAAAAAGAACAGGATATTTTAAGCACGCTTTTCACCTGCAAACTCTATGTGTGGTCAAAAAGTTCCAAGTAGAATTTCCAAGAGCCAAATGTTAGCTTATATGATACACACAAAGTGTGACTTTTTATTTTAGAATCAAATTATATATAAAAATGATATTTTGTGCTACCATTCCTATTTATGCAACGGATTTAATTGAGATTAATGTATCACTCTTGGGCCTACAGGCTAAAAGCATGAAACTTCCAAGGAAATAATTAGCTCTTTATAACAGTAATTATAGATGACACATTTTGAAGATACAGCAATTAGACTGTTTATATAAATTACATTTTATAAGCAGCTATTGTCTTCCTATTTCTTTACAATTGCTTGGGATATGTTTATAATGAGCATCCTACACAAGATTTTAACAGCAACTAGGCTATTTTTTATTTCAAACTGTGCTTGTTATTGGCATAATTGAAGAGCAGTTGACTTCGCCAAGAAATTTTTTTGAGCAAAAAGAATGGGCATCCCACATGATTGTTCCTTATGGGGTAAAAGAAACAAACAAGGCATGCACTTGTATGCGGCTTTCAATTGCTGTCATACACCTAAAGTTTAGATTAGTGAGAATGCAACATCAAATATCTGTCTTGTCCCATTTCCCTACCTCTCAAAGTCAAGAATGAAGACTGCCTTAGAAAAAAGCAAGCCTAACTGATATAAAGTGTAAACCATCTATTTGCTTTTTTAAACAGCCATTATACCAATTATGGTAATTTCTGGACTATCATATAATGATTTTTTAAAATAAACTTCCATGTTATTAAGGAGTGTCTTTTTTACTATTTATGCTTACACAGTTCACTGTTTATCTCTTATTTCTGTAGCTGGAGGAATGCACTGCTTCCACACTACTGTCACTGTTTTAACACCTTTGCTTGTGCTTACATTTATATCTCAACCGCATCCTCCTTAGCAAGTCCATTCTAAAAGCTTAATTATGGATGAATGTAGCTGAACACCCCAAAATGACAAGCTACACTTGAATAACCTGGTTAAGAATGAAGTGCTGGATAGCATTACTACTAAGTGAATCAATATGTGGCCGAACTTCCATATTCCAAGAGTGCCTCCAGACATGGGCTAAGACTTGTAATCTTCTAAGGTCTGCATTGGGAATGTCCCATGTAACTGCGCCATTCCCAATACAGTAAGGTAATTATGCATAATATTGCTATTCGGGAAAAAATCTGGGAATCATGCACATTTATTAATGATTCTGATTGTGAGATGGGATGGGATGGACTTCCTGTCAACATGCACATGAGACAAAACTGAGATAAACATTCAATAGCCCAGAAGACAGAATCCAAATGATTTTGATGGATTTAAGAGAACACAGTGAAAGTCACCAAAGACATGGATTGGAGCTGGGATGAGAGCCGGATATGAATACTAATGCCACATAAAATCCACCGCTAAAGTTTGTTGGTTTATTTGTATCCCATTATCCACCAGATGAAAACATAGAAGTAGTAAAACTGTTAATAAATAAAATGAATAAATCCACTTTTAACTGCACGTGAATGCGTCTTCAGCCATGCAGCTTGGCAGCAAAATAGGGTTAGACCTCAAGAAGTATAATCTCTAAATTATAGGAAGTATTAATTCTACTCTACTAGGCAGTGGTTCAATTTCACCTTGAATATTGTGTGCAGTTCTGGACATTACAAGGACTCAAGAGAAACTGGTCTGACAGCAGCAACGAGAAGGGACGGACATGCAATTATGGGCTTAAGCTGCATTAGAGATTCTAAATGGGCATCAGAAAAATGACCTACTGGATAAGTTCAAGAAGAGGCTGGAGATGTTTGAATTGAGATGTTGCATGTGGAAAAGTGCTAAGACTCGATTGCCTAGATGGTTCTTTCTATAAATTTATCTGCTCGTGTTTTGTATCTCCCTGTGACCTACTTCAGTACAGAATTCTATAAACAGTGCAATTTTGAGTTCATTATGATCTTTCACTGTGAAAGGTATTGGCAACCATGGCCTAGGCCTTTCATTATCGCAACACAGTGGTCTCCTTCCTGATGTTCCAGTTATGCTGGAATCGGAAATATTCCACTGTTATGTCTAACTTTCTTACACAAACACGCTTTTCTGTATTTAATTATGAAGTCATTATATCTTACCACATTTCACATATGAATAAGCTCTCCTTGCAAGCACAGGTGTCTGGCAGAATGAACTAGAAACACAGCCAACTTGACAGATATTCTGGAGGGAAGATTATACCATTGTGAACTGCAATGTTATGATACCACTGCTTTAAAGTATAGTCTGCACAATTCTGCTACATAAACACTGCAGTCAAAACCCTAATGGAATTCTTGAGTCATTCACATTAGCTCCATTGCTCTTTTATTTATTTCAAATTACCAGTCTTATTTACCTCAGCAGGGTTCTCTAAGATTACTCCCCAGGCTATTTAGACTCCTATAGGGATGATTTATGTCATCTTTCCAGTGTAATGTTTCCCATAATTGTACTGAGTTTAAAAAACATTAGAACCCAAGAGGCTAGCAAAGAGATACAACATTAGCAGTGTACACTTAGATAAATCAATTTATTCCCTTGCAGAGAAAAAGAATGAAGAAGACATTTAATGAGGTTGTACAGGAATTACAAAGACACCAAAACACTTTAAATGACTTACTTTTAATCAGCGGGCTAAACAGATTATAGAAAAAATAAATTTTCGGAAGCATTTCTCCCTAACTGTTGCTTGTTAGCACTGGTTATATCAGTTAATGGTACGCTTTATTGAAGTTTCTCACAGAAAAGAGGCAATTTTGCAATGCTAGTAAAACCAAGATTAAAGCAACTTGATTCATAATGCAGAGAGATAAATCCAGAAATTTATCCCTGTCTATGGAGAGATAAACGCAATTAAGTTCAGTGCACTTAGTCGCAGCTAAGTTTGCACAGGCTCCAGTCCTAATTGGAATGAAGAGATGCGGTGTGGTCCTAGAGACTCTGGGAGCACAAAGTTTACAATTATTTCTTCATCTCATTACACTGCTCTAACTGCATTGACTCTTCACACTGTTCCATCTGCAAAAGCTGCTTAAAGAAAAATATAATACTGCATATGGTTGTAATAAGACATCATGTGTGATTTTGAAGTGCAGCAATGTTTCTCATTATTTTATGCACTATTTATAGCTTCTTAAGATTTCTGGAAAGTATTTGGAAACATCAAGAACTTTAAGCACAGGATATGATCCACAAATCCTTAGGCTCAAAGGTATGCTATGTTGCCTACAGCAATTGTTCCCAACCTTTTTTCCTCCCCCAGTTGCGAGCCCATTTCGATAAACTGTACCTTTCACATCAGTAACATGTTTATAATTAATGTAATTTCTGTTATGTGCCTAACGATTCAATTTTTTGTGTACCCTAAATGTCCTGGTTTGTACCCCTGTAGGTATGCCTATCCCAGGTTGAGATTCACTGCCCTACAGCATTGGACATGGGGCCTGTTCGAACTTGGCTTTATTCTGTAATATATCCTGGAATTGGTGCCTGCTGCAGGCCCCAAGTGAGGCCTGCCAGAGTGTGTAATAGCATGTGGACAACAGATCTCTATCCTGAGATATATTCCAGAACATGGTAAAGTGCAAACAATGCCGCCGCCACCCCATCCCGATGATGAATGCTTCAGCAGAGGGGGACATCAGGGTGAAGGGGGGGGATCATGGCTGCTGGCTTCGCTTCAATGCTCCCCCCGCCATCGCCACCTCTCTCCTCTTCCTCTCCCATGCCAAAGCAGCCTCCTGAAGATGGGAGGGGGGGCTGCTGGCAGCAGTGGTAGTGACAGTGGGGCCACGCTGACAGAAGCAGCTGCAATCACCGCCTCTGTCAATGAGGCCCCACTGACACCGCCACTGCCAGCACTCCACCCCCACCTCCAGGAGGCTGCTTCGGTGCTGGGGAGGAGGAGGCAGAGGCGGCAGGGGAGCATTGGGGCAATGATCCGAAGTGGGCATTTGCTATTGCCACCCCCTCCCCCCTTGGGCAGGGATGCCACTTGCAGCTACGGAGCCTGTGCAAGACTCCATAGCTGCAAGTGGCGGGGCAGAGCAGGCGCCACCTGCATGCACAGCTACAATCCTGCTGGCCCAGCCCCTGGACCCCATGGCAGCCGGTAAGTGGTGCAGATGCACATCCACAGATCCAGTCTTCAGGCCTGAAGACCAGAAAGTGGACACCTTGAAACAGGTTCACACGAAATCCGGATTTAACGGCCTGGAGGACCTATTAAATCCTGACTTCTCCTGCCCTTATGGGAACAGGGCCTGATGGATGAGGCTTTAAATGGAATCCACATTAGGACAGGACCTTCCTGATTGGTACCAACTGGGTACCAATCGGGTTCTTAATGAGGTCTTAGTTGGAGTCTTAGTGCTCGTGCGAAAAGGTCCTTTAATTCAGAAACTATCTTACCCAACCCAAAACTTCAACCTACCTTAGGATATTTATGACAACTTAGAGGCATGAAGCATCCTAACATTCTAAGCTATTACTAACATCTGTTAGTAAATAAAATCCTAAACTGTGAATTATTTAGATGGAAATTCTCAAATAGGTACATAGGAAATTTTGTCCTTGGTAGTTTTCTAATAATTTATGGGGAAAATGAAGTACACTAAGGTAGAAAGAAAACAACGTTATGTAATAGTGCATTACTCCGATTTATTTAATTTCTCAAAGTATAAAAATTAAGTATGTCCTATAAATCCTTTGCCCTGCTGGAGTAAACAGTTCAACAGAATGTATACATGGCACAAAAACTATGAAATTTTCATACTTTGGGTATATTTACAGCTTCAATTGCATTAGTAAACTCTTCTGAAGCTTCATGGTGGCAGTCTAAGTTTTGGAAAGCTACACCTATATGATAATAGGTTTCAAATACCTACAATAAAAGAACCAGAATATAACATAGTTTTTAACATTACAGTGCAGTTGATTTGACTCAAGATTTTCTTTTTAAAAAAATATTGGCAATTCAAAGAAATACGTGATGACCAAAAAAAAACCCAAGAGCATGTGGTGAAATAATATTTTCTGTCTTAATAATCTAAGCAAATTATTACTGCATGAATTGACAAAGGCTTGTGGATTCCTTATTTGGAGGCATATTTAAACCCTGAGGAACTGCTTTTTCAATGTGACCAACCAAACAGGAAAGACAGCTGTGGCAGAAAGCTCCAAAGGTCTGTTTTAAATCCTTCTCAGGACTGGATAATTTTTGAAATCCTTTTCAGGACTGGAGGTTTCTTGATCCTGAACACAATAACAAACGGAGTCTGAGAAAAAATGAAACTAGCTAACAGGATAAGGCAGACGAGTCAAACCTATAATGCAGAACAGTCCATTAAGAACAGTACATTACTAGAAGCTGAGGAGACTGGGGCAAGATCTGAGGCATTTTTGAAATTCCTTTCCCCGGCCTGTGGATGGGAAAGGTGTGCAATGAACTAATGTTGACTAGCAATTGCACTTGTGAGCACTAGTCAAAGACAGCCCACCCGCTGTGTGATTGATCACATACCTTTGATCAATCCCCAGACCTGTCCTCTTCTGGGCGCCACCATCTTGAGCTTGGTGCCCTCCATGGCTGGCTGTGTGTGCATCAGTGCCATTGCTGTGACAATGCTGACAATCTGCACAGTTGCAGTTGTGCCAGGGGGTCATTAGAGCTGCCAGCATGCTCACACGGCAGCTCCAATGACCTCCCTGGCCGGCAGAGGTGCCAATGGTCACCGCTGGACACTTCAGGTAAGTCTCCAGTAAAGGTTAGTAAGCTTGTGAAGCACGATTTCATGCTCCACAGTTAGCATGCAATTAGGCAACTTCCATGCAGGCAGGGGTGTTTCTAGCATGTAAACCTGATAGTACAGGTGCACCTGCCCAGACATTATCTTATCACATGATATGGGCTGAAGTGCAAATTCAGCCTTGCATAGCACTGTTATGGTGCTCTGAATGGATCACGAGGTAGGGATGTGCACAGATATTCGAAAATTCAAAAATCCAAAAACCCGATTTAAAAATCTGAATTCAGATCCGAAACGGATTTCCAAAAATCTGGATTTTCAGATTAGAATATGGATTTTTGAAAATCTGATGTGGATTTTTGAATTATTCTACTGAATTTGTCTCTGAATATCGCATCTGAATATCGGGTCTATTTGCATTTATAATACGGGATGCAAAGAAGATGCAAACAAAACACGAACGCGAAAAAAACAGGACGTGAACGGATTAAAAAACTGGATACAAATGTTTCCAACATTCGTATCATTCAATTTGAATCGAATTTATGAAAATATGGATCCGGATAATCTGGATTTGAAACAGATTTTCAAAAATCCAGATTTTCAAATTTCAATTCGATTTGAATTGAATATTCAAATCAAATCAAATTTTAATGCAAAAAATGCATTTGTGCACGTCCCTATCATGAGGACTCAGTTACTGCACAGGACTGCCCCACTGTTGTGTGTTGGATATGCAGATGCAGGATGAGTGCTGGCACAAGTGCTATTATCATGTTTTATTGGCAGAGCTGTTTGAAGAGCTCTGAGAACCTTTCAAACAGTTCTCTTGTGGTGGTGGTGTTCATGTTGCTGCCACTGCCACCACTCAAAGGGACTTATTGGTTCCCTTGGTGATTTCCCTGGTAATCAAACACCCCTCGGGCCATTTCCTGAGTTCAAAGACAATCCCAGTCAAGACTGAAGACCGATCATTGATCTTGACAGCGGGGGAGACAAAGAGATGTGTGAACAGCACATCTCTGCATTAAAAACAGCACTATGCATGTAGCGCTATTCTTTAATGAAAAGGGCAAAGGGTGTCACGCTTGTAGCAAACCTTCCTGCCTGTGTGGATCTTGCCCGAGAAGTAAAGGCAAAATGCAAAGAAGAGAATTCCAACACAGCTATAGAAAAGCCTGGCCGGAAAGGAATTACTGGGATTTCTTTTCTGGCAGAAAAAGATAATATGGACTCAGGCAGCTTAGGGATTTTTGAGTCAGTGTTGAAAATTGTAAGCAAGCTTGGAATGGACAGTCCAGATTTTTTAGAACTGTAGTGGAGTCTCAGGGTACATACGCACACACGCTGTGGTCACACCTGATATTTAAAACAGTCTGAAGCAGTCCCTCTTTCTTGGGGATTACACCCAAAAAACCCCTTTCAAATTTTGGGGGGGCTTTCCTCCCAAAATATGATCAAACTGATCACTGGATTACTACAGCTTTCCAACTGTTTCAGAGCCATAAGCCAGTTACATTTTCAGGATGTGAACATGCAAAATGACTACTGGGAGTCATACCTTAACATCCACGGGAGGACTGTACCCAAGGATCAATTTTAGGCTGGTTAAAGTAGGGTTTTCTATTGCACTGACTGCTGCTGGAATGCAAGGGTCAAGCAGGTCTGCATGGGAGATGGCTGTCCATATAGCAGGTACTACCTCGTTTAGGGCCTTATATGCAAACAAAAAAAAAACTAAGCAAATGCAAAAACAAGAAAGGGAGTAAGTGGGCTGTTCCATCCCACATATCACAATCCAGTAAAGATGGGCCACAATGGAATGGGCTAGCAGTAGCCTGTTCCAAGGGTTGTCCTCATTCAGACTCCCCCTCCTGGCATAGCCCCAAGTGCCAGCTCCAGAGGCTACAAGCAACCCTCAAAGCCTTTGAAGGCTGCTGCCAAGAGGTTTTTCAGCAGCAGGCTAATTTCCAGTCCCACTTCTGCCAGTGCTTCCTGGTGCACTGCTGGAATGGGTCAGCCATGGCATTCTGACCTATGATAGTGTGCTACCTCTGCACCCATCATAGTCTAGAATATGGATTCTGGTCCGCTTGTGAATCTCATTTTGGTGCCGTATCCTGGCCCATTGTTTTAACCCATTTGGATTAAGTGTATGGGGGAAAGGGGCTTTTAGTATTCCTCAATAGGTGCAGAAAGGTGGGCCTTGGATCATAATATGTTCCAAGACCCCGTGTGGAAAGGTCCACCTAACAAGGCTTCTCTTGGGCATTCACACCTGTTTGAATCCAGCTTCAGTCCACCTTCACACCACAAAGTGACTAGTCATTTTCTTTCCATATCATCTAACCCAGAGGTGTCAAACTCAATCCGGCCGAGGGCCGGATTAAAAAAAAAAATACTGTGAGGGCCAGGGGGCGTGACCGGGGGCGTGACCGGGGGTGTTGCTAGGGAACAGAGGAGGGGCTAGGGGCGGGGCCGGGGCATGGCTAGGGCGGGGCTGGCTGTCCATGGCGGCGCCCGGGCAATGGAGGGTCCCGCCGTGCGCTCGCTCGCCTCGCGTCGCCTTGCCTCCTTCGTGCCCAAGGAGGATGGCGGCGGCGGTGGGTGGTGCGCGGCGGCGCGCCGCGGGCCATATTAAAACGCCCCGCGGCCCGCATCCCGCCCGCGGGCCGTATCTTTGACATGCCTGATCTAACCCAAAGGTGTATTTTCTGAGATAGTTAATGCCAACCCCCCCAGTTTGAAAGTGGACTCAAACTGGATTAAAACTTCAGTGTGAAATAGTTAATTTGGGAACAGATTAGATAATAATGCGATTGTCGGAGAAGCAGTCTGATCTCAAAGAGAGCTTGCTGTGCATGTTAATCTATACATGAAGAGGTTTTATTGGAAGCTTTTGGAGGAAGTGACTAAGCAGAGTTAAAAAGAAATCTGAAATTAACAGATCACAAGGATGCAAAGAGAGGTGGGAGGCTTTATCGTGATCCTCTTCCCACAGACTGTAAAAAGCTAATTCACCTCTGAACAGATTCACAGACTGCCAAGCTTGTTTATTAATGAGTCTTGGTCTTAAGTTTTTCTTTCCAAGTGTTATATTGAAATTACCAGCTTAGCACATCTTGGGCCAGGCATATATTCTGAAGGAAATTTCTTTTTGCTCAAACAGTCTAACAGCTTTCTATAATATTCAATTGCCTGGAAATAAAAGAAAAAGAATGTTAAGAATCTAGAGTCAAGATAAACACAGTTCTAAATGGAAGTAGTTTACATTTCAGAAATGAAAAATCAGAGCACAGGCCTCTCACCATTATGTCAGACATAAATAAAATATGCTCATATAGAGCTGTAAAAAAAATATTTGTACCCATACTGATTGGCTCTGTTTTTGCATAGTTATTGCACTTAATTGTTTAAGTTCTTTGAGTAGAATGCAGTATGAGAGAAAGGGTGTTTTTCCACTGTCACTAAAAGTACCCATTAAGTACCCATTAATGGGTACGTAATGGCATTTTTGTACCCATTAATGGGTACTTAATGGGTACTTCTAGTGACAGTGGAAAAACACCCAAAGATAACCTAAGTAAACACAGTATACAACTTTCACAGGATTATAATTTCATTTATTGAAGGGAAAATGTTATCCAAAAATATATTGCTCATGTGAGAAAGTAATTGCCCATGTAACTGATACTTGGATTAAATCAGACTAGAGATATTCAGGCTTGTTCAAACCAATCATCACTTAAACAGAACATCTGCAACAATGCAGGAGTGGTCAAAAAGATCACAGATAGGGATTGGCAAAAAATGTTTGCCATCTTCAGTTTGTATAGATCAGTGGTTCTCAACCTTTGGGTCACGACCCCATTTGGGGTCGCGTACCCTTTTTGGCGGGGTCGCCGAAAGCTCCCGCAGCCCCCCCCGCTTCCCCCCGCCACGCCCCCCGCTGCGCCGAGGAGCGGGCGGCAGCTGCGGCAGCGCGAGGAGGAGGGGGAGGAGCAGGACGTGAGGGAGCCAGCCCCCGCCCCTGGCCCCACCCCTGGCCCTGCCCCGCCCCCACCCCTGGCCCCGCCCCTGGGGTCGCGGAGGCATTTGGGAGCTCCATTCGGGGGTCGTGGCCTCAGCCACGTTGAGAACCACTGATATAGATTATGAAGGTTCAAAACTTTGCATTCAAATTGAATATTGGCTATATTTTAAGACTGCAAAGCGAAAGTCTTTGCGCCTTCATTTGAAGTTTTGGAGTGGATTAGTATTGGATTCACACTGGATTCAGAGGTGCAACTGGTCGAAGCATGGATTCTAGGAGAATTTGAAATGAATTCGAAGCCTAGCACATTTGAAGTGGTTCTATTCGGCTTCAATGTGAAGTGAATAGGAATTTTTTTTTTTTGCACATCCTTAATCGTAACAAAGAGTACATTATGCTGAGAACAAAATAAATTCCAGAAGAGATGAGAAAGAACATAATTGAAATAAATCTGTCTGAAAAGAGTTAAAAACCATTTGTAGTGCTCTGGAGCTGTAATGAACCGTAATGAAATGGAGAAAACATGGATCAGTGGCAATTCTTCCCAGAAGTGGCTGGCCTACCAAAATTTCCCCAAAACCACATCAACAACTCCTCCAAAAACTCACAAAAGAACCCAAACAAACAACTACCGTAAGGAACTGGAGGTCTTGCTCATCTCAGATAATCTCACCATCAATGATGCCACCATTAAAAAGTCACTGGGCAAAAACAGTATCCTTGATAAGGTTCAAGGCAAAACCCATGGCACCACCCTGGCACACACCAGATGTTGTAGCCATTGTTATGGTAATCTGGCTGGCCTGGGCCTGGCCATCTACATCTCAAGTGCTGGTAGTCATGTTTGGGACTGCACCAGCACTTGAAGTGCTGATGCATCCCCCTTTGCCTGATTTTAACTTCAATGGGATGATATTGTCATAATATCCCATGAATATAACTGTGAATGGGCCCATGAATTCTGCTTTCTACCAGAAAATTCTGAATGTTTGGTCATAATTCCCTGATCTGAAACTCAAGCACAATTTAGTTATGCAGTTATCCGAAGCACAAAACCAAGTCTACCTCCGAATAGCGCAAAAGAAGCAAAAGGGCCATTTTGCACTTACCTTCTGTGAGACAATGTCCCACGGAAGTTAAGTTCAGGGACGGTGGCTGTCATTTGCACAGCAAGCACTGGCCTGTCCCAAATTTTATCCAGATGTTCCCAAAGTATGGACAGTCCCATCTTGGACCATCAGCCTCAGTGCAGCAATGACCATTGTATGGCAGTCAATTTTGCATATGGTGTCACGAGAGTCAATCTAAGCATTCTTGGTCAAGGTGTGGAGCAGCTTTTACTGCCTGACAGCTAGTGGTGATCAGGGTGGCTCTGGGCTGCTCTGGGATGGAGGCAGCACCACAGGATGCAGATTATCTGTCTCGGAGCATGCTGGGCTGTCCCGATAGCCTTAATGTGAACAGGCCCAAAATTAAAGTTTTGGAGTGGCCTGGTCAAAGCCTTTACTTGAATCCCATTGAGATGCTGTGACAGAACCTTAAATGGGCTGTTCATGCCTGAAAGCCCTCCAATTATGGCTGAATGAAAGCAATTCTGGAAAGAAGTGTGGGCCGAATTCCTCCACACCAAGGTGAAAGACTCATCTTTAGTTATCAGAAGCATTTGGTTGCAGCCATTGCTGCTAAAAGTGGCAGAATCAGGCATTAAGTTTTCAGAGAAAATTACTTTTTCACAGGGGTAAAACAGATGTTGGATAACTTTGTCCTTCAATAAACGGAATGAACATTTGATGTATTTTGGGTGTTGTCATATTGACTTTGTCTTCTATTAAGTTTTGTTTGAATAAGTTTGACCAATAGCAAAAACAGAAGTAATACAGAAGACGCCATAAATATAAAGCCCCCCCCCCCCCGCATCCTGTCTCTATTTGCATTTTTATTAACCACACATGTCATCCTTTCATGAAAGATGGTTTTTGGCTCCTCCTTGCTATAGGCAAGTCAGAATGACAGCTAAAGAGGCAGCTTTCCCTTCTGATTTGTTTAAGTTGGGGTGTGTAGAAAGTTGTTTTTCATGTCTCTGAATGTTGACAAGGTTCTAAATTCATTTCCCCTTGCAAACAGAATATAAAACACCTTAAAAACTGCAGTATGATGGTTTTCATTTTTATTTAGGATTCTTTATGCTATTGTTTTAACAAGGAAACTGAGGACATGTAGTCAAGAAGGGATAGAAACACTTAATGATGATTCCACTCTGGCAGGTATATCAGCCTGGCAAGTGTACTGGATTACATCTCAGAATAGGACCTCCCTCCCATAGTCTGCACCATTGCCCAGACGGCAAGTCCCTATTTAAGAATATAATCCAGGATAACGTCAGTACAGAAAGTGCAAAAAGGCAAACACCATCCTAGGATGTATCAAGAGGAGTATCGAGTCTAGATCACGAGAAATAATTATTCCTCTTTACTCTACCTTGGTCATACCTCATCTAGAGTACTGTGCCAGTTCTGGGCACCCCAATAGTGGCGACGCATTATCCCATTATAACTGTGAATTTGCCTTAATGTGGGTAAAAGAACACACGCTGCGCAGTATAAGGCAAATTCGAATCTTCCCGCCAGTCTGGGCGGGATGGAGAGAAGAGATGATGAGAGCAGGAAGGGCAGCTAAAATACAATTGGCCGCCTCATCCCACGTGACAGTGCGCTCCAGCTTGACTCTCACAGCTTCCAAGGAGGAAGCTACAGAAGCTACTTTTAGTCCGTATGGCAGGGAAGCTGCAGTATTCCCTATAACTGCGGATTTATCCTGCAAGTCTGGAAGGGTCCACAGTTCCTCTAAAAGCCTGCATGGGCAGAAAGGGCAGAAGCATCCCACTGACTCCAAAGCCCTGTTGACCACCTGACAAAAATATCCTGAGTTTCTCCCATGCGCCACCACGTCGCAGCGCATCTGTCAGCGGCCCTGGGGCTAGCGTCTGAACGCGGTGGTGTGGGGCGCCTCCACCACTCCTGTTCTGCATCACTCTTTTAGACAAATGTATGGGCGACAGATGTATCAATGGCTAATAGAATGAATGCCTAGGTACAACTTTCAGGCTTAGGGGGAAGCAGGGCGCTTCCAAGGCCATTTGCTGGGATTCAAGAGCAGGCAAAGGTTCGCCCTTGTCTCTGCTTGAGATGCCCATGAGCATCTGGTGGGCCACCATGTGCCATGGGACGCTGGACTAGATGGTCTGCGGCCTGATCCAGCAGGGCTCCTCTTGTGTTCTTATGTTTCCCTGCTCGGTCTACATTACCTCACACCACCGCTTGGATCGCTCCCTGGCGATGGCCGAGAGCAGGTGCGCTTGCGCTTGCTCCTGAGCGCGCGCAATGGAAGCCACAGCGGTGGGGCAGCAGGCGGAGCTTTCGGCATCTTTGGCGGACGCGGATGCGGGCTCGGACGCCGACGAGTCGACCGCGGTGAGGCGACAGGCAGCCGGGAGAAGGAGCGGCGAGGAGCCCAGCAGCGACCGCTTGCAGGGCGAGGCCCCCGAGACGGAGGCCAGCGAAGGGGGCGGCGCGCCCTGCTCGCCCGACCGAGACGGGAGGGAGCCCCGCGACGCCCGCGCCATCTGCGCACCTGAGCTGGCCGAGGGGGCGCGAATCTGCTGGCCCGCGACGGACGGAGGAGGCGCCCTCACGCCAGTGCCATGGCGGCGGCGGCGGCGGCGGCGGCAGCCCTCCGGGTTCCGACCCGGTGACTTCGAGGCATAAAGAGCGCGCGGGCAGAATCAGAATCCCCCGCGAAGGGCTGTTCGACGGCGGAACGGCGGCTCCATTTTGCCGCGTGGCTGCTGTCGTGTATTATGGAGCGGGAAACCCGTGAGGTGCTGCCGTGAAGAGCCCAGGCCGGGGGTGCTGCCCGCTTTTTGCAGGGGAGGGCGTGCTCAGCAGTCGCAGCTTGTAAACATCCATTAAACCTCCGCCTTCTTCCACGAGAACTATTAAAGCTATAGGGCAATCCGGACTGGGAATAAACGTGGCAACTGTATATGCCAGCGAGTCTCTGTTGCTTCTCTGCGTTTTGCTAGTGCCGTCAGCATCTTTCAGATGGCACCAAAGCAGCTGGACTCTGTAGCTGCGTTCACACTGAAGGCCCCCTCCAGGCAGGACAAATAGGGCACCATTAGGGCACTGCTACCCTGTCATTGCTGCCTCACATATCCTGGACAACGTCGCCTTCACCCTGCTTTTTCGTTCTCCAAAAGCCCTTTTTAACTGTTGATGGAAAGCCTAGGGATTGTGAACTAAATGTATTTATTCAGTCTTGTGCAGAAATTCTTTTGTACGTTTACATTTTTTTATCAGAACAATATGTAAACTTGGATCCCTTGGGTGTTTCTCAGTTTGATGACTTGAATGGAGCTTATTCACAAATAAGTATGCACAGAATTGCAGTTGCCAAAGATCAGGATGAAGAACAAATACAGAAACATATACAGGTTTTCCTGCAATGAAACATTTTTTCATACAACTGCGTTTTTGTTTTCCCCAGCGAGTTCCCGATAGTGGCAGTCCAGTAATAAACGTTTTTTTTTAAACACAAAATACTTTGTGGCATAAAATTAAGCAACTGAATCCTAAGCATGTTCATTCAAAAGATGAATCACAGTGGCTTCAGTGAAGCTTTTCTTTTTTCTTCCTATATTCTGTGCACATTTATTTGTGAATAAGCTCCATTCAAGTCATCAAACTGAGAAACACCCAAGGGATCCAGGTTTACATATTATTCTGATAAAAAATGTAAACGTGCAAAAGGATTTCTGTACAAGACTGAATGAATACATTTAGTTCAAATTATCACTTTCTTTTCCTAAGATATTAGAAATTTTTAAAGTGCTATTTTTGTCTCTGTGTTGTCAGAGAGAATTAGGAATAACTCATGCAGATGGACTTCCCTGTAGCAGGAACTAATTTTAATCAATCCATCCTAAGATAATATTAGTGCTATTTTCTCTCTTTTGTGCAAACTCCACTGCAATCTCTTTGATGGTGGCAGATTTCCCCCACCTAGTGGTTAAGCTATATACTTCCAATTAAAATCACAAGAAGATACTTATTTGGGATTCTAGGCAGACATTAAGTCCTCAGTTACACTTTTAATCCACATTTGATGCACCTTCAGAATGAGAGGACACATCAGCATGTGATGTCCCCTTTAAAATTATCTAACTCAAATATGAAATTTTGGGATAAGATAATGTGGAAGGAAAACTGCTAGCCACTAGATGTGTTTCTGGGGGGGGGAGCACCTCTGAGGTGGCTTAGGTACTGCAGAGCAAGGATTCACAGGTGTTCACATTCCAGTCTCCCTGTTTCTAAAATGTGGATGACAGGTCCCTGCTCTAGGATATAATCAGGAATAAGGGGCAGTGCAGAAATGACAAAATATACTACAACACAAAACACTTCCCTGTTATATATGTCAGTATTAGAAGTGTAAATTGCCCTCCAAAATGAACTTTCCAAAATGGTATAGGTAAACCTATCCAGAGTTGTCTAGAAGGACCTTGGTACTGCATGCAGTAAAAGCAGCAATTACCAAATAATGCTTGTGTTATAAAAGTCCACCCTTCTAATCCCTTGTAAAATAATATGGCATGGATTTATCTTATTACTTATTTCCATTTTTATCCCACTCTACATTTGAAGCTCTCAGGGCAGGTTACAGCAGTAAAAACCATTTGTAAAATGAACGTACTAAAAATGGTAAGGGTACCTGAAATTGGGAAGGGGAAGCTGTTTCCTTTGATAGAGGTCTTTTTCTTGAAAAGCAGCTGCAGTGCAATATACTGGGAAAAATCTTGAAAGCCATTTCTCTGTGGCATAGCAGTCTGTCCCTGAAAGTGAAGGGAATTTCTGAAATCCCTCTGGGTGTTGCTAATGTAGTTAAGGAGCCAGACTCTCATCTGAGAATATCGGGTTTGATTCCGCACTCCTACATGAAGCCAAGCTGGGTGACCTTAGGCTAGTCCAGTGATGGCGAACCTTTTGAGCTCAGTGTGTCAAAATTTGCAAGAAAACCTAACTTAACTCGGGTGCTATGTCACATCTAGACACATCCATAATTTTGTGATATTTGTAGCTCTAGTTAAAAAATATTTTTGATATATGTGTTTTATTAAAAGCAAAAACAGTTCTTTGCATTAGTGACTTTTATTGCTGAATTTCATTTGCTAAATATTCAATTGAAAGTTGGTATTTTGTACACTTCAAGAACAAGCAAGCACTACACGCCCAGGTGCCAGGGTGACCAGGTGTGTCACCCCAAAGGGCTTTGCGTGTCACCTGTGACACGCGTGTCATCGGTTAGCCGTCACTGGGCTAGTAGCAGTGCTCTTCTGAACTCTCAAAGCCTCACCTACCTCACAGGATGTTTTGTTGTGGGGAGAAGAATAGAAAGCTATGTTAGCCGTGTTGAGTCCCCTTAAATGGGTGAGAAGAGCAGGCTAGAAAAGCCAACTCTTTTCTTCTTCTTCTTCTTCTTCTTCTTCTTCTTCTTCTTCTTCTTCTTCTTCTTCTTCTTGTAATATTTGGGTGCCATCCATTCAGCAGGGCTACCTCAGCCATGTAGACAAACAGAACTAAAGTGATACCAAATTGCCAAGCCAAGGTGAAGGCATTTGTTCCCTGGTCTCTTTAATATCTAAAGTAAATAAAAATGTCAGTTTATGGAATATTTTGTAGATCAGAAAATAGGTTCTACTGCCTGATACAAATTGAAATGGAAGGCATTGCTGGTAAGATAGCTGGAGGGACAGTGGCTCACCAATGAAGTGACAACCAGGCTGAATTCTGTGTCCCCATTTTCTTTATTTAAAAATCAGAAGGCCTCTTTTCCCTGTATTGAAGAGATAAGGTGGCTCGGGTGGACTCCAAAATCATACTTTGCTGCAGCCACCAAAAAACATTTTGTTCAGGTTTCTCATTAAAATTCATGTAAGTTGTAAGCAATGTTAAAAGAAGATTGGCATAGTTGCGCAAATGCCCTAAAATTTGCCTCATGGATTTTGAATAACTCCAGCTACCACCAGGTGTCCTTCTTTCCTTAAGAGTGCCCCTTATATATCAAAGCACCTTGTGTCCAGCAATATTTATTCACATTATTGAAGTTTGCCACTGTAGGAAGATTCATATCAATGGAAGGAAGGAAGGAAGGAAGGAAGGAAGGAAGGAAGGAAGGAAATGCTATTTATAACCTTCAGGAGAGCAGGTTTGTTTGTATTTCTATCCCACCCTATACCCTGAAGGATTCAAGGCAGCTTACAAGAAAATCAATATAAAAACAAAATAAATAACAACAAAATTGACAACAAATGTTTTATAACAATTTTGAAGTCACCTTTCCATTTTGTTTGGAACAGAAGTCTAAACAGAAAATGACCAGCACCTTGCTCTTGTTTGTATTCATAATACACCTTTTGGTCACTCCTGGGAGCTGCTCAGTGGATCAAGACAAAAACTGCTTGCTGGCCTTGCTTGAGACCAGCTCCAGATGCCACCCAAATGTTGAACTAACAAGTGATATTCTGGAGAAAAGCACCAATGGACGGATGGATGGACGGACGGATGGACGGATGGAGGAGAGATGAGAGAGAGAGAGACTCCAGCATGAATGAGTCAGTTAAAATAAATATTAACCATCAGGAGATATGAATATTAACTCAATTTTAGGTTATGGGGTATAATTGAACCCTAGAAATGCCATCATGTACTGTTTTGGTTGCAGGGCAGATTTGTATCCCTGATTTTATTGTTGCAGGAGATGGTTAACTGTGTTCATAGATAGTTCGCCAGATGTGGTACATTAGATGCACATAACCTCTTGCTTGAATTCTATCTCTAATTGTACCAATTTGTACAGCTTTGAAGCCAGCCAGCCTGGAGCCAAATTAATGTTCTACCATTTCTGTGGACTTTTGGATGTGAACACATGACTACCCCCTTAAGCCATCTTCAGGAGGAAGTTGCCACTGGTGCAGCCTGACCTTCAGGGAAGCCATTAATGTAGCCACCCTGAATCTGTATGATAGGGCTGATTTTAGTCCCTCCATGACACTTGGCCATGTCATGCAAATGCCACCATCTCTTCCTATTCAGCCACTGTGAACTAAATCAAAGGGCCAGGGCTACTTCAGAGGAGAACAACCCTCTTCTGAGGTTAGGGTACACTTCTTAAGATGCCCTTGGGAGGCTTTAGGGCAGAGGGATGTATAAATATCCAGCTCTGAGTGGTACTTTCCTAACCATGAAAATGTCCTTCAGGATCATCTGAACCTTCTACCATCAGTAAAGCTCAGTTGGTTCTTGGCCTTTGAGTTTAGTCATCCTGTAGAAAAAGCAGCAGAACAGGAAGTCTGGCATGGGACATTGAACATAGAAGTGAAAAAGACAGGACAATAGTGAGCATGTATCCCAGTTACATATCCCAGCTTTTTGTTCCTTGCAGCCATACTTCTTAAGAACATAAGATAATAAGAGTAGCCCTGCTGGATCAGGCCACAGCCTATCTAGTCCAGCATCCTGTCTCACACAGTGATGATGATTGCTCATGGTCATCTCAAACAGAGACAAGGGCAAACCTTCTCCTGCTCTCGAATCCCAGGAAATGGCCTCAGAGGCTCCCTGCCTGTCCTCCCAGCCTGAAAGATGTACTTAGGCATCCATTTTAGTAGTTATTGATACATCTATCATCCATAAATTTGTCTAAATTGTATCAATATTAATGTTTCATTACTATTCTTGCAGTTATTAAAACAGCCACCATTCCCTGTAGGGATGTGCACAGATATTCAAATATCAACATTCAAATTTGAATCGGATTTTTGAAAATCTGAATTTCCAAATTCAATCGAATTTTGAATGTTTGACAATCTGATACAGATTTTCAAATAATTTGAGTGAACAGAACATCGTATATCACATCCGAATATCGGTCTATTTGCACTTATAACGTGGGATGACAACGAGATGCAAATGGGATGAATGCAAATTCAAAAATCAGATACGAATATGGCGACATTTGTATCATTCGATTTGAATCGGATTTTCAAAAATGCGGATTTGGATAACCCAGATTCGGATCGGATTTTTGACAATTTGGATTTTCGAATTTCAAATTGAATCAAATATTCGAATATTTGAATCAACTCAAATTCAAATGCAAAAAATGCATTCGTGCATATCCCTAATTCCATGTACAAAGAGAATTACCATATCTTAATAAAGGGATATATACCATTTAATACCAATCTTTTAACAATGACCTAATGTTTGTAGGGTTTAGTCCCTGATGTGTTCCTAAGACTGTCCTACATCAACATGACTGTGGGATTACAGAACACAGATTTCATTCCGAAGATAGGTGACGGGGTGATAGCCGTGTAAGGGGTAGTAGGAGTGGAACTCACCAAAGAGGTGAGACAAACATCGGTCACAATCATGGCCCGCACCTCCTGGCCCCTAAGTCCTCACAGTTGAGGGACATGGAGGTTTCTGCCTGTGCCAGTTCAGCATTAGACTTGAAACGGCCCTGAACATCAGCCATTTTCAGACCAATGGTAAACGAACATGAGTGAAAATCACCTGCTAATTTGCCTTCCTCTGCTGTCACTCTATATGGTGGAGAACAAAGCAAATTAGGCCTCACATCTGCACATTGATTCAGATCATGGAGGCTCCACCCCCTTGTTAGATCTAGATTTTTAAAACCCTCAATCTGGATTTCTTTTGAACCAAGGACATTGTTCTGGATATGGGAGGCATGCAAATAGCACACCTTCATAATCCAGAACTACAGTAGGCATGACACTTTTTATTCCTAGCCATTAGAGTGAGGAGATTGCAAAGCCCCTGTGAGCTTCACAGCTGTGGAGAGGTGTAGACCAGATCAGCATTAGCAGTGCAGACAGTAACAATCCGGCCAATGCCTCCACTGATCCAGATCAAATGGAGTAAGTGCAGAAAAGGCTTTTGAAGGGTTACTGCTACTGTTAAGACCTTAAAATTGCAAGTAATTTGTTTTATACAGGAGGAAAAATCTGAAGTGTATTTCATTTACTTCAGCCATTATAGTTGCTTTTACATAACTGCCTCTTAGATTTCTAGCCTGCTCAGTGCTACATATCAGGCTAGTCAAGTACACAGTAATAATTCTACCTTTTCAGATTGATTTTTCAAGATGTGAGAAAGTGTATTCTTAAGGAAGAAAAAAACAAGCACTCTCCTAGATGTAAGTGCTTGGTGATTTTAGCTTCCAGATAGTTAATCAGGACTATCTGGGACTCAGCTGAGCAGCAAAGATTCTAATTTACTGGGAAACATAGACATAGAATATTTTTGTATTTAAGTTCTGGTCTCTGGTTATAGTACAGAGTAACCAAAATAATATGCACTATTACTGCTTGGCGCATTAAGCATCTCTAAGTTGACTTTCCTCTGTAGCTCTAATTGGCAGACCAGCAGTTACGAGGTGTTTGTTATTACTGAGGCTGTGGTCACACCTTCAATTTAATCCTTCAGTCTGTCTTGGGACCTCACCACTCACACCTTTTCAGTCCTATCCATTTTAATTGTGGACTAAATGGTTAGGAAGCCGGAGTCTTATCTGGGAATACCAGGTTTGATTCCACAAAGCCAGCTGGATGACCTTGGGCTATTCACAGCTCTCTTCTGAGCTCTCACAGCCTCACCCACCTCACAGGGTGATCTGTTGTGGGGAGAAGAACAGAAAGCTTTGTTGGCCGCTTTGAGTCCCATTAAATAGGTGAGAAAAGCGGGGTAGAAAAGCCAACTCTCCTATTTCTTTCTACCCTTCCATCGTACTTTCCTGAGTCCTGAGTTTTACAGGTCTCAAGCCATTATAGAGTGTTAATCTGTTTTCAATGTTTTGGTGTGATCGGGGAAGAGGACTAAAGGGGTTGAGCCATACTATAATGGGTAGATACTGTATGAATTTGCCTTTCCTTTCACCCAATGTGTGATTACGCACCATTGAATCACAGAACTTTTATCCTATTGGAGTGCAGCATGTGATGGTAGAGAGGGGTGGAGATTTTAAAAACTCTCATTTAAGGAATCTCAGGACCGGAACAGAAGGTGTGAGCCTAGCAACCCAAACTGAAGACAATTATCAGGTATTGGGTGCAGTCTGAGTTAGTGCATTTTGAGTCCTGTTTCTTAATAAGTCCCATTTCAGCAAAGTGTGACCACGGCCTGAGAGTCTTACAACTGCAAAAATAATGGGAAACGGACTTTCAGATTTTTACAAAATCCCTGTACTATAGAGTGATGTGGTCTGAGGTTATTCCCCTTCTTAATCAACAGAAATTCCAGGTTGCCAGTTTGAGTGGCGCTGGGGGCCTTTCTTGAATATTCTAACTCAGAAGTGTTATTTTATCACCTTGCAGCTAAGTTCTATTCTCAAGGTGAGGAAGCTCAGCAGAAGGTTGATAAGAAAAAAAGATACAGCTGAGAAGAAAGAGAAATAGTTGTTATTAATAGATAGATATTGAATTTGCCCTTTCACCCATCCAGAGCAGAGTACCTTATTCAGAATTGTAAATGAACTCCACAGATGTATGCCTGCATCTCCTGGAATAATCTCATTCCTATTCAGGACTCTAAATTAGCATGTCGTGAAGTGCATTTCAAGCAGTGGCAAAGCAGCTTAGCAAAGAGTTAGGAAAACAGAGATTCTATAAATCCTTCCCCATACTGAAGTCCCCAAAGACTTTCTGTTGAAGCACATCTACCTGTTTATGATTCACTCCCTTTCAACAGGCAACAGTCACAGTGCTCATGACGAAGCCGAGCTTTTTACTTTATTGTGCAGTCATAATTCCAAAAATGTTAAGGCTATATTCAGACATAACAGAAGGGATGTCCTAGAGAGGCACATCATAGAGACAGTGTCATGGGGCTTTTCTTCACTTAGCCCGTTAGTCACCATGGGGGAGTTCCACGCTGGACCCTCTGCATGTGAAGGAGCCATTTCCTAATCAGAAATGACTCCTTCCACCCAGAAGCTCCCCGATGGCAACCACTCATGGTGTAGGTTGACCCTGCATCTTGTGTGAACCTATCTTTACCTTTACCTGCACCGGAGCTGGAGCTGGTAAGGTTTCTAACAGGCCCATCCATATCTCCCCCGGTGTTGAAAGGTCAGGTGACATGCTGCACAAGCACATGTGCACAATGTGTCACAGTTGCCCCAGCGATGGCACCAGTGCACACTTGCTGGCATCGATCTTGGAAAAGAAGATGGTAGGACCTGGACATCATCTGCACTTGAGGTAGGTGTCCGGACATGTTGAGAGAGTGACCACGTGTACTAGGCATTTGCTTAGTGAATGCTTAGTACACACACGGGCAAATTTTGTGCTTTGCAAAGCAGTAAATACCACTACTGGCACTTGTGTACGCAAGATGTAGTAGATACTTCATAATATGCCACTACAAGCATATAGAGCCTTACAGGAAGTAGAGACAATTTTTCCAGTTTTCTATTATACTGAACTAAGAAAAAAATCATAACATATTATACCACTTGCATATAATTATAGATCTACAATCATGATGTAACAAATCAAAATTATTTTTTATACAAAGCTCATATATACTTTTATCAGTAGCTACACCAATTATATACTAGACAAGGTGTACAATGCTTTAGGTAAGTTCATAGCTGTAGAGATGAAGGGTGGGATCACACAGTATTTTGGCAGTATTTATTTACAAAAGAATGCCCCATTTGTGAATGCAGAGGGTTGGGGGGAAACCAAAAGCACTGACTAAATGCCTCCAACGTTCCTTGTGCCTTGGCCTCAGTTTCTAGCAACACCTCCATACCAGTAAGAGCTCAGATCCTATTTGTTGCTGTCTGCTGGTTTTCCATGGACCTGATAGGTGACAGGCAGTATTAGGCTGGGGCTGGCTTAGGAACGTCGTAGCTGTCCCTTCCCATCCAGTCACAACTGCGTCCCAACCTGAGAGTGATTCTTTCGTGTTTGCAAAAAGGACATGCAAACCTTGGAATGGGGTGAAGTGGTTTTTTAAAAAATATTTTCTGTGTGTCCCAGTGGTTTCAGATTGCCTCAGAGGTATCTAATCCATGTGTGTGAACACACTATAAATCAGCAGACCTGATTTGACAGGTTCTGAGATTTATGGAGGCTATAAATTGCATATAATTCAGGAGGAATCATCTACCTGTCTGTGTGTCCATTGTCCTTATTGTGTACAAACAGCTGGTAAAAACCACACCCACCCCCCAGCTGGGGGCAAACTGAGAAAGAAGAAGGCAAGAGGAAAAGAAGGCACTTGAGAAGGATGTTTGACATAGAAAGTATACAAGGTTGTATGTGAGGCAGTGAGGAAGGAGGAAAAATTAAGGTATCTGGAAGGGAGTAGGAAAAGACCAAACTGAAAATTTTGGAAGCACAGGCACACAGGCATAGGATTAGGGATGTGTACAAATGCAATTTTTGAATTCAATTCGATTTGAATTGAATATTCAAATATTTGAATTTGAGTGAGTAGAGAAAAAATGAATGTATTCAAACTTGAATCCGATTCAAATATATTCATATCTATTTGTACAAATATTCTATCCATACTTGAAGATACAAAGGTCAACAACATTCATATGTGTCCATACGCATCTGTACCCATTCATAAGCATCGTGTTTTTATCCCGTATGCATCCCATTTTTGTCCTGTACGTATCTGTACAAATGCGTACGGATACAAATAAGATGCGTACGGATACCTATGCAATCCCTACCCATACAAATATCCAAATAATTTGTACGAATGATTAAAAAGATTTGAAATTCGTTCGAATGTTAAAAAAAATGAGTGTATAGACATTCAATTTGAATTTGAATGTCTGAATTCGATTGAATTTTGAACGTTTTGAATATTCTTGCACATCCCTGCATAGGATAGAGTAGAGAGATAACACAGAGCTAGAAGTCAGCAGGGAAGGAGGGAATCTAAGCATTTTAAATGGAACTGGGGAACCAGTTGAAGGCCTGTTTTAACAGATGGGCAGAGCACCTTGTAATTAATAAGCAAGGCTTTTGGATAAATTGTGTCTGAAATTAGATTAGTGAACTGAGAGTAAGATTTCATTCCATAGCACAGCCTATTTTCCCAGAGCTTCTAATCAATAGTCTGGACTTGGCTGACTTTCTTGCACAGTGTCGAAGTTTCCTATATACTCCATTAATTCCGTCTGATTGAGGCATTGTAAAATCAAGTCGTTTAGTTTCTTAAGATCATCAATGCTCTTCCGTTCTAGCACTATTTTTCTTGATACTTCATCCATTTTTCCTCCAGTGTGAACTACAGAAAGAGAGATTAAGGTTTTTAGAGCAGTTTGTACACTGTCAGATTACATGCAATCCATAATGCTGCTTAGTAAATCACTAGGCCAGCCCTGCCATTCAGCGGAGTAAAAAGAGCTGCCACAGGCGATACAGTGATTCAAGGATAGATGAAAATTGGAATTTGTATCGGAATGGTGCCTGTGAGTGTCTTCAAACTGCTAGCCTTGTCAGGTGGCAGATCGTTGATTTTTAATGGCCTGTCAGTTTGCTTCTGGATCCACATTTACAGCACTCCCACTATGTCCACTTTCAGGAGTTTTTCAGCAACACAATAAAGTTGGCTGAAGCCAGAAATGCTGCACCCTGTCCTGACTGAAATATCCATATAACAACCACCACCATCACCCGCCCAAAGATGGGTCAAATGGACTATATTTGCTCCACATTTTGGGAAGTTTCCTTATACAAGCCCCCTCCAGGGATACTCTTTTCTCAGCAGAGTAAACCCAGGGTGATTATATCAGGAGGCATCTGCTGAGGTATGGATCTTTGGCAGAAGCCCAACTGTGCAAGCATATGAATAAGCTTAGCGTACCCTGAACAAATTGAATGCATGTATAAGAATTAATCCCCTACATGACAGTAGCCGATAACTACATTGCAGATACTGTCTGACATTGTTGTTCCTGATCTGTTTGCCATCATACCAGAGGCAGAGCATTTGTAATATGAAGACAGCCACCAATAGCCGAGTGCTGCTCCAGAGAAAGCAGCTGAGTTATGTGTGTGTTATGGGATTGGAGCATGGGAACACCCACCACAGTGAACATAGTTGGAGAAAAGCCCAGAAAACAGGCCTTCCAAGGAGCATGAAACACTTCCTTCAAACAAACAAAACTCGATGGCATGAACTCTTAGCTCTTTATGAAACAATGGGAAGAAAATAGTTCCTTTGGTGGCCTAGGACAAAATCTTCCCTCTGAGTCTTCCCTTTCTTCTTGAAAAGCAACTATTAATATTGCAAGGAAGTACGTGTGCTGCATATTTTCTTTTCTTTATAAAGTGAATGGCAGGAATGAGCTCTGGGATACCACAGAAATCTATGCTGTGTAAGTATGGATGCCTTGCCATATAAAACTTGCATTTTTGTCATGAGCTTCAGTTCCTGTGAGCCAGTTTGGTCCAGTGGTTAGGGAGCTGGACCCTTATCTGGGAATAAGGGTTTGAAATTCTGCACTCCTCCATGAAGTCATCTGGGTGACCTTGGGCTGGTCACAGCTCTCTTCTAAGATCTCACAGCTCCACCCACCTCAAAGGGTGTCTCTTGTGGGGAGAAGAACATAAGGTTTGTCAGCCGCTTGGAGTCTCCTTAAATGGGCGAGAAAAGCTGGGTAGAAAAGCCAACTTTCTCCTCCTCTATCCAAATAGAAGTTTAGCTATCTTTGAATGTGGAGGGACAGAGGTCCCGAGGCTGCCCATTCAAAATAGTCCTTCTCACCTGTCTCCCTGGGAGAGCCTCCATGGTAGGAAGCCTATGAACCCAGCTCCAAGTTTGCTACAATTATTAATACTAAAGTTCCATTTTGCCCCAGTGCCCATGTTAACGTGACTCTTTTCTTCAGGAAAGTATTTCTTTCTCAGCCTCTGGAAGCCATCATTATACTGGATCCATTAACAAGAATTATGAAAGTAAAGCATTTTTTTCTTTTTTCTTGAGAGAAAAAAACTTGACATGCTTAACAGGAAAAAAATTAAGTACTTTGGCACCTTTAAAAGTTTTGCCAGGAAGATTTAGGTTGGCCTTGGCTCCTTAGCTATAATATATGAAGTGTATCTTGGCTAGGGCCTGCAGAAGTAGCTTAGGAAGCTAAATCAAATGCAAAATGCTGTTTTTAGATTTATCTTAAAGCTACTTCTGACTTGGATTGACTTGGATTAGAATCCAAACACATTAAAAACTGATAGTCGTTTAAATTTTGTTTATTGTGCCATTCTATGGAGGACTACAGTAGCTACATACTGTATATTTGGGCCTATAGAGGTCTTCACTATTTTATTTATTTATTTATTTATTTATTATTTACATTTCTATCCTGCCCCATACCCAAAGGTCTCTGGGCAGGTTACAACCTTAAAACAGTAGATTAAAACAGAATATACATTAAAAAACTTTAAAAATTCAGCTACACTAAAACACTAGTCAAATCAATTGAACCCACTGAAGCAATGATGACATTTTTGGTGTGTTTTGCTCAGTACTAACTCCTAAATTTTTGAAATAATGGGTGTTTTACAACTGTCACTAGAAGTACCCATTAAGTACCCATTAATGGGTACAAAAATGCCATTTAGTACCCATTAATGGGTACTTAATGGGTACTTCTAGTGACAGTGGAAAAACACCCAATATTTACCCAAAAATGTTGACACTGAAAGTGCTTTGAAAAAGATCACTTATAAACCCCTCTTGGTTCTTTCCTTTTTGTGCACAAAATTTATATATGACTAAAAACTGACTTTGTAAACTAAGGCTGTGTTCACAGGTAGTAAAAAAGCACATTAGAGATGATTCGCAGCTTAGAATGGTTGGCAGATGGTCACACAGCAGCCTTCCCCTCCCTGACTCATGAACATTCTAGGCTCTAAAATGTGGATGAGATATGGGATGAGAACAGGAGGACCACACACTACCATCTCCAAGATGCTTTTGAGACTTTTTTTGTTTCTACAGATGAATGCAGCCTACCTCGCACATACTATACAAACGCTGTACACATTCATTCACCCACCCACTTACTTTCATTCAATAAGAAGAATAAAAGGAGAAGCATAAATGATAAAAACTAGAATAGGGAAACTAAACATTTGTAAAACAACATTCTTAAAAGGTAATCCATTTACACTATCCCAGCCTTTTTCACTATAAGCGACCCGTCCATTCATTCCCAGCTGTGAAACAAGGCAATGTCAGCAATAGTGGATTTTTGCATCTCGGTTGAAATAAGAATAATTTCTTGCTGCTTAAAGGCAGTCTTAATTGATTCATCAGTTCATTTCTATGAAACATATAGAATGTGGACCAATAAATTCCCTTGAAATCTATATCTTAAAATCTAAGGTGTGCTTACTTACCTACTAAGATTATTACAAATGAAACAAGAGTCAAACTGACAATTAAAGAAATTACTAATACAACGAAGAACCAGCTTTGGCATTTCCTGCCACTTCTCATCACCAAATGGCCCGCACTATTTGAGCTTTCCTGCTGGACTGCTGAAAAACCAAAAACAAGATTTTATAAAGAAAACATACTTTGCACAGTTAGAATTAACATGACAAAATCTGCTTTGGTTTTAAGTGGAGGAAATCAGACATTTCCAGAACTGCTTGTCCAACACACAGATTGCTTTGTAGCTGCTCCTTGCAAAGAGAATCAGACAATCTTAAAAACTATGATAGCTGAGTAAAAGTTATCTATCAAGTAAGAAGAATTCAGGAAACTTTTAACATTCATTTGAAAGTTATCAGGTGCCAGTTTGGGGCAAAAACTGAATTTTACAATGGGAGTAACAAATAATGCACCAGTGTGAGACTATGGCTGTTTCTGTATGGCATGAGCTATTCCCATGCTGTGCTGGGGCACATTATGTGATCTGACCAGTGATGGGCCTGGCTGCTTCCAGCCCATGCCAAGGGGTGTCTGCATTGCAGGCAACCCAGCCCAGCTCAACTTCAGAGATTGGGAATGGAGGTTCAGAGTCTCTGAAGTTGCCAGCTGGATTGTTTTGCCTGGTCACCTAGATGTGGTGCATTTCTCACACTGTTTGAAATGGTGCTGGGGTTGTTGGCCCTGGTAGACCAAACACCCACTCGTGCTTTCCACACATGAGCAGTTGGTCTGGTACATCAGCTCAGAATTGGACCACTGAACTGGAACAGCTGGCCAGGCGCACATCATGCCGGTCTTAAAAGAGTTGCATTGGCTGCTGATTTGCTGCTGAGCCCAATTCAAGAGGCCCTAAATGACCTCCAAATATCTGAAGGAATGCCTTCTTCTATATCAACCTGCCTGTGCCTTAAGGTCTGGAGGGGAGGCCCTCCTGGTTGCCTTCAGTAGTAAAAGGGGTGGGCACTTGGGGTGGGCGCCTTCTCAGTGATGGACCCCAGGCTATTGAATAGTCTCCCCCTAGAGGTTTGTCAGGTTTCTTCATTGTATATGTTTAGGAAGGCAGTAAAGACACACCTCTTTGCCCTGGGCATTGTTTAAATGGGAATATACTGTCTCTTTCCACTTTCTGTTTTAATGTATACTGGCTCGTTTCCGGTACATCTAGAAGGGACCACATTACCCCAGTTCTTAGGTCCTTACACTGGCTGCCTATTAGCTTCCGGTCCCGGTACAAGGTGTTGGTTATTACCTTTAAAGCCCTAAATGGCTTGGGTCCAAGCTATCTCAGGGACCGCCTTCTCTCATACAATCCTCCCCGCGCTCTCCGCTCCTCTGGGAGGAATTTACTGCAGCCTGTAAAATCCAGGCTTGCGGCGACCTCCCAGAGGGCGTTCTCTGTTGTCGCCCCCAAACTCTGGAACGACCTGCCGGATGGGATCCGTCAGCTGACATCACTAGACAGCTTTAAAAAAAGCTGTCAAGACGGCTCTCTTCTGGCAGGCCTTTCCAGACTAATTTTCTCAGATTAACCATCCCGGCTCGGGCTCCCTGACCCCCTCATTCCCCTTGTGGCCCCATCATAAGTATTGGTTGAGGAGCTCTGGAGTAACACTCGGGCTGTTAGTCTGTTTAATTATGTTTTATATTTTTGATACTGTATTTTAATTTGTCATATTGTTTAATTATTTTTTAAGGGGGGGAGGGACTATAATGTTTTATTCTTATATGATGTTTTTATTACATTTATTGTTGTTAACCGCCCGGATTGGTTCGCCACAGGGCGGTATACAAATAAATATTATTATTATTATTATTATTATTATTATTATTATTATTATTATTATTATTATTATTATTATTATTATTATTATTATTATTATTATTATTATTATTATTATTATTATTATTACTGTTGTTTTAATATATGTCTGATTTTAAATGTTACCTGCTCTGAGACCTTCGGGTATAGAGCAGGATAGAAATACAAATAAATAAATAAAATAGATGGAGCAGGTTATAGCATGATTTTCACAGTGGATCCAGATCCAATGCCTTATTAAGTACGGATGCAGAGTTCTACCAGGAAATGTGAACTTCCAGTAGACTGGGCTGCAGTGCAAATAAAACATTCCGGGGCACTCCTGATACAATCTATTAATCTACAGAAGGTCTAGTACAGATGTTGAAAACTCATTATCTGAATTCTCAATAGCCAATGCTTGTCAGAAGAAAGGCTATAATATTCTGCATCAGCTATAGCTTTTGAATGGTCATCGAAGATACTACTAGCTAAAAATCAGCTCAGCTTCCAAGTTCCAGAGCCCTTAATGATTATTTATTTTAAAGATTTGTATATCCCTTTTGCTTTACAAATAAATTTAAAAATGAGGTTAAAAGCAATCATATATACAGTAAAAAGCAATCAATTATACAGTATTAAAAGCTGGGTGAAAATATGAAAAATTCATTCATTCACACTTGTCTCACTTTTCTAAAACATTTGTTCTTGAGTGTTCATCAAGAAAAGCTTGCTGACTTTTGATGGTTGTTATTACCCCACATGAAGTGACTTCAGTATTAAAATGTATTAAGTTCTACCCTCTCCACTCATGGGGTTTCCTAAACCAGTGGTTCTCAAACTCTGCCCCCCATCCCAGATGTTCCTGAACAAGTCCAAGCCTCACTTGTGTGGGTGTTCACAGTAAGCATTCTGAACAAATGCCTCTTATCCACTGCCTAATGAATGGTTCTTACAAAGTGAACTGGCCAAGAGCGTTAAATCAAAGTATCCTAAGTAACTGGTGAACAAACACCCATGCCAAGCTCCTCCTAACTAAAATAGAAATGTAACCTAGCTTTTACTAAAACTAATTTGCAGCCATCTATTTTAAGGAGTTGAATTAAAATTATTGCTAGCCTGCTGTATAATGCATTACGCATTTCTGGTCCCTATAAATAAGGGAACAGTTGAATGCAGATACAGATAGTATTTCATGTTGCCATAATCAAAGGCAATGATAACTCATATCTTTAAAAAAAAAATCATGACATGAAAATATTGGCTAGGAAGATATGCCATTCAGAAATCTGACGAGGTACTCCTGCGCTGAACAGCTGGCAGTCAATGACAATGAGATTGTGTTGTTGTTTCAAAAACATTTGAAGGCAACAACATACTTTTTTAAGGCCACATTCTGGAAATTATATGCTGAACTGTAGTCCACTGAAGTCAAAACAGAAGATATTTCTGGATAAAAGTGATAAGGGACCCTAAGAGCCTACTGGATCACACCACAGCCTATCTCATCCAGCATCCTTCCCTACACAGTGGCCCACCAATTGCTTCTAGACAGTCTCAAGCAGGAGACAAAGGCAAAACCTTCATCTGCTCTCATATCCCTGCAAATGATCCTGAGAGTCTCTTCAAGCTGAAAGCAGTATCTAGACATCCATTCTAGTACCCATTGATAACTTGATCTCCATGAACTATCTATTCCTTTCTGAAAGCTATCTAGGTTAGTTGCTATCACCATTTCCTTAAAGCTCCCAAGCCTATACAAATTTGTAAAGTTTTGTGCTAAATAAAAATTAACCATACTGAAAGCCAGTTGTAGCGTAGAACGACAATGTCTGAAGCCATTCATTTGTGTAAGGCCTTGGCGTATCTAGCTTTGCTCCTGCAGACCTCAAGGCGGCATACGTTATTCTCTGCCTTTCCTCTTTCTCCACTCACAATAAGACTGTGAGTAAGGTAAGGGAAAGGCATCCAAGTTCATCCAATGGGCTTCCCAGATCCATTAGAAATTTGAATACCGTGACTACGTCTCCACATGGCTTTCAAACTGGCTTGGATGAGCATCAATAAGTCATCCATCTCCACATTGCCCCGAGCTTAAGAGGTATGAGAAGATAGGGAGGGACTTTAATTCACCTCCTCCAAGTCATGAAGTGCATGAAAAGCAGCTCTGGAGTGGCTGCTTGCACACTGAGCTGGGTCCTCATTGCAATGAAACGGACATCCATGTTAGCCTTTTGTTTCTGCACAGAGAGGGTGAGGAAAAGCAACTTCAGAGCTGGCAATGGAGCTGTCAGACCTTTTTATGCGGCTGCCTGAAGCCAGGGCAGAACTTCAGGGAAATCCAATCTTGCGCTGGACTGAGGGTGGTGCCATGGAGATGAACTCAGTGACCACTGCATCCTAATCCAACACTCTAACCATGTCTTCATATTCTATGTGAAGTATCTTAGGCCTGAAGATACCAAATGACCTCACCAAAAAACTTCCCAGGCAGTGCCATGCAACCATCCTTTTAATTTCCCACAGTATCAGAATGGGGAGTCATTCTGCCGGATTTCAGCAGTGACCACTGGATGTCCATTCACCAAATCCATACCACTGGGTAAGCCCACCAGGGGTTACAGAGGCTGCCTCTGTATGAACTACGATATGTTCATTCATTTGATCAGAAATAAACTGGCTTTTTACTTTTGTTGTTACCATACCTGTTGAGCCAAACTGCAGGATTTTTCTATTTGTATTATGATCAAAATGTGTAACGTTTCCAAGAAACAATTTCCAAAATGCTTTCAGAGCATAGTAGGACAGATAAAAATAGCATGTTGCTATGTGTACCATAGAGACAAGTATACATGGGAATAAATTAGGGCACAGCATGGCTTTGGAAAAGGGAGTGTCATGTTCAGCTGAAACTGAGCCCAACATCATACAAGAAACTCTGTTCAAAGGTGACTGCATTCTCATCTGCTGTTTTCTAACAGAGCAGGAATCAGAAACCAAGGGCCTTTCCCCACTTAACCTTGCCCCACGGAAGTTAAGATGTGGTATGGAGACTGACTTTGCGTTGCAAAGGCTGGCCTCATCCCACAGCTTCCCAGCACTTAGCTAAGTGCCCTGGAAGTGTGATCACTCCTGTCTGTGAGTGATCACTCACCATAGAAGTGGCTAGGCATGGTGGGCCAGTGTTGTGGTAGCCAGGCAATGTGGCATGCAACTGTGCAGCCACAGTCACAGCCACCCTGCCCTGCCCCATGCAACCTTTGCATGGAAGTACATGCAGAGACGCCATGTAGGAGTTTGTTAAGAACATGGTAGCCATTCCTAGTACAGTCAGACCCCCATATCCACTGGGGATATGTTCTGTGGTTGCCTGAAACAGTGGATTATTGCGAACAGGCCTTCTGGTTCTGGGGTTGTGCAAGACCAGAACTGGAAGTGCTTTTCTGGCCTCTGGAAGGCCTATTTTGGCCTTTGGAGAGTGTTGGAATAGGTGTACAACACCACTGGACACCTCCTGCCCACCTCCCACGCACCTCCTTACATTTTGGGGTGGGCTCCAGTGGTGTCACACACCTATTCCAACACTCCATGGAGGCCAAAATAGGCCTTCTGGTTTGGGGTGCTTTTTGCTTATGGCACCCGCAGGGTGTGGGAGGGGGGGCTGATCCTGTAACTGTGGTTAACTGAAACCATGGTTACTGAATCAGTGGATACAAGGGTCCAACTGTATATCTGTGGAGCGCTAAAAGCTGTTCCACAACTAACAGTGACTAGGGACAGCCCCACACATTCAGAGCCACTCCGTGATGGAAGCAGCTCTGAACTGTGTGGATGCTCTGTGCCCAATCTCCTAAGTGTGATCCCCAGAGCTCCCCTAGAGCTCCTGGGATATTGTTGGATTTTCTGCTCCGATCAGCTTCAGCCAATAAGAGTAATGGCCAGGCATGGTAGAAGCAATAATCCATCAATTGATAGCAGTTGAGGTCCCTTGTGACTGCCAGAGCAGAGGCAAGGCAGCTAAACATTCATGGTACCAGGGGTCAGAAATCTCAGTGGTATTTGAGACACCACAGAGCTAAATTTGTGTGCAAGTGAAAAATGGAGCTCAGTAAGCATAATGGATTACGTCCACATTGGGCAACCCTACACTGAAACAGGCATGAAGGGAGAAAGATTCCAACATCAACTTGTTATGTAAGTAGAATAATTACATAAAACTTCAGGAAGAATAAGACACAAATGAATTATAGCATAACGTGAATGTAAAAAATTAAGCTTCTTTCAATCCAAAATGGGGAGTGAACATGAAGGTTTATTGAAAATGAAAAATAAGAGAGTTATGCCAAGAGGCTTGGGAACTGCTGGCCTTCTCTCTATGGTATTTTTATTTCACCTTTCTTCCAAGAGTTCAGGGCAACACACATTCATTTCTGCACCTCTGGTTTATCTGTACAACTGGTGAGGTCATTTGAGAGGTCATGACTGGAGACTTAGATTTGATGGCTGAGTCAACGTTTGAACTCAGTGATACCTTGCAACACCTGTGGAGTCAACATGCCACAGCATTCCCTGGGAGCTGGTGCCTCCTGGGGAACATACTCTTGCATGAGTCCCTCACTCCAGCAGGAGACTAAACTGGCCTCCCTCATGTCCCAAATGTGGACCCTGCTTCTGCTGTCACCAGGCAGACAGGTGACAGTAGTAGGTGTGGCCCAACCCCATTCTGGTGCATGGTGACAGTTCGTTGGATGATGGACCATTTCTGGGACTGTTTCCAAGTGTGCCACTGAATGTCACAACCTGCAACTTCATACCCAGTGAATTTGTACCCCAAAGATAGGTTGGGCCTGGGCATGCTTCACCCTGTCCAGCCAAGTTCCTGGCCCAATCAACCAAAATTATTATTTGTGGTGCACACCATGACAGATGGCGTTGAAGCTGCCTTATGTTCTCACCCAGCACGCTACACAATGCGCTGAGCGTTTATGTAAATCACAGTTTTATTTTTTAATGCTGGAAACAGTATGTGAATATTTTAAATAAATCCATGATAAAATATAGCCACAACCCAAAACTAGACTAATTTGCATACTCTAGAACTAAAATAAATCCAACATGATGTTTAAAATTCAGCAGCACAGAATAAGACAGGTTGTCAGCAATATCTTTCCTCATGTAGTATATGTGAATCGTCTTCTGGTGACTCCTACTTGGGCCAGATACCAGCAAATGACCTTAGTGACTTGCTTGACAGGCTTGTTCATGTCCAGGTGTTACTATTCTACAGGTCACCATCATTTCTTTGAGGCTTCTGAGTTGGAAGCTGCAGCTCATAATTGGTATCCTAGGTCTACTATCTAAACCCGCCTAAAATTTCCTAGACAAATAAATTATGGATACATTTTAATACCCTGATAAGTGATGCTGTTCTACAGCACACATACCTGGCAGTTGTGGAGGAGGTCCACAAAGATTTTGTTCATTTAAGTTGTTCAAGGACTCAACTACATAAAGCCTTCGTTGTCCATGAGACCTGTTAAAGTTACTTTCATTCAAAGCACTCTCCATCTCACCTACAGGATGAAAGCATCATCAATAATGACTGTAAGAGAAGAAAATATATCAAGAAACTTTACTAACAGGTGTGTGGCAAACATGAAGTTGGCCCAAGGACGGCAAAGTGAATGGGCCCAATTAAGTACACTGTCTCCTACAGCAGCCACATGTGAAGGCCCATCTGGGTGCTGATCTTCAGGAGTCTGGAATTTGCTGTTTATGGTACTGGGGAAGTCAGACTTAATTAGAGGGTGCTGTGTTTTGTCACATGAGGGAACATTAGGTGCCCCACCTTTTTCATTACATAGCCCAGGGATATATAATCTATGTGCCTGTCTAATGTAACAGTGCATTGTTACAAGCCTAAAATGTCCCTACACCAAAACAGATGCTCAGCACTCCAACAGGAAGCATGTTTTTACTGAGATGAAACTTCATCTGACACAGGGATTTAGGCTGCAGAGATAGTCTAGCTCCAGAGGCAGGGAGTACAGTATCATCATGACACATATCTGATCTCTTAGCAAACTTAAAATGTCAGTGAACAAAATTCTCTGGTTCCAGAATTATAGCATGGCCCTGTTTTGTGATGTTGTGTGTTTTTGAAAATTGAACATGTGTGGCAAGAATGCAGGGATCTGGACTGGAGGAAGCATGGGACTTCTGTTTAGACCTGGATTCATCTTGGCTACTAGAGAATGTGGTGATCACAGTCACCTCTGCCTTTATCTGCTGACTCTGCTCTTTGCCTGCTTCCCACAAAAAAAAACCCCACCACACTGCTTTATTTGTGCCATTAGACCTCTTAATCCCAACAATCTGTGGCAAAACGATACTGCTTGAGCTAGGGATATACTTGCTCCACGTGAGAGAGGGGCAAGATTAATATGCTGAATAGTTGATTCCATCACTGCAACATTTTAATCTGTCCTGAAAAGTCTGAATGTCTACAAATTTTTGTTTACCCGTTTCCTCCAAAACATCTGGCTTACACCTTCAGGGTACATTTTGGGATATAAGAGCAGGAGCCCTCTTTCATTCAGTGAGCAATCTTGAGTTTCATCATGACACAACCTTGCCCTGTTGAGGTCCACCCTTTGTTCCTCCCTATGCCAAGCTCCATCAAGAGCTGAACTTTGTGTGCTTGCAGTGTGAGTGGGTTCCTGCTTTTAGGAAGATGACTGAAATCCCCTCCCATTTGCAGGCCTTACGCAGTTTACTGTTCCTCAAATCTGGAGCAGTCTGAATCACCTGGGACAAGGGATGTGCACAAATGTTCGTAACAAATTCATACAAATTTGGACATTCGTATGCAAATAGAATGTTGGAACATTCGTATTCGAATGAATGCTTCGGAACATTTGTACGAAGCTTTGTTGCATTCGTGAACTTGGGGAGGTGGGAAGGTGGCTGTGCCAGTCATACCTGCAATGGATCCAGAATGCATTTGATGTGGGTTCAGAGTGGATTCAAAGTGGATTCAGGGCAGATTTGATGCTTTCAGAGTGGATATGTTGGGGATATGTATTAGATACATATTGGATACATATGCTACTCGTAACAGATATTCAATATGTGTCAGAGTTTACAGATCAGGATACATGCTGAAGATAAGCAGCTCTTGGAGAAACTGATGCGTTATCTACAATTTCCCTGTGTTGTTGGAGTTTCAGTTTGTGAACATTCTGACACTGATGCATTAGGTAGGCTAGAACACTGTGAGCTTGAATATGTATAGGGGAAAACAAAATTATGAAATAAAAGCTAAAATTATGAAGTTATTCATACAAGTAAGAAAATCAGAGCAAGAAAATATTCAAACATATTTTTAGGTGCAACTAATGCTTAAATTCAGCTCCTTTGAATATTATTGTTACCCAAGTAAGTCAATACAGCAGAATGTAGTGGGAAATAAAAAGTATGATTTCACTTATGGGAATCATTTGGAAGGATCTATTGCAGAAACAAAAATCAAGAGAAAGAAGGAAAGGGTGTAATAAAATTCATGGGTTTCCCTCCTCCTCTGGTGCTATAGAGTCAGGAACACCTGCAGCCTGCAGTGGTTTAGTTTACTGACTGTCAGATCCTGATGTACTGTAAATGGCTCTTTGATCCTTGGAGGTTTTGCTTTTCACCTTCAAAGCAGATGGTATACATAGGTAGTTTTGTTAAATTACTTTGTATATTACTCCTTCCTTTAGATGAAGCATGATTCATTGCTTTATCTTCATGAAGAACTTTTGTTTTCAGAGCTTGGGCCCTGAGATGTCTAAGAACAATTTGGCGACCTGTAGAATAGTAACAGCTGCTCAATTATTGTGTGTTGTGTGTGTTGGCTTATTTTGCAATGTTTTGTATGATGTGCAATTTTTATAATGTATGTTTATTATATTTTGATTATTATTTTACATTGTATATTTTCTGTTTGTTGTAAACCACCTTGGCCAAATTTTCTTTTGGAAAGGTAGTATACAAATGACATGGAAATGGAAAATAGAAATTTTATTATATAATATCAGTCTTGTTCTTTGTAGTATTAGAAAATGACATCTGATATTTTATTAACCATATTTGTGTTTCTTGATTTACCAACTGGGATTCAGAATTAATACTACTTTGGGATTGTAGTTTTAAAAATTCAAGTACGTACATTTTATGCATCTTTAAGATTTGTTTTTTGTATCATCTTTTGATCTCTTCTTATTGGAACTGATTATGTGTAATTTTGTGTCAGGGAATGAAAACTGACAGCAAAAATGGAGGGAAATATTGCGGAAAAGTTCTGAACAGCCGTAGGACGTTTTTTGCTTCTTTATACTAATACTGCAGTGTTGCATTGCATAAAAGTCTGCTTGGCTTTACCCTTAACGCTTTTGGCAGCCCACCAAGGACACTGTGAATAGTCTGATGATATCTAGCCAACTGTTTTTTCCTTGTCGGGTTTCTGTGTCACTAAACGCAAGTCCCCTGAGAAAGACTTCAGCATCCCTAACAGAAAAACCTTTCAGTTTCAGCTAAATGGCAAAAATCAGAAAGGCCCTCAAGTAAATACTGATTAAATAAGCTCTGTATTTCTAGTTCTGAACAATACTGATAGGCAAGCCAGCATTTAGATGAGTTTGTCAAATCATGATCCGTTTTCTGTTAAGATGCAGTACTTAAAGCAGCAGATGATAAAGTATACAGATTGAAAATGGAGGGCTAATGAATAAGTTCAGCTGACCTTTGATATTTACTAGGATTTATGAGTTAAGGAACCTGGCTTCATCACTCCCTAAACCCCTTTTAAAAAATCAGTGGCAGAGCTCTCACTCCCCAATTGCAAATAAAGGGGACTCACAAATTAGAAAATCCAGGACTGCTGATAATCACCTGTATGATATCCATTCCTACACCCTCCATTGAAAAAGAAGTACACACAACCTTTGAGGAACTTTGTTCCTGACATCTGTTTATGTAATTTCCCTCCTCCTCCTCCTCCTCCTTCTTTATGGAAGAATATTTGGCCATACGAGAGTTTTTACTTGCAGACAAAAGTAACACAGTCTAGACATAGGCTTCCCACTTTATCTGCTTTCTGAGTACTGGAATGATAAGGAAATGGGGGACACCAAGTTTTTAAAAGTCAATTTTTCAATTATCTTGAGGATAAGAAAGAAGTGATTATTTTGGTCCAGCAGCCTGTACACACAGTAGTGTAACAGACATCTATAGGAAGGCCATGAACAGGATGAGAACGCCACAGCATTCTCTTCATCCATAGTTCCTAGCAGCATTCCAAGTCCAGTTGTGTCAAATTACACAACTATTAAATGCCCCTTCCTTTGATTTGTCAAATTCACTTTCAAATCCAACTAGGTTGGTGGGAATCACTAGATTTTGCAGTAGTGAATTCCATAATTGATTATGCAGTCTAGGGGCACCATCATCACATTACCAAATAGCCAACAAGGCATTGATTAAATACTGGGGCAGGTAAATGGTACAATTCAGACACACCTGACTTATGCCTTGAAGCTGACAGAGCTGATCAAAGATCAGAAATTTCAGGCTGGTCCCTCCCTGACAAGACCAGCAAGGAAATCAAGTTTTGCTCTCTTCTGGGGAGTACAAAGTGGTGGGAGGGGCTTTTGTTTAAAGCTTCTTGGTTCCATGTTGACTAAGCAGTAAGAAGAGTTGGCTTTTCTACCCTGCTTTTCTCATTCATTTCAGGGGACTCAAAGCAGCTGACCAACCTTCTGTTCTACCCACAACAGAACACCCTTTGAGGTAGGTGGTGCTGTGAGAGCTCAGAAGAGAGCTGTGACTAGCCCAAGGTCCCCCAGCTGACCTCATGGGGGAGGGTGGAATCAAACCTGGTATTCCCAGATAAAAGTCTGGCTCCCTAACCACTAGACCAAACTGGCCCAGTTCCCTTCAGCCCTGCAAAGGGCTCCATTTGGCCAGAGCCTAGATTTTGTGACGTTCAGTTTTGTGGCTGACTCGACTTCTGGGACTGAACAGGCCACATCTGAAAATAGGCTGCAACTCTAAATTTAGGACTGTCTATCTAGAGCAAAAACTGTTCTTCAGGTTCTAAAATAAAGCAACTTAAATAATCAAAGACATTAGAAGAACTTTTACCTATAAGGGTTACAGCATTGGGGACTTTTTAGTCTAGAAAGGTATGTAGGGCCATGATAGAGATGTATAGAGACACTAGAACCAGAGATAAATCAATGGAAGAAGTAGG
The DNA here is from genome assembly GCA_023333525.1 of Aspidoscelis tigris stejnegeri. NCBI lineage: Eukaryota > Metazoa > Chordata > Lepidosauria > Squamata > Teiidae > Aspidoscelis > Aspidoscelis tigris. Next base: position 62,055,720 of record JALMGA010000005.1, on the reverse strand, counting down.
AAAGTAGAGGATTTTTTGTTTTAACATGTGCAATTAAACTTTGGAATTCACATCCACAATATGTGGAACTGGCTACTAGCTTGGAATTATTTCAGTAAAGATTTGGAGCAATTCATGGAAGTCGGGGCTGTTAATGGCTATTAGTCCTAGTGGTAGAGATTGCCAGCAGGATAAACTGTGCTTTTCATTAAGACATAAGGACTCCCTAATTTCAGGAGCCAGCTTTATTCTTCAAGGCCAAATAACAGCAAACACGTATCGAACATTTTTATACACATGTAAGGTGGTGCAGCTAGCCCTAACACAGTCTTCTTTCAGGGCTGGCAAGAAACTAGATGTTCTAGTTTGGAACTAGAGCCATCTTGTGCAAGAAGAAAAACATTTGCATTTGTGCAAGGCAACTCTGTCGGATTCACATGCCTTGTCTGCCAAGGTACAGTCCTCAAATGCTACTCCAGCCGATGCCTCAGTTAAGGACAGGCTACATGGGGGCTATTGGTGTGTGTGTGTGTATATTAATACAGAGAGTGAAAGAGAACACATTAGGGAACACCTAGAAAGTCTGTGCATGATCTTACTGACTGAACATTTCAAAAGACTTCACAGTTTATCAAAAGGACCCTCTAATTGCCAGCAAAATTTTCCCGATAAGGTTAATATGGTACATCTATTTCACTATTTCTAAGTTTATATGCGTCCATTTCTTGCAGTACTAGATCTGAGTTGTTATGTTGTAAATTCTGTGATAGCCAGACTGAACTTACAGTGGTTATGTGGGCTGCGGCATCCCGTGCCCTACCTCCCCTGCAAAGCAATGCACTGCAGCATTGCTGTGATCCTGTGCCTTCCAAGCCAACTTCCTGGAACATAAGACTTAAACTGCACAACCACATTTAGCATGTGTGTTTGCCAAAAGTCCATCTTAAAAAGGAGTCACAGATAAACTGAGCTGAAGGCCATACAAATGCTATAAAGACTGAAGTGGGTTGTCAGAGAGGCAGCATTTTTTTCCCCTAAGTGATAAAGGTAAGATTCACAGAATTTTTCACTCTGCTGAACTACTGAAGACTACAAATAGAGCGGCGCCCATTGCAGCTGCCAGACAAGACAGAGAATATTCTTTAACTATCATATGAGCAATGCTGTTATGTCATTGCTTCTATTTTGAGTTTTCCCCTATAAAGCTCATCGGAAGACAGTGTTATGCACAAATCTAAACATTCAACATCAATATACAGAGAACTGTGGATAAAGCTTTCTCAGCTTCTGGTGAATAGGCAACTACCAGGGATTCAGGTTTCCACTTACTGGCTGCAGCTGATTTTTAGTATAGCTTAATATCCAAAGCAGACGATGCCATTGTACAAATGCAAAAAAAGAGACGTCAGCTAGTTTATTTTCAAATGGAACTATAACAGACCATAAAATAATATTTAATACAGTACTTGTGCCATTGTTAATCGAATCAACACAATTTTTGAGTGAGTCATTTATGAATGCTGGCATCATGACATCTGATTTTTGATGAGAGCAGAAGTTACCAGAAAAGATAATGGAGGGCTGGAATTAATCAAAGAAAAAAAAATTCTTAGTATTCTTAAAACTTTAAGGTGAGAGTTACTTACATCTTAACCATGGTCAGTTAAAGTGTTCGGAAGAATGCCAACATTATGTTCCAGCAGTATACACACAGCATGCGGTTCCTCTTGTCTTCTTGAATTCCATGAGAGTCTCTGATAAATCCACAAGCTTGATGCTAAAAACAGAGTGTCCTTTCCATCTACATATTGTATTTCACTTCAAGCAAGTTGTCAGGTTCCAAAGTTTTGACTGGATAGTGTAAATTTTTTAAAATAATTGTCAAGAGAACCAAATATTTCATAAGATTTATACTGTGGTACGAATCCCTGATCTTAAAATATGCTATGGACTTCATTTAGTAGCCATAGCAGGGGGTTTCTGACTGATGAATGTAACATAGCTGATCAGCCTTGTAAACACACCCAGGGCCGCTGCTGTCCGGTGACTCCTCCTTGGAATGTCCTCCCAGACAGATTTAACATTCACCAGAACTATAACTGGTTTTGCTTTAGGGGCTAGATTAATTATAGGACAGTATTAATTAGAAAAAATATCTAGCAGCAATGAACTGAACTGAATGTTGTAAGTTATTATCTTTACTTCATTCTACTACCCGCTGTGGTGCTGACTTTAGCTTATCACTTTATGAAACAGGCTTTAAAATACAAGTGTGCAGAATTTAGCTTTGGGATGTTTCAAATTCCAGCCACTTTGGATACTTAACCCTTGCTGAAGATTACAGGGTGATTTGTATCCTAGCAGTTGTAAATTACTAGTTATTCTTTGGTTTTGAATCCATAATGGTGTCTTCATAGCTAAGCATTAGCCCAGAACCACATGTCTAGAACAAAGTTTACATATTCCAGGTCAGTGACATGAAAAATTTAGCTTCCACTCTTAAAATCAAGACACAAAATTATTCAATTTCTCCCTTATACAGGCTTGCGTGCATCGAACGGTCCATTATCTCATTTGGTCAATTAACAGTTCAAAGCATGTAAGAGGAGTAAAACTTCACTTGGCTACAAACAACATTCACTGTGAAACACTAAAAACTAGTTCCTGCAATTTTGATCTTTTCCAACAGCAGCTTATTTCTTTTTGAACCTTCACATCTGTTTAATTCTCCGTGAACAATCTGAATGTTTTTCTGGCTCTTTATTCTTCTATAGAAAATATAGCATTTTAACCTGAAAATTTAAGGTTTTTAGAATATTATAAGTTTAACATAACGTTCTTGGTTAGTGACAAGGAATTAGAGAACATTGCCTGTGTTGATTTATTAGAAAGCAGAAGAGGATTTTACCTTGAAAGGGGCAGCTACAGCTTTAAGAAGCAGGGAAAGTGGGAGCTAGAGAAAGTGAACCGCAGGGAGCTGGTTAGAAAGGCTTACCACTTATTTCAATAGAGGAAGGAGGAGGGTGGTGTGCTCTCTTGCACGAGGCTGGGAAAGCACCACCAGCACAGACTTTTTTTGCTACCAAATCTGAATAGATTCAAGCCTCTAAACAGGAGAAAAGGGCAGAATAAAACCCGCCTTGTGCTGGGAGGGGTGTGGCACCACAGTCACAAATACACATGGCAATGGGAAATATACTAAAAACTGTTATACCATTTAAACCAGAAATCTTTTTATTGGGAATAGATGGCAATTTAGATAACCTGAATTCTTTTAATTATGAACATGATCACAGCGGCAAGAATAATTTATGCAAAAAGGTGGAAAGAACCTGAAATTCCCTCAGTGAAAGACTGGTTAATCAGACTGTCCGAATTTGTGGAGATGAACAAATTGATGAATTTCTTAAAAGAAAGAATAGAGAAAGACTGGAGACCCTATACAGAATTTCTACAGGAAGAAGGATTAACAACGGGTGGATTCGACTGATTTTTCAAGGGCCAGTGGAAAGGGAAGATATTAAGACAATAAGACAAGATCCTGAAAAACTGAGGAAGTCACCAGTTATGAATAATGGACTATTATAGGATAATTGTATAAAGGGGTAATAACGAACCCTGAAGTTTTATTGCTGTAGTATTAAAAAATAAAACTGTAAAAAAAATTGATTGTATTAAAATATAATATTGAATATTGTAACTCTGTATGAATGTTTAAAGCACAACCAACAGTGGCCTTTGGAAACAGGAAAAACTCCAAGACTTGACTAAGAAGCTAAGATTATAGAAGGGAACCAACTTCAGAGACCAGTAGCTGTTTTCTACCCAATATCTAAACCTATGAGGGCAACATAAGGGCTGTTGATTTTCCCAGAGCCCCTGGACAGATACATCCATGTAGTCATTAGAAATTGACCTTGACTCAGGTACCCAGCAACAAACAGCTATACATCTTATGGCAATGCAGATGCCATCTCAAAGGAGGTTTAGAGGACTCTTTACATGTCCTTCTAGGCTCCCTCTTTGCTGCTTCATCTATTTCAGATCGTTATTTTGGCCCTTTCACAAGCACCCCTGCCCTACTCCCGTCTCTACTGGAAGCAAGAGGCCTGTTCGCGCTTGGCCTTATTCTGGAGTATATCTCAGGATAGGGGTCTGTGACCCACATGCTAATGCAGACTCTAGCAGACCTCATTTTGGGCCTGCTGAAGCCTGCACTAGCATATGGACAGCAAGTCCCTATTCCAGGATATATTCCAGAATAAAGCCAAGTGCGAATAGGCCCAAGGTCAGTTTCCTAAGCTTTCCCATTCAGAATGTCATTTCCCAGGCATTTCCTGTGAGCCATCTGTCACTGGGATAATCTATCCAACAACAGGGTTCTATTAATATATCCAAACAATTCTGAATCACCATGTCCACAGTACATACTCCCCTTACTGAACACACTGGTATGAAATACACTTCCAGTTCTTATACTTGCCAACAGCTTGGGTGGATTATTTTGACAGCAACTGGTACGTAGAACCCAAGGGTTACTGTGGTAAGGATCTGCTTCTGTTTGAAGATGGGTACTTCTAGTGACAGTAGAAAAACACCCATAGTCTGTTTCCCTAGTAAGTATGAGTATGTCAAAGCTGATTAGCTAAGTTTTCAATTCCAGCATATTTTGCATCATTGTTATCTGTAGCAGTGTGCAAGATCATCACTCTAAATTAACTTGGGTGAACCTATAACTGATCACAATAGCATTTTTATATATGCTTATTTCTTCACCCAGCTTTTCCTATACGCTACTCTTGAACAAAGGCAACATTGGAACATTATTTCTTTATTGCTTGGCTATCATTTTGCGGCGTGCTTTCTGTGACATCTATTAAAAATCTTCTAGAGAGCTGGAGAAATTGGAACATTTTTTCTTTGTTGGTCAAGAACTACATGAACACAACCAGAAAATACAGACATCAGCAAGTGTTTCTTGAAGGTGTGTAGTGTTGTGTGAAAAAAGTTTGAGTACTAGATCTGTTTTTATCCATCATGAGGACCACAATCTCATTAGCTAAGGTCAATCTGCAACTTCATCTCCTCCTAGTGACAGTTTTGCCAACATTTGTTTTCCAATGAATATTGAATTGGATACTTGCAAGTCCATTTCACACAGAAACATCTTTGAAGGTGAGGTTCAATGCAATAACCCGGCTATGCAACTTCATTTTGGTACAGAAACATCTTCACTATTTCTCAATAGAACTCAAGGTGCTAGTTCAGATCATAAGAGGCCTAACAGGTCTGGGACCAAGGCACTTCAAGGACTACTTGTGTTTGTACAAATTCCAAATGTACACTAACTACTGCTAGCAACTGTCTCCCACACAGGGAAACAAACCTTTCATCTTCTCGAGGCACCAAGAATGGGAAGACCACCACTCTTTTAGTTGATCCTGATACAGTATCAGATGTGCATCAGAATTTTTTTCTTCTTCCTTCTGCATAATCAAAGAAGGGAGTGGGACAGTTTGGCCAGCATCTTAGGCTCATACATACCATGAATAAAAAATATCCACATGCTGACAGCTATCAGATATGACTTTCTGTAGAACTAATATGAGTAAATCTGTAGTTGTCAGATACAGATTTACTCATATTAGTTCTGCAGAAAGTCATATCCGATAGCTGTCAGCATGTAGATATTTGAGGTAATATTTGAGAATCACTGAGGTAAGGTGCTTTTTCTTCAAACTACTAATAAGATTATGTCTGCACTCTGACAGTTATTGAGGTAAGAGTTTTTCTGAAATGACCTACCAGAAGTGTGGTTTGGCTTGCTCTTTTCCACTTCTGCCCTTCAGCAATAAGTAAACAGTCTTTTCACTTAAGTGCTTGCAGGGAACAAAGGATTAAAATGTTTGGTAACTTGCCAGTTCTGAGCTCTGTGGTTCAATCTTTGAGTCTACTACACAACTGAATCTTGGAGCAAAAATGCTGTTCCTTACACAGTCTTGTGATGGGATTTCCCCTTACATAAACATGGTAATGTGAAATAATGGTGTATGTTTTAGCATCAAATAAACTCATAAAATACACCGCACATAAAACAACCATCTTTCTGCAGATTATCAACTGGAACTTCGAGTCTAGAACTTGTATTTTGCCACATTTGAGTTTAAAAATAGAAAAAAAGGTGTGAAGTGTAATAAAAATACCTTTTAATAGCTGCTACACACCTTACACAGAATGCACTTATTTAAGAATTCATTTCAGACATTTTGTGGAAAATCAGTTTAAGACAAATAGTTTTTATTAACCAAGTTTCAGCATAAGATTAGTAACATTTTGTTAAACACTGTGTGCTACTTTATTGTAAATGCCATTACAACTGAGGACTTAAGGGCCCACAAAGGTACACCACTTGGATGATTTATCTTTAAAAAATATCTGACTATAAAATAGCTCATTCAGAGGCATATTTACTGCTGCACCATATTCTTAGATTTTCCACCTAATTCATCAGATCCCTAAAAACATTATGAGCAAAATCCAAATAGTCCACAGTACTACAGTATCTGAAGAATTAAGTCAATTGCATGCACCACTGAACCCACCACATAGTGTTTGAGATTTCCCTCCCAAGTGTTACACTCTAATCTAAGTAACACAGATATTAGAGTATATCCATTACTCTACGCATGTGCATGAAGATGCTCAGGAGGTACAGTTAAAAAGCCTTATCTCCCTTTCAACGTCACTATTATACTTAAGTAGGAATTAGACTGAACAGCGGTCAAGTTAAGTTTCTCAACGATGGCTCTAGAACACTTCACCTACATCTGTTCTTTTATCACGGCATTTACTTCGAGCCTTTGTCCGAGCTTTGAAAGCTGCAGAGTTGTACAAATGCTAAAAAAGAGAAGGAAACAAAAATTATGCTTCCACTAAAGCAATATGTCGGAAGCAGACATCAAGGATATAACAGTTCACGCATGAATTACTTACACTGTTTTTATGTTTTAGCATTCCTACCTTGGACAGCAGGATATCTGTTTACCAAGAACCTCCCCCCCTCTTGCAAATCAGAGACTTCCTACACTGGTTTTATTGGTTTCACACACCCTTCTGGGACCCTCAAGTCAAGTGATGTATACAAACCCTCGCTCTCATTAGGTTTTTCTCATTCATCCCACTCCAAGCGTAACCCTTCGTCCCTGGAAATCTGCTCTATGCCTATACAATAACTTTCAGCTGTACAGTGCTCCAAACTGAATATTATATTAAATGTATTTACTTATACAACATGCTACAGTTCTGGCAGTTTTATTTTCAATTTATTTTGCAATAATCCATACCAGAGAATTTACTTTCCACAGCTGCCAAGTTTATTTTATTTATTTATTTGTATTTCTATCCCACTCTATACCAGGAGACCTCAGGGTGGGTTACAATATTATAAAAATCTTAGTCAGGTCCCTACCCTCAGGTTTAACAATGGAAGCTACCCAGTATGAGCTTCAAAAAGTTCTGCCATAGTATGCACTACCATGTGGATAAGGGTCTCTATTCCAGAATGGGATCCAGAGTAAGGCTCAGTGCAGAAAGGGCCTTTGTCTCCTCCATCACTTCTGGTCAAGTACTTTTCTATCTCACATTTCTCACCCTTAAGGTGACTCAAAGCAGCTGACAAACCTTCTGTTTTTCCCCCCACAACAAAACACCCTTTGAGGTAGGTGGGACTTTGAGAGCTCAGAAGAGAGCTGTGACTAGCCCAAGGTCACCCAGTTGGCTTCATTGGGGGGGTGGGGGGACAGATAAGAGTCATCTCCCTAACCACTAGACCAAACTGGCTCACAAAATGGACAACATTATCCAAAGCTCCATTTCCTCTTAGCCACAACCAACCCACAATCTCAAGCATATTCATACATTAAATTTATTCAACTCCCCCCCCCTTCTTTCTCTCCTCCATCCAATTCAAAGCTCTTAATGGCAAGAAGGACCACTACTTCTTTACTTGGGGGAAAAGGGAGCCACTAGCTTCTAATGAACTACAAGTCTGAACAGACCTTTACAGAACCTAAATACAATGGAGTTCCCTAAAGAGTGAAGAAGACACATTCTCTTTAAATGTCTTCTTAAATTACCACTATACTTTCTATCGTTTTACTTCTGAGAAATCCTTCATTTTTACATTCATTTCCAAAAGACAAAACCACAAAATTTGTGTTTAAAACCATTTGTTTACTACATTTACAGTCTTAAGTCTACCTTATGTTAAATCACATGAAAATGCCAGCAATAAAAAACACCATGAATCTGGAAAATTATCAGACTAGTCTTCTCTACTGGCTGCACTTATACCGCTTCCTGTACCTTTTTCTTGCAAAAAGCAACATCCATAGTCACTTTGTCACTCAAACAGATTTGCCATGACACAGTTGTTCAATGTAATCTGGAGAGTATAACAAGGCAGACATGACAGGGAAAAAACAATTCAGCTTAAGACAGAACCTACCCTCTCAAAACGGGGTATTTTCATGGATTTAATAGCAGCCTCATCCAGCATCAATGGTGGTCCAAGCTCAAAGACATTTCGGAGAAGCTCATTGGACTGCAGGAAACATTGAATTATTAAACTTAAGCACCTCTTATGCTTCAAGGAAGCTACGACTACTATTTAACAAGTCTGAGATGGAGACTGCATCATAACGTTATTTTCTATTTTCTGATACTGCAGGGTCAAATTATTTAAAGTGATTTTAAAATCCTGTATTTCTCTGGGACTGCGCTAGTTACCAAGAAGACTTAGGAGAGATTTTAGTGTTTTAAGACAGTAACTGACCTGCAAATGATACTGCATTCCTGATCCCAAGATTTCCTTGAAAGTATCATATGTTTGTTTCTTAACCCAGCAATCAATGTACATGCGTTCGGGACCAAATCTGACTGTCTCCGTAGGAAAGTCGTGTTCCTGTGAAAAGATGGCATCATGTCAAAAGAATGATTTCACAATTGTTGCTAACAACTGAAGACTCGACGCTGGTTGAATTCTAGAATATCGTAAGTTTAGTAAGTTCAGTACTAAAGTTCAAAAATGAGAATATTTTCATTGTGCAGAAAAATAACACATCAAATTGCCCAAATAACTTTATAAACCTTAAATTTCTTGTAAAACTCTTTTGCTCTCAATGTGCTTCTGTGCACCCTGAAACCAAGTGATCAACACTTAAGAGATTTTACCAGTAAAGGGCTCTGAATGCGATTTTTGTTTTGTGTTTTGATAGAAATTAAAAAATCCCTGGCCAAAGACCGAAGTTCCAGGAGTTTTCATGCAACAAAATCTGATTAAGCCTTATTTTCACAGGTACAGCCTCTAACATTGATAATCACATCAATTACATCATTTACCATTTTTTGATATTGATCAGCCACGTACACTAGGGATGGGCATGAATGTTCATAACATTATTTGTACTATGAATTCATTAATATGCATTGGTATAGGATGGGTATCCGATACGTGTATATGTTTGTATAGGAGCCATATGCAGGATTCTGCCTGCATTCATACTAGATATCCATACAAATACATTCATATCAAATTAGATCCTACCACATTCAAAGGGGATCTATTCGAACGAATACCAAAAACCCATTTTAGTGAACACTAAAAAGCTTTCTAACTGCTATTTTCGAATCTCAAGTCTTGAACTGCAACATTTCCTACTTTATTACTGTTTACCTCTACAGCTCTCAAGACATCTCTGAAGACAGACCGCTGTTTCCTTTTGTCCACCTTTGCGCGATGTTTATTCCCATCTGTTGCTAGAGCTTTCAGTTTCTGTGTTAGAAGTTCCATATCTTCATAAAAGAAATCCTAACCAGAAGAAAAAAAAGTTACTTATGGAATTGCCTTGTGTATATGGACAACTTTCCAAACTTGTAATACTGCACTGAACTTCATTAATTCATAATCCTATTTCAAATCTAAATCCGAAGAATTATAATGGAGACAAAAGCCTATTCCTGAATAATGGAATCTTTCTTACAGATTGCTGCATGTCAGTGAAAACTATTGTCTCTTCTATCAGAATGTATTTTATGGCATCCAAATTTGTTCATGATTTGTGCATTGTGTAGGAACAAATTTATTTCACTGTTGCTAAAAACAGCTATGAAGATCCACAGAGAAGACTCTGAATTCAAGAACTGGTAAAACAAGTTCTCATTCTATTGAGAAACATGGAAAAGCTTTCACACATCTATTATTTCTCTGAGAGCTTTATTTCCTGGTTTTTTCTTCCTCATTTCACTTCCTCTGTCTGCCCAAATTCCTTATCACATTATTAGTTAGCACGAAAACAATGAGAATGCAAAAGGAGAACACCTAGCTCCCAGTGAAGTCAAGCAGATGCCCTTCTGTGAAGTTAAATACTACCAAAAAGGAGGAAAAGATTGACTGTTCAGTATTCCTTTCCAGTTCCCACAGCTCAACCTGTTGGGTACTGCCTTGACTCATTTACAATTACAATTTCGGGCAGGAGTTTTTCTAGCTATCTTCAAGACAGGCACATTGTTAACTTGAAACTATTTTCTTCAGTGCTGTCAAAGGAAACAGTAAAGATGTTAATAAATGGTACATAAAAATCTGATATAGTAAACTAATGAAGTCTGAAACAGACTCAGAAACAATTTTACTGCATCAGCTGCAGAGTATCCAATTTATACTTAAAACATCATAGGTGGTGTTACAAAATGAATTAACAATATGGGGTCATATTACTGCAATCACTATATATTATTTTAAAACCCAGGGTTTATATGCTAAAAACAGATTTGAAACACATGGTAGTGTGACTTTCATTAAATCATTAGTATTGACCTGTGGAATCCATGTTGGATTTCCACACATATGTAAGCTGGATATTTTATGGATACAACTATATTTCCAAATGCTACTGTATATTCCGGCGTATAAGACGACTGGGCGTACAAGACGACCCCCAACTTTCCAGTTAAAATATAGAATTTGGGATATATTTGCCGTATAAGAAGATGACACCCAGCGTATTAGACGAGCCCTGACTTTTGAGAAGATTTTCCTGGGTTAAAAAGTAGTCTTATACGCCAGAATATAGAGTACTTAATATTTCTCTATCAGAATGCATCTTAATGCTGCAATGCATTAGGTAAACAGCACTAAAAGAAACGTCCAGTTCCTCACTTCCTTCTTTTGTTCTACTATCTTACCGCATCAGTTTCTCTTGCTAGTTCAAAGAGAAGAGCCAGCGTCTCCCCAGCAGCAATCCTCATGTTTACATCATCACAAGACAGCAATGTGGGAAATTTATGCAAATGCCTAGAAACATCAGGACAGTCATTCATTAGCTGAAGAGGCAGGCAACAGAGGGGGTTTGCAGGATTGTTCCTTTTGCCCTTTGATGAAGAAAGCCCACCCACCCCTTCCATCTGAACCTCTTTCATCATGTAAATTTAAGGCAAGGACCCATCTAAACTTTCCTTTTATAAGTCACTTCAAGAGCCCTTTGTAGGCTTAAGAATGTAATTTGAAAAAATAATAGTTTGTAAGCTTTTCTCACCCATTTAAGGGGCTCAAAGCAGCTGATAAAGCTTTCTGTTCTTCTCCCCACAACAGAACACCTTGTAAAGTGGGTGGGGCTGTGAGAGCTCAGAAGAGAGCTGTGACTAGCCCAAGGTCATCCAACTGGCTTCGTGGGGATGGGCAGAATCAAACCCAGTATTTGCAGATAAGGGTCCAGCTCCCTAACCACTAGACCAAGCAGGCTCGAAACTTGATAGCCCCAGAAGCAGATTACATACATTTCAAGTTTTTTCTTCACTTCATTCATGGGACAGATGGTCAACAGAAGGGTCCATGACAAAAGAGCACTGATGTGGAGAACAGTGTTCTGGGTGCTAGAAACACCATTTGTATTTCTCTCCTGATAGGATTTTGTGAAGATATTTTCCAGGCATTCCATAGTTGAATAGAGCTCCTGGTATAAAAACAAACCCAGATAGTTTACTTCATCCAGATTCCAGCCTAATGAATGTCATCATTATGTAATATCATAAAATATTCCTTACTGTGATATCATCAGTGGCAATGAAACAGCAGACTCCCAAACAGGTGGCACACTGCACAAAAGAAATGGAAGTTACTATCTGACTTGGATTTTACTGGCTCACATTTAAAATTAACTTGCATAATCTAATACTCATCTACATTTAGCCAAATCATGCTTCACAGACAGAAACACTGCCCACACCCTTCTTTTAACAGTCCCAAGTAACCACTGCTTGACTGAATTCTAAGTTAAGTGATTTTAGAAGGAAAAAATTGTAAATCATGGAGAATGATGCAGAAATCTTAACCAGACTTTTGCAGGAGCAAGCACAGAGCATCTGGTTTTTGCATAGATAGTGGTTACTGCAATCCCATTGCCAACTGTTGTCTCCTGACCAGCTAATATTCCCCAAAATCTTTTACTTCTTCCCCCAAGCTTATAATTAAACAGTGACTCTGGGGGAGTTCAACACATTTCCTCTTGCTTTTAAAATGACCAATGCCCATTTTATACTTACAGCTTGCCTCGCTTGTATACTTGCTGATGAATCACTAAGAATTTTCTTCAAGACTGGTGAAAGGGTCTTAAAGACTTCCTCACTTTCAATTCCTGACCCCAGTTGTACACAGAGCAGGCAAGCGAGGCCGGCGGCTGCCCGCTGTTCGTCACTTTTGCCTAGAGAACAAAAAACTTGCCGTAAAGCTAAACCCAAAGAGAATCACAAGCAGAAAATGCTACTTCACGGGAAGGTATGAACGTTACCTTTTTTCATGCAACGCTCAATGCTATCTGTTAACGTCAGTCTTCTTTCCAGGATGAACTCGTACAGTATTTTTGAGGTCAAGGCATTTTTAAGACTTTCAAGAGCTGACTGCCTGGTCTTTGCACTGTTCAGAAAAACAAATACCTCGTAAAATGCCAGCTGAAAGCAGTAAGCGACACATTTCAGCCTAACGTTCTCCATTATAATTTCAATGTCACCTCTGCTACCCTATTCTAAACTAAGGGGAAAACCATTTAAAACTTTACAAGAAAGAATCTGAGCATCTCTTAACTAGAGATACCTCTATTACTATAAAACTCCACTCAGCTTTAATTATGAAAACCAGTAGAATTTCCCATTTTGTCAAAACCCAAAGGCCATCTCTTGCATCAAAAAAGGTAATCTGCGGTTCTGCATATTTTACTGGACTCTTCTGTCCTAGCTAGTACCGATCAACAGTTAGAGCCAGTAGGGATGTAATAAGCCGATATAAGCCCATTAATGTTCTCTTTTCACAGCCCTTCTCCTCCTAGGCATAGGAGCAAACATTTAATCCCATACATTCAAAAAGAGGACAAAGGAACTGGAGGCTTAGCAAGGAATTAGTTATTAGTCACAAAACCCTTTGGGAGAGGGTAAGGCTAAAAAAAAGTCATTTGGCCGGCCTCTTGAGTTTCTGTAAAATACTGCAAAAATCTGTAAATCCAGATACAGCCAAGACTACTTTATAAATTACTAGTAGCTGGGCACGTAGAAAGCAGGACCCTTGGAAGAGACTGCTTTTCCCATCAGTTCAGGGCCATGCTGGAATCGAAGAAGAGCTTGAGATCTACCGCACAGCAGCCTATGGATGAGAGTCTAGCCAGCTTTTCCTCCCAACTGAAACTGTTTCTCGAAGCTGTGCTATAGAAAGAGGAACCGCCTTTCTTGCTGACAGACGTTGCCAGGGTGAGCGTTTGGACCTACAGCCAGGTCTGGGAACAGTTCCTGCTAGCTGAACTTGAAGAGCTCTTATCTGTGGCTGATGCTTCTAGATTATGGACAGTATGGGGTTTGGATCAACCAACAACTATTGACATATTGCTACAGAACATTCCCATTCCCTCCATGTATGTCACATCTTTTATAGATTTTAAGGAGGGACATCTACGGAATAAAATTTGCCCTTCATACATTTAATCACATACTGCCTACCAGTTGGGGCCTTTAGTCTTCCTGTTTAAAAAATCTTTAAAACGTCCTTCGCAGCTGACACTGCCCCTCCTTTTACCTCTTATCCAAAGTAAGGTCAATTAGCCCCTTCAGTTTGTATTCCAGGTCTTCTTGTGTTGCTTCCTCATCTACTTCAGGCCCTGTGCATGTGACAAGACAAAAGATTTACAGTCAGAAATTTGACTTTGCCTGTAAAGCTATTATCTCCCCTTCTGCCTGGCCAGGCAAGTCTTTAGGAAACATTCTACAAGCAGAGGCGGGAGCTGCAAATAAGAGAGACTGAAGCTTCTTCATCATGGTGCTTACATCTTGCCGTCTTTACCTCAGGAAATTTAAAAGTTCTACGTATAGTTTTTTTTTAGTTAGCCCTAATGAAGTTTCTGTAGCTGGACAGCAAAATAGCATTTCTATTCTATTCAGTCTTAAAAAGACTTCAACGAATTTATTTGCCAGCATGAGCACAGTGCAAATATATGAAAAAATTGATGGATGAGCTCCTTCTATTTGAAATTTATAGGTGTTATCAGCTGACATAAGAAAGCCTGGGAAGTACTACGAGACAGAGCTTGCTAATTCTTCTCATGAATCCCTCGGTTCCTTAATCTCATTTCAATGTATCTGTTAAATACCCCAACCAATAGTGAGAAAATCCTTTATTCAGTCACAGTATTCATTCAGATAGTTTAATCTTCACTAACATTCTTGGGATACATTTCTACCCCTGAACACCTGGAAAGATCATTAGTCTTTGTTCTTTAATTTTCTACTGCTGTAAATTTAGGATGTAGTCAGAGATCAGGCTCTACATTAACTTGACAGATAGCTACACATTTTGGGGGCAGGTGCTGATTTCTTTTCAAACTTTCTGTCTTCCTAGGGAAATTATCTCAGCAAGGTCACTCCTTTGAAGCATCCTGAAATAAATTATTTTTTTCAAAGCCTCACATCTTATTAATTTCTTAACAGCAAGTTAATCTTCCCTGACATTTTAAAGTTTCTAACACAGAACTTAAGTATGTGCCTCTAAATTGAGGTAAACAAAGAGTTAATACATTTTGCCTGGGTTAGGGCCTCTTCACACTGAGGTGATCAGGACAGCCTGACATGCTCTGATTTTAGTTGATTTTTCAATATTTGGAAGTCTGGGGTGGAAATTTATCCCACCAATGAAATACTGTAACTTTTTCCAAATGCATAAATGTTTACAGTATAATCTTTCTGCAGTTAAATGCACTTAGTCTATATTAACATAGTGGAAAATTACAAATGTAGAACAATATATTTAGTATGAACTTTTGTAAGTTTTCATAAAAAGTAAGCGGTAAAATAGTATCTTACTATACTACCGTTCACCAATATTTTATTTAAATCCTTTTGAAGTCCAGTACTAAATATTCAGAGATTAACATTCTATTGTTAGTGCTGTTTATGATTTAGATAATTCAGGTTTTTTCTTTTGTAGCTGTATAATTAAAATAACTATGAAAAATATAATGGATTGTTCAAGACATTAACTTTGGTCAGCATGGAAATACTACTACACAACTAAATATCTAAATCTCAGAATAGTAACAGTATGCAAATTGGCTTATGCTGTAAAGATAGATTTCAGTGCTTTTAAGTACATATGGAGCATTGGAATAAATATAATTTATTCTGTCTAACCCAAATTCTCTCAAAGAGAAATTAATTTATCTATGCTGAAAACTTTTATGTAACCCTTTCCAAAGTTAACCTACCATCTTCAGTGCAGCTAGCAGGATCACTGAAACCACTGCAGTGGCTCATCGTTTCAATTGAAGCATCTTCATCACTAAAAGGCTGCATGTTTCTTTGCTGGGGACCTAAGAAAAATAGTTCAAAGAACCCAGATTAATACTATGAATAGTTTGGTTTGCTTCCCCTATATTCAATCCTAACACAATAAATTTTCTACTATACAATTAACACTGAAGAAAAACTAGCAAATGAAAGAAATCAAATCCTTAATTCCAGGGGTATTCATCATGTACCATTACACACAGTACTGTACATCCAAGAAAATAATGAGATTTTTAAAGCAACTTTGCTCTAGATTGCTACAATGTCACTCTGGCTTCTGCATTAGTACAAATCCTGAGACACCAAGAACTCCCTTTTGGGCAAAGAAAATACTTTTTAATTAAAAGTAAGACATTTAAAAAGCTGGATGTGCAAATGATACAGAACTGATACATGGAGACATCTGTCTCCCTGCTGCAATTCAAGGAGCAGTTCTGTCCTATTGCTTCGCTTGTCCAAAAGTTGTGTTATTAATCCAACTTTAAGCATAAATATTACTCTGCTGCATAGTTAATACACTACAGCAGTGATGGCGAACCTTTTGAGCTCGGTGTGTCAAAATTCGCAAGAAAACCTAGCTCAGCTCACATGCTGTGTCACATGTAGAAATATTCACAATTTTGTGATATTTTTAGCTTTAGTAAAAAGGTTATATTTTTGATATATGTATTTTATTAAAAGCAAAAACAAATAATTCTTTACATTAGTGACTTTTGTTGCTGAATTTCATTTGCTAAATCTTCAATTTTGTACACTTCAAGAACAAGCAAGCACTACCCATGTGTGTCACGCAAAAGGGCTTGGCGTGTCACCTGTGACACACGTGTCATAGGTTGGCCATCACTGCACTACAGTCAACTTTAAAGACTAATTACAAAGATACACTAAAAAAAATCCAACAGGAACACTAGACAACAGGAACAAAGTGCACCAGAATTTTGGGGAAACCTTAAAAAAATATACCAAGCAATATATTACCAACATAACTTGATGTAAAAAGCAAAGGGTTTGTTCAAAATTCTATATCTAAAATTATACAACTTCACACATCTTGTAAATCAGGTATATTTTACTAATATGGAGTTTCCATGGAAGGGAAGGTCTAATATAAGGGATATGAGGGAGGGAATATCTATTATAAGTTTACAGTAGCATCTTGCAACTTTATTATACTGACGTAATTACTAATTAAGAATAGCTTTTAAAAATAGCTGATTACTAGTACAGCACATGTCTTGCCTTGCCCTTATGTCCTGCTAGTAGAGTCTAATTGATTTTATGATTATGCCTGGTGACTGATGCTTCTCAGGAGCATGACAAAATATGCTCTGGGACTGACTGTACAGCCCTTTAATTTTCCAATGTTCCAACTTTTATTTTGAACAACAGGAAATATTTTGTTTCTCTGTCACTGGATGACCTCTGTTGTGGAATTGTGCTGTTTCTGAGATTCAAGAAGACCTAGAGCAGTGGTTCTCAACCTTCCTAATGCTGCGACTCTTTAATACAGTTCCTTATGTTGTGGTGACCCCCAACCCAACCCTAATCCTAACCCCCAACCATAAAATTATGTTCGTTGCTACTTCATAATGATCCCTGTGAAAGAGTAGATCGACCCCCAAAGGAGTCCCGACCCACAGGCTGAGAACCACTGACCTAGAGTTTCTTGAAAGGCAATCAAAATTCTGTAAGGAGGCAACATCCTCCCAACTTTTTATAGTATAGCACTAAAAGTTCCAATACATTGGCAAAAAAAGCACAGCATTTATAAGCTCTTTGTTTTTTAGAAGTTGCAAGTTTCATCTACCAGCCAGCCATTCAAGACTGGAAATTCTAGCTTTTTGTTTAAAGTCTTTAACAAGATGTTTACAACAACTTTCAACACACTGAATTCTATTCCTTCTAAGATTAAGTCCAGCACCTCAGAAACTGGTCTTGCTGTCATTTTATATCCCTGTAAGTGTCCTTTATTTGGGCCATTCTAAGTACAAAAGACAAACAGGGCAATGAAGAGCGTGAAACCACCGTGAACAATCCTGTTCAACAATCCACAATTTCTCCTAGTTTCAGGAACATAACTTACTTTCAGGACACTTTTCACTGCCTTTTGTGCAAAATTTCCACCCCTGGGTTCCTCAGTTACTTCCACAAACAGCAAAATATGAAAACTCACATGTATCTTTCATACTTAAGTGGAAATCTGAAAACAGAATGGAATCAACAGGACAAGGAAGAGCCACATCCTAACTCAGTGATGGCGAACCTATGGCACATGTGTCACAGGTGACACGCCAAGCCCTTTTGGGTGACATGCAATGTCACCCTGGTACCCGGGCATGTTGTTGCCATTCAGTATCTTGGAGGCCGCAGGCTGCTTCTGGCTTGCAGCCTACAAGATACCGGGAGCACAGAGGCACTGCCTGTGCCCAGCATAGGAGTCACAATGGAGTCACGTCATCGCACTGCCAGGTCACGCACAGTGCGTGTGTTCCCAGCAGCTAGAGGACTGAAGACCTGTGTGTGGCAGTGATGGCTTTACTCACAATTTTTTCCTCTACGTACTTTTGTGAGACCTTATTCTAAGCCCTAAATAATATTAAAACCAATAAAAGAAACTGACTGACCCATGAAGTTAGTAATGCTTCTTTGGGCTTGAAGTGTACGAAATACCAACCTTCAACTGAAGATTTAGCAAATGAAATTCAGCAACAAAAATGTCACTAATGTAAAAAATTATTTGATTATGCTTTCAATAAATATATCAAAAATATAACTTTTTTTTACTAGAGCTATAAATATCACAAAATTATGAATATTTCTGCATGTGACACGGCACCTGAGTTAAGCTAGGTTTTATTGTGAATTTTGACACACTGAGCTCAAAAGGCTCGCCATCACTGTCCTAACTGAAGAAACTAGCTGGTATTCCTATTATTAATTCTACAACTAAACTTGCATAAACTACCCTGGGGGAGGGGGGGGAAGCTTCAGTGCACTGGCTCTCAGGCTGTTTTCACACCTAAGTTTTAATCGAGTTTCAGCCCACCTGACTGAGTGAGAAAACACATCAGCAGAGCGATTAATCATTTTCTTTCCTCTATGTCCAATCCAAAGACGGTTTTTTTGAGCTAGATAATGGAGAAAGAAAACAGCTTGACATTTTACTGATGCGTTCTGCTCACTCCGAAAGGGGACTGAAGCTGGATTAAGACTAATGTCACTGCCTTCCTAAAACATATACAATGAAGGCGATTGACGCCCCTCGAGGGGGAGACCATTCCATAGCCTGGGGGCCACCACTGAGAAGGCCCCGCTCGAGCACCCACCCCCTTTGCTGCTGAGGGTGGGGGCCCTCCCCTCCAGGTCTTAAGGATTAATAATGATTTATCGACCTTCTGGGGCTTATAAAGGCGACAGCAGCCTCACACATGGAGGGTGTTTTTCCACTTAGCACTAAGGGACCCATTAAGGGTCCTTTATGGGTCCTTAAAGGGTACTCTAGTGCTAAATGGAAAAACACCCTTAGGCTGCGTTTACACCTACGTTTTAATCCAGCTTCAGTCCGCTTTGCTCGCCCGAGGCCGCATTTGGCGTCAGGCCCTTGGGCGAGCCAAGGCGTCGAAAAAAAGACACCAAAAGGGTCGCTATAGGATCCTTATCCCGCCCGCGACTCCCGCCGCCCGGCCCGGCCCGGCCCAGCGAGCGGAGCACGACAGCTGCCGAAAAAGTCGCCATCGGGGCGGGCTCTCTCCATCCAGGCCCCATCCACCCCCGCATCTCACGACATCATGGGACACCGAGTCCAGCGCCAGCGACGCGTGGCTGGAAAAACCGCCGCGGGGAACTACAGCGCCCGAAAAGCCTTGCGGCGGCGGCGGCGGCGGCGGCCGACCCAGGCCAAGGCAAGGCAAACGCAAGCGCACTCCGTCCCTCACCTAAGGCTCCGCGCGGGTTCCCCCCGCCTCGCCGCTTCGACTTGGGCATGGCTGCGGCCTGTGCCGGCGACAGCTCCGCGTGGCTCCTCGCGCTCTCCCTCCGCGGGGTCTCTGTCTCCGCGGCTTGGCCCTTTTCCTCTTTCCTCCCCTCGCTCGGGCGGCAGTGACAATCAGCCGATGGAAGAGCAGGAGCGCTTTTTACTATAGAAACGTCTTTGTGAGGCCGGCTTCCCGGACCGAGGCAGCGGATGGGATTGGGAAAGGCAGGTGACCGGTAAAGCGGTAGCAGCGGCAGAAATCCCCGTGGATGCCCGTGAACGGAATCGATACATCTTTCTCCTCTCAGACACCAGGAACTAAAGCCGGAAGGGCGCCGCCGACGCGGCTTTTATACCCAGTCTGGGGAAGCCGGAGGCGGGGACGATGACGTCTAGGGCGTGGCTTGGATTCATCCAATGGCACGCAAGGGCGCTGACGGAGCGCCGGAGGAATGCCGCGCGCTGAACTCTGGGCCTTGTGGTTTTTGCGTCCCGCGTCGCGTGTGTTCCGCAGTCGTTGACAAGGGCGGTACCTCCCCGGAGTTCGCCAGCGGTGCGGTTTTCCAGTCCACCCCCACCCATAATAAGGAATACTGCTAGGGAGCGTTGCACAACGGGTATTGTAGTTCGTGACCAGCCGGGAGCCATTACAGTACACGAGGGGCTCACGTCGTCGCCTGGCCTGCCGTTGCCAGTGTCCTTATACGACCTGCTCATAGATTGTTCTCGTAAGACGCAGAGGGGAAGGTTCCTCGACTCTGCGCACTGCAGGGGACGCCGCGGAGGGGAATCTAGTATGGGAATAAAGAGAAAAATAAATAAGAAAAAGAGGGAAGGGGAGAAAGTCTCGAGTGAGATCGCCGCCTTTATTTATTTGTTTGTTTGTTTGTTTGTATTTCTATCCCGCCCTATACCTGAAGGTCTCAGGTCGGTTTACAATATTATATTAATCTTAGACAGGTCCCTGCCCTCAGGCTTACAATCTAAAGAGACAAGAAACAAAAGGAAAATGCTGTGGGAGGGAACAGAGAAGCCCCAGAAGGTCGATAAATCATTATTAAGCCTTAAAATCTGGAGGGGAGCCCCTCCTGGTTGTCCCCCCACCCTCAGCAGCAAAAGGGGTGGGTGCTGGAGAGGGGCCTTCTCAGTGGTGGCCCCCAGGCTATGGAATGGTCTCCCCCTCGCCTTCATTGTATATGTTTAGGAAGGCAGTGAAGACGCACCTCCTTGCCCTGGCCTTTGGTTGAACGGGGACACGCTTTTCCCTTCCTGCTTGCACATGCTATTGTGTTCATACATACTGTTATTGTTTTAATAATGTTTGATTGGATTTGAATCTTGAACTGAGTAAACCAAAAAGGTTATTGCTTGACTTTCTTTCAACAGCAGCTAGACAAACAATAGCCCAAGGTTGGAAGAACTTAGGTATAATATCTGTTCAAAAAGGGTACATCAAACTTTGGCAAACCGCCAAACTGGAGTATGTAGCTACTATGTATAAAGAAATGCAAGTTTACTCACAGGACTTAAGCTATCTCATGGTCTGGCAACCTTTTTTTGTGAATGCCTCTGCTCATCTGATTTTGACGATTCCCTTATCCACTTTATGGAATAGGATTAATGATTGAATTATATGTATATAATAATATGTTTTCTTTTGGCATTAACCAGCTCGGAAAATCCACCTTTGTGTTAGATAATGTGGAAAGAAAAAAAAATTCAACATGGCACAAAAACAGAGTTTCAAGACGCAGATACTCCAAATCACGGTCAAATCAAAGGTCCCAATTTCATGTTGAGATCCATGACTGTAAAAATGGACCTGGAACTTTCTTGTCCTGTTTCACAGATTTGCCAGAGTCCAAAACATGAATTTGAACATAAATCTTCTTCATTATTAATATTTTTAGACAGGATATTTTAGACTGACTCAAAAAGCACTAAAATTATAACTTTCCACAGAATGAACTGAAAAAAAGTAAAGTTGCCATGATACAAAAACATGGTGTGTTTTATAGAATCATAGTATATTATATTTATATCCCACCCTATACTTAAAGGATTCAGGGCAGGTCACAATAAAACAATTATAAAAACATGGGGAGGTGATATTGTACTCTCAGGCGAAGGCCAGGGTGACAAGTGTGTCTTTACCCATTGTCTTAATACATGCAGTAAGAGCATCTGATGGACCTCAGAGAGGAGATAATTCCGTAACCTGGAAAATTATCCATAACCTAGGAATGCCCTCTCACATGTTCCTTCCCCTCAACATACATCATTGTACATGTTTGTCACAGGTTTGCCCTAAACATTTTGGACCATTCCCCTTTTTCCATGCACAAAGATCTAGACCTTCAGGATCCAGATCTTTTGAGATGGGGGCCTTCTGGTGATCCGGATCTTGGAGATGCCTGAAGACCCCATTTGTGGACACCTTTAATCAGGTCCACATGAAATCCAGATTTAAGGGCCTGAAGGACCCATTAAATCTGGATTTCCTCTGCCCTTGTAGGAACAGGGCCTTGCAAATGGGGCCTTCAATGGGGTCCAGGTGAGGACAGGGCCTTCCCATTGAGTTCCTAATGGGGCCTTAAAAGGGTTCTAAGCCCTAGTGGGAAAAGGCTCCATAGCTACTTGCTAAAGTACTGCCTTTCCCATTACTGTGTAGGCCAGCAAAGTCTCTGCATTAGCCTATGGAAGCCCTACTCCATGGAGTCCTGAAGCAAGACCTTCTCTGTGGTGGCATTAACACTGTAATGCTTTCTTTTAGGCACCTGTTGGAAACAACTATTCACGCCAGCATTCTCAGTATGAATGAGTGTTTGTTTCTTACACACAGTTTTTATTATTCTATTTTTAAATTAGTTTTTAATCTTGCTTTTAAATTTCTACTGTAACCTACCTCAGAATTTTTGTTTAAATAAATGCTTTAAATAAATAAATAAATAAACACATAACAGTTTCATAGTGTGGATGCTTGTGGATCGTTTGTACAATCTGAAGCCATGCACACACACATGTCAGTAATTTGACGATCTATACCTTGGATTCCTATATTTGTGTCACAGAAGCAGAAACTTATGAATGTTTGCTGCAGTTATTTACAATAACTTCTTGTTTAATAAATATTAAAATTGGGGTGGCCAGATGGAACAGGGTATTTTTGAAAGCTCAGAAGTGGTGGGGGGGGGGCAAAATGGGCAGGGAACAAGGATTTTTGAAGGGTTAGAATGCCTCATTTCAGGACAGAATTATTCAAGCCCAGAATGTTCAGCACATCTGAAGATCTAGATGAAAATAGTATCTTATGAAAACTTATGCCACAAGGAACAAATCCCGTTCTTTTGAGGTCAGTAATATATTGAAGTTGCCTGGATAGTTAACTGGATGGATGAAAACACTAACTAATGTTCTGTAGAGAGCTGACTTATGACCCAACTGTCCATTTTAGCTGCTATATTCCATTGAATGTTGCTAAAAATAGAGTAGATTCGTCAGTGCCATAAACAATCTCTCTGGTTCCCATAAGATTAGAGAGATTAATGAGTACGTGGTGAAAGGCTCTGAGGTCATTCTGAGGAATCTATTGTGTATAATAACTTCGGTCATATATTTGTCGACATGATGACAAATATTTGGAGAGAATTATGAGGTCAGCGTGAAGCATTCCTTACCTATGAGTTGTCTGTATCATTATTATTATATGAGCTTGATCCAAAGTATGTTCCAATACTATGGGAAAAATCTGTAATAGGCAAAATATTGTGGTTTTCTAGATTTAGTTCTTAGCAGCAGTGCTATGCTTAAAAGCATAATTTCCCATGGCCTCCAACAAGTCTCAGATCTGGGGGTTAAAAAAGTGATATATTTAACTGTACCTGTTTCTAGAGCTAAGGGAACATAGGGAATTTTCATCAAATGCTGCATTGCAGGAGCAAGCACCAGACAAAGTAAGGGTCCAGGTTTGCCCCCGCAATTCTCCATGCCCTCTGGCAGGAACAGCAAAAGGCAATTGCAGGATCTAAACAAAATCCTGCATTTTCCTCTTGCTGTCTGAAGGCAGTCTGAGATCAGACACCATCCGTATGATAAGATTCCCACTTGCACCTGCTCTTTATGCCTTTTCAAATTTATCAGCATGGTGAATAAAGAAATTGAATTTGTCCCATTAAAGTAGGGTCAATCATACAAGGTGGGGGTGAAGATGGTGTATATGGCAATGAAATCATCCTTCATGAGCTACAGTGCTTTGGGGTAGCTCTGAGGGAAAACTGTGCGTGCAGTATTGAAATTGCATATCATAAAAAGGCAAAGCTAGTGCTTGTGCATTTAAGAGTGAGCTCCTTTTCTCTTCATTTAGATAATTATACTGTATATTATTTGACTGGAGAGCATCAGGGCTTCTGCTTTATGCTTTTAGATGAAGGCTTTTCCAGAAAACACCATTTTAGTGACCTGCTGAAAGCTGTGATTATTCTTTGCCTGACACAAGTTGGATGGGTTAGGAATTTTCTATGCATGGTGTCATTCTATTTTAAATGCCATAACAGTCATACGAAGCAGGTGCAGTTCTTTATGCCTACTTAGATATTTGAGAACCATACTCAGCAGGCTACCACTGGTTAAATAATAATAATAAATAAAACGTTTATTTATAGTGCCCCTTTCACCAAAGGGCATAACAACAAAACAAATATAAACTAAAATAAACAATAAATAACAGACAATACAACCAACACTACCCCCCGTAAAAATACAAAATAGGATAAGATAAATAACTCCAACTGAAATTCAAAGAGAGCAAAACCATCAGCCGGCAGTTAGCTTATGAAACTGAACATATGCCATAACACCATCTGCCATCAGCTAATGGACTGGCTTCAGACTGAAGAATCGAAAAGATAAGTTTTCAGTGCTTTTCGAAAACGAAGCAAGTCCTCCTCTAGACGAAGAGCAAGAGGAAGACTATTCCACAAACGCGGAGCAAGATCTTGAAAAGCTCTCAATCTGGATGGTGCTACTTTTGTAGATGGAACAAGTAACCGCCCCGTAGCAGCTGAACGCAGCGTCCTAACAGGGACATACCATGACACTCTGGCTGCCAAATAACTAGGAATCTTCAAGCGTAGAGACTTAAAGGTCAGGACTAGTAATTTAAAAGAAGCTCTAGCTCGAATTGGCAGCCAGTGGAGAGATCTACGTGGTATTGTAACATGAGAATATTTAGGTAAATTAAGAACCACACGCACTGCAGTATTCTGTACTAAGGTCAAGGGAAGAAGAGAACATGAAGGGAGACCCGCCAATAAACTATTACAATAATCCAAGCGAGAAATCACCAAAGCTTGGACCAGAGACTTAGCAGTCTCTACTGATAGAAATTTACGAATCCTCCTAATATTTAAGAGATGAAAATTACATGCCTTCGCTGTTGCAGCAATAAAAGGACGCAAGGACAAGCGATCATCTAACCAGACCCCCAGGTTGCGAGCAGTTGCCACCGGGACCACAGGACGATCCTGGAGGATGACAGATGAAGTAGACAAAGAAGCCACGGGGCGCTCAGGCTGGAACACTAAAATTTCTGTTTTGTCCATGTTAAGCTTCAATCGGTGTTCTGTCATCCAATAAGACACACTAGACAGACAATCTGTAATAGCACTCCATGACGATGAATCCAACACATTAAAACTTTGAAAAATTTGAACATCATCAGCATAAATATGACGCTGAAAACCTTTATTAGATATAAGAAAACCAAGAGGAAGAGTATACAGTGAAAAAAGAAGAGGACCCAACACCGAGCCTTGAGGGACACCAGCCAATAAGGGAACCGTGTGTGAGGAAATTCCTTGAAAAGCAACAGAAAAAGAACGGTCAGATAGGAATGATTGAAACCAACTGAGAGCCTTGCCCTGTATGCCCAATGATGCCAAACGTGAACACATAATTTGATGATCCAAAGTGTCGAAAGCAGCAGACAAATCAAGCAGAATTAAAACTGAAGTCTGACGCCGCGACTTTGCCAACAAGATCTCATTCAGTACATGGTTTAAGGCCGTTTCAGTAGAGTGACCTTTCCGAAATCCAGATTGAAATGGGTCAAAGAAATTACACGAGTTCAAGTAGGGCAGTAATTGGGATAGAGCCACTCTCTCTAGAACCTTAGAAAGAAAAGGAAGACGAGAAACAGGACGATAATGGGCACAAATAGATGAATCCAACCCAGGTTTCTTTAACAAAGGACAGAGCACTGCATGTTTAGATATTAGAAGGCAAACAGTGAAATCCTTAGCATGGTATCGTCTATAGTAGGTAGAGGCAAACAAGATATGGCTTGAAGAAAGGGTGTAGGTTTTCCATTATTTGCACCGATGGTGCCTCCAGATCGCAGGAAGCAATCCTGGGTTCTTACTTCCATCTGTTGGGTCCTTGCATTATTGTTCCCATTGCAAATACTCTTACGGTAACCAAGTACCTGCCCACTTCCCTTTGTTCCCCACCCCCAAATTTAGGCTGCGGTCACACCTTCACTTCAATGCTTTTTCATTCTGTCTTTGGACTCCACCATACTCACACCTTTTTAGTCCCATCTGTTTTATTTGTGGACTTTCCTCCCTTCAATCATACTTTCCTGAGTCCTGGTTTTTACAGGTCTCAAGCCATTATAATGTTAATCTGTTTTCATTTTGGGGGTGTGATGGGGTAGAGGACTAAAAGGGGGTGAACTGAATTATAGTGGGTGGATACTTTAATTTACCTTCCCTTTCACCCAATGTGTGATTACATGCTGTTGAATCATAGAACTTTTATCCTATGAGAGTGCAAGGGAGCTGTGATGGGGGAGGGGAGTGGAGATCACAGACAGGTGTGAGGAAGGATTATCAGGTATTGGGTGTGAACAGAGTTAGTGCATTTTGAGTCCTGTTTCTTAATAAGATGGACTATTTCAACAAGGTGTGGCCACGGCCTTACCTAGCATTCAAGTATTTGCAACAGGAGCAATAACACAAGGCACCTGCTGAGGCAAGTAACTGCTGTTATAGGAAACTTGGCATTGTTGCCAGATTTCCTGTAATAGCGATGTTTCAGGATATTGCCTTAATATTCTGGAACTATACTGAGAATGCCATGGATACATGTGGTATTCCTAGTATAGTCCAAGGAGAATCATGGCTTTTATTCAGCATCTGGAGGGACCCTGCATGATTTATACCTCAACAGCATGCTGATATGTGCCTTGATCCAGCTTCCCCAATAGCCCCTGCAGATGGTGTACCAATGCTGTCCCTTTTTATGAATATACGTCAGTGGCACAGCAGAGACCAAACTTCAAGTTTCTGGGGCTGAATTAAAGAAGGGAAGTTAGATTTTATAACTGTGAAAGACCAAACCCCTATTGTGCAAAACTGTGCTAAATGATGGATGACTGTAATATACAGTGGAAAGCAATAGTACTTCATTTTTATTGATTTTAACAAGACGCATGTGACATTTTGAGCATTGTGAAGGGAATAACAACAGGATCTGGCAAAAGACAAAAAGTCAAAAAAGCTTCCAGTTTTCAATACAGATATGTTTTATACAGTTATGGAGACATTCAAATAGTATAGTGCATGACCATAAAAATAACAGAAAGATCCAATGTTAAACAGTATAAAACCAATTAATGTTAATCATATAAAACTATATATATCCTCCTATAAACACAGGTAAAAAAGATCTGCAAAACAGATAAGCCCTACCTTAAATAGCATAATATGATATTCAGAATAAAATTACTGCTAACTTCCAAAATACAAAATATCAGCATAAGGACAAACTACAAAAACAGAGATGCCAGGTAGCATGTAGAATTTAAGTTCAGACCTCAAGATGGGGGCCAGTGATTACATTGCAAATGGCCACCGCAACTTCCACCGTGTGCCTGGCTGTTACTGTGGTGATCATGAAGCGGTGCAAACACTGTGGACAGAAGATGACTCACAGAGGATGGAAATGACCTCTCACACTCTAGGCTACTCTGGGAAGGAGACAACACTGTGGTGTGCACTTGGAGCATTCCAGAGCATGTGAGGCCATCACAATCATCTGAATGTGAACAGGCCCCAAGTTTTCTAGTTCAGCAAGACTATGTTCACGTGTTACCAAAAGGCAACAGAAAAGTTCCTCAAAGGTAGTATCATGTGGCCCTCATGTTAGCATCCCACCTATAACACACCACATCAGAACTAGAATGCTCATGGAGCGGCAGAGTGGTGTGTGAACAATCTTTCCTTGGAACCACCTCAAAGCCACCTCTGAGTTTTATATTAAGACTGGGAACTTCTTTCGCCTTTTGTTCTTTGCTGGATCCTGTTGATATAGCAGGACTTATCGTTGGTCATATTGAGCATTGTGATAGATTGCAAGTATCCCTGTACAACCCTAATCTAGTGGCAAAATTCACCAGCGTAAATCAGTTGAGCATCCTATTCCCTATCACCTGGGCTGCCACTCAGACATGATTTGTAGATTCACAAAGGCAGCAGGGGAGAGGCAAGACTCCAATTAGAAGATTCCTTTTGGGTTTGTGATCAGAGGCAATCAGAACCCGTCTCCAGCAGTCCTGATCCATGGGACACCTGAGCTTAAAAGTATCTTCAATTTTCATGTACCAGTGGCACCCTTTTTTCATAGCTTCAGTCCAAGAAGCGTGGCTTTTCTACCCTGCTTTTCTCATCCATTTAATGGGACTCAAACTGGCGGACAAAGCTTTCTGTTCTTCACCCCACAACAGTAATCCTGTGAGGTAGGTGGGGCTGTGAGAGCTCAGAAGAGAGCTGTGACTAGCCCAAAGTCACCCAGTGGCTTCTTGGAGGAGTGCAGAATCAAACTCGGTATTCCCAGGTAAGAGTCCGGCTCCCTAACCACTAGACCCAACTGGAAGAACATGGGACTCCCACAGTCTTTACGCTCCACAGGCAGTAGATTTGAGTTTTATGAGGATCTTGTTAAGTTATTGTAGCTTGTATTTTTGTACCAGACTTTGGTGGAAATAATAATTTTAAATAAATATGAATAAGTGCCATCGTCATCAACTTAGGTTCTGCTCAGACACAGCAAAAGAAAGCATCCCCAAGGTGCTTCTGAGGCAGCTTAGAGAAAGCTTTGAGGTGGAATTGTTCATACACCAGTCTACCTCCTCCTGAATACTCTAGGCTACAAAAGGTAGATTAAAGATGGCTTGGGAACAGGAGGGCCACACGTTGTCTCTATGAGATGCCTTTGAGGTGCCCTTTTTGTTATATCTGAATGTAAGTCTTTAGTGTAGCATTTTTGCAGCTGCATTCATAGGTATCTTAAAAATGCAGCAGCTCAAAAGCACCCTAGAGATGCTAATGCAAATAAATGTAACATGCTTACTTAGTATGTAGTTCTTCTGAACTGAAAGTGATGCTAAATCCATACAGGTAGCAAGGTACAGTACTGTAAATGCATATAGTATTCTTACTATACAAGTAAGCGGGGGAAGCATGTTTGAGACTGGCCGCTTCAGACAGACCATTCATACCAATTTCCAGACAGAATTGGGTCATGTCTGGTGCCAGTGAATCCTTTTAGTAGCAGAGTTTGAAAGCCTACATTAAATTATGAATGTAGACTTTATTTTTTTCCCCCATTCCCTTCCACTATGCAACCATGCTGATGCAACATTTTATTACAGTGAGCAGTGCTTATTTTGCATCACATCAATATACATCAAGGGAATCCATGACCCAATTTTCGGAAAGAGACATAAGCTGTTGGAGTGAAGCTTTTCCCAGGAGGTTGCCAGCACGGAGTTTATGCCAAGTTCCTTTGTTGATTTCTTATAAGACAAGAAGAAGAAGAAAAAACCTGGGGCAGGGCAACCTCTTCTATAGATTTTCCCTTGGGTTTTTCTTTTTCTTTAGAAGACTTCGTTGGTGCTTTATTTTAAAAAAGAACTGGTTACTAATATAGCCTTATCTCTCTCCTCTCTCTCTCTCTCTCTCTCTCACACACACACACACCATACTAGGGATGTGTAAAAATATTCAAAATACTTGCTGTTTGATCGAATTCAGCCGAATTCAGACATTCAAATTTGAATCGAATGTCCAGACATTTGTTTTTTAATATTCAAATGAATACGAATATTTCAAATCAGTTGTATGAATAATTCAGACCTTCATATGTGTACACATCTTATTCATATCCGTATGCATCCGTACAGATGTTGACATTCGTATCATCAAATACCTGTGGAATATTCATACAAAGAGATACAAATGTATGCAGATCAGTCTGAATTTTAATACATTCATTTTTTTCTAGGAATGTCTAGGAATTCAGACATTCGAATATTCGAATAGAATGTAAAAAATTGCATTTGTGCACGCCCCTAACACACACACGTACTTTGAAAGTTAATGCTGCATCTTGAAACTCAGAAATCAGGGCTAGCTGGCAGCACATACACCTCCATGCCCCATACCTCAAAATTGGACCCCCTCCCTCATTCCTTCATGCATGTTCCATCCAGGGATGGCTGATATGTGCCTAATCCACTATCCTCAGTGGGCCCACCCCTTCTCTGGGTTTGTGCAGAACTGCAGCACTGTAGGGTCTGACTTGCTATTAACTGTACCTGTCCTGACCGCTGGCTTCATTCCTTTTTATCTGCAGATCCTTCTACGTAGAGTGTCCAGCCTGAATTCTAGGCACCCTCAAGTAGGAGTGCCTAGGATTCCCTATCTGGAAGCATCTAATGTTCCTTTTTATGAGGTGAAAATCACCTCAAAATAGGGGAAAGGGTCCTCATTCTGAAGCTACCTCTGTGCAGAGAGGTGACTTAGAGGATTCACATAAAAGCAACAGTCAATACATGTTGTCTCTTTCCATTTCCTAGATAGGAAA
The DNA here is from genome assembly GCA_023333525.1 of Aspidoscelis tigris stejnegeri. Classification (NCBI taxonomy): domain Eukaryota; kingdom Metazoa; phylum Chordata; class Lepidosauria; order Squamata; family Teiidae; genus Aspidoscelis; species Aspidoscelis tigris. Next base: position 62,024,969 of record JALMGA010000005.1, on the reverse strand, counting down.
TGCCCGTCCATGGGATAGATTGCGATCCAGGGAAGGTGGCATGCTGTATGCCACATTCTTACATCTGTGGGGATTTCCCCCATTTAGCTTCTTGGGGGAGCTAGAATGTGGCATATCATGTCATCTTGCTCAGTTCCAATCTTTCCGGGTCTTTTCACTTACTTCTCAGGCATGGATCAGTGCACTCTGGGATGCTCTGATTGCACACTGCACTGCTACCTCTGGCCTGAGAGTGTTCACACCTACATTTTAATCCAGCTTCAGTTCACTTTCAGAGTGAGATAACACATTGGCACAGTGGCACGTCATTTGTTTTTGGTTTTATCTAATCCGTGTTTGAGTTAGATAACGTGGAAGGAAAATGACAGGTCACTTTGCTGCTGTGTTCTTCCACTCTGAATGTGGACCGAAGCTGGATTAAAATGTAGGTGTGAACGCAATCCCAGAGTGTCCTGATCCTGTGTAGCTGTGAATGTTCCCACCCTCACAAGTGCAGAAATGCCCTGAGTTTCTGCTGTGATCTTTTAGGAGCAGCCTTAATTGTTTAACTGCCCTTTCATTTCTGGTTGCTTTGTTGCTCAGTGTTGGCATTAATGATAGGGATGGAAAGAACTTCCAGTGCAAATTTTACTTCAGCTGTCATTGCTGAACCGCATCTCCACAGTGCCACCTGATGGCCATCCTGATTCCAATCAGTTATAGAAAAGAAGACTCCTCTCCTACTAATTACTGCAATTTGACGTTATTTTAAGAACAGGAAATTTAAATTAGGAGTGCACTTTATAAACAGTTGTTCCTTTTGTGGGGGCTGTGGTTGGGTTAACCAGACATTAACATTTTGTTGGTGCCTACCAATCCTAAAAGATGGAGGCTGGAGCAAGCAACTGGTTGAAAATCTCAAAACCTTGGATCTTGAAGTTACTCTCAGACTTCTGCAGAGCGTAAGATGCACAGTAGCTAAAACAGGGCTGCTGTCAGCCCTCTCTTCTCCCAGCTTTACGGGGTCTTCAGAGACTGTTGGGAGAAGTCAGCTGGGAAGGGGCAGAAACAAGCCCAGTTGAATTTATAACGGGAGAAAAGGACAGCCTGGGAAGAAATATCCATCCAACATGAAGGAGGGAGGGAAAATGTGACATAAATGGCAATCTTTAACGTTGGGACAGGATGGGTTGTTCATAGTGAGGATAGCCCTTAGTGAAGTTCTTGGCTACAGCTCTGATCTTGGGGTGGATCATTCAGTTAGCTCAAAGTTGGACCTGTGTTGTATAGGAACACCTATGCCATACAAGGGTCTTTTCACATTTCCCTTCCTGTACCATGGATGGGAAAGGTATGCGAAGAACAAACATTGACTAGCGAACACCCTTGCGATTGCTAGTCAACGTTAGCCTACCCCTCCTCATGATTGATCACTTACCTTTGATCGATCCCCAGGCCGGTCCTCTTCTGGGCGCCACCATCTTGAGTGTGGCAGCCTCCGCAACTGTGCATGCATCACTGCTGTTGCTATGACAACACTGATGCTCTGCACAGTTGGAGTCACATCAGGGGGTCATCAGAGCTGCCAGCCCACTGACTGCAGGGAACAGGAAATAGAGCGAATGGTCATGCCGCTGGATGCTCCAGGTAAGCTTTTAGTTAACAGTAAAGATGTGGAGCACAATCTAGCGCTCCACACCTAATCAACAATTAGGTAACTTCTGGGAAGGCAATTCGTGGAAGGCAACCAATTAGGTGTGGAGTGGCAACTTCTGGAAGCCTCTTCTAAGTGCAGATACTCTTCCCCAGAAGTTGCCTATTTGTTGACTACCCGCCGAAGTGCGAATAGGCCTCAGATTTGCTCTACTCCCATGCAGACATTGATTTCTTAGCAGCCCCTAGATCTGCATTAATGTGCAGAAAGGGCCCTATGGGCAAAGGTAATCAGTTGTAGGACACCAGTACATTTTGAGTTGAATTTATATCTAACTCAAAATATCTGAGGCTGAGAAGCATGTAACAACTGCTGCCTTCATCAGTCAAAGCACATGATTCAGAAGGCAACCGAGTTATTTTTGCCTCTGCGGCAGAAAACCCATGAGCGGCAGCACCTCTTGCTCCTTGACAATAAAAATGCAGGGAGTAAAAATTAAAGACCTTATTTGTCTGCAGCTACTTCACTATACTCCAGTTGTTGCTGCCTGAGGCAGCCACCACATTTTGTGGCTTACCCAGTAAAATGAACTCGGGGGAACAGTTTATTTCCAGATTAGGGGCCTTTTTGCATCATGGTAATTGGGGTGACCTGCAGATGCACACACTGAAAAAGCACTTCCGCCCTGGAGCAGTTTTGAGCGTGCACAAGCTATCCCACATCATCAATAGCTGTGCAGTGGTAAAAACTACTCCACAGCTATACTAGGAGCGCCTATGGTGTTCCTAGTTCAGCCCTGGACACAGCCTTTGCATTTACTTCCATGCAAAGGTTGCATGGGGGCAGGGTGGTTGCAGCTGCAGCACACACTACATCACCCAGTTGCCGTAGAAGCAGCCATCCACACATGCCCGTTGCTGCAGTGACGTGGAGGCTGCCAGACAGCAGTCTTCACACTTGCCCTGCTGAAGTTTAAGACCAAGGTATATCTGGTAATGCGAACACTGGCCTCCATTCCTGATCTCAACTTCCCTGGGACAGCCCACAATTACAAGAAAGATGTGAAAGGATGAGTAGCGTGAGAAAAGACAATGTAATAACCTAAATGGCAAATAGAGGTTCATTTGGTGCTTTGATGGCAAATTTAAGAATGTAAAAACCTTCCAAGTGCGGTGCACATAAGACCCTCGAGGAAAGATCTTTACTCATCTGCCATTCGCAAATCTCCTACAAGAATGAGCAGTGAATTGCCCTGAGATGAGCCATAGAGCATGGATAAGCAAATCAAATTTGCCTTTAAATTGTGGAAGTGCTGTCAGGCTTCATCACATCAAGGACTACAAATGGTTGTTAGAAAAGACTTTGCACACTTGGTCCCCTGAGCATAGAATATCAGGCAACAGAAAGAAAACCACAGGAATATTTACTGAAATGTTGAGTTATGTGATGCCTTTCTACTCTGTCCCTCACTAGGCTGTAGAGCAGGAAGAAGCATTTGTCAAGAGTTAAACAGCTAAGTAATGAGAGTTCTGTTTAATCCGAGTGGAACATGGTGAAAGATACCAATAGCCTGTAGCAACAGAGCGTATGTGATCACGGTAACAGGCTCTGTGACTGAAAGAAAATATAAGTCTTGCTCAATATAGGGAGAATGCAAACTCCCGGAACAGTGGCAGAGGTATCAGATTCTTAATCGCGACATGGCGATAACAAGCCCCCAGAAAGCAGATGATGGCAGATTTAATCTACATCATCTCCTTGTTAGAAGGTAACGGCAACCTTCTTGAGGAAACTGCACAGCATGGAGTTGCCAGGAACTACTCCCAAATTCAATGGGATGAAAACAACAGCAAGCAACATGTCTTAATTGGGGCGGGGGGGGGGGGAGGAGGAGGTACAACTGGAAACCATTACCAAGTCAAAAGAGAAATGGAGTTACAGGGAATCAAGTATCAAATTCCAAACATTGTTATTTAATATACCCATATATTTGTCTGCATCCAGACCTTGGTTACTTATTCTGCTATATTTGGATATTCCGGAATAAAGCATAAATATTCCAGAATATCCATGCTTTATTCTGGAATATCCAAATATAGCAGAATAAGTAACCAAGGTCTGAATGCAGTTTGAATTGGCCTCCCTGCTTCTCTTTATTTTAGTTATTGTAGACTAAGGTATTATTATTGTATTACGAAGAACTCCTGAGGAAGGGGACATATTTACAAGAGGAAAGAGCAGATGGGTCTTAAATCAAATGCAATGTATTGCACTTTCAGGTCCAATGGATTGTGATGCATAATTTAATAACTTTAGTTTGTATCAGCTTGTTACAAAGACAGTTACAGACAGAACATGCTCATCTATACATTATTTCACAACCACATTAAACAATCTGCCCTCTTAAAAGTAATGAGGTCAGTTAGTAAACCCATGTGCTTTAATTCAGCAGTGTTACATTGACCCATATTTGTTCACTGCTGTTTTTAAGCCTACAGGTTCCTGTAACCCATAACTCATCAATCTTTAATCATTTCCTTTCAATATCTTCAGGCACTTTGACTGTGGAATATTTTACTACTTGCTCATTCTTCTTACCCTGTATGCTTGCCTGTGAGAAGTGCAACATAAACACTGGAATTTTAGCCTTTGGGTTTTTTATTCATTTGGTACAGATTTCCTGAAATACTTATTCAGTTTCATTAATAGACCAGGAGTGACAAATGTATTGAGTGAAGAAATAAGGAATGTGATAAACAGCCTTAATAATTGAGTTATAAGATCCACATTGAGTGGGAGGGTTGGGAAGAAGAAGGAGGAGGAGGAGGAGTTGGCTTTTCTACCTCGCTTTTCTCACCCATTTAAGGGGACTCAAAGCGGCTGACAAAGCTTTTCTATTCTTCTCCCCACAACAGAACACCCTGTGGGGTAAGTGGGGCTGTGAGAGCTCAGAAGAGAGCTGTGACTAGCCCAAGGGCACACAGTTGGTTTCATGGGGGAAGGAGGAATTGAACCTGGTATTCCCAGATAAGAGTCCGGCTCCCTAACCACTAGACCAAACTGGCTCACAGGGAAAGGAGGGAAGGGAAAATGAAAAATTGAAAATATGCTTGGAATTTGTCATTATGATGCAAAATGAAAATTTTAAAAATGGATTTGGTACAGATTTCCTAAAACATTTTGGCATCACATTTAGCCCTATGACACATTACTTCCTAATTCAGATTATTCGTCGCTTCAAGGCTGAGAATTTTTTCCTTATATACCTCATTGCAGGGAAGGAAGCTGCGTGAGATGCAATATAGGCCATTTTGCAACAGGGTGCAGTACCGCCCTGCTGTATGCTACTGAAGAATGCTAGACGTTAACCGTTTGCTTCTGGTAGGTAAAATACCAGCTTTCTAAATGGAAGGTGAAGGAGTGTTATACTTGTCATATGGAAGGAGAAGCATCAGAGGATAACTGCTAGTAAAAGATTTCAGACATCAAAGGCTTTTGGCCCTTGCTTTCAATTAGTCTCCGGCAATGTTTTCCTTTGTACATAAATGCCGCCTCCTTTTTCTCTCCCTTCTCTTCTGAACAACCAGCTGATAGCTGGCTTAAGTCTCTATTGGGAAAGAGAGCTGGAATATCATCTGAATGAGTAAAAGCAGTTAAAGGGGGATGGGTAAACAAATGGACAGTGCTTTGGGGTTTATTTCAAGCAAAACAGATATAAGATCTGCATCCTGTGCCTGTGATGAGCAAATTCTGACTTGAAGTTTATAGTCTAAAATGTATTAAGGCTTACGAGAAAGGAGAAAGGAGGGCGGCAAAATGAAGATGTAGGTGTTAGGGCTTCCTGTCTGTTAATCCCCCATAGAGTTTCTCTTTATTAATTCCACTGCACTTTTACCTGGCAGAAGAGTCACTGCAAATACAGAATCAGTCAGTCAGTATGGCCAAGGAAAGGAAATTGCCTCCCATTCCCCTGTGTGTGCCCAGGACTTGGGGCAGTCAGCCCGGGGGTGTAATTGGAGGGATCTAACTAAGTGCACCCTCCTTCATATTTGGGTTCATGAGGCAAAAACCTATGGCTGTGTAAGGGAGATCTTTTGCTCATGCATACCAGTATAGCTGTGCCCATACATAAAAAGCGGGCCTTTAGGCATTGTGATTGGTCAGTTGATAGGAAGATGTCCTTCCCTGCCCTGGGAATGCCCCCTCCAGCGGCATATAGATTGGCACAACATTCACAATCGAAAAGCAAGACACACTATATAGGGAAGAATGAGGTACAAGTGGATAAAAAGTGTGGATTTTGCCCATGATTCTGTAGGACCTGCACAGATAGTCACATTTTAATTTGATCTTTGAAGATCACAAGTAGCTCCAACCTGTAAAAGCACACAACAATCACTACATTAGGGCTTTTCTGCAGTTCCCTTTGATACACATTATGATCCCTCAGAGTCATATTCAGGGCCTCTTCAGTCTGTATGCTGTGCAGACAAGAGAACCCCTGTCAATGGTTAGTACATTCCATCTGCACAAGATAAAGTGTAATCCAAGTATGGGCCGTTTCTGCACTTAGCTTCCTATCCGTTGGATGGGGAAAGTGCGTAACGGACTAACGTGTGCTAGTATTCACACTTGTGAATGCTAGTACACATCAGCCTAAGCCCCCCATGTCCAGAAACTTATCTCCGTCCGGGTGTATGTCCGATCGCTGACAGGGTGCTGCCATCTTGATTGTGGCACCCTGCACAACTGCGCATGTGCTGTTGCTATGGCAACAGTGACATTTTGCCCACACACAGTCAAGTTTGGAGTCATCTGAGGTGCCAGCATGCTTGCATGACACCTCAAATGACTCCTCAGACTGGAAATGGTGCAAATGCTCACCACTGGATGCTTCAGATAAGCTTTCAGTTAGGGTTACTTTGTGTAAGGTGCACAATTTTGTGCACCACTGCTAGTTCACAATAGGTTAACATTTGGGAAGGCAGGGGGCATTTCCAGGCTGTAAATGCCTCTTGCAAGTGCAGATGCACCTGTCCCGATGTTAACTTATTGCAAAATACAGGGTCAAGTGCGAATTGGCCTCAGGAGGCTCAACATCAAGGACCACCAGTACACTATCTTGGGCCAGTATGGATCATGGAGGTATGCATGTTTTCTGGACTACTGTGGGGCAAGTGGCATTTCTTCATTACACTAAAGTGCACTACCAAAATGCATCCCCTAGTGGCTCTGATGGCTAGGACCCTTCATTCCTAGCTTTCAGAACCCTTGGGGGCTGGCTCCAAAGCTTGTGAGAGCTTCAGGGCCAGTTTGGGGGCTGGGCTGGAACAGTGCACAAGAACATAAGAGGAGCCCTCCTGGATTGGGCCACAGCCCATCTAGTCCAGTATCCCATCTCACACTTGCCCACCAAACGCCTATGGGCATCTCAAGCAGAAGACAAGGGCAAAAACATCACCTGCTTTTGACTCCCTGCATATGGCCATTATTTATTATTTATTTATTTATTTATTTATTTATTTATTTATTTATTTATTTATTTATTTTTATTTCTATCCCGCCCCATACCCGAAGGTCTCTGGGCGGGTAACAACAAATCAATAGCAGTTAAAACCATATTAAAAACAAGACGCAGGTAAACATATTAAAACTGAATAATTAAAACAAGGTATTAAAAACAGGGCACAGATTGAGCTATGGTATATAATTAAAAGTTCTGATATAAGCCCTACATCTAGGGATCTATTACTAAAACTGTGACCAAGGGAGGAATGAGTCAACCTTGGCCAAAGGCTAAGGCAAAAAGATATGCCTTTACAGCCCTCCTAAATGACAACAGGGAAGGGGCATGGCGCACCCAGGAGGGAAGACTATTCCACAATCTAGGGGCTGCCACAGAAAATGCTCTCCCCCGGGTGCCCACCAACCTCACTATCGGAGGTGGTGGAACAACCAGGAGGGCATCTTCTTCAGATCTTAAGGCACGGGCAGGACGGTATGGGAGAAGGCGTTCCTTTAGATATCTGGGGCCCAAGTCATTTAGAGGCATCCTGACCGTCTCCCCAGTCTGGACGATGTGCCTGGGCATTCATTCTAGTAGCTATTGATACACTTGTCATCCATGAATTTGTCTAACCCTTTCTTAAAGCTATCTAGGCTGGTTGCTGTTACCACTTCTTCTGGCAGCAGATTCCATGGACCGGTGGCTCTCTGGGTGTGCAGACAATGCTGTTCTAAACTGAGCCTTGTCATGATTCAAGTGGCCTGGATCACAGCAAGGTAAGTGCAGAATGGCACTTAGTTACAGACTAATAATTTAGAACAGTGGTTCTCAACCTGGGGGTTGGGACCCCTTTGGGGGTCGAACTACCCTTTCAGAGTGGTCTTGACAAATCTCCTGCCGCCCTTCCCTCCCACTTCTCAGCTGCTCTACCCCCGTGGTTGGGGGTCTCCACAACATGAGGAACTCCATTAAGGGGTCGTGGCATTAGGAAGGTTGAGAACCACTGATTTAGAACAATGAGGGCTTTGTTAAAGAGGAGTTTCTTTTCTGTCATTGTATATGGCTGGATTGGGCCATAGCCCATCTAGTCCAGCATCCTGTCTCCACATTAGCCAATGGACTCGCCACACAAATCAAGTGCATAGCTACATCCCGTCATACCATGCAAACTGAGACCAAAAATACATATAGAATGCAATTATAACTAAGTACCAAGTTCAGCCATCTGTCAAATGCTGCAGAAGCCCCCTTCTTCGATTCCTGTGCCTTGGGCAAAAATCCAGGCTCACTCAAAGGTAGCTGTGCTGCTGATCTGATCTCATCTCTGTCCCTTGCCTGTGACAGACCGAATGGCTAATGACACAAGGAAGAACTTAGTGAAAGATGGCTGCTGCTGGGGTCATGGATGTTATGAGTTTATCTTTCTCATGTCCCTGAATTTCCCTTAGAAAGCACTGTAAGATAGAAAGTAGATAGGATCAGGTGAAAGTATCTTTTGCAGAAATTCAAGCTTGCACTGAAGGGTTCAGTGTTGCAGGAACTCATTAACCGTAGGTGAAGCCACACCAGAACAGCAAAGTCATGATCACAGGAAGGAGCAGCTGAGGGAGATGCAACCACAAAGGGAAAAGCAACAATTTCTAATCCTGTTATGATTTGAAGAGTTACTGTGCAAACCCTGTGGCTATTTGAGAGAAAGCCCACTGAATTCTATAGGATTTAGTCTCAGAGATAAATTTGTGTAAGATTTATGTGCTAGCTGAAAAATGCTAAAATCTCTCAAAAGTAATGAACTATTAGAAGATGTATGAGAAAAATAAAGAGACGGAATATACTTAGAATGGATACACGGATGAAATCCACTGACATTGGCACACTGAATGATGCTTCTTTCACACACTGTAGAAGGCCCTTTATGCACTTACCTGTCTGTGATCAGAATGAGTGGAGCTGGACCAGCCAAGCTCAAGCATTTTGACTAAAGAAAGGCATGGGCTAGATCAGCGCAGTCTACACAATGGCTCTGATCCAGCCCAGCCTAAGTTTCTGGCTGGGCCTCGAAGCCTCCAAGGGCAAAGAATGAATGTTCCTAGCCTCAGAGCCATCAGGAGATGCATTTTGGGATCACGGCCTATCAGCCTGCTGGTAGACATGTTTAATGAAGTCTATGGTATTCCTGATTGTGCTTCATCAATGCAGATGGAGCATACTGGCAGGAGGTGGGGACTCATAGATCTGCACTAACATCTGGATTGAAGAAGTCCACAAGACAACCTGGGGCTATTTTGCTGGACACTGGAAAAGGTCCCAGAAATCTGCCATTTTCACTCCAGAGGCTGGGGAACAAAAATTCCTGAAGGATGTTGGGATGGCGTTGCAGCAGAGCAGATGGTCTCAGTGTGGGCTGTCAAGCAGTGATCCAAGCCAAGATTTCCTTCCAAGCCCTGGTTCCTTGGCTGGTCCAGGATATAAGAGCCACTGGTATAAGTATGCCTGTACTGTACCATGAAAAAAAATAGTTCTATATGATCTCAACTTCACTGCAGCAGATGGTGAGTGATAAATGCCCGAAATCTCTGTCATTATTAGTATTTTGATGAGGTGACTGAGAATACTGGCAAACACCACTGATAAAGTCAGTATTGGCTACACGACCAATTCATTGTCATCAGATATTCTCCACTCAGATCAGTGGAATTATAACCTTTTATTTAATTTCTCTAATAATGTAGCCAACTGCTGTGTACTAAAATGCCAGCAATGTTCGGCAGCTCAGCAATTTCCCTGGCTGCAGTTCAGGGAGTAATCACTCTGGATTTTCACCCCTGATGATCCAGGCACACACAAGCCATCTGATTTGGCTCAGTGGGTAACTTATAATAGATTGTTTTTCTAAAGCTATCTAATTATCATGAGGCATTCTTATATTTTATACTTGATTTCCCACTGCCAAAGCCTTTACTTATGTCTGTCCATAAATGCCTAACTGGCATATGCTGAATCAGTGGGAGTGGACTGCACACTATTTTTTTTTCTTGGAATGAAGAATAAAAAAGGAAGGGGGTAGATGATTGTTTTGCTCATGTGTTGCCATGTGTTGATGTTGGATGTCGGCATGCACAGAGCATCACAGAAGGTGACAGAGAACTTTGAACAGATTGTTGGGTATTTTGGATCTAAGATATTGAAATGAAATTAACACCAAGATCTATGGTAAAGTTAGCCTTGGATGGCCACCTAAATTTCCTAAGATAAACCACAATAGGCCTTCCAGATCCTGCATTTTCTCCTCAGAATGTGACTAGAATATAAAGATGCGGAGTAAATAAACAACAGACAAATAATACAGAAGTCGGAAGAGCGGAAGAAGTCAAAGAGAATCTTTTAAGTAATGTAACAATTGGACAGGAGAAAAGATTGTAAGAATTTTTTTTAGATTGTTGGAAAAAAACTTCTAATAAATAAAATAGATCTATAAAAAGAATCTGACTGGAATTCTAAGCGTGTGATCAGACACACTTAATGAGATGTTCTGTAAGGCTGTAAGAGCAGACATAACCCCCCTCCAAAAAAGTGCCCTTCCCTGTTCTGAAGTCTAGGAATAGGTCCCTCACTCATACTGAAGATAATAATACCCAGAGTGACTCTCTCAGTCGTATTGGGAAGGGAACTTCATAAGACCCCAAGAGGGAAATTAGCCAGTTACAGTGTAGGAACAAATGCGCCAGCCAGTGAGCAGTTATGTTTATTGACATTTTTATCCTACCCTGTACCCAAAGGTCTCAGGACGGGTTAAAACAAAGAAAATGAACACATTAAAACCATGGAGCACAATCCATGAACAGATTAAAACTAGACTGAGCATGATCTAGATTAAAAGGCCATTAATCCAGATCTCTGGTGGACACATTTAATTGGGTCCACCAGAGGGTCCAGGGCCTTGTTTTGGAACACGGGAAGCATGGTGGGGGCCAGCTGTGAAACTCACATGAGCTTTGCAGCTGCGGGGAGGCACGGGCTGGATTAGTGCCATCAGTGTTGATCTGGCCTACACCTCCCACCAATCTGTATATGTGGGCCCAGGTATTCCAGACCCACTGATCAGGACCTAGGACTGGAAAATGCAGCAAGTTTCTTTACTACTGTCTTTTCCAGCTGGGAATGACTTTGCTTCTGTTGTTAGTGTCACTGTGACACTCCTCTGCAATCACCTTTGAAAGGTGAGCCTTCTTGTAAGTCTCCTCCACATCTTGGGGGCCTATGGGTGCTCAGAGTCTACAGACTTGGGAACAGATGTCCACAAATAATAATGTCACCTATTGTAAGAAGGGTGCATTTTCTCTTTCTACCAGAAGGAATTTATGGCATCTGGATATACTGCTGAGCTGAAAGGAACCATGCTCTGGTTTTTGCCACCAAGGGTGTTTATGTCTTGTGCACAAATTCCAGGAACACCCTATATGTCTTCTAGCATTCTAAAGAACCACATACATGAAAATTATTCTGACAATTGCAATGAAAACTTTTCTTTGCATGTAGGTTATTTCCATTCTTTCAGGTTAAATGCAGAGTACTATCATTTTTGTATTTAATCAGACATCCTCACAATCTACTCCTTTTAACCTAGACAAATATTTTCCATATATGCTCCTATTACAACCTGCAGAGAATTTAATTTAGTCTCATGTGTATCAGCCACCTGATGAGGACTTTCACAATTTTCTGCAGCGCTCTCCAGCTGTGAACTTATTTTATATAAAAGAAAAGATAGAGATGAACATTTCTATAAAGAAATTAACTTCTAATAGCAGTATTCTTTCCCTATGAGAGTAGATAGTGACATGAATTGTTTCTGGTGTTCAGTAAGTTGTGTGTGTTTTTAACCCAAACACTTTGGCAAGATATGCATGGTGTGTGTTATCTCACACTGTACAGGTTCAGACTTGGGCCAGGTCACTCCTGGAGAGGTGGTCTTGCACCCTCTTCCAGATGTGGCTCAGTGAGTGGGCATGGCTGTGTGGCTAGCTGTGATGTGATGCCAAACTGCTGGATCACTATAGCAACATTCTACTGCACACTTGATGCTGATTAGGACTTTGCCATGGCGATCTGGTCAGCCCAATCCCTGCCATGAGCTGCTGGCCAAACACAGGGCAAACCCAGCACACACAGTGGATGGCTGCCACTACGCTTCTATCTTACCTGACTGGTGTTGTGTTGTTATACCATACACCAGTCAGGAAAGTATGAAAAGCTCATGGCCTAGTAATGCCTTGATTTGCAAAACATACCCAAAGGTTAAGAGTTCCCCATTTAGCATTTGCTTGTCTACACTGTGTTCAGAGATGCAGCTTCTTAAATAATGAACTGTATTTTTTTTGTTTTACCAAAGTATTTCATAGAACTGAAATACAATGGAAGTGACAAAGAGCTTTCTTTTTGGGTACATTTGCTCTCTTCCCTTCTGCCTTTACACTGCCTCATTCTGCATGATAATTGGCAGAAGGGTGGGGCAGAGAAACATACAGCCTCACAACTAGAAGCCATCAGCTGAAAAAGATGAAGAGTTTTAGTATCTTGTAGGCATATAGAACAGATGTCAAGGCTACCACTTACAGACTCAGGCTAGGAAAGTACATGAACATAGAGTCTATAAGTTTTAGCAGCATGTCAAAGTTTATTGCTAAAAGATCTTGAAGGAGAAAGCAAAACAAATACATATATCACTCAGCACCTGTTCTCCAGCTCCTGTCACTCATATTCTTACCAGAACATTCCAGTTCACTCCCAGTGTCTTTCTAGAAGTGGCCTTAAGAATCAGAGGAATGTGATCAAAACTTGCCTCCAGTCCTTATCTCTAGGTGTAAGGCAAAGGCTGGGTTTATGAGGTAAGCCAGCAGAGAGGGCCGTGCTTCCGACACACAGTAAGATGGCAGAGCAGATGCCAACCTTGTAAAAGAGGACTTCCAATTGTCTTGCAGCTGAAAGTAATATATAAAAGTCAAAGACGTATACTGTATGTTTTTTTAAGATTCAGGAGCTACCTCTCCTTTTGCATATGGGAATCTTACCAAATGACCAAAAGAAATCTGTTTTAGGTTGCAATCCTGTCAGGAAAAAATTAAAACACCAACCCCGGTAAGTCCAGAAACATAGAGATCAGGTGGGGAGACTCAGTAAGACTAATTTAAAACACTCAGTCCAGGTATGAATCCACACCTGATGTTCTGGGCCAAAATAATCTTAATACATCCCATTATTGGAATCCAGGTCACCCAGCTGGCTTCATGGAGTTGTGTAGAATCAAACCCCATGACTATGAGATATGAGTCTGACACACTAACCACAAGACCAAAATATTGTATTTATTTATTTAGAGATTTATATCCTGACATTACATTCTTTATTTTTAAGAATAATTATTTATTTCAATTAAATGATTTCAGTAACAATAATAAAACAGAATTAACAAGAACAATTAGCACTAACTGAACTCAAACAAGCATACCTATTACCTTGCAAAATTATCAACCATTAACTTTGTAATTCAAAATATTCTATTTATATAACTGTAGATTGTATTAGTCATAGAGAAGGGAGTACATTTTCCTAGCAGTTAGGAGATTCAGATAATTTTGGAGAGGAGCCTTGCATTAGTTGGTTTTGGTATGTTATGAGCTATTGCCTAGCAAATTCCCAAAGTTTACTATGCCAGTTGTCTAATGTATAATTTTCTTGAGTTTTTTCATACTCTTGCTATGACATTATATTCACTCTACCATGGACACATGTGTGGCAGTCCCAATATAACACTGGGGGAGTTGTGAATTTATATCTGTGAATGTAGGCACCTTTATTGTGAAGCTTTTCAATAAACTGAAAATAATACTGAAAAGGGAAGAGGGCTCCTACTTGTTTTAACAGGTACATACAAAAGGGGATTTTTGCAGGTGTAACTTGGCATGACAGGCATCACATGTTAGAAATCCCTCCTCTAGGTTGCTGCTAAAGGAGCAGAAACTCTGTCCTCTTTTTTGGATGCTATCTGTATCTTAGTGGGACAGAAGGCACTACAACAAAAGCTTTTCTTCTGTCCCTGCCACATCTTTCCTCCCTGAGTACCATACAAGAGAACACAGCGTTCAAAGGGAGGAAAGCTTGAGAAGATGTGAATGGCGAAAGCAAACTTGAAAGGGAAATGCAACAGGAGACAAGGTACTGGCAAGGTGCCTCACTTCAAGAGAAGAGTTGAACAAAAAGCTCTCCAGTTTGTTCCTCCCCCCTCCTCGTTGTTTTCCTAAGCAGCTTTTGGGCTCTGAAAAATAACATAAGCTCAAGGCAAATGGCACACACAGTATTCCTTTTTTTTGTAAGAACTCGCCCTGGGATGACTGAACTGGTGCAGAAAACAATGAATTCTTTTTGCATATTTTTATATTTGATGCAACTTTTCCATTTCACATGCTTACTTTGCAAAAATAGCATCTGTTTCATCATTTCATGTATGAGAAACCTTTCTGCTTCTGCAGGAGTCTCATGTGGCCCCCTTGTCACTCACTCAGGGTTTTTGTTTTCATTGTCATTGTCGCCCGTTCGCATTCTGGCAAATTGCGTGTTTCTCTGTGGTCACACCTAAGGTTTAATCCAGCTTCAGTCCACCTTCAGAGCGAGAGAACACATCAGCAAAGTGACCAGTAATTTTCTTTCCACATTATCTGTCCCAAAGGTGAATTTTCTGAGTTATTTAACACCGCTTGTCACTTTGCTGATGTGTTCTCTCACTCTGAAAGTGAACATCTGAACATTCAAAGACTGACATTCGAATGTGAAGCGAATGCTTTTGTGCATTCGTTTGAAGCTTTGTTATATTTGTGAAGGTGGGGAGGCAGCAAAGTGGCTGCCCAGTCACATCTGCACTGGATTCAGAGCAGATTCAAAGTGGATGAAGCAAATTTAGAACAGATTCTGAGGGGCTTTAGAGGTGTGACTGGTGGCAGGGAAAAGCATTTAGGAGCAGTCGCAGTGAATTCAAATCCTACCATGTTTGAAGTGGCTCCATTTGCACAAATGTGCATTTCCTTTGCGTTCATTCTCTTTAATGCAAGGTGAAGTGAATGTTTCTCCCTCTGACTTCTTTCAGTTTACATCTATTAGGGCTCACCCTCACATCTAGAGCAAGAAACAGCCAGTGCAGTCTGATAGCCCTGTCCTGTGCCTTAAGAGGATCAGTGCTGCAATGCTTTTTTAACAGACTGAAGAACAAGAAAGGAGATTCTGAATGACTTCCAGTTCTCATGTTCAAAGTGATGAGTGTGTGTGCACACACAGGCAGAGGCCAAAAAGCCTATGAAGAGGTAGCGAAGCCAGTGCAGAGGAGGTCAGATTGTAGTAGCTATTTCTTGTTCCTTGTGTTTGGAAGAGCTTAATAGATGTAAAGTGTAAAATTAAACAAGTCAGTGGAAAAAAAATTGGGAGGCAGAATCCCTGCAGAATTCATCTGAAAAGCATTTAACTTTCAACTGAGAAGCAGTTTGTTTGAAAATTAATTCAGTTGGAAAGCAGTTTGCGACCATGAGGAATCACCCCTTTCCCCCTCCTCTTCCTGACGATATGTAGGAACTTTCTTTCTTGCCTCTTTAAATATACAATGACATGGCTAGTGCTTGTCTGCTCTGTTTGCTCCCAAGATCAATTCTTAGATGCCATCTTTTCAAATATAATTCTTTTTAAAGAGGCTTTTGCTTCCATCTAAGGAAGCAGACAACCTGAAATCTTTTACGATATTTCGCTACTGATCCCTCAATGGGTAATCTTCTGTTTGATTGAGTTGCTACATTTCTTCTGTCTTCTGTTGAACCAGTTTGGTCTAGTGGTTAGGGAGCCGGACTCTTATCTGGGAATACCAGCTTCGATTCCACCATTCCCCATGAAGCCAGCTGGGTGACCTTGCTCTCACAGCCCCACCCACCTCACAGGGTGTTCTGTTGTGGGGAGAAGAACAGAAAGCTTTGTCAGCTGCTTTGACTCCCCTTAAATGGGTGAGAAAAGCTGGGTAGAAAAGCCAGCTCTTCTTCTTGCTACGACCACCACTATTATGACCACCACCACCACCACCACTACTACTATGGGCTCCTATGTTCTGTATGTGTGTGTGCATGCATTTTTTGAAGTATACAGATCCCACCCACCCCTCCGTTTTCTCTCCCTCAATGTGTCTCATCCTCCCACATAGGAAGAAGTGGCAACAAAGGAAAAGTAACCATTTTTCTGTTGGAATTATTTTCCTTCTCAGCTGAGGGCTGTGTGTGTCTTTCTGTGCCAGCCAGCATAGTTAGATTGGACTGAAATATTGGAAGCACAAAACAGAGCCAAAAAGAGCTTTCCTTCCTTCCCACCATTCTTGATGAGCTTGTGCTTATCCCCTTCCTTCCTTTTCTGCCCCATCCTCAGAGGAACCAGGGGCAAGAAAAGGGGCTGAAAAGTAACCCACCTTATTATTTAACCACTTGTCTGCCTCTGCGGAATGGTGTGTGTTTCCATGTAAGCCAGCATAGCTGTTTACTGAGATGAAGCATTAACATGCTCTCTTATAAGCAAACACTTTGACTTTTTCCTTTCTTCTTTGGATGTCTCTTTGCCTGGGAGGGTGGAGAAGAAAATGGGGAAGGTGGAAATAAAAAATATAGGTCCTGAACAGCTTGGAAAAGCTACTCATTTAAAAGAACCCACTGAAAACATTAGCAGTGCTTGAAATTCGGGTGGGGAACCTGTTTCCTTATTTATTGCTGTTTTTACTGTGATATTCCACCAAAGAAGAGAATTAAATGCTCCAGGCATTCAAGGACTTTCATGTTGCCTATAGCCATGCTTTGTTTCCTTCATTCAACTAGCTTTTGTTCTTGAGCCATCTGGCTGGAGGTGTACCTGTGAGATTAATAGCACACTAGTCCTTCCATGTGTGCTGTCACTGTTAGCTTAGTAGCTGAATCTGATTTGGTACCAACTGTGTCTGGGCATTGTGCAAGATGTTGCAGTCATCTGTTGATATAGGGAGGAGGACTTTATTATTCTTTATTATTTACTCTTTGGCTCAGGCAGCAAAGGCAGAGAAAGAGTGAAGTGAGCTGGGCACAGCATTGTGCAAGGCAACACTTTTATGTTGTCAGTGTATGGAATATACTTGTAAGGGAGAGATGAAACAACTTTGCATGCACACAAAGATGCATAACCAAGCTTCTGTTGTTTACTACATTCCCACTTCTGCCAAAGCGCATGAATGGAGAGCAGTTCACATTTCTTTAAGCTTCCTGAAAGATCAATGAAAGCAAAGCATGTTCTGCTTCAGCCACCCATGAGATCTTTGGGTACAAAGAACAGCTACAATTACTACGTGGTCACGAGGCTTCTTCAGGGGACAGCATCACTTTCCAAGTAGCTTGTGGTAGAGTAAATTAGGGCCTTTTCTCATTTTGGCAAAGGGGGGGGGGAAGCCTGGGATGCTCTGACACAGCATGGAGCACTTCCATCTCCGAGCTGCTCTGAGAGTGTGGGGCCAACCCCATCGCTCTAAACTGTGGAGTAGCAAAAATTGCCTTTACAGCTCTACTAGGAGTGCCTATGGTGCTCCCATGTATTTTCATGTAAAGACTGTGTGAGGGTGATGTGGCATGGCATGGCTATGTCTGTGCCTGTGCAGTCACACTCCACACCCAGTCACTGTAGCAACCGCCCTGCACTTATGACTGTTGCTGTGGTGAGGTAATTACTCACAGATAGGAGTGATCACTCTTACTCTGCTGCAGGGTAAGTTTTTAGGTAACCTTGGGACAGGGCGGCATTTGCAGTGTGAATGCTGGCCTATCCATCCCTGATCTTAAAGTCTAATTCCAATCCTCACTGTTAGCCCTGAGTTTGTCTGGTGCCTCTTTCCCTACCAAAGTCAAGGCATCCTTATTATCACACAGAAGGTATGCGCGAAAAAGCATTTTCAATTGTTGCACCCTCCCCGATCAACCCAGTTTTGCTTTCTCCCTCCTAGAAATGTGTTTCTCTGCAGCCATTACCTCAAGGCATGAAGTCTGAACTTTCTTAGGATCACCAGCCAGCCTTGGCTCTTTCTGCACTTGGCCTTCTTCCGGAATGTATCTTGGGACAGGAACCAAGTGAGGCCAGCCATAGTCTGCATTAGCTTGTGGCCAACAGACTGCTATCTGATATATTTCAGAATAAGGCCAAGTGCAGAAAGGGCCCTTTTGTGGTCCCTCTCAACCAGAACTCCTGCACTGCATCAGCCTTAACACTGAAATTTCCTCGCCCTACTTTATTACATGGCTCTTCATTTGTTAGGTATGACATTAATCAGTGCTTTAATGCAAACTGGCAATTAGTGGCTCAGTAGAAATGCCTCAAACCTCCACATGCCAGTTTGCTGGTCTTGTTTAAGACAACCGAGTGACAGTAAATCTGATCTGGCCTGGAGCATATCAAAACAAATGAAAATTTGCTGCCATGTTGTAGACTTCAAACAGCGTTGACAAAGCAGATCAGATAACTATAAGGTGCTCATAGACCCGTACAACAAAACAGGGCATGGTGGTTCTAGGTTCTTCTGGAGGGCCCATATGGGTGTCGTCCTCCACTGGAAGCAAGGCAACATTCACAGCATTTTGACGTTAGATGGAACACAACAAATAGGTAAATAGTTTTTGTGACCTGAGCAGACCTGAAATGATCTAAATCTATATCTAACACAGATTTTATGTCAAAGCTGTGAGGGGCCAGCAGGGAAAGACACATCATTCAATACAATGATCTGAAATAAGATGGTAGCTACGATATTCCAATACTGCTATTGCTGTTTTTTTATTTTAGCCACATTCATTTTTCTCCATCTGGGACTTGCGCCTGAGAAAAAATGGCAGAAGTTCCATTGATTTCCATGGAAACCAGCTCAGAAACTCTCCGTTTATAAAAATGGGCTTTATGTTCATCTTCACTCTTGAGAATTTATATAAAATATTATTCTTTAGTGCTTTTTATATTCTTGTGCAAACCTTTCATCAGACAGCCCAAGCTGATGACCCACACTTTTACTTGAAACAGGACAGTTATATATGCACTGTGAATGTGTATTCAGAAGTAGGCCTTCTTGAGTTCAGTAGAAATTACTCCAGCTCAATATAAGCTGAATAGCTTTCTTAGGAAGAATTTATTTTAAAGCGGGCAATGTACTGAATATTGTACTTTTGAAATATTGTCAATTCATTTTCCAGAATGAAGAAGCTAGTAAAAAAAGGAAAGAAAAGAAAAAGAAGAGTACAATCACTTCAAAATGCATGCAGGTTGCTTATTACCACAGTAATGGAGGCTTAGTTAGAATGTTTCTCTAAAAGAAGAAAGGTCACTGCCAAGTATAGGTGAGCACCAGTATGTCTTTTGTATTCGATATGGGGAGTCATTAAAAGCAAGAAAAACTCTTTCAGAAAAATAGAAAGCTTGCCCAAATGAGGAGGGCAGGAAAGGACACAAATTATGGCAGAACAAACACAAGATGGCAATCAGAAATACTAAGAAATATTTTACGGAGCACCTTGCGAAAATAAAATCAAATCAAAAAGAATAATAAAAACTTAAGTACATCAGAAGTAGGAATCCAGCCAAGAAAGCAGCTGGACCATTAGATGTCAAAGGACAGAAAAGGAAAAGTGAAGAGGACATGGAAATTGCTGCGAGGCTAAATGATTTTCCCCACCCCCTGTGTTCACGGAGGAAGACAAAAGACACATGCCTGTGTGACTGAGCCTATAATTTCAGGAAGGGTCAGAAAAATTATATTTGATAGAAGTAATGAAGGATGAGGCCCTCATGCGACTAGATAAACTAACTGCTAATACATTTCCAGGACCAGGTGGCATTCATCCAAGAGTTCTTTAAAGACTTCAGATGTGAAATTGCTGAACTTTTTGCAAAAATATATTATCTTTCCCTAAGATCAGTCTCTGTGCCTGAAGACTGGAAGGCAGCAAATGGGTTATAACCATCTTGCCCACCTGCCCAATGCCAAGAGGTTCTTCTGGAGTTCTTCAAAATCTCTTTCAGAATTTGAAGGATCCAGGTGTGACCTAGGAAATTATGAACCAGACAACCATGATTAAAGATAAAATTAGTGCATATATAGATGAGCAAGCATTGCTGAAGGAAAAAATAGTGTGGCTTCCACAGGGATAAATTGTTCCTTACTAACTTGTTAGAATTATTTCTGAATGTCAACAAGCACATGGATAAAGGTAATGCATTTGACATTGTCTATCTGCACTTTCAGAAAGCTTTTGGCAAAGTCCCTCATCAAAAGCTCCTGAATAAACTCATTGATCATGGAATAAGAGAACAGTTACTGCCCTGGATTGATAACTGGTTAAAGGACTGGAGAGTAGTAATAAATGGACAATTCTCAAAATAGAGTGAAGTATTAAGTGGGGTCCACCATGGTTCAGTATTGGGACCTGTGCTTTTTAATTTATTCATAAATGGTATAGAAGTAGGATATGCAGTGGGATAACCAAGTTTGCAGACAATACCAGATTATTCAGGGTAGTGAAAACTGAAAGAGATTTTGAAGAACTCCAGAAGAACCTCTTGGCATTGGGCAGGTAGGCAGCCAAGAGGAAAATGATATGAGGAGGTCTGAATTTTCTGCAACGGAGCAAGGAAGGTCCTTGGGCTAGGCAGCTCAATGAAGGCTTAATTCAGTGTACAGCAGCAGTGAAAGAAGTAAATTCATTGTTAGTAATAATTAGGAAGGGAATAAAATGTAAAACTGTACTCTTCATTGTTCCTTGTTATAAATCTATACTGAAGCCATATTTAGAATATTGTGTACAGTTCTGATGACCATTCCTTTTCCAGTTGTGGAACTGGAAAAAGTGCAAAACAGGTGGAACCATAATAATCAAGAAGTTTATTATCAGGAACTTCCTCTGTGAGATCAGGCTGCAATGTCTAGGTCTCTTCATACTTGAAATATGTTATTGAAGAGCTGACATAATTAAAGTATAAAATTATTCATGGTATAAAGAAGATGGATAGAAAAAGAATGTTTTTTCTATTGCACAGTGCTAAAGCCAGGAGGCCATCTAGGAAGCTGATGGACAACAAGGACTGAAAAAGACAAAGTAGTTTTTTTCATGCAATGAATTTTTTTCTGCTCTGGAAATGGAACGCATGGAGAGCACATTGGGACGCTTGGGATGGTCCAGAACGGATCTGGCTGCCCCTGAGGTGTGAATGCTGCATCCCTGTGTGTTCTCCACACATTCAAAAACCCCTCATGTGAAAAGGCCTAAGATGCTGGACAAAATGGGCTGTGGCTTGATCCAGCAGGGGTATTTTTATCTTCTTATGCTCCTTGATGAGGCACTATTTATACTGTGCATGCTTCCACTGCTATATTAAATACTTTCTCTCTAATATTTTAGGAAACGATACAACATTTCATGCTTGCATGCTTTTGTAGTTCTTGTTTTCTGGTCTGTAATATTTTTCTTTGCAGAAGTATTCAGGCCTTGTTTGTGGCATGAGGAGTGTGTCAAAATATTAAATAGCAGCAATGGATGAAGAAAGCTTGTGGCATTTACCCTGTCCTCTAATAAGATAGTTTTCTGTCATTTGTCACCTATGCCAACAACCATTTTGTTTTAAAAAAGAACAAATGTGACCATCTCCCAAAGGTTGCCTGAGGTTCCTTAATCAGGAAATAGCAGCCTGCTGACAGGCAGGCAGTTGTGCTACAGTTTCATTGTAACTGCTAAGTAATTACTCACTGGTTTTGTAGAAATTAACCATCAATTTGTTGAGTGCTAACTGCCTCAGGCTGCTGTTGTACACATATCTGCACGAGCAGACATATGTCAGTGACACACTGCACAGACACAGTTACGGAAGCAGAGGGGTTCAGAGAACTCCAATAGCTGTACCAGAAACGAGCAATTCAAATAAAAAAGACCAGCCTGGATAGCTTTAAGATTAAATTCAGAAATAACAATCGAACAGAGTCACATTGTGAGCTGTGTATGTATCATTTTATTTTGAATATCCGTAGGCCACTGAGGAAGACTTTTAGTCGAAACGTGTCTGGCGTCTTGCTTGGCAACTTGGAATATTATTTGATTAAATTGTATTCAGTAATTTTAACTTTTCAGTGGGGTATTGTACCCTTCTAGTAATTATATTGTCTTCTCTGCGTTTGAATTCAGTTATTTCTTTATATATTTGCTTTTGTATTATATTTGTAAAAAGGGGCTTATTTTACCCTGTTTATGACTTATTTTATATTTTTTGGCAGACCCTTTTTTTGGTCTTGCCTTTTGGTTTTACACCTTGGGCTTTTTGCCTTGGGAATTTGTGTTGGTAGGATGCTTCTAAAGGCCACCTGCAGGGAGTTGAGAGCAGATGAAGGTTTGCTTTTGTCTTCTGCTTGAGATGCCCAGAAGCAAATGGTGCCCCACTCTGTTAGACAGGATACTGGGCTAGATGGGCTGTGGTGGCCAGATCTAGCAGGGCTCCTCTTATGTTCTTAGATAATTAAATAGCTCAGATTGGGGAACGTGGGCATGATGGTTTTGAATTGATGTTATTCTGATTCAGATCTATATTTCCCACTAGACAGAGATGTCACTGAGTTACACTGGAATCCTAGTGCCTCCACAGAGAAATCCATGCAGTTTTCTTGACAACAAGGCAGAACCTATAATTTGTGCATAGCTCCTGAATTAGATCAGATTGGCCAAGGGGAGCATGAATGGAATAATGAAAAACCATGTTGGGGATGCAGAAAACAATTACTCCTATAAAAATCTACTCCGAAATAGGCTCAGCTAAATGCAGGGAACTTACTCCAAGATAAATGGCACCACGAGACTCTAGGGCCGTGTCCACAAGCAACTTATTTGCCTCTCTATTGTCTATTGTTTCTCTCTTCCAACAGACTTTAAAAGGACACATTGCCTGATTTTAAGCTATGCATACCTACACAGTTTGACTAGGCTTAGTGACTAAAGTACAGAATGTGGCTCTTTGCCTTTGCTTCTTGGCTGCCAGAAGTGGCAACATATAGCAGCAGCATTATCATTCAAGTCCAGGTTGGCATCCTTTTAAAACGTGTTCTTTCTCCTGCAACCTATGACTGCCTCTATTCTTGTTTATAATGTAAGGGTGTCCATGAGAAGCTACAGCCCTGGTGACGGTAGATATGGAACCTTGTTTGTCAGACCACTGATCTACCTAGCATCAGACCATATATTATAATTAGGTGAAATATCCTGACACTTAAAGCATAAGACTTGCCTAATTCTAATAATGGTACCTTTTCTAAAATGGAAAGTGGTTAGTTTTCAATCTAGGACCTTCCAAACATGAGGGTTCTGCAGTGGATTGTGTATCTTCCATGAGCAGAAATAAATGATCATTTGTTTTGAGCAGCCAAACTCTGAAAGTCTTTAGCGAATCCTATGACTCTCACAGCGGCATCTGTGCCAAGTTTGTTTACACCAGCCAAGTTTGTTTCTTGATACAAACAAAATGGCAAACTCAAAGGTTTCTTTTCAGCATCTCTTATTGGTATGATCAAGATGAAGGGGGGGAAAGTCCTTTATTATTGCTCAAATTTTGACAGATGGCAAACTAACAAGGACTTTGGTGCTATATTACTAGATGAGCTGTTTGCAAGTTGTAGGTGGTAAAGACTTTCTTGAATGGAGCTTAACTCCTGCTTATTACATGGAAACATCCTTGCAGAATGCTTTCCCCCCCTCTCTCTCTTTCAGCAAAAGTGTAGCAGTGGTTTACCATTGCCTGCTTTAAGGAAGAGATCGAACTTGGCAGTTTTCTGTGTGCATTTCTAATGCTGTGCTACTGAACTATTTCTCCTCCCATGATTTTCTGTTCATTAATCGCAAGCCATAGAAACATATGGCTATGAGAGGCGACCATAAGGGCAAAGAACTAACAGTTTCAGATGGCGGTGGTGTAGATCCCCTTGAACTGCAGGAAGATTAAATAAGGCAATACTAAAGGAATTCAACTCATTGGAAGTAAAAAAAATACTGAAGCTGAAATACTTTGGTCACATAGTGAGAAGACAGGATTCATTAGAAAAGACCCTGATGCTGAGAAAGACTGAAGGCAATAGGAAAAGGCACCTTCACTCTCTGTGTTCAGAAGAGCTGTGAAGACGAACCTCTTTACCGTAGCCTTTGCTAAGTAAGGGAACAGGGGTGTTTTTCCACTTAGCAATAGAGTACCCATTAATGGGTCCTTAATGGGTACTTTAGTGCTAGTGGAAAAACACCCCAGCTTTTCCTCCCCACATCCAGGCACTGTTACGGTTTTAATTGGTTCATTGTATATGTCCATTGGTTTATAATGTTGTAACCTGCCCTGAAACCTTTGTGTATAGGGTGGAATATAAATTCAAATAAATAAATAAGCAGACTGCAGGGGATAAGATGGTTAGATAGTGTTATGCAGTAGGAAGGTGGACAAATATTTTTTCCCATTTTGCTTTGCATCAAAGTGAATTAGCTCAATAATACTCATTCGTGTGAATGGAGTCCCTGACTGGAAAAAAAACCCTAGGAACAACTGTAGGGAACTTTTAATGATCCTGGGGGGGTGGGATGGGACTAAGAGGGGCAAAGAGTTAAGGCTAGTCACTTGGGCTGTCCAAGACAGGGGAAGGGAAGGACAGAAGGTGTCATCTGGGTCACCTGGATGCCTGATATTTTCTGTTTTGTTGGTAGGACAAAATGGGTGATTTTTGGACTGTCTTGGAATATCTTAGAATGGGAAAGGGATGCTTCTTTATAGTGGGCCCTCCATTCAGATTAAAATGATTTGAGGCAGGAATGTATGGCAGATTTCTAAACAAACAGGCTGTATCTTGCTAGATCAATTTTAGTTAACAACAGACGTTGCTGAATCATTGCATGATGCACAGCACTAATCCTTGAATTCTACTTCATTTACTTCAGGGAGCCAAATTAAAAATGCTAAAAAAATAAAATAAAACCTTGGTTTATGGTTTACTTTTTGAAGTCACATCTCTGCATCTTATTGATGAAATCTTATGTTTTTGCTATCATGATCTGTACTGCACACCACATTTATGTACAACGGGGTGGGGGTGGGGAACGGACCCCAAGTGTCATATTTGCTTTGTGTAGCTAATTAGTTTCTCTGGGGCCTAAGGTCAAAGTCCATTATTTTGCAATGGTCCATTATTCCTTTTGTATCATCCATTTTAGACATTCTGATATATAAATGCAGAAGCAGTACTGTAACAGTTTCCTGCAGCTTTTGTGCTTGGTTAGTCAGTGACAGTCAAGCCAAGATGACTAATTAAGTGGATTTCACACCTTGCTTTTATCATCCCTATCTGCTCTGTAAATTCACATTTCAAGGCTTGTTTTCCCCTTTGTTTCCTGTTACAAAGGCCCCTGATGCTGCCAAGGCTTGAGTCTTTTAAACACTCAGTGCTAATATAGCTGCAAATTCTTTTGTTTGAAAAAAG
Source organism: Aspidoscelis tigris stejnegeri (assembly GCA_023333525.1). Lineage (NCBI taxonomy): Eukaryota > Metazoa > Chordata > Lepidosauria > Squamata > Teiidae > Aspidoscelis > Aspidoscelis tigris. Next base: position 61,999,265 of record JALMGA010000005.1, on the reverse strand, counting down.
TAGATTTCAGGAAGTGGTATCTCTGTGTCCAGTTTGATCCAAAACAAACTATTGATGTAAAAAACCCATCACACACACTGATGGGTGAAATGGGTCCTGGCAAAGAAAATATGCAGAATTTGGTAATAAAGCTTAGCAGCCAGCCAAACAGAGGCATCCAGATTAGTCTACCATCTATGGTGCTTTCTGGAGCCAGTTTGGTTACCAGTCTCTGGCAGAAAGTTAGCCATGACCGGTAGTAGCATTGTGGGGAGCCTATTAACCATTTTCAAGACAATACTTAAGGCTCTTCAAAGATTTTGACATTTCTTTTGTATCAGACGTATTTAGATTATATATTGTATTTCCATATGTTTTATAAAACATATGCAAACTACAGCTTTCAGGTACCCCCAAATCCAAATATATCTATACAGACTTCAGTTAAGAACCTGCAGATTACACTGTCAGCATTTCAAGATTAATATTTATACTGCAGTCACACTGGATTTTTAAGACAGTTTGAAGCAGTCTCTCATTCCCAGGTAACACACCCAAAAATGCCTTTCTGATTTTTATCTATGCTATTTTGCCTTCAATCCAGTCTATCCAGGATTCATGTTATTCCAGCACTGAGGCCATTTCTGTTACTTAGGCTTCGTTACAACTGGTAAAAAAAGTCTGGGTTTTAACCCGGATATTTCTAATCAGCACCAAGGGCTCCTTCCAGCTGTCCCAACAGCTTTGGGGCAACAGAGAAGTGTCATCACCGTTGCTTTCCACGATGGGAGGGAGATGATGACAGACACGCTGATCTCCTGCACCGCCATGCGCTGTTTGCCTTCTCTGCCCCAACCATTCCTCCACCTGTCGTCATCTCTCCTGCCATTTGCCTTCCCCCCCACCCCATTCCTCTGTCTCTCATCATCATCCCGCCATTTGCTTTCCCCACCATTCTGCAACAGATGGAGGAACAGGATGGGGGAATGCAAACAGCAGGAGACAACAAGGTGGGGCGAGGCAAACGGTGGGTGGCAGTGGAGGAGACTGGCGTAGTGGCAGCGTTTCCATTGATAAATATTGGGATTATTCTGCAGCAAGTCCTGTTATAATCCAAATAGGGATTTTTGGACATTTAGTCTGCGGAAACAGGGAATCCCTTCAAAACTGTCACAACACCAGGGGCTCAAGCCAAATTCAGGCCATACTAAATGGCCCATCGGAATGCAGCCTTAGTCTGGTTATATTTTCAGGGTAGGATTTTGTAAGAGGACTGTTGGGAGGGGCACCTGTACTTTTCTGGGTGGACAGACAAAGGATTTCCCTTTCCTTCTTGTGGGTCTTCTAAAAGCGTGGTAGCATTGTTGCCTACTTCCTCCTTGCCACAACTCACCACCTGCCTTTCCCCTTAGGCATGAATGCCATGGACAGGGAAACTTGGATGTGCCCTTTCAGTGCATACTTCAGTGAGAAGAATGAGGAAGGATTGTGGGGTCCCAAACTCCCTTTCAAGAAGCTCTTTGGTCCATGGGATGGGAGGAAACCTCAGGACATCTTGCCAAGAGATTTCTATATCCGCCCTGACTGCAGAGCGATAACAGCCAGTATTAAGTGAAGGGAGCTCTTGGCTTCAGCTGACCTAGTCCCTGAGTTTCCCCTTTTCTCAACAATTTGATTTATGTAGATCTAATTAACTCTTGGTTTTTCCTAATAGAACCTCTGGGTAAATCAAGTAGAGGAATAAGAGTGGGACAGAAAGTATGCAACCCTATGTCTTTCTTCACATAATTGTTATTTTGTGTGAAGAGAATGCCTAAGAAAGGATTAAGAGCTAAGGATAACTAATCATGGAAGCCAAGACACAAGAGTAGCCAGAAAATAATTTTCTAAAAACTCAATACCAAGCTTATGTTGTTTGTACTGTTGTAAGAATAGAACAGGCTATGCCAAAAACTGCAGTCTCTTTGCTATTTCTTAGTGCCCTCTGTATGATCATTCACTGAATTTTATGACATTTGCTTCTCATGGTGTATTTAGTAAAATTTTTGCTTAGAGTAAGGATTACAAGCCTCTGAGTTCGCAATTCGCCTCTATGTCACTGAATTTCTTTTCAAAAGCAATAGCTTTTTCCAATACTCAAGGGAACTGGATTTGCCAGCTCTGCATTCATTACTTGGTTCTTGCCCAAGCATGTCATGTCATACCTAAAGCCAACAGAGAAATGTGTTGTATCTAAAATATATCTACAAAACTGAATCAGATTCTTTTCAGGAATATCCATGCTTTATTCGGGAGTATCCAAATATAGTGGTAGAAGTAACCAACGTCTGGATGCAGCCTTACTGTTTATAATATTACAATATTGTGGCTTTCAATAATAATCAAGTTTTTTGGAGATAATTTGGTCTCCTGATCTTTCCTTTCAGCTTTCTTTTCACCACGTTTCTAAATTTTGAGGAATTCCTTCTTTTGAAGTCAATTGGGACAACATTGGAATTGCTTTGGAAATTTCTCCTACTGCATTATGTAGCATACTGTATTATACTATATACTACTGAATGCGACTTCACTACAATCAGTATTCTCAGCCAGTTCTATTACAATTACTTCTCTCACCTTATCCTGAGTGTCACTTAATATTATATCCAGGATTGCTGCCAGTACACAATTATGTGGAAGAGGAAAGTTCAGAAGATGTTGCTTGCATTACACCTGCTCAAGCTCCCATATCTTCATTTCTAATAAACAGCCAGGCACCTGACCTAAATTCCACATGGTAACCACATATACGATAAAAGAGGTGCATCTTCACCGCTCTCCTGAATGCATAAAGTAATGCACCTCAGGAATGAAACTATTCCACAATCTGGGAGCCACCACTGAAAAGGCCCTATCCCGGGTGCCCACCCCTTTTGCTACTGAGGGTGGTGGTGGCGGCTCCCCTGCAGATTTTAGGGTACAGGCAGGTCGATATGGAAGAAGTAAAAGAAGTAGCTGAAAAGCACCTTAAGAGATGGTAGCATGTGGCCCTTGTGTTCTCATTCCACCTTTATTCCACCTTCCCTATTCTAGAATGTTCATGAGGAGAGGGCAGACTGGCATGGGAATGATCCTACCTCCAAACATTCTCAAAGCCACCTCAGAGCCTTATGTCTCTCTTAGTACTATTTCTAGTATTGCTTTATATTCCTTAATGTTAATTGATTGCTCGAGAAATCTTTTGACCAAGTTGCAGCACACCCTGGATCAGAATCATCACTTTCTAGATTCTGAATTTGAACAAGAAGCTATAAGGAAACATTGCAGAGTAGAAGAATACATGAATAGTTCAACTATTCAAATATTGTCTTCTGTTCATATTTGGCCAAGATGCTGATAAAATGCCAGCAGCTAGAGTTTTATTGAAGATTTAATAGTATGCTTCCTGTGCCAAATGGAGTAATACATTTCCAGCAGTTTAACCAATAATGCATCCATATTAGTAGCTCACATGCGACACAAATTTTCTTGGGAATAAGCCCACATAAATACAGTTCTTCTTAGAAAATAAGACATGAATTAAAATATTAATTAAAAATTAAAATAAAATTACATTAAAATAGCTAATTACAAATGAAAGGAAGAAGGAAAGGGTTTCTTTAAAACATCTTATTGGAACCTCCCAGTGGCTTGTTCACCTGCCAATGCAGTCTGACATTTTCCCATTAAGTTAACCAGCTATCTTTTATGTTGCAAGGCAATCATCTGTCTATTAAGATGTTGGATATAATTTCACAGCTCTTCATTATTTATCTCCTGAAGAAGCAACTGATTTAATACGCTGCTTTGTTTCAGGGTTTCTATGTCAGAAATATCCTCACTAAAGATGGGCACATCTTCTGTCTGTTTCTCAGCTGTCAGTTCATCATCACTATCCAAAAGGGTGCAGAGAAGAATATCATTTTCATAGGTAGGAAAATAATACCTAGAAGAGAAGTATTAAGGAATTGGTTAAAGGTACTACACAAATATACATATGCCACACAAACAATTTTCTTATTTGTACTGGGGCTATTTCTATATGGTTAGGGTTGCCATACAGAATCAAGACAGGAATTCCTGTATCCTTAAGAGAAGCGTCGGAGAGAGGATTTTGGTAGCTACTGGGTGCATAGCATGCTACCCCTGCTAATTTGACCTCTTGTTCACAGCCGCCCAAGAGGTTATGACACTGTTCTTGTGTTCACACAGCAACCTTGTCTGTGGCACAACCTTGTGTTTTTGACTGCTTGTGAGCATACTGTGGCTATAATAGTGATGGTCCAGTTATATAGAGTAGAGCTGTGTGAATTAATCTTCTAATTATATTCTCCAGCAGTAAGAACTATTGTGGGAAAGTGGTCCAGTCTCTCTCTCTCTCTGTATACATATATGTATGCACGCAAGCAGTTTTGTTTCATAAAATCAGTGTATCTAAACCATCAAAATTTTCCTCAGTTTACAGGCAATTTGATGTGATAATATTGGAAATGCTTCCAGGCATTGCAGTTTACACTTTATTGACTATCCTCTTTGTGACTGATAGCAATAAAGACCCTTTTTGCACTGGGCCTTATTCCCAATTATATTCCTGAACAGGGACATGCCATCCACATGATAGGGTATACTACTGCAGGTTCTGGGTACGGCATAGTCTTCACCAGCATGTGGATGGCAAGTCCCAATGACAAGATATGATCCAGCATACAGCCCCGTGCAGAAAGGGCCAAAGTTTATGCCTTATATTTTTATACAATGTGTTTTTATTATCATCATTTAGTAAGTGTTATTCCTCTATTCATACAGCAATGAAGCCAAATGGTTGTAGTACCCAAATCCTTTTTCTTTGGTGTGTGTGTGCACTTCAGATAGCACAGGGGCAAAGAAAGCAAGAAGACCTGTGTTTCACTCATCACACACCTGCTACCATGCTAAATTAAAACAACATCATCCTTACTGTGGCTGGTCCCACAGGGATTTGGTTGGCAGAAGCATTATATGTTTGGTCTCTTCCATATGATTCACTAATTCCGTTTTGGATTGATATTTCTGCTGGCAACTGTAACATCGACACTGGTGAACCTCTCTTCTGATGAAGTTCAATAATTTCACTTGCTGATAGAAACTCAAATCTAGCAGACAAACAAACAAACATGGAAGAAACATAACTGAGACAAGACTTCCAGAATAAAGTGGACAGTTTAAGGACAGCTACGAATGTGCAAACACAAAGCGATATTTATAGTAGCAACAGATGTCTTTGATGTAATAAATGGTTTACTCACCATTTGCAGACTTAATTTTTAGCCATGCAAATTCATGAACTTCCTTGAAGGGAAAAAAGGAAGATTCAAATTATAAATGATTTCGAACTATCCAATATAAGCTCAGTGTACATTATCAACAATTTAAACAGCTAAGTAGTATGAAGGTTATACAGGTTAAAGACTCTACTTGTATGGCCCCTTCCCTATAGAAGACACCACATTAATGACGACAGATTATAGTTTTTATTGTATTAATTTTATTACTTCACCATTTTGGTGTACACTTCCCCACTATTCATAATAAATTGTGAATGCTTATTTGTTTTCCATATCATTGATTTTGTTTTTATATATCTATTATGATTTTAGCTGTTTTTGATCTTTGTATAGTGGACTAAATAAGCCACGTCTGAAAGTAGCCTTAAACTCTCCCAAAGAACATTAACACTTCCATTTCCAAGCCCTACTTTTCACATAATGTAACAGTAGAATAGACGTCAATCCTATACTCTGGAATTCTCTCCCCATCAACCCCTGTGAAGCCTCTATCATGACATCTTTTACAAACTTTTTTCACCAGCATGAATGGTTTCCTCTCCCCCCCCCACTGTTTTTAACTATGTTTTCATAGGGCGCATCCCCATTAAAAGCTTAATCCAGTTTCCTTAAACCGAAATAATAGAACCGGATGCAAACACGAATTTTCCTGTTCCCATTACTTTTAACTTAATCGCGTTGGATCCGGATTCTGAGAATTGTACGTGGCGTACGTGACTCAAGGGGGGATTCAAGTGGCTACTTTTTAAAAGCCGCTTTTCGGGGCTGCCCTGCCCTCTTCCTCCTGGCATGGACGTGCCACCCATAAGGGACCCCTTCACGGAGCCTAGCTGGGTGGCTGGGTGGCTGCCACTTCCATGGATGGAGGAAAAATAGCAGTGAGCAGCCAGCCTCCTCTACCCATTGCTCAGGACACACAGCAGCAGAGGCAACTAAAGCCCCTTTGCTTTAAACATTCACACAGAACCTCAGCTGCTTTCCTCCCTTTCACTTTCTAAAGATCAGAACTTTTAGAATTGCGCAAAATTGCAACATTGTTATTCCAACCATTGAGGTTTGAAGTGGTTCCATCGCTACAGTGTAGCGATTGCTGTTAAGTGGATTTTTGCTTCTTTGGAAGCAAGCTATTGGGAGAGGGAAACCCTAAACATGGATTCTCATCCCTCAAAACGGTACTGTCCACACAGTAAAAAATGTAAAGCATTTCAAGCGTACGATCCGGAGTGAGACCTGTTGAAATCAGGATTGAGATTCACCATGCTTTAGGGTGGTTTAACACGGGGAAAGCGTGTTAAGCCAAACTGCTGTGCAGACTCTGAGGATTGAAAACGTTTTGAATTCGAAATAAGGTTGCCGTGAAGACACGACCATAGTTTCATATGTTTTCTGTTAATTATGTTTTTTATGTAAAATTGGTTGCTTTTTCTGTTTTTACATAAACTACTCTGATATTTTTATAATAAATAGCAAGATTTATATATAAATATGTAAGAATATTTTAAATAAATAAATATCCCCCCCCCCCAAAAAAATTTCATGGTTGGAAAAGTATGCTTTTCTGGATGTCTCTGGGCAGCACTTCCATCAGCCTCATTCAGCCCAGCTAACAAGGAAGACTAGAGCTCTAGGATGAAGAACATCTGGAACGAGCTAGGTTCCTTTCCTCTTAGATCCACTGCCAGTGCTTCTTACCTCCATATGTGCATAGAGTTTTTCTGTGGAATCTGCCTGTTTTTCACAGAAGAGACAAACTGCACAAACAGGTTGCTCTTCCCAATCGGACCAGGCCCTACAAAAGAATTGCAAAAAGTTAGCTAAGCCAGAGAAACAAGACTAAATTCTGCCTTAACACATCTTGCCTTATAGTAAACAGTGATTTACTTCATATATTTTAAAGTAACTATATTACTGTAGCTGCATAATAGGTTCACTAGCAGGAAAACATTGCCCTTTTCTATTGAAATCCCTACTGAAATGAAATGAGAAAGGAAACTACTTCATAAAAATCTTTATCAGCATTGCTGCAAAAGAGCGGGATTGGTAAAGTAATCCCTGGCTGTCTAGGATTTCCCATGTCACCACAAACAAAGCCTTGCCCTCGTGCTAAGTGGCTTTGTTTGGCCATTTGCCATTCACATTTGGAAAAATACATTATAGAGCTTGAAATTGAAATCAGAGGGGGGTAATTTTGTTTTAGATACGCTACTTCATATTCATAATGATGCCATTTATTTCAAATTACACTGCCACAAGTGGGAACTCCACTAGCAACAAAAAACTGCTGTACAGAGCTTTCCTGTTAAGGATCCTGAACAGAAATGCTTTCTCTCTCGGTATTCCAATGTATCCCTTCATTTTTTATTCCCCTCTAAGCTTAGTCTTCATTGTATGGTTTTGAGCCCTAGATGATTCTCCTAAAGAGATTTTTTTCCTACAGAAGTTTGCAAATTCTTCAAATCTGAACCCAAAATGTGCCCTCACTTTGGCTATAAGCCAAGGACAGTCAGAATCTGGCTTTGCTAATAATTGGTGCATATTTAACCAGTGGAACACCAATTATTATATATTATAACTTGCCCTATTAACTTGATGGTTTTAGGGTACTGAACAGCATAAACATACTATTAAAAATAAGTAAGTCCCCTTCGGAGCAAACATTGCAAGCTCTGCCTAAGGTCCGATTCAGTTCTATAGTCTTTTGATGATAGGTTCTCTCTCCAATCTGTGGTTTGGCATTACAGATGTAAAATCAATGAGAACAGGCACTCTCATGTTATGCAGAAGACTATTTGTTGCTTCATAAGCTGTTCAGTATTATGTATCTGGCATAAAGGTAGGAATGTGCACAATTTAAGAACAATTACAAGGTTGTATTCCCAGTTCTGCAATTCTCTCTGTTCACTCAGACAAGGCTGTCTCTATAGCAATCAACCCCCCTAACTACTGGTCATGTTCTGAAAGAACAGCTAGAGACTGCACTATATTTCCGCTCACAGTGGCTCAGTTTCACCTTCTCTAAACACTCTTCCTTTTTCACTTCACATTGGTATTGGCACAAATTTGTGAGTACTGTACTTTAAATGAAGGGTAAAAGAAATGCTGTGGAATTTTTGGAGACTTAGGCTTTGTAAAGCTACAGTACTGATGACAATTCTTCATTTTGCCTGAGCAACATTCTCTGATGGATGACCAAACTACTATCTTTTTGCTTTCTTTTGTGCCTTAAAGGTACATAGGGGGAAAAAGCAGCAAAACATGAATGTTCAGGCCACTCTGCAAAGTTATACATTAAAATGAAATCAGATTCTTTTGGATCCAGTTTTTCCATGCATTCTGCTAGAACATTCTTGGTAAAATAAAACAAGGAAGCTGTGAAGCTTCATAGTCAAGGTAGATGTGGTATTGCAGGTCACGGATATGACGTTTTACCATTTGGATTCCCAAATAACCATCTTGATATTACCATTTTCTGTGTGTGGGGGGTATTATTCTGGTATAACTACTCTAATATTTATTATTTATTTATTATTTGTACTTCTATCCCACCCTATACCCAGCAAATCAAACAGAAGGCCAGGGAAGGTGAAAGTATTTCAGACATGGCTTATGGAGAATGGAGTGGTATTGTCTTCTCTTTGACACTTGAGTCTTCAATCCAAATTACTGTTTTTTGTGGTTCCAATTCAATAACTTTGTAGATTAATCTTCCCCATTAAGCCTAATTTGATCCTGAATGCAGTGATTTTTACAACATAACCAACCAAGCCTGTAGGACAGATTTTCCAGTTCCCTAGCCCTTAAATTTATATTTAAAGACTTTGATTACTCCTCCTGGTTGTCTAATAATTCTCGGTCATCTTCTGACTGAACCTCTTCCCAAGATTTGCCGAATTCCTGTAAAAAAGAATACATATAAACCTTAGCAAATGGGAATCCATATGCACATTTGCATTTGACAAGGGATAACTCCACTTCACTCATAGTTAGAAGCTAACAGATGCAGCAGAGATTCTCCATATTTCCATGAGATTTGAGCTGACCCAATATGCTTGCTTTTTTTAAAAAAAAGTCTAGAATCAGTGTGGACCTCTCTAAAGCACCAAATTAAAACATACTATTTAGACAAACAAACCACAGATTCTATGATATATCCAAAATAAAAGCAGATTCTATGATATATCCAAAATAAAAGAAGATCCGGATCTAAGGAATGGGTACATTCCTTAATCCGGATCGGGAGATTGATTATCTCGTGAAGTATCCGTTCTGGACAGATGAAAGCATACTACGCAGATAGAAAGCATACTAGTAGATCCGGATTAAGGGAAGCACCCAATGTGTTTCCACGGGAGATGTTTCCATGGGTGCTAACACCCCTGCTGTGGAAACAGCTTTGCACCCATGTGGGGAATCCGGATCAACCCCCAAGGGGTCGGTCCGTTATCCCAGGTGTTTCGCGGGGCCGGGGGGGGGGGCAGTCTTCGAAGCCACTTTGAATTGACTTCGAAGTCATTTTGAAGTCTGTGCAAAATAGCTCCGGAGTGCCTTTGAAGTCTGTGCTGATCTTTGGAGTGAACTTCGGATTTCGAAGTTCACTCTGAAGATCAGCACAGACTTCAAAGGCACTCCGGAGCTATTTTGCACAGACTTCAAAATGACTTTGAAATGATTTCAAAGTTAATTTGAAGTGGCTTCAAAATGACTTCGAAGTGGCTTCAAATTGACTTCGGAGCCTAGGTTTAGGGGGACCCCAATGGGTGCATCCCCTCCTTCTAGCCTCCTTTGGACCCCATTGCCTTTTTCCAGTGGAAACAGGCTCCTTTTAATCCAGATTTTCTGGCAGAAGTCCCCATTGTAGACCCCATTAATGGGGTCTACAGAAAATCTGAATTAAAGCCCAAAATGTACCCATTAGATACAGATTTTCCCCAGCGGCAGTGGAAACAATCGGGTCCCAAATGGGTGCCATGGTGGAAATGGGATCATCCGGCTCACACCCAAATGGGTCTTAAATGGGTGCAAAAATGGGTACTTTTTGACAGTGGAAAAACACCCCTAGATTATATCCCTCCCCTGGACCTGTCATTGTCTGCACAAGCATGTTGCTGGCAATCTCTTATTTTGGGATATAATCCACAATTAGACACAGTGCACAAAGGGCCAAAGATAGTAATTGATCTGTACCACAATGTTATTAATAACTCAATGTTTGTTGTTGTTGTTTTTAAGATACACAGAGGATTTATACTTTGATAATGGTTTACATTTTACCTCTGGAAATGTAAGGATGAATTGTTTTGTACCTTGGCAACAAAACTGATTTTACAGTGGTATGAAGAGGACTGGGAAAAAACGTGACATTCATGGGAGTCAATTTTATTAAATACACACAGTCACTTTCACTCTTCCTCTCCTGCTTCTTTTCTCAGTTATATTGTTCTTTCTATTCCTAATTCCACACAAGCTGCTCTCTTTTTTTAACAAGCCAATAAGATATTAACTGAATGTACATTTAAAAAAAGACATTACATTAAATTAAATTATGATTGGGTATGTATAATAGTACATAAGGCGCACCATTACAATATTTAAGAGAAACACATCTGAAGAGTAAATTTTAAAATACTGTACATGCGATCTTACAGTTAATCAGCACTTCCTTATTTAAATGGTATGAATTTGTGACTGTTACAAAGGTTATTTTAGAAGAAGAGTTGGCTTTTCTACCTGGCTTTTCTCACCCATTTAAGGGGACTCAAAGTGGCTGACAAAGCTTTCTATTCTTCTCCCCACAACAGAACACCCTGTGGGGTAGGTGGGGCTGTGAATGCTCAGAAGAGAGCTATGACTAGCCCAAGGTCACCCAGCTGGCTTTATGGGGGAGGGCGGAATCAAATCCGGTATTCCCAGATAAGAGTATGGCTGCCTAACCACTAGACCAAACTGGCTATTATTATTAGCAGAAAAAGAATTAGCAGAATTATTATTAGGAGAAGATGTTAACAATCCTACTCTTTGATGTACTCAGTAAACTTTTTAAATTAGGGATATGAATGGTTTACTGTGGGTCCTTCAATAAAAAATGTTCTAAGTATATGTACATTGTCTTTGACTCCAGGGAGTTTCTGCACAAAACTCTGGCATAAAAAAAAAAAGGAGAGCTTGTTATAACTATAGAAACTGTCTGTTGCTGGTTGCAACATTTTGTAGAAGTGAGAAAGCAATAATTTCAGTGTGACATCTTATCCAGAAGTTTCACAGCTGCTACAATATGTCAGGTAAGTGGTACGGTGAGATACATTGCTTGAATAGCTGTAACAAGATGCCATCACGGATTAGAGAATTAAAATCCTGTAATTAATTCAGAGAGAGATGTTACTCTCTGGAGTAAACTCTTCAAGTGCAGCTTGATTCATTAACAATGCCAGGGCAGTGAGATAATGCGTGACAGTTAACACCCCTCTCACCATAGATTTCCCTCAAGGATATTACACAGTTTGCAATGGAAATGGTTGGTTCTATAAATTAGCTGCTAGCTTCTAATGAAAATCTAATAGCTTGAGAAAACAAATGAATCTAAAGCCACATTATTAACAAAGTTTAAAACTGGCAAAAAAAAAATCGCTCAGGTATTATCAATGATTTCTTTTAAAATAAAGTATCATTTTCTTCCCTGAAGACAGGTTACACCGTAGGAACAAAATAGCTTGTTCCTGTTCTAGAACTGGAACTTTTTATATGACTGTTTCACTGATTGCATTACATTTGTAGCCTGCCTTTCTTCTAAGTGCTCAAGACAACAAATATTAGCTTTTTTTCCCTCCTCATTTTATCCTTAGAACAACTGAGAGGGGGTAGGTAAGCTGAGAGGAAGTAGGTAGGTTTTGTTTTGTTTTGACATAGTGAACTACACTGGAACACTTAATTATATATATTTTAGCTTTATTTAACAAGTACCTTAGTTGCTGGCCAGTTAAGTGACTATAGGAAAGAGGGAAGTAATTTTGAGAGGTGAGCTGCAATTGATCCTCAACAGCTGGACCTTGGGTGACAGGAAGGTAAAGGTGGTGGCAGGAGGAGAGACAAAAGGTCAAATAATCTCAATTTTAAAGGAAAAATGGAAGAAAATATATTCCAGAAGAAGGCTCCCGGAAACTGACCTCAAGGTCAGCAAACAGAGAAAACAGAGAGAAGTCATACCCTCTTGTTGGGACATATATGTGGACCTGAGAAAAAGAGGTGGCAGGCCTCTAGACCTTCAGCTGCAGATTGCTTTTAAAGACAAAACTATCAATGCTATGAATTCTGTGTGAATCAAACAGCTGTTAGGAGTTGATATGCTGGAAGTCCATTTAAGACCATGGTTACAGGCAGATTTAAATCCATTGACAATGGCAAGCCAAGCAGCAATTCAGTGGGCACAGGGGTTCACTGATTAAGTAAAGGCAATAAGATCCACAATAATATAAATGCAAGCAGCAGGGCATCACATCCTAACAACAAACCCTAACAAACTTAGTTTAACAGGTGGTGGAGCTCTCTGGGTCCCAAGAATCTATTCCAGTGGCAATGGGCAAGGTGTTCGGTCCACCAATTTCCTCCATCTCCTAAATGCTTGTTCCTTAAATGGCATCAAAATTTCTGCACCTGGGCCATAAGTTTGCTGCTAGGATACAAAAGCATGGGAGTGCTGTTGGGAGTGGAATAGGTTTCTCAGCTTTTGCAATACTGTATTGTCTTTGGAAATATCCTTTTGGGAATACCGGGTCTGATTCCGCCCTCCCCCATGAAGCCAACTGGGTGAACTTGGCCTAGTCACAGCTCCCTTCTTAGCTCTCACAGTCCTACCCACCTTTCAGGGTGTTCTGTTGTGGGGAGAACTGAAAGCTTTGTCAGACACTTTGAGTCTCCTTAAATGGGTGAAGAAAGCGGGGTAGAAAAGCCAACTCTTCTTCTTTTCACTTAGTGGCTGACCATGCTTCCTTTCTATGCCTTCAATTACGGGATGACACCAGATTACATTTAACTAAATGATTTCAAGCACTTCAGTCTCATATTCTTCCCTATTCTCATTGTAATGATAACTGTCATGCTCAATGCCAAGTCATCTATGAGAGGATGAGGCACTAAAGTCAGTCTTTGAAGCACTTCTCTAAAATGCCTCATTTAGTGTAACTCTTAAATATCCTTCTGCCCTATATGCAAGAACAGTGGCTCAAAGTCATTTGGGAAGTTTTCATGGCTCTTCTCTTCCAGATCCTATCCAGCACCAGTCACTATCGTTGACTATTCATGTAGCAGAAATACTGCTGGTATGCAAATAGAGCAAATAAGATGCTTGTATCTTGGATCTCATCTTCACGGAAGGCAGATCACCCATAGATTTGCTTCAGAACAAACAATAATAGTACAGAAACAATTGTGGAAAAGCTCAACTCAGTCATGAAAGCAACTCCCAAGGTTTTTATTACTTATATTTTAGTTAACACTCGTGTATATTATACAATTTTTATTTGCCAATAAAAACACGATTGTTATAAGGCATTACTATAAATTTTGCCTTCCTTGAAAAAAACTGCAGTTCATGACCCCTGAATGCTTTAGGGTGTGGATTAATGAATAATAGAGGCCACCCATCTGTCATTTAAATTATGTGTGTCCACATATAGTAAAAAAGAAAGGAAGTGCTTTAATAGCAGTTGGGAAACTAATACAGCTCACTGTGGGTTGCCTAAATGAAGTCAATTTCCCATTGTCATGAAGGTTGAAGGCTGGCTGAATATATCACACTGGAAACAAAGCAAGAGAAATCAAACTGAAAAGAAAGCTCCTGAACATCTAACAATTGTCTCCAGGAAGTGCGGTTTTGAGTCACGTTAGAATGCAATAGGAGAAACAGCCATATGAAATTGTTTCTTTTATTCAAAGAATTTAGCTGATATTTAATAGCAGCTCTGGTGTCCTAAATGGCAACATTTAGAATTACTTCCAACTATCCACATTAAATTAGAAGGAAGGTAAAACAGGACCCAAGAAGGGAGATAGCGTTGGAATTTAGGAACCTAGAGGATTAGACACTAACATTGCTATGTAGTTCTGAAAGACTACTCCAACACAAATATTAAGATTTCTGAACCATTGATATTTCAGTAAATAAAAACATGTGACTAGTCAAAAACATGTGTACAATGTAAGACCAATTAGCAAAGATCTCATGAGGCTTGAGTAATAACGTGTTAGACCTTGGGCCTATTTGCACTTAGGCCTCTGGGTATGCAATTAGTACAGCTCTGGTGCAGAGTATCTGTACCAGAGCCGTCCTAATTGCATACTAGAGGACTAAGTGCGAATAGGCCCCATTTGTCTACTGTTAGGATAGACTGGTTAAGCTCAGACCTGGATATAGCTGAGTGGAGGCCATTTGGATAATGATAGTGATGATGATGATGATGATTATATACCTGCATGCGTTGTGTCTAATCTTATAAGCTTACAAATGGGGAAATGCACAGCTATAGCTGCATGCTAGTTTCTTTTGTTACAACAGCAAGCAAGTAATAACAATTCTGAAGTGAGGGTCTTTAAACTTTTGTTTAAAGAAATGACCGCTTATTACTAGACATTTTCTAAAGCTCATGAATAAATACTTGATTGGGGCTGTCTACTAAGAAGGCATGATACCTCTGTGAAGCTGATGGGTAGGAGAGTCAGATCAGACAAGGTGAAGGATTTCTTCACCCAGAGGGTCATCGGTTTATGGAATTTTCTGCCAGAAGAGGTTGTAAGAGCAATCAGTCTAGATGGTTTTAAGAAAGGGTTAGACAAATTTATGGATGACAGTGTATCAATGGTTACTAGGATGGATGCCTAGGTACACCTTTAAGGCTGGGGGGGAGGGGGAAGTAAAATGCCTCTAAGGCTGTTTGCTGGGAATTGAGAGCAGGAGAAGGTTTGCCCTTGTTTCTGCTTGGGCAATTGGTGGGCCACTGTGTGAGACAGGATGCTGGACTAGATGCGCTGTGGCCTGATCCAGCAAGGCTCCTCTTATGTTCTTAGCTCAAGTTTTGCAGTGATTGTCAATTTGCTTGGAATATCAAGATTATGGAAAAGGAGGGAGGTAGAAGCTCTTTGCAACAGACTAATTTAAAATGTTACCCGCCCTGAGACCTTCGGGTATAGGGTGGGATAAAATGCAAATCACCACCACCATCATCATCACGATGCCTGTACATTTTGCTTTCTCATCTTCCTTCAAGATGGATTGGAGGTCTATTTAAAGAACAGAGCAAGTCTTGGCTCCCTTTTGATCAGTTTATACATTTTGCTGCCTACTGGTAGTACCAGCAGGTCAACATGTACAATAGGAGCTAAATGGCAATTTGGCATTTGCCTTTAATATTAGAAAACCAGAGCAAACTGGTCTGTGAATCATTGCAGAAGAAAGTTCAGTTTGTTGTTACTTCTGAACATCAAGGAGTAACAGTAAATCACCATTTAGTTTCTCAGCTATGCTACACACCAGCTGCTGGTAGATGATGCATTGCTGTTTCTTGGCTACAATGAAATGCTATTAGTGCTGTTTTGCAAATAACTTTGCCTTTAGTAAAAGAGTGGTGGATCGATGAAATGAAAATATGGAGATTTCATTCTATAGCCTTGCAATTTGTTGAAATATTTACAAGGGTCATCTCCTTGAAACTGTCTAAAATTTTGGTCCTCGGCATTATCGGTTCTGAGTAACTGTGCCTAAGAAGTCTTGAAGGAAGGGAAATAACTACCAGCAGTGCCCCTCCCTCTTCCAACTGCCATCACAAGGCTGTGAATCCATCTTGCCTGAGAGGAGTGGAGTAGAGGCAGCAGGCTGGGCTCTGCCATCTTGCTCCCAGCAGTGCCCCTCCCCCCTCCAACTGCCATCACAAGGTGATGAACCATCTTGCTTGAGAGGAGTGGAGAAGAGGCAGCAGGCCGGGCTGCTCTGCCATCTTGCTCCCAGCAGTAACCCTCCCTCCCCCAACTGCTGTCATCACAAGATGGCAAAGAGATTATGGCAGTCAATCCACCAGTTGAAAAAATGTCTGGTCCTGAGGCTGAGCAGGGCGGGGCTGAGTAGATGCCAGCTGACCATCTCTACCATCATCCAGTTTGTCATCAGTGAAGAGAAAATTCAAAGTAAAGTTAATAGGAAAATTCCAGCAATAAGAAACGGAGAGAAAAATTGGAACTGAAGATCTCAAGTGCTTGCTTTTTGCTGTTCCCTGTTCCCTCCCACACCATTTTCCTTTTGTTTCTTGTCTCTTTAGATTGTAAGCCTGAGGGCAGGGACCTGTCTAAGATTAATATAATATTGTATAGCGCTGAGTACATGTACAGCACTTTAGAAATAAACTATTATTATTATTATTATTATTATTATTATTATTATTATTATTATTATTATTATTATTATTATTATTATTATTATTATTATTATTATTATTATTATTATTATTATTATTATTATTATTAATAATAATAATAATAATAATAATAATAATAATAATAATAATAATAATAATAATAATAATAAATAAGGATCTATGTGGCTAAAGAAGTTAAGGTCTTTTTGCTCATGCTCAGAACACATTTTGAGCCAGGAGTGATAGGGGAAAATACAAGGCAGGTTACTAGCTGCTTTTGACGGACTATGGATGAAGAGAGCTTGGACAACTGGCCTCACTTTGATATAGGATGGTGAAATGATACCCGGTGTGTTTTTAGGAAGTGGTGGTGGTGAATAAAGGGTGTTTTTCTAGTGTCACTAAAAATACCCATTAAGTACCCATTAATGGATATGTGATGGCATTTTTGTACCCATTACTTCTAGTGACAGTGGAAAAACACCCAAAGTTAACTGTCTACTTCTTCTTACCCTATTTTTTTTTAAAAAATCTAATTTCTGGATTGGATGCAATGTTTGCGCAAAATGCTCATTCAACATTAAAAATACCACACAGTTCTTAACATTTCACTTGCATAAAATATACTCGCTGCATTCATAGCTTTTCTGTTTAAACTGATAGGTCATGCCAGCTTTAGTAGATCATACATATACTGTTTTGATCTTGGGATGACCATTGCTTTTCAGGCAAATAAGGATAATTAAACTCCATGGAGCTTGGATTTGGGGAATGGCTGTAGCTCAGTGATACAGCAAACTGCCTGCAAAGCAGATGGTTGCTGATTCAATCCTAAGGCTCTCCCTGGAAGTAGGCAATGGCAAACTACTTCTCTTTCCTTGCCAATAAAACTGCACAAGGTTAACCGTGGAAATGCCTATGCAGTCAGCCAGAAGTCACCCACAATTCAAGGTGCCCAACAACAAAGAAAGCAGCATTTTGTGATAGATCAGTTAATATGTATAATATCTTACCAAATAATTAATGACATAAAATCTGTCATATTCTCTGTTTTTGGCATTGATTCGGCGATGCTGTTTCTTTCTCATATGATCCTTAAGTGTGTTCTTATCTCGAAATATTTTTTCACAGTATAAACACTGCAAGCTAAGAGTTAAAAAAAAAAATTACAGATTGGTCAAGTGGAAAATATGCAAACAACTTTGTGTCCTAAATAAATTAAACGGCATCCAATATATTTTGTGATAGGATTATGGGTAAGAGAACTTCAGGACTCTTTATAGGACTGCACACTTATCCCTTTGTTAGCATAAAATATAAAGGCTTCTATGGGCAGGACCAACACATGGATGGGATTACAGTGCATACTAACTTCGTTTTTTCTCTCTCTCTTCTCTTCCCCATCCTTGATGGCTTCAACCTTTGCTGTTTACAAAAAGCTTAAGTTTATGTTAGTTTATGTCAGAGCTCCCTGGTGTGATATCTTATTTATGCTAGCTAAAGGTGGGCTTAGCTGGAGAGAAGAGAATATGCTGCAAAGGGATGTGTAGGGCTTTAGCCCCAAATCTATTAAATCTTTAAATGCGTACTTAGCTTAATGAAAGCATTAATACTGACGCCCTCAATTTTGCTAATTCCATGCCAGTCAATGCATCCAGATCAATTAGCATACCTTATAGCCTGTGGCACTTGAACCCATCAGATATTCATGAAATACTCCTTGTGGCTGCTCAGACTATCTGGGACTGATAACAGTTGTTATTCAAGAACATCTGTAGGACCATAGTTTGAGCACTCTGCTCTAGGCAAACAGAAATGCCAAGGTTTTCCTGAAATGTTTCATGCCTCCCCAAACCAGAATTTAGACCAAAGATAGTTCTTGGTTAGAGCAAGAAATGTCTCAAGAGAGACAGATACGGGGATTTTTTTCTTTCTCTGCAGACATTAAATAATCTAGCAATCATCACATACTAAAAGGCTCATCAGGACATAAATGTTACAGCAATGTGTTTTTGATTACAAGGGATCCTTGAAAATCCCACCCCTGCAAGTCCCTTTCCTCCAAACAATCAAAAGCACTCATGCAACAATCAAATTTCCTATCTTCTCCAAGAAATCTTTCAAATCTAGGAACTAAGGACATACCGAGTTCTTAATGGAGTTACCTTCCATGCGGGGGGATGTGTTATTACTTTTAGCACATGACAGTATTATAGTTCTGAAAAGTATTTTATTCTGTTATTAATGGGTTCTATAAGACAGCTTTGTATCATTTCAGCATAAAATATTGAATATCATTTAAAAAATCCTAGTAAATGGATATGTGTGATTGCAAAACTAAAATATTTACATACTTCAACTGCCAGAGCTACCAAATTTTAGCTGTTGGTGCTATTTGATATAACAGAATTAGTGACCTTCAGTACTGAAGAAAAGCAACAACAACAGAGTACCTGTAATTCATTTTTAAAAATTATTAAAAATGCTGCCCTACTGTGAGTGTGCTACAGTTGGCAAGAATTCGAGTCTTTCATGCTGGGCATAACTTTGGTCAGGGTGGCTTTGGCTGGCATAAATATACTGCCTCCCAAAGAGACCCAGCTGTAAATCTGATTCTATTCGCTGAACATGTGTCACAAGGAAATTTGTAGCACTATAGAATTCAGAAATAAATTCAGCTGAACTGCATTTGTTATGTGCAATGGCAATCTCCCATTTTATGGAACTGCGCAAGGGGATCTGATAAAACATGCTACATGGTATATATCTCCCCATTAGATGGCTAGAAACCAGTCAAGGCAATTTCAAAGGAAATGGATAGCATAACCACAAATCATTGTTTTCTCCTCCTCAAAGGTGTCTATTAATTTAGCAATACTGTATAGTAGGGATATACAAGAATATTCGTAACGTTATTCATATGAATTTGTATGAACTTGGACATTCGTACATGAATCAAATGTCGCAACATTTGTAGGAATACAAATGTTTCAGAACATTTGGACGGATAGTTCGGACATTCATTAAACTGGGGCGGGGGGAAGCAGGTTTGAAGAAACGTAGGGGTGTGTGTTTAAGACAGGAGGGGAATCCGTATCTGTTATGTACGCATCTGTATAGTATATGTATCCAGGATACGTATCTGATACGTATACATTCAGATATTCATATGGATTCATACGAATACATTTGTATCAAATAGAATCCTACCACGTTCAAAGGGGATCTATTCGAACAAATACAAATTTTCTAACATTCGATTCCTTACTAATCAAATGCAAAAAAAAACCCCATTTGTGCCCATCCCTACTGTATAGCTGCCTTGAACTATCGATGTGTCCCACCCAAAGACAGGCCCAATTTAAAATATATACAGAACTGCAAACACTGTAAAGGTACTAGATGTGATTTCCCAACTTAGTCACTTGCAATATTAGACTGGCCGTTTGCCCCTTCAGGCCTACTGTTGAGGCTTGCCTCCCCCCCTCCTCAGCTTCTGAACTGCCCGGCGAGCGGAGCCCCGGCTACCTCATTCATCCTCCCAGCCCTAACACACACACTTTCCCCTTCAGCTTCAGCCTCTTAGCTCAGGCTGCCAAGCTCCTCCCTCTCTTGCTGCTGCCGGCGGCTTGACATATAAAAATCGGTAAGTGCTGCCACTCGTCAATCTCTCGAAAGGCGTAATAGCTAGCAGGCAAGAGGCAGTACAACTTCATAACAAATGAAAGAGAAGTTTTATTGGATTACAACTCTTGAATGAAAGAATGCAACCAACACTTCCTTTCTTAATAAACACTTTTCTAACACTCAGGACCCTGTCTTCTTTCCCCTCAAGGCTTGACAGAAACCGTTTCCTAAGTTTATCTCACTCACTCCTTGAGCATGGACAGATTACAGAACCCTTCCTCTCACTAGCTCTGCTCTTTTATAGCTATCCCCAAGTAATTCTGTTTCCTTATTAGCTAGCTCTTAGTCAGACTCCCCTCCCACCTGGATTGAGCTAGCCCCACCCACTTCTCACCTAACAACTTTCCCTTTCTGTCAACTACCTGCTTACCCATCTAGCTTCCTAACCTGAAGATGTCACAGTCACTATGAACTATTCAGCTGTTCAGAATTGTCTGAATGCGGACAGATATGCCAAACATACGTAGGAGCTTGAAACAGTTCAGAGAATGCAATGAATTCACATAAGCAATTGCTTTGGTTCTTCAGTTGTTGCCATTTTAACCCAATAAAGAGCTATACCAATTTGTTTGTCACATAGGATCTTCTCAATCTTTATCAAGTAGTTCTCTGGGTATTAAAGCAGTGATCTGAGCATACTGTACATTCAAAGGGACTCAAAGTGGCTGATTTTTCTTCTGCCTACAACAGAACACCCTGTGAGGTAGGTGGGGCTGTGAGAGCTCAGAAGAGAGCTGTGACTAGCCCAAGGCCACCCAGCTGACTTTGTGGAGGAAAGCGGAATCAAACCTGGTATTCCCAGATAATAGTCCGGTTCCCTAACCACTAGACTAAACTGGCTCACAGCATACAGTACATTAAGAAAACAAGGAAAAATATTTACAGTCCTCCTTTATTAAGCTGTTCTGAAATGCTGGCTGGAAATACCGTACTAAAATATCGTTGCACAACCACCTTTCAAGGCAGAACAGCTGCTATAACGAGCATCCTACTAATACGCTACAGAATGCACTTGCTCTCTTCTTTATCTTTCTGACAACTAAAGTATGAATGCAAAACAATTTGCATCACATGGACCAAACTGGCTGGGGATGGTATTTCAAAACCATTTCCAACATTTATTGTTCATTCACCTATACAAACACCCCTCAGCATAAATAATTTCAGTTTTACTTATTTCTATTCACGCGCTCCATTTGCTACTTTTTAAAAATCCATTTTCTTCCAACTGAGCTATCAGATGCTTCTTAACAGAGAAGCCCTCGCACAGTCTGCCGCTGTTATTACAGATGCAATTCTAAGTCAACCAAAACACGCGTCTTACTTTGTTTTATAGGTTTTCTTTTAAAAGTGAATGCAAGAAGCCAAGGAAACTGCCATTTGCATTTTTCCATATTCTTGTATTCATAATTTTCTGATAAATCCTTAGATATACAAAAAGCTGGGAAAGCATACAAAGAATTATGTCTAACAATTAGAAAGTGAAAGAAGCATCCCACTTTCCACAATGCTATCCATGGTGAGCCAGTTTGGTCTAGTGGTTAAGGAGCCAGACTCTTATCTGGGAATACTGGGTTTGATTCTGCTCTCTTCCATGAAGCCAGCTTGGGCTAGTCACAGCTCTCTGAAGTCTCACGGCCCCACCTCCCTCACAGGGTGTTTGTTGTGGGGAGAATAGAATGCTTTGTCAGCCACTTTGAGTCCCCTTAAATGGGTGAGAAAAGTGGGATAGAAAAGCTAACTCTTATTATTATTATATAATAGCCAGTCGCTACAGCAATGGCTTTATTAGAACAGCAAGCATGTTTTTAAAGTGGAAAAAAATATGTTTTTTAAAAAGAGAAACACATGTTATATGTTATTTGCCTTAGAAATTCATTGACAAAGAGAGGAGATGGTCTAATTGAAGATAATGCTGCAGATCTCCTTTCCAAATAACATAAAGAGCTTCTACCACTAGTTTCTACATTTCTTGACAAGTTTAGGAAGAACGACGGGCCAATGAAAGCTTCTCACAGAACAGAGAAAACTCATTAAATCTAGAGAATTTGGCTCCACTTTTTGAAAGAATAGGATCTGGATCTAGGAGAAGAAAAGGTAAAACCAAAATTACAAGGAAAAAATGAATAGTATTCAATATTACTTTTTTCTCCCCCAGGAAAACGAGATTTCAAAATAGCAAATTCACATCTTGTTATTTCAGGATCTTTGGCTGGATGAAAGCAGGATGAGTGCTGAATGGAGAATGGGATAATGCCTCATCAGTTCATTAGTTCTGGTTTTTCCTGTCAGCCCAAGTCCCTCTCAATCTTCATTTCTACAAATTACCCTTTCATTCACTCCCTGGAGGCAAAATGGTGTTATTCATAGGGCCACAAGGAGATTAGATTTGGTGTGATATAAAGTTACTGAGACAACAGGCCTATATAATCTTGGATATTTAACATACCTGTCAACTTTGTGCTGTAGAAGATCCAAAAACTCCTTACAATTTACAATGTTATCTGGCAGGCCAATATTGAATGCATGCTCTTTCGCCATATGATTAAAAAGTACTGACCTACAAAAGAAGAATGGAAATAGAACATTATATGCTCTTTTATAGAGCTTCAAATGTGTTCAGGCAGCAGGTAGAAGAGTGCTATAAATTATTTTTAGCAGTGCTACAATGTAGGCTTCCCATCTGCAAGTATGTCTCTTTCCCCTGCAGAGACTACCATGCAGAGAGGAATAAAACAGCCAAGCATGTGTCTAAAAGCTCTCTTAATACCTCAGGAATGTGTGAACAGCACTTAAAATACTGTAAAACCGCAACTAGGTAAATGCACTTTCTAGTTTAGACAAATTATTTGCACTTAATTAGAAATAAATTTGTATTTCATCCATGTCAAAACAAGACTGGAGAAACCTTTGTTTTTCTGGTAACTAAAGGAGAAAATATGTTTCAGACTTATTACAATTTTGCAGTGGCATTTTAAGACTTTTCACACTTAAAACCAAAACTAATTACTCATTTTAATCAATCATGTAATTACTCACTAGAGCACCATTTCAGATCTCAGCAGAAAGGTAAAAAGGTTTTAAGAGGAAGAGTGACAAGATTCTTTTCTTGATGCAACAGTAGTAATAGCAACATTTTAAAACTAAATAAATTTTCAAGCAAATGACTTTGGCTTGTAGAACTATCACAGAAATATAATATAAAAATGTGAAAGGATCAGAAATACATATTGTTGGAAATAAGAGGCGGGAAAAATTCCATTCAATGAAAGGCACTGCTTACATTAATATTATTTTCATTCAGATATAATATTCCCAGTCCAATGTATTATGGTTTGACAGATTAAAAATGAGCAATGACCCCATGCAATCTCCTACCTCATGCTTTATGTCAATATTTTGTTAGTTAAAGCTGAGTTTGATATCCTGGTCTGGAACACAATATCTGAGTTTGAACCTCATGAAGAAATTATGACTTTATAAATTAAAGAGTGTTGAGATCAGAGATACACATGGACCGTGTTTCACACAGAGTTACAAAAAGGCATGTCTGAGGTAACTTTGAGGTGGTTTTAAGACTGTTTGGATGCACAAACAGTCCATTCATTCATGACATTCTGCCTCTTCCCCTTCTGATGAACATTTTAGGCTACAGAAGATATTGAATGAGAGCACAAGGGCTACATGCTATTATCTGTAAGGAGTTCTTGAGATATTTCCTTCCCATGTGTGAATGCAGTCCAAGAAATGACACATTCACGGACTATGGATTTATGGCTAGATTGTTCAATTTTAATTTGAGAAAGATGTATTCGTAGTAATATTTTGGGACTTACCAGACATGGTATTATCCATGACATCATTCTGGAATCCTAGCAGGGCTGGAATGTTGGACCTTTCCTGTGCCGTCCCCTTGAAACTATGCTTTTGAGAATTGCTACACTTTCTTAGAAGTCTTGGTGAAGTGCTATTGCCCCAGGTCTCTTGCATGATATGTGCTGACTAAATGTCAGAAATTTACTGCACATGGGAAAACACAAAGGAGTAGCAAGTTTCCAGATCCCTGGACTATTGCTGAGTGGACACAGGTTAAGGAAAGTCTGGTGGCATCTTCTGTACTACATTGCAAAAACTCTGGCTTTCTTTTAAAATTTCCCCAAAACATCTCCCTTAAATACAGGTGTAGATCAGAATATGAGAATTATGAACTTTCAGAGAACTGGACCATCTATGGAAGCTAAAACCTATACAAATCATTCTTATTTATTTTATTTATCTGTATTTTTATCCTGCCCTATAGTCAGATCTTAGCATGGGGTTGCAATAAATAAGTAAATGCAATTTACTATTCAACACCATGTATAACAGAGTTGTTCACTTCTATAGTAAGGTTATTATTAGATCTTAAGAGGACTTCTCTAAATGTTCTTATTGTTGCTTTGATATAGAAATGCTATTGGCAGTAATATAAATAAAAGGGAAGAAACCAAAAAAGGAGCTAAAAAAATGACTTCATTCATGCTAGTGAGCTTTAGCAGAGGGCTGAACTTGGTAAAAATAAATCCGTGTTCAGACCTACTCTTAGGCTGGCTAGCTGCCCCACCCTCCTTTGAGGTGTATGAACTATGGCAGGAGGAGAAAGTAGAGCTGGTTAGCTGCTGCACTGAGGTGCTGCTACCTTTCCCCCACAGTTTTGGGTGATTTTATAATGTACTATTTTAGAAAGGCAGTATAAAAAAATAGAAATGGAAATGGACTGGGACCTTTGGTCATCTGCTCTGGACTCCACTTGGCCTTAGCTGTCTCAATTTGTATGTGTATTTTGGCTTATTTTGCAATATTTTGTATGATGTGCAATTTTAATAATGTATTTTTATTATGTTTTGATTATTGCTTTGCATTTTGTTTTCTGTTTGTTGTAAACCGCCTTGGGCAAAGTCTTCTTTTGGAAAGGCAGAATACAAATAAAAATGGAAATGGGAAAATGGAAAATGAAGTTCATATTCTTTCCCATTATCACATAGATATTTGCATCAAACTGAAACAGCATTCACGTGTAGTAAAAAAGCACCCTAGAGGTTACTTAGAGATGGCTAGGAAGTGGATCATTCACATACCAGTCTGCCCTCCCCCCTCTCTTGAACAGCCTTGGCTAGAAAAGGTGGATTAAGGATGGGATGAGAACATGAGTGCCATACACTTCCACCTCTTTGGAGCCTCTGGCCATTTTCTTTTTTGCTATATGTGAACACACTCTAAAACTGGGGGAAAGATCATGCTTACTAATTCATGCTTCTTGGGAAAAAGGAATGATAAAGCTATTAAGACATAAAACAGGACAATTTAGCTGGCAAAGCATTCTTCTTTTTAAGGCTGCAGCAGTACCTGAACAGTTGACTATAGCACAAGATAAAGCAGTCAGTTTGAACTGTATCAACATTTTCAAGGTCCATCAAAAATCTTCCATGTGATGTAAGTGAAAAAACAAGGAACCTTTAGGATCTGTTAAGCGATGCAATGCTAACTGTTTCTGTCCTGGAACAACAACACAACCAGCCCAGGGACCCTGTGGCAGGGTGCTGGAATCATGGATGCACAGGTTTGCCAACAAGACAGCCATACCAGCCAATAGTACTACAGAAACAAAACTACTACCATCGCATGGCTCTGAGTCAAACTCTAGCAACTGCGTTGAGACATCCATGCAATTTTCTTAGCAGAAATGATTTGCCGTTACTTCTTTCTGGAGAGATGCAGAGAACAAAAACTGCAGCCCTTTACTTGCTCTGACACTGAGCTATGGACACTTTCCTCTTATAGGTTCACCCAGTAATAAATGTTCGTAGAGATACAGCATGGCACGATTTTCTATGACAACTCAAAGGTTCCCTGCAGATATAAATTCAAATATGAGGAAACAAACATTCAACACTCACCTGTTACCTGTAAATTCTTTATCGCAGAACATGCAGGTGCCATGGAAGTCTGTGCTGCATCTCTCTTGTTGCTGCTGCTGTAGAATCTCTTTCTATTAAACACAAAGAACAAGACATACAAGCGAACTCTTCTCCTCTGTTTTTAATAGCTTGTTTCAGAATTATCCCTAGTAGTTTGCTATTGTCTCTCATTATCAGATAATGAGCAAAACAAGCCCTTGATTGCTTTGACTTTCTCTCAGATTATCGGTCTCAAATATTCCCACAGTGTGATGGATGAATATAAATAAGTAGAACAGAGAACATTAAAGCTCATCTAATTCAGTGTAGTTTAAACATACTGTAAGATAGGCAAAATACAACACACACACATACATGGTTCATTATAACTTCAAACATTAATATAATTATCATGGCTCTTAGGCTATGACCAGATGCCCTTATATAGTGACAGACAAATGCATTTATGACCCTTGGGTCACAAGTGTGCATATGTATTGTCTGTGGTCTATCTAAGGAAAGTATAATAGAGGAGAGAGATACTGCGGTCTCTTAGCAGTCTGCTGTTCATATGATACCTTCACTGGCATACCTGCCAAACAACCAGCTGAAATGTTGTAAAGCATGATGACATTGCAGAACTTGATCACTGTCCTAGAGCAGTACTTCTCAAACTGAACAGCTCCCAGGGAGTTATGGGAGCTGTACCATACCTGCAACAGACTGCTGGAGCAGAATGTTGAGTTCTGCAGGAACATCTGAAGGACCACATTTTGAGAACTATTGTTTTAGAGGAATGCTCCAATTCATATGAAGAAAGGCTGGCTTTTCAACCCTGCTTCTCTCACCCATTTAAGGGGACTCAAAGCGGCTGTCAAAGCTTTCTATTCTCCCCACAACAGAGCACCCTGTGAGGTAGATGGGGCTGTGAGAGCTCAGAAAGAGAGCTGTGACTAGCCCAAGGTCACCCAGCTGGATTCATGGAGGAGTGTGGAATCAAACCCAGTATTCCCAGATAAGAATCCAGCTCCTTACCACTAGAACAAACTGGCTCACAGTTTGTACACTGAATAATATAGATTTAGATTTTGAAGCAAAGCAATTCTTTTTATCAGGTATTCCCAACAGGTATTCCAGAATTATTGGTGTTGCTTTTTTTTTTTTTACAAATTCTGTCTCTGAGAACTTTTTCTCCTTCAGTTTAAATAAAAGCTACATTTTACTGCCAAGCACGAATGGTATGCAGCAGCATATAGCTTCAGGCAAGTAATGTAGAGAATGAGAGCAGTCTAGGTATACCCTTTCCACAAGAGGAACTGAATCAAGAAGTCATTTATATTTTACAGTTAAGTAACAGGAGACAATCTACAGTAAGGAAATTGGAGCTCTGAAGATACTTAGTTTACTTATCACCACAGAGAAGTGAAGTGTAGTAAGATCTTAAAATTACCCGAGGCTAAAAATGCTGTAGAAAGAAATAATAGTACTATACACTTTACACAAGGGAAAAATCTTGTGACTCAAATTAAAGCAATTGAATGTGCCTTCTTCTTTTAAGGTTTTAAGAAACAGATATTATTCAACATGTTGTTAGAGGACATGGTAGCTTGCCATGGTAGGATATTCATTTTTTTCCTATAGCTTTTGCCATCTTGTGCTACTATCCCAACCGCTCCATTTTTGCAAGGTGTAAACTGCTCTGGTGACCTCCATCTGTTTTCAAGGAAATACTATTGGCTACCAGAACTGTACTACGTGTCGAGTTTAGATATGTGCATGTAGCATTCACTGGCTGCAAAAAACAGATGGACTTCCACATGAGAAAGTACACCATGGAGTTTTGCTGTCATCGAAGAATTCTAATTTCACTAGAAACAAGTAATGCAATTAGTAAACCAGCATTCTAAGCTATTTTTGGAGGAGGGGATTTCATACCAGGGTTTAAAAGTCTGATGTTTTAATATACTGTTACATTGCCTTTCCCTGTAAAATTTCAGAATTTTCCTTGAAGGTACCTCACATCCCTCAGTTCTGAGTCACTAAATGATATATCAAGGGAGCAATGCAGACATGTATGCGTGAATCAGTTAATAAAAGAAAGCACAGCCTTAATTTAGGTGTAGACTACCCTTCCACAAGGGGGACCTTTGTTTGTTCCATATTTCTGTTCTTTGCATCAAAGATGTCAGTGTTGATAAACACCATCAACTGCCTCTGGAAACACTCATTTTAAAAGACTGCTACATTTTTCTTCTATAGTTGCAGAACGAGTTAATGTTTTAAGACTATTCAGGATGAGATCCAAATCCTAATTTGCTTAAAAAACAAACCCTGTATCCAGTATTGACAGTATTGTACCTCCACCCACATCCTGTTTAATGTTTTGTATAAGTTTTCTAAAAAGCAAATCTTAATGCACTCAGTGGGACTTACTTCTAAATTGACTACTTGGGATTGTACTATAATATTGTGTGATTCTGCACTGGACAGTATACTGGACCAGCAAGCAGACCAGCATGTGGACAAGAGGTTCCTAGTACACTTGCCAGTGCAGAATTGCCCACTGTAACTACAAAATGAAAACTGTGAATTAAATCAAATCCTGCTTTGCTTGGGCAGTTCATGGTATGATTACACCTGCTTACATTAAACAATGGCTTACCAGTCTTTGTTGCTGGAGCGACTCCCTCAGGGTTCTGTCTTCAGGTAAAGCATCACATAAAAGAAAATAATCTTCCTGGTCCTCTGTTAGGAGATTACAGGTGGAAAGTCAAGGAAACAATTTGGTATAGACACTGAGGTATAACATAATGCAACTTGGACTTCAGGTGTTTTTCCACTGTGCTCCTTTAATCCAGATCTAAGAAGATCTGGATCTAAGGAATGGGTACATTCCTTAATCCAGATCTAGTAGATCCGGATTAAGGGAAGTACCCAATGTGTTTCCATGGGTGGTCTAGCACCCAATAGCAATGGGTGTTAGCCTCCCTGCCGTGGAAACGCCGGAGCACCCATTTGCAAATCCAGATCTACCCATGAGGGGTCTGCTTGTCATTCCAGGTGTTTGGGGGGACAGGGGGTGCAATCTCCAAAGTGGCTTCGAAGTCACTTCAAAGTCTGTGCAAAACAGCTCCATTGAAGTCTTCGGAGTCACTTCGAAGTTCACTCTGAAGATCAGCACAGACTTCAAAGATGCTCTGGAGCTATTTTGTACAGACTTCGACGTGATTTCAAAATGACTTTGAAGCTTAGGTTTTGGGGCTCCCTCCCCATGGGTGCCCCCTCCCCCTAGCCTCCTCTAGACCCCATTGCCACACAAGCATGGAAACAGGCTCCCTTTAATCTGGATTTTCTGCCTGAAGACCCCATTGTAGACCCTATTAATGGGGTCTACAGAAAATCCAGATTAAAGGCCAAAAAGTACTCATTTGATCCGGATTTCCCCAGCGTCAGTCGAAACAACTGGGTCCCAAATGGGTGCTGTGGTGGAAATGGGATCATCCAGCTCACACCCAAATGGGTCCTTAATGGGTGCAAAAATGGGTACTTTCTGACAGTGAAAAAACACCCTTATATTTAGTTATGGAGAGAAAGAAAAGGTATGATCATTAGAGCCATTAACAAGCGTATTTCACAATTTAAGGAGATAGAGATGTATTAGCTTGATTCCTCACATCTGGTTTTGCTGTTAGTGTTGTAAAATGTTGTGTATTCTCCCATCTCAGGTTTTTCACTAAGGCAGAATTCATATCTTCTGTTTGTATAGTGCTTAAATATGACATCAAACAACAGTAAATATACTGCAAGATCAGAGTTCATATCACTAGGCCACAAGGCTAATACATACTGAAAACAGTTGGTGTATATTAATCTGTTATTCTGTTCCTTGCTAGAATGTAGACACAATATCTTTGTAATACTGTGAGAGAATTGGAAATTGTTATGAGAACCAGGTCAGCCTGACACCAGTAACAATCCTATCTCCTGACTGGTTTAAAGTAACAGGTGGTATAATACGATTCCTATACTCATATGTATGTTCTCCATGCTGATTTAGTTATCTGTTAGTATGCTAGTGTTTCAGTTTTATACTCATTCATATATCTGATTTATTTTTTTCATATATCTATGCATTTATCCAACCCTATGTCCATGCAATATATATCCTGTAACTTTTGAATCAAGCAATAAAGCCTTCTGTTTGGAATGTACTGACAGCTCTGTGTTTGCTGGAAACTTGTGCCACGGAGTTCTGCTGCATCAGTGCTAGAGACTTTCAGCTAGCCAACTCTGTTAAGGTATAAAACTCAAGAAAAATCCAGAGGCATCTTGAGGTTGGCATGCACATCCTCTGAGACGGTTTCCATCCTGATATTTAGATTCAATATTATACCTAAATTCACAAGTGAAATGATTGATTCTGGAAGAGGCTCAGAACAATCGATAATGAAAGGCAACTGAAACAATCTACAATTCACTGGAACAAGTTAGCATCATGAAAACTACCTCTTTGACAGTTCAGAGTAAGAAGAAGTCACAGTGGCAGAATGAGCCAAAAACATAGAGCTATGGGGCAAATTTGAAGGGGTAGCAGCTCTGGTTCCATGGATGTTCTGCTGCTGGACCGCCAGCAACCCTTGATCTTTAATAACAAGCCTCCACAGTTAGATACAGAATTTGAACACATACTCTGCCTAGCAGCTTGCTATCTAAGATGCAGTGTTAGTGATTTAATATAATTGGTGCTCTTGCATAGCAGTTAGACATAGGATATATGAGAAAACCCACTCACCTAAGGGTGCTTCAGAATTTGTTCTTATTACACAACAGAAGTCTGTAATGGATTGCTCTGCAAATCTTTTCTTCCAGTACAATACATATCTCCAAGAAAAGAAGAAAAGCAAAAATCTATGTAAGCAACAATGTCACAAAACCTTCCCTCAAACTGTTGATCATTTCATTATAATGTCAATATGCAACTCCTGTTGAAGCATTTTGGTACTTCAACCATTCATTATTACAACTAGCCTTTTGTATAGGCCGTTCTTCAAACTAGACAGCATTTCTATTTAGCTAGAACAATCTCCCCAGCTCAGATAAGCTGGAAATTGGAAATCTATTACCAAGCAATTTCAGACATTCAGCTTACACAATAAGAAACAATGACTACTGCTTTATTTTAAACATGGCAAGCTTATTGTACTGAATTTCTCTCTCTCTCTCTTTCTTTCTTTCTCCCCAGATTCTTTTCATTTTCGTTTGCTTTAAAACTTGATACTTACCAAGATATAAATGGCTGCTTTGTGCATGACTGGTCATAAGACTCTAGAAAAATGTATGCTGCATGAACACCAAGATCTACTTAGTTTAATGATCAGATAGTAAAACGTTTTTTTAAAAAAAATCAAGACATAGCCCTATAACCTTAGACTGTGTGCTAAGATACAATATGCCTACTAAAGACATCAATTTCTGTATTTGTGCTCAATAGAGAAAAGCACAAGGATGCACATATATCACATTAACAAGGAGAAAAACTTAATACTATGTGCCTAACCTGAGATGGAATATATTTTAATCAGGATAACATAAAAATCATATTGGTACATCTGTCTTGAAGATATTGCATATTTATTATGAGTCATGTACGAAGTCCTTTTAGCATCTACTGAGTCTGAGTCACATATAGAGAAGATTATGCTTTTCAGGATGTTTGCCAAAGAGAAGAAAATGTAATAGCTTTTCTTCTCTGCTCCTTAGCATCAGGCTTGTTCACGCTTGACTTTATTTTGAAATACAGTATATCCTAGAATAGGGGTCTGCTATTCACATGCTAGTGCAGTCTACAGCTGGCTCCATGTGAGGCCTGCCAGAGTCTGCAATAGCATGCAGAAAACACATCCCTATCCTGTGATAAATTCCAGAATATAACCAAGTGGAAACAGGCCCATCTAATCTTAAGATTCTAGTACTTCACCTGACTGCTCCACCACTCCCATGCTCCAACCAAATCCTCCATTATTTCTAGTCATGATGTCTGAGTGATGACCAGGTGGAAATGAATTGGAACCAAGGTCATTTGCTCAGTTTGTACACTTGACAAGAATAATCATGACCCTCTTCTGATTTGTTATTCATCTACACATGCAACATGTTAGCTACACAGATGCACTCATTTCAGTACATAAGAACATAAGAGAAGCCCTGCTGGATCAGACCACAGGTCGTCTTCTAGTCCAGCGTCCCATCGTACATGGTGGTCCACCAAATGCTCATGGGCATCTCAAGCAGAGACAAGGACAAACCTTTG
Source organism: Aspidoscelis tigris stejnegeri (assembly GCA_023333525.1). NCBI lineage: Eukaryota > Metazoa > Chordata > Lepidosauria > Squamata > Teiidae > Aspidoscelis > Aspidoscelis tigris. The sequence continues at coordinate 61,966,615 of JALMGA010000005.1, read as the reverse complement.
CCTGCTCTCAAATCCCGGCAAATGGCCTTAGAAGTGTCCTGCCTCCCCCTAAGCCTGCAAGTTGTACCTAGGCATTCATTCAATTAGCCATTGATACATCTGTCGTCCATAAATTTGTCTAACCCTACCTTAAAGCCATCTAGACTGGTAGCTGTTACCGCCTCTTCCGGCAGCAAATTCCATAAACCGATGACACTCTGGGTGAAGAAATACTTCTCCTTGTCGGATCCGACTCTCCTACCCATCAGCTTCATAGAGCGCCCCCTGGTTCTAGTGTTGTGTGATAGAGAAAAGAAATTTTCTCTATCCACCTTTTCTATACCATGCATATTTTATATACTTCAATCAAGTCCCCTCTTAAATGCTGTCTCTCCAGACTAAAGAGTCCTAGACGTTGCAGCCTGGTTTCATAAGGGAGGTGTTCCAGAATCTTAATCATTCTGGTTGCCCTTTTCTGCACCTATTCCAGGTTCCTTTTTGAGATGTGGTGACCAGAATTGTACACAATATTCCAAATGTGGCCTCACCACAGATTTATAAAGAGGCAAAATGACACTTGCTGTCTTGTCTTCTATTAACTTCCTAATTATTCCCAGCATTGAATTTGCTTTTTTCGCTGCTGCTGCGCACTGGGTTGATGCCTTTATTGAACTGTCCACCAGAACCCCGAGATCCCTTTCCTGGTGTGTTGCAGAAAGCTCAGCCCTCTTCAGTTTATAAACATAATTTGGATTTTTGGCCCCAATATGCATTACTTTGCACTTGTTAAGATTAAAGCACATTTGCCACTTGGTTGCCCAGTCACCCAATGCTAAGAGATCCCTCTGGAGCTCTTGGCAATTTTTTTCAGTTTTTTCTTCCCTAAATAATTTAGTATCATCAGCAAATTTTGCTATTTTACTATGTCCTCCTTCTTCTAGATCAGTGATGGCCAACCTATGACACACGTGTCACAGGTGACACGCCAAGCCCTTTTAGGTGACATACCTGGTTACCCTGGCACTTGGGCGTGTAGTGCTTGCCTGTTCTTGAAGTGTATGAAACAGCAACTTCCAATTGAAGATTTAGCAAGCGAAATTCAACAAAAGTCACTAATGTAAAGAACTACTGTATTTTCCGGCGTGTAAGACGACTGGGCGTATAAGACGACCCCCAACTTTCCAGTTAAAATATAGAGTTTGGGATATACTCGCCGTATAAGAAACAACACCCGGCGTATAAGATGACCCCCGACTTTTGAGAAGATTTTCCTGGGTTAAAAAGTAGTCTTATACGCCAGAAAATACAGTATTTGTTTTTGCTTTTAATAAAATACATATATCAAAAATATAACTTTTTTTACTAGAGCTACAAATATCACAAAATTATGCATATTTCTAGATATGATACAGCACCCAAGTTAAGCTAGGTTTTCTTGTGAATTTTGACACACCGAACCCAAAAGGTTCACCATCACTGTTCTAGATCATTGATGAATCAATTTAAAAGCACTGGTCCCAACACTGAACTTTGGGGGACCCCACTTTTTACCTCTTTCCAACCTGAGAATTGGATGTCTATTACTACTCGCTGCTTCCTGCACTTAAGCCAGGCACAAACCCAGGACAGAACCTGTCCTTTTATTCCATGGCTGATGAGTTTACTCAGTAGCCTTTGATGTGGGACATTGTCAAAAGCCTTCTGAAAGTCCAGATAGACAATGTCTACTGGTTTGCCTTTATCCACATGTTTATTGACACTCTCAAAGAATTCCAACAAGTTTGTGAGGCATGATTTACCTTTGCAGGAGTCATGCTGGCTTTTGTTCAGCGATACTTGCTCCTCCGTGTGCACACTAATTTTGTCTTTAATGATGGTTTCCATCACCTTACATGGAACCGACATTAAGCTAACTGGTCTGTAATTGCCTGGATCACCCCTGGATCCTTTTTTGAAGATTGGTGTTACATTTGCTACCCTCGAGTCCTCAGGTACAGAGCCTGATGTTTAGCCTCTCTGCAATCTCCGTGTCTTCTTTAATTATCCCTTCCTGTCCTTTACCATTTAATGGTTCAACTGCTTTCCTGGTTGGATTCCTACTTCTGATGTACTTATAGAAGTTCTTGTGATTTCTTTTGATGTTTTTAGCAATGTGCTCCTCAAAGTCTTTCTTAGCTTTCCTAATAGTCATCTTGCATTTGTGTTGCCAGTGTCTGTGTTCCCTCCTGTTCTCCTCTTTCGGACAAGCCTTCCATTTTCTAAATGAACTCTTCTTGTTTTTAATGACTTCATCAACTGCACTTGTGAGTCACATTGGTTTCTTCTTGGACCTAGAAGTCCCCTTTCAATTTCCTTTTTACTAGTTTCCTCATTTTGGGGAAGTTTCCCTTATGAAAATTTAAGGTCTCTGTGTTAGAATTTATTAAGAACTTGCTCCCTGTATTTAAGTTGAAGGTTATTGCATTGTAGTCACTGTTCCCAATTGGATCAGCCACAGTGACGTCCTTTACCAGGTCCTGAGCATCACTTAGGATCAAGTCCAGGACTGCCTTTCCCCTGATTGGTTCCATGACCATTTGCTCCATGGAACAGTCATTTAGGAATTTTCTCTTTCTTTCCTGAGTTGAACGGGAGTTCATCCAGCCTATGTGAGGATAATTGAAGTCCCTCATTATAACTACCCTATCTTTTTGGGATACCTCCTTTACCGCATTTTCCAATTGTTGATCTCCTTCGGGCGTTTGGTTGGGAGGATGATAGCATTGTCCCTGTTGTTAGGCTTCCTTTTTGGCTTGGTATTTTTACCCACACTGCTTTTGTGGAAGAGTCAGACTCACCTAGACATTCCAGTTTGCAAGATTCTATCTCTTCCTTAATATACAAGACTACACCACCCCCATGTTGCCCTTGTCTTTCCTGTACAGTTTGTAACCTGGGATGACTCTATCCCATTGGTTTTCACTGGTCCACTAGGTTTCCAGTAATATCAATCCTATTATCCATCACTTTCTAGCTCCCTATTTTAGCTTGAAGGCTTCTGGTGTTTGCATATATACATTTGTATTCAGTAGCTCAGAAGCACCTTTTCCCGTGTGTCATCCTTCCACATTCCTTCATCCTTTCCTGACTAGGAATATGGTACTTTTTTTTTTAGCCTTTCAAGTCTCTTTAATCTGATACTCTATGAAATGTAAGCTGCAAAAGAAAAGACCTTGACCTCTGCTCACAGAAGGATATGTAACCAGAAAGACAGCAGCACAGTGGATTCCACAATGGAGAGAAGCCTGCGACAAACAGAATCTTTGACCAAGCTCGGATATCTGATATATGAAATTGCTAAGCAACATTGTTCAGTGCTCTGAATAAGGATCATCAGTTAAAAAAACACATACATGCACTGTGGAGTCACATATTGCCTATAAACAGATACACAGCATTAGTTTATTTAACATAGGTTATAAACGATGATGATATCTATAACCTTCGAGTTTTGCTGAACAACAGCATCATGGGCAGCAATATCAGGAGGTCTATTTAATTAGCACAGTACAATATATTTTGAAAAAGAAATTAATTTGCATGACTATTCCTTGAAAATTACAATGGGTCATATTCTTTAAGCTGATTGTTCTCATAACTTGGTATTCATTATGCATTAGGAAGAAAAAACAAACATGAACAGCAATTTGGGATGCATATTTATCATATCTTGCATTTGTATGGATCACTATTACATAGAGAAAAAGCTGTATAGGTATTAGTTATATCAACACTTAATAGGCTTAGCAAAAAAGAGATAGGGTTGGTATATTTAATATAAGAGCAAGAACTCCAGAAACAAAATGTGCAATCATACAGGAGCTACTCTGGGTGATTTTCCAAGGAAGACAGTAGCCAATTCAAAAATCTGCTTTACTCAAGACTTTTGGTTGTTCCACTGACATTTCAGGGTCAGGTCTGAATTTAATTACCCGAGGTCTAAACTTTTCAAGATTTCTTAGTGCAGATGCTCACTGATATGGAAATGTTTAATCTCTTTTCTTTTCAGCTCTTATACATGGACAATTATTTATTTAAAACATATGCATAGTTTCATTTGTGAAGATTTCATGGTAAATGCACATCCCAAGAAATAAAACCCATGGCATTATTACATAAAGATCACATCAGAAAAACAGAATACAAAACAAGAACCACCAGTAAGGTATATATAGGTATACTGTGAGCAGGCGCAAAAACTGAAAGTTGACATTCACTATTTTAGAAGCAAGATGGATTCATGTAACCGTAGACATGGAAGGGACCATATAGGCTGCTGTGTCCAACTCCCTGCTAATGACTGGAATCTAGGTACTTTCTAGTCATAGTATAAAATGCAGCATTCTAACTGGCTTTGGACTGGGAATTCCAGACTGCACTCTTCGCACCCAGTTTTAGAGTCAACATAAGTAGCCTAAAAAGTCAACAGACAGGTCACCAGGGAAAGCCAGCATTGAAAGAGCTTTTCCTTTAAAGCTGTAATTACCTGCTGTCTGGAATGAAAGCAAACAAAATTTGCAAAGTGATGAGAGACTGCTGTCTTTCTGGTAGGAAATACACTAGTTTTGCAAAACCTAACTGATTATTCAGGAAGGCTCTGAAGAGACTGTAGTAGCAATTAGTAGCACAAATGTCTGCAGAGGAGAAAAGGGGGACAAGTGCAAAAAGACAGAGAGGAGCTGACTGAGAAGAAGTCCAAATGACTTCTTCTCAATCACTTCGCGTCGGATCATACAAGTATAGATGGGAAGGACAAGCACAGTTTTCCTGGTTACTATTGCCGCCAAATTCCTTATGACTGGCAGATAAATGAGGCTTAAATTTGCCATGTTTGGTAGCTGTAAGACTACTGGAATGTGAATTTGATTGACTGATGTATCAAATTTTAATACAACCTGGATTCGGTGAAGCAATGACTAGAAAGGCCCCTAGATCAAACAGTCTTCAGCAGATGACTTCAAAGCTTCAACTTGAAAACTAGTTGCCATAACAGAGAATGACTTTCTGGTTGCTGCCCAACAAAAGGAATGTGTGGTATATTTCAAGTTTACAGCATTTGAACTCAAAATCAGCCCATTATGGATATTTTGAGCTTGAAATGCAGCAGTAGCACAATCCCAGCATCTCAGTACTTTCTCCTGCTGAAGACAGGAAGCAGATAGGCAGGAGAATGTGACTTAAAAATAATATTACTCAAGTGGCTTTTACTTTTATGGGTTGAAAGGTAGGTAGTATGCATCATAAATATCACTCATTCCAATTCAGAATCTCTATGGAGAAAAGAAAGTTGTTCTAAATTTCCCTGTCATCTCTTATGGCCAAAACATCCAAAAGTTTCATTACATCAAAACAGCACATTTGGCTAGTTGTTCCAATTAAAGCAGAACCTCAGGTGGGATCTTTGGCTAGAGGAGTCTTTGCTTAGTTTTGATTAGCACGCCAGTTGTGGCCTTCCTTTGACCAGCGGGCCTTAATTACAGTGGCTCACACTCTTATCATCTCTAAACTAGACTACTGTGATGTGTGTACATACTGTGATGTGGGGCTACCCTTGAAGACAACCTGGGGACTACAACTGATCCAGAATGCAGCACTTTTTGCAGCACTTTGTAATGGTTGAAAACATGATCACATAAGACCAGTTTGGTCTTCGGTTAGAGTGTCAGACTCTTATCTGATAGTTTCCCAGTTTGATTATGCACTCCTATACAAAGCCAGCTGGGTGACCTTGGGCTAGTCACAGCTCTCTTTCTGAGCTCTCATAGTCCCACGTACCTCCCAGGGTGTCTGTTGTGGGTAGAAGAACAGAAAGTTTGTCAGCCACTTTGAGTCCCCCCCTTAGGGGTGAGAAAAGAAGGGTATAAAAAACCCATTCTGCTCCTGTTGAGTTCTTGAAGGCTTCATTCTCATCCCTCTCTTCTTCTTCTTCTTCTCCTCCTTCTCCTTCTCCTTCTCCTTGTATTGCACTTGCTTCTAGTATTTTTCTGGATCCAATTCAAGGTGTTGGTGCTTCAGAGCCCCTCAGTACTTAGTAGTTATTTGCTTGTGGGACTACTTCTCCTGATCAAATAGGATTCAATCTATGAGGATTTTGTTGCAAAGCATCTTGCAAGTCCCTGGCTAACAAAAGGAGATGAAATCAGGAACAGAGCCTTTTCAGTTGCAGCACTTGGACCGTAGAATGTGTTGCTGCCTGATTTAATGGCTGATAACATCATTATTGTAGTTTAAGAAGCAACTTAAGATCCACATTTCCAGCCTGGCCTACCCTTAATTTCAGTGATACCACCTATTCGTTATTATTATTTTGCTATAAACCTACATCTGGTGTTTTTCTCTCCTTCTTCTTTTATTAGTTCTTGTTAGCTGCCTTGAGACATTATGAAATAGGTTGAATACAAGGACACAAATTTAAAAATAAAATTTCTGAATTTTTGCTGTGAGCTTGAACCAAAACACAAAAGTTATTTCATTCCTACCAAACAAATAACTGTGGGTGATGATCTATCCAAATGACTCCCCCTCTTTGGATAATTCAGGGGTTGGGCAGATTTATATGAAGAAAAAGAAAACCTGGTGCCATGTTTTGTGTAAAATCTTACATTCCAACGCAGCAGATTGTTAGCCAGTTTGGTCCCTCATAGGAAACATCCAACACATCCATCAGTTGCATTCCTGGCACGGACCAGCTAGAATAGAACCTGCATATACCCTATGGTAACTGCAGTATAACAATGTTTATTGATAGGATATTATCGTTTTCAGTGCTTCCTTCTAACTGGTTACGGCTATATGATGGTGGAACAAGGGACTTTCCATGCTAGATTGCACCACTTCGTTTTAAACCAGAAGAGTAACATACCTCCTAAAATCTGCAACCAGCTTGATGTCTGCTATGACAAGCTTGTGCTCTATAATCATGTGCTTCAGAAGTCGGTTTTGCTCTGACAGAGGATAATAGTCTTCACAGAATATACATGGTACAGATGGAGAGCCTTCAGCAGCAGAAATGCCACCTGGACTTTCTGGCAGAGTGATGGGTTCCAAAATACAGTCATCGCAGTCTGAAAGGGACAAACAAATAAAAGGAATTTTCTCTAACACAAGCATGGGCATACAGTAGTTTTCTCTTAATGCATAAAAATATATTATGAAAGCGAGCAAACGGATGGGTATGCTCTACATCTGACACAAGGAAAGAGAAGATTATTGAGATAACATAGTGACAACATTGGCTACCCTAAAAAGAAACTTGCAAAACTGCTTAACGTTTCTTCTGAGCTGGCAAAACTTTTTTGAGGGTGATTCTGGGACTGGAGAGACGAGCTCCTGCCTGGTTAGCTTGGCCTTACTAATTTTACCTGTATACTTCAAATCAGTCCAGGTGCTACTTACTTCCTGTCAACAAAGGTAAACAAAGACTTAACATGGTTGGCCTGCCGCTCACCTGAAGAGCCTGTCTTTTCCATCATACAAACTAAATGCAAGAATTTACAAGATGAACTTCCCATCCGTTTGCCCAGCGACTCAATGCTAAATTTGGCTTCCAATAAAATGACTATCACATTTTCTAGCAAACTTAACAATTTTTGCTGCTATTTCCAGGGACAGGCTGAGTAGTTTATAATGCTGATGCTCATGAGAATGTTCACCCAGCAATTCAGTGCTAAATCTGGCTCCTAACAAAATGAATATCACTTCTTTTTTTTAGAGAACTGACAATTTGTGCTGCTTTTTTTCAGAGACAGCCTCACTATTTTAAGTTCACAGGGATTGTAAGAACATTTTAAGCTATCATGTTACTCTATCTTCTGACAGACATCTTGATCTCAAAATTAATGAAATTATCTGACTTTGAATGAGGTTCCCTTGAATCTACACACATGCATCAAGCAAAAGGAGCAACAGAAAAGATGAAATCTAGGATGGAATTGTTTGTGAAAATTGTATATCTGTATAGATACACGGCAGCCCTTCAAGGGTGAACAGCCTTCTAATAGGGCCAAGAAAACAGAAAGAGGAAGGAAGGAGACCACCCGCATATAGTCTTCAAAAGGAAAAAATATAAAATATTCGTATATAGAAATGTACTTGTCTTCAGAGGAAGAAGTACTATGTACACTAATTCTACTTGTCTTAGTCCGCGGAACTGATTTTAAATTTGCCAGTTCACAGCAAATATTGAGGTAACAAGAAAAGAGCAGTCCTGCTTCACTGTGCAACAGCCCATCACATCCAACAACCTGTTTGCACACGACCAAGCAGATGTCTCTGTACTGGAAAACAGCAAGACTATGGCACAGTAGCACATTACCCAACATCCTCTGCAGCCTTTGGAAACATCACGAACAGCAGACGTGAACAGCCCTGTTCTCCATAAAGTGGTCACAGACAGGGATTGCTTAGACACAAGAAAAACTCCAGCATCAGAGAGGGAAGAAACACATGACACTCATAATGAACCTTTTGTTTTGGTCAGACAAAAAAGAGTTTGTTAGTTTAGTGTTAATCTTTTTATAGCAAAAGACAATTTTAACAACATGGCGTATTGATGGGTTTGTCTGCTCATTGTATGGCACAACAAGGGTACCAAAAGAAAATAAGAACATCTGTTGGAATGTTAAGTGTCTTTCTAATTAAATTCAGCAGTTGAATGAATCAATTCATTAGCAACAAGCTTGGTTTATTATCCCATTAATACAGCTGGCTAATATGAACAGATTAGCTGAATAACTTGACACCATTCCCCCAAACAAGGAATGCAACAACAAAAATAAACAGAAGTATTTATCTTATCCTATTTTGTATTTTTATGGGGGGTATTGTCGGGTGTATTGTCTGTTATGTATTGTTTATTCTAGATTATATTTGTTTTGTTGTTATGCCCTTTGGTGAAAGGGGCACTATAAATAAACGTTTTATTTTATTATTTTTTATTTATTTATTAAGTATAATAAGAGTTCCTTCACATTTTCTGTTTTTGTCCCACTACCAGGTTCCTCATTTCTGATGGTTGGCTGGTGGCTTCCCGGCAAGGCAAGTAAGTAATTGGGATATGTCAACAGCTCTTGAGATTTTAAGAAACCAAAGAACTCAGGTGGGAGCAGGGAAAGCATGCTATGGCCCAGACAATAGTCATTTTTACTTCCGTGTTGTCATCCCCCTTCCCAGCATTATGCAGTTGAGTAACAGATTGCTTGTTTTGTGGAACTAAACTGAGGGTAGAAACAGCCTACCACCTCACTCATCTGCTTAAATAGCAAGAGAATTATTCACATCAGCATTGGCTGCATTCACACCTAAGTTTTAATTCAGCTTCAGGCTGCTTTCAGAATGAGAGATCACATCAGCAAAGTGACAAGCTGATTTCTTTCAGCATTTTCTAACTCAGAAGATCCACCTTTGGGTTAGATAATGTGGAAAGAAAATCTGTTCACTTTGCTGAAATGTTCTTCCATTCTGAAAGTGGACTGAAGCTGAATTAAAACTGAAGTGTGAACACAGCCATTGTGCCCAGCAGGTTTGTAAGGATGAGCCAGGATTCTGTCCTCGTTTCTTGGGAAATGTGCTAAGTTACAAAAATATAGATTCCTTCATATTACATCTCAATTGTCTAATATTCCCACAGATTCCAATGGATGCCACAAAGTTTAAAAAGACAAAGGTTGTTGCAAAGATTGACTTGTTGCATTTCTGCTGAAATCACCATTGCCTGACCATTCTCAGCTCCTTCCTCCACTGCAGTGAGACCAGCCCAGACTAAGCGTTTTTTCAGACACAGAAATGATAAAGGAACCAGAAACTTGGGTTTGAGTATGGCAAGCCCAAGAAGCCCCAGTGTGAAAGCTTGGAGAGATGGTACACATTTCAGCGGCTCTGAACCAGAGTTAAAGATCCAGAGAACAGCTCATGTTGGAATCCAAAAGCTATACAAGTCTGCTGCAGCTAGTCTCACAAAATAAACCTGAGGTACCAAGTGGATGGGCTTTTCTTAGTTGCTGGTCTGCCAGAGTAGAAGGGACTTCTGCATCCAGGGAGCTGGTTGCAACCTTCCTATTGGAATTAGGCCACTGGACTAGCTTATTGGATAGTAACCAATAAAGAAAAATAACCCCAAACTATAGGAGCAAGACTGCAGGAAAAAGCACTCAACCCTAAACTGCCAGCAAGTTTCCTGAAGAGTCCTCAGAGCAGAAGAAATGCCACTCAGGAAGAACCATTTAAGTCATGGAGATTCAGTAGTTAGGGAAATGGAGTAAATTTTGTAGGGCACTTGTACTATAGAAGTTAATTCATCCCTTTATCCCTGTAAAGTGTCAAGACAGGATTCAAACCCAAGGCCCCTACAGAACTCTCCAGTCAAGTAAGCCATCATAGATGTGCACCTGTAACTTCGTGAGTCTTTTTTGTGTAGATAAAAACATGAAAGCAAAATTGCAGTTTGGTATGTAATGAACTCAAACCAGCAATAGGAGCAAACAGTTTGCCCTCGAAATAAGCATTGTCAGGTTCTATAAGCTGGTCAGCAGTGTGAACAGGTTTGTGAGCCTTGTGGGAAACCTGTCTTCATGATGTCTCTGTGTCTCTCCAGATCACACCCTTGACTTGCTTTTTTTTTCTTTCATGTGTACACTGTCATCTAAGCACACCCCAATATCCCCATCACATCTGTGAGCTTACCTTCTCCCTTGTTCCTCATCTTGCTGGCAGCCCACACTGGGCTGAAGTAGAATAGTTCTTCAGCAGTCAGTTGGTATGCTTTCATGACCTGTTATGTCTTCCAAAAAAGCAGGCCATGGCTTCTCCCAGCAGATCACATACTCAAACACATAAGCAATAGTGTTTGAGGCTTTCTGGGAGGATCCTTGGCCCTCCACTTCTTGTGGGCCACAAAAGCATACCAACTGCCCGTCAAAGAGCCATGTGGCTGGTAGGAGCAACTTGGTATGGCACACCAGACAGGTGAGATGCAAGGAGAGGATAAGGCCATAGACATAATTGGGGCATCAAGGTGTAATTGGGCAAAGCACTGCATGTGATAGAGATAATGAGGGAAGGCCAGAATGTGATGGGGAAAGTGGAGTCCATTTCCCATTTGACAGTTTTCTATTCATTTGTGTCTTGACTGTCACTGTGTTTGTCTCTGCACTACTGCTGATGCACTTGCAATTGCTGATACTAGCAATGTGCACAATTTTTTTCTTGTTCAGTTCGCATCTAAGTAAATGGGACAGAATTTTGTGTTTCTGTGAACGGAGACATTTCATATGTGCTAGGCTTCAAATTTTCATCGAATCCCTGCCACATCAGTCCCACCTCTGAATACATTCTGAATCTGCTCTGAAGCTTTGAACAAAGGCACAAAAGCTTGCACTTCACATGTGAAGGTGTGTCTTCAAATATAGCTAATATTCGATTCAAATGCAAAGTTCTGAATCTTCACAATTCGTATAAATTGTGAAGGCGACAAACATTTTCCTCCATTCTTACTGTATATGAAGTAAAGAGTTTTAGCTGTTAAGACATTTGTTTCTTCATAACTATTTCTGCATTGCAATTACAAGAGTCTAATGTTTTATTCCTATTCCTTCCCCTCTCCCCCATCACTGCTATGTTGGATATAACTGTTATTAAATAAAACCTATTTCTCTAATACATCCTGAGTAGCCAAACCTCTCTTTCCATGTGCCCTTGACCCCAGCTTCTCAACTACATATACATGAAATCAAACGCAAGGCTGAAATATCCAAAAATAATGTGGAAAGTCTCAAACTGACATGACTGGATTGGAGGGGATTTTATAACAGCACCCATCAGAGCAGGTAAGAACAATGAAAAGCTTTGTGAATAAAAAAAGAGCAAAGTACACCGAAAGATCCAATCAGACAACTTCCATATCCTTAAAGTGTTTTAAAGTAGATATAAGGTGGCAGAAAATTAAAACATAATATTTAAAATAGAAATAGGAAAATCACAGCAGTCAGCAAATATATAAAAGATTATAGTTCAAATGACAGTGATAGTTATAGAAAGGAGGCTTTTTAGGAGGTGCTGCTCTCAGACGTGGCATTCGTTACTGAATTAGTTATGATACTATCAGGTTTAATGGCTGGGCACCTGAGTACAAGATAAGAATATAAGAGGGGCCCTCCTGGATTAGGCAACAGCCCATCTAGTCCAGTGTCCTGTTGCACAAGGTGGCCCACCAATTGCCCATGGGCATCTCCAGCAGAGACAAGGGCAAAACTTCTCCTGCTCTCGAATCCCAGCAAATGGTCTTAGAGAAATGCTGTTTGTCCCCCCAGTCTGAAAGATGTACCTAGGCATCCATTCTAGTAGCCATTGATGCATTTGCCATCAATAAATGTGTCTAACCCTACCTTAAAGCCATCTAGGCTGGTTGCTGCTACCACCTCTTCTGGCAGCAAATTCCATAGACTGATAACCCTTTGGGTGAAGAAATACTTTCCCTTGTCAGATCCAACTCTCCTACCCATCAGCTTCATAGAGTGCCCCCTGGTTCTAGTGTTGTGTGATTGAGAAAAGAAATTCAATCTGCAGCTTCTTCTGAATTTGCTTTCATTTTGTTTTTTGTTTTTATTTTTTAAATATTGTGTTATGCATTTTTTCTTTCTTTCACAGTAAAGCTGATTAAAAAGATGAACCTAGTGTAATACTGGCAATGAGTCTTATGCCTTAAGTTTCAAAGTTATTCAACAGTAAATGAATCACATTCATGACCACTGTCAAATGTTTCAGATCCTCCGACTAAAGTAAATTACCATTTTGTTCAAGTTCATTGGGATCATTTGTCTATCATCTTACTCATTAATATGCTATTACTGTGACTTGGGAATTAGCCAAAGCATCCATGTGTTCTGAAACAGCACATCCTGTAGATCAATCAGCCTCAGTATTTTGCAGTGATCCATTGAATGTAAATTTAATACTTCAAAGACTTTCATCCTACAGCTAAACTGGGTCAATTTTGATCCATCCATCTGTCCATCCATCCATCTCCAGGCATCAAGTCCACTGCGCAAACTTAAAATCATCTAGGATTTCAAAGAGAAGCAATTTACTATACCTCACGATTTTTATTTTCTTTAAGCAGTCAAAAATGCAACTGTGCTGAACGGCCACATTTAACACAGTAGTTCAGTAAGGAAGGTTTAGATGTTGCAGTTTCAGTAGCACTAACAAGTGTTGCTATGGGTACCAAAGTGGAGGCGTTGGAATATAAGTGAATGGAAGAAATAGGAAGCAGATGAACAAAAATCTTAGCAGTCAGAGGAAAACCACCCAAATTAGTGCAAAAGAAAGCCAGTCTTTAGCTTCCTAGTCAATCCCATATGCATGAATCTATTTTTCCTCCACGAGAACAAAACCCTTTATAAAAATAAGAACATCAATAAATAAAATGTATAGTAAGTTCCTGAGAATGTGTTACGGTTAAAATAACTTTAAAAGAAAAAGAAGAAAAATTGGGGCTGCCAATTGTGGCAAGTAGAAGTTCAATATAAATACAATATGCTACCTTTACGCTCAGGGTTTTACTTTCTCCAGTATCTTCACAACAGAAAATGGATTCATCCTATTAATACCCTTGCTCGTATTCTGTTCAAATGCTGTTAGATGCACTTCATTACATATACAGAGAGTTCCTTTACTAAAGAGCATTACAGTGGCTAAAAGTTTGGACTGAGATACAGGAAATACTAGAATCACACTGAGTGAACTTAACAAATGAATGTTTCAGTCTTGAAGTCACAGAATAAGTGTTGCAAGTAGATAAATGTATACTCTCAGTAGACAAATAAGACAAAGTGAATGTTATGGTCTGAAACACCATGTGGTTCTCAGAAGTAGTTCTGTGTCATAGTTTCAGGATTACTTTCACTGTATAGGTGAACTAGGTATTAATAGCCTTCAAATATTGTTATACAGGTGATACTCTATAAATTCCAACACAAATGTAAAAATCTGGGTTATAAAAACTTTAAGCTAAATTAATGTAAAGATTACAAGTCCAGCCAATTTGATCATGAGACATTCTGAAACAGGTAAGTCTAGCCAAAAGAATGGCAAAATGAGGCCTTTGCCAGGGCTTCAAGAGCACCATGCTACCATGGAATACTCATGAACTGCACATCACTAATGCTGTACAAGAAGGGACTTGGAATCTGCATCATTTTAGCAGAGACATTTGTTCTAGCAGCTGCTATGTCTTGCAGGGATGTTATAGCAGGGATATTTTAGTTCAGTGTTTAAAAACTCTGTCCTGGCTGAAAAGAAGGCAGACTGGACTGGGACTTTCTCCCTCTGTAGTCAAAAGATTTCTTTGGTAGCTCCTTGGGAAACCACATTTCTTGGAGTGCCAAGGCTCTCAAGTCACCCTACTATTCTCATATCTTATATGAGAAAATATCAAAAGGTAGCGGGGTATGTTCTTCCTATCAGATTTTGGCACTGAAGCGTGGGGATAAGGTAAGCATCTTGTTGGGTGGTGGTGGTATCAGTGTATTTCACCATTGCAGCCCGTGAAAAGGTCTACGGTACTTAATATTCAAAGACCAAGTATTAATTACATTTCACTTTTTCTGACAATAACACAGACTAATTAAAATGAATGCCACAGTTCTACCAGAAGGAAGATTTCTATACAGTACCAAGAAGAAAACACTGTTAACTCCCAACACAGTTTTTTTTAACCCATGAATCCATCTACAGGAGGGAATGGACAATATAAACTGGGAAATACAATTAAAAACAGCAGAAAGAGGAACAACTGATGTAATATATAAGCTGCTGTTACAGATGGACTTGAAACATGAACTAGTGAAAGAATGTATGGTTACACGGGCAAGAAATTTTGGGTATAATATTCAAATTGATCAGGGGGAGAAACTATGGATAAAAGACATGAATTTTACCATGTCTATAGCATTGAGAATTTATATAAGATGATGTATAGATGTATAGATGGTACGTAACACCATATAAATTAGCAATATATCAAGATATGTCAAATAAGTGTTGGGAATGTGCTAAAACGTTCCTTCTTTTACTTTACATGCGATGGACTTGTAAAAATGCAACAACAAAAAATACTGGATACAGATTCATTCTGTAATAAGAAGTATCTTAAAAATTAATGTACCATTTAAACCAGAAATGTTTTAATAGGTATAATAGAAGAAAACTTAGATAATGTGAATACTTTGATTCTTTACACGGTAACAGCAGCAAGATTTATATGCACCAAAATGGTAGAGGGAATTCCCTCAGTGGAGAGTCAGCTGATTAAATTGACTGATTAAATTGATAGATAAGTATGTGAAAGACTGGGGACTCTTTACTGATTTTCTACACAAATCAGGCATTAAAAATGCTGGACTTGACTAATTTTACACTGGACAGCCAAGTGAAGAAAAGATCAGTGATGGGGAGCATTAAAGAAGAGATAACAAATGAAGACTCAGAAGAAAGAAGTGATTTATAGTTAACAACTGAATGAATATAAATGTATGAGAGATCCCATTTTGAGAGTGAGAAGTGTTATGGTTGTATTATTTTTTTTAAAGGCAATGTACTATATATCCAAGTTTCTTTACTCCATCTGCTCTGTTTTCCTCAGAAGTTCTGGGCTGCCTCACAAAGCCTTATTACCTACTTGCTCACAGAGATAAGGTGTAACAAACAACCTTCTTTTGTCTGAGGTCAATTGCTTTGCCAATTATTTGAAGAATTTCCCTCCCCGTCCTTGCTAATATACTACCTAAACTTTAAATACAGTGGATGTAGTTTATTTTAGGAATGTTTTATTCAAACTCATCTTTGTTCTCCCATAAAAAAAAAAAGAACTCATATTTGTCCTAAATTTATTCCAGTTTAGACCATGATGAAATAACTGCTAACTCAAGAAAAGATACATAGTTTCATATTTTTCTATATTTAACTTTTTGGGTTAAGAGGGGATCCCTTGGTGCTCCCTCTTCCTGAAGTTTTTCCTCTCTCTCTGGGAAATAGCCAATTCTGGAACAAAAGTACCTCACAATCTTTAAATATTCAACTTTCCAAGGTTATGAACATCACACATTTTTTCCTTGCTTATTACAAAACCATGGTGCCAAACACAGAAGTCAACAACATTTATGCTCAACATAGTAGCAGGGCATGATTTCTCCTTTCAATTGATCAGTTCAAAACCCTAGAAGTTTCTTTTTTTATTTACTTAACATAATTTATAAGTATAGTTTGCTCAGGTATTTGCTAAACCTAAATAGTCTACCGTTGAGAAAAATAAATGAGGTAGTTCAGGCTGTGACTGCAAAGTTCTTTAAAATGTTTTAGCTTCCTATTATCTTAAAGCAGCTTATGTATTCTTATCTGGGATTATTGTCCAACAAAATGGAAGACATAAATATACCAGGAAAGAAAGGCTCCAATGCTGAGTATGGCCATGGAGCTCATAAAAACTTCGTTTCTGTGGCGTGGACGGATCCCAATCAGTGCTGCGCTATTTTGTACCCACTAAAGCAGACTTACAGAAGGTTAAGTGTTGAAAGGACCATTTACTGTGAAATCAGATTTCCAAAATCAAGCTCATCCAGCCATTTTGATACTGCAATCCTCCACTCGCCTGTCTAAAAATCAGCCCATTGAACTGAGTTTTCTTCCGACCAGAAATGGATAAAATTGCTCTTTTTGGTGTCCGATTCAGTGCATTATGGTGTCCCATCCTGCAGTATTTTGCATTTCTGTGTGGAAATAACTCAGCAGTGCTTGCTGCCCTCTGGTTTCTTGTTTTAAAGCCTCACCCCATGCCACACTCTTAAAAGAATATAGGCAAGAAGATCGAATTAAGAAAAATACTATGACAATTAAAATAAATACTAAAAGGTGTGCCACTTGATCCTTGAATAGCAACCCCTTCCCATGCTTTCACTGTCACTGTTTTAGTCAATCTGTTTTACCTGCTTTTATTGTGACCCACCCTGAGGCCTTTGGGCATTGGGTGGGATAGAAATATAAACTAAACTAAACAAAGGAACTGAGCCACCACTATATAAGAGAATGCCATAAGGAGTAAGAATCTTTAAGATCTAAGGGCCTGGGTGTGGCCAGGTATTGAAAGGAATGCAGTGGAGATACCTGGTTTACCTTAGAGTGGAGGTTATTGCAAAACAGAGGAAAGATCTCGCCAGAGTTCTCCCCTGAAGACTCAACAACTAAAACCGAATCTATAAAGCCAGCCCCTGATAAAGCATTAAGCTGATGTTTAAACAGAATCACCTGCAGAATAGAGGTTGGCATGGCTTTTACTTATTTCGTTGCATTTCTAAGTCACACGCCACAAATGTAAGCTGCAGAAAAACAGGAACTTCTGCTTAGAGCCTGGACCACCGAGTTTTTTATAGATATAATTCAGAAGCAGTCTTCTCTTGTTATTTTACCATGCTTAGTATAAGGCGGTGATGGCCAACCTATGACACGCGTGTCACAGGTGACACGCCAAGCCCCTTTGGGTGACACACATGGTCACCCTGGCACCTGGGCATGTAGTGCTTGCTTGTTCTTGAAGTGTACCAAAGATCAACTTTCAATTGAAGATTTAGCAAATGTAAAGAATTATTTGTTTTTGCTTTTAACAAAATACATATATCAAAAATATAACTTTTTTACTAGAGCTACAAATATCACAAAATTATGGATATTTCTAGATGTGACACAGCACCCGAGTTAAGCTAGGTTCTCTTGCGAATTTTGGCACACTGAGCTCAAAAGGTTCACCATCACTGGTATAAGGCAATCATGATTATGTCTTTTCCCCTATGCTCATCCTACATGTTCAGAGATCAGCCTTCCCCCAGCATTTTTTCAACTCTCTGCATACCAGGATCTGTATGAGATGCCGGTTGATAGACAAGGTTCTTTCGAATTATTACATCAACAGCTCTCGTCACCTGTTTCCCAGCAAGAAAAGATAATTAGAATATTTCCCAGTTTCTACTGTTTTTCTGGAGCAAACAATTTTAATGGTTTCATCCCCTTTATTCTAAGGCAATGTAGCCAACGAAAGCAGGAAGTAAACCATCCATGAAAATTCACAGCCATAGGTTTAGCCAATACCATGTACAATACAACATGTAGATCCTTCACTTCACATTTTGAATAAGTTTGGATCAATTTGTGGAAGTCAGGGATACCAACAGCTTTAGTCCTGAGGCATTTTTGCACTTCCCTTCCTATCCGCAGGACGGGAAAGGAGCATGATTAACCAATGTTGACTTGTGCTCACACTTGGAGCGCTTAGTCAACTTTGGCTGTCATCCCCCCCACCCCCGATTGAATACTTACCTGATTCAATCCAGGGTGTGTGTGTCTTTGGGTGTATTTGTCAACACCATCACCCTGATGATGCTGATGCTCTGCGCACACACAGTTGTGTCTCCACTTGTCCAAGGAGCCAGCGTGCTTCCACAACACCTCAGATGACTCTGGAGCAGCGGAAGAGGTGTAGATCAGAGGTGTCAAACTCAATTTTGCAGAGGGCCGGATTAAAAAAAAAAAGTACTGTCAGGGCCAGGGGGCGTGACCGGGGGCGTGACTAGGGCACAGAGGAGGGGCTGGGGTGTGGCCGGGGGCATGGCCGGGGGGGTGGCTAGGGCACAGAGGAGGGGCTGGGGGCGTGGCTGGGGTGTGGCTAGGGCACAGAGGAGGGGCTGGGGGCGTGGCTGGGGCATGGCCGGGGCGTGGCTAGGGCACAGAGGAGGGGCTGGCTGTCCATGGCAGCGCCTGCGCAGTCGGGCAGTGGAGGGTCCCACCGCACGCTCGCTCGCCTTGCCTCGCCTCCTTCGCGCCCAAGGAGGACAGCGGCGGCGGCGGTGGGTGGTGGTGGGCGGCGGCCGCAGGCCGTATTAATACACCCTGCTGGCCGCATCCGGCCCGCGGGCCATATCTTTGACATGGCTGGTGTAGATGGTCACTACCGTGGAAACATGAGGCAAGCTTGTGGATAATGCTGATTAGGTGTGGAGCACAATTTAGTGTTCCAGACCTAATTAACAGTTAGTGAACTTCTGGTGAGTCAGGGCATGCTTGGAGACCATAAAGCCCTCCTCCACGTGCAGATGCTCTTCACCAGTTCACTAATCATGCACTACCGTCCATAGTGCAAATAGGCCCCTGGTCTTAGAAGGAGGCAAGCCTCTGAAGATGAGCTGCTCCTATGCTTCTGGTGGGCTTCTTTGTGCAACTGGATGGCCACTGTGAGAACAGCCTGCAGGACTCAATGAGCCACAGATCATTAGGGGATATTTCTTAAATTGCTATAGAATGGTACTCTTGACAATTTCATTCTACAGATTAGATTTTCAAACCCCCTTTTAAGTGCATACAATATACTGAAGGAGCACTAGTTCTGTTCTTCAAAACTAATACTAAATACAGGCTAAGATAGTGTAGTCTTTCTGCATGGGCGATTCAATCCTCATCTGAAGCAGCAAAGAGCCTGTTTAATTCTGTTTCAATGAAGCTTTGAATACAGCTGACTATTTTATTGGCATACCATTATGGTCCTTTCATTCCAATCTTGAGTCCCTTTGTTTCACAGTCACCGTTCTAGCAACTTGGGTTTTTTTTAGTTTAAATGCTTACAACAGTAGTTTCTACTTCATTAGGAAACAAGACTGGTAGTGGCTTCAAGTCTACCATCTCTTTCTCAAACGTAGCTCTTTTGGTAACCTTCACTAAAATATCAAATCAATTTATTATACGGGCCAAAGACCTAAAATAGGAAAATATTAGAAATGAAGCCCAAAGGGCTTGCCTCCTGGAAGCACTGACATAAACATACATTTTAAGATCTATATTCAATGGGTCCCAAAACTTTTTTTTAACAGGCAGGCATTCTCAGTATAATCCAGAAGAATCTATTTTTAATCCATCTCCTGTAACCTATATATTAGTTTCTGTATCCTGCTTATTCTATCCCTGGTATACAACACACAAAATGAACAAGGGAAGGAAAAGACCAACACAGCTTACAGTGGAAGTTTTCAATCGCTTCCAAGTTCTTGCTAATAGGTGTAACAAAATAAAGGGTGCCTCCACACTGCCTGCCGAGAAACGGATTAAAGAAAATCCGTTTCCCGGTGATCCGTCCTCTGGAGGATCCGTCTGAAATAGGGACGGATCCGAAGAGGCCTCATGCATCCGCAGGCACACGCGGTAAAAGCCAGATCCTCTGGGTGCTGTGCAGAGGCCGCAGCACCCATTCCAAAAGGCAGTCAGCCTCCCGCACTGCCGACACCACCCCAGAGCCGTGGGACTGGAACATCCAGCTGCTAGCCACTGCATGTTTCCGCCGGTGCATGGTGTAGGGGCTCCGGAGGCAGACCGGCCTGCTTCTGCCCTTCCCAAGATGGCAGCCACCGGCACATCTGTCCCCTCGGCTGTCCAGGTGCGGAAGCGTCCTGCTTCCAAATGGATTGAGGTGAGGGGACGGACTGAAGACCTAACTTTCCAGGTCTTCCCAGAGGCCGGATTTTTCGGTGGCAAAACCCCATTAAAAACGGGTCTTGTGCGCCACTGTGCGGAAGCGGCCACCTCGAAGGGTCCTAGATCCATCCTCCAAAGCAGAAGGTAAGTTTCCCATGTGCCCTCTATGTGTCTCCTATGTGTCCTTAATGGGGTTTCCGCGGCCAGTGTGTAAACACCCAAAGTCTCAAAGGGTTTTCCTAATCGATACTGTTTCAGGTTGCAAAGATGTATTTTTCTTTTAATTCTGCACTCCACCTTTTTTTTTTTCAAGAAGCAGAAAACAGTTCACCAGTTTATTTTAACAACCATCTGGTGGAGTAGGTAAGTTAGAACAACCCAAACAATCAAAATAAGATAGATCAACTCAACACAAGCAACACAAAAGATCTATCAAGAAGAGAAACTAAGGTCCTTCTAATATGAAATAACCAATAAAAGCCCTGATTCCAAAAAAAAGGAATATAAAACCATATTATAAAGAATAATTGTAAATTTACTAATAAAAATAGTTTATCTTATAAAAGCTGGTAACAATATACAAAAGAAATAACAATATGCAAAAGAAAAAATAAGGGAGGATGGTGTATAACAAATGTCCAGCAATGAAAGAGCACCAATCTGAGAGTCCTCAGAAAAGATAAACAAGGAGTTGCATCCAAGATATATACATATAGCAAAAAGAGGGGATCTTAAGCCAGACGCGTTTCAACTGCTAGTCTTCTTCAGTGGCTCTTCCGATCTTCCCAAATGAAGATAACTCTTTTCAAATCTATATGATTATACAAAGTAAAATTAAGCAACGTGTTACATAAGACCATACTCTTTTATTTATATTCCTTTTTTGGAATCAGGGCTTTTATTGGTTATTTCATATTAGAAGGACCTTAGTTTCTCTTCTTGATAGATCTTTTGTGTTGCTGGAGCAGGTAAGTTAAGCTGGGTACATAATGACTGGTTGAAGTTCACATGACGAGGTACATCGCAGAGAGGAAAATCTCTAACATTAATTTCCTTGCCTGTATTTTACTGTTCTAAATAATCAAATTTAACGTGTTAATTTCTGAAAATGTTTGGGCTACTTCCCAGTCCCCAACTCTAAAGAGTTTCTGACAGGACCAATGCCACTAGTGGTAGCATCCAAGATCCCATTCATGACCAGACTCCCTGGTTTTTTTTCCAGCAGCCTCCCAGTCAGACTTCACCTTGCTTGCTGTTCCCTCTATTCTTGGGTGTTTTTCCACTGTGACTAGAAGTACCCATTAAGTACCCATTAATGGGTACAAAAATGCCATTACATACCCATTAATGGGTACTTAATGGGTACTTCTAGTGACAGTGGAAAAACACCCCAGAAAACTTACATGTACTGGTTCAAGAAGAAGAAGAAGTGGCTTTTCTATCTTGCTTTTCTCACCCATTTGAGGGAACTCAAAGCGGCTGATAAAGCGTTCTATTCTCCACACAACAGAACACCCTGTGAGGTAGGTGGGACTGTGAGACCCCACAAGGGAGCTGTGACTAGCCCAGCGTCACCCAGCTGGCTTCATGGAGGAGTGTGGAATCAAACCTGGTATTCCCAGATAAGAGTCCGTCTCCTTAACCGCTAGACCAAACTGGCTCAAGGGGGTATTTTTACCATTTTATGAAAAAGTAGGAGTCAGAATAGTAGGTAATTGATATATGCTGTCTGAGAGGCCAAGGATAACAAACATAGATCAGAAGCTGTCTGAGAGGCCAAGGATAACAAACATAGATCAGAATAGGGGTGCTTAGACATTGTGCATATGGGAAACAGTATAGGAAAGCCTTGCATGGAGGTCATGTTTTCCTTCTGGTTGAAATCCCACCTCCAACTATCCATTATGCTTAGAGCTCTGAGAGAACAGCTTTAAAACACTTCAATTTATTCATATGCTTTTAATTCAGTATAATTAACATCTACTATTTTAAGAAACTTAATTTTGGTTGCAATAATAACTGAAGCTTAGAATTTAATTAGTAAAGCTATTTAAGATGTAATCACCTCTGCTTATAATCATTACCCTCTCCACAGAACTGCTCTAAAAGAGTATTCTAAACACCTGCTAAGAGTTTCAATGGAAACTTGATCTTACCTCTTAGGTCATTATACAAAAATGCATAGGCCAAAAAACCAGCCTAAATTAAGATGTTCCTTCAGGTGAAACCAAGACAGGAACATGGGGCCCATTCTGTATCTTCACTAAGTGAATGGTGTTGGTAAATTAACATGGATTATCTTATTCCTTAATGATACTGTACTAACAATTAATCAACGTCCCACATTATTTTTACATAAATTGCCTGATTAGCCTGACACCAAACCTCTAAGATACCCCAGGTACAGGCAGGTTGCTTTCTAAAACCACTCGCTGAGTTCATATAACACTGAGATCTATTTGAAATGAAGACTTCCTGGTTGATAGCTCACACTGTATTCACTCTCAAAAACCATTAGACTTCAGGAAAAGTGGTCGTTGTCATTGGGCTTCATAACTACATGGAAATCTCCATGAATTTTTCTTTGTTATTTACTTATTATTGTAGTAAAATCTAATATTTACTTATTGTTTTAATAAAATATTGTAATACAATTGTAATAAAATCTAATATTTACTTATTATTGTAATAAAAACAGGATGCTACAAAGAAGTGGTAAAGGCCTCTTTAGCCATAGACCTGGTTAGAGAGGTACAATTTCAGTAGCTGTCTAAAATATATATATAATGATTCTGCAGCCCAGGGGCCATCACGGAGGAGGCCCCCTCATCGGTCCACCCCTCTTTAATGTCTTAGGGTGGAGGACAAAATCTCCAACAGATTTTGGTTGTTTCTGCACTGGGCCTTATTCCAGGTTATATCTTGGAATAGGAAACTGCCATCCATTTGTTAGTGCAGACGATGGCAGACTCTGAGTAGTCTACATCAGCATGAGGATGGTAAGGGCCAGTCCAAGATATAAACCAAAATAGGGCCTAGTGTAGAAAAGGCCCTTAGTTCATGGGCAGGTTTGTAAGGGTAAGTCACTTATGTTTTATATGCCATAGCTAAAATGTTGAATTGGGCCAAGTAGCAAACTGGCAACCTATATAATTTTTATAAGACCAATATGGATCCAGCTGGCTTTATTTCTGGCTTTAATCCAAATCAAAAGTGATCTGGCACTCAGTATATTGACACAATTCTTTATTAAGGGTCAGATGGAATTCTAGCAATGGCATTGTGGCTTGTTTTTCTTTCAGCAAGATAGAACTGAACTACCAAAAGTATTTCCTTTCATTTTCCTATTCTAATCTTTAAATAGATTAAAATCAGATACAATAGCTCTGAAATACAATAGAACTGGGAAGCAACTTCTAGGGAGTAAAAGGAAAACATTAACAGTCCACAAAATGAGGGCAAATATCAACTGTGCATCTTATAAGCCAGTTTGGCTTGTGGTTAGAGTGCAGGCCTCATATTTTGTAGTCA
The DNA here is from genome assembly GCA_023333525.1 of Aspidoscelis tigris stejnegeri. NCBI lineage: Eukaryota > Metazoa > Chordata > Lepidosauria > Squamata > Teiidae > Aspidoscelis > Aspidoscelis tigris. The sequence goes on along the minus strand of JALMGA010000005.1, from coordinate 61,942,564 downwards.
CGGAGTTTGTTTCCACCCTCCTTCATGAAACCAAATGGGTAACCTTGAGCTAGCCACAGCTTTGAGCTCTCACAGTACCACCTACCTCACAGGGTGTCTGTTGTGAGGAGAAGAATAGAAAGCTCTTCAGACACTTTAAGTTCCCTTAAATGGATGAGGAAAGTGGGGTAGAAAAGCCAACTCTTCTTCTTCTACTCTCCTTGAATGTTACATCTGAAGTGTCTCATGGACACTTCACCATGAGATCTGTTCTCATTCTCTTACCTATGCTGCAATTTACTACAGCATGGAACACCATCGTCTTGAGTTCTCTAACTTTTTTTTTCAGAAGGGGAAGAATCTTGAAAGCTACTTTATATTTCAGGAACTCTGTTAGTTCCAATTTTCCAAGAGAGAACTTCTTTTAAAATGTTTGCATAGCCTTTTGGAAGATCTGCAGGAGGTGACCTGAGTGTAAATGTAAAAGGGTTAGACCAGCGTGTTGTACTTAGCAAACCAATAACTTGGCTTTTCAGAAACAGTAGAAAGGGCATACCCTTTTCTGTTGAAATCTGAGAATGTTTTCTCTTCAGAGGAGACAGGTTGTGACAGCCCCTTACTATTTGCAATGCATTCCTTGGTATTTACAGGTACAAATGTAAGGGGGAACTTCTGCATTTGTTTGACATGTGACAAGGCATTTGCATTTGGTGCTTTCCAATTTTTTTCCAGCTAAATAATATAAAATACCAGATTTCTGGTTCTTTTGCTGTTCACAGGTTTTGGCATTTGCACTCACAAAAGAGTTGCTAAGACATGGGCACATGAAAATGAACAGAAGGCTTGCCTAACTCAGCCCAGATGAAAACTACAGTAGCATCCATTGACTTGGGAGGTTTTTTTTGCAGTGTTTTCCTTTCTTTTAGTATCTCCTTTGAAACTGACTTTAAGTACTGTAATTTCCAAAGTAGTTGTCTTAGGTCTTTAGAAAGGAGACTTTCAAAGAAACATATACAGAACCATTCAGTAGTTAAGCATTCCATAATCCATAGATGACATTTACATATGTATATAAATGTTTCTTGCTGCATACTCCAGACTAAAGCAACACTACCTTCCATTGGCTGGCTGTGGCTGAAGATTTCAAAAAGAAATCTCAAACCTCTCTAGGAAAGATCAGTCAAGGAACTGTCCATGTCCTGAATTCAAACACTCAGGTACAATCCCAATGCTCAGCTACAGTCCTTATCTGTTGTACTATTGATATTTGTTACAGTTTGACATTTGTTACAGTAGCATTCCAAATACTATTAATGCAAACTCAGTTACATATTACAACAAAATATGCCTGGCTGCCCCCCACAGAGATCTTCGCAAAGTATGCTTAGGATTGCGACCTGAAAGCAACATCCTGTATACAAATTTAGAACTCATGTTCTATAATTAAGGCTCAATTTTAAAAAGCAACTAGAGCTGTAAGCTGAATCATTTTTCTATTATTCATTCTATTTAGAACATTTATATACCACCCTTCACTGAATGGTCCCATTATGCCGGACACAGGAATTAGCCAGAGACTGGATTTATATGCCTGAACTGCTATTAAAACACTACAAGATTGATAAGGGAAGAAAGATATACAAGGGGAAGATCTCACTGAGTTTTGCTCAACTTCCAGTAACTGTGAGGACAATCATACAGATGTGCTTTCCCATTGCATTCTTATGGGATATTTCGACTTCCCTATCTAGTCTACAGTATTTTTTTTGTATTTATATACAACTATTGAAAAAATCCCCACGGTGGTTTACAACAGAAAAATTACAACAATCTTTGAAGCAAGAATATATGATTCAATACACAAAGAAAACAAATTAAAATGCATAATAAACTGGCAAAAAGTTATACTATCAGTAATCCATACTGTAACATATTCAATGCAAGATAAACAAAGCAATTGTAAAACCAAATTAATAAGTTCCATTGCAAAAAAGATGCATTAGCCAAGAATTACTAGGAAGTTTACAATCCAAATGCTAACCTGACTCACAGATCACACAAGATCTGCAAAGAATAGCCTCAATGCACAATGTGTTTATTATTACTTAGGATAGAGGCAGGCAGTTGCTAATTGTATTTTTGACATTTATCTCACACCTTTTTTCAGTTTGAAGTGTCCTGTATTGTTATCCTCCCTTCCATTTTGACCTCCAATTATCTCGTGTGAGGTGGGTTCAGAGAGGGTGTCTGGTTCCAGTTCTAGGTCTCAGCCGCCATGCTAGCTCCTACACACAGATATTTTAGCAGCTTTTGGATAAGCTTCTTTTTCAAGGGACTGAGAGACAGCCTTGTCCAGACACTGGGATTGTGGTCACACTTCAGGTTTAATCCAGCTTCAGTCCCCTTTCAGAGTGAGAGAACCCATCAGCAAAGTGACAAGCAGTTTTCTTTCAGTGTTAAATAACTCTGAAAATTCACCTTTTGGATAGAAAATCACTGGTCGTTTTGCTGATGCGTCCTCTCGCTCCAAAAGTGGACCGAAGATGGATTAAACCTTAGGTGTGACCACAGCCTAGGATGTTCTTTGGAGTGGTGCCTGCAGAGCAAAACAAGCATCTCTGGGGCACTTGAGAGAAGGCTTTGAGGTGGGATTGTTCACACCTCTCTCCCGAACATTCCATGCTGGAAAAGACGGATCAGAAGTGGGTTGGGAATGCGAGGGCCACACGCAGCCTTCCAGAGGCGCCTCTTTGGTCATGCCTGAACATAACCAAAGTCGCGCACCAAAGAAAGTCCTGAAGATCTTTCCCCCAAAGCGGCGCCCTGCAGCAGACGCTTCCGCTTGCAACCGCGGGTAGGGGATCCGCATTTCCCCCTTTAAAGCATTGACAACTCGTTCAAGTTCGGACGTGGATAACACGCTTGGCAGAAGAGAGGCGCCGGGGACGGCACGCCCGCGTGGATCCCGGGCTCTGTAGACAGGGACACAAGATACGCGCCGAGCTGGTAGAAGGTCCTCAGAAGGAGACTCACCGGTTTTCCTCGCTTCTCCCTCCGAGCGCTGGGAAGCGCCCACCATTGCCATTGCCATCGCCGCCGCCGCCGCCGCCGCACTCTTCTACTCCGGCCCCCAGCAGAGCGCACGCACAGACGGAGCCCCGATTGGCCAATCGGAAAAGGGGAGGTGCACCTTTGCTCCGCCTCTATTGCAAAGCATTACGGGAGCGAAGGGGACGGCCTTTGTTTTTTGTCCGCGGGCTTTTTCAGTACAGAGGCAGAAGTGAGGCACGGCCCCAAGACTACATCTCCCAGCACTCGCTGGGGTAACAAAAGGGAGGGGAGGGGAGAGGCGGGGCGAAGGGGGCGGTGCTGGGCTGCTAGTGCTGGCAGGGGCTGCCCCAGAGCGTGAGTCTCAGCCAGCCAGGGAGGAAGGATCAGTCAGTCAGAACAATGTCTTGTGCGGCGCTACTAGAGCCGGAGGACCGAAGCTGCTGAGACGCGCGGGTGCGCGCGCCACACACACACGCGCACACACACACGCTGATGCACACGCGCGCGCACACCCCGAGCAGCAGCAGCAGCAGCAGCAGCAGCAGCGCGGTGGCTGGTGGAGGGGCGCTGCTGGGCACGGGGATTGCTTGCTTGGCATCGGCAGACGCCGCCGCCGCCGCTCCTGCTTTCCTTGCTGGGAGCCCGAGCGGAGCCGAAGCAGCTGCTCCCGTTATTGTTCGCGGGCGAGGGCGGCGGGCGAGCATCGCACCCTTAGCATGTGGATTCCCACCGAGCACGAGAAATACGGAGTGGGTGAGTGAGGGCTGAGGGGCGCTGCCCGCGTCGCCCCCTTCTTCTTCTTCTTCTTTTGCACCCCCGAATCGGGGCTCTTCGGTGGGGATCGGCGAAGGAAAGCAATGCAGCGCCTGGGAGACGGGGCGTCCACACGCCCCCTTCGCTCCCCGGGTCTCTTTCCCAGCTTCGACCTGGGCGGTGCTGCGTTTTACTTTCCACGGGGGATGCCGCTTCCGTGGCCGCGCGCTCCCTCCCTGCGCCCCATCTGCCCTGGCTCGCTTGGGCAGCTCCAGGGTGTTTTGTTTTGTTTTTAAAAACAGGTGAGGCTGGGCAGAAAAGGGACGGGGGGTCGATCCGGAATAACTCGCAGCCGTTCCCTGTGGAGGAGCGCGACGAGAGCGCCGCGGACGCTTCTGAGGCGCCGCCGCCGAGTCAAGGGCGTCGTGAGGAAGCCCCTCACCCGACTCGCCGAGTTGGTCGTTTTGTGTGTGTGTGTGTTTAAATTTTCGAGCCGACCTTCCAGCTCCTTAAAAGAAACCGTATCGTTTGGGCGCAGGGATTTGCTGCCATCTTTCCGTGTGAATTACGAGGAGGCACCACTGCGCCGTGGTGCGTGGTGTGTGTGTGTGTGAGTGAGTAGCGCTTTTGCTCCGGTTTGGGTAGTAACCTAATTCTCGTGGTGGCGTTTTTTTGTTCTCCGGATTGCTTGCAAGTGCAGAAGCGTCTGGATGGTGCGAGAGAACGGGGGGGGGGTATATTTATGGTTAGTTAAGGAACTTGCAGTTTTGTTTGAGGGAGAGGAGAGCGGCGCCCATCCTTTCCACAAAAGGTGAACAACAAAGGAGGTTAGATGTTGACTGATGGATGGGGAATTTCTCTTTCTCCCCCCACCCCGCCTCCCAGTAGCAGGATGTTTGTCCCCTTCAGTTTCCTCCTTTACTTCTCCTCCTCCATCCCAACATTTCAAAACTCATATTTCTTTTCTCCCCCCACCACCACCACTCAGTTGCTTATACCTGATCGTTGGGATTATTTAATCTATATCAGCGAGACAATGATTGTTCTCCCTTTAAAAATAGAACTAGTGATGCCTATGTCCTTTCTGTTAAGTTCCTCTGAATTGCTTCTTTTAAAATCCATTTTTAAAGGCAACATAGGCGCTGGGGTTTTTCAACACTAGCTGTCACCGCCTGGCACTGCTTCTTTCCCCACTTCTGCTTTTGAAATAGGATGAAGGGATTCTCCAGCTAGTAGATAGGGTGATAAAGAATGCTTATTGTTTTTGGACCTTATCTAGGATAGACCTACTTAATACCCGTTGGCTTCTTCAGCATAATAGTGGCTATTTTGATTGGCTTCCAAGGCGAAGGGCATGGCAAGAATGCTGCCTGTTCTTTGCCTGGGGAGTCCCTGTCCAGTGAATTGTGGATGTAGCAAAAAAAAACCTAACCAGAATCAAGCGCTTCCTGTATATTTGTGTGATCCGTCTGTGTTTAGCCACTCACATAGGTGCCAAGACCTATTCCATGCAACTGTCCCATTTGGAACTGATCCCAGATGTTGCTTCCTGATCCAAATGTTAAAGGATTGAGATCACTGGTGGGATTTATTTTCTCGACTTCTTTATGTACTCAGTCCCAGCTGGGTCGCAAGATATTGATTAGTTCACTTGTCTGCCTTTGAGGGGGAAACACACACAGAGAAACGTCTATGCATATAGCAGTGTGGTATTTCCTGCAATTATATATAGGATATTAGTGTGTATAAATGTTAAATGCTAAATGTTAAAGTTGCAGTGCTTTTTAAAAAAGCCCTCTGAAGTACACACATGAGTAAGTGTATTTCTTAATTAACTATAGTATACAAGAACAATATGTCTGCTTATTTAAAGGTGTATAGGAGGAAGATAATGAGTACAATTCCAGTATTAATTACTGATCTAGAATTGTGGAGCCATAACCTTTTGTTTATAAGATGTATAAAGATGGGTTTTGGATAATTGCCTCCTCTCTTGATTACTCACCTAAATATGGGGTGTAAATGCTGGCAAACTGTTAGCTTTCTAAACTTGCTGAGAACTAGGAGAAAATAGATGAACTCTTGATTTTCTAACTTAGAAACACTTATTGAATATGATTTCCAGCCAGTTTTTCTTTGCAGCTCAGGGCCAGAGTCTGTATCAGTTTCAGTGGCATCCCAAGTAAATGCCCATTCTACAGCAACCTCACATTACAATCTTATTTGATCAGAAAAGGATTCCTGATGAGAATACAAAGATTTGCAGCCACACAGACTGACCCTTTGCAGTGAATTTGAGCATTTGATTTCATACCACTAAAATTAACCTAGTGTTACTTATGCGTCGTTGTTGTTGGTAGTTGAGCTGCTGGTAACCGGGTGAACAAACGAATAACAAATTTAGTAATATCTAATGCCATTTCCAATACTATTCCAATATCCTAAATGTCTGTTGACTTCCCTTTCTTTGGCTTCCTTCAGTGTTAGTAGACTAGATAAACCACTTATGTTTCTATCTTTTACTGTCATGTGCTCAAAGTACCTGAGTTTCTGGTGAACACTCAAGTTGTCTTTGGTTCAGTATGATCAATTCATTCTTCTTACAGCCTGTGGTATTCTTTGTAATTTGCTCCTGATTCATAGTGAAAAAGCATCTCTCTCCTTGTCTCATGGCATTCTTTCTTAATATCCAGAATTCACAAGAGTGATGTCTTTTGGTCAAATATTCACCCTCAATATTTCCATAGCTATTTAGCCAGTAATCTCAGGCTGCATTGAGACATTGGTAATTTATTCTGCTATATTTAAATATTCTGGAATATTCAAATATATCAGAATAAATAACTGATACCTGAATGCAGTCTCAGGGCCTGTTTGCACTTAACAGCTTAGTATGATATTACAGTACCATACTAGGCTGATAAGGTTGAGGTGTAGTGGTGCCATCTGCCCTTCAAAGGCTGGTAAGGACCCATACTGGGCCACCAGCACTTGAACTGTGGATGGGCATGCCGGATTGCCATGGCAACAGCTATGGCAACATCTGGAATGCACACAGATGTTACCATGTTGAGTTACAGTCATTCCACCATGCCTATTCATAATGCCACACACAAAAGAGTGTGGATGCCACTGCCCAGTAGTCCACAGCTAATTAACTCTAGGGATGGCAGCAGCATGTGGATAGACTTCACTCATGGAGGACCACCACTCATAGCAGGTAAATGCAAACAGGGTCTCTGGCTCTTTAGTAAGTCCTACCATCAAGAGGGTATACAGTTTTGGCCTTGCTTCACAGCCTGGATTTGCTTATTAGAGACAAATGTTGACTATTTCTGAGTAAACCTGCTTAAGTAAAAATAAAGATGTGTTGATTTCCGATGATCACGTGGACATATTCATGGAAGTTTTCTTGGCAACAGTATCTAAGTGATTTGTTATTTCCTTCCTCTGAAGAAGATGCGAGGAACTGAACCTAGGGCCTTCTCCATGAAAAACAGATAGTCTGCCTCTGTTGTTTAGGTCTTAACATGTTGGAATTAAGGCTTGTTGTATACTGACCAGCTTTCTCACAGGCCAACACTGCCTGCTGTAGCACCAGTTAAAGTGAGCAGAGAATCAGGACTTTGGAGTTGTGAAAGCCAGATAATAGTTTTGCAATTCAATCAATCCATTATCCTTTCTGCTGATCCATAGAACACTACTGGCCGAAGTCTGAACACATTTCATTCCAAATGAGCTCTACTGAATTTAGTGGTATTACTGAATAAATATGCACAGGATTAGGCACAAGATTGTTAACTGCTACAAACTAAAACAGGAGCAGCAGCAGCAGCAGCAGCAACAACAACTCTCTTTAAAAAACACACAGCTGGTACATGTATTGTTAGACTAAGGCTGCATCCCCAAAAGACTTATTTGCCTCTCTAGTTTCCCTCTACCGTCACTCTATTCAAGTGGACTTTAAAAGTGCTGTGCAATTCCGGAATAAGCATCTGCATGAGGCTCAGCAAAACGCCCATTTAAAACGCACCTTCCGTTTCCGTGGAAATTTTGCTTGCCTGCATCTTATTCTCCCCGCCCCCTCTCTTGTTGATAGGGTGCCGGCAGGAACGGGGTGGGACTGTGCTCTGCGCGGCCACAACCAGGAAGAAACCCCTGACAAGTTCAAAGGAAAAATAGCCATCGGTTCTCTGTTCGTCTCCCAGATCTCTGCCCCCCGAAATGGCTTCCCGTGCCAGCAAGGGCAGCAGTTGCAGCCATCGGCCCCACGATCGTTCGCTCATTCAGTCTCAGCACTTTCACAGATTACTGTCAAAATCCACCCGGTAGAGCAGCGATGGCTGTAGCAATCCACCACTTCATACCTGAGAACAATTGCAAACAATGTTGCAATTCTGTGCTATTCTAGCTCTTTGAAAGTTCTGAGCTTTAGAAAGGGAAAGGAAGGGAAGCTGCTGTACTTCTGGGAGATGTGTGAATGTTTTATGACTGTGTGTGCAGGCAGCAATCCCCGCCCCTTTTGCAACGGAGCGTCCCCATGGTAAATGCTGCCAGGAAAACCTGCGACTTCCAAAAAGAGCGCTGGAACTCTTCTTTAAAGTGCACTTTTTGGTCGTGGATTTTCCTCCTTTTGCAGCGCTGGAAGCTCGTTGAAAAGCCAGGCATGGGGGCGCTCAGAGGCAAAAAAAGATTTTTAGAGGGCTTTAAATTGCTTGGGGACAGGCCTAAAAAAAAGTTTATGCATCAAATTATATGAAAACCATAGGACTGATATATGGAGAAAGTGTGGCTAATCCCTGTTTGTGAGTTTCATGCTAAAGATGTGCACGAATGTATTTTTTGTCATTCTATTCAAATTGAATACCCGAAAATCTGATTTGATTTGAACTGAATCTTTTAAATTCAAATTTAACAAGATTTGATTCATATTTACCAAATTCAAATCTATTTGTTTGAATTTTTGATTCGAATCTGCACATACAAATGTCAGCAACATTTGTATGTGCACAAGCGCATCTTCCTCACATCCGTACCTATCCGTAGCTATCCTGTATGCAACCCATTTTTGTCCTGTACAGATCCATACAGATGCGGGAAAGATGCGGATCTTTAAGTATGGATCATGTTTGAACCCATACACATAAAAATGTCTGGATAATTCAAATGAACAGATTCAAAATTCGATTTGAATAATTACATTCAAATTTCGGGACATTCTATTTGAGTTCGAATGTCGAAATTCAGCACAATCAATTGGATTTCAAATGCCTACAAATATTCGTGCACATCCCTATTCCATGCATCCCTCAAGAATTTGTTTGTTTATATATTTGCATAGCAAATTTTTACACTCTTCAGCTAGGCCCCAAGGCAATGCACGAGCCAAAACACAATCCAATCTAAAGACAGTAAAATAATTCCTTTTGCATTCCCAATATCATGCTCCTGTAGAGGGCTGAGTACCCATAATATTGCTATTACAACAAATCCAGCAGTGATTCTGGGCTTCCTGTAATAGTCATTCTTAATTTTGATGTCTGCTGGGCATCTTTCGGAATCTTCTACCAGAAGCCATCCGAGCATGCAAAAACAACAGAAAGGAAATGGTGTTTGGCTGGCTTCTGGTAGTGTCTCTCTGTTTGATCATGGAAGGTGCTTACCGGAAGTTAAGGGAAGGTAATGCTCCTTGCATCTGGTGAGGATTGGCAAAAGGCAAGCTGGAGGACTTGTTTAGATTCCACTTTGCCTCTAGTCATCTGGAGGCAGCCTTAGCTTGGGTAAATAATGTGACTGGAGATCATATTGAAAATCATCTGACTCAACTTCAGATGAAAAACTGAAGTGTGATGTCCGTTCCTCCTGAAGGAACTTTATTGTTTCTGGATCAAAATCCGGCCAGTGGGAGATTACTGTCTTTTTAGGGATGTGCATGAATATTCAAAGACATTTGAAATTCGATGGAATTCGTCCAGATTTGGACATTCAAATTCAAATCGAATGTCCATAAATTCGAATCTAAGCATTCAAACACATTTTGAATTTTTGAATCTGTCCATTTGAATTATTCGGTCATTCGTATGTGTATGGGTTCATACACGATGCGTGCTTGCACGTACGCATCTTTCCCGCATCCATACGCATTTGTACAGATCCGTAAGGGATGAAAATGGATTGCATACGGGATAATTATGGGATGCATGTGGATGTGTACAGATGCGTACTGGATGCATAATGATGTGTATGGGCACGTAGAAATGTTGTCAACATTCGAAAGTGCAAATTCAAATAAACCTTTGAACGAATAGATTCAAATTTGCTTAATTCAAATTGAATTTGGGTGAATTCAAATGTTAAAGATTCAGATTGAATTGAATTTTTGGATATTTGATTTGAATCAAATCCTGAAAATTGCATTCATGCACACCTCTACTGTCTTTTAATTTCTTTGAGCTTTGTTAATCAGAATTCATATTGGCTTTATTTCTGTACCAAATCTGAAATATTGCTTCTCATCGGGAGTCATACATGCAGGTGTTTCACCATTTCATCAGAATGTTTAACCCATAGTTACACTTAATGTTTTTTAAAATTGGTTACTGTTTTACTTAATGGGCCTTAAAGTATTTACTGTTGCAGTTGCCCTAGTGCTGGTACGAAAATGTTTTCATAGTGCAGTAATTTTTGTCACTTGTGTAGTTGCATTTTAGTAGGCTGATTGTCCCCATTTCTACACTTGAAAAGATTCCAGCTGTTTTCTTCAGAGGCCACCTCACAGTAAATATGGTGGATTATATCAGCGACCGCACTGTTTTACGCTCAGAATCTTTTCAAACACTTAAATGGATTATTTTTATAAAGCCACCAATTTTATGGATGTTTAGAGAAGAAAAACAGAAGGATGAACAGGAAAAAATGATTGAGGAGAAGGCAAATGCACGCAGATGTTTTTCTGTCAAGCTTTGTCAACTTGTGTGTGGGTGGCACAAAGCAAAATGGCCATGTATGTTTTGACTGAACAAAAAAGATGATCCCCAGGTGCTGTGGTGTCGTTAGGTTGCTTGTTCAAGAAACATTGAATCATCTGTTGTAATTTTTTAAAAAATAAATGCTTTCATTGAAAAGTGTGGAAGTTTCATCGTCTTGTATGTTTTCAATTATCCATATAGCAGGAAAGAAGGAGGGAGGGAAGGACAAAAAGGTGAAGCATAAAGTTTAGAGGCACTAGAAGACCATGAATCAAATGCATAAATATTATTGTACAAGCTAGAGTCAAAACTGAAGCTATGTCCAGCTTGCTTACCAACTATGCCCTCCCTTCTCCTAGATTAGAGGATTAAGTTGTTATCTCTTGAAAGTGATGAGAGACTCATCTGTCCCTGCTTATTTTTCTAAATGGAAGTGATATTTCTCAAATCCCTTGCTCTCTGGGCTGATCCAGAATTCATCTTAACGTAATAAAACTTCAGTAAATTTCAAATGAAGCTGGTTACTTTAGTTCTAAATTAGAATGCTTCTCAAGTCCTCGAGTTACTAAGGATTGCTCAGAAGAAATAAGCATTGTCAAAACCAAATAGGTTATTTTGCTCATCATTAATTGAACGTACAAAACCTTGGCTAAGTCAGCAACAAGGAGAAGTTGTCATTGTAGTATTTTTACTTTCCATTCCTTGTTTTAACAGCTTTCCCTATTAGGGAAGTACCAAATTGCCGATCACAGTGAGTTTGCTTCTTATGAACTGATCAGAGAGGCCCAGGACTGTCAGATATGCCTGGACTCTCTTTAGCATGCAGCGCCACAGTGGGAGTTGGTGGATGCCCTGCAAAAGTTGCCTCCATGAAGTATGACCCAGCACCATTATCTTTGGGTGCCTTCAGACATTACTTTAAAAATGCATGGTTTACTTATAGTCCATAGTAAAATGCTTCCAGAGAGAAAACATCTGATAGGTCTGTGTGTTCTCGGGTGAAGGTGAGTTCTTGGGAGTTTTCATGCAGTTCATCCTCACACAAGCAAAATCATAAAGTAATGGAATACCCTGCAGCAAAAGTCCTTAAAACTACAGTACCGTATATTCTGGCGTATAAGACGACCCCCCAACTTTTCCAGTTAAAATATAGTGTCTGGGATATACTCGCTGTATAAGAAGATGACGGGAATGAGCCTACACACTGCTGTACTTGAACACAACGTGCACCTTGCCCATGCAGATAAAACAATGGCAGCCATGTTTCATGGATAGGTGAGTTCCCTGCACCTTTGTATGGGGCTCACCTACTCCTGAGCAGGTCAGATTCTGCATAGGGCCCAGGGTGTTGGATAAAGTACCTGACAAACCTAGGTCTCTGAGCACTTTGTAAGAAATGAGTTATAGGGTGTTTTTCTACTGTCACTAGAAGTACCCATTGAGTACTCATTAATGGGTACAAAAATGCCATTTCGTATTTAATGGGTACTTTTAGTGACAGTGGAAAAACACCCATAGACTGCTGACAATCCTTTAAATGTGTAATTAGGAAGATTCTCGCTGCATTTAATAGTGCTGTTGTTTAGATATTCTTAGCATATTTTTAAAAGTGTATTTTTTGTCATTACAGTAATTGTCATGATTTCAAAACTTGAAGTAATAGATTATATATTTACTCTGATATTGGATTTAAGGAAAAGCTATGGCTGTAATAAAGTATATGGGAATAAATATATTTGAAGTTTTATGTAGACACAACAGAATGAGAATGGAAAGTTTAGATCCATGCTGATGAGTAGTCTGGCAGGCAGGCGGGCAGAAGCTTCAGATTTACTTAATGCTGTGAAGCAGGTGTTCTCCAAACAGCATTAAGTAAATTCGCAGTAGCTGGGGAATACTGCGTTGCCTCTACGATCCAAGGATCGTGGTATGTGACACACTCACAGTGACAATTCTGATACACATTAATTACAAGTCTGGACGCAGCCTAAGTGAATGAGTTACACAGTTCCTGTCAGCCTAATCTATTTCACAAGGTCAGAACAGGGCTGTCATTAGCTTAATGCTTTTCTTAATACTCAAATTATATTGGAGCATCTTTTATTTTTGGGAGGCAACAAGGGAAAGATGCAGCTACATTAAGAAAATCCTGGTATGGGGTTTGTAGATATTTAAGGACCAAGGATCTGAGCTCTCATGGCCCCACCTACCTCACACGGTGTATGTTGTAGGGAGAAGATAAGAAAGCTTTGTCAGCTTTGAGTCCTCTTAAATGGGTGAGAAAAGCCAACTCTTCTTCTTCTTCTTCTTCCTCTTCTTCTTCCTTTTCTTCCTCTTCTCCTTCTTCAGCTTTGTAGTTCAGGTTCAGTCTTCTACAGCTTTTCACAAAGATTTGTATATCATAAACAACTAGAAATTGAAAATGCTCAAGACATTTCTAATGAAAGTATGGCTTATTAAACATAACTAACATACAATGTCAGAACTTATAAATGATCCTAAATAAGGCAGTCAATGGATTATGTTGTAATATTTTCCCCAGTAAGGTTCTTATATATGCAGCAGAGTTAATTTATAAGGATCATTTCTGTTTGTTTATAAATTTTGTACACAGTCTTTTGTTTTAAAAGGCCCTTAAAGAGTGAATAGTCAGCATAGTAGGCACAAAGAAAGGCTGTAAAGAAAGTCAGGCAGAACATGCAATAGACGCAAAAGTAAGGATGCAAGCAAATATTGTATTGTATATGGACCAAAAATACTTAAATCAACAATTTTTTCCAACAACTGCACAAATTATAAGTGTAACAAAATAATGACCTAGTATAATACTGCAGCATCTGTCCTTTATAATATCATTGCAGAATGGCAGGAGGTTGTATTCTGCTCATGTCACAGGAATATATAGTTATTTCATTTAAAATGAGATTGTTGCAACTCTATAAAAGGGTAGAACACTTTAAAAATGGATCTTATTTTTCACATTATATATAATGTTTAACTATCTCATTAGAAAAAGAATTTTCCACTGAGTGCATATACTTCAGTGTGCCGTGAAGATAAAAAACTAGGTAACAAAATCCTTCAAGCTAATATAGTGCTGTACCTTTTTACCTGTCTTAATGTTACCCAGCGAGATATAATTACAGTTTGCTTACGGTTGCTCCACATTAATTCTGTCAGAGTTCTACTTATTCATTCATAACAGCGACAATGTGGCTATCCCACATTCTCTTGGAAGTAAACTTGAAAGCGGTAGAAGGGAGCCCAGAATACATGTTAACAGTTAATGGCTTCACCTAATAGCAAACAATTGTAGTACCTTTTTTATCCATAGAAAATCAATACAGATGCTGATTTTCTTGAAGTTCTTGACTGCATTCAAATCAGGTTCTCAATATATTTGATCAGTATTCCTAGCTAGGTCCCCATCCCGGTTTTATTTTGAGAAACTAGAAACCTTTGATTACTTGAGCCTGGTTCTATGCCGATATAAGTGTATATTTATTCATTTAAAAGTGTAACCAGACTCTTACACTGAAATTTAGTGCTGGAATAATTAGGAAGGGAACAGAAGGCAAGTATCATTTTGCATCTTTATAAATCTATGATGAGGCCACATTTGCAATATTGTGTACAATTCTGGTCACCACACCTCAGAAAGGATATTGTGAAATTGGAAAAAGGTAACCAGAATGATAGAGAGGCTGGAACTTTTTTAAAAAGAAAAAAGAAAAGAAAATAGGCCTTTTCAGCCTTGAAAGCCTTAAGAGATGACCTGACTGAAGTACATAAAATCATGCACAGTGTGGAAATGGTGAACAACACTAGAACCAGGGGATATTCTATAAAACTGATGGAGATGAGAGTTAGGCTGCGTCCAGACTTCCCGATGTTGCGTATCGGAATGCACAGCCAAGATTCAGCCATCACACATGACGGCTGATACTTCATAGTAGCAGGAAGCTACAGGGGTCTGCTGCAGTTTAGATGGCGGACTGCTGCTTTGTGGCAGGTCAGCTGCAATTTTTTTTAGAACTGCTGATTTAATCCGCTAATCTGGAAGGGGACTTAGGAGCGACTAAGCAAAGTATTTTTTTTTTCTCTCAGAGGGTCATCGGTCTGTGGAACTTACTACCAGAAGAGGTGGTGACAGCAACAAGACTGGATAGGGTTAACAAAGGATTCGATAAATTCGTGAAGGATAGGTGTATCAATGGATGCGTAGGTACTTCCTTCAGGTTGGAGACACCAGTAGGACACCTCCTAAGCCATTTGCAGGGTGAATGTTTTGCCTTTGCCTTCTGCTTGAGAATGCCCAGAAGCTGGACTAGATGGGCCATGGCCTGATCCAGCAGAATTCCTCTTGAATTCTTACTTTACCTGGCTAAAAATAGCTCTGTTAGTGCTTGATACAAGCTTGTCACACAGACATTGTTGCTCATTAGTTTACCTATGGAACATTGTTTTCAACAAAGTTTCAGTTTTGCAGTGGCTAATATATGACAAGGGAATTGGAATATAGCTGCCCAAAGGCATCTCATGACTGTAAATGTATGTTTTGGGTGCTTTTATAATAATTTCTTCAGGATTTCTTCTTAGCTTATAACCTTATGGGTAAGGAAGTATAGATTGGCTTGACAAAGGGAAGGATAAATATGATTTCCTCCAAGCTTCTCAAAGGCAGATTTCACAAAAAATCCTTTCTGGAGATGAACTATGTCCCTTTAACTATTTGAAACACGAGACTTTGGACCATATCCTTCTTAGATGTCACTAAGAAAAATCCTATGTCCCTCAGCTAGGGACAGTCCATCTCAACAGGTACAGATCTTTTATCTGATCAAAACAACTGGAAAACCTTTCATATTGTAACATTTTTAGCTACTGCATTTAAAGTGAGAAAGAACAGGGTACCTCTATAGAGCTTTTTCTTTTTGCACTATGTTTGTGTGTGTGTGTTTTGGGATCCTAGACTATAATAAACTCAGCTGACTCTATACAAATATATTTTAACATAAACTTAATTCCATTTTAATATTGTTTTTCTAGTGGTAAGTACATTTAAGAACATTGTATGAGAAGAGATAATGTCCTTAAATATACCTATTGGTGTGTTAAAGTTTATGTCCCTTCCTGTTGGCATTACCAGGATAGCTTTTGAAAAAAAATATTTTCTGATTACAGACATCAAGTCACCATTGTTTTAATCATATGGAACTTGAAGAAACAAAACAATTGATAGTTCATTTTAAATACATTGTTATAGATTTTAAATGATTTCCAGCCAATAAAGGCAGTGATAAAGAGTCAACCAGGAGAAACAAAAACCTGAATAAACAATATTTTTAAGCACCTGCAGTGTTTCAGAAGAGAGAGATCATTCCATATGCTGATACTGCAGCTCAAAAAGCTTTTCTTTTAGCTGATACAACACACAGGGAGGAGAACTTGTTCCCAACTATGACATTGTGTGATGTGCTTTTATGACAGCTGTGGTTAAAACTATGACTGTTGAACTTCAGAAAATGTTTATTTGATTGGTGTATCCCACCTGGGATCCATATGTCTTCAGGGTTGGAATTGGCTATTACATTAGGGGCCGTGATATGAACAGGTCTTTTATTGTTGTACAGTCAGTGTGTAGCTGATGGAAGAATAGTATGGAGTGATAAACATCCAGAAAATGTTGGTATCACTTGACAGACCTTGAGTGGATGTTAGAAGTGATTAAGTCAAATAAGACTAGGCACTCCCATTGTACTAGCTGTGAATGTCTTTAGCCTTTAGTATTCAGATCTAAAGTAGTCTGTTGCCCTGAAATGTGGTGCCAGAATCTGAAATCGGTTCAGACAGCATTTTTGTACAGAACTGGAAGGCCATTTATTTATTTAGATTTCTATCCCGCCTAATACCCAAAGTTCTCTGGGCGGGTAACAACCGTTAAAACAACAGATTAAAAACAGAATATACATTAAAAGCACTTATAAAAAATCAACAAATCTAAAACAATGTTTAGACAATCTAAAAACAGCATGTTTAAAATGATGGGAAATATAATCATCTCAGCCAAAGGCCAGGGTAAAGAGATGGCTTGGCCACAGTCACGCATGCTCTGGTAACCTCTAGATTGGACTACTGTAATGCACTCTACACGGAGCTGCCCTTGAAGATGGTCTGGAAGTTGCCACTAGTGCAAAATACCTTGATTTGGGCTTGGTAGTAAATTGGCAGGCAATGCAGCCCTTTTAAAACCAGCATGATGTGTGTCCAGCTAGCTGTTCCGGTCAGCACTCTAGTGGCTGCATTTTGCACTAGTTGCAACTTCCGGACCATCTTCAAGGGCAGCTCCGTGTAGAGTGCATTACTGTAGTCCAATCTAGAGGTTACCAGAGCATGTGTGACTGTGGCCAAGTCATCTCTACCCAGAAAAGACTTCAGCTGATGTACCAGCCATAGTTGGGAGTAAGTACTTCTTGCCACGGCCTCCACCTGAGCTTCAAGTGTCAGCGCAGAGTCCAGGAGTACCCCCAAGTTATGCACCTGTCCCTTCTAGGGCATTGCAACACCAACGAGGACAGGATAGCTCCCTACTACATGGATCTGAGACCCTGTGACACACAGCACCTCTGTCTTGTCTGGATTCAGCTACAATTTATTGGTCCTCATCCAGCCCATTACTGCCTCCAGACACCTGTCAAGCAATTCAGCCGCCTTTCCTGATTCATATGGCACAGAGAGAGAGCTGGGTATCATTTGCATACTGATGACGCCTCACTCCAAACCTCCTGATGAGCTCTCCCTATAGCTTCAGATAGATGTTAAATAGCATGGGAGATAAGATCAACCCCTGAGGAACCCAGGGTGTCGAATCACTGTCTCCTACATCCACTATCTGGGATCTGCTCTGAAGGTAGGAGCAGAACCAGTGCCAAGCGTTGCCTCCCATTCCTAAACTCCATAGTGTGTCCAAAAGGATCCTATGGTCAGTGGTATCAAAAGCCGCTGAGAGGTCCAGGAGAACCAGCAGGGTAGCAGAGGAGGGTTTTTTTCCCCCACTGTTACTAGAAGTACCCATTAAGTACCCATTAATGACTACTTAATGTGTACTTCTAGTGACAGTGGAAAAAAACCCGAGGTCATCAACCAGGGTGACTTAAGGCGGTTTCCGTGCCATAACTGGGCCTGAAGCCAGATTAAATGGGCCAAATAATTAGCTTTTTCCAAGCATGCTTGCAGTTGAACAGTGACAGCTCTCTCCAGGACCTTGCCTAAAAATGGTATGTTGACCACTGAGTGATAGTTATTTAAATCCTCTGGGTCCAGGGAGGCCCTCTTCAGGAGGGGGGCACCACAGCCTGTTTTGGGGCCAGTAGAAGCACCCCATTCCTTAGGAGGCATTCATTGCCTTCTGGATCCACCCAGTGATACCTTGCCGGCTAGTTTTTATCAGCCAAGACAAGCAATGATCCAGAGAGCACGTTGTTGGCTGCGCTTGTGCAAGCAGATTTTCCGCATCTTCAGGCCACAGCAATTGAAATTGATCCAAGCAAACTGGCCCTGACTGTTCTCTGAACACCTCATTTGGACTCTGTCCAATTGTGACATCCAATCCCCTATGAATCTGGGTGACTTTGTCCGGAAAGTACTTCACAAATTTGTCACAGCAGATAATTGGCCCTGGCTCATGCTTCTTTGAGCTCGATTTTATAAGGCCATATATGGATCTTTGCTACTGAAAGCAGAAGTTTTGGACCACTTGTTCCCACTTCACTTTTGGAAATATTACATAATGCTCTTTGTAAGAGACAGGGTGGATGGCAGTTGAGTTCAGTGGAGAAAAACAACAGCAAAAGTACAAAATTCAGTAAAAATCTTTCCACTCATTCACCGTATTTTAAGTGTGCTTGCCAGGTTTTTAAGAACATCCTTTCCTTTAGGGCTCTAATCTTCAAGTGTGTTGTGAGACAGTGCAGAAGTGGTTGAAAAACTCTTTAATTGTTGTTATTTTTTGCATGGCTTTATAGGGGAACTTGGATGCCAAAAGCTGGAGATGGAAAATATCACTGTGACACAACCTGTAATTTGCTCAGTGAGTTTTTAAACAAACTGATGCTAGCAGTCCATCTTTAGCCTTTAACTGTCTCAGAGCAGCAAAGAGCTTTTTGAAAATGTGTTGCTAAAGATCAGTTTTGTGACTCACGGTAGCAATGTTTTGTTTTTCTTTTGTTCTCTTGCACTACAGAAATAAATGCTGCCTTAGTCTCAGTATGGTAAGACATACCATTTGGTTTCTGTGGTCATGCTACTTTTGTCTCAGAGATGTTAACCTTTGTTTCTTATTGTAAGTCCAACAGTACATATCCTTGGGCTGATGTTCAGGGTGCCTGGTATCCATGATCTGCTCCACCATAGGACCCACCATCCCTTCTAAAAGCTTTCTTTTGAAGATCCTCATGACAGTGGGGCATGGAACTTGCCTTTAGTTGCCCAGAAACTCTCTCCTTCTTAAGACACTGTTGAGCTCCAAGATACTGAGCATGACATTTCATGCTGAATTGTTGCCATTCTCGGAACTGAATTTTCTATGGATGTGTGGGATTTGTGACTGTGGTGTTTGTAAGGCTTCTTGAGCTAGCCATATCCCATACCTGAGTTCAGCTTACCTCACCTAGGATGTCCCTTTGGGCTTATGTCAGAGCCAGGAGTAGAACCAAGCATCTCTGCATTTTGGATGTTCCCATGATGTCGACATAGGCATCTTTGATGGCAACCTCAACATAACCTTGTCATATAGAGGCAAAATCCTGGAATACCACTATTTGAGGGGAAAGCACTCATAATCTGGGTTTTTCCTGAAATAACAATTGCTTGCCTAGTCTAGGCTTTTGCTCCTTTAGTCTTTAGTCTGGAAATGCCCACTAAGCAAGCATGGGATGAAATTGGGCCAGAAATACCCATGTGCAAGTGCGGAGCCAGGCACTTTTGGACTTTCGATTATTTAGTGCCATTAAAATGCCCAAAAGTATCTACCACACCATCACAAGAGCAGCGCCAGATGAGGCAAGACCCAGGCTTGCCTTGCAGTGTTGCCCTATCATGTCACAGGGTCAGTAAGAAGCAATTGCAGGATCTAAACAAGATCCTACACTTTCGTCTCACTGTCTGAAGGCAGCCTAAGGTGTTGTCCATAAAGATGTTGACAAATTCCCTACTGACCATTCTTGTTCTTGATAGTTTATCTTGTTCCAGTCATTGAGTGAGTAAACTATGCAGCAATATGGAGGGGGACTCCAAAACCATAACCAGTGCTCTATAGAAGAAGAAGAGTTGGCTTTTCTATCCTGCTTTTCTCACCCATTTAAGGGGACTCAAAGTGGCTGACAAAGCTTTTCTATTCTTCTCCCCACAACAGACACCCTATGAGGTAGGTGGGGCTGTGAGAGCTCAGAAGAGAGCTGTGACTAGCCCAAGGTCACCCAGCTGGCTTTGTGGGGGAGGGCAGAATTGAACCCGGTATTCCCAGATCAGAGTCTGGCTCCCTTAGCATGAGACCAAACTGGCTCACTATAGAAGAAATCTGAGAAGGACTGTGGAGGAAAATTGGTGTTATCCCTCAAGGGGCTGTTGTAATTAAATCAGAAAAACATTTTGTAATGTAGTTGTCATTTAATTAATATTCAGTACCACTTATGTGGCTGCAAGTGCTTAGAGGTTAGCTAGAATGGTGGATTACCTCGCATTGTAGATTCATTTTTTAAGGCAATCCACACAGGAAATAGCAATAGTGCTGGGTGTATAGTCTCTTTTCTGCCATCACATGGTTAAACCACCACCCAGACCACAATTTGGGGCCTGTAACATTATTACCGAGTTTTTAAAAGAATGACTGAAAAAGTTGTTATTATATGTCCATACTGAAACTTTCATTTATACTTCTTTAGGCCCACCAGTGTATCAAATCAAAAAGTGTTATTGTTACTCTAAGGAGTAGATAACTGGCAACAGTTTTCATAGGAAGTAGTGTATTATTGTTAGATATCACTAAGTCTTGTTCTCTTCCTTGTAGCTGAATGGACAAATGCTATTTCCTCCTGTCTAGAAACTTTTCCAAGTACACTCTAGTAGTTGTTGTGAATCCTGTCTATCTTCCCTATTGTCTTCACCTTTTTCTGCTTCCTTTGCAGCCTGTTGTGCTAGAACTGTGCTGCACTTAATTTTTATTTTTGGACAATTTGAGCTCAGAGTCTTTCAAGGCTCCTATTTAGATACTATCTGGGAGTACAGAAAGTTGACAGTCAGTTATATTTAGAAAACAAGGGACTAAAAGAAAATGGAAAAGTGCCACTAGTATCCTAATAAATAATACAATAAACTGTATTGTAGTCAGTGCAAAGATAATTTGTCTGAAGCTGCATAATAGTAAAAGTTTGCATGAAAAGTAAAATTGTTTGGGTATCTGTTGCCTCTCATAGTTTCCCATGCATTGATTTGTTCAGGAGTTTCTTCTGAGTTAGAATTGCTTTCAAGTGAATGACCATAATACAGCTGTGTATGTTGAAGGAAGAAATTATGACCTCACTGATGATTGAATTCATGCCGTTCAGTTAATGTCCAGTGTCCAAACACTCTGCCAGCTTAGTTATTTGGGTACCTGCCTTGATTTTTCCATTCTGCTTTTATTCTGAACCATTCCTTCCTTGGTAGCTCCCCAAATATCCAGATTCCAATGCATGCCTCAGTGTCATGGTGCATGTTATACTGATGTTGTATGGGCATATTATTTTCGGTACTATTCAGTGAGATGAGATATAATATCTCAAGTCATTGTTTTTCATCTGTGAAAATACTTTCTTTTAAAGAACCACAGTGCATAGGGTCAAACTTTCGGATTCCTAAATGTAGGGTATTTGAAGTTGTTATGTTGTTGGGTTCCTTCAAACTTCAACTTGGCTCAATATGCAATTTTGGACAGCATACATGTGTCCAGAATTCAGCAGTTCCTGCAAATGTTCACTAACTTTGTGATCATATAAAGAAATAAAATACCCAGTACTCTGAAGTTGCTCTGAGATGGCTTTGAGAAGGTTCTGAGGTAGAACTGTTCACACACCAGTCTGCTCCTCCCACTTCTTATAAACATTTTGTGGTAGAGAAGGTGAATTGGTTGGGATCATGAGTGCCACATACAACTCTGTGAGGGACCTCCAAGTTCTTCCCTTTGTTATATCTGAACACAGCCTAAATGTAAATTTTAAGTAGTTAGGGACTGCAGACCACTAGTAACCTTTGACTGCTGTTACAGGACCTGCTAAACACACATTTTAGAAGTGTTCCCTGTCTGCAGGATTTAGAGGTCTTCTGGTTTTGTTGGTATGGATTGGAGCCCATCCCAAGGGAGGGGAAGCCTTTGGCTATTCTGAATACATACTTTAAAAAAAAATTGGAACATTGAAATAACATAGGAGTGGGAGTAGGAGTTGACTTTTCTACCCCTCCTTTCTCACCTATTTAATGGGAGTCAAGGCTTCTGACAAAGCTTTTCTGTTCTTTTCCCCACAACAGAACGCCCTGTGAGGTAGGTGTGCCTGTGAGAAGTCAGAAGAGAGCTGCGACTAGCCCAAGGTCACCCAGCTGGCTTTAGGGAGGAATGTAGAATCAAACCTGGTATTCCCAGATAAGAGACTGGCTCCCTAACCATTAGACCAAACTGGCTCATTATACCTCAACTGGCAATTTAAGGGCAAGTAGCAAAAAAAGAGGGAACAACTGGTAGTACTAAAGGAAAAAAAAACCACATTCAATATTGGTCAAATTAGTCAAATGGTAAAACAACTCAAGCAATGAGATTCCCAAATTAATTAAGCGGTAATGTAATGAGTGAAAACTTTACAGGGTTTCATGGTCTCTCAATGTTTAAGGCAAAACAGAAACTACTGTGAGTAATAAAAGCAAAGAAAGTAAAGTGAAATGAATGCAAAGTGCGGATGAAAGCAAAGTGAATAGAAAAGCAGTAAGAGCAAGAGGCAGTAAGAATTAATACCCTTCCTGGGGTTTTCTGTTGATCAGGAAGGTGATCTCATAAAGGCAAAGAGTTATAAAACACACACACACACATACCCACAAAGAACGTAGGACTTTCCCAAACAACACACAATCTTTGGACTAAAGCTAGCCTCTCTGCAGGCATTGGGGTGGGGGTGTCAGGTGCCCTTTGCTTTCGTTTTGTGATTTGGCTCAGAAGTGGAAGATGATATGGATCTCCTCTGATTCAGTGATTCAGCTCATAAGTGGAAAGGAGGCATATATTCTCTACCTGGCTCAAAAGCTGTGATATCAACAGGAATTCTAGGTGCAAAGTCCAGTATATAGTAGGTATACATGGACAGCAGTATCTCAGTGGAGTGAAAAAGAGTCACATTCACAGAAGTTAGTCTTTGGTGTTTCCTCAGTGTGAGCCCACGAAGTCCAGCCCATGTTGAATCTTGAAGGTACAATGCAGGTTGAACTTTTTGGGGGACTAATGACCCACAATTCAGCTCTTGAAGTAACAGTAGAGTGGACCTTAGGCAAAAACCAAAGATCAGGTTGAAGCTCTTGTTGAAGGAAGGAGTGAGCTTTGGGGACTAGAAGACCAGAGTTAAGTTCTTGTTGCAAGATAATGGAGAACTCCAAATGAGTCAAGGACCTTGATCTTAACTCTTAAGATGCAGAAATAGACCTTAGTGCTAGCCAGAGCACTGAGTGAACAGGTGATATTATTTCATATCCCAAAACACACTCTGGGACATAGGCAGAAAAGTGGCTGTTCAGGCAGAAAAAGAGGTAAACAAGAAAATTGGACAAGATTCAGGCTTTCCAAGTCACATAAACATGCAGGATTAATTAAAACAACCATTCAGTTTGAGCACCCACATTATCATGCCAATCTTGAAGCTCTTCCTGACCAAAGCGTGAACTATAACTGTTTAAATGCCACCTTCCTGCATCAAGTTTACAGGATTATGTCTGTCTGTGGCACAACAACAGATTTTAAGAAAAGAGGTTTCAGACAAGAAAAACAGGCATTGTTGAAGATTTTGTGTCACAGATCTTGGGAGTGAGACGTGCATCATGTTGAGGTGGGTGGAAACCCCATGTTTTGTGTTAGTTAAAATGGGACTTTGTCCTTAGTTCAAGTTCCAGTGCTGAAAAGGGTTGTTAGCAATGTTCTGTTCAGATCCCTCTATTCTTTCTTCGTGTGTCCAGCTGGAGAAAAAGAAAAGAGCACACTGCAGAACACAGGTGACTTATAAAAGTAATCTGTTAGGCGTTATCTACTTGCATTTCCTAAAAGCTTTGATACAACCCCCCCCCCCCAAGACTTCTTTGTAAACTAAACTTCTGTGGAATTAAAGGATAAATCCTCTTACGCATAAGCAACTGGTTAAAAAACAGAAAACAGGATAAGAACAAATGGACTCTTCTCTCAATGATGAGCTGTAATAAGGAGTCCTCTAAGGTTTTGGGATTGCTACTTTTTCTTTTCTTAAAAAAAACGTAAATGATGTAGAATTGGGAGTGGCCAAGTTTGCTGATGATTCCAAATTGTGCAGAGTGTTAAAAACAGAAAGGGGTTGTGAAGAGCTCCATAAGGATATCTGCATACATAGGGAGTAGGTATTGAAATGACAGATGCTATTCAAAATAATTAAGTGTGAAGTTATACATATTGGAGCTAAAAATGCTAACTACTCAAACATACTAATGGGATCTGAGTTGGCTTTGGGTGATTAGGAAAGAGATCTTGACACAGTAGTAGATGACTTAATGCTGGTACTGATACAGTGAGTGTTAGCTTTTTAAAAAAACATTAAGCATTAAGCCATCTAATAGCATTTTGAGGAAATAAAATAAGTGGTACTGAAAATCAAGCAATAGTATGATGACTTTTCCTTTGTTGGCTTCTTCTTCTTCTTTCTTATCTGTATTCCAGGAATTTCCTCCCCCACATTTCTATTTTCTGGAAATCCTTGGGTGGTGACTGAGGTAGGACTTGACCATTTATATATAGCTCTGAACAGAACTTGTTAAGGGCTTGATCTGCAGAAGATTTTTTTTTTTTGTCAGCCATTATCTGATGTAGCATTAGCAGATTTTGGATCATGCACATGATGAATATGAAGATAATCTTACTTTGGTCAACACAGTACAAGTCAGTAGAAATTCTCAGGTCCAGGTTAGTGGAAGTTTTGGCAGAAACTTTTGTTCTTTAACTTGCATTGAGAAAAATCAGTTCTCCATGCAAGACCAATTCTGGACTTGCTGATATACCAGACCAGCAAGCATACTAGGAGCCTCCCTTCTACTCAAGGACTCTGTTAGACTCCTCCAGTGAATGGAAGGGAGGCTTCTAATATATTTGCTGGTCCGGTATACTGCCCAGTTTGGAATTGCTCTAAGTCACTGGGAGTTTCAGGCGGACGGGTCAACCCAATGCAAGTCAGTAAGGAAAACCGTGAAGTAGCAAATAAATGGCACGCAGTAGCAAAACTGAAATGGCATAAATTGAGATTACACCATATTGCAAATTGATGAATGTTTACAAAATTTGAAAAGAGTGATTGATATTGGAATTTGGCTGAAAAGAAAGCTTTAAAAAGGATGTGCGCATTTTTAATTTAAAAAGTAGCATATGACAATCAAGAATTCACAGTATAAATTCAGATCCGAAATAAGCATACTCCCACAACCCATAAAAAGCATAACCTGTTTAACATTACGCGTGACTTCAGGTGAGTGAAGAGTTGCTCCAACAGGGAAGAAGCAGTAATTGCAGAAGCTGCATTTGTGTGCAGTGCCCGAGTTTGGCATTCTCCTCTTGATTCACTGTATGGAGTCTCTAATCAGTGTCTCCCCATCCTTGTGGAACGTGCCATTCATCTAAGTTACCTGCTCTTCTGGGCACAGGTAAACATCAAATAGAACATTCATTTTCTGCCAGATGATCTCAGCATGTGTTATGCATATAACCTAAGTCAGTTCTCAGACTTCGGCTTTCTTTTATATTTAATGTCATCTCTATGAGTGGAAACAAGTAAACAAGTATTACAGCCACTTTCAAGGAAGTAAACCTTTCATTATTGGATCTGGTTGCAGCTGCTTCTCAGTATATTTTCGGGAACTGTGAAAAGTATCCTGATGTTACAGTTCTTTGGATTTTGGAAAATAGATAAAAGTATTCTATTGCAGTGGAGTGTCTCAGCGGATGCCACTTCTTCCCTCCTCAGGTAACCTTCTGCTACCTGTATTAACAACTGCTAGGCTGGTGGATGGGTGCTGAGAGTGGGTTCACAGTATTGATTGTTGCAAATGCTTCTCAGTATACACGAGTGAAATATAAAAAGTATCCTGATGTTATAATCCTTCGGATATTGAAAGAAAGATGAAAGTATTCTACTACAATGGAATGTCTAAATGGATACAACTGCATTTGTTTGATGTCCCTCTAAATCCACTCTTTTCCTTGCTTCCTCCTCTCCTCAGGTAAACAGCTGCTCCCTATATTACCAACTGTCAGTTAAGGGAATAAGCCACAACAGAAGACCTTTTTTAATAGAGTTTTTCATGAAATTAGCATCTTTTTGCCTTTCCCCCCGTAATTAATTTGTATTTTTCTAATTCCTATATAAATTAAGAATGTATCATTTTGTATTGCTATAGAATTTTTTTAGATGTTTGTTATAAACCGCCTTGGGCATCCTGCTTGGGAAAGCAAGTATACAAGTAAAAGTATGATGTGATAGGATATGAACTCTTAAAAAAATTCTTTGGAAACCCGAGTCACCATGTTTGAAGGCCTACAGCCTCTCCCACAGTATATGCATAATCTGCCCAATATGTTAATTAACAGCAGTACTTCTTAAACTGTTAATGGTTCATTGGATTAAAAAGTGCTTAACAGTTAAGGCAAGCAGTTCAGCCAGTAATTATTGCTGTTTGACTTTACTACAGAATGCCCTATGTGACAGCTACAGTAGTGGAATTAATAGTGTAAGCAAGGAATCATTTTTCCTTTTGGCATTTTAGTGAGGAAACTCTGTTCAGAGTTGGCCCTTGACATGTTACTGCATGCAGCACAGGAGAAAAATACGTCCGCTTTCCATGCTACCGTAATTTGTGTAGCAGGACATAAAAGGTAGCCATTTTGTTTGGCAGCTAAACATCCTAAAAGCTGCTTTAAGAACATAGGAGGAGTCCTGCTGGTTCCTGCCACAGCCCATCTAGTCCATCCTGTATCATACAGTGGCCCACAAATTAGTTCTGGGCATTCTCAAGCAGAAGACAAAGGCAAAACCATCACCTGCTCTCAAATCCCTGCAGATGCCCTTTAGAAGCATCCTGCTTGTCTCTCCAACCTGGAAGCAGATCTTAGGCATCCATTCTAGTACCCATTGATACTCCTGTCCTCCATGAATTTGTCTTTTTCTTTCTTAAAGCTACCTAGGCATGTTGCCCTACCACATCTTCCGGTAGATGCTTCCATAAAACGAGGGGACTTTTAAAGTCAGCTATAACAGAGTGACAGCAGAGGAAGCCGAGAGGGGCTAATAAGTCTTTTGGGGACAGGGCTTGTGTGTGTGTGTGTGTTTTGATTTCCTGCCCATCTGCTTTATTGAGTTTCCCTTCATTCTAGCATTGTGTGATAGAGAAAGTAGTACTTTTTTCTCCATCCACCTTCTACATTCTGTGCATGATTTTATATATTTCAATCAGGCTGCCTCTCAAATGCCATCTTTCAAGACTGAAGAGGCCTAATTCCAGACCCTTGATCATTTTCTTCCAAGACAGTAAAGTGTTAATGATGACAATCTGACTTGTGATTTTCTGGTTCTACTGTTACTAGAGATTTAAGGGGCATATTCAAGAGTGGACACTTGTTTTTGGACTTGCCTGTTACACTGCATCTGTTAGTTAAATGCATACCATAGTTCTGAACTTCCTTGCTTCACAGCAGTACTGGCAGTCATGAATAAGTTACTTTATATGTGTGTGTGTGTGTTTTGATTTAGAAAATAATGGCATCTTTCCAGGAAGTACTAGAATTCCCCAAACACAGCTGGAAAATCACAATTTTAAGAGTAAGCCATGCATTGTCATCAACTTGTTCACACTCTTCAAAACTCTGGTTCTGCTAAGTGTAATTACTATATTAACTATGTCTGTAAAAACTCAGTCACTTGAAGTACCCTGCAGCTACAGCATATACCTGATTTTATGGCAGATTCCAGAATGGAGCTTTCAAAACAGTGTTTGTAACATGCATAAGACATTCAGAAATTCACACAAGTAAACCCTTTGAAACCTGAACATTTTGAACTTTTAAGGCAATCTCAGAGTTAAGTAGAATTCCTAATGAAAAACATCATAAATCACACAGAATTTTGCAGATGGGGATAGTGAGCCAGTTTGGTCTAGCGGCTAGGGAGCCGGACTCTTATCTGGGAATACTGGGTTCAATTCTGCCCTCCCCCATGAAGCCAGCTGGGTAACCTTGGGCTAGTCACAGATCTCTTCTGAGCTCTCACTGCCCCAGCCACCTCACAGTGTGTTCTGTTGTGGGGAGAACAGAAAGCTTTGTCAGCCGCTTTGAGTCCCCTTAAATGGGTGAGAAAAGGGTACAAAAGCAAACTCTTCTTCTTCTAATGAAGCATTTCATTTTAGGACCTTTCTGCACTTACTTTGTTTAATCTGTATTAGCTGCATCCATATTAGATAGATCCAGATGAGCCAAAGATAGAGGCGTCTGCACTGAGTGATCTTTAGAACAGTAAACGTGTGCTAAAGGGTGATAGTGCAGATGTAGATATACAGTATAAGAGTGCTAGTTCACTGTATCTATAGATTTAGACCATATTTTTCTACTCTACCACTGATCTGGAGTAGTGAGCCTTTAGCACAGGTCTGATCTGGATCTATTTTACTCCCATGCAGAAGACTGTTCTTAGCAGCTCCTTGGTCCAGATTGCCATGTGAACAACATATTCTTAGTAGCAAACCAGTGAGTGCGGAAAGGGCCTTCGATGAAATGAACGTCACATCTACAAGCAATTTAACATTTTTTCACTGTTAGCATAAGAACATAAAAACATAAGAGAAGCCCTGCTGGATCAGGCCACAGCCCATCCAGTCCAGCATCCTGTCGCACACAGTGGCCCACCAAATGCTCATGGGTATCTCAAACAACGACAAGGACAAACCTTTTCCTGTTCTTGAATCCCAGCAAATGGCATTAGAAGCATCCTGCTTCTGCCCCCCGCCCAGCCTGAAAGATGTACCTAGGCATTCATTCTAGTAACCATTGATACATCTGTCATCCATAAATTTGTCTAACCCTACCTTGAAGCGATCTAGACTGGTAGCTGTTACTGCCTCTTCCGGCAGCACATTCCATAAACCGATGACACTCTGGGTGAAGAAATACTTCCCCTTGTCAGATGCGACTCTCCTACCCATCAGCTTCATAGAGTGCCCCCTGGTTCTAGCGTTGTGCGATAAAGAAAAGAAATGTTCTCTATCCACCTTTTCTATACCATGCATAATTTTATATACTTCAATCAGGTCCCCTCTTAAACCCCGTCTCTCCAGACTGAAGAGGCCTAGATGTTGCAGCCTGATTTCGTAAGGGAGGTGTTCCAGACCCTCAATCATTCTGGTTGCCCTTTTCTGCACCATCTCTAGTTCCACAATATCCTTTTTGAGGTGTGGTGACCAGAATTGTACACAATATTCCAAATGTGGCCTCACCATAGCTTTATAAAGAGGCAAAATGACACTTGCTGACTTATTTTCTATTTCCTTCCTAATTATTCCCAGCATTGAATTTGTATTTTTTGCTGCTGCTGCACACTGGGTTGACACCTTCATTGAACTGTCCACCAGAACCCCGAGATCCCTTTCCTGGTGTGTTGCAGAAAGCTCGGACCCCATCAGTTTATAGACATAATTTGGATTTTTGGTCCCAATGTGCATTACTTTGCTCTTGTAAAGATTAAAGCACATTTGCCGCTTGGTTGCCCACTCGCCCAATGCTAAGCAAAGAGCTGAATCTTATAATGAAGAATCATACGTTGACTTCCAGTTTTTTAGAAGCTATCTTTAAAGTGTCAGCTACCCAAAGTTCTTGCAACCTTCAAATTACTGGGAATTATGCCTGAGGGCCTCTGTATGGAAAATAGTCTTTCTAATCTGCCATTCTCCAGATGTTTGGGATTACATCTGCCCATAAGCCAACATTCACATGCTGATGGTGACTGATGGATAATGTGGCCCAAATCATCTGGAAAACTGTCAGGCTGACAAAGATATTATGTGTCGTTCCTGTTTGTGCAAACGGCAAACTGTGAGTAGAAAAAATGTATCAAGCATCTGAATTGCAGTGGAAACTTATCCTTTGTAGCCAATAAGACTTGAACCTGCATTTTTCAGATTCTGCAGCTTAGAATTAATATTGTGGTACAGATCTTGTGTGACATTGGGAATTTGTAGCTTTATTTTTCCCTAGTAGTTGTTCCAGGTGGTAAATACATTATAGTTTGGCAAATTTACTTAGATCGATCTACAGCAAAAGTTTGCTTTCTTAAAGGTATAGCAATGCATAATGCAATAAGAATATTAATTCTTTGGCAAAATGGAAGAAGATAAAGTTAATGTACAAACTGAATCAATATTTTGTATGCCCTAAAGGTTTGTGTTAAAGAACAGGTCTGGAGTTTTGAACTTCTGTACTGGCTTAACTATAGTATGGAAATGTCATAAACCTAATTATTGATATTATTCAAGTACCCTTGATGGATAGGTCTCACTTCACAAGCTATTATGCCCAGGGGAGTATAGCCTCCATTTGCTCCCTGAATAAATCATTGGCTGTTGACACCTTTTATTGTGTGTGACTGAATAGCAATATTTACTGTGATTTTTTTTAAAAAAAGAAGTGATACCAAGTCATTATTTTTCTTCACCTCCTGGGCTTTTTTCAAGTTTCCAACTAAACAAATCTGATTTTTTAAAAGGTCATTTGTAGATCCCTTATATTGATAACAAATTTATCCTGACAATTAAATCTTTATGTCAATTAAACATTCTGGCCTTTGGGCAAAAAAGGTTACATGCTGGGCAATAAGATGAAAACACAAAATCTCTTGGGCGATTCCTGTGCCAAATGAATAAGATCATGACTAGTTCATGGCCATGATGGGTGTATTGTGAGGATCTCTTGCATTTCAGAACTGTAAGGTGCAAGATGGAATTTAGCTTAAAGTATTTCTGTAGATGCAACAGAAAGGAGAAAATTATTCTAATAATAGACAGAATTCAGTTTGTGGAACAATTATGACATGGCTGACCATATCTAGCTGGCTTATTTTTGTGAGGTGTTTGGTAGCAAATGAATACAACTGTCTTACTATCCAAAATTTAACCAAGAGAAATAAGTTATATTTAATAATGGGAGTTTATTTACAGAGAGAAAAGGCACATAGTTTAAAAAAAAGACAAAAACAAACCTGAAGGTGGCTTCACATGACCTTGAAAAGGTAGAGTTGTAAATACAAAATATATGCATTAAACAGCAGTGCTCTGTAACACTTTCAGATATGTTTAGGTATTACTTTTATTAAGTTCAGAAGATTTCTTCTGTTTCCACTTAACCTGTTTCTACACTATTGTAAGGCAAGCACACTTACTTTGGCAATTCTGAATATAGCTGGTGTTTTTTATGCAGAGAAGCTGAGCCAAGCAGTTCTTGACAGAATAGATTACATGTAACTTGATTTGCTTGACGTACAGGAAAAGAAAATGTTTCTGAATTACAAATACTAGACGTTGTGTAATCAGAGGAAGCTTTCATAATAAAGAGAAGTTACTGATTTGAGGCTATTTGCTTTTACCCTTACATTGCATAAGTGTTCTGGTAGCTTGGTATAGCTACAGAATGTGACCATTCTCTGAGGGGAAGAAAATAAGGAAAGAACTGTCTGTCGGTGAGTTGATGAAATGTGCCATTGGCCTCACATCCTTTCCGTGCATCCTCATTAACATCAGGAAATCTGCTGGCATAGCTTCTGAAACTCTAGAATACTATGCGTATTTAAGGATGAAACTGTAATAAATATGTAGAGTAGGCATTTCAGCAACTGTTTGTTTCCATGTTCTACCTATGACTGTATATGATGACTCATTTTAGATTTTGTTTCCCACAATTATCTTCAGAATGATTGACTTAAGTATTAAGCAGTGGCTAAGTTCTAGAAACAAACCAGAACACCTTAGAGGCAAAGACCGGCCTGTCACAACAACTTACCAAGAGCAACCAAACCTAAGAGCATTACTGATGGTAAAGTGGTCAGAGGCCCTAAGCTAATATTGGAATAAAGTGAAGTTTGTTAAGAAGAAAAAGCAAAAGCCTTTAACCACTAGTAGATAGAAATAGAGAGGATGGTAATACCTAAGGATTGGAAATACAGCAGAGGAGTTGGCTTTTCTACTCCTCTTTTCTCACCCATTTTAGGGGACTCTATTCTTCTTCCCACAACAGACACCCTGTGAGATAGGTGGAGCCGTGAGAGCTGAGAAGAGAGCTGTAACTGGCCTAGGTTCACCCAGTTGGCTTCAAGGAGGAGTGTAGAATCAAACCCAGTATTCCCAGATAAGAGTCCAGCTCCCTAACCACTAGGCCAAATATTGAAAGTGTTGCCAGAGAGACAGACTTGTCTGTATTTCCTTAACAGACAGTGGCTATGATCTGACATAACAAAAGGGGCACCTCCGCGGTGCCTCAGAGATTCAGTGAGTGGCCATCTTTCTCATCCATCTTTTCTAGCGCAGAGTGTTCAGGAGAGGGAGGGACAGAGTGGCGAGTAAAAAAACTTGAAGCTTTCTCTGAGTTTCCTCAGAGACAACTCAGAGCTGTTTTTTTTTTCAGAAGGTGGGGTGGGGCTGTGCCACAAGCGATGAGACAGAAAAGCAAATCACAGCAATGGATCTTTCAAAGACAGGCCTCTTCGAGTGGCATTGCTCTTGTGGCATTTGTAGAGTTTCAAAGGTAAAAAAGCAGCGCTTTTATTTGCTCCCAGAAATGAATCAGTTGTATATATTACTTTCTCTGCCTTGTAATTTAATGGTATTTCTGTACTGCAGTCTAGCAGTGCAGATAAGGCCATGCAGTTAAACAAGAACTGAGGGCCAAACACAACATTGCTCCTTTTGTAATTATTTTCCTGAGGCAACATAAAAGTATCTGATCTTGATAAGGAGCAAGTTTCACCCTTCCTCTGCAGAGTTACCAGTTGGGGACAAACTGCTTGGGTTTTTTTCCCCTCAGTGTCTTGTGCAGTTTAATCTGAGGAGTATATAGCAAATATAGATCTAAGTATCACACTTAACAGAAAAAATTTGCTTGATTATTTTAAACCATTGCACCCTAGGTTGGCTGTGAAAAATAGGAAACTGACAGTGAGAGGGATGCAACTAAAAGGGGGGGGGGATGTTAAGATTTGCTTATTTTAGAAGATCAAACAAATGCATTTACACATAGTTTGGATAATATACTTATTTGTTCAAACAGGAAGAAAACTCTTAATATTCTCAGGGTTACCATACGGTATTAGGAACACTTAATGAATATCAAGTCCAGGAATAGAAGTATGGGTTTTAATTCCTGAAAGGCTAATCTGTCAAAATGATAATTTCCTGTATCTCAGGACTAAATGGTTGATCTAGAGAACCTAGCTTGGATAACTCCATTAATCAAGAAAACTGGGTATTAGGGGACAATGTAAATCAGTGCCATATTGAAGGGAGGCCTGGGCCAGGTCTCCAGTTACCCAGCATGGAATCTCTATTATGGAGTGCTTGAGGAAGGCACCATGACTGCTTGCTGGAAAAGATGCTCCAGTGTCTTCATCTGTGAGTGTAGAGGTGACATTTCCAGTGGCAACCAGGAGTCCCTCTCTTCAGTGTGCAAAATAATGACCTGCAAAAAGTGACACCTCTAACAGGGTGTCCAGAAATGGGGTGACACAGTCAATGTGAGGTTATTACTGCTACCATACATGGAGAGGTGACAGCAAAATGAGAGGCAAGCATGGAAGGTTATGAAGAGGAAGAGAAGCAAGTTTCCTCCTCTTGTCTACAGACTATGATTCTTTGTAAATAGAAGAAGAATTGTTTTTTCTACTCCACTTTTCACACCTATTTAAGGGGGACTCAGGACAGCTGACAAAGCTTTCTATTCTCCCCACAACAGAACACCCTGTGAGATAGGTGGGGCTGTGGGAGCCCAGAAGAAAGCTATGACTGGCCCAAGGTCGCGCAGATGGCTTTTTTGAGGATTGTGGAATCAAACCTGGCATTCCCAGATAAGAGTCCATCTCCCTAATCACTAGACCAAATTGGCTCACCAGCAAATAGGCATCACCAAAGACCCTGTGTGATCACACCCTCAAGAGTCACATGGAAAGATTCCAGGATTGTATTAAAGAGAAGTCACATTTTCCCCCTGTTGTTTAAAGTCAAAACTATGTTACACAAAATCTTGTTGTAAAAGAGATGACTGTACAATATTATGAAGCATTAATTACTAATAGACAACTTGTGACTCAGAGCTTCTTCTTTTCTGATCTCCATCAGCATTTTTAAAGCTAGGAAAAACTTAATTTTTTCTGCATGTGAGTAGGGCTGCACTTTCAAATAATCAAAAGCTACTGCTATGTAACTGCTTGTAAATGTTTCACGGCAGGAGGTATTACTCTACTTCTACTAGTTTTTGTGACTTCCCTGGTCTCAGAACATTTGTATGTCCCAGACACTTGAAAACTAAATTGCCTACAATCTTGCAAAAGCAGTAAGCCTCTGATGTGTGCAGGGTACAAATTAGTATCTTTGCTAACACAATCCTCTTTCTTATTTGGTCATCTTGAAATTGAAATTGACTTCCTATCTCACAATTGGCTCTTTAATATAAGCTACTACTAATAGGGAATGTGTAAAGCTCAGTGGTAGAGCAAACTGCTTGCAGAGTCTACAGGTTCTCTCCCCAGCTCTCCTGGAAGTATGCTGTAGCAAACCACTTCTGTATCTTTACTGAGAAAACTGCATGGAGGCACTAATGCAGGCAAACCAGGAGTCAGACCTGTCTAAGTGGCACCCAACCACAATAATTCACTAAACAGTGTGATGTTGGCTTTGATCTTCTCCATTCTGCACACTGGTTCCAGTCAGAATGCTGCATATGTTAATCAGGGCAGATGTAGCATTTACACCCTGAAGAGTGGCTGAAAACAATCTTAAAATCAAGATTGTTATTAAAGGAAAGCCATGGAATGGATAAAGGCAGACGAGTTTCCAATCTCCAACTATGGTTTGGGTGTAGTTGTACACTGATAAGCCATTATAGTTCCATCTACATTAATTTTATATCTTTAGTAATTCTTAGTTGATATTTCTTGACATGTGCATTGACTGTAGTTTATTATACTGGAAGCAAAAGGGATTTAAGCATAAAAAAAACCTGCCTGCATTTGCGCAGCTGCTGCTACATGGAGCTGAACATACCAATGGGCAGGTCAACCACTGTGGACTAGAAGGGTGGGAATTTTAGACCCTAAAGGGACATTTTGTTTATCTTATAGATGTATAGTTTTGAATCTACAAAAATATAAATAAATAAAAATGAAGGGATGAGTAACCTACATAGGAAAGCAAATTTGAAGCCTATCAAACTATTTTTTTAAAAAAGCAAGATCTTTTAAACAGCCCATCTGGTTTCTTTGAGGCTAGAATCTCCATGCCTCAAGGATTATCATGGAGTCTCCAGTAGTTTTCTTTGGTTTTTGGGTCAGTCCTGACGAATGAGCAACAGATATATAAAACATTAAAACTGCTGCTGTTTATGCTGCCTGACACTAGGCAAGCTATAGTAATGAGATGGGGAAAGCAAAAATGCTTTGATGAACATTTAGCTACATTTGTTACAGGAAGAAAAGGTAAAGGTGTGATTGGTCTCTCCTCCACCACCTCCTTCTAAATTAAGGCAGTATATAAAATCATTGTGTACCTAGGAATGAATGCAGCAATAAAGGTCAAATTTAAGAAAAACGTTCTTCAACAATAAAACTGAGGGCAGGTTAAAAACAGGCAGATCAAAGTGTTAAGCAAGGTCAAGAACTTGGTGAAGTGAAAAATACAGCAAGTTTGTGATTTAATCAAGTAGACGCAGAACAAGCTTTCTGGGAAGAGAGATCTATAGCCTGATTTTTGGAGTTGAAAAGGCACAGACTAGTGTTTCCAACTTCTCACAGTGCTTTCATGGCTAAACAAGATAAAGAGCTGTCAGTGTTCTTTGTCACACACTCTACTTCTAGTAATAGTCTTATCCAAAGGCCCTTATTGGGATGGTTTCCCCCCAACCCTGAAGACTGCTGTCAGGGATTCCCTTTCTGAAGTATTACGAGGCTCAGGGCCTACCTCCTGTCATCAGTATCCCAGACAGGGAAGCTCCAGGTGGTGTTACAAACCTGCTCCTCAGAAACAGTGTTATGCCACCAAAAGCAGGGATCTGCCAAGGAACTGGCATCTGCAATACAAGTATTAGACTCTTATAATTGGCATTATAACTGGCACATAGGTAGAACGTACAGGGAAGTGAACCAAGGTTCCTGAGGCCCTGCATTTGACCAGGACCCATCTTTGTTCACCAGAATTCATATTGAAAATCAACACTTGATTCAAAAGGAAGAAGGAAACAGATTGTGAAATATTATGTTGCTGCTTAGATCAAAGACATTTACATAAACAGGGCTGGAGCAGAGGAAGCCCATACTCAGCAGGGAATAAGCAATTCAATTGCCTGGAGATAACTGATATATTCTCTGGGCAGAATCAGAAAAGATATGTTGCAAAAACTATTTGGTATCTCAGACCAACTCTTTGTTAAGGGGACATACCTTAAGATACATCTGAAAAATATCTATCAGGAATACCAGGCTGAGGTAATGGAATTTCAGTTTGGAGCTGTCCCAAATGTTGCTGACATTGTTCAAGTAGATGCCATCCAATCACACCAAGCTCACACGTGTGTTTGCAGGAATCTAGAGGCCCAGCTTAATTTACATGTCCAGAAGTGCAAACTTCCAGCTAGTCGTGTCTGCTAAAAGAAGGAAACACCTTATTTCAGCATCCACTGTGAATAAACATGGTCCTCCAACTCACATTTTTTGCGCTAGGAATTTCTCATTGACTTGTTAGTCCCACTCCTTGGTCTGAGCCAAGATTCAGGGACAGCGCCCCATATCCAGGTGAAGATGAAAGGCCTAATGCCTTGCAGTTTGCACATGATTCCCACCATTCAGATCTACAACGGTTCAGCTCTTGTCATCCCTGTCACCTGGATTTATCCTATCTATTGTTCCTGTCATTTGAACATCATCTCTGCACTGCCGCAACAAGAAGAAAACTTTGAATTTGCCACTTGCTGCTTGGTTCACAGCTTCAGCCCGAAGCAGCTCTGCTGAATTCCGATTCCGGTCTGTTTCTTGGCTAAGATGCCAAGCCAATAAATTGCGACTGTGTTTCCATGCTTTATTCCAGAATAACCCAGTTACAGCAGAACATGTAAGCGATATCTGGTTTCAGCCTTAGTCTGGGTTGTCTGTTTTTTAAGGGTATCCTTTTCCCGTAGGAAATAAGAAAAGGTTCTGTTGCCCCAGTCTGTTGCTGGTGTATTTTTGTGCCCTATAGTCTCTCTGAATATTTGCAGTTTTTAAAGTACTATCTAGCCGTAGTAGGCAGTATGCTTTTTGTTTTGTTTTGACTTATCCTAGTTTTCCCTATCACCCTAGTTCTGTGGGACTCTAGTTGATTGTTTCTGGATCACCTAGGAATGAATTTTGTTTATTTGTTGTTGGGGGTTTTCATAAGCACAGACTCTTTTGATGGTTGCCTTTCCCCTTTTTGTTGTCTGCATTCTACTGTGTAGTTATTGTAGTTAGAGAGAGCCGGTAGTTCAAAGAACAAGAAATATTAACATCCATCAAATATGCTTTGCTAACATGACATGGGACCTCTAGGGCCTACGAGGCAGACACTCTACAGTCCAGTGGGTGGACTAATTTGTACCTTTAGCAATTTGAAAGAAAAGGTCTTTCAAATAA
This sequence comes from Aspidoscelis tigris stejnegeri, assembly GCA_023333525.1. NCBI lineage: Eukaryota > Metazoa > Chordata > Lepidosauria > Squamata > Teiidae > Aspidoscelis > Aspidoscelis tigris. The sequence goes on along the minus strand of JALMGA010000005.1, from coordinate 61,904,628 downwards.
TCTTTCTTTATGTTCTGAGAGTGGTTAATGACCACTGAGAGATGTTAGACCAATGGACCTTGAAGGCTGGAGTAACTCAATCGTCCGTTGTCAGAAGATATAGAAATTTTGTTTTATTATTATATTTAAAAGATGCTCTCTTAGCTCCTTCCCATCTTCCAGCAACATTTAGGATTGTTCTGTGGGCCTAAGTAGATTTCCATCATGTTCATGTTGGCTGCTTGGAAATACTGCATTTGTGATGCTTTAAGAGTAGGTTTTGTTAGTCTTTATGCAAAATACACCGTTGTAGAAGGTCTTGGATCTGAGTTGTTCTGAGGCAGTGTCTTCAAGGTTTCAGCTTAGCACACATTTGCAGTATAGGGTTATATGCAGCTGACTCTATTTGTGGATGAAAAATCTGTTGGTTCAGGAGAGGCTTTTGCTAGTGGGAAAGGGGATTGAAATGATAATTTTGAAATTCTTCTGTTAAATGTTTAATATATATTTTATTCCATCATTTGCTGTCTGAAAAAGCTGTAACAATATATTGTATCATATAATCTGAGTATCTTAGGGTGCTTCTGCATTGACCCCCCTCAACACCCATTAAGACCACATTTTAGACAGTTGGGAAAACCGCATCCGCACAGCAGCACCCATTAGAGACACATCGGGAAAGCCGCTTCCACACTGATGTATCTCTAATGGGTGCTAACTGGCCCTTAAACCGGGTTCCAAGAAGATTACCTAGAATGTGGTCTTAATGGGTGTTTTCGCTGTTAAGACACATCCGAAACAGACGTGTCTGCACAGCAAAAAAGCTCTCCCCTGGCCCGCCTATGTGCTCCGGAGCCGAGCATGGTGAGCTGGGGGACTCCAATTTCAGGGCTCCCCCTCGCCCCAGAAGCAGTGGATTGCTGCTTCTGGAGGTAGGGGGGGGGCTTCACCTAACACCCCCCCCCAGCCCACCCTGGGGCGACCGACTGCGAACCCCTCCTTTCCTTAACGCAGCTTGGCTTCAGGGGCTGTGTGCGAAGGCGTGCAGCCCTGGCCAAAGTGCACCTCCCGATTGGCCAGGGTTGGTGCGTGTGCAGAGAGCCTCCTGAGGCCAGGAGTGACCCTGGCCAGTCAGGAGCTGCGCAGGACGCAGGTGCAAAGCCAACTGGGACCTCGCAGCCAGAATCAGGCTGGCTGCTTTAAGGTAAGGAGGGGTTCGTGGTTGGTTGCCCCAGGGTGGGCTGGGGGGCTTAGGTGAAGCCCCCCCCCGGCTCCAGAAGCAGCAATCTGCCACTTCTGGGGTGAGGGGGAGCCCTGAAATCAGAGTCCCCCGGCTTGCCATGCTCAGGGCTGGAGGAGCCAATCATGGCGGACTGGGGGAGGCCCTCTGTCGATCCGGATTGAGATGGGTGCTGTGCACCCACCTCAAATCCGGATCTAAATTTATCATTCCACCGCATTTGCAGACAGAAGGACTGGCAGTAGATCCGTATCTATTAGATACAGATCTGCCTTAACACAGATCTCTGAAATCCGGATCTAAATAGATCCAAATTTTGGAGGTAAGTGTGGAAGGATCCTTAATTTCCTCACAAACCTATACCCCTCACCCCACCCAGGGTCACGCATGCATGATTGGCTGCTTACCTGATAGCTGCCAGGCTGCTTCTGGCAGCGGGAGACCCGGTATGCCATGCGCATGCATGCGCTGAGGCTTCCCATTGGCCAGCCACCCTCCAGAGGTGGGTTGGGGGTGCTGGGTGGGGGTCCTGCCACTTTCATAGGCCTGATCCGGGCCAATGCAGGTTGCAGGATCCCAGGGAAGGGAGCCGACTGGCTTTCCCACACCTGGCTGCAAGGCAGCCAGTGGGGAGAGGCCGAGAGAGGTTCTTTGGCCCTAACGCGTTGAGTACAGTTCCCTGTCCGCACATAGGCAGATAAAGGATGCGTTCAGAACCCGTCCTTTACCTGCCAGTGCAGAAGCGTCCTGAGGCGTCTTCGCCTTAGTGTGAAAATGCCTCCATTCTTCAACTTCTCCTTTAATTGTTTTTAATAGGAGTTTAAGATTGTTTTGTTTGGGTCCTTTGGGATCCATATTTGGAAATGCTTTTCCCAGTGTATTCCTCATATCCATACTTAGTTTCTTCTAGTAGGCTGAAGAACATTGCAGATCCACATGAGCAATAAAACAGCTTTATATAATGGAAGATAGAATAGCCATGTGGAATGTTGTTGGAGTTAGTGTGTCTTTTGTTGTTGTATAACAAAAGGAATGTCAGCAAGAATGTCATATGTAATGCAGCCAACATCTGCTGAAGTTTTATCTTGTGCGCAGCTATTAAAGAGACAGAAATACTGACTCGGATTTTCTTTTGCAACCCTGCATAGGAGGTATGGCCAAAGATTTACTTGATTCTTCTTCTATTAACATAACGCTTAGCTTGACTGAAAGGATTTCTATAGGAGTTACACTGTCTTCATCTCAACAGTCTGAGTCTATGTGGGTGTCATATTCTGAATTCTGTATTACACCTAATTTAGTCCTGACGGTTGAGTATTTTGGTAATAATGAGAAAGGGCATCTTTTTTGCGATGGAGGCGACAGCATAGGAAGCAGCTTACCCATCTGTTTATTATGCATCTAGCTTGGTTTTTACATTTATCACCTGATACATCTTAATTCAATGGAATAATCACCATTATGAATTTTTATTCTGCTGTGAATGTAAATATTACATTTGGGATGGATGTAAAAGTAAAACTCTGTAGAAAAAAACACTGCGGCATCTTTATTTTTCAGTTATGTATGTGCATTTTCCTTCCTTACAGTGACATTCTTTCTTATGATGATTTTAGCCATCTCTTGGTTTCATAGACACATCCCAAAATTCTTTCTATAACTTTTTGTCCTAAATGAAGTGAGGAGTTTCAAAGGAGGAATTACTATCAATAATAATAGAAATGTTGTGTATAAAAACTCATGGGAATTTACAACAAAAATAAAACACAAAAATTCAAACGGGACCAAAAAAGATCCAATAAAAACTCTTTGACGTATCAAGGATACAACACTTATCAACTTCAGACAAACAGACAGGACAGACTAAGTATCAGTTATCAGACTAGCAGAACTGGCTAGAACTCTGCCATCAGTTTTCACATTTTGCATTAAAGATGTGTCATTTCTAGTTCCACCTGACACTGATCCATGCTTTATTTGGGTTCCATCAGACCAGAGGGCAAGCGCTGCTTTTATAGACTGTGAATTCTAAAATTGGATATGTCTCACAGCTTCCTCAAAATTAATGATACAAAACCCCAGACAGCCACATTTTTAGTATCAAGAGACTTAAGCAGTTTTCAAAAATGAATTCACTGTTTCCGATTGTATCATCTGATAGTGGGAAGGAAGGGGGAATTTGCATGCCCGGGATCCATTATCTTTTGCCTTTTGATTTTCTGCTCCGTCTGGGTTGGAGTAAAGATACAATATTTTTTGTGTGACTTTATTTTTAATGATCTTATAGTATCTTTCAAACTGGAAATCAACCTGCTCCTGTATATTCTAAACTAATTAAGGACCCCATTATAGTTACTTGGCCAGTTATCTTGGATAGCAGCCTAGGGAATTACAGTGGTGTTAATGTTATTTTTATATCCATTTGTCAGAATTTGCAGTACTCGTGCAGCCTATTGTAATATTACACAGTCAGAGCGGCAAGACAGTTTCTATGGAATAGAATTATTTCTTCTCCATCAACTTGAGATATCCATTCTGAGCAATTGAAGCTGTGTATACTTTTGTCAAGACTACTGAATGTTGATGTGACATATTGATTACTTTATCAATTTCCAACTTCATTCATGTTGTTTTCTAGTTACTTTTAAGCCTTCTCCTAAACTATTAATCAATATAAAAATACATGTAATATAATTTCATGCATATTTGTTTGGGAGGAAGTCCTACTAAATCCAGTAATCCATTATAGGTTTTGTTTGTAAGGACTACATTTTTCAACATTTTATCAGTTTTTAATGTAGCCATTGTGCACTTAACTTGTTTGTTAGACTTTAGAACTTGTCCATTTATTGAGATGGTATCTCAAAAGGGATATTAATTAATGGACCTTTATACATATCTAGTCATTTAGGAAATTAAGGTTTTCCATTAATGCCAAACATTAATGCTCTGAAACATTAGCGTGATATGCTTCCAGGCTACATTTTTTATATCTTATAAGAGCAACTATATGACAGTGGTAGAAGTGTCAAACAGCTGAGTTATCACAGATCACTCATCCACATCAAACTGACAATTGCTTACATGTGACCTACTTTTCACTGGTTATATACTAAGGTGGCAATCAATACTATAAAAAATATCCTCCTTTGTGTGTGTTTTCTGTAGTAATCATAGGCAACAACAAAGTGAGCATTAAAAAGAAAAGGGCACATTGAAAGTTAGAGGAATGTATTCATGGCGATGAGTAAGAGTATTTAGTGACTGAGTGGCATATGGATTCTTGTGAATTAGGGAATGTCTTTTCATAAAAGTATTTGGAGTTCAGATCAGCGGACTTACCATGCCGCTCACTGAATTCAGGATGTCTTTTGAAGAAGTTTCATTATCTTCCTGACTCTTAATCAAATATGAAGTTCTATGCATGGAATTCTGCAAAGGGTCTGGAGTATATATTAGTAAAATCCAGTTGTTCCTGATTCCCATTCAAATCAGTAGGGCATGGCTCTCATTACAAGCATTTCCCCCCTTTTCATTAAATGCTCTTGCTCACAGGTTTGGGACTTTTCTTCCCAGTTTTTATCCACAATGTTCCAATGCATGGTATGAATTAAAGTACTGTATCTCATCTGGAGAGTGAGTGTAGCTCAGTGTTAGAGCAACTGCTAGGTTTGAACCCTGACACACCCCAGAAGAAGTCAATAGCAAATTATTTCTGGATCAACCCAATGCCACAGATGTGCCCATATAGGCACTAGGTTGGCTCCAACTCAAGTTTGGCAAACAACAACAACAATAAAACCCATCTAGGTGTGGATTAGCTTCTTCAGTAGACATCTCCTGTTCCTCTAAAAACCAGTGAATTTGTACAACACTTATTTTTTTGTAATCAAATCAGTTATTAAAATTTAAAGATTGTTTTGTGACTTTTTAGAACCAGCTTCCAAGAGCTTGTCTCCAGTGTTTTCAACCACATCACTCATGAATCTGGCTTGGGTTAATGTTCCTTTGAAATGTGCATGGGTTAGTGTATTTGTGAGCATGTGTTTGATCCCATAATGATCAGATGCAGTCTTGCATTTCTGCAGAACTTCCACAGTCTTCGGATTCCTCAGTACTTATGGGCTTCCACCAGTACCAAGAGGACTTCTAAAGTAATCTTAAGTATGGCACCAGGCTGGAGAAAGTAGCTTGCTTTTCTAAATCTTGCTTTCTGTTCCATTCCTTTCTTTCAAACCAAGGAAAATAAAATTGGAAGTAAAAATAGACATAGGTGATGTTATGGATAAGGTAGAAAGAGTCTTCCACTTTAGGTCATCTGCCCATTTTTTAGTTGAAAAGTATTCAATTGGTGCTGAAACTTCTACTAGAAAGCAGATTGCTGAAATAGTTATCATTGCTTCACCTGCATTTTAACCTACTGAACAAGTGGTGCTACTACCCACTGAAGCAGTATGTTATGCAAATACATTAGTTCTCTCTTTAATTGCATAATCATTGTTAATTCAGTCTACCACAGATCAATGCCAATGAGCTAGGAAGTACATGACTTATAGTGAGTAGCAAGTGCTTATTCAATTAGCGTTTTATTGAAAGGAAGAGGGATCAGTTGGAATGAAATAATTAATTGGAGTCTGGAAATGTGCAAGTGTATGAAATGCACAAACACACAAAACCCATTTGTTTTAAAAGCTCAACAAAATAAAGCTGTATTTAAAATAATAATTCTTGCCTGCCTCATTTATCTCTTTGCTTCATCACATTGTTGAGCCTTTCTTTTGAGGATGATTATCAAGTGTAATGCTGTAATTATTCCGTGTGCTTCTCTTGTGAGAGGAGTCTGTGGTTAATTGCTTCAGAAGTATTTTTTTATGTTGACAGTATAAAGTCTGAAGCACACTTCTCCGGTCTCCAGTTGATGTGATGAAGTGCACACTGCAATTAGGAGTCCAGTGTATACGACAGCCTTTTCTCCAAACAAGTGCTTATGGCTGAGCAAAAAAAAAAAGTATATTCAAGGCAGGATTGTTCGCACACCAGTCTGTCCCTTCTTCCCTCCTAAATGTTTTGTGCTAGAAAAGGTGGATTAGAGAAGACTTGAGAACACTGGCTGTCTTCAGACATAACAACAGGCTTACCTCAGAGAAACAGCGTGGATGGAATGACTTCTATAATCATGTTGCTGACCTTCCATATTTGTCCAAAATTTTCCAAGATTTCATTCAAATCTTTGGCTGAAAGCTAAGAAATGAAGGAGAGATGACTAAGATGTGTGCTTCTTCCGATATGTTCATATTTGTCTCTTCAGTTAATTTGAAAGGGGATTCCTGCCCCTTTTTGTCTCTTTCTTTCATGAAACAAAATGGTGTGGTCTTGCTTGTGCTATCCTTGTTTCTCATGGTTATTTGAATGTGAGGTGTTTGCTCATGTTAAAAAGATAGCAGTGTCATCTGTGGGGCAGAAAGCATTAAGGGAAAAGAACTGTTGAATTTTTCATGCAAAATTTCTGTTTGTGTCTGTTTTTGCCTTTGTGCTTGTACTATGTATACAAATGTCACCAGGTGGAATCTTCAGGATTCATTCATTCATTCATTTATTTATATTTGTATTCATATCCCGCCCCATACCCGAGGGTCTCTGGGCGGCTTACAACATTTAAGAACAAATATATTAAGACTATATCACACTATACTAAAACCAGTGTAAGGTTTAAAATCCAGCATAATAATAAGAATAAGAATAAAAACAGTACAAAAACAGTTCTAAAAACAGTGGTGTTTGGAAGGAGGGGAGAATAAAGAGCATTTAGCCAAATGCCTCAGTGAAGAGGTGCGTCTTTACCGCCTTCCTGAATGTAAACAGGGAAGGGGCCTGACACACCTCCAAGGGGAGACCATTCCACAGCCTGGGGGCCACTACTGAGAAGGATGAACTTGAGCTCCATTTGTTAACGCTAGCCCCAAGCCCCAATTGCCAGCTTTGGGAGGGGGATGCAGCCCCCAGTATGTGCACTGAATTAACACTGTAATTTTAGGGAAACCAAAGGGTGGGATTTACTAAGGGAACCAAGCCATCCCTCATGTGTACATCAGAAATGGAAGCAATAGTATGGTATTGTTGCTGAAATGGGCATGACTAACCTGGTGTTCTGTGGGCACTGTAAGATTACAACTCCCATGAACATAGATCAGGCCAGATGGAGCTGTGATCTAATCATAACCTTTGGAGAGCATACTTCCCCTAGTTGGTACTAAATCTCTGGCCCATTAACTCATAGAGTGCCTCCTTTATCTAGTTTTGTGCGATAAAGATTTTTTTATTGATCAACCTTTTCCACACCATGCATTAATTTTAAAACTTAAATCGTGCTCTCCTCGTAATCGAAAAAGGAAGTTTCAGCCCTTTGTTTGTCAAATTGTCCAGAGAGTCAGATCTGTCCTTGTATCTCAAGTACTCTTCTTTTTTGCACTTGTCCCCCTTCTTATCAGCATTTGGTAATTTTCTATAGTACTACAGTTCAGCCTATGTCAACGTTTGTTTGCCAAAATCTCTTTTCATGATTTATTCCTTTCCAGCTGTTCAGGAAATGGTAGTTGGTTTAGAGTTGGTCAATAATTCCTCTATGTACAAAAAAACAGAGCCCCTTATCTGAGCTCAGAGGAAAGAAATGCACCAAGCTGATGATGCAGGTGGGGTTTATTCTTTATGTGGATGTCTCTTTCTATGAGGATGGCACAGACATGAAGCGCAGAGAGTTTCAAGTGACAGACTGTTGGGGGTGGGGGTGGTTTCCACTGACCTCCCTTAATCCGGATCTAAGGCTATCCTTGATCTAATTCTTACCAACAGAGAGGAAATGGTGGAGGATATCAGAGTTTCTGGGGCATTGGGAGGCAGCGATCATGTTATCCTTGAATTCTGGATAATAAGGGAAGGAAAGCATGAGAGGACTCAGACTTCAAAGTTGGACTTCAGAAGGGCGGATTTTGATAGACTCCGGAGGAGGTTAGGAGGGATCAAATGGTTAAATGTACTAAAGGATAGAAATGTCCAAGAAGGATGGGATATTTTGAGAAATGCAATATTAGAAGCGCAATCATTAACAATTCCTCAAAGAAGGAAGAATGGAAAACATCTAAAGAGACCAGGGTGGATAAACCTAGAACTTAAAAACTTGATAAAAAAGAAAAAAGAAATGTTTAAGAAATGGAAGGAGGGATACATATCTAAGGAGGAATATAATGAAATCAGTACAATCTGCAGGGCAAGTATCAGAAAAGCTAAAGCTAAAAATGAACTGAGGCTTGCAAGAGAGACTAAAAACAATAAAGGGTTTTGGGGATATGTCAACAGCAAAAGAAAAGTCAAAGAGGTTTTGGGAAGTCTGCAGGGAGAGAATGGAGAAGTGATCGAAAGTGATCTTGAGAAGGCAGAGATTCTGAACTCCTATTTTGCATCTGTTTTTTCCAAGAGGGATAATGTACATGCAACAGTCCTTCACTGTACTGATGAAGGACTAGGAGAATCAAGACACAAAATCAACACTGAGAGAGTAAGGGAACGCTTAGCTAACTTAAACGAATTTAAGTCCCCGGGTCCAGATGGATTACATCCTAGGGTACTGAAGGAATTAACAGAGGTAATTGCTGAACCACTTGCTGTAATCTTTGAGAAGTCATGGAGAACAGGAGAAGTCCCAGACGATTGGAGAAGGGCAAACGTTGTTCCTATCTTCAAAAAAGGGAAGAAGGTAGACCCAGGGAACTACAGGCCTGTTAGCCTGACTTCAATACCAGGAAAGATTCTCGAACAAATTATTAAACAACACATATGTCAGCATTTGGATAGGAATTCAATAATTAACAGTAGTCAACATGGGTTTGTATCAAACAAGTCGTGTCAGACCAACTTGATTTCATTTTATGACAAAATCTGTAGCCCTCTCCCAAATGACCCCTCCTGATTTCTCAGTCCACCAGAAGACCAGAGACGGAGCTCGAGGGGGTGGGGTGGCAATTCTGGCTCGGGAAGTTCTTTCTCCTAGAACTATACCAGCCCCAGTAATCTCTGGTATGGAATGTCTGGGCTTGGTCCTGGGTTCTCTGGAGAAATTGGCTGTTCTGCTGGTATACCGGCAGCCAAATGCACCGGCGGACAGCCTTCCGCGGCTCCTGGAGGTGGTGTCTGACTGGGCACTGAGGTTCCCCAACCTTATTGTGCTGGGGGACTTCAATGTCCAGGTCGACGCCGCCTCCTCTCAAGCTACGGAGTTGGTTTCGACCATGGCAGCATTAGGCCTTTCTTTACTTAGGACTGGTCCAACACACGCTGCGGGCCATACTTTAGATCTCGTCTTCTGGTCTGGCATTGATGTGGTCTTAACTGATCTTGAACCAGTTCCATGGTCTGACCATTGTGTCCTGAAAGCCCGTTTTCAGCTTGCTGCGCCCCCCAAGTCACCATCCAGACAAGTATTGGTTCGTCCACGGAGTTGTATGGACCCGATTAACCTTCAGAATGCCCTGCAGGATCCGGTTCCTATTGATGGTTCTATTGATGAGCTGGTTGAGGGCTGGAATTCCAGACTCTCTACAGCCATTGACAGGATTGCCCCTAAACGACTCCTCAGACCCCATAAAAGGCTCTCTCCTTGGTTTACCAGGGAGCTGCGAACCCTCAAACGGCGCCTGAGACGCCTTGAGAGAGTTTGGAGGCGAGATCAGGATGTGACATCGAGAATGTCATATCGTAGGCTAAAAAAAGCTTATGAGATGGCGACCAAGAATGCAAAAAGAGATTATCTCTCTGCAGAGATCGCTTCCGCAAAGTCACGCCCGGCGCAGTTATTTGAAACAATTAGGCAATTAACCATCCTTCCGGGAAATCAAAATTCATCAAAGTCGGGTATTGGCTGTGAGGCCTTTGCGACTTTTTTCACGGATAAAATCTCTAAGCTCCGCCTTGACCTCCCTCCTACAGCTGATACAGCAACGGAGCTTGGGGCCCGTAAATCGTTGATAGGTCCGGTGTGGGATTGCTTCCACTTACTTGATCTGGCAGAAGTAGAGAAGGTGCTTATAAAGGTAAGACCTACCACCTGCTCACTTGACCCATGCCCTTCATGGCTGATCAAGGTTAGCAGTGAGACATTGGGTGTCCATCTGCGCGAGATCATCAATTCCTCCTTGGAACAAGGAGTGTTCCCAGATATTTTAAAGGAAGCGGTGGTCCGCCCCCTACTAAAAAGACCTGGTCTGGATCTTGGTGATCTGTCCAACTATCGCCCAGTATCTAACCTCCCATTCCTGGGGAAAATAATTGAGAGAGTGGTGGCGGAACAATTACAACTATATCTAGATGCAGCTGCTGTCTTGGACCCTTTTCAATCTGGGTTTAGGCCGGGTCATGGGACTGAATCGGTTCTTCTGGCTCTCACGGATGATATCCGGAGGCAAATCGATCGAGGTGGTTCAGCGCTGCTGATACTGCTGGATTTAACAGCTGCTTTTGATGTTGTAGATCATGACATCTTGGTCCATCGCCTCATAGAGGCTGGAATTCAGGGGACAGTTCTTGCCTGGTTTTCATCATTCCTCCAGGGCCGGGGGCAGCGAGTAACCTTTGGGGGTCAGAGTTCCCAGAGGTTCCCCCTTCAATGTGGAGTCCCCCAGGGTGCACTTCTTTCCCCAATTCTCTTTAACATCTTCATGCGCCCCTTGGCTCAGTTGATTCGGAATTATGGTCTGATCTGCCACCAGTATGCTGATGACACGCAGCTTCTTTTGCTGATGGAGGGTCGGTCGGCCCCTGCCCCAGACTCCCTCTCCCACTGCCTAGAAGCCATTGCGAACTGGTTAAGAGGCAGCAGGTTGAAACTAAATCCATCAAAGACAGAGGTGCTTTGGCTGGGTCGTGGGGTTGAACCTAGTAATTTACAGCTGCCTCCTTTTGAAGGAAGCCTTCTATCAACACTCCCTGTCGTAAAGAGCTTAGGGGTCCATCTGGACTCCAATCTTTCTATGGAGACCCAGGTGGGACGCTCAGCCCAGATGGCCTTTTTCTATCTGAGGCAAGCCCGGCAGCTGGCCCCTTACCTCTCCCATTCTGACCTAGCCACCGTGATTCACGTGACAGTCATTTCTAGGCTGGATTATTGTAATTCCCTTTATGCCGGCCTTCCTCTGGGCCTGATTCGAAAGTTGAAACTGGTCCAGCATGCAGCAGCCCGCTTGTTAACAGGCACTCCTCGTGGGGCCCACATCACGCCTGTTTTACGGGAACTACATTGGCTGCCTATTGAGTTCCGAATCCGGTTTAAGGTGTTGGTTGTGACATTTAAAGCCTTACGTGGGCTGGGGCCTTCGTACCTGCGGGACCGTCTGGTCCTCTATACACCCAGGAGAACATTACGTCATCAGCAGACCAAAGTCAGTTACAGGTCCCTAGAGTCACCGAGATACGCCTGTCAGCCACTAGAAATAGGGCCTTCTCGTGTCTTGCCCCTACCTGGTGGAACTCCCTGTCTGTGAGCACTCGAGCCATCCAAGAACTGCCTAGGTTCCGAAAGGCGTGCAAGGCAGAGCTGTTTCGCCAGGCTTTCGGCTAGTAGAAGATCAGCCTCAGGTTGGCCATGAGATCTCTGTTTCTTGGTCATATTTTTCCATGATATTGCTCTGTGGTTGGGAACCGGGCTGTGATGGGGATTTGGGTTTTATTATGGTTTTAAAGACTATTTTGAATGGATGTTTTTGTATGCGATGCACAATTTATGCTTGTATTGTATTATCGGTATTTTATATGTCTATATTGTAAGCCGCCCAGAGCCCATTTGTGGGGTGGGCGGGGTATAAATCTCAGAGTAAAGTAAAGTAAAGTAAAGTAAAATCACTGAATGGGTTGATCAAGGAAATGCAGTAGACATAGTATTTCTTGATTTCAGCAAAGCATTTGACAAAGTATCTCATGCGATCCTCATTGAAAAATTGATCAAATATGGGTTTGACAAGGCAACTATAAGGTGGGTTCAAAACTGGCTTAGTAATCGTACTCAAAGAGTGGCTTTAAATGGCTGCACATCCAAATGGAAGGAAGTGTCAAGTGGAGTACCACAAGGTTCTGTCCTGGGCCCAGTTATGTTTAATGTTTTTATAAACGATCTGGACGAGGGAGTTGAAGGGAAACTGATCAAATTTGCTGATGACACAAAGCTAGGGGGGATTGCAAACACCAGAGAAGAGAGAGAGAGGATTCAAAAAGATTTAGAGAAACTCGAACAATGGGCTGCAACTAATAAAATGGTATTTAACAAAGAAAAATGCAAGGTTCTGCACCTGGGCAAGAAAAATGAAAAAAGCACATATACAATGGGAGGAATTCGGCTGAGCAGCAGCACATGTGAAAAAGACTTGGGTGTCCTGGTAGATCATCAACTGAACATGAGTCAACAGTGTGAGGCAGCTGCAAAAAAGGCAAATGCAATCCTGGGGTGTATTAGGAGAAGCATAGAGTCCAGATCACGTGAAGTTATTATCCCCCTCTACTCTACCTTGGTCAGACCTCATCTGGAGTACTGTGTCCAGTTCTGGTCACCCCAGTTTAAAAAAGACACAAGCTGGAGCAGGTTCAAAGGAGAGCTACCAAGATGGTGAACGGTCTGCAAACCATGTCCTATGAGGAACGGCTTAGGGAACTAGGAATGTTTAGTCTAACAAAAAGAAGACTGAGAGGAGACATGATAGCTGTCTACAAATACCTCAAGGGTTGTCACAAGGCAGAGGGATCAGCCCTGTTCTCACTCTCTCAAGGAAGGACTAGAAACAATGGGGTGAAACTGCAGGGGAAAAGATTTAGTTTAGATGTTAGGAAAAAATTTCTAACAGTGAGAGTGATCAACCAGTGGAACAGGCTGCCACGGGAGGTGGTTGGTTCCCCTTCGATGGAGGTCTTCAAGCAGAGACTGGACAGCCATCTGTCTGGGATGGTTTAGGAGATCCTGCCTTGAGCAGGGGGTTGGACTCGATGACCCAGGAGGTCCCCTCCAACTCTACCATTCTATGATTCTATGATCCAGATCTAAGGAATGGGTCCTTCAGTAGCAAATATAAAGATATTGTCACAGGCTCTATGATTCATTAAAAAGCATTTAATGTTGCAAACTGCCATGGAGGTGAATGTGATAATAAAAGACGGTTTCAGGCTACCAGCTAAATAGGCTAGTAAGCATGGAAATAATCAAAATTTTACTCGAAACAAAACTTGGAACTGTGCACCAAAGATTAGTTTAAATGGGCACATATTTTAAATGTTTACAGATTCAAAGCAACAGGAAAGAAGTGTCTTGTAATGCTTTAAAATACTTTCACAGATATAACAACTAATAATGTTAAATATTTTTACCACTGATATGGTACTGAACTTGCAGACAATGCTGCTTGTTTCTTTTGAGTCCAGTGTTTCAAGATTTCAGCTGTTCATTTCATCCATGAAAGCTGCTGGGAGTCAAGAGAGCCTGGTACCATGCAGAATTAAATGTTTTGAGCTGCTGTGCCAGGATGATTATTGTACCACTGGATCAGAGTTCTGTTCCAGCTGTTAGGTGTGTCAAAGATTTCAGTAAATACAAGCTTCGTACTGCAATTACAGTCAAGCTGGTTTCTGAAGCTTCTTCATTTAATCTTTAACAATCAGTTGCACACTGGCTAGAGCATGATGGCCAACCTATGACACGTGTGTCACAGGTGACACGCCAAGCCCTTTTGGGTGACACACCTGGTCACCCTGGCACCTGGGCATGTAGTGCTTGCTTGTTCTTGAAGTGTACAAAATACCAACTTTCAATTGAAGATTTAGCAAATGAAATTCAGCAACAAAAGTCACTAATGTAAAGAATTATTTGTTTTTGCTTTTAATAAAATACATATATCAAAAATATAACTTTTTTACTAGAGCTACAAATATCACAAAATTATGGATATTTCTAGATGTGACACAGCACCCAAGTTAAGCTAGGTTCTCTTCGAATTTTGACACGCCGAGCTCAAAAGGTTCACCATCACTGGGCTAGAGTCTCAGTGCAGTGTGCTGGTAGAAACCATACTGGAAAGAAAAGAAAATGGCAACATTTAAAGGAGAATACAGTATCAGTGCTAGGAATGACTAAGCATAGTGGATAATGCTGCTTTCTCCCTTTTTTTCTTTTTTCTTTCTCCTGCTCAACCGCAGTTTTTCAGAATTGCTCCATATTTTCTGTGAGTACTTGCGCTGGTAGTGGCAGTATTAGGGATGCTCTTATCTATTGGACCAAAGATTAGAGGCATGTGCAAGCAGTATTGTCAACTGTTTTCTTTTGTGCAATTCAAGCCCTTGGATTAAGGGGTACCATTTTCATTGTTAATGGTTGCTGAATTCTACAGAGTAAGACTGAGTGAATTTGGACTTTCCCTCCCATTACTGGGTAGCAAGGCTTGACCTTGAAGATGGCTAGAGCATTCTAAACTTAACCACAGTGTGAATGGCTGCCCTGATGGTGGCCATTGTGGAGCCTTGTCAACGGTGCCAGTGTGGCAACCAGGCAATGCAGCACATCATTGCACATGCACTGTTGGTGACATACTCCCCCGCACCTCTTCCACCTTGGGGATGTCACAGGATGTGCTGTGATCTCTGTAACCACACCAAATTTAGAGTGCCATCAGTAGCAGATGTGAAACATCCCAAAGTGTGGCATGTCTAGAATGGCTTTGAAATAAATTGAAAGAAAGTCACTTGTGGAAGATTCAGATACTGTGGATCAACACTTATATAAAATGAAAAAAATGATATTGGAAGAGAAGAACAGAATATGGAGTTCTTTAAGGCCAGTGAATGAATAAAGCCCAGACCAGATATTTGAGCATTCCTTTGAGAATAATTCTCGATAATTATGGGTTTTACTTTTCAGTTTCTGCCATTTTCAAGATGCTTAGCTTGGGTTGCATCACTTATATTGATTTGGTTGATAATTTATGAATCTCACCTACCTTTTATTTTATCTTCTTTGGCTATCCAGAGCTATAATACACAGTTTCTATTTCTTGAAAGGCACTGAAGAATTTATAGTCTCTCTTTGGCCAAAGAGAGAGTAGATAGCATGATGAAAGAGCATTAAAGCATTGAGGTCATTAAGGAAATACCTAGTTCTTTTGTTTTTTTAAAATCTTGACATTACTAGGTACGATTGATTTATTTCCTATTTTCTCAGCCAAGAAAGCTCATAGTAATAGCCACTTATCACCATTCTGTTCACAATTGAAGCCTTGCAAGCATCCATGTGGTCATATTGGCATTATGAATATTTCAGAGTACTCAGGTAAAGTGCTTCCAACTAAGTAAGTTGCTTAGCTATTCAATGGCTAAAACAACTAAAATTATTAGGGAAAAAGGTAGCCCTTCTGGAAATCCCCTCAGATTTCCCTTAATTTGCATGTGAGGTTTCAGATCTCTACTTTTCACAGCCTTGGATGGATGCAGCCTTTGGCTTTGATATTTATTTATTTATTTATTTATTTATTTATTTATTTATTTATTTATTTATTTATTTATTTATTTATTTATTTATTTATTTATTTATTTATTTATTTATTTATTTATTTATTTATTTATTTATATTTATATCCCGCCCCATACCCAAGGGTCTCTGGGCAGCTCACAACATTTAAAACGAACATATTAGCTTTCATAAAGAAGATGAAACTACAAGATGGAGCACATTTTGCACATATTTTACAAAAACATAGATTTATTGATTTTTTAAATGAATGCATCTTTTCCCAATGGTTTGAGCTAAAGTATTTGTACTGAGTATATGGTTCCAGCTGAACATTTTTATCTTTCATGGAAAAGCTAACCTTTCAAGCTTTGTCTATGCAAAAGTTAAAATAAAAGAGGAATAGTGATAGCTTCTTCCTCATGGCATTTGGCAATTCCAAGAAGAATGTATAATTGGTCTGAGGCCATCTGTGTATAAATACCAAACACACTGAAAGAATACTGGGAAAGCATCTACTTTATCCATGTGTATAAGGTCTAGATCAGCACAGGGTAAAAACACTAAAAGTATAGGAAACTGATTTGCTACTTGACTAATCCAGAAATAATAGGCCCTCAATTTGACAGTACAGTTTAATGTTTATGCAAACCATATGCACTGGGAGGATTTGCGTATCTTTGAATTGTCACATTAACATAAATTTCAGTGAGATCAGCAGATTATTTGAAAGGCAAGTCTTCTAAATGAATTCCCCTTCCTCCTTTTGTTTCAGAGGGCAACTATATATATATATATATTAGGTAAACTTTGTGCACAAAAGACTCCTGCCTCCTTATTGGATGGACAATGAGTGCTTTCTCCCAGTTTGTTTAGTTTTCCTGGCCATAATTGTTGTCCAGGAATGTATAAATGCTGGACTGGTATGTACAGTAATCAAGTGAAGCCCCACTATGACAGATAGAGAGGCTATTGTGGAAAGATAGCATTGAACTCTGGGCAACATGTTGCTGAGAGCTAAGCATAACACGAAGAGCTTCTCAGGCAAGCTTTAGGAATCTGTTATGTGTGAAAGCCTCTGTTAAAATCTTAATGCACTTGTTTTGGAGATAAAGAGGTAGACAGAGAGGAGAGCACAATACACCTGTGACCATTTGGTGGCGGGTGAGTTATAAATACATAGAAATAAATCTTTGATCCAGAAACTCTGCTGTGTCTCTGAAACTATGGGTGTTTTTCCACTGTCACTAGAAGTACCCATTAAGTACCCATTAATGGGTACAAAAATGCCATTATGTACCCATTAATGGGTACGTAATGGGTACTTCTAGTTACAGTGGAAAAACACCTTCTAAATAGAAATGGTCTCTTAAGATAATAAAATGTATATATGTATCATCTATCTTTCTGTCTATCACACAACAGTCAACTTTGTGTTGATGATGGCAAGCACTAGAATAAGTTTCCTAATTGTTTCTTTAGGTTTAAGCTACCTGATGCACATTAAGTGTATAATGAGATGGTAATAAGCAATGTGGCAACTGAGGCTGTAATCAAACATAACAAAAGGGACTGATAGACAGTGTGTGGCCCTTGTATTCTCAAGCCTTCTGTCATCCACCTTTTCTAACACAGAATATTTAGAGAGGTGCAGACTGGTGTGTGTGTGAACAGTCCCACCTCAAAGCCATCTCTGAGGTGCCTCACATATTTCTTTTCTGTGTCTGATCACACACCACAAGTAAGCTTTCAATGAGACTTAGGGTGACCCACCCAAACTTGCTTCTAAACTAAGCTGGTTGTTTAATATGTGTCCCACTGCAAAGACCTGAAGAAGCCTTGTAGAAGGTAGTGATCATTCTGTAAGGCCAGTTGGAAGACAGAACTCAGAAGAGAAACAGCTGATACTTTAAACTTTCTCACACACACCTGCCACTCACCTGCTTTCCCCTCTTTCCCCTTCTTGTAGAGACCTACAGCCTTTTTGCAGTAAGCAAAAAGGTGAAGAAGGGAGAAATTCTCAAATGCTGCATCCACACTGCGTGGAGCTACTTCCTGACCAGAAGTGCTCCATGTATGCAGTTTTAACTGCTCTACCTCTATATTAGCGGCAGGGCTGTGGCAGCCCTGCTTGCTTCATTCGTGTCTTGTGATTTACTGCCCAGGTGTGGTTGCATGCTGCATGGGCTAGTCACCACAGCAACAGCGTCGTGGCAGTGTGATTGCATGCTGCATGGGCTAGTCACCACAGCAACAGCGTCGTGGCAGTGTGATTGCATGCTGCATGGGCTAGTCACCACAGCAACAGCGTCGTGGCAGTGTGATTGCATGCTGCATGGGCTAGTCACCACAGCAACAGTGTCGCGGCAGTGTGATTGCCTCCTTAATGAAGGCAGTTCATAGTTAGCTGGTGCCCAGTTAAGCAACGGCTAAATTTTGAATGGCTTGGGCACCCCAAAGTGCAGGCGCCTATAGCATTCCAGAACGTCACTTCTCTGGAATGTTTTCCCAGGGAAGTAAAAGTGCAAAAAGGCTCACAGGCTTGGATTTCAAATGTTATAAACTACAGTTCCTCACATATCTATTATGAAGAATTCTATTTCTTTCTTGGATTTATGAGTCCCTTTTTCAAAACAGACAATGTACTTTTTCAAAACAATAATAGTACATTAAATTTAAGGTAAGCCCCATGGAATGTTTTTGCTGTCTCACACTTATTTTTTCAGAAGAGGTCTTGTGGCATACGTGTACGATTCAAATTCTTCCCTGGAGAGTACAGAGAATTTTGGGTGTCTTTTCACGTTCTGCTTTTTTTCAGAAGTCCTTTCCAAGTGTGTTGTTTGCTTTCATTCACTGTTATGCCCCTTCTCTTTGCATGCTATTCTAGCTCCTGTTATTTAAAATGGTTTCTGTGAGCTGCTTTAGACGTACTTGGCTGTCGCCCAGGTAATTGGATAAGTTTGGGAGGATATGTAACACTTGCTCCAATTTATGAATGTTGCACTAGGAATCAGGGAGGATGGCACAAAAAAAATTATCATAAAATTACTTTTCAGAAAAGGTTGCAATAATATCCCAATTAAAAGTAGATTGTGAATGAAGGAGCCCCCTGAAAATTTTTTCAGGTTTCAGTATATGAGTTACATTCTTATCTTCCATGGTTGGTGTCATCTCCTGACCCAGCACCGTATTTATGAAAGTAATCGATCCCTGGTAATTAGTAAGGTATACTCGAACCTGAGAATATTATAGTCTGTTAATAAATCCAGACTCAGTTGCTAACATTGGGAAAACAAAAATTAAAATGCAGGAATAGTTACTGTTTGACAATACCTAGGTGCATCTTTCAGGCTGGGGGGGGGGGGAGAGGAACTGGGTGCTTCTAAGGCCATCTGCTGGGACTCGAGAGCAGGAGAAGGTTTGTCCTTGTCTGTGCTTGAGATGCCCATGAGCATTTGGTGGGCCACTGTGCACGACTGGATGCTGGACTAGATGGGCTGTGGCCTGATCCAGCAGGGCTCCTCTTATGTTCTTATGTTCTTAATCTTTTGCTGGACCATGTAATAGAATTCAAAAGACACAAGCCGTCTAGGGCTGTGCACAAATTGTTTTTTTAGCATTTGATTAGTAGTGAATCGAATGTTAGAAAATTCATATTCGTTTGAATAGATCCCCTTTGAATGTGGTAGGATTCTATTCGATATGAATGTATTTGTACAAATTTGTAAAAATATCCGATACCAATGCATACGGATCCTAGATGCGGATTCTGCATGTGGATCCTGGATGGGATCCTATAAAAGCACATACATATTGGATACATATCAGATATGTATCCTATACAAATGCATATGTATCTGTACGTATCTGATACATATCCCCAGTTTAATGAATGTACAAACTATTTGTGCAAATGTTCCAAAACATTATGTTAACGTATGAATGTTGTAACATTTGATGCATGTACAAATGTTCATCTGAATAATGAATGTTATGAATATTCATGTACATCCCTAAAGCCATCCGTCTATCAATCTGGGCACCGGGCACTTCTGATCTAAAACTAAGCTCTTGCTTAGGCTATGGACAAAAGGGGTGCCTCAAAGCCTGTAGTGTGTGACCTATGTGTTCCCAACCCTTCTCTAGTCTACCTTTTCTAGCTCAGAATGTTCATGAGAGGGAGGGCAGACTTATGTATGAACAATCCCACTTCTAAGCCATCTCTAAGCCACCTCAGAAGTACTTCAGAGATTTTTTACTTTTTTTGCTGAGTCTGATCACAGCCCAAGTTTTATTTACTGGTAGTTTAATTCTACAGAATAATTCCTTCTGTGTACATAGAGTGCCAATGGCTGAGATTTCAAAATCAGAATCAAATGGAAGAAAATTTTAAAAGTAGCCAAAGATGACACTGGCTGATTGGATTTCTGAAACTGATTCAGTGGCCTTCACCTCTGCAGTTGAGCATCTAGAGAAACACAGTTATTTGAAGATAACAGATTGAGGCTCATTTTGCTTCATAATTACTGTACCAGTTGAGTCTCTGTGATGTAATTTTGCCCTTAATTACATTTTGCCCTTAAGAAAGGTGGTAATGATGAAAGAGAAAGCTTCATGGGTATTGGACTTCCCACAAGGTGTTCTTTCTTCCAATATTTTGGAAAGTCCAAGCTTTGATCGTTTTGACAAAGATGCTATAGTAGAAGCTTAAATCCTATTGCTTTATAGCACTGCAGTATGTACATGTAATATTTTACAATTAAAAAAGCAAATGTGTTCAGGGAACAGTACCTGGTTTAGTTTCTGACATTCTGACGTTCTTCACAAAACTCTCAAATGAACATGGAAGAGCTAAAGAAACCTAAAGGTGTTTGAAAGATAGTGATAAACAGAGAGGTGTAAGTCTGCATCTCCATAAAATGTCAATAAAAATGTTACTTTAATGCACTCCAGAACATAATGTTTTCCTTTGTAAATGCAGGACACTGTTTCCTCATTTGAAATTAGAGGACGACATGCCTATTGTAAAAGGGATATGGTAAAATAGCATCTACAGAGTTGTTAGACAAAGGCTAAGATGATGACAGTGGGTTTTAAAATTAGGAACTCTGAATTGAAACTGTGTGAAGTAGTTTTTTGGTTTATAATATAATGACATTTCAGTAACGTAACCTGAGAGAGTCTAGTCTGGCGTCCCTTACCTGGCTGGAAGAGAATGTTCTCACCCAGGAAGAGGTTATGACCACCACAGCAAACATCCCTGAGAGCAGTACATGAAGAAGAAAAGCAGGAGAAAGAAAAGAAGAATGAATGTTGAGGCCACAAGAGGAACGTGTTACTGATTTAGGGATTTGGTTGAGAGAAGGCAGAAGCAGAGGTTGTAATGCCCGCTAGGACCCCTCAATCCCAAAAGATAAGTTTTTAGTTTAAAATGCAAAGTGTGGCGAACACGGTTAAGTCCAGACGCTTAAAAGTGTCACCAAAGCATTTTTTATCAAGGGTAAGTAGCCTAAGGAAGGGGCTAGTTGAGCACTCCAAGGGGAGGGGTGAAATAGAATGCTGGAGGAGCTCAGCCAATCAGGGCGAAGCTAGCCAGCCAGGCCCATATTTAAGGGGGCCTGAGGGAACAATTTCTGTTCTCTGCCTTGGGTCGTTAATCCTGGAGGGAGGTTAACGAAGGGGAGAAATGGGCCCTTAGCTAGGGAGGCTAAAGTTGGGGTCCTGAGTTTGAAATACATGTTTGTTGCTGTTGGAGAAGAAATATAAGGGCAAGCAAACACATATTGTTTTGATTGAAAGTTCATTTCAAGAAGTTGAGAGTCTTTGAGCTTAGTGTAAAAGTTAAAGACTGAACTGCTTGACAACGGAAGCAACAAAGTGTAACTTTAAGAAGACGTTGACTTATAACTTAAGCTGTAAACAATAAACACATTTTCCTGTTGTTTAAGAAGACTCCGATGGTATATTCTGCTGTCATAGTTAACATAAAGCTAGCCTGTGCTCAAGGCATAAGGATACAGTAACTCTACTGGCTAGGCAGAGCCAGTGGAGGAGGGAGGTTAAGTGATTCTGAACTCCGTCTTGTTACATTATTATTCAGCCCATAGGGGCAGAGAAGAAATATACTTTTAAAAGGAAGTTCTGACATTATATCCTTGTTTAGGATATCACAACACGCTACCCAAACAATAAAATAACTATTACTGTAACACTAGAACAACAGGCCGTTAACAACTGGTGGCAGCACATTTAACATTTAACATTGGTGGCAACAAGCAGCTTTATTATAATATATTTGGAATTTTAACTGAGGACAAACGCTGGGAATATAGGTATTTGAGATTTGAGCTTTTTTCCCTGGCGTTACAGAGGTATAAGGGAAAAGTCAGTCAGAGAGAAACACAAGACAGAAGCGGCTCTGTCAACATCATACTTTTTAACTACACTTTGTTTCCCATTTCTTCCCCTTCCCCAAAGTTGATTCAAGAATATTTTCTCATCCTCCTACTTTTTGGCTTCTACAGGATTTCACAGAAGAGAAAAAAAAGTGAAGACAAAAAGCACTGGAGAGGAAACTGAAGAGCTTAGCTTAGTCACAGTAAACAGAAATTATTCACTGCATTTATAATCTCACTATCAGTAAATATTGATAGTTTGGGTAGTGTTTACAGGAGCATTCTGTGCATTTCCTGTGAGAACAAGATTTAGATCATTGCAAGAACAAGATCAATTCTGTCAATAATATTGATTGGTTATTTCATTTAGAGTTGGGAATGGTAGTAGTCTCTTTCATGGGACATATTTGCATTTAGGACTCTGGAATGCAATTAGGACAGCTCTGGTACACACAGCAAATTAAAGCATCCATGAGGTGCCTCAGAGAAGCCTTGGAGATGGGATGCCTTTTCACTCACCTTTTCTTAAACATTCTAGGCTAGAAAAGGTGGATTAGAAAAAGGCTAGAAACTCAAGTAGCACACACAGTCTCTTTGGGCCACCTCTGAGGGCAACTTTTTATTATTTCTGAACACAGCTGAATATTATGGATGAATCAAACTGCCTGTACCCTGAGATTTTGTTTTAAGCGAAGATGATACAAATCATTTCTTTGACTAAATAGCTTTTTTGACTTTGCAGGATTTTGTTTGCTGAGGAATATGTATGCTTATACATACCTATACATCTGTGTGAGGAGAAATGTGAGTCTTTTTTGCAGCACAAAAAAGGGAAAAATCTATTTATCTTCAAACAATCTTGCTAGCTTGACACAGTTAACAAGTCTTTCAGTTTTATAGCAGAGCAGTATTCATTGAAAATGCGAAACAGATTCTTGCTCCAAAGATGAAAATGGTTACGAGCTGCTAATATTAATTTATAACTTTGGAAGACTGTCAAAATAAGATCTTGAAGTTACCCAGTGGCAAACTACTATAATGTAATGCTTAATTAAAAATCTATATAATCATGGATTAAAAGACAACATAAGATACAAAGAATGACATGAGGGTAAAATGGGAGGTAGAGGAGAATGGCTTCATCATCTTGGTATCCTTAGAAGAAAAGCAGGAAATAAATTCCAAAAATAAATAAATAATGTGAAACGCAAATGCTGGAGTGCTCCAGATGAGGATGCCTTGAAGCATTCTGTGAGCAGAACACAAGCAGGAAGCTTGGCAGAAGGAGAAAGAAGAGAGTCTAAATGATGTTCTGCTCTCCTCTTTGCCTATTCCCTCACTTATTTGGAAAAAAATGACCAAAAGAGGATATTGTGGGGAGGCATACTGTTTGGGCTGCTTTGTCATCCTCAAACAGGTAAATTGAGAGGAAAGCACAAAACTAAACTGGACACAAAGTGTCCATGAACCATGATGCTTCATCCCTGGTGTGTGGCTCTTCCGGGACTTCTTATATTCACTCTCCTGCCTCATGACAAGGAGGTGTTTTCAGGGCACCTTTTCTCATAGTTGCACTCAGGAGATTTCCACCTACAGGGGAACAGTAGGTGGGGGTGATCTGGAACAGAGGCATGTGGGGCACATGCCTCAAAGTTCCCCCGGTAATGCCACATCCATAAAGGGGGCTTAGTTTCAATGCTTCTGTAAAGGTAACTTTAAGTAGATTAATATTCAATTTTTGATTATAAAATGTTAGTTTTGTTCTCTTAATAGTGTGTTTACTGTAATCCTCCTCTCTTTCTCCGTGCAAGGATACTGTTCCTTCTTTAGTCCAGAAATTATGCCTCTGATAGAGAATAGGATCTGTGTACAGTCTGTGAGTAAAGTGATCCCAGGTACTTGCTCTCTTTCTTTCTGCTGCATTTTGTGGCTAATTAACATTTACTTCAGGGTAACTTTTCTCAGTTTAGAATATGCTCAAGACTGAAGGTTGAGGTGTTGACTTATAATTCAAGAAGGTTGAGAGCAGAGGCTCAATAGATGGGTAATATGCACCTAAGGTGTGAGTATACTGTCAGCTCTGTGCAAAGAATAGGTGTTATTTGTCATGTTGCATTTAACTTTAGAAGGAAGTTACCTCACATGCCTTACCTCATGAATGCTTTTTGGTTTCATGCTGTTTCAGCAATACTAAACAGGAGGAACATGAGCAGAACAAGATGGGAAATATTTGACATGATGCTGGTAATTCCTAAGTCTGGATGGTATGAGTCACTGTATAGCTCAGTGGTAGAGAATCTGCTTTCAATGAAGCTGGTCCCATATTCTATACCCAGCATTTCTCAAATGAAAGTCATTGGAAAGGCATATCCTTATTGCACCCACAAACTCTTGGAATCAGAAGTGTCCTCTTTACTGAGATGTTGCTAGAAGACTCAGAATGAGATTATGCCTGTAAACATGTATAAATAAATGCAGGGGACAGTCTGAAGGAGACAGTAAGGGAGGATTTTTCAACAATTGTTTTCTACTGCAGACTCTAGTCCAGAGGTATTAGCCAATTCTCTTCTGTTTCCTAACCTTCCCTGAACTGGTAACAATAATATCATCTCCGGTCATCTTAGGTGGTGCAGAAACATAACTGAAGTTCTCCCCATTACAGTAACAGTGATAATGACAAATTTCCTTCATTCAGTCTGTTCCAAAAGCAGAAGTATTCAGAAAGTGGAATTCACACAATAGAAGCTTTGTGCTAAGATTTCTGGCTCCAGGAAACCACCAGGATTGTGCAAATTCTGCTAGTACAGTGTGGTTGCCCTGTGCAGACTGACAGTGGGTCTTGGTGGTGACAGTAACAAAAGCTGCTTTCCCAAATGATTTCAGGAGACTAGGAAAAATAAGAGGAATTGCTTCATAACCCTAGTTGATTATTTTAGAAAGTGATTCCATTTAAGCTGGTTTTGAACTAGTGGATTTCCATTATTCCACAACAAAAGCAGCTGAAAAGAGCATTAGACTGCATCCATAGACCCCTCTGTGCATTTAGACAGTTAACAGATGGTTAACAGGTGAGATCATAAACATTCTAGATTAGAAAAGGCAGATTAGAGATGGACTGATAATGCAAGAGGCACCAGTGTGTGGTGTTTGCATTCTCAATCCCATATCTAATAATCTGCTTTTCTAGTTTGGAAGGTTCATGAAGGGGGAGCAGACTGATGTGTGAATAATCCCACTTGTAAACTAAGCCATCTCTGAGCCACCTTAGCGGGAATGGAATTGGAATTGATTTAGATTTAGTGAGATTCTAGGGATGTGGTCCTACATTGGGGCCCTTGGTGATATGCAACAATAGAATGTACATACCTGTCTGTAAGTGACATGGCTTTTGATTGATTGCAAGATCAAAATGGAAAGTTGGGTTATCAGTGAAATGGCTGTCTTGCTCTGCCTCCTGCCCCTTGCTTGTGTCTCTGTGTGTGGGGAAAAGTGCAGGGCTCTGCCCAGCTTGAGGTTCTAAGGGATCACCTATTTGGCCTCATGGTACAGCCACCTCTGATTGGAAGTAAAAGCTAATGTTGGAAGGAATTTCTTGAGTCCAGGAAAATTTTGAAACTGTAGTGAATTTCCCAACAATGGAGGTTTTAAAGTAGAGGCTGGTGGGCAGTTCTTGGGGATGAATTAGGAAAGTCTTGCATTATTCTGTGGTTTTGTCATTTTTCACGTCCCTAAGGACTAAGTGTGTGCATGAATGCAATTTTTGGGATTTTATCTGAAGATTCAATTCAATTCAAATGTTTAAAATTTGAATGTATTCAAGTCAAATCAAATTTGATTTGATTCGAATACGTTCAAATCTATTTGTATTAATTTTAATTCATATTTGAAGATATGAATGTTGACAACATTCAAATGTGTCCTTGCTTATTGATATGCATCCCATTTTTATCCCGTATGCATCTTGTTTTTGTCCCGAACGTTTCCGTATGCGTATGGAAACATATGTAATGCATATGTATCCACACAGATATGAATGTCCAAATAATTCATATGAATGATTCAAAAGATCCAAAAATTCATTCGAATGTTAAATTCGAATGTATAGACATTCAATTCAAATTCAAATGTCTGAATTCAATCGAATTCGATCGAATTTCAAATGTTTCAAATATTTGTTCACATCTCTACTAAGGACTGCTACACTGGAACACTGTGTCCAAGATATATTTTGTTTTCCTTCAAAATATAGTGCAAATAGCCTTTCTTTAGCATGGATGCATGGTTTTTTTAGGGGAAGGAATACACCAGCCTTTCATGCAGCTACCCAGTATGGGAGCTTTCATTGCTTGGTTCAGGGAAAAGCCTACATGTCTGCGGAACATGTCTCTTGAACATCACCTGCCCTGTTGGATAGCCTTATGCCTTACTTGAATGCTCAACTTTTGCCAGTGTCGGCTGCTGCATTTACTGGCACTGCTGACTTGGAATTGGGAAGATACTCAAGCATAGCTGTCATCTTCCGAGCAAGCATTCTATGATCAGATAATGTTTGGCTAGCACAGAAGCAGAGCCAGCCTGAACAAAGCAAGATTTTTTTGTGTGTTGTTGCCTAGAAATTGTTCCCGAGAACCAAAAACCATGTGCTGGGAACATCTCAGTAAAAGTCCAAAAGATGAATGCAACTGAAATTTAGTTTCCTCAGGAGCAAATGGGAGAAAACAGCTTTTGTCCTTTGGGTGCCCCTGGGCTGGTATCCAGTTTGTTACCAGATCTTCACATCTATCTTTGTAAAAGGCTTCTGTTTTTATTGCTTGATTTTCAGTGCCAGTTCCAAGTCTCCCTTGCCTGATTGTTTTGATTTTCAAAGTCGTTCTTGTAAATTGCTTTCCAAAGATTCCATTTAGCTGGAAGTTTAGGAGCATCACTGCTTTGGGTGAGACAGATGTGTAGATAAGTGTTTTGTTTGGCCTTGTATTCATTTGGTATGGCTCTTTGCTGTTGGATCTTGCTCTTTGTATTACCTACTGAAATTTGCTGTTTTTTCCACAAAGGAAAATGTTCCTTCATCCTTTTGGCAGAATCAAAAGCTTATGGTAAGAGGTATTTTGAATGTTGGAATCCTGGACTAGGTTGCCAACTGTTAAATAACTGGCAGTCGTAGTTATTTCTTTCAATGGAGTTGTCTTTTAAAAATCTGAAGTAACTTGCAAACTCTTGTCTCATTATGCAAGGTTTTGCAGCTTCTTGATATTATTATTGTGGTGATATGTATGGGAAGGTAATTTTAAAGAAGATTAAACTCAGACAAGGAAAAGATATTAGTCCTGTTGAACATAGATTGCTTTCAGAGTGCTGCTATTACCCTTGCCAAATTTCTGTAAGCTGGGCCAGAATTCTTAATAGAGTTCCTCCAGAAAGCAGAAGGCAACTGTAGGATCTTCTTTAGATCCTGCATTTGCTTCTTGATGCCAGATAGCAAGAGGTAATTCCAGACTATTACCTCTGCCTGCCGGCTCCTAGTGTTACTATACCTGTTGCAAATGCCCATATGATAGCCAAGCACCCACCCACATCCATCCCCACCCTCCATGCTTGATTAGCATTCAGGGTATTCACAATAGGAACAATAATGCAAGGAGTCAGTAGATGGAGAGAAGCAATCATTATTACATGAAACCTGGCATTAGGGATGTGCATGAATGAAAAACTAATGTTCATTTTGCAATTGAATCAAATGTACAAAAATTTGGTTCCTCATTGAATGTCTCATTTGTATTCATGGCCAAACATTTTTCACAGCTTTTTTTCCTATCAAAAAAGACTATTTTTCATCAGTAAAGTACAGCAAAAGTGCAAAAATTTGATCAAATTTGTGTGTTCAGGAGCCAAGATCATTGTTTGTGTCATTTGTATGTCCAGACATTCTAATGTCTGTACATTCGTTTCGATGTGAAAATTTGTGAATTTGAGTATTTGACTGGATTTTTGAATGAGAATTCATCCATGCACATCCCTACCTGACATCGTTGACCTGATTTCCTGTAATAGGATGTTTCAGGATAATGCCTTAATATACCAGGACTATAATGGGAATGTCATGATGTGTATAGGGCATTCCCTATAAGGTGTTACAAGAATTATGGGTTTTTAGCGATGTCTGGAGGCACTCTGGAACATCTTCTCCTTAGCAGCAGCAACAACAAATAACTCTCTCTGAAAACTGATATTTTATTGGGTCCTGCTTCATGTGGCTTAAAATTCAATAACCAGATTAACTGTTGCAGTAATTAAGGTATCTCATTTGGCTTTCCAAATCTCATTTGAAGCAGGCTCCCACTGGGCCTTTGGGAGATTGTTCATGGCCTGTTTCTTTGTGGAGGCTGCCTAGTATTTCATTAACATAAAAAACAATATTGAAGCCTTTAGATTCAAGATAAGATATTTATTCAGTTTGCGGGGAGTGTCATACAGGTCAATCTAAAGCATGTTGTAGACTGCAAAAATAGCCCCTTCAATCTGTTGACACATTAATTTCTGAGCACTGAAAGTACCTTGCCAATTTATTGCAGCGGATTTCCAAAGGTGGCACGGGCCCATCCCTACAGCCTGATGACAGCAGCCTCTTAACCACTCGGAACAGAATTTTATACCCATTGCTTAGTAAATTCAACTCTTTGACTTTTTAAAACTGATTTTTTTTTAAAGTACTGTTGGTGAGGTTGCTATGGTTCAGACGACCAGATAAACTTGCAAGAGACCTTTGGGTATAGGGCGGGATAGAAATACAAATAATAATAAATAAAGAGCAGTGCTCTTGAGAGTTCAATTAATCATACATACTCTTGCTTTCTTAGATGAAACTACAATTGTTTGCATAGTTATTACAAAAGAATCCGAAAAGACAAGAAGAGCTGGCAGGCAGTAGCTAATTTACATAGTATTTGTTGACACAATATGCATATAAAGTAAATGGATGTTGTGGGCCTAAGGCCATAACTAAGGCTGCTGTTCTTGCAATTTTCAGTGTGAATCTAAAGGTGGCAGTTGTTAAGATGTTTTGGAAATGGTAATTGAAATTTCAGTTCAAACTCTTTTAGTAGAGCAAATGCTTTCCCACATATGTGCGTTTTGCTAAAGAGAATTTAAAAACATATGTTAATGTTGCATGAAATTCACATCCGGGAACCTACCTTGGGATCTAAAAAGAATTTCAAGAGGGTGAAACTGTTGATATTTTA
Source organism: Aspidoscelis tigris stejnegeri (assembly GCA_023333525.1). Classification (NCBI taxonomy): domain Eukaryota; kingdom Metazoa; phylum Chordata; class Lepidosauria; order Squamata; family Teiidae; genus Aspidoscelis; species Aspidoscelis tigris. The sequence continues at coordinate 61,875,252 of JALMGA010000005.1, read as the reverse complement.
TTTACATTATTTTGATTTCCCATGTGTTGCATCCATCTTAGTACCAAGTTTCTGTATAATGTTTTATTTGCAATTTAACTGGTTTTGCCATTATAAGTAGTTCCACAATTTTATGTTGCCAGTTCAATTTTTTCCTTTAATAATTGCATAAGACAAAAATACTATCTGTAGCCTGGGTTCAGATGAAAAAGAAGCATGAAAGGAGTCTCATGTTGCAATTGTGAAATTGTTTTCTTTCTTACTTTTTTTTGGGGGGGGTAAATTCAAAGGAATATTCGCTGGAACATTTTTCTTGGAACTTCCAAGTTCTAAAATTATGGGAGGCGGTTTATCCATTTGTTCCATATGACTGTTGCAGAGAGCAAATAAAAAAAAAGACTTCTGTGTTTAATGTGTGATCACACTTAAAGCAGACTCATATAGCGAAAATGATGAAGGCCAAATTGGCATGATGATTTCCTTTTTCATAATATTATTCTTTCTCTTATTATGTGTTAGTTGCAAAGTCTCTCTTATTGAGGATCATCCATTATTCACACTATGCTTTCACACAGGCCTTTCCAGATTAATTTTCTCCAGATCAACCATCTCGGCTTGGGCTCCCTGACCCCCTCATTCCCCTCGTGGCCCCATCATAAGTGTTGGTTGAGGAGCTCCGGAGGGACACTAGGGCTGTTAGCCCGTTTAATTATGTTTTATATTTTTGATATTGTATTTTAACTTGTCATATTGTTTAATACTTTTTAAGGGGGGGGAGGGACCATAATGTTTTATTCTTATATGATGTTTTTTATATTTATTGTTGTTAACTGCCCGGATTGGTTCGCCACAGGGCTGTATACAAATAAATATTATTATTATGCTGTTTCATGTTAATCCCAAGCTTTTCACAGATTTTGATAATATGTAAAGGGTAAAATTAAAGGCTCCTTCTCAGATAAAATGAACCAGAGGTGAAGTGCCAACACTTGTCTATGGTAGAAAATGGAAAACCAGAGAAATGGAATAGAGTACTGTATTTTCTGGTGAATATGACTACTTTTTAACAAAGGAAAATCTTCTCGAAAGTCGGGGGTCATCTTATATGCTGGGGGTTGTCTTCTTATACACTGAGTATATCCCAAACTCTATATTTTAACTGGAAAAGTTGGGGGTTGTTTTATACGCCCAATCATCTTATACGCCAGAAGATACGAGTATCTTGAAGATGAGGATGATTGTTTTAACTGTAAGGGACCAATCCATGCATCAAGGCATTACATACAGCTCCACTTGCAACTAATATTTACGTTTTCCCTGACAACTTGTAACTCTTCTTCTGCAGCATCTCAGTAAATTTTGTTCCAGTCCTAAAGCTGACAGCAATAAAAATAAATCATAATACTCTCAGCTGAAAGTACTGGAGCTAACAGAGAATTACTTACAGTCACCAATCCAGTAAAGTTCTTGGCTAAATTGAATTTTGTTCCAACTTGTAAAGCATGACTGCATGCTAAGTGAGGACTCGTAAGTCTCTGGACCTTTTTAGGACACTGACCTTCGCAGCAGTGCCAACAGCTTTTTGTTTTGTTTTGTCACACTGCAGAATTTACGATTACAGGAGCTTTGATGGCGATAATGATGATATTATTAGTTAGTATGTGAAGAATTCCTGCCAGTGACAAGAGGCAAAAATGTGTTGTCACCCAGAGATGATTTTTTTAAAATAATCATTAATACATTTTCCTTATTTTTTTAGTAATTATAGCTTCAGCGAGTGAAGCAATTTGTGTTGTTACAAATACAATTGCAGTAAAAAAAATAAAAAATAAAAAACTTCAATGCAAAATGAAGCAAGATCTCTCCAGTTTCATTTCTCCAGTTTTCAACTCCTCCTGTTTGAGGAAGTTGTTGTAGCTTTTCATTTCTTCTTGCATCTGCAGAAAGCTTATTTTGTGCACACACTTCCTCTTAGAGTACTTTTGGACCTTAGGGTAGAAACAACAACCACGACAACAAAAAGCCAGAAAATGTAATCTGAAATATAAACTGTACCCTGTTCTAACGATGTTAATGACTGATGGGTTTTAGCAGTGCTATGTCCATGAATGGTTTTTTGCTGCCTTTTATAGTAGGGTTATAGAAGTGTATTTCTATTTTACAAGAGATACACTTCATGATCCACGTAGTAGTGACATCCTACATCAAAATAGAAAGTGTGTGTTTTGCCTAGGCATATTTTTGAGGGGTGCAAGGACCCTCATGCTAGGCCCAAGGCTGAACGTGTTGAAGCAGTCGGTAAACAGATTCTGTTATTGTAATTTTCTATTATGGCTACTCAGATCCAGTCTTGTTACGGAAACTTCTGAGATTAAGGTCAGCCTGACTTCAGTAGCAATTCTGCAGTGTGACTGGACACTGTAGTAATCTCTAGGCTGCACAGTTTCACCCCCTAGCTTCCTTTTCTTGCAGTCCTCCATTTTACAAGCTTTGGAATAAAAAGCACCAGGAATTTTCCTCCTGCCCCTGCATGACCTTGGGCCATCTGTTGATCCATGCTGAATGGGCTGCTGAGAAGCTGTGAGTGGAGGTGATCCAGACAGACAGAAGGAGTAATCTGGGTTGCCCTTAGGCAATAATGGAGTTTCTCAGCCATGTGGAGAGAAAAAGTGACCAGAGGATGTGACATCACCAGGACCTCTGACCTACAAAGCACCAGGTTTCATCCAATCACCTTCCTTGATGTTGCGTCTTTGTCATTTCTTCCACACCCCTTGGGATTGCTTTATTTAAAGGGTTGCAAGAATAAACTGGGGGTCTTTTTCCTACTGTCTTTCATGCCTCCAGCCTCTTATTTCCTCTTCCCATTTTTCTTGCCTACTCGCGTCAACCAGTCATGTGGTTGGCACCAGGGACCTGAGCTGGTTGGGATCCCAGATCTATCGGAACACCTGGCGAAGCACAGCAGCCCACAGCTGCTGCACCCTTGCCTCCCAGAGCCAATTCAGGTCGCATGATCTGGACCGTGACAGGACCCGAGAAACCATCAGATAATTTGTAATGTGGTTCATAAATCTGCATTCAAACACACATATTCAGTAGTATATTGCATTCTGTTCTGTCTGTTCTCATTCTCTTAGTTGCAAACATATATTCTCTCATTTGTCTCATGACTATTATACTTAGTGCATTTATCCATATATCCATGCATTTTCTTTAATAGTTTACTAAGCCAGAATGTGATGAAGCCCACAGGCATAGTATTGGGAAGGATATCTGGGAGCTTTCTCCATACATGAAGAAAATGAAAATAAAGGGAGGCAATGCGTGTCTGTCTACATCAGTGGTTCTCAACCTTCCTAATGCTGCGACCCCTTAATGGGGTTCCTCAAGTTGTGGAGACCCCCAACCACAGGGGTGGAACAGCTGGGAGGTGGGAGGTAAGGGTGGCAGGAGACTCATTGCAACCCCTCTGAAAGGGCAATTCAGCATCCCATCATCTGAAGGCAACCTATGTTTGATTTTAAATAACTCCCCACATCCAGGCACTGTTATGGTTTTAATAAGTTTTGTTTTGTTTTTAATGTGTTCACTTTATATGCTGTAACCTGTCCTGAGACCTCTGAGTATGGGACGGGATAAAAATTTAAACAAACACATGAAAGCAAGGACTGTTCCAATCTCATTGTGCAGGAGTGGTGGCAAATATAAACTTGTAAGCCAAGCTAAGCAGGTCTCATTGCTCTGCACTATTTACTGTCTGGAAGAAAAATGAACTCTGTACTTTAATACTGACATGATTCTGTATCTAGAATAATGTAGTGTGCTTAAGAGTGATAGTAAGAAACTTCTAAATCTGGGACAGTCAATTAAAGAAAAAAAAAGGTTTTTCTTGTAGCATAGGGCACTTTACTTTTCTTGGGGAGGTTCTTAGCACTGTCTACTTTTTATTTCAATACATTTTAAAAAGTCATCCAAAGTTCTGTATTAGGGTTGTAGAGTATCATGAGAAGCTAGACTTCTAGTTAAATTTTGTTTTCTACAGATGAACTTTACAAAATGGTTTTCCCGGTTTGAATATTTGCCCAGTGATGAGCCAGTTTGGTGTTTCTTTCAAAGTCCGGCAAGTTGTCGTATTTTCAAAGATGCGGATAATCTTATATTACTTTAGTGTCTTTTCTCAAATTTTAATTTATTTTAGGTTGGGTTGCCAGCTGTTCCTTGCTTGCTTTAATTATTGTTTTACTCTGTAATCTCAAGTATAATTATTTTTCAAAATATCTGTTAAGATTATTTTTATTTTTATTAAGATGATAAATTATCATGGTTCTGAAAGGTCCACATTACTTAAATTGCAATAAATCAGCACTTATTGCAATAATATACAACCCAAAGACAATCCTGGGCAAGGTGCGTGAGAGGAAGCTTGTGATACAATGGCAAATCTGCTTGGATAGAATAGAGTATCTGTATGGCACAGCCACTTTTGCCCTGTAATAGAGTAACCAAATGACAGAGCTGGCCCTGGGAAAAGTTATGTTTCTATTTTTTTCTGAAGGGAGTGACAATTCTATGCTTGCTGAGTATTAAAAGCCAGTACTGAAAAATCCTGGCTCTTTCACATAGCTTGGTGCCCACAATTCTGGGGAAATGATTATGACAGCAATGAAGAAGACATGTGTGCCTTTTCCAGAAAAGTCACTCTTTGGCTCCAGGAGTGTTTAGGCTCCTTTCTCTAGGATGAATTTGCATGAGCAGGCATTTTTCATTCTGGAGAAGTGGGAAGGAACAAAAGATCATTAGGAATAGGTCCAGATGAATGGCTCCTCTTAGCAGAAACTAATATGATCTTTACTCGTGGTCTCCTAGAAGCACATCACTTTGAGTACTGGGGTGTGTTACACAGATCCAGCAAGCCTCAGTCTAGAGCAGTGGTTCTCAACCTTCCTAATGTCGCGACCCCTTAATGGAGTTCCTCACATTGTGGAGACCCCCAACCACAGGGGTGGAGCAGCTGGGAGGTGGGAGGGAAGGGCGGTGGGAGACTCGTCGCGACCCCTACGAAAGGGTAGTTCGACACCCAAAGGAGTCCCGACCCCCAGGTTGAGAACCACGGGTCTAGAGCTACTTTTGAAGATGGTTTTGAAGATGGAAATTTTGCTAGCACAAAATACTAGTAGTGATTGGCACTTCAAGTAAAAGATCTGTACGGATTTCCTACTAGTCTTTGACCTCAATTCAAGGTTCCAGTACTTGTGGATAAAACTCTACACAACTTGGACCTTGCTAATTTGAAGGAGTGTCTCCTTCCATAAAGACCAGCACACTGTCTGAGATTGATACGAGGATTTGTATAGTCATATCATTCTTCAATGAGTATCAGAGGATGGTTGCTAGAAACATGGCTTTCTCCCTAATTGTCCCCATTTATGTAACATTCTCCCAGGGGAATTGCACAAGGTGACTTCTTTTGTTTGTTTGTTTTGCCACCTAGTAAAATTATACCTACTTTCCCATATATTTGGCAATTAGGACACTTTGCATTTTGCTTTGTTGCAATAAGATAAAATTTAAAGTATAATCCTATTTTTAGTTAGATTTTAAGTTTGTTCTTCTTTTTACCTACTTCTGCTTTCTTAGTTTTACTGGAGTTCGTTTGTTTGTTCATTTGTTTTTGTCTGTTTATTCTGTGTACTGCCCTGAAACTATGATAAAAGGCAGATAGAAGTTCCATTAAATAAATAAATACTATCCATTAATAGTGCAGGCCTGCTTGCTACTGCTGCCAGAAGGCATGTGGGTAAATATATTTTTATAAACTGCAGTAGCCAAGAACATTGTGAAAGCTCTGCTGCTGTTGGCACTCCAAAAGCCGCCGAGACAGCACTTTCCTGTCATAGGGCTGAATCTTTGTAATTTTTCCTCAAACAGTCCATCTTGCCAGAATAGTCTGTATCTGAATGAGGAAGCTGAGAATGATCAGTGATGACTGATTTACCCTTAATGCCACAGTTCCTGGTCTGTTTTTAAATGTGGAACTAGGAAGTTTCTAAACAAATTTCCCTCACATAAATTTGAATATTTGAAAGCAAGAGATTCAGTGTGAGACCAAAATAACTAGCTATTTGGGCAGCAGCTGGCTTAAAACATTTCTGCTCCTAATGGGAATATGTAAAGCAACCAGAACCCCCTCGTGGTGGGAGGTTTGGCAGAATAAGCTCTCAGTTGCCTGTGGCAGATGTGCAGATGTACGGTGTATGCTACTCACAGGGCATTTTTGCAATCTGATAACATGTGAACCAAAACATAAGATTAAAGCTTTAATTCTCTGCCTGAAAGCTGCTGATATTGCAGAGTGGAAAACAGCTTTCAGAAGTGAGAAAGTGTGTGTGCTTTTTTTGTTTTGTGTAAAGTAAGCAGTAGAATCTAGTATCTCCTTCGTTTGTGCATATGAATCCCAATAGATAGGTTGCATTATTCCATCAGTGTGCTATCCACTTGTTGAAAACGAATGCTTTCCTATCTAGCCCCTTTAATGAGCTCTGTTACCATAGCAACACCCACTGGCATACAGTGAGATTACAGTGCCACTGTTGTCCGGCCTTTAATGTTTCTCTGCTCCTCTTGGCACACTGACCTAGAATATTGCCCTACATCCTAGTATTGGGTTTATTTCTAATTTTCTTCTTCTGATAAATACCAGAATAATGCCTATGTTGATAATTTAGTATACCATAATGTGAGCAACTGCTTTTAATTAGTTTTAAAACATGTACTGTTAGCTGTCTGTTGGGGAAATAAATGCCTCATTTTTGTAGTTTACTTTACTGTTCTGCTTTTACGAGCCAGATATGTGCAACTATGGCTTCATTTCTCATGCTGATGATGTGATATGCATTTAATTTTCTTAGCATGAAATGGTGCAATTCCCCTGATGTATGTGAGTCAGATGTAATGTTTTCTGAAGGTATCAAGCAACCTTGGAGAGCTCCCCAGGACCACGGCCTTCTAATTCAGATGAAGTGACAAATGTTGATTTCCACAAATCAGAATAAAGTTAACAAACTGAATTATATAGAAGAGTGTAGTGGTGGAGAAGAGTGTTCACATGAGACTCATTTCTGAAATTATCATGATATCCAACATTTGTTCAATTGATGCTCAATAAAGGGTAAAGAACGCTCCCCATACCCAGTTTCTTGACTCCACTGCCCTTCTCTCTTTCACACGTTTCAATTCAGGACTCACTAATGTGTGTGAAGTCTACTATGTTCATTATGTTCAGTTTTCATGTGAATTTTCATAGGCTCTGTTCAGATATAACAAAAGGTGTGCCAACCTTTCTCTAATACACTTTTTCTAATTCTGAAGAAGAACAAGGAACAGACTGTTGTGTGAACAGTCCCACCTTGAAGTCTTCTGTGAGCCGCTTTAGAGGTGCCTCCAGGGTACTATTATGACTCATGGGAACAGTTTGGGTGCCTCCAGACACCATTAAAGCTTCTAAGACCCTGCATAGCTGCTTCCCGTTGTCCTGATAAGAAACGAAGGAAACTGCTTAGGGAGGGTGGAGACTCTGCAAAGCCGCATCCAGTTGTCTGTACAAGATGGTTCATCATCCACAGCATCCTCACAGTATGCAAGGGAAAGTGCAAAGTAAAAAGCTGCTGATTAATCAGCAGCTTTTTACAACACACTTTCCCTGCACTGTACTGCCACCATGGATGATCAATTGTCATGTGACCAGTCATGTGACTGATGGTGGCCCAGTGGCTGAGAAGCTTTAATGGATTTTGGAGGCACCCTTTGTTTTAGCTGCCTTGCCCTTATGGGTCTCTGTAGGCTCCCACCTGGTCCATCACTGGCAGCTTATGAAAAAGATTATGGCTTTTTGCTAAACAGGAAATGGCCGTTCTTTGATACTGTGGTGAGCATCTTGGTTTACTATCTCAATTGTTTATTTTTAGTTGACCTTGATTATGATCATTCCTAAATGATTGGTATATTAAGCATAAAGAGAAAAGTCTGAAGCATTTAAAAAGACAGATGAAGAGAAAAAAGAAAATAGTCTGAATTTAACTCTATGAAGAAACAAATGAACCGCTGGAAGTATTAAATTACACACTCTTAGGTAGAAGATATGGAAGCTTAATATATTTATGTGAGGGTGAACTGTCTAAAAAGAAACTGAATAGTAGCTAAGCTTGTATTCTGTGAAGGTAGTCTTCTATGAGAAAAATCTGTGCTATAAAATTATATGCTTTTAATTCACTGGAGATAAAATGACATTTTTTATCTGAAGAGAGAAACTATATCACCTGCTTCTCTCAAATATTTTAAATATATGTAAAAAAAATTGAGAAAAATAATTACATCAACTTTTTGCCATAGTTTTGACTATGAAAGCTGTCTGAATGTAGGAGTTTACATCCATTATTACATTAGATGTTGCATTGATTTTTTACAGTGGCTTGTCAAGTTTAGGCTGACACATCATTAGAGAAATGGATGAAGCCTGGAATCCAGAGTTTTATGTTTGCCTCCATTTTTTCCCCATTGATCTGCTTTACTTCTATTTTAGGACAATGGGGTGGATTGGTAGAGTTCAGAAATTCATATAATAGTTTGTGAGATGTGCAGTGACTTCATTTATTTATCCCATCTGTGTACCTTACAGAAGTCTTTGCTTCTTGATGAGTGCTTTAATTTGAATCAGGCAATGAACACATGGATGTTTTTATTATTATTATTAAAGCATCTCTGAGGTGGCTCATGAAGATAATTCTGAACTGGGTTCATTTACACATCAGTCTGTTCCTGCCCCCTACCATAAACATTCTAAGCTAGAAATTAGAGGATCAGAAATAAAATGAAAACCCAAGTGTTTTCAATCTGCTTTTTCCAGAAATTTTCATGCTAAACAGTAAGGGGAAAGAGTGCCTCTCAGGTGCCTCTGGCCTTTTTGTGTGTTTTGCTTTCTGGGATCTCGGGGTTCTGGTGGACAGCTCAATGAAATGCGCAGCAGTAGTGAAAAAAGCTAATTAAATGCTGGAAATAATTAGAAAGGGAATAGAAAACAAGTCAGCAAGTGTCATTTTGCCTCTTTTAAATCTATGGTGTAGCCACATTTGGAATACTGTGTAGCATTCTGGTCACCACACCTCACAAAGGATATTGTGGAACTGGGAAAAGTGAAGAAAAGAGCAACCAGAATGATTAAGGGTCTGGAAAACCTCCCTTACGAAATCAGGCTGCAACGTCTAGGCCTCTTTAGTCTTGAGAGACGGCGTTTAAGACTGAAGTATATAAAATCATGTGTGGTATAGAAAAGGTGGATAGGCAATATTTCTTTTCTCTATCACACAACACTAGAACCAAGGGGCACTCTATGAATCTGATGGATAGGAGAGTCAGGGAAAGCATTTCTTCACCCAGAGAGTCATTAGTCTGTGGAATTTGCTGCCATAAGAGGTGGTAACAGCTACCTGCCTAGATGGCTATAATGAAGGGTTAGACAAATTTATTATTTATTATTTGTATTTCTGTCCTGGGCAGGTAACAACCGTTAAAACAACAGATTAAAAACAGAATATACATTAAAAGAACTTTAAAAATTCAATAAATCTAAAACAATACACTCCATGTTTAAAATGATAGTGTCTATACTGGGGGAGGGGGAAATGTAATCACCTCAGCCAAAGGCCAGGACAAAGAGATGTGTCTTCACTGCCTTCCTAAATTCCACAGTATTCCATAGTATGGGGGCCATCACTGACAACGCTCTCTCCCAGGTGCCCACCAGCCTCACTACTGAAGGCAGTGGGACAACCAGGAGGGCTTCACCGCTAGATCTTAAGGCATGGGCAGGTCGGTATGGGAGAAGGCGCTCCTTTAGATATTTGGGGGCCAAGTCATTTAGGCCCTTATAAGTCAGAGCACCTTGAATTGGTCTTGGTAGTGAATTGGCAGCCAATCCAACCCTTTTAAAACTGGTGTGATGTGCGTCTGGCTAGCTGTTCTGGTCAGCATTCTAGCGGCTGCATTTTGCACTAGCCACAACTTCTGGACTGTCTTCGAGGGCAGCCCCATGTAGAGTGCATTACAGTAGTCCAATCTAGAGGTTACCAGAGCATGGTTGACTGTGGCCAAGTCATCTCTATCCAGAAAAAGCTTCAGCTGTAGTTCGGAGTAGGCGCACTCCTGGCCACGGCCTCTGCCTGAGCTTCAAGTGTTAGCACAGAGTCCAGGAGCACCTGTCCCTTCCAGGGCATTGGAACCCCATTAAGGACAGGGTATCTCCCAACTGCATTGATCCGAGACCCTGTGGCACACAGCACCTCTGTCTTGTCTGGATTCAGCTTCAATTTATTGGTCCTCACCCAGTCCATTATCACCTCCAGACAAGCACTTCAACCGCTTCTCCTGATTCAGATGTTACTGAGAGACAGAGCTGGGTATCATCTGCATACTGATGACACCACACTCCAAATCTCCTGATGACCTCTCCCAATGGCTACATATAGATGTTAAATAGCATGGGAGATAAGATTGACCCCTGAGGAACCCCACAAGTGAGTATCTCGGGTGTCGAATCAGTGTCTCCCACAGTCACTACCTCGGATCTATTATGTAGATAGGAGCAGAGCTAATGCCAAGCATTGCCTCCCAGTCCTAAACTTGGTAGTCTCTCCAAAAGGATACCATGGTCAAATGTATTGGTTCAAATGTCCAGACATTCATTTTTCTTTATTCGTACAAATTCAGATACTCAGATATTCAATTTTAATAGAATCAAATGTTGAAAAGTGCACACCCCTAGAAGAGAGAAGTGATGTTGATTTATTATCCTTAAAAAAGAAAAAGGAAGGTTGTCGTGTGGTCCTGTAGATTTTGCTGAATTAGGGCTCCTCTTGGTCCATACAGTGCAGTTAATGTTAAGGAATGATGAAAGTACAATAGACCTTCACATAAGACTTTCATAGGACATTTCTTGGTATAAAGCACTCCTTTTATTCACTGTTACCTGAGCAAGTGTCTTACAAAAATGGGTCTACAGGCAAGGAGGGGTGGAGGAGGACTATGATGATAGTGGAGGGTTCTCACCTTTTGCAGAAGCACAGTTGATTGGGAGCAGGGTCTGCTAACAGGTGTCATCAAGGGCTATGGGTGCCTCCAGACATGAGGGAAAGCTTCAGAGCTGCTAGGGTGCTGCCAGTCATGTGACTGATAGCAGCAGGGGAAGTGTGATGTAAAAAGCTCCTGTTTAATTAGCAGCTTTTTACTTTGTGCTTTTCCTCTCATGGATGGAGGATACTACTGTGGAGTATCAGTCGTCCTGTCCTGTCAACAGGGTGCAACTCTGCATAGGGAGGGGGGATGCTTTAATTGTGTCTGGAGGCATTCTAGCTTGCAGCCTCATGCTTCTGACTGAGGAGTCTTTCTAGCAAGCAAATTCTGGGTGCAATCAGACAGAGCTTTTTGGATCACCCCTTTTAGAAAAAGTGTCCCTTCTGTAGACATACCAAAAAATTCAACGTTCAAATGGTTAACTAGACTTCAGTGCTCATTTTCCTCCAAGTCTAGCAATACTTTCCTTGGCAACAGGTGCTATTCGCTAACTGGTATCTTGTCTACCTTGCTTTCTTTAATCCTGATTGGCTACATTTCCTATCACTTCTTTTATGTAGCTCTTTCAGTCACCCAATATGACTAAAAGAAAGAGATGACTTTGGTGTTAAGAAGCCCCAAATGAAGAGGTATCCATTCTCAGCTCTGAGACAGGATAAGGTAGCCCCTTCACCAAGCGTCCTTTGCTCCTCCAGGTGTGTCTCTTCCATGCTACATGCTGCAGGGTTTCCCTCTCCTTTCTCATGGCACATCTTGTTCAATATGATGTTCAGTTACTACAACAACAACAACAACTACAAAAATAAAAGCTCAAAAGGATTCTGTCCCATTTTTCCAGTAATTTTGTGGCTATTGAATATGATCATTCCTTACTGGGTTGTATGGGTGGTATTTTAGATTCCAACTCTTCTGTATGTCTGACTCTGTGGTATAAGAAACAATAAATAAGTTTGCTCTATTAGGTTGAATTTGCTACCTCTACATGCCTTATAATTTGTGGGCTGATTCAGATAAGATTTAATAAATGGAAAATAACCTTAGTTACTCTTGGAAAACTATGGCCTCAGTGGTCTATTTTTCTGTCCCTCAAGTGTGCTGGCATTAAAATATTTTCTATTCCTACTCAAATAGAAGTTTGGCCCAAATCAAGAGGAGAAAGTACCAACTTTGCAAGGTGATTTGCATGACATTAACCATCATTCTTTGCTTACTGTCAAAATTCTTTAAGCTTGCAATGACCTACTTAAGGGTCTTATGGCAAGATTAAAAAATCCAGTGAATTCCATGAAGCAAAGTGCACTGCTTTTTAAGCATTCCTATATATATTTTCTACTTTTGTTTCTATGGAGATAATGGTCAGAATTTAGCAAGCCTGAAGCTGAGTCTTCTTTAGCAGTTCCCACTTACTGGGTTTCTCAGAAAGGGAGTCTAGTTTTTAGTGGATTTAAGTTTTTTATTTAACATGCTTTCATGAAAAATTTTCAGGAACAAGATTACTGTGGCTACGATCCCAGCAGTCAGCATTTGTTATAAACCCCCCTTTTTAGAGCCTAAGTCAGCTATGCCTATTTACTTCAGACAGAAACTAGATAAAAAATTCTGCCTCTTTCAAAGCATTGGTCCTCATTTCTAAACATGGCATGTTAAATAAAAATTCAGCCAAATGCCTCTGCAGCATTTAAGAATAAAATACTGTATAGTTGGAAGCATAATCTTAGGGAAAAAAAAGTATTTTGTTGTTTACAGTCTCAAAACACCAATAGAAATGGTGTTGGCTGATTTGTTCCCTGGAGAAAGTTTTATATTAAATGGTTCAGGATTCATATCAAGTTGAAAGATGCTGTCACATACCCATGACAATTTGTCATGTTCATTGTAGCAATTTTCATTGGAAGACAATAAATACTTACTTTCTGGGCCTTCAGGAGTCTTATTGCCCATATTTCCATTAGATTGAATTTGGGGATTTCAGGGGATTTTGGTAGGCTCCTGTAACGGCCCAGGGGCAAGGTAGGTAGAGTTAAGGAGTTTATGTTGTGTTAGATTAGTTAGTGAGGCAGGCTGAGAGGCGGCATAGCCCTCAGAATCCCAGGGGCCAGCCAATCAGCAAATGAGGACAGTAGAGGAGGCCTTTTAAAAAGCCTCTGCTGTTTGAAATAAGGGTTCTTGATCTTATGTGTCACTGGGGGAGGAAATAGTATAAGGATGGGGTCCGGAGTTTGCCTATGAAGAAAGATAGGAGGGGATCCTGAAAAGTTCTGTTGACTGAAATGCTCAAAGTTCTGAGACTGTTAATGTTAACCAAGTTGTAGCAATAAAACAAAGTTCATATTTTGTTCCTGTTGAGGCGTGTGTGCCTGTGTCTGAGTGCTGCGAAGGGGGGCGTGTGAATTGTTGGCTCAGGGATGAGATTGCTGAGTCAATTTTAAAAGTCATAGCCCAGTAATAAAAGGGCCTGAGGCGCCTGGCTAGGCGTGAGGCTAGCCCCAGCCTTGACGTCATTGCTGAGTTAGTTTTAAAAGTCAGAGCCCCAGCCATGACGTCACAGCTCCCAAAAGCCATTGCTTCCAAGCATTGCTTTAAAAACTCATGTTTCACCAATAGTTTGGAGTAAAGTGGTCCTGGAGGGAAAATGGTTCACCTAGACCAGTGATGGCGAACCTTTTGAGCTTGGTGTGTCAAAATTCACAAGAAAACCTAGCGTAACTCGGGTGCTGTGTCACTTCCAGAAATATCCATAATTCTGTGATATTTGTAGCTCTAGTAAGAAAGTTATATTTTTGATACATGTATTTTATTAAAAGCAAAAATGAATAATTCTTTACATTTGCTAAATCTTCAATTGAAAGTTGGTATTTTGTACACTTCAAGAACAAGCAAGCACTACATGCCCAGGTGCCAGGGTGACCAGGTGTGTCACCTAAAAGGGCTTGGCGTGTCACCTGTGACACGCGTGTCATAGGTTGGCCATCACCGACCTAGACCCACAGTCCACACCCTGCGTTTCAGCACTTTCATGATGTCGCAGTGACAAGATTCTTCCGTTCGTGTGCTGAGCACCTCCCTGCGTGCTCAGTGTGACATACATTCTGATAGGTCGGCACATTCTTGGGTGAAGGCTAGTTCTCGTTGGTTCTCGTGCAGTTTTCCCATACAGACGAAAAAATGTGAAGTAATGTGAAACTCTGCCGTGAGATTGCTTAAGGCCACTAAAGCTGGACTGTCAGGTGTATTGTGTGCAGCTGCAGCAGAGAATTCCTTAAAATGTCATTCAGATCAAATGTTGTTGTTCATTAAATTTGGATTTTTAGTCCTGTCTGGGCATACCATGAGAGTTAACACATTCAAACCATTCCTCAAAGGCATTATTCTGAAAGATTTGATGCCATACTAAGCATAATTATGAGGGAATGAAGGATATCATGTTTTATTAGGTACTCGATATAACTGACCATAAAGCTTTGAGAATATTATACATACTGAAACATATTCAAACTAGAATTCTAGATAGGGTTTTAAGACCTGATTATTTCACTCAGTATTGCAAAGCAAAATGAGCTACTCTTTAGCAAATCCCTCAGGGATTAATGTTTAAGGCTTGTACCTGGCTGTGATTTATTTAAAAAAACCCTAAAAATGAACTTCTATACTAAAAAATGGAGTGGATTAAGTAGAGTGAATATACTGGGACTGTGTGTGTGTTTTTGTCTTCCTGGACTGTGTGGAATTCACAGTTAATTTTCTTAGCATTCATGCCAGATGCTGCATTCTTCTGTCGCATGTCCAGTAATCCTACTAAATTTGAAAAGGAATAAATCTGATCTCCATGAAATCTTCAAATTCCCACTAAAAACTGGAAAAAATTGGGCTGAGTTTGAACTTAATTTGACTGTCAGAGGAGTTGACATTTTGAAAAAGTGTCCATATGGAAAACAGGATCCATATGGTTTTCTGCAGTTTTTGATTCATTAAACTACTTCCTTGTGCTGCTTTCTCAAAGGATTTTTGAGCATTGACTAGACAGCCCAATTACAATGCAGCCTGATAGGTACTATGTGGTAGGAATGGAAAGTATTTATTATATAGAGGTCTGTTTTTGCATTGACATTTTGATGATAATGATTTTGTCACATGCTCCATTTGGCTCTGAAGAGATTATACTATTCAGCTGTGCCATATTTAGGGATATAATGCATATATTCAATGTTTACTTTGAAAAGAGTCAGTGGTCCTTGTCATCACACGAAAGGAATGGGTAGCTTGAGAACATGGAAGAAGGCTCATTTCTGTGCAGTTCCTCTTTCTGCTGTCTACGGCATGCTGATTTTTGGTGCACCATTAAACCCAATAGGAACGTTAGCAGTGTGTGAATGGTGCTGCTCACTTGCAGCTGCCCTTCAGACATATGGAATTCTGCATTTCCTCCACTGTTAGATCTGCTTTTAGATAACTGATGGCAGGCTGCATTGAATACTGGTCTGAACATTCATGAGATCCTTTGGGACTGCAAGTACTTGAATATGTCAACAAGCTGATGGGGGTGCCTCCTGCCAATTGTGGTCATTGGCAAAGAAAATAGATCTCTGAAGGGAGATAAGAAAATTTCACCCTTGTGCTCCTGGGACTCCAATACTGAGAAATTTCTTCCTTACTGCTTCCCCAAATTCATCTGCTTTTGCCCACTCAGCTCCACTTTTTTAAAAAAATGAAAATCCAGATATCTATTGCTTTGAACTTAAGGAACACATTTGGAATCTAAGCCCAAAGGTAAAAGTAGTTTGTTTGTTTTTACTACAGAGGTGGCTGACGAGTTAGAATCATAATACCAGAAGAGACAGTCATGAGATGCTTTTGAAAATTACTTCAACTATTCTCATGAATTTTGCAAAGTTTTATTACATGCAAGCCATGCTGAAGGAGATCTTAGCTCAGTGGTTCCGAGCCTGTTTGCTGGCATCTCCCCAAAGGAAGACAATGGCAGATCACTTATATACCTGCCTAGAAAACTGCATGAGTATGCTTATATAGTTATCAAGAGTGAACAAAGCCATTCCAAATGCTCTGGGAAGATAGGGTGATAACGAACAAACAAACAAACAAATGAACAAACGAACGAACACAAACAAACAAACAGCTGTGCACGGATACAAATACCTCCACATCCGGGGTGGTGGTGGTGGTATTCATATGGAGCTAAATAATTCCACATTCTTTTCACCTTGAATAGAATGTGGAAATTGGCTCTCTGCACACCTCTACTTCGCCCTATTCTGGAATATATCTTGTGATAGTGGTCTGCTAGCCACTAGCTAATGCAGACTATGGAAGGGCTCACCTGGGCCTTCCAGAGTCTGTACCAGCATACACACAGCAGGTCCCTATTTTGGGATATATTCCAGAATAAGGCCAAGTGCAGAAAGGTCCCCAGTGAAGTCATTGCTTTCAGCTGGAGTATAGGGAATTGGAGCTGAGATCTCATTGCTGAGGGAACCAATGATTGGATTTTAATTCTTGGCTCTCTGCTGAATTATCTAGTCAAGCCAGACATCCATAAAAAGTGTCATGAAATCCTATCATGACCTGTGACTTCTCTGAGCTACCCTTAAAGGGTTTACATATGAAACAAATAGCTTTGACTTTTAAGCGCCAAAAAAGAGCAGCCACTCAAATGAGAAAGTACAAGGGAATCCCTTTCCGCAAGCTCTGTCTTAGTCTTCAAAGAGTAAAAAGCCAGAAAGTCATGGGTTTTAGAAAAAGAAATGACAACACTGACTTCAGTTGGGGCCAAATTCATCCCCACCTTGGCCAGTCTGATACTGGTAATAAGGAAGAGATTTCCAATTTTGCCGCCACTGCCCCGTTGTTAAAGCAAAGAAAAAGCCTATTTGAAGATCAGCTCTCACTTGGGGCACATCTGTGCAGTGAAATCTTCCTGCTTGTTACATTTCCATTGTCGTAGACATCTCTGTGATATGGTGTGGTAGCCTCCCAGCCAAAATTATTAGGAACATTTTTGTCTTGTGTTAAAGCTACTTTTCCACATCTGCCTTGAGCTAAAGTTCCCAGTTAATTCTCTGTGAAACCAATCCTAGTTTTACGATTCATGCAGAGGTGGAGACTTCCCATACATGGGATTGGCTCTGGAGTGTTCCCATAGCATGTTGCTGCTTGTTGTTTTTCCTCAGCATATTTCAGTGATAATTCTCTAATTCTGGTATGTTAAAATGGCTATCTTGGCATATTTCTTTTGCCAGAATGAGTTTTGGTGGTCTTTTCAATATGCTAAAAGCAATAGGTGAGGGAAGTTTATGTAAAAACTCATACTTTTATTACTAGGAAATAAAGATGGATAAGTCTTTAGAGTAATAATCAAATAAAAATAAAAATCCAGGACCATAACCTACTTACAGATTAAGAACAGTTAAAATAAACTGGAGTGGCCGTATAGCTGGTTACCCACTCCTAGGACTCCATCCCAATTTACATTTCTGATTTGGGTGTTTTTTAGTAGGAAGATTGCCACCTATTTAGTTGTGATAGAGCTGGACTCAAGTGTGTATACTTTGTAAAACATATTTGCATAGGATCAGCTTAAGTTGTACTTTAATAATAATATTTATTTGTATACCGCCCTGTGGCGAACCAATCCGGGCGGTTGACAACAATAAATATAAAAACATCATATAAGAATAAAACATTATGGTCCCTCCCCCCCTTAAAAAGTATTAAACAATATGACAAATTAAAATACAGTACTTTGGTGTTATCCTTCTCAAAGCAGCCTCTAAATATCAGCAAATATCAAATTTCCATGGTCACTTTGAAATACTAGGGGATTATCCATCTGAGAGTTAAAAAGGTAAAATTTTCTACCCACTGTTTCATTTCATTCTGTTCTTAAATAATTCTTACTCTTTGTCTCCTGACCTCCCTAAGCGGTGTTAACAAATATGTCTTTAAGGATTAAACAGGATTAGGCTGGTCATATAATGGTGTGTTTCTTTATCACCCCAAGCGAAAGCAAACTTCACAATAAGCATAATTATCATGTCTGTTTGTTTGGACTAATGAATTACAGCAGCTTTTCAGAGCATGACTGCAGGCTGACCTTTCAGATAATCTTCATGAAGAGGAAAGTGGCGTTTTTTCTAGTTTGACAGTTGAATATATCTTGTGTAACATGTTGACAAATAGTTTGAAACAGAAAAATTGGACATAAGCAGGAATTTACAATATTTTCCCATGCATGCAGGGAGTTGCACACTTCAGTAGTGGAGCAGAGTTGCTCACAGTTCTTAGAATTTCTCTTTGTATAATTGAGTTATATGAAATCAGTAGCAGTATTTCTGTTGTTTTTGTTATATGCCATCGAACTGAGCTCAACTCTTAGTGACTACATGGATGGTTTAATTCAAATTTTAAAGATTCAAATCAAATTTTGGGGTATTCGATTCAAATCAAATCAAATGCCGAGAATTGCATTTGTGCACTACATCCGTGCACTTTTTCTGTGTGAAGGTACGTTAAATGGTTTGCATTTACCTTCTGCTAAGAAAGAATTTTTTTCCAGTGGTTGATGTTTTTGTAAAACTCTACTGTGTATTCTGTAAAATGATAGCTGTAAAATGATAGCTGAATGTCAAAGAGATAAGGATACGGTAGATGAGGCTATAGTGGGGAAAACAACAATGGCAAAACCTAGAAAACATTGTCATTCAAGGGTGTATGAAGTACTGATTCCTTGCCATTAGACTTTGCCAGGTCCAGAAACAAAGGTTTGGCCTTCAAAGGGCAATGATAAGAAAAACTGACAAGTAAGTTGAAAGAAGGAAGGAAACAGGAAGAGCATTCAACTTGTCAGTTTTTTCATAAAGGATATCAGCTCCATAAAAGAACCACATTATTTTCAGATAAAATAATAAAAATACTACTGCTAAGTAAGGAGAACAATGGATCTGGCTGCTTGTGAGTTCTGCCTTTCCTGACCTGGCAAGATCCCCATCCACCTACCCAGCCAGCATCTTCTTTCTTATCTAGGGAGACAGGTAGTGAATGAGCAAGGGCAAAAGAGGGGATAAGGTAAACAATGGATGTTTTTCCACTGTCACTAGAAGTACCCATTAAGTACCCATTAATGGGTACAAAAATGCCATTTCGTACCCATTAATGGGTACTTAATGGGTACTTTTAGTGACAGTGGAAAAACACCCTATGAGGCAAATGGGGATGGGAGGATAGCTGGTTAGAGGGAGTAGGCAAGAGGGGAAACTGTGAAAGATAGAACAAAGGTTGTTGTTGTGTTGTTCATGTTTGTTGCTTCCATGACATTAGGGGTGTGCACGAATGCAATTCTTGGCATTTGATTTGAATCGAATACCCCAAAATTTGATTTGAATCTTTAAAATTTGAATTAAACCAAATTCAATTTGAATTAAGCAAATTTGAATCTATTCGTTTGAATTTTTTATTTGAATTTGCTCCTACGAATGTTTACAACATTCGTATGTGCCTGTATGCATTTTTTTGCCGTACAGGTCTGTGTGCATCCTGTAGTTATGCCATATATGAAACCTGTTTTTGTCCCGTACGGATCCATACAAATGCATACGAGTGCAGGAAAGATTAAATCTGCAAGTACACATTGTGCACGAACCTGAACACATGCGAATGTCCAGATAGTTTGAATGAATAGATTCAAAATACATTTGAATCTTTAAATTTGAATTTATGGACATTCAATTTGAATTTGAATGTCAAAATTCAGCCAGATTAGATCAAATTCTGAATACTTTCAATTATTTGAGCACACCCTACATGACACTATTGATTCAACTTATCTGCTGTCATTCCATTCTTCTTTTGCCTTCAGTCTTTCTCAGGACCTTTTCCTGTCTTCTCACTATGTGACCAAAGTATTTGAGCTTCAGATTCAGTATTTGTCCTTCCAATGAACAGTCAAAAGAGCATAGGGGAATTAGGTAATAGTTGATGCCAGGTAGATTTTCAGCATCAGAGAACTTGAGGAAAGGAATTAGAATTGAAGGAAAGAGGAAATGGAAATGGGCTAGAAATGAAAAGTATAGCCGAGTGGCTAAGCAGAAGGGAGAAGATGAGTGAGAGCTAGTCCCTCTCTAGGAGACATCATGCACAAAAGATCAAATGGTGTAACTCGGTCAGTGAGGCCTTCACTGAATATGGAAAGCAGGCAGCTCACTTACTTTCTGCCCTGGGGCACTTGACATGTGCTTACAGTCAGCAGCAGGCACAGAGGTGTGAACTCAGTGCTCTAAGCACTCTTTTTGTAATAAGTCGATGAACTCTGTGAACAGACAAATTAAATGCAAGACAGTCAGTGCAGGGGTATTGAAAATATGGATGGTGAAGGTCAGAAGTTAATGATGAAATGAGCTCTGAGCCCATTCATTTCCCTATGGAGAATTGGAGGATGGGCATCATGTTTTAATAATGTTCTCATCCTTTGAAACATTTACAATTAATCTTTTAAAAGCTCAGGAGTCTCAGTCTCTTTAGTGTCTAGCCATCCTTGCCTAGATCACTTCCCCCTAGATTAGTCTTGTATATGGCTATAGGAAATCTTAACTTCTGCCTCCATGTTGTGTCCAGTTCAGTTCTTATTGCCGCATTCACTTCTACTGGGTCTAATAAGTGCTATTCAAAATTGATGTGAGTGCAGTAGGGCCCTGTTTAACACAAAGGTTCAATTACGGCAAACAGTTACTTAAAGGGAAACTTGCATTAAGGAACTTGTGTTACTGATAGGGAAAATGCATTAAACAGTTACACTTAATACTGCTTAGTACTGATACAAGGTCTCAGTTTATAAACCTTGTTATATTGAAACTGCATAAACTGTATTAGCATTACTGTATTATTAAAAGAAGAGCAGGATGATTGAGAATAGCAGTGGAATCTCTGATTCAATACAAACATGTGAATTGTGTTGTATGATGTCTGATATAACATGTTAGCTAATGTAGGATAAAGTAGTTTTCAAGTGTCATGGGCTGAAATTTGAATTGTGGTGGCTGTGTGGAGAAGTGTTTGCCATTTTGACTGGTTTCTGGTAAGATCTCGTCACTTTTCTGAAGACAGCCTCATACTTTCTGTCTTTCCATCTATCTAGTTGTCGTCGTCTTCTTTCAGTCTTTCAAGTATAACGTATTCTTTCTAGTGCTTCCTTTGGTCATCGTATGCCCGAAGGACGTGAGTTTCTGACAAGAATTATTGCCTCAGAGAGCAGTTCTGTATTATTTGTTGAAAGCCTGATTTATTTGTTCTTCATGCAGCTGTTATTCTTAGAAACTATCTCCAGATTCATAATTTTGTGCAGCTTCCCTCAAATAGTGCCAACTTCAAATGACATATTTTTCCTTGGCACAGATTACATGGCTATTCAGTAGTCCAGGCTCAGTGCCTGGACTCACCTCTCAAAATGATCATCGGAAATATCTGCCTCTTCAGATGTTACTGGACTCAGACATTCATCTGCAATGATCAGGGACAATGGAAATTGTAGGTCTGAAACTCTTTAGCACTGAACTCAGGGGCAACTTTTGTCCTACTTTAGTTAAATCATATGAATCCATGTGCACTACAAAGAAGGTGGTCATTAGATTGTTCAGATTATTCTGTAGCTTAATTAATTGCCATTTAATTCATTAACCACCTTTACAGAAACCAAGGTGAAATACAAAAGAAGACAACAAATTTGCAAAAGCAGACCTATAAAGCATCATTAAAATGGTCAGTTCCCAGCTATACAAAGCATAATAGCCACCATCATTCTGGTCAATTTATCTTACCACTGTTCCAGTGACAAAACATAGGTTCTACCCTTCAAGCGTGGCAGCCAAAGGACATAAAATTAATATTAATAAACAGGAAGCTAAATGGTTATGTGCTTCCACTTGCTATAGCAGAAAAAAGTCCAGCACATACAGCTTTCTTTTAAATCCCTAAAAGATACATTTGATCCAGCTGTGGAATAAATCCTGCTGTGTTGGATGGAATTGGTCCCAGGAAGACATTTTCTCATTGATGAGCTTCATCAACATGCCCACAGGCGCCAGAAACTCCTTGATTGTTGTGGCCTAAAAGGAATGCTGTTATTATTCCCTATGCTAGAGCAAATATAAAACACGACATTTGCCTTTCACAGTCTCAGCGGGACAAAATGATGGGTTAATCAGCAGCCTTTAGGAGTGAAACTGAAGAGGGGTTTTTCTTTTTCTTTTTAAACAAAGTAATAGACCAGTAGGGTAAGAACTGTGATTAGTAAAATTTCACACTTTGCAAAGCTGGAACATTGCTGCAGCATGTCTAATGACTCCAAACACAGAGCTATTCCTTTGTCATAGCAATGCAAGGAAAAATTTAAAATGAAACTCATGTCCTTAAAACTACTGTTGTAGTTGAAGTTATAGTTGTTATGTTTGTTAACCCTCTTCAAAAATACCAATTTAGTTCATACTTGAAGAAAAAAACTCATATATTTAGAACTTAAAACGCTAGTTTGGTAAAGCAGAAAATCGTGGTGTACAATGCTATGAGTTGCATTAGAGGAGGCGGAATAGTCCAGATTTTGATGCCTATACTCCACTGTTAAGAACTGGGTCTGGGTTAATGTTTTTTGGGAACCACCATTATGAAGGAATGATCTCTGGTTGCTACTTCCCAACCTAAGTTATAGGAAGGATGCAGAGAAGACCTCTGACAATGATCCTAAGAACTGGGCCATATTATGTAGGAGAACACATTCCATTAGGTACATAATTCCAGACTGTGTTTAGCTTTAAAGATCAACATCATAATTTTGACTTGAGGTGTAACATAGGTGCAGGCAGATGATTGGTGTGGTATGTTCCACTAACCTGATTCTATACAAGCTTCAAAAGCAGATCCACATATAAGAACATCTGTTCATTGAGCACAGATCGGTAAGTGTTTCTGATGCTTCTCTAGGTGGAAGAAGAATTCTTTCACCCCTTTATCTCAGAGCTAAAGGAGAAAAAATAAAATCTAATGGAAACCTTTTAGCATTTTCATGTTTGGTGGTATTTTCTTTAAAAATCTTTCTTAGGCCTATCTAGACAGGGCCTAAAACCTGAAATTATTCTGGGTGTGTATTGGAATTGCCACACATGTCCAATATTGCAGGAAAATCAACTCGCAATCTGGGTTTTACATAAAAAGTGGAAGGACTTACTTGCCTGGATGCTTTCTTGCATAAGCTTACATCTTGAAGATGTCCCCTATGTGTGTGTGATGCCAAAACCAGCCAGAAAATAGCAGCCATGCATGCTTGATCACGTACTTCCAGGTCATCAAAATACCTGTATGATGTGAAGGGCCATTGCGGGAGCACTGCCAGACAAGGTAAGTGCCTGTGCCAGACCCACAACGTTGCCTGCTGTCTGAAAGGGACTGCAAGAGGCAATTGTGAGATCTAAACAAGACCCTGTATTCTCCTCTCACTTCCTGGAGTCAGTCTTACACTAGCTGATCAACATTTGATATTTTGACTGCATATATTACATCTTCAGAATGTTAGGCAGGAATGTGATGGAAGATAATGGACTTTCTGAATGAATATTGAAAAGGATTAGTCAGGAACAAGGGCCCATGTAGTAAGCTTTTGGGTGTCATAGATCTGTATGTTAATATGAATCTGTGAAGCCATGCTCTCCACTGGTACTTTCCATCTGTGTTAGATGAAGCGTGATCCAACACATCCATATATCTTGTGAATGTATGAGAGATACACATACTGCAGTAGATCAAAGCATAGTTCAGAGATAAGAACAATGAGATTCCAATTGGAGCCTTTTTCTGTTCTTCTCGTGTTCCACAATTCATCTGTGTCAGCACTGGCATCTTGTCCACTGTGCTGTTATCTCTTTTCTTTCCCCAAACCTAGCTTTCTCTGTTCAATTGCATTACAGATGTTGTGGTTGACTTCTGTGGGTGCTCATAGGACTCTTATGGGAGCTAATGGATTGTTATGAGAACTCAAGGGTTACTGTAGTTTGAGTATGTTCTAGACCAGTGATGGCCAACCTATGACACACGTGTCACAGGTGACACGCCAAGCCCTTTTGGGTGACACACATGGTCACCCTAGCACCTGGGCGTGTAGTGCTTGCTTGTTCTTGAAGTGTACGAAATACCAACTTTCAATTTAAGATTTAGCAAACGAAATTCAGCAATAAAAGTCACTAATGTAAAGAATTGTTTTTAGTTTTAAAAAAAATATCAAAAATATAACTTTTTTATTCGAGCTACAAATATCACAAAATTATGGATATTTCTAGATGTGACACAGCACCCGAATTAAGCTAAGTTTTCTTGCGAATTTTGACACACCGAGCTCAAAAGGTTCACAATCACTGATCTAGACTGTGAGAATTACGGTAGGTGGGAAAGGAAGCTGAATATAAATAGTCCTTGTGATCTTTTATCAAATAAAATTTGCCAGCATGGTTAAATAGACTGTGCCTAGATAAAATGAACAAAGTCTAAGGTTCTGCTGCAATAATGTGGAGGATAAAATTGCACAGATTCTATGTTTCTATATACAGATAATGTGTAAAAAATTAATTTCATCTCAAAATTCAGATGGTGCTATTTTTCAACTGTCTTAGAGCGTGGAACCTTGCAACAAAACAAAAATTTGTAAAGCCCTAAAATTGTTCGTCTTAGGAGTGCAAAAGTGTACAAACATTTAATGTGCAAATTTGGTATGGGCCTTTTAAAATACATTTTATATGAAACTTATGTTTCTCATTCATGCTGTTTTAATAAGAATAGAGTTCTCTAGCTATCTTGTTTATTGATAGGATAAGTTTAGGGCCCGCCACCAAAATGTTGGTATGGTATTTTATTCAGTGGTTTACAGTGTGGGCACATCCATCTAATTGAAATATCACTCAGTTTTTCAACCTGGTATTAAAAATTCCTGTTTATGCTAATTGTTCTAGATGCCTGTTATAACAGGAGTAATACAAAGGTCATTCTCTTAAAATTATTTAAATATCATCTCCATAATTAGATCATTACACAATTGAAGTTAAGTGTCTCATTGTCATTGGGGAACAGTAGAATAATGCTGTCCGGTTCCACCAATACGTATCATGTAAATTAATCTGTTCAGCAATATTAAGTGGCCTATTTTTGTTGTTCTTTCTACATCCAGTTCATTTGTTCTTTTCAAAATTCCTGTCTGAACTCCTAAGCACTTTCTTTATAGCAGGGGATCCCAACCACAGGTGCGCAGACCAGCGCCGGGCCATAGGGTTTTTTTTTTGCCAGTCCGCAGCAACAAGCTGCCCCACCCCATCATGCCCTTTCAGGCCCTGCCACAGCACGCCAGTCCCTGGTGCAAAAATGGTTGGGGACTCCTGTTTTATAGGACACAGGAACCTCCTAGTGAGATGGAGAAGTATCTGATGAATGTTTGAGATGAGTTGGTGTCATAGCCCCCCTCCAGACTAGCGGAATAAAATTCACCGTTGGAGGAAAATTTGCAACTTAACACGGCCCACTGTCTTCACTAAAAGCAGCCTCCGTAGCTTCCAGGGAGGAAACCGTGAGAGGTTAGTCAGGATGCACGTCACAAGGTCACAGTTGACCTGTTCTTGACAGCAATTCTCGCCATCTTGATTGCTGGGACACAGCGTAGGAACTTACCCAAACATTCTGCTGTCACCCAACAGGCAAGCCTGACACTATATTAGCATCTCCCAGCCCTTCTCTAAGAAACACTTTAAAGATAGTTCAGGAGGTTCTGTTGTCTGCATAGCTCAGGATCATATGTCAAAAAACTTTGCTGTAGTGTAAAAAGGACAAAGGAAACAGGCTGGCTTCCAGACGAATGATCTGGTACGGTATATGCGCATATTGTGGAAATGGTGCTGGCATGGGGAAATGTTGCAATTTTCTAAAAAACAAAATGCTGACAATCTCTCTTGTTTCTTCTGGAGACGCAATCTGAGGCTATTGTTCTTGTGTATATCCCTTGGGTTAGGCTAGCGGGTCGCTACTAGAGTTGTTAAATATAATTTCAGAGCCACTGAGGAAGATGTTCAAGTCAAAACACCTTTCTAGTACTGCTTTAATGTGGAAGACGCCACTGGATGTTTTTGCATGCCTTCTCAGGCTGTCAACTAGGGAAGATCAGAATCTGTAATTTATTCTGAGTTTACACATTAACCTCAATATTTGGATATGGTAGCCCCACAATTAAGAAAACAACTACTCCTATCCATCCTCTTCACTATATTATTACTGGACACTATATTGATTGAGGTCTGACTGAGATATTATTGGTTTCTTTCTTCACCTTGATCTTTCTTCTATACTGATGGTTGATTTTGTTCTTACAATGTATTTTTACTCACTTTACATTATCATATGAATCTTTCGTATATACTTGGCTCCTTTGTTTTTCATGTTTCTTTAGTGGGTTTAGGCTGATTATCTTTTGTGTATGCAGTGACCCCTAGATTTGCCCCAAAGAGCAGGAAGAGTGGTATGCCTTGTTTTTAGTGAGAAACATTTTGCACAGGTCTGCTACTGTGATCAGACACGGGGGGGGGGGGGGGGAATTGCCTCTGAGATTGTTCACGTATAAGTCTGCCCCTCAGCCCTTTCATAAGCCGTGCTAGAAAAGGTGGATTAGAGAAGGTTTGGGAACACATGGACCATACACTACAAGGGCCTCTGAGCTGCTCCTCTTGTTATGTCTGAACACGCCATAAGTTTCAGCTTCTTCGTTTTCCCACTGCTCTGTGCCTTGTCTCATACCTCAGACGTCTGGTGTACAACACTATAAAACAAAATTTCAAGTTGTTGTATCAAACAGTTTAGACTTTTATTCTTTTAAAAGCATCAAAATGCCAAGATCCCCTTCTGGCAAAAAGAACAGTAATTTTTAATGTGTTTTTTTTTAATGTTGTTTAACCAATCTGTTTCCTACCACTCTCATTACCACTACCACAGAGAAATCTATCATGTTGATTTATTTTAAAGAAAAAAATGTTACCGTGTTAGTCCTGTGTTATAGGTAGGCTTAAATTACAGCTTTAGATGAATGACTCATTTCTGCGATTGTGTTGTGCTGGCATTAATAATTGTATTTACAGTGCACACAAAAAATTGCTTGAACAATTTGCTTGATGAGTCTTCTCTGTGATAGCCTCAAGACCGTGGAATCATCTTTTCCCTGAGGTGTGCCTAGTGCCTTTCCGATATAGCTTTAGACAACTAGTAAATACATACATATCTATTCTGGCCTTTATCTGAGAAACAGATTTCCCTCCCACTTTCAGGCACTCTTATGGTTTTGTAGAGATCTCTGGGTGATTATAACCCATTCAAGACCTTTGGGTATAGGGTGATATAAAAGTACAAAACAAAACAAATTATTGTTTGTGCTGCAGCTGCTTTACTGTACTTTAGGTTTCCATCTGTGGAATGGTTATACGTGAAGACAGTAGTCTGAACAGCTCGTAAAAGGAAGTGCCTTCAGGATTGTTGTTTAAGGCTCTCATTGACCTTGCATGCTTCTGTGCTCTCTGACTTCCCCCTTGCGGGACTTTCTCACAAGCAGTGTCTTTGAGAGAGCAGCTGGTACTTTCAAGGCAATTTGTCAAGTAGTTGCAACTTGAAAGATCATTGCAGCTCCTTGATTAGGCTGATAAGTAATTCTCCGTGCACATCTGCAATTCTACAGCTGCTTCCTCCTTATTGGAATCTTGCTTTCTCAGCCAGACTGATGGGCTTCCTTTCATTATGCCTTCAGCTATAGTTCTGTCTAGTCTTACAGCTACTGGCTTCTGTTACTGGCTTATTCTGTCTCATGGATTTAGAAAGGAGAGCACAAGCTTTGGTTCAAATATTAATGATTATTATCTGGATAAATAGATTTCCAGGGACTTGATAGGTATTACTTTCCTCCTCACTTGTTAACTCATTTTATCCATAAATAAACAATATGTAAAGTCAATGACAAGTCTCTTCCTTCCTAAAGGGTACCATATCCAGACAGTGCAAAAAAGGCCTATAACTGTTTCATAACTACTTGATTTGCCATACATGATCATGGTGTTTCCAACATGGTCTTGGAATAAAGACCTCATTTACTGGGTTATCGTTATTCCCATAAAATGAACTATCATAATGCAATACCGTATTATTCCGTATTTGCAGCTTTGTCTGGAAACTGAGCAGGAAGTACAGTGAACTTTGCAGCACGTGATGCTATTGGAAGGGTTAGGTCATGTGGAAATAAAATATTGCAGCTTTAACATCACTCCACTGATCCAGAAATGCTAAAACATGGAAACTATTTTGCCTGTAGGAAGACCCAGTAAGCCATTATGAAAGAGCAGGGGTTCAAACTTCTTTTCCTTTATTAATAATTTCAAATAGTTTACATATATCTCAAATTTACATTAGCACTATCTCTTACATATTATACTTCTTTTGTATTTGAAATAGTATTGTTTTCCTTCCTTCCCTTCCTCCCTCTTCCCACCCCAGCCAGGATGCCATTCTCAGATTCCACTGGTTTCCATATTGGAGATTGCTTTTATCATTTGGTTCAAACTGAGGGATTCCTGGGTTCCAACAAGAACAGACTACATGCCGTAGGGAATGGCATGGAGTCTTGTTTTACTACAGAAACTTTTCACCAGTCATAATTTCCTATTGAAATCTTTTTATTTGGACACATCCAGATGTCAGTTATTTATTTTGCTATGTTTGGATATTCCAGAATAAAGCATGGATATACCTGGAATATCAATGTTTTATTCCATAATATCCAAATATATAAATAACCAATTTCTGGATGCAGCTTTTATCTTATTATTAAGAAAACTGGTTTTTATTGGGTTAAAACAAGAAACCATAATGTGGTTTCTATAGCTAGCAGTTAAACAGCATTACAAGTTTCAGTAAAAACAACAACACAAAACCCTGTTCATTTACTGCCTTACTTTCTTTACAGTGTGAAAGTTTAATAGCAAATATGTAGCTTGTTAAAAAGTTAGGACTAATCTGAATTTAATATCTCTTTCAGTAATTGCAAGTTTTCGAGGAACTATCCCACATGGCTTATCACTGGAGATTGGAGACACTGTTCAAATATTAGAGAAATGTGATGGTAAGTGTTGACTTTAGTACAGAACTGTTGGGTGAGAAGGTAGCTCAAGGTCATCTCACCTAATTATGCTAAGAGAGGATTCTGAGTGTTTGCTGAGATGAGTGCCAATTTAATCAGAATATACTGAGAAGTTTTAATCTCTGAACAAAAGGCAGTGTTGAAGCAGGAACAACATGTAGTAAAATGTCAAAATTGTTCATTCTCTCAGAAATGACAGAGAAACCACATGGCTAGCAAAACAGAACAAAAGTTGTTCTGTATGTGTTAGACATTTTTAGTTGCTGTCATGAAACTGGTATTTGTACTTTGATATCCATCATCATATCCATCATCCAAATAAATTCACTTGTGGGTTTAGATGCATGTATTCCTTAACTTTATCCTTCTTCCTGTAAAGTTAAAAAGAAAAAGAAATTTCTTTGAAAACTTGAGATAAAAGTATCTGTGGGTTTGCATGTTGTAAGAACTATGAAACTTCAGAATTGACATGCTCGTGCATACTTTTATGCTTTCATTTAAGTATTTGAGATTTCAGGTTGAGTATTTAATATCAGTAGTGAAAGTACATATATTAATATGTATTTTTAATACTGTCCTTACAGTATTTCCATTTTTTGATAATCTGGAGTAAAGCACAGATAATCCAGGATAAAATATGCCTGGATGTGCTTTACTCCCCATTATCTAAATAATGTGGAGTAAGTAAGTGCTGTCTAGATGAAGCTAAAATTTTCAGATAGAAAGTGAGGATTATCTGCCACAAAGCCACAGTAATGTAACTATCCCTCAGAGTTTCAAAAATTACCCTGTGCGCCACCATTCCTCTTAAGGAAAAGAGTCATTGGGACACTGTGAACCTATCTGCCAGAATTTACTGTGGAAATATCAGATGGAATGATATAGTGAAGAGGAAATGAAAAAATGCAGAAAAATCAACAGTATCTGTGGAATGTAATAAATAGCATTGAAAGAAAATGCATGTTAAAGATCATAGAAAGGTTATAATGATTGTTTTTCTGCAGGCTGGTATAGAGGATTCGCCTTAAAAAACCCCAACTTCAAGGTAATTGTACTTCTGTTTCTAAACTAAAATGCACTTAAAACTGTATTTAATTTTTTGTGTGTAAAAGTGTCAGGCTGTCTCACAAAATAAAAAGGTTTTGACACAATTACATAATTGCAACTGTCGCTCCTGATAATTTTATTTCAGAAATTAGATAATTGAAGTGCTTACCAAATTTGTCACAGCTGGCTTGGGAAGATGGCAACATTTCCACAGCAGAAGCTGAAGAGACTATATTGATGGTACTTTAATCTGGATGTCTTCAGGACAGTTGCTAACAGCTTCTTATAAAAACGCATAGAGGGAAGATGAGTTTTGATGTAACCCCACATATATGTTCCATATTAAAACTTAATTTCCTATTCCCTGAAGCATTTCTAGCAAGTAACTGTGGACAATGGCAATAGAAGCTTCCAAAAGGTTATAAAGAACCGGAAGGATCTCATTCCCCTTTTCTTCTCCCATCAAGTTAATAAAATGATTTTTGGTGCCTGAAGTGAGATAGGAGAATTCTAGAGTTTACCTTTCTATCAAGTGGAATATGCTAGAAATAGTCTATGGAACAGTCTTCACCTTGAGGTGCGTCAGGCCCCTTCTTTGATCATGTTCAGGAAGGCGGTGAAGATACATCTCTTCACTCAGGCCTTCAGCTAAATGTTGGTTATGTTTTCCCCCCACTGCAGACACTACTGTTTTAACTGATATTGTGTTCTTTTTTAATGTGTTGGATTTTAAGTGTTGTGATGGCACTATTATAGGCTTTTGATATGCTGGATTTTAAAAGTTGCTACCTGCCCTGAGACCTTCGGGTATAGGATGGGATAGAAATATAAATAATAAAGTGAAGATGAAGTGTTGCCATTGGATGGCATTATGTGGTTTGTTGCTAAAAATGGATGTGAAGCTTGAAGGATCAGGTTATGGTTTTAAAGAATCCCAGAGTGTGAAGAGCCTAGAGAACACTTAGG
Source organism: Aspidoscelis tigris stejnegeri (assembly GCA_023333525.1). Classification (NCBI taxonomy): domain Eukaryota; kingdom Metazoa; phylum Chordata; class Lepidosauria; order Squamata; family Teiidae; genus Aspidoscelis; species Aspidoscelis tigris. The sequence goes on along the minus strand of JALMGA010000005.1, from coordinate 61,843,931 downwards.
AACTTCTTTGGCTTTTAAATTATAAGAGGTATAGATCACTCAAGATTCTGATTTAATCTCTTTGGTAGGTCATGGGAATAAGAAGTAAGAAAGTTATGAGGAGCAAAGGAGAATTCTACCAGTCAGTTCATGATTTCTTATTGCAAACATTTCCCAAAATAGTTATGGAAGGTAATGGGATAGAAGCAAAAGTCTGGGAAGTGCTGTGAAGACAGCAGATGACTTTTCCTAATTTTCAGTCAAACTTTGGCAGAGAACCCCCTATCTACAGTATCTGTCTGAAATATCAGTATGTGACAAGCGAACCTAAAGTTACACTGTTATATTTGTTTTTCAACATTATTTCTGGGACATATTTCTGTAACATGAACATAGTTTTCTCTTGAATAATTAATTTATTCCATTTTTTTGTTTCTGGTACTTGTAGCCTGCTTGCTTATTGAGTTTACTTTCTCTCTCAGGGCATCTTTCCATCCAACTACATTCACTTGAAAAATGCATGTGTTAAGAACAAAGGGTAAGTGGAGCTGAGTTTTGAATACTTTTCAGAAACCTGAGCATCAGTGGGGGAAAGTACAGGACATTGCAATAATTTTGTTGGACTGGAACCTTAAGTGGGGTAGATGTTAAGGAGGGGGTGTTAAACATAATTTTGGTAAGATCTGCACAGGACCACACTAGAAGTTCACTGGGCCCTTAACAATTTGGCGCAAAAGCTCTTTTAGGGAACAGAATGCTCAAGATCCTGAATCATGGATGTGCTCCCTCTTTAACACTCATTAGAGCATTCTCCCAGTGGTTTAGCTGAGTTTCAACACATGGACCTACCTGATTTGGTACTCGTCTTCAAAGAGCATATGAAAATGGCCAATTTCCATTTTTCAGAGAAGACACTGGGCAGAAACACTGAACTGGGGAACAAAGGTTTAGTTTTCTCCTTGTCTGAAGCAGTAGTAGGCATCCAGACTGTACACCATGCTGATGCAAACATCTCAGCTCATGAAGATGCTCAGGGAGTAATCTTTGTGCAGGACCTGCCTTAATCATGACAGTAAATCACTGAAAATTCTGACCTGAAACAGAGTAGGGAGCCATTTGATTGTAGTTAATTAAAATTGACAGTAGAATAATTAAATAAGGAAAATTTTAATCACCCCCAAGTTTATACTTGGTTTTTCTTCTGTTCTGCAACTCTGGAAGTTTTTTTAGGATGGCAAACTATTATAGGCATCCAAGGGCAGCTATGTGGGCATTGTGTAAAGAAGTTCTTATGAATCTAGTAAATTGCTGGATTTTTCAGGTTGGTGATAATTTACTATAGACTTCTAACACAACAATTAGTATGAGTTTCATGATTTATAATAAACAATTTTAAAAGTTCAAAATTGGCTGACTGACATAATTCCATACCCCAAGCTGATGTTCTCAAGATGTTCATCAATTTAAAAACAAACCTTAACACTCAAAAAAAAATAGCAGGCCAGTGGCTTAATACCCATATATTCTGGCATATAAGACAACTGGGTGTATAAGACAACTCCCAACTTTCCCAGCTAAAATATAGAATTTGGGATATACTTGCTATATAAGAAGATGACACCCTATATATAAGACAACCCCCGAGAAGATTTTCTTGGGTTAAAAAGTAGTCTTATACGCCAGAATATACTGTAATTGTTTTTCAGATCTGTATCATAATTTTTTGTGCCTGTTTCTGCTCCTTTAGTAGTAACATTACAAATATACAGATTGGCCAACTGGCAGGTTATTCCACCAATATATAGGGGGAAAGCATCTTCAAAAGCTTTATACGCTTAGTTATTTTCCTAGTCAGCTTTTACTTTTTTTAATGCTTAATTTTTAATAATTTTTTTTTTTTGCTTTGGTGTTTGATTCCATAATTCTTCTGATTATAACAGGCAGTTTGAAATGGTTGTTCCAACAGAAGATTCTGTTATCACAGAGATGACATCAACTTTAAGAGACTGGGGAGCAATGTGGAAACAACTATACGTGGTAAATGTCCCATATTAAGGGATAGTTTGCTGTTCTTATATATATTTTCTATATATAACTTATATATTTTTTCTTATATGTATTTTTCTAGATACAGGGTACCAACAATTACAGAAAGGATGTTAAATGCTCTGTCATAGGCCATATGTAGATGCCAAGGGCTTTGCTGTGGGGTAAGGCACAAAAGCAGATACTGCTTACCTGTTCTTCAGCCAGCTGTCCACATTTTGGGGGCAGAGGAGCAGTGTTTCCCTAAGGTGGCTCATGTTTTCTTGGAGCAGCTGTGCTTTCTGGCATAGTGTCAGCTGAGAGAAGTACAGCTGAAGTGGTGTGAAAGCTGTAATTTACAGCTTTTTTAATCACATGGTTTTCAACAGCAATTTCATCCTGGCCATACCAAAGGGATGCATCAAGGATACAGCGCAGGAAAAGGCTAACCTAAAAAGGGTTATATAGTTACGGATCTTGCTGTTTTGTTTTTAGGGTGGGAGGGTGGGGAGACCAGGATGTTAAAACATAAGCAGGTTCTTCTTCTATTATATATGTCTGTGTGTATGTGTACGTATGTATGTGCACATACGCACACACTGGGAATAAGTAATCCACAATGAGGTTTTTCTTTTTTAAACTTTGATGTATTAATGTACAAGTTTTCATTTTCATAATTCAAGGTTAAATATTCCTTTCACTGCACAGCACTGAAGATGTGGCACAAAGACAGAGCAAATTAAGCTTGTTAAATTTTGTTACTGTGGGTATTTTGACGGCTCTTTCCTCAGATTTGGCCTTAATCCAGAAGTCATGGCACGCTTGCAAATCCACCAACATTTTCTCTATTACTATGATTTATGTTTCAATATCTCTTCAAGAAAATCTTCAAGGCAATTTATTTAGGGCTCCAGCAGTGGAGAAAACATACATAGTCTGCTCCTCTGGAAATCCTAGGTTTTTGGATTAATGTTAGAGGGAAATAATTATAACAAAAACTTTGGTATTTGGTCCTTTAAGCATGTTGAATTTTTACACTCAACTAAAAGCTAAAACTAAGCTAAAAACAGAATTTGATTTGAGATAACACAAAAGTTTGTAGGAAAGAAACCACTTTGATGTACAAAAGGTGCAACAAAATTGACCTGTTGTTTTTTTTTTTTAAACCTTAAAGTGCTTTTCAGCAAAGCTCAGCTAACCTTTTAAAAGTACAAATTAAATGTACTCTGCTCCATACACTGATGGCTTAGAACAGGATGTTCTATCTGTGGTCCTCCATATTCCTAAAACTCCCACATTCCTTTTAATTGATCATGCTGCCTTAAAATATTTGTTCTAAAACACACAAAGGCAATTTGAACTTTCAGTTTTTAGACTAACTCGTTGGACAGCTGATATCTTGATTCTAACATTTAACATGATCCTTCCTTTATGAAGGATGGAATGTGAGCAAATGAATGGATAATGCCTGATCCGTGTTCTACATAGGAAAAAGTTGCATGTAACTCAGATATCTAAGGGGCCGTCCGCATGGTAAAAATAATCCGAAAGGATTCCATGTCTGCCTCGGGAGTGTCCGCATACAGAGCCCTAATACGTGGCACACAGGACTCAATACGTGTTTCAAAAAACTCCCACTTCACAGTGTTTTGCATGCGAAATAAGGGGCTAACACGTATTGCCCTGGTGCCATGCGGACACTCCAGGAGGGGATGAATGGGAAAATAACCTTGCTCGCTTGCTCGCTTGCTCTGCCGGTAACATTACCTCCATTTACATTGCTGGGAAGGCACAAGTTTGCGCTGAAGCAGATGAACTGTCAAGCAAATCTGCTTCAGGGCAAACTTGTTGCCTTCCCAGCATTGTAAATGGAGGTAAAGTTACTGGCAGAGCAAGCAGGAAAGCGAGTAAGGTTATTTTCCCATTCATCCCCTCCTTGTCCATGACCGGCAGGGGAGGAGGGGATGAATGGGAAAATAACCTTGTTCGCTCGCTTGCTCTGCTGGCAGGTGGGCAGATGAGGGGATACCGCAATGCTCCTCTTACTGCCATCGCCGCCATGGGGACAGGCAGTTACGGTTTGGATCTGCATTGCCCCAAACCACATGGAGATGCTTTATTCCATGTTACAATGTGGATTTTTGTCATATGTGTCCAAATCGCATCAGCTGGCTTGCATTTGGACGCACCCTATGTGTGTCACGTGTGAATTGGCTCATTTCTTCTGCCTTTATCCCTATCGTAAATGAAAAAAGGCAAATTGAGTAAACATTCACATGGAATGGTGTGTGTGGGGGGGAGGTAGGTTGTATCTTCCAAGGCATAGCGGTTAGCATGTGCTTATTTTATTTATTTTTGCATGTGAGTCATGCCTTTGTTCCTAAGAGCTAAACAGAATTCTTCCTCCCTTCATTTTACCCCTACAACAATCTTGTGAGGTAGCTTAATATTAGAAATAGTGAATGGCTCAGGGTCTTCCAGTGAATTTTGCAGGCAAGTGGGGGTTTGAATCTTGGTCTTCAGATCCAAGTCCGATCTTAATTTGTATCACTGCTGCCACTGGTTGCATGTGCTACAATTAATGTTGAACTGATACAAGGCATAGGTGTCTTTCGCCCTATGAAATACTGATCTGTTTTCTTTCCTGAAACTTACTATTCCAGGACCAAAATCTTTTCACTGTAACACATTTGCATAACTGACAGTAAATATTGAGCAGAAACTAGGCAGATTTAACCAGCAGTAGTGTAGACAAGGTATTTTTTCAGTTTTTTCTGCTTTCAAAGTTCATAGTTATTTTCAGTCAAATCAGAGCTCTCGCTAGGCTGAGTGGATTTTAGGTTTTAGAAAGGTATCAGACCTAAATACTGAAATACTGGAAATACTGAAAGCTGGACCTGGTATTTCCTAGGAACTTGTTCTTACTTAATCTTACAGACTAAGAAATAGTATTTATACTAGGGATATGCACCAATATTTGTGCACATTAATAGGCCCCCATTCTCCCATTAATCAAATGGATCTGGCCTTTGTCAAAGTTTCAGTGAAGACCGGATCTGCCCACCCTGGCCTCCCAGACCCCCTAAGCATGCCTCCTTATCCACAAATTGTGGCTGCAGCCACATACTCTACAGCCATTCCCTCACTCCTCCAAGGCTCAAGGAGGCCTTCTGGAGGTCTGTGTGTGATGGCAGCAGCAGTGGCATCGGCAGCAAGTGAGGGGTGCAAGAGGGGAGGGGAGGGGCGAGGTGGTTCCTTTCACATGTAAATATTCATTGGATGTTTGGGTGTGAAGCCGAAGCCACCCACATTTGGGAGGGGGGGTCACACGAAGCCCAATATTCCCCCATTCGATTTGCATCAAATCGAATGGGGGAATTTGGCTTCATGCACATCCCTAAGTTATTATTTACTGCACTCTATAATTCTCAGAACCTTTCATCCTTTTTGCTGATTAAGCCCATCTACAATTTCATGAATGAGGAGACAATCTGGAAAGAGAGATATGGCAAAAAGGAAAGAAGAATAGAGACTGTTGCTTGTGCGGACAACAGAAGAGAAATAAAACATATTACAAGACTAAGTTTTAACCACTTCTATTACCTGTATTATAAACAAATGGTGGGAAAATGGCAGAAACATGTTCAAAAAGGGATTTCATTCTTTTAGATAGTCTAGGCAGTCTTCGTTAAATTTATTTTGCATTTCTTTATTTGTGCAGTAGCAGCTGCCTATAACCAAAGTGCTTGATTTTGATAGTCTAAGAACTGAATTATGTATTTGGCAGAAAAATGAAGGGGATCTGTTTCATCGTCTGTGGCATATCATGAATGAAATCCTAGACCTGCGGCGGCAGGTACTCGTAGGCCATCTCACCCATGATAGAATGAAAGATGTCAAACGACACATCACAGCTCGTTTGGACTGGGGCAATGAGTGAGTAGATTGAGAAAAGGGCTTAAAATGTCCTTTTATTGCAGTTGTTTTGTTTATGATAAACATGATTGATTCATGCAAACTATTATAGTCCAAATAACTCTGTTAACTCTGACTTACAAGGCCCTAAATGATTTGGGCCCCAAATATCTAAAGGAATGCCGTCTCCCATATCGACTTGCCCGTGCCTTAAGATCTGGAGTGGAGGCCCTCCTGGTTGTCCCACCATCTTCAGCAGCTAGGCGGGTGGGCACCTGGGAGAGGGCCTTCTCAGTACTGGCCCCAGGCTAAGGAATGGTCTCCCCCTGGAGGTGTGTCAGGCCCCTTCTCGGTTTGTGTTCAGGAAGGCGGTGAAGACACACCTCTTCACTCAGGCCTTTGGTTAAACATTGCTTACATTTTCCCCCACTGCAAACACTCCTGTTTTAACCAATTCTGCATTGTTTTTATCATGTTGGTTTTTAAATGTTGTATTGGTTATTGTTGTTTTGATATACCTATACCTTGGGTATAGGGCAGGACAGAAATATAAATAAATAAATAAATAAATAAATAAATAAATAAATAAATAAATAAATAGTAGGCCAGTTCTATAGTGGAATGTTGAAACATGTGCAATTTGCTCAATATGATAAACATGCAGTTACTGTTTTTCCTTAATTATCATTTTATCTTCTTAATTGTTCTTACTCTTGTTAGTGTTTTGATGTTCTAGTGATTCATATTTGATCTTTTGTATTGTTCTCTTTTCTCAATAAAATTAAGAAAATCTTTATGACTTTTCAAGCTGCCATTTGAAAATAGTCTGGCCTTCTTAAATGCTATGCTCCCAGATTTGCTGGGTCACAATTCTGATCATCTGTTTTCCATCCTGAGTGGGAACAACAAGAAATTTGCCTTGTAACATGGGAAGTACCAGTTTGGCTACTCTGAATTTGACAGGCTTCAAACACTGTCCATGGAAGACCCATTCCTGAACATAAGAGGAAGTCCTACAATCTCTGCTTCTAATTTTGGCTTCCTGTTTTTCATCCGATGATGTTCCGGAGAATATCCTGATTCTCACACGGCAGCTGTTTTCTATCATGAATGACTGTGTGAAAAAAAATAGACTGGGACATACTGAGTGTAACTTCAGTAGTGACCTTTTGGGTCCTTTTTCACTAACCTGGACTGGATTGCTTCAGCTGGAAGTGTTCCCACTAGTATGGTTCCCAGATGAAATGATCCAGCTGTCCCAGAATAAAGCCATGTTTTGGAATGACCTGTTCCGGGACAGCCCTGATGCCTCCCTGTGAGCTTCAGTGCCCGCTGCAAGGGCTCTGACAGCAAGGAACTAAATAGGTGCCCACTGGAGCACCTATTTTAGTGGTGCAATTTGGTGCACAGCTGAATTGTGTTGCCCTGCTAAGCTGCCCCATGGAGGCTTGCACCCTTTCACACATCTCCCTGGTCTGGTTTGTTTGTCAGTAGGATGGCAGTAGGCCTTTTTAAAAAGGTATATTGCTATCCTGGTCTACATAGCCACTTGAGGCCACCTAGATTGGTATAAGCTTTGTCCAGTGTGGATGGAGCATGCTATTGGGGATATGGCCTCTCTCTTCCACAGCAGAGTGCAGAAAAGAGAAACCCAGAAAGAATCTAGGCCTAACACTTTTCCAGTTTACCAGTAAGTGTTGAAAGGTCCTTTGTATCCTGCACTTTAGCTACTGTACTGTATTTCACCAAGAGACTTCTTTAAGTCTTAGTTCTGATGTGGTTGCGCGGATTTTTTATTCATGTAGATGCAAAACTGGTTGCCTCATCCCTCTCTGTTCTGTTGTTCCCCTTTCGGAAAGTTATCTGTGTGAATTGCTCTGCCCATACACCTTTAAAGGCATCTGACTGCTTAGTGGGCAAGGGGCTGATGTGTCTCTGTATAAGTGCATGGCGTATCCTTTCATAGTGGTGCCATCTTAAAACAATACATTATTTGTGCAGGCAGGCCCCTCTATCCCTAATCTGGCATCTGTGGTTCCACTCATCCACAGTTGACTGGACCACCTCCCCTGCTGCCGCCAACACCATCAGAGCTGCTCAACATAGGCCTCACACAATTTCCCACAGAATCATGTGAAACCTTGCACAACTTCCTGGAGAATCATGGGAAACATTGCAAGATTTCCCAGCATTTGTAATGCCCGCTGTTTCCCATATCCACAGTAGGTCTTTGAACCTATCCCTGCAAGTATGGGGTCACACCTGTATTTTAGTTTGGAGTTATCCATTTTAAGTGTTCCATCTTAGTACTGGTATTTGATATTCTTGATTCACAGTTCACTTTCATTTTCCTGCATGTACAACCTGACTGATTCATATTCTGTTTATATGGCGGCATATTTATAAACCAGGACAGGGAAAATGCTTGGACATGAAGCGATCAAAAGCTTTTGCTCTATTCCTCTCGTTAGAATATTTCCTTCAGTAAACCAACATATATTATAATTTTCATGGCAGACACATTATTTGCACATTTTTCCTTGCTAAACTCTTGTCATATCAAAGCCTTTCACTTTGTTGTTACTAAATGCATAAATCTGTCACCTGTTTTAGAATATGAAAAATTCATGGAACAACTTGTAGATGTTGAATGTGATCTGAGTGTTGCTAGGCAGGGTGTCTGCAGATCTTGACAGTACATTGCAGAGTCTGAAAAACCAACAGCTCATCTTTATTCTAGAAATGATTCTGTATGAAAAAATATAGCCACAAGCTAGAGATGTGCACAGATTTTTTTGACGTTCTATTCAAATTGAATAAAATACCCCCAAATCCGATTCAATTCAAATCTTCTAAATTCGAATTTAACAAGATTTGATTCATATTTACCAAATTTGAATCTATTCGTTCATATTTTTAATTTGAATCTGCAAATACAAATGTCGACAATATTTGTTTATGTACGTATGCATCTTCCCCCTATCCGTACACATCTGTACACACCTGTACACGTCTGTATGTATCCCTTAGTTAGCCAGTATGCAACCCTTTTTTGTCCCACATGGATCCGTACAAATGCATACGGATGTGGGAAATATGCAAATCTTCAAGTACTCATCGTGTACGAACCCATACACATACAAATGTCCAAATAATTCAATTGAATAGATCCAAAATTCTAAATTCAATTTGAATGTTTACATTCAAATTTTGGGACATTCTATTTGAGTTCGAATGTCAAAATTCAGCACATTCGATCAGATTTTGAATGACTATGATTACTCATACACATCCCTATAACAAGCTTCTTTTGACTCAATAGTAAAGCAAAACACACTTACGGCACATTAGTACTTTCATTCCAGTGTGGGAGCATATTCCTGTAGTAAGTTCTTGAGGCACGACAACTTCAACCCTTCCATTAAAATCTCTATTAGAAGCTTTTAAAAAAAGTTGCAGTGATTATGAAATGTTAAGATTTTTCTCCCTCTCCTACACACATATGCACATACTTCTTTATCTAGCCTTGATCCTGGGATTAGTTGCACCATGCACAATTCTTTTCTGACTTCCACAGCCTTCTGTTTTCAGTACTTTGTCCACTGTTGGGCTAAGCCAGGTTTTGATGTCCACGCTATTCTTAGTCTTCCTTTTTCTTCTGATTCCAGCATTAGGTGTTAGATAATTTATTCCTCTAAAGATTGACTTCTCTATTGGATGGTATGTCTCAACTGTCACCACTTTTATTTCCCATATAGATCCTGGTGTACTTTACTAACTATACTTTATTCACTTGCAGACAGCTGGGGCTAGACTTGGTGCCAAGGAAGGAATATGCCATGGTTGATCCAGAAGAAATCAGTATTACAGAGCTGTATAGACTGGTAAGTAAATACTCAGTACTACAGTTTAGGGTTTATTTATTTATTATTTATATTTATATCCTGCCCTATGCCCATAGGTCTTGTTCAAGATGGCCAACTGTACGTAGATTTAATTCAAATTTCTTTCTGAACAGTATTTCACCCACTACTAGCACTCTCTATTGTAAAACCTGGTAATACGTCATTTTAACTGCCCTGCCTTCTGCCCTGCCATTCTTGTCTATCACAATAATATTTTTTTATCCTTTTCTGCCCAACCACTTTTAATTATACCTAAAACAAACTATAGAAGTGTTTTCAACCTATGCTTCATCTACACTGCCTAAAGCCCAAGATTATGCCAGGTTATGTTGGGATATTTAAGTGATATCATGCAATCATGTTGTTGTGGGAAAATCAACTCCCATCCTGGTTTTATGTGGAAAGGAAAAGGACTTATATATCTTGATGTTTTGGGGACAATCTGCCATCTTGGAGATGCCCTCCCCCTCCATGCATCATCCCTAAACTAGGCAGAGAGTAGATAGCCATTCATGCACAATCACACACTTCCAGGTTATTGAGATACCTGGATTATGTGAAACATCATTGCAGGAGCAGCTCCAGATAAGGTAAGCGCCCATGGTAGCCCCTCAGTGTTGCCCTACCATCTGACAGGGATAGCGAGAGGCAATTGTGGGAATCCAAAGAAGATCCTGCATTTTCCTCTCAACATCTAAATGCAGCCCTAGTTGCCCTTATTAAAACCTATGAAAGAAAATGAAACATGTGAAGCCCCCTTAATGCATGTTCTGAATTATTTTGCTGTAAGAACGTATGCCCCATGTTCATGGAATTTTGTGATAGTTTTTATAGTAGATAGTGATTCAGAGTGCTACCCAGAAGAGTAAAAAGTGTTTAAAAATTGTCAGTAGCATGAGGAACTCTTCTCAAAATACACCAAAATGATGTTTTGCATCATGATACAATGACAGTGTTTCTTGGTTTTATGTTTTGTTCTATTTTGTATTTGTAAGCACCCTTTGTCGATGAACTTAGGCTGTACATTTAAGGCAAACAGATAATTAGTATTTTTCATGTTTCTTGGGAGATAATGCTGAGAAGATTATTTTCCTTAAAAATGTTAAGGCTTACTAGGAAACCAACATTTCCAGAAAATTGTAAGCCTTTGTTTTCTCAACATTTAATTAATTACATTTTTGTCACATCCTTTCTTCAAGTAATTCAGGACCTGTTCACATTTACTGCTGTCTTTTACAGAATTCTTGTTTCAGGGGCAAACAGTATGAAGAAAACAGATTGCCACATATGCTCTCTTTTTCCTTTGTTTATCCAACTGGTGCCCAAAGGAAACATCTGATCACATGCTGTTTGGATTAAATTTTGCACACCTTGTGTTTCCAGGAGTGCCCCATCCCCCAAGCTGTGGTTTCTAGGCAAGCCTGAAAGTGGCACAACAAAGGAATGAGCGCAACCAGGACCCCTCAGGCTGTCAAGTTTTTCCTTGAATCCATTTATCTTTCTAACAAATAAGGCAAATAAGCCAAATAAGAGATTAGATTACCCTGACCAAGTATGACGGATTTATAGTAAGCTCAGCAAATAAGCTGCAAAGCTGTGGGCAGTTTTGTACCCAAATGTGTTGAGTTCAAACTGTACCCTCTTTACCCTGGCCTTTGGTTGAGGGAACAACATCCCCTTCCTGTGTAGACAGCGCCCGTGGTTATTATCTGTTTTTATTTTGATTTTATTGTGACTTGCACTGACGTCTTTGGTTATAGGGTGAGATATAAATAAATAAATAAATATCATTATTGCACTATGCTCCTCATGTGGATTTACAGAGGAATTGCACAAGACAGTGTATTTGTATTTTTAATAATTTCTGTATAGCCATTGAACTCTGATGTCAAACACAAAACAGAACAAAACAACAATTAAAAATTGGCAGTGAAACTGTAAAGTAGAGATCACAAGGTTAATATTATTTTGATTTAAAACATTAATGAACGGCTAATTTTTTAAAAAAATTAAAATACTTATAAGCCATTTTATTTTTAAAAAAATTGAAGTGCTCTACACACATAAAAAATCAACGATTAAAAGCATATTTAGTAGGTGGAAAGAATGTTTGAGGTGAAAAAGTATGGTCTTATTTTTAACATTATTTCATAGTATGGTTTTGTTAATAATATGACATTTTAAAGAAACCTGGTCATTTGTTTTACCAATAATAATTCCTAGATGGAGCACCGTCATCGCAAGAAAGACACACCAGTTACGGCAAGCAGTCATCACCTGTTTGTTCAGATGAAGAGCCTGATGTGTTCCAACTTAGGAGAAGAACTAGAAGTTATCTTCTCACTTTTTGATAGCAAAGAGAACCGACCAATAAGGTAGTACTTCTGTTTCTATAATATTGTATTTTATTCATTCTTGCTTTTCAGCAGAGCCCATAACAATGCTTATTGTTTAACCTTTTGGTTTGGACATATAGGGTGTTTTTCCACTGTCACTAAAAGTACCCATTAAGTACCCATTAATGGGTACGAAATGGCATTTTTGTACCCATTAATGGGTACTTCTAGTGACAGTGAAAAATTACCCATACATTTATCTCCAGAGTGTGCTGGGAGGGACAATTGTTCTTGATTGTGGGATGGCTCTTCTCTTTGTCTCAAGATTCCAGATTGTTATCAGCTCTCAGACTGGTCTTCCCTCAGCTAGTCAATTCTTTTTGCTACTTTAATCTCAGCTTTTCCTTTATTTCCATTCTCTCCTTTGCTCACATTATCTACTGATGTAGTAAGAGAGTTAGGTTATATGGTAAGAAAATATTGTAACTATAATGTTACTCTGCTGATCTGGAAATGCTAGTACAGTGTTTTGGTGTCACCTTTTTAATTACCACTTATTATGTCATGGCTGTTAGTGTTGTCAGAGTCTGATCATTATTAAAAAATTCTTTATAAAGCTTTGTTTTATTTTGATGGTGTAGGAGATGTGACTTCTTGTGAAATTGTATTTGCAAGATCAGAATTTTTGGCAGTTACTACGAATAGTTACAAATAATCAAATACTTTAAGAGATTGTCCTCCAGATGTTTCAAAGTATCTTTGAAAGCTCCAGGTGCTGCTTTTTTGTAGTAAAGGCTAAAAGATGATATTAAAAATTCATTGCATGTAAAGAAAACACAAGGAGCATTTAGGTTATTTGTACTAGTCTATTTGCCCTGTGGTCCGTAAGTTATATCCTTCATGCTTGCCAGACTTTATATCTCTGCCTTAAAAGCCATTAGTGGAATTTAAGCTACACTGAAACCACTACCTGCTGAGATTTTTTTATATATATCTTTGTTTATAATGGATGTTTGTCTGTGCAAGTTTTTTTTCTTTTTGAAGAGATGACAGATTCTTTTAGTTGTAAATAAATAATTCACCAGCTTTCTAAAGACAGAATCCTCATTATCACCCTATTAAGCTGAGCCTGGCCTTGCATCCATTGTTGAACTCAAAACTACTTGATGTCTAGAACCACATGGCTTATAAAAGTAGAATCTAAACCATAGCCAGGCATACTGCCTTAATCCCTTCTTTGTCAAAGTAAAAACAGAGAGCATTTTAAGCATTTGAGTTGGCAGCAAACTTTGCTGCTGTCTCTCATTCACTGATGTCCCCAACAATCGAAAGGAAATATTTTACTCATTTTAAAATTTGGCCGCTTAATAGTACTTGGGTTTACTGAGAGAGATTAGTAGTCCTAGATTTTTCTTTTATGTTGTAGCAGTGGTGGCTGGTAGACTTCAGGGCTGAGTGTTCACAGACAAGGTGAGGAAGGGTGATGTCACAGGGGGTGGGGCTGGTGATGTCACAAGGGGCAGGGCTGGTGATGTCACAGGGGTGAGGTCCAGGGCCAGAAAGATACAGAACCAGATAACAGAACCCCTTTAACAGTTAAGGGAGGTGCAGACATGTGGGAGGTCCTTTCTCTGATAATCCTCAGGCTATAGAATAGTCTCCCACTGAGGTGTGTCAGGTATCTTCATTGTATACATTCAGATAACTGGTAAAGAGATACACCTTGGTCTTTGGGCTGAGGGAAGAGAATGCCCTTCCAATGCATGTACTATTACTGTTTTAGCTAATTTATTTTACCTGTTTTTATAATGATTTTATTGGATCCACTTGGAGTCGTCAAGTTTAGGGTCAGATACATATACCCTGAACGCATCAAATCCAACCTGAATCCACTCTCAATCCAAATTCACTCTGGATCCGTTGCATATGTGACTGGCACAGCCGCTTTCCCACCTCCCCAGGTTCACAAATGTAACAAAGCTTCGTACAAATGTTTCGAAGTATTTAATTTGAATTTGAAGGTCAGTCCTTGAATGTGCCAACATTTGATTTGATTCGAATGTCCAAATTCATACCAATTATATAAATTTTGAATGTTACAAATATTTGTGTATGTCCCTATTTAGCATGAAGATCCATTCATTTCAGAGAGATCATTTCTAAGCAGCTATGTATGGAATCAGTTGGAGCCTTGCACCGTCTTTTTATTTTGGATAAAAGTATATGTTTTGTCACCCTTGATTGAGATATTTAAGGACAATTTGGGTTATTATGATATATAATGTAAATACTGCTGAACTGTGTATTCTTTTCAGTAATATATTTCTTCCTCATCTGTTGGTATAGTTACTTAATAAATCTGGATAATCTTATAGGAATTTAAAAAAAGAAAAACAAGAAAAACAAGTTTCAGTAACACTGAAAAGCAAGGCGGCTTTAATAAATAGCTTCCAAAGGCTGCAAAAAACATCTAGCCTTGGGCTGTACTGAAAACCTATAATTTCATGAAACAATATTGTGGTATTTGTGCAGACAGCAGCTGAGTCCTAGTGGCTGAAGAAGAATAAAGCTGAGAAAGACAGAGAGAGACTGTGATTCATGTGAGAACAGCAAATGAGTTGCTCCATTCTCCTGTAAAAGATGCAGACATATATCAGACGGACACAATTTATGGCTTAGTCTTTGACCTATGAAAGAGAGAATGAAATAGTTTATTCTTCCATTCACAGAAGTGTAATGGAGCAGAGGGAATCCCATGAACAGGCCAATGTCTTTCCAGGACCCTCATGCAAAGCAAATCACATGTGAAGAAAACTACTTAGAATGTCTGCCATACAGAAGCCCTTTTCTGAAAATGCTGAATCTTGTTAATCTATATTTACAAAATATTCAGACTATGCTGGAGCAAACCTTAACTGTGGTGACAGGATCAGTTCAGAGAATGACAACAGACACGATCAAAGTCTGTAGGACCTACTAGAATCGTCACCCAAATAAAAGCTTAGTTGAGGACTTTCCCAAAAATATTTTTCCAAGGCTGTTGTCCTGTAAGTAAACACAGGAATTATATGAGAAAATAGAGGTAACTTGCCTTCAAACTATCATTTAAAGTGGGATCCAGCCATGCAAACTATAGCTTACATTGCCAATATTGTTGTGCACATGCAGTTTCTTGGGGATGAGGTTGGAGAGGAACTTCCTTTATTGCAGCCTTTCCTAACCAGTTGGCTAAGGTGTCTTGCAGTCCCAAGGCCAACTTGCAAAGTGCACCTGCACATAGCCTCCCTGTGCATGTATAGTAGCTCTATGGGCTGGCCATAGTTCATGTCACTGTGATAGGCCCTGTCAGTACATGAGGTAGTTATCTGAGTGTTGCTTCTTGTGCACTAACCTTCAGCTACTTGTGGTGGGATCCCAGGGCACTAGTGAGTTCCCTCTAGATGATCTGGTGAGAAAAAAGTGGATTTGGCCACCAAAGGTGTCTTGGCTGGGAGTTGGAGATACAGCCATACTAGGATTGTGCATACATGAAATTTGTATTTTTGTTTCACCATTGAGGTCATTTGTTGGTTTTGCCATAAATCTGTTTAATTGAAAAAAAAAGTTCTTCACATTCAATTTTGCATTTTTTCAATGAATACAATTTTTCCATTAAAAAAAGCTCTTTTCACAGACAAAAATGGAAGTGGGAGACTGGTTCAATTTGATCAAATTTTGAGATATGCAAACAACTACATGTTTGTTTCAGTAAGAATATTGGTGAACATGAACTATTCAATTGAATTTTTTATCATAAATCAAATTTTGCACATCTCTAAGCTATGCACATATAGGAATGCAGAATGAATTAACATCCCTTTAATATCATTTTTTTAAAGTATACCATTTAGAAAGTTGCGTACAGGCACCATTCACTTCTAGGGTGACTAGTACTGCCTAACTTCTTATCGTCCTGTTGTTTTTTGTTGTGTACCATTGAGTTGTACCCAACTCCTGGTGGATTGTGTGAGTTTCTCCATGCAGTTTCTTTGCAGAGACACAGAAGTGGTTACCATTGCCTTTTTTTGTGCAGAAGCTGGGGACAGAAACCCTCTGCTTTCCAGGCTGCTTCCATTACCACTGAGCTTCAGCCTAGTGTTAAAAAGAATGGCTGTTTCCTTTTGAGTAAAAAAGTCTTTCATTCTAAACTCATTTAGCATTTAATATTGCTGTAGTGACATTTATAATAGCTACTTACGGTGAGTGCCAATTAATTAAGCTTTTTATTACCTCCAAATTAATATTTTTTCTATCATGAAACCTTGATGTTCCTTAAATCTTAAACATTTCCATCCTTCGTAGTGAAGTACTCATGGCACTAGTTTGTGTAACTAACTAGGAGACATAATAGTATCCAAGTATAAATGAATATGGATTTTTTAAAGAGCAAGCAGGTGTTGCATGTTCTAGTGTATACTTCTGTTCTAGTGTATACTTATACAGATTTCATTCTTACGTTCTTGTCTAGGATGGTTGCCTAGGCACTTCTTCCTAGCTGGGGAGATAGACAGGATGCCTCTAAAGATCATTTGCAGGGATTTGAGAGCAGGTGAATGTTTTGCCTTTGTCTTCTGCCTGAGAATGCCCAGGAGCAATTGGTGGGCTACTGTGTGAGACAGGATGCTGAGCTAGATGGCCTGTAGCCTGACCCATCAGAGCTCCTCTTACGTTCTTATGTTCTCTTATGATGTACATAAACTCTTAAATTCCACAGTAGCTGAAGCAAATTGGTTATTTTATTTTATTTTCTCATTATGGTCTGTTTTGTAGAGACTTGCAGTTTTACTGAATGGTATGTATTCATTTGAACAAATGGCCGTTTAACCTTCTATGGCTCTTTATATTGACTCCTTTCCTATTGTTTTAAAAGTACTAGTAAATCAACAATATCTGACATTTAAACATGAAAGCTTTTGGTCCAGTAATTTTAGTAACCGCAATAGTATACCGAGGTTGCTAGATCTCAGTCTTGCTATAAGGTCCAATTACAGTGTTTTTCAGATAAGAATGATTCATTAATCAAAGGCACATTGATTTTCTTTTTATCAGATGTGGAACAAAATCAACTTTGTGCCTTTGAGAATTTCCCAGGAGACAAAGTCAAAATTACATGGCCATGGGGAAGAAGCAATGTCATTTACTGGGAGATAATTGTTTATAAAATATCATGTACTTTCTAGTGTTCAGAATAATATATTTTTGTAGTCTCTTCTCACAGTGAATCCTCTTCTAAGTGTCTAATATAGCAAACTTTATTACTGAGCTAGAAATTAAATACTGATGGTTTTTTTTTGTTGTTGGAAGCCATAGTTTTCTAAGGAAGCTACCTAGTACCAGTTGATGTTCATTATTGCAAATGCTGACCAAACAGTTCACTTCAGTTTCAAGTTCTCCCAGGACTGATAAGAAGTATAACTTGATCATCTAGTTCTTCCAGACTAGGTTGTGATAACCCAGGGGGAAGGTAGGTAGAGTTAAGGGGTTTATGTTGTCTTAAGTTAGTGGAAGAGACAAGCTAAAGGAGGGGTTAGCTTGCTCAGGGGCCAACCAGTCAGGGAGCGTTGATGGAGGAGCAGGCCTTTTGAACGGTTCCTGATTTTATGTCTGACGGAGGAAGGATAAGGATGGAGTCTGGAGTTTGCCTATGAAGAAGGATAGGAAGGGAACCTGAATATTTCTGCTCAAAGTTCTGAGTCTGTTGAAAGTTATCCAATTTGTAACGTTAAAGTGAAGTTCATATCGTTCCTGTTGAGGCGTGTGTGTGTGTGTGTGTTATGGGGTGGTGGTGGATTGTTGGCTCAGGAATGAGACTGCTGAGTCAATTTTAAAAGTTAATGCCCTGTAACAAAAGGGACTGAAGTGCCTGGCAAGGCAAGTGGCTAGCCCCAGTCGTGACATCACACAGGTGTGTAACTGCTGATGCCTGGACCAGAAGAGATAGTGCTAGTATAGTTGTGGACCTCTAAAACAAGCTTGTCTGGAATAGGGACAGTTTGGGATGGTTCTGGGCTGAACTAACACTAGTCCCATGTGACAGAAGCAGTTTGTTCTGCGATCACAGGCAGGTGCAGAAACAGCTACAGTCTACCTACCCCTGGTTTTTCATAGGCAGTAGATCTGGGAACTTGTTTCATGCATCACCTGCAGTAAACAAGTAGCTTCTGAGGTTGTGATCAGACAAGCATGGAAAAGCTTCAGGTGTACACTCATCTAACTCATCATATGATTACATATTCCTGCCATTCCTGCTCTGAAACACAACCTCAGAAAGGACAGGAGAGAGAGAGTTTGACACATTTCCTCCCATTTGTCAGCACAGCAACAGAGTAATTGGCCATAGTGTTGTCCATAAAGCCTGTTATCCATCCATAATATACTGGGCAGCATACTGCCATGTTCTCATTCATTTCCAGTCCGCCTCTAATGGACTTTGGAAGGACACTTTCTGTCCTTGATCATATCTTCCAACTTACCTGAAACCGTCTCTGTGCCACCTTTGAGATCCTTCTTTTTTTCTTACTTGCATGTGAACTGAGCCTTAGGCTGGAGGGTATGATTTTTCAGAAGTGATGAGTTGGGAAATGTTAAGGCTGTGATCTGTGGAACCTATAGTATTGCTGCTACCCCTTGCTTTTGGGAAAATGGATGAAAACTAAACTACAATTCCTATAGGCAAAGGAACGCCAAACAAAAATAAATACAATTAATTTGTGTACTATAAGATTCTGTGCTTAAAGAGTCATCATCAAAGGAGGCTCATGTACTTATTTGTTGTGTTTGAACAGAACCTGCCTTAGGGTTACTGAAATAACACACCCAAGGTGATTCTTTTAACATCCTGAATTTGAGGTAGATTGGAAAGGCTCAGTGTCCTCACCTGCACAATATGAGCTCTGAAACTGGTGACTGACATGTTCTCTGTTGCCAAACATAGCACAATGCAATTTGGGGCTACACAGCAATTTGCAGCACCACATAAAATGAGGGAAGTATTAGTTCTCCTATTGCTGAAAGGTAAAACAAGGGATGGCTGTGCATTTGTATGCTGCCCTTTTTCTTTGGAGTTCCACACTCCAACATTGTTCCTTCTCTGGCCCATCCTCCCCCCATTTTACCCTCACAACAGCTCTGTGACAGCCTTTCATCCAGTGAACTTCATGGCTCAGTAGTTTCCCTGGTTCCAAGCCAGTGTTCTAACTACTTGCACCATACTAATTCAATGATCCAAATGTTTAGAATCTTAGGTATAGAGGGAAGATTTCTTACAGTGCTAAAGTTTGGTTAAAATCAGCAGCATGTATGTAGGCATCAGACTATGCTCAGTCCTGCAGTCCTTAAGGGGACATGCATGCTTTCATCTTTCTCTTGAGTGCTTCCAAAGCTTAAAAATCTACAAGATTTATAGGATTTGCTTTGCTTTTTCCTTTGTTCCCCCACCACTAGTCATGATATAGGAAGCATATGGCAGGCAGGTGGATTGTAAGGTGATTTGATATGCTGCTGTGAGGATTTGCTATCATTTCAGGCCATGTCAGAGGGAGCATTACTGTTTTATACTTAATGCTGATCGAGAAGAAGATTAGGTAAAGTGACATTATATATTGCATACTGTTGTATAATCATTGCCACTTAGGTTTTGTACAAAGAATATATAAAATATGTTGAATTAACATAATGTTTACATTCTTGTTTAAGTATGTCAGTATACAGTCAACCAGTCTGTTCTGAATCTAGGAGCCAGCTCCAGGAGTTGCCACCTTTTCAGATGCTGGGCTTTTCAATACTGGGTTCTTCACAGCATCATAGAGATGGAAGGGAGCTCTAGGGTCATCCAGTTCAACTCCCTGTTCAATGCAAGATTTCATTAACCATCCCAGATAGATGTGGGTCCAGCCTCTGCTTGAAGACCTCCACTGAAGGAGAACTCACTACCTCCCTTGGCAACCTGATCGTCTTTACTGTCAGGAAGTTTTTTCTAATATCCAATCTGTATTAACTCCCTTTAAGTTTCATACCATTGTTTCTAGTCCTTCAGTCTTGTGTAATTGAGAATAGAAATGATCCCTCTGCACTGTGACAGCCATTCAGATACTTGAAGACCACTATCATGTGTTTTCTTAGTCTTCTCTTCTGTAGGCTAAACGTTCCTAGGTCGTTCAACCTACCTGTTATTTCTCCCTCCACTGTCCCACTCTTATCATTTTTACCTTGTATCATTTAAAATAGAGAGCCAGTTTGGTCTAGTAGTTATGGAGCTGGACTCTTATCTGGGAATACCGGGTTCGATTCCACCCTCCCCCATGAAGCCAGCTGGGTGACCTTGGGCTAGTTACAGCTCTCCTCTGAGCTCTCACAGCCCCACCTATCCACAGGGTGTTCTGTTGTGGGGAGAACAGAAAAGCTTTGTCAGCTGCTTTGAGTCCCCTTAAATGGGTGAGAAAAGCAGTTTAGAAAAGACAACTCCTCCTCCTACTCCTACTCCTCCCCCTCCCCCCTGCGGACTTATGAAAAGATATTCAGGAGGTTGCTGTTACGAGTGATAGTTCACTATTCTTACAATTTAAAATTTGGGTGTTAAAAAGAAATAAATGCTGCTGTCATAATTGCTATAGTCACCTCATTAATGTAACCCTTTAAATCTCAGTTGGAGAACACAATACAACAGAGCTTACTATAGTGCTCAGGGACATTTCTTGTTTAGCAGACTTCAGTCTGTTCTTAGCACAATTTATGTGCATAGTCCTCACTCCCCTGTAGACATCTTGATGGGAGAGGATGGATATTCTGGATTGAAGCAGTTCCAGATTATTTCACATTGTCCGGACGTTAGGTCAATATTCCACCTGTTAGCATGTCACACACTGACATGATGCCTAGGATATTGGATTGTATTCCAGGACTGTGTGAGGAGCACTGTGATTGTGTGTGGCAAATCAGATACTATTCTTAAATAATTATGTGCTTTTGACCCTATCTGGATGTAGCGAGAATCACAACAAACATATCCAGCTTGCAGGCAAGGCATTTTCCATGGACACCCCCAAGATGGCCAGTGCCTGCACTTGGAGGCTGATTTTTTTGGTCTCCATGACAGCAGGCAGCGTGGTTCATAACACCAACAGCCCATTGATTTTACTCACCATAGCATTCTAGCTGCTGCAATCTGAATCAAGGGATGAATCTATGTTTTCAGACCTAACAAAAAGGGCACCTCAGAGGCCCTTAGAAGAGGGAGAGGGGGCAAACTGGTGTGTGAATAATCTCACCTCAAAGCTTTCTCTAAGCTGCCTCAGAAATGCTTTCAATTTTTTGCTATATGTTCATCGCAGCCTACTTCAGAGCAAGAAAATCACCCTCTGAATTCAATGTTCCAGTTCCTTTCTTGGGGCCACTTCAAGAAGAACATCTAAAACCTCTGCCCTGAGTGCTTCTCCTCATAAACCCAAAGACATCATGGACTTCTGAACACAGCTTTTTCTCAAGTGTTGCATTATTCTATGGACATGCAATTCTAATTTTCCTATTTATCTATTTTCTAAAGGGACAAAGTTGTGATGTCTTTAAAACAACTCTCTCAGTATAATTTCTGCAGTTAAAAACAATAACAACCCTTTGTTTCAACCTGTAAAAGGAAAAAAATAAGCAAAAACACCAGCAGCCAGCACCCCTCCCATACAATGTTAGCCTTTGTGTATATGAATCTTTGCTTTGCACCGAATATATTTTGTCCTATCTACTCTTGTGTTTTTTTTAAAAAAATCATATTCCCCAGGTAAGACAGATACTAGCCTGGAAATTGTCAGCCATTAGTGAGAAATATACCACTGGATAGGGTGTTTTGCTCATATGTGTACTTTCCAGATCTGTGTCAATATGATATGAGAGTCCTATTAAAGCTGACTGACGCTTCCTGGATCCTTTATGTCAGGATAATCTGCTGCTTTCTGACAGCCTGAACACTGTTTCTTTCATATATGCATCATTCCCAAATGAATACAATTTTATCACTTATGTAGACGGAGAGAAAGAACATGATTTATTAAGGTTGTGTCAAGTTAAGCATCTTCTACCGCACAGGAGCTTTGTTTCCCCATCTTACCTTACAATTTAGCACATAATTAGTGATGTGTCAAACTGCCATTGATCAAGCATGAACAGCAGGCCAAGGGCTGTTAAGTGCTTTGCTTAACTGCTCTGGCTGTTTCGCCACTGCTTCCTTACACACAAGGAAACCACACGAAGTAGTGAATTTACCAGCTTGCTCCATGCATTGTCCCTGCCATTGTAGTGCCCTCTGTGGATGGGCCTGCAACAGTTGTTACTGTGTGCATGTAGGGTGTCACTGCACATGCACCCAGGGCCTTGAGAGATGTTGGCACACATGTAATGATCTCACATGCATGTGTGATGACAGCACTTGTACATGCCAATGGGCATTGCAGGCCTGCCCCTGAAGGACCTACTGTGTTGACAATGGTGAGTGAAGCAAGAAGGTAAGTTCCTTGCTTCACGCGATTTACTTGTGCCTGATGGAGCAGTGCCAAAAAGAACCTGTTAAGGGATGCATCTAGCAGTCCTTGGCCTCTTTTGGTTTTGGCAGGATTAGATCTTTTACTTCAGATTTTTGAATTGCAGGCAACAACTCTTTTCATATTCCTTTGCAGTGATTACTGCCACATCCTGGAAAGGAAGGTCTTAATTCATTGGCCTGGAGGCCAGAGTACAACTGACTGCTACCAGGCTGTTGGCTTAATGTTTCACTAAAATACAGAAGGATTGAGGCGAAAAGGAAGGAAAGACATTAATAGAGGCATTGCTTTTTCAGCTGTGATCAATTCCAGTCATTTGCTTCCCATATGGCTTGACACCATATGGCCACCGCTGGTACTTACCCCAGCCTCTAAAAACTACATATGAAAGAGAGTGTGATATAAATGTGTGTGTGCTAAAAACATTTTTACAAAAATTATGTGGGGAGGAAAGAACATGATGAAGTTATAGTTATTAGGTGGTACCAGTATTTCACCATCATACCATTCTCACTTTTATGCTTCATCACAAAGGTAGAAGTTTTATTCCACAAAGGAAGAATTGCCTATTGCAGTTTTGTGCTCCAGACACAACAGCAGCAGCAGGAGGGAAAGTGTGAGATAAAAAACTGCTGTTTTATTAGCAGCTTTTACTTTACACTTTCCCTTGCCTGGAGGGAGGATACTGCAAAGTATCACTTGTCCCATCTGGACAACAGGACACGGCTCTGCAGGCACCCCACCCTCCCTTTGTAGCTTTCCCTCATCCCAACAAGTAGTCGCTGTGGGGGAAGGGCAGAGCTTTAAGCATGTCTGTAGGGACCCATAAACTTTGTGGTTTTGTATTCTAGCAGAAGCCAGAATCATCTGTTGTGGCACCCATGCCTATTTAATGTGTTTATTTATGTTGAAAGTAATGTATTTGAATGTATTTATTGTAAAGATTACCTATGTAACATGCTGAGTTAGCAAGGATAGGTAAGCAGCAGGGCTTAGTTATTCTCATTAAGATAAAGGAGGGGGAGAGAATACCCCAGGAGCAGCCAATCAGGGCGATGGCTCGGGCCAGGCAGGAGGTATTTAAACCACCTGCCAGAGGGAAGGAATCATTGTGGCTGTTGTTGTTGTTCTTTGCTGGGAAGATTTGGGGGTGGGTGGGTGGGTTTCAGGTTATACTTGGCTAACTTACCTGCATTGATCAATGCTTCTTGGGCTGCGATAAGCCAGGAAGGGAAGACTTGGATAGCCTAGGGCGGTAGGGAACTAGGAGTGTATGTGTGTGGTTTCTCTGTGAACACTGATATACTTCGCAACTAATGTGTTTTACTTTACTTTTGGAAACTATTGTATCAATAAAGCTTGAGACTTCTATTTTTTTCAAAGAAGAGTATTGCCCACAGTGATTTATTAGAAAGCTAAAGAGAACACTACTTTAGAAGGCCTACTATAGCTTTAAGAAGCAGGGAAAGCAGAAGCCAGAAAAAGTGAACCATAGGGAGGCCGGTTAGAAATGGCACTGTTGTTTTTGCTACCAAATCTAAATATATTCAGGCCTCTTAACAGGAGGAAGGGGCAGGGAAAAAACCCGCCTTGGGCTGGGGGAGTTGGCCGTCACATCTGTTGCGAAGGCAGGGGGAAGTTTCCTGAAGACTCCCACTTGCTCATTAGTTGCTGCAATCAGGGAAATTTGCCCTCTCCTCCTCTCCCAGAATGCTCATATCCTGCCACTGCAAAAGAAGGATCTGTATACACCTTAAAAACATTCACTTGAGAAGAACCAACATGTTTTCGGTGTTGAAAGAAGCAGTCTGCAATTAATGCACATTTGAAGTTAAATGCTGCCCGTCAACATTGAAATCACACCTTTAGGTGTGATTTACCTGGAGTGGAACCTGTTTCAATATGCAATGTATAGCTGGTATGTATGTATCTTGTATATAGCTGGGCTAGAGATGAGTGAAAAATGTTTGTCACCTTTGCATTTGAAACTAATATTGGCTATATTTGAAGACTGACCTTTGCATACAATGCAAAAATTTTTGTGCCTTTTGTTCAAAGATTTGGAGCAGATTAGGAATCAATTTGGATTGGATTCAGTGGCATAACTGGCGGTGGTAGGAATTCGAAGTGAGTTTGCACTGGCTGCCAATTCACTACCGAGCCCAATTCAAGGTGTTAACTTTAACTTATAAGGCCCTAAATGACTTGGGCCCCAAATATCTAAAGGAATGGCTTCTTTGGCTAAGTAAAGGAACAGCTTCTCCTCCCTATATCCAAGCACTGTTATAGTTTTAATATGTTTAATAATTATTGTGTTCATTTTAAATGTTGTAACACACCCTGAGACCCTTGGGTATAGGGTGGGATAAGAAGTTTAACTAAATAAATTAGAGGCGGATTGAAAGCCTACCACATTCAGAGTAGCTCCATTCGTGCAAATGCAAAGTTCTGACCCATTTGTTTCAATGCAAAGTGAACAGGGGGGAAAAATGCGTACTTGCCTAAGCTAGGCTCCTAGTAACAGTTTTTTTCCACAATGGTGAAATAAACAACTTTTAAAATACATTAATTATTCCTATATTTACTGGCATATGCCTGTAACTTTTATGCAACCCTTTTCTTTTTAATCCTTACATTTTGACAATTTGAAAATGAAGTTGGAACAAAACAAGACAAAGGAACAATGTTTTAGTTCTGCATTTGTGTTTCCATGTTGCACAATACTACTTTTGCGAATGTGAAGAGCTTTCCAGCCTGCCTTCTCTTAAATATCTTATTCTTTATGTTTGAACATCCCTTCCTGTTTCCTTCTCCTACTTAATAGTCTGTCAGCCTTACATGATGACTGAGCACTCATTAGGATGTTTTCTTCCTAGGGAATGGAACTCCTCCTTGTGGCTTTCCTGTATAGATATTTTGTACTCTTGCAAACCACGAAATTCCTACAAACTTGCTGAAACATCAAGTGGAAACAACAGCAGTAAAATTTAATTGTATTGCTCAACATCCTAGATAATTGCTTAACATGCTATATAACATTCCATTATGCATATTTCCCCATTTGTTTCTTTGGTTTTTATTGTTGCAATCTGGTACTTTATTGTTTTCAAACTGGGTTTTAATATTTCAGGTTTTATGGATTTCAACCTGTTTTTATTTTTGTTTCATTTTAGATTTTTACCTTTTGGGACTATTTGGTGAAAAATGAGTGATGAATTTGACAAAAAATATAAAATTGTGTCACTAAATTAAAACTGTACAACATTCATTATGCATTGGTACATTCCTGCACTGTCAATGTGTGTAACTCACAGACATTCACAAATAAACCAAAGCAGCAGTGGCTGCTGGTCTGGTCCAGGTTGACCTCAGGCCTTCAAGGACTCTAGAGACTAAAATCCAGGATTATCTGGTTCCCTCTTGCTTAGGTTGTCCAAATGGCATTCAGCTGTTAAATGACCCAATGAAGGATGCTAAAGCAAGGTATTATCTAGATGTCAGGTAGTTTGGAACAGCTTTTGGTTAAATGTAGGCTAAGATACTTGTTTAAAATGTCTTGGGAATTTGTACTTCTGTTTGCCTTGCTGAAAGAAAGGGTTGAAAAATTGAGAGCGCATTTATGACTTGCAGTACAAGGACAACAGCATGTGCCATGCCTAGATAGGGCTGAATATCCTGGAGACGGAGAAGAAGCATGAGAAATCATCATGAACACAAGCATTTTACCATTTGCGTGGCCCAAACTGGACTAAAAATGGCCACCACGCACATGCAGTTAGCAGCAATTGCATACTGCCAGATTATCTGCTATTGAAATTCCCAGAAGTACACAGTGCACCATTGCAGGAACAGGTGTCCAGATGGGTAAGTGTTTATGGTTGCCCCATGATTTCACCCTGCCATGTGGCAGGGACACCAAGAAGCAATTTTGGGGTCTCAACAAGGTCCCACACTTTCAGCTTGCTGTCTAGAGCAGTGATGGCGAACCTTTTGAGCTCGGTGTGTCAAAATTCGCAAGAAAACCTAGCTTAACTCGGGTGCTGTGTCACATCTAGAAATATCCATAATTTTGTGAATTTTGTAGCTCTAGTAATATTTTATTAAAAGCAAAAACAAATAATTCTTTACATTAGTGACTTTTGTTGCTGAATTTCGTTTGCTAATATTCAATTGAAAGTTGGTATTTCGTACACTTCAAGAACAAGCAAGCACTACACGCCCAGGTGCCAGGGTGCCCATGTGTGTCACCCAAAAGGGCTTGGTGTGTCACCTGTGACACGCGTGTCATAGGTTGGCCATCACCGGTCTAGAGGCAGCCTAAATGCTGGGGATTTGGCAGATGCCAAACTTGCAGATTATTTTAATATGAAGGAAACAAAAAAGCTAAGAAAGTGCAAGCATGGAGCTGGGGGATGACCACATTTAGATAAATAAGAGTTTTCCATTTAAGAATGCTGAAACAAGAAGAATTTCAAAATGAATATGTTTTTGCTACATAGCTGATTATAAATTGCAATAAAAGCTGTCGAGCAGAGTTTTCTGTTTGACTAATTGTGTGGTGCTTAGAAATCCAGTACTTGTGATTTGAAAATAAGAAAAAGCTCACTGGCTATGCCATGCCCAAGAATGGTTAGGGGATATCTTAATCAGGGTCATGGTTTAAAAGCATTAAACTATTTTCTTGTGTATTACAGACCGACCTAGACCTACTACAATAAAAAGTCATTAATAATGTTTAATTTGACCCTTAAATGCATGCTTATGTAAGTAGGAAACATTTGCATCAGGAAATCTTATAATTTCAAATATCTTTTTGTGACTGCAGTATTCCCCCCTCCCCCCCATAAATGAGAGAACAGCTTTGTGAGTAAAGAGAAATATTCATTGGATAGAAAGGGAAGGTAATGAGGAATCCTTTCCACTTTTAGTCTTTCCATTCACAACCAGAGTTTCTAGTTCTTCTTAAAAATAATAGCAAATTTAGGGGATGACAACAACTAAAGGGCTTGACACATGTAAGGAAGATGATCTTGCTTATGGTGATTTCTGGCAGAAAACAAAAGCTTTTTCTAATTCAAATTGATGGGTTTTTTTGTTTGGTTTTTTTTTAGCAAATAATGGCTTTGAAAGAGGGTGTTCCCAATGAATATGAATAATGTTCAGGCATGAATAATGTTCAGGCATCCCTCAGAGTTGTGATCAAACACAGCAAAAAAAAAAAGTCTCTGAGGCAGCTTAGAGAAGGCTTTGAGGTGGGATTGTTCACATGCCAGTCTGCCCCTCCCCCTCTCATCGACATCCTGTGTTAGAAAAGGTGAATTAGAGAAGAGCTGGGAACACGAGGGCCACAGACGACCACCTCTGTACCTCTGACTGCCC
This sequence comes from Aspidoscelis tigris stejnegeri, assembly GCA_023333525.1. Lineage (NCBI taxonomy): Eukaryota > Metazoa > Chordata > Lepidosauria > Squamata > Teiidae > Aspidoscelis > Aspidoscelis tigris. Next base: position 61,815,824 of record JALMGA010000005.1, on the reverse strand, counting down.
CTTTTGTTATGTCTGAATGCAGCCCATGTGTTTGCTACAGAAAGTATCATTATACAAACAGTAAGAATGTTCGTTGTGTGAGATGTGAATCTTTTTTTTGTTATCTGAATGCTAATCACACATGCTGGTGCTCAGCTTAATTAAGATCATGTGAGGAACTTGTCTGACGATTTACTGCAGGTAAACTCTTGGTAGTTGTCAGCATCTGTGGTTGTAAGCAGATACGATTTGTGGAGCGTGAAACAGGAGAAAGGTGTCTACGCAATATTCTTTGTTTCAGTTACTTTGTCAGAAACACACAACCAAAGAGAGGGAGCGGTAAAATGCTACTGCTTTCAATTCCAGATACGAGTTTTGGAGAAAAGGGCTCATTGGTTTGACCTACAGATGTCAGAAGTTTTCTAATTCTTTTGAAAAAAATGCATTCAGTGCACATTTTCAAGGAGAAGATACATCTCAAATTGCCATAAAGTGTATTTCTTAATTGAGATTCAAGGGAGGGAAGAATATTCCCACTCAAACAGTGACCTACATCTTTCATGCATGGTTTATTGCAAATTAGTCTACACTTGCATTGCTGTTTGTGACTGACACATGTAATCTCTCAGTGTCAGGAAAGACAGCAGAGTGAGTACATACCTATCATTTGTGAACCTCTTTTCACATAATATCAAAATGTCTGATGCATTCACCACTCCTACCATCTTAAATGCATTCAATGTTTAGTGACTGGGTGTGGGGTCCAGCACAGAGCTTTTTCATTCTTGTAATGAACTCAGGGCTATTCTATCTAACAATATAATGATCAAACATACCTACTCTTGATTTCAGTGTAAGCATAATTGATTTTATATTCCTAGGTTGACAAAAAGAAATGCAAGCAGGGCAGTTTCCAGATTAGTGGAATAAAATCCACTGTTATAAGAAAATATGCAGCTTACCTGCTGCAAAACCACGATTCACCGTCTGGATTTGAGCACCCTCCCTGCAGCTGAGATACTTCTGTGGTGCACGTGGTGAGGCGCACGTCACTTGGGAGGGGGCAGCCAGTGGGAGCTGAGCTGCAGGCTCAGCTCTCATTTGCTGTTCTTGCCATCCTGTCTGGACTGCTGGCGGGACGATTCAAATTTACCCGAAACTGCGCAGCAAGTGTGGATCGTTCAGCCGTAGGTAAATTCAAAGTAGCGGTGGCATAACGCACTGATGCTACACAGAATTGGACATCAGGTGCAACGCCCGCGTCTCAGCTGCACATTCTGATGCACAGTTTTCCTAAGTCTGGACACACCCCAGTGCTCATAGAGTAATAGGAACACAGGTCTTTTACTGAGGCTACAGCAAGTAGATTTAAAAGGGAAGATTATCAGTTTGTGGTCTTGTCCAGCTAATGTTACAGCAGACCTAACAAATTTTGCTTGTTAATAAACTATGACTTGTTTATAGAAGCCAACTTCCAAGCATGGTAATGAAGCTGCCTCATTTTAGCAAATTATAAGGTGGGACATCTAGAATATCTGTTGTGTTATTGTGGTTATAAACTAAGATTGAGCTCTTATGTGGAGAAGGGGAGAGATTATCAAAATGGCAACATGTTTACTCTAATGTTCTAATTAGTATGAATTTAAATGCTGAAGTGTTGCCAGTACCGTAGATACATAATTACCAATTGAAAAGTAAATTGAATTAACAACGTATTTCATGATAAGGTGAAGAATTAAGGCCTATTCCTATGTCCCAAGTAGCTGTATTCCTGCTGTGTTATTTGAATTACATTTATTTTTGAAATACGAGAACTTGTATGACCCATACATATGAGAAAAAATGAAAACAGAGGTGTGGTTAGATATCCATTTGAATTTACAGGAAGCTCCTGAAGAGTTAATATTTACATTCAAGAGGCTGACTTTGGGTGACGTTTGGAGAATGCTCTATAGCCCCTTGATATAACCTAAAACAGCCAACATGCAGTTCCAAAGTGGCCTCACATTTTGAGGCAAATACAGATTCATGCTGGTAGCTGTCATGTACTTAGCTACTTCAAAGGCTCCAAGTCTACAAAGAAATTTTAGGAAGTTAATCCTATTTTACTTACTTTTGGGGAAGCATGCAGAAGATTGCCCTCTAACTAATTTCAGAAAGCCTCTAGTGATTTAGGACTGATTTCTTCTTGGGAGAAGTAAAACAATAGAATGGTTAGGCATTTTCCTTTTTCTAGTTCTGCAGGGCTCTCTCTGGATAGTACTTAAAATTATTCAGAAGGATAGCCTATTTAGTGGCATAGAAATTGAATAGCCATTTTGGTCACTCTTAGTGGTGGTTTGTAGGTAGTATAATCTCAGAGTGATCCCTTCTTCCCTCCCTTTCTTAACTGGTGAGCCAGTTTGGTTTGGTGGTTAAGGTGTCAGACTCTTATCTGGGAATACCAGGTTTGATTCTGCACTCCCCCACAAAGCTAACTGGGTGACCTTGGGCTAGTCACAGCTGTCTTCTGAGCTCTGAGAGCCCCACCTACCTGACAGGTTGTTCTGTTGGGGGGAGAAGAATAGAAAGCTGTTTTTCTTTCAAAAAGAGATGAACAGCTCTAAATCTTGGATGTTGCATCTTAGTAAGGAAAACTTACCCCCTTCCATATTTTGTGTTAATAGAAACATCATTGTGATGTTTAATATAGGAAAACCGTAGAGAAATGGAGGCGAAAATGTAATTTATCCTTTTTTGCTTTTCTTTTGGAAGAACTATGTAAGAAAAGCTTAACCAAATGAAAAACCTAACAGAAAATTCTAGGAACACTTTGACGTTCTTTCTACATCTTTCGTATAGTACAAGCCAGAGCAGGCCTGATTATCATGCAGAAAGCTATCTGGTTAGACAGCGCATAGACGTGGCACTGATACAAAGGTGGAAAGGATAATTGGAAGTATTCATGTGAAGGACAATTAGATGTCCATCCACACTGGGAGCATACACTTGGGCTTGTAGTGGAGACAAAATTTTAGCACCCAAATCCTTTGTTGCCTTGCTTGTATTAATCACATTTCCCATCACATTTCTTATTGTGAAGTAGCTGGTTTAGACTCCGCATTTGTATTTCAGTAGCCTAAAGTAAAACCAAATGACATTGCAGAAATAACTTGTTCTTTTCTGCTGTGATAGATACCAACTTGGAAAAGAATGTGTGATTCATTTTCAGTAAATTGTGGGGGGAAACCACATTCAAATTTACTGACTTGATTTTATTTTGCTTTAGAAACTTAATTCAGAGGGCATAATGAAGATTCTGTATTTACTTCTGATTCCTTTATGAACTTTGTGCTGCCTCCAGATGGTAGCCGAATATCACAGTAGGAGGCTATAATACAGGGTAATTCTCACCTGCCGTTATTGGTTTCCCCTAGACAGTGCTGTGGCCAGCGCTGTCTTTGTACATTTTTGTGCTGTGTAATCTGGGCAGTTTGACCACTGTGGAATTCTCGGATGTGTGCGTGACCAACACTGCATACGTTTGCTCAGATAATTCAGCCTCCGTGCACGTGCAGCTCTAGATGGAGCTACCATGGTGACTCCATCTAGAGGGTAAATGCAATTGCTGGGAAAACTGTGACCAGTGGTGGGTCTTCCAGCAATAATATTTTGTGCTTTTGGGGGGGGGGGATAAAAATAGGGCCATGGCAAGGTTGCCTGACTCCACCATAGCAACTTTGACCCCACCATAGCAACTTTGTAATGGCATTATATTTGCCCTATTTGGACAGGAACCTAGAGTTCAGGAATCTACTACTTTTGGGATTAATTTGCCAAAGTGAGTTCTTTTTTTCCTCATCTGCAGCTCACTCCCTACCCAAATCCAGTTTTCCATTCCTCCTGGACAGTTTTGACACCCATGCAACTCCAGAGCTGCAAAGTTGTCAGATCATGCCAGCCTCTAACTACATTTAAGCCTTGTATAGCCCTGTGACTTATACCTTGTATAATACCTGTGACCACTTTGACTTACCCAATGGTAGCAGTTCAGTGAACGTGTCAGAACAGCATACAGCTGCCTTATAAAAAAGATGTTAGGAGTAATAAGAAAGATTATTTAAAATGAAACTGTCAATACTGTGTTGTTATATTTAATAAATGAAACTGATGATGGAACCACACCTGGAATACTACTGTATCTTCAGTTTTGGTCACCGTCTCTCAAAAAGGATACAGCGGAGTTAGGAGGGGGTTTAGAATAACAGCTAGAATAATCAAGGAGCTCGAGGGTTGCTTGGGTTTATGTTGTTACATTGGGTGCTTTTTTAGAAAGGAGGTCAGCGACAGGGAATATGGTAGAGATGTATGAAATTATGCATACTGCAAAAGAAGTGGTTAAGAAAAAGGTTTTTCTATTTCCCCAAAATAATAGAATGAAGGGTTACTCAAAGAAGCTGAAATCTTAGTAAAAACAGGTAAATAGAAGTATTTCTTTAAACAACGCATAGTTAAACCATGAGATTGTTATCACAAGATGTGGGGTTGGGTACAAGCTTGAATGGCTTCAAGCATGGTTTGCACAGATCCACAGAGGACAGATTTCTAACCTTGGTATCTCGGAATCTGAATCTGATGTTAGAAGGGGCATGGCTCTAAAGGGCATCTGTTTACCATTATTAAAACATTATTATTTTAATTTTAATTCTTAAAATAGAGTTAACAAAATAGAATTAACGAAACACATGGAATGTTGACTGTGTAAAGATGTATGAAATTCAGTGGACAGTAGTAGAGGGCAGGGACTGGCGGCTGCTTTACCTGACCGCTCTGTCTCTCTTTGACAGTATTGCCTTATTCATGTGGATTCCCAGAGATGCTTACCTGCTCCCAATATGTGCCACTGCTGTTTTTGCCCCTTTCATGTGTTGGCAAGTATGCATGCAGTGTCATATATAGCTGCAGAGGTGTATTGAGGTTCTCTGGGCTGACACATGGTGGAGCTCTGCCCACAAGGAGGATAAAATGGCAGTCCAGACAGCCACAGATACAATAAAAGGAAGAAGTACCACAGAAACATTCAACATAAAAGGAGAGAGTTTTTAAAAAAAGAGCAGAGAAAGAAACTTGTTTCTGGCTAGAAGATACAAAGTTCAAACATATACAGCAAATGAGGGAAATGAAGCAGGGACAGCTTATTAATTCAGCTCGACACATATCTTTGAATGTCTTCTTTCCAGAAATTTGAACCTCCAGTTCAAGGCACTCATACATATGTAGCAATACCTAAAACTGACTGCAGCTTGTTACAGTTGTTTCAGTCAGAACAAAATTAGTCCTGGGCATTGCATATAGGGGGAAAAACATCCCAGCTGTACCTTCAGCCCATGCACCAAGCTTTCCCCTGCATCCGCACTCCTTCCTGTAATGCTTATAGCCATGCTTTCTCTTCAAGGCGTGGTCACAGAGTGTTTCTGTTGGTCTTCCAGAGCCAGTGCCTCACCCGCTCTATCCCCACCACAGAACATGTACTGCTCAGCACAGCATGTGGTTCCCCTTTCCCTCAGGGCAGCATTTATGCTTATATGTGTATACAAGTTTATCCTTCCATCTATTCACCACCTCAGCAATGGTCAGGCTGTGACAGCAGTGCCTGTAGGGGAACAAGTGAGCCAGGGGAACCTTCCATTTTGTATCCTTTCTCCAGGGTCTCTTGCTCTCCATGCAGTGACGCCAGCCACCTTGCTAGTCCTGGTTTCTGCTTCTCTATGGAGTTGCCACCCACGTTTGTTCCCCTACTGGTGGTCTGGTGGCGAGATGACAGTACTGCTGTGGGGGCATAAACACAGCATTCCATGGACCAATCTCTCCTGGTAGTCTATAAGTAACAAATCACAGTATTACATGAAGCTTTACTGCATAGCATTGTGTTCTACATATATTTGTCTCCATCCCTGAAGTGTCCTGGTTTGTCTCCACAGATGTAGCCCTGCATTTAATGCTGCAACCAAGAAGCATGTTCAGAGACCAAGGACAAATAGGCTGTTTGCCTAGGAGTTGACGAGTGACAGAAGTATACATGCTTCTCTGTGCTCACAGGTTGGGTGGGGTGGGATGGAGAACAGAGGGTTAAAGCTCTGAAGCTGAGAGTTAACATGGAAGCTTCTAACTGATGCTATTTCTAGACTTTCCATCACCTCTGCATCTTATCACTCACCTAAGCTGTTCTGTTAGCTGTTCAGAATTTCTCTACCCTCTTTATTCGGTAGCTGTTATTTTATTTTTCAAAAAAATAATAATCTAATTTGAAGGTGGTAAGACTTCAGATCATTTTGCTTACATAGGAGGTGCCAAATAAATACATATTTATTCATGTTGCTCAGGAGCAAAGAAGGAGAGATTGTGAAAGCACTCGTTGCACAGAGGTACCCTCCTGATTAAATACACATTGACCTGACTTGGCTATGAACTGTGAATTCTGATGTGCAGGAAATGGGGAAAGACTAGATCCTTGGATTGTTTTTCCTTCGGGACTGAAAGTGAGTGCCTGTAGGGCAAATAACTGAGCCAGGGATTCCTGCCACCACACAACTTCCATCCAGGCTTTCTTGTGGAATAGCCAGTCCAGCAGCTGCTCCAGATGTGTACATTCAGCATGCAGCAATCCCAGGCTGCTAAGGCTGGCCCTGGTTTTTAACTACTCTGTGACGTTTCATGTGTCCTAGAGGTCAGAGTGGGGGAGAGGGCAGAAGTTATTCTACAGGGGCATGGACACTGCATTCCAATAGACGAGTCTCTCCTGGGAAATTACTTAAAGGTTTTGCACTGCATGATAGTTTGTAAGAATCAAATCACAGTATTACGTGGATTACAGCATATCATATGTGTATACATATATTTTTTTCTCCACATCTCTCAAGATAAGGGATGTTTTTCCACTCTCAAAAGTACCCATTTTTGCACCCATTTAGGACCCATTTGGGTGTGAGCTGGATGACCCCATTTCCACTACGGCACCCATTTGGGACCCGATTGTTTCCACTGCCGTTGGGATCTAATGGGTACATTTTGGCCTTTAATCCAGATTTTCTGTAGACCCCATTAAAGGGGTCTACAGTGGGGTCTTCTCCCAGAAAATCTGGATTAAAGGGAGCCTGTTTCCACTGGAAACAGGCAATGGGGTCCAAAGGAGGCTAGGGGGAGGGGATGCACCTTTGGGACCCCCCCAGCATTGGCTTCGAAGTCACTTTGAAGTCACTTCGAAGTTGACTTCACATTCACTTCGAAGTGACTTCAAAGTCAGCTTCAAAGTGACTTTGAAGTCACTTCGAAGTTGCTTCAAAGACTGCACCTCCCTGCCCCCTAAAAACACCTGGGGTAATGGACCGACCCCTTGTGGGTCAATCTGGATTCCCCAGATGGGTGCAAAGGTGTTTCCACAGCAGGGGTATTAGCACCCATTCTTAATGGGTCCTACACCTCCTGTGGAAACACATTGGGTGCTTCCCTTAATCCGGATGTACCCATTCCTTAGATCAGGATCTTCTTAGATCCAGATCTAAGGGCTGCAGTGGAAAAACACCCATGGTATATCAAAATAGGTGCAATTAATATATTTTATATTTATACCCAGTGCTGTCTTCAAAAGCTACACAAAACTATTAAATAGAAACTAAAAGACAAAGAAAGCAACTTCAATATTTTACATTCCTGTTTTTATTCAATATCGCTCGAATCTCTGCTTTTATCTTTGCGTGTGTGCATTAATTTGGGATCCCTTTTGAAAGAGAATTCTGTCTAGAAAATGAAAACGATGGAAGGAGATTGCATAGCTGAAATGCATAACAGGAGATAAACTTTACATATATATTTCAGCAAGCTTAAATAAAAAAAAACCAGATTCAGTTTACAGTAAGACTGCTAAATAAGTGCTAGACAAACAGCTAAATTTATATGTAATACCTAGTACCTGATTAATGTGCCAGCCTGCATAGACTGGAGCTAGAAATGTGAGAGGAGGGAAATAGTATCATCAACCTAGAAAGGTGTCAGTTGAGGTTAATCAGAGAACTCCTTAAACATTTCTCAGTTAATTATACGCTGTGTGTCTCTTAGTATTTTCAGAGAAAGTACAGAACATACTGCAGATATTTCCAATACTTGTCCTGATTAGTATCTGTCCATCAATACTCTCAGCAAAAGAATCAATGTCAGTGAAATAGTCTAAGTTTTAGGGGAGAAAGGCACTTTCCAGATCTTTTAGGCTCCAGTTCCTGTGATTTTAGCTAATGGTGGAGGAATGGCAGGCTTGCAGTTGAAAATAGCTGAAGGCCATGTGGCTAGGGATGGTTCTAAATATATATCGCCTATGAACCCTAGAGAGTGAGTAAATGTGAAAGTCTCTCAGATAACTGTAGTACCATGAAAAGAAATGTGAACATTACTTTATATATTTCCAATGGCAACTTTTACTTAAATATAAAATTTATTTGACTTTTATATATTAAGTGTAAGCAGGAAATATTCCCTCACAGAAAATGGTTGGCCCTTGAGAGGTTTGTGGGTCTAAGCAATCTGTCCCCCCCCCCCGAACCACTTTACTCCAGACTATCAGTAAAACAGGTTTGTAAAGCAATTTCTGGAGGTAGTTTTTGTCTACTGCCATCTCTCCAAATTAGAAACTAGTTCATAAGAACAATTAAAAAGTATGTTTTCTAGATAGAATAAAATTAATGAACTGATTTTCTTCTTCTATTGAAAGGTAGCTTACCAAAATATACTTTCCATGAAACCAGTGTCTAGCTCTGGAGAATGTAGAAACACTATATAGAAACAATATAGCATTTTTAAAAAATCATCTTTGAATTGATGTTCCCTCTACTATTTTTACTCCTGCTTATGGAAGAAAACACTTGTGACTATCACTCCAGCTCGACAAAAGCCAAGGAAACAGCTGAAAACCCTTTTGTTAAAAAGGAATGTTCAAAGTATTATATTGTTGTGTGTGAAAATATTTCATAAGGATAGAAAGCGAAGAAAGAAAAGCCCTGACTCTTTAAATTCAAATGTTCAATATATTTGTTTATTTATCTTTGTGCTGAAATATACATTTTAACTTTTTTAAAGCTGATGTTGCAAAGGAGATAAAGTAGTGAAGCTCAAACTAATGTAATCCACATTTTTGTGTTTGTATGACGTTCCCAATTCTGATATAGTGCTGACTAGAACAGGCAAGTAAAGTTTGCTGCTTTGCAGTTTGAGGAAATACTGGACTAAATCACTTTTGCAGGGCTTGGTTCAGCATCTTACCTAAACGGGGAGGTATACTTTATACTCCTAATTCTAAATAAACATACCCATAATCTGAAAGTATCTGAAACCATTTCCACATGGCATCATGGTCTGCATTTAGTGACCTGGCCAAGGATCAGCAAGGCCCAGCTGCTGGCTGGGACTTAGCCCATGGACCCAGAAGTGGCCCGCTTCTGGAGCTTTTTTTTTTTTTTTTTTTTTTTTGAGAGCACAGCAAAATGGCACTAGGCTCCTGGCCCTGGTAGACCAGATCAGCTGGTTGTGTGCCATCTGTACATGAGCAGCTCTCCCAGTATGATACCAGAGAGTACTGTATGGAAAACTTACAAACAGTCCATTAGTGGCATGGACTACAATTCCATTTTCACACTATAGCCTGGTTCAGTTTCTGATCCCTTGCAGATGAAGCATTCTACCAGGAGGTATGGCCTCCCGGTAGACAAGTCTGCAATGCAAACAGCATGTTCCAGTGGAGCTACTTGGCCAATCTGTTGGCTCAGTGTGGACTAGGGATGTGCACGAATATTCATAACATTAGCAATTTGGCTGAATTTGGACATTCAAACTCAAACCAAATATTATGATATTCATATGCTAACATTTGAACAAATACAAATGTTTTCAGACATCCGTACAAATAGTTCGGACATTTGTTAAACTGGGAAACATATCAGATTCATATCTGTTCATATCGGATACGTATCAGTTTGTATCAGATATGTATTAATTCGTATCTAATACATATCAAAAGTTTGTACAAATACATACAAATAGATTTGTATTGAATAGAATTTTACCACATTCAAATGTGATTTATTTGTACAAATACAGATTTTCAAACATTTGATTCGTTTTGAGTCAAATGTAAAAAAAAAATAATTGTGAACAACCCTAGTGGGGACACAGGCTCCTGTTTTCTTATTAGCGCAGAAGAGGCAACTGCATAAATAGAGTTAATGAATGTTGCTGTTTTAGTGCTGTTTTAATATTACTGTTGTGATTTATACATTATAAATGCTGCCATCTGTCCTGACTGCTCTTATGAAGTGGACTATAAATGAAGCAGATGAATAATGATGTTTCTTGTTTATTTTTGCTTTTGAATTTTGTTATTAGTCAAATTGTATGAATACCGATTCTTCTGTTGATCCTTGCTTAGTGTTGACCACCCAGTTTTTCATGTGTTCTGCGGTTGATTATTTTTGGGTGTGGTCTTACCATTGTTTTAAACTGTTCTATAAATTGCTTTGAGATTATCTTAATGAGAAAAGATATACAATGTTTTAAACAAACAAAATTATTTTTGAAGCCACAGCATGTTCCTGTTGTTAACTCTAATGATTTCATGTAGCAAATCCTAAATAACAATGATACCTGGCTTTGATTTGAAGTTAAAGCCTTTTTCATCCATTGTACCATTGTGATTTGGACTAATGAATAAACAGTGGTTCACTCAAATGTGTTAGATTAATTTTCTGCAGTAAAGACCAAATTTACTAAATTGCTTTAATGCTATCATGTTACTTCCTTTTTATTTTACAGTGAAAGATTTTTTCTAAAGCTGAATCGAAATGGTTTGCCAAAATGCCCTGAGAAGTCAGAACGACATAGTTCTCTTTTTGTAGTAAGTAAATTCATTTGATTGTTCAACATTATTTGCAGACATAAAGTTAGCAAAGTAGGTAGTGTGCGCTACTCTACTCAGTAGTTCAGAACCCAAGTCTTTTCTCCCTTTCTCCCTCATGCATGTTTCATTTCAAGGTTGGTTATTGTGTGCATGATCTGTTAATGGTTGGTATGATCAATTTTCATGTTAGTTTAAATAGCCTTAATAGGATGCCATCTATCATTAAGAAATCTGGTACCATATTCTTTTAGCTGCTTTGCCCTCTACTTCTCTAAGCACAGTAAGCACAGTTACTACCATCTGGCACTGGCCCCAAACACTCACCAGGCAGCAACAATGCAGACTATCAACTTAGGAAGCTCGGTCTGAGCAGCTCATGTTGTCTTATTCTCCCGAGCTTCTGGACTTCAGCTATACTGAAGCTACCTTTTCATCTTCTTGTTTCTTTATTACTGTTAGGTATCTCACACAGAAGCACCCTTGGCTATTTTAAATATGCGTACAGTAAATAGTTTAACGATAAAAGCATTTGCCAAACAGTAATCACAGATTCTTCTGATTTATAGGATTTGGGAAGCAGTGAGCTCAGGAAGGACATCTATATCACTGTGCACATTATAAGAATAGGTATGTATATACTTGTTCTCCCATAATATCTGTTTTGGAAAGCTCCAAATAAAATAACAATGAAAAACAAAATGTTTTTAATGCTATACCATTATTTTAAGACCATATACGTACATTATAGATACGCTTTATAGTATCAATATATATAGCATTGTATTAATCTCTGCCTTTTTGAGGACAGGAATGTCATGGAAATGAATGCCTCTGAATGCTTTTTCCACAGCATTTGATGAGCAAGGAAACACACAATTCAGCTGAAAAGAATATGTAATTTTTATAACCGACTTAAGGGTGTTTAGTCGATAGGATTGGCAGTAATTAGTTTCAAGACTGAGAGCTATTCCAGCTTACTCCTTAAAGCTTTATGTAAATTCCAGGAAGCAAAATATAATATCCATGCCATCTCCTGATGAAAAGAGTAGTGAGTGATAAGGAATTAGAAGCAGAGCAGCCAACAAGGACACTGTTCTATTATTTGGCACTGTGCTAATGCTAAGTTTGTTTAAAATTACAAGTCACAATGAGTCTCATGTATAAGGACTCCAAATTTTGTTTGTAATATCTGCAACCTATTTTAGTGGGAGTACTATAAATATAAAGCATGATATAAATATATATCATGACGTATTGCAGTCACTGGTTACAACAACAACAAACTACAAACTTTGTGCAACATCTTATACAAGTGGCCCCCACCGTATCTGCTAATTCGGTAACCACGGTTTTGCTCCCCACCCCCTTCAACCAACCATCTCAGGAAAAGGAGGGTAAACTCTGAATCAAAACATAGCTGCAGAAGCACCAACCACACATAAATAAATCTAGAGCTAGAAATTCTACGTTTTGTCTGTAAACCGAAGGCTTAGTATTCTGTTCACTAGGTTTTCTGTTAGAGTTCATCTGCTCTATTGTTGATGGTTTCTGATCTTGCAAATCCTCGAAAGGACTGCTGTGTGTTTTTCATTTTGCCACAGTCAGACCTCAGTGCAGTTTTTTGGGGCAGGCAGCCTAGCTTATTTTAACACAAAGAGGATATGACAGGCAGAAGAAGCAAAAAAAGACATAGATTGTAGGGAATAATGTGTCTTTTGTCACCACATAAATTAAACATACAGCTTATGTGAGTTTAGAAAGGAGAGAGAGAACACATGAATATACAAGCTGCTGAAAATTTGTCAGAAACTTGAAGTGCATCTTCTATATTCAAATGTTCTTACATAAAGGGACCTATGAAACTTGCTTAATCCACGTTTATTGTTCTAAGAATCTTTTATTTGTCCTCTTCTTTCTTTTTCATATGAGCAGGATATCTGCAGTTACTTGAAGTATAGTCAGTGGGAGGTCAGGTTGAAGCTTAAGGTGGCAGGACTCTACACATGGCAACTGCCTTCTAATATCATCCAACCAGGAAGCATGATCCTTAACTCACCTGTCCTCTGGAAGGAGGCAGACAAGGATGAGTGATGGCTCATGGGGATAAGATAGAGACTGAAGTTGAAAGCAGACATTCTTTGTTAGTAAGCTGGATTGGCATCCACATTGGATCTGTACGTGGTTCATGCATGGATAAACTTCATTCACAATCACTGGATTTTTCATTCTTTTGTGAGCCGCCATTCAACCCTCTATACCTCCTCCTTAGTTAAAGTGATTGCACTCTTCTGCTCATATAGTGTTGCAGGGCATTGGAGAGAGGCAGCACAGTGACTAGCAGCATGGATACCATAGTCCTTTCCACACTCACCATTAGGAGGGGTGATCGGGGCCTTCCTTTCACATCCTGGTACAGTTATAGGTGAAGCCCCACCCCATCCTAGTATGCTTCAGCCACACTGAAAAAAAGTGAAAGAGTGGGATAGGGTGCCACAATGATGTTCTGTCATGTCCCACCTGTAGACCTTGGCAGTGAGGCCTACCAGCTTATTAGTGGGTCTCTATGAGCCGTATATTTGGAAGCCACCAGAAGGGATGCACTGCTGAAAAGGACCCTCCCAGGAACTTCAAAGGTTCAGAAACTTTTGTTTCCAGCCTTCAGAGGCTGGGCACTGGCTCCAAGACCATGGAACCAGCCTTCAGAGCAATTGTCACACGCTGCCCTGACCAAAGAACAGGAGTCAATACCAGGGTCTTAGCTCCATCTGCCAGCTCTTTGTTCCAAATACCTGAATGACAGCAAAACACCCACCAATTTCTCTTGTCCTCCTCCCCCCCCCACACACACTTTGCTAGCATCCAGGTATTTGGAAAAAGAAAAATAATGCAAGGAGCTGGTAGAATGAGATAAGCGATTATTATAATAGGAAACCTGGCATTACTGTCAGATTTCTTGCAGTACTGATATAACCAGGTACTATCCTGGGAATGCTATCGATATTTGTGGCATTCCTAATATATAAGTCTCAGGAGAATTGCAAGTTTTTACCCAGGTACTGTACAAGAACTGATTTTCAAATGCTTCTTTCATTATGGTAATTTAATGAGGTCAGACCAGGAAATTGTTCAAATGTGTTGACTGAGTTACAATCCAATAAAATTATTAAGTGCATATATTGGCAGATACATCTTCCTCCTCCTCTGCATAGAGTATATCAGAAATGCCATTTAGTAGGTTTTGCATATTTTGTGTGTCTTATTTGACAGGCCGAATGGGAGCTGGTGAAAAGAAAAATGCTTCCAGCGTCCAGTATCGCCGGCCTTTTGGTTGTGCTGTCCTTAGCATTGCAGATCTACTTTCAGGAGATACAAAAGATGACCTCATCCTAAAAGTATACATGTAAGTAAATATATGTATCTGAAGTACATTATAGTGGTGTCTAGGAAAGAAATTATGAGGTCAAAGAGGAACTCACTTTTAATGCTTTTAATAAGACTGAAGAAATTAAATTTTTTCCCTTTAATATATTATTAAATGTATCTAACTAGATAGGTGTACCCAGTTCTTTGAAATGGATCAACAGTTCTGTAGTAAAACCAGATTGTTCTTTTTGAAGAAGAGTTGGCTTTTATACCCCACTTTTCTCACCCATTTAAGAGGACACAGAACAGTTGACAGAGCTTCCCATTCTTTTCTCCACAACAGGCACCCTCTGAGGTAGGTGGGGTTGTGGAAATTCAGAAAGAGAGCCATGACTAGCCCAAGGTCACCCAGTTGGCTTCATGGAGGATCAAAGCCAGTGACTTTCAGAGAATCTGACACTCTAACCACAAGACCAAACTGGTTCATTTAGGACACTCGGTTCATCTGAAAACTCTCAGAATGTTTTGGTTGTGTTTAGGACCCCCAAAGTAGTTTGAGTAGTAGGTCAGGATTCCTAACACCTTCTGTGCCCTCCCATGAAACAGCTGGCCAATTCAAATTTTGAAAAGGGATTTCATCAGATTTGGATTTTCAAACTCAGTTCAGGACTGTAGGTTGGAACCCTAATTCCTGATCACTGTGAGTGTGTTCCTGTGTAAATTATATGATCTTCAGAGTAAATGAAACAGAATATTTTGACAAAAAGTCACTCTCCCCAACTTTTTTCTGATCCGGAAAGAAGATCCAGAAAGTTTGTGACAACATTTATTTTATTGAAGAATCTTTTATCTTAGACCATACTGGATAAAATGAGGGTTTTTAAAATAATACTAATACTAATATTAACAACAACAACAAGAATTTGGATAACAATTTTTTCATAGTTGTGCTTTTATATTTTATGCTAGTGCTGTACTATTAATTTAGATGGTCCTTTTGAGCATCATCTGAGACTTCAGCTGTGGCCTTTTAGGTATTATTGAAGTTCAGCTTTCATGAGACACAGCAAAGCCGAGAGCAAGGAATGTTGGGAACTGTAGTTCAGCAACTTATGGAGGGCCAGAATTGTACCTGCTTGATCCTAAGGAATTAAATCCTTTCCTCAGCCACTGGTCCAATTCTTACTTCTACCATAAAATATATTTAGGTAGCATGGTAATGTGATTGATTCTCTAAGAAGGTATACATCAGAGTTAGCTTCTTGGAGTATAAATGTAAATCAGTGCAACGTGCAAATATGCTAATGACCCTATATTATATTAGTACTACCATGAGTACTAATGCTTGCTTTTCGCTGTTCCCTGTTCCCTCCCGCACCATTTTCCTTTTGTTTCTTGTCTCTTTAGATTGTAAGCCTGAGGGCAGGGACCTGTCTAAGATTAATATAATATTGTAACCCGGCCTGAGACCTTCGGGTATAGGGCAGGATAGAAATACAAATAAATAAATAATAAATAATGAGTGCTTGTTACTAACATTGTAATTCTCTTAGTATTCTGGTTCCTGATTAGATATCTTTGAAACAAAGTTTTTATTTATTAGCAGGGGAAATGAGGCGGTGTTTTTAATTTTAGATGTGTACAAAGTTTTGCAAATGCCCTCTTTGCAAAACTAACTGCTCATTTTTGAACATGTAAGAAAGGCAGCAATGAAAGTGACGAGTTTTTCTCTGTTCTTACATGGCTGCTTCAGATATAAGGATCCAAAGCAATTTAGCGGTCTGAACTAGTTTGACTAATGGATCCCCAAACTGGTTTGAGTTGATCTGATTTCCATCATCTCTAACTTTAGCACCATCTAGCTCTTGCTGTGACTTCACTGTTGCTCTGCTTTGCATTCAAGAAAAGATTGGTAATTGTTAGTTTGAAGGGATGGAATGACAAATCTTTGCATTCCTTTACTTTCCTGTATTTGGAGTGCCTAACTTGAAAAAATAATGGAGATAGGTCTGCTCGTATATTCTGGCGTATAAGACGATCCCCAACTTTTTCAGTTAAAATAAAGAGTTTAGGATATACTCGCCGTATAAGAAGACGACACCCGGCGTATAAGACGACCTCCGACTTTTGAGAAGATTTTCCTGTGTTAAAAAGTAGTCTTATACACCAGAATATACTGTGTTTATCAGCACAAGAGCACATATTTTATAGATGAGGGATTCCAGATTTAATTTATCTGCAGAAAAGACAGTGAAATAACCCACGTCTGAAATGGTGAACCACTGATGCCAGACAGTGTGACCATTTTTTAGTAAGAGGCACTTCTGATCTGACTAGTTAAAAGTTTCTTAAAGTCCATTTTTTAAAAATTCATAATTAGATATTTATGAATTCATTATTATATATTTAGAGTGATAGTTGTAGAAAAATTGCTGAAGATATATGGAAAAACTGTTTGGTTTAATAGAAGCATTGAAAAAGAGCTTAATTGCCTCTTGACTTTGGACTGTGAGTGTGAACAAATATTTTGGAAAATAATATAAAAGCACAAACTGAGATAGCTATAATCATGGGGATTTTTTTCTTTTTCCAGGGTTTGTACTTGGTTTATAAATCAACTTGGTATCTCAAGGTCAGCTCTTAACTGGCCTGTTTCCCCTCAGTGTGCTAAATTATAGCTGCTGGAAATAATGGTTTTGAGAACAATTTAGTGAGATGAAACATTGGTAGGATGGCTTTTTATTCTACTCTAATTTTCTGACAGTTCAGTTCAAAGTATGCTCTGTTGGATTCTGCAGGCGTGGAGAGGTTTACTTGGCAACTACATTCTCCTTTGAAAATGTAACTGTTTCTCCAGTCCCTAGTCATGTCCTTTCTTTATGCCGTCTTTTAATATCAAGGATTTTAAATAATAGTTGAATAATGGAATTTGAGAATATGGGGCCCTTTTCACACTAAAGCTGGGAGGCATAGCAGTGTGGGTAGGTGGGGCTGTACGGCCACTGGGAAGACTGGGCAGTGCAGCATGTTATCGCGCATGCACTGCCTGTCATGTGCTCCCCCTGCACCTCTTCCAAACAGCAAGAGGTCTGAATGGCACATCTGGAGCCTTACTGGCTCTAGCTCTAGTATAGGTGTGAAGCATGCGAATGTGCTCCATGCCTATCCAGCCTGTGGAGAACTCTGGGATTCCCCACCCCACCCCCTTTACCAATTGGCCAAGTGTGAAAAGACCCCATATGTGTTGCAGAAAAGGGGGAAGTATTTCTCACTTGGAAGAGGGACAAATGGTTACTTCTCTGGTAACTTCCCATTTTGACTCTACGCCTTTCAGAGAAATATAGTGCAGTAGAATTTTCTTTGAATTTCGTTAAAAATTGTAAGTAATGGCTAGCCTTCTTGGTGTCCATAATTCTGTTTGGACAAAGGCCAACTGAGAGAAAGAAGAAATCTACGACATTGGCTATTCTTGTGTAGAATATAAACACCAATTACTCAGCAGTCCTTCCAAAGGTAGTCTTAAATTCCCTCAGCCTGGGTACTCTTGTACCTTTTTGAGCCTAGCTCAAGAAGTTACCTAACAATCCAAAATGCAGCAAAAGTTCAGATAATCAAAAAGAGTTGATTGAAGGAAATATGATATGCATCAGGTTTCCTAAGAAAATGCAAATGAGGAATGGAAAAGGTATATAAAAAGGTTTTATAGGAATAAAGGAACAAAGGCACTTTCTGCACTTACCTGCCCAATCCTTATTAGCCAGTCCAGATTGGGCAGATTTGGCCCTGATTTGGTTGGTATCTTGCCCCTGCCCTGGTCCTGAAGCTTGCAGAAGCTTGGGAGCTGCTCCTGAATCCCATGAGGAACCACTTCAGTGTTGGAACAAGACACACTGCCAAAATAGGTTCCCCATAGCCCTAATATGCCAGCAGATATTTATTGAGATCTGGTGGTATATCAGACCAGAAGCAGACCAGGAGGCCATTGGGGGCTCCTGATCTGGAATATGCTCTGTCTCATGCATGGTATTATGAAAGTAAAAAGAACATCCAGGAAAAACTTGTTCAAGGAATGTCTAAACTTCAGTAAGCATGTACATTTATGGAAATAGGGTTGGTTTAACTACACATGCTAAACTACTGTCTATATTTGCTTCGAAAAGGAAGTTGACTTGTCTTATTCAGTAATGCAAATATGTCAAAATTGGTAACTTTTGTTATGTCAGCCAACACTGATCATTTATTTGTTGTATCCTCTTATTTGCTATTTCTTCCCAGGCCTAAATTATTTCCTTCCCATGCAAGCATTATTTTGGCTTAAGGCAATTGCAGAGTTCAGAATTCAGAGAGGGAGTGTAGCCTTTTGATCTTCTGCAAAGATTGCCAGTGCCTGTCATTCCTAAATATTATAAAAAAATGAATGTTACCATTTTCTTCCTCCTTCTTCTTCACTACAAGCTGCTCCTAGAGTTCAGGTTTTTCTGACTAAAGGCCAGCTGGAAGCTGGCTCCTTTTTAGAATTTTTTTACATAGCAGTTTAAAAGGTAATATGTGGTCATTATCACTCACTATAACAAAGAATAATTTTCAGTCAGGCAATATAAGTCTGGTTGGTTTGGGCCAAATAAAGTTTGGGGCAAAACTGATATTGATGATGATATTCACCCTGGAGCTGGTCTTGGAAACTTGTTCATTAGAGATGTTCTTCCAGATTTTCAGATCAATGTTACTAACATTTACTAGTAGTTTTTAAACATTTGTTTTCATCTATGTAAAGAGATAAGTACATGTAGCTCGGAGTAATATCTGAGAAAAATATGCCTCTGACTTGCCTTTTTTTTTAAAAAAAATTGCCATTTTAATATCCCTATTTGTTACAGGTGTAACACAGAGAGTGATTGGTTCCAGATCCACGAAAACATAATCAAAAAACTAAATGCTCGTTATAATCTAACAGGATCCAATGCTGGTAAGTTATCTCAGTGTTATGCTTTCATTGCAGAGTAGATTCTTCATAAAACAGTTTTCTGAGGATTGATAGTGTTTGTGGGGAGTCTACCATTTGAACTTTTATAATTTCCATCTCATTTTGTAGACTTTTTTATTGCAATGGTGAGTGTTATCTGTGAGGTGGGATGGGTTGAAGTGAGGGCAGCTGCCCTTCAAGTTTGCTGCTGTTGTTGCTAGTGATAACAATCAACGCTGAAGAACTATTGATGAGTTTTTTTCCCTCTCAATGACATCCTCTGAAGCTGTGATCAGACATAGCAAAAAAAAAATTAAAAATCTGAAGCACTTCTGAGGTGACTTAGAGAAGACTTTGAGATGGGATTGTTCACACACCAGTTTGCTCTTCACCCTCCGCTAAAACTTCTGTACTAGGAAAGGTAGATTAGAGAAGGCTTGGAAACAGAAGGGCCACACACTGTCTCTCTCAGACACCTCAGAAGTGCCTCTTTGGTTATGTCTGAACACATCTGCAAATTGGAGAAGGTGGACAGCCACTTGCCCACAGCATCTTTTAAAGCCAGTTTAAAAATGAGATTAAATTCTCAATGAGTATTCTGAGAAGACAAATATAAGCCTATGTTATGTTAAAAATATTATGCTCAACTCAGATGAACTGCAGAATAGATCATTTATTTGCACTTTCAATAAGTATTGCAATACTGAAGAGAGACTAATATCTCTCTTAATCAGGTACAAAATGCAGTATGCTTAAATAGCATAGATCATTTCACAGTACAGTAGTTTGTCACCAGCAAAAACCTCAAACTTGCTAAATTGTCTACAGCAGTCATGTCAAACATACGGCCCGCGGGCCGGATGCAGCCCGCGGGCCGATTTGATACGGCCCGCGATCGCACAGGAGCAGCAGCGGCCCTTCCTCCTCCTCCTCCTCCTCATGCTTCCTTGCTGCGGTCATGGAGATGACGTCGGGGCGCATTGACGTCACGGCGTCGGGCACGCACCGGCCGGCGTTGCCTAGAAACCGAGGAAGCGCCGCTGCCGGGTGCCCCCTTGTTGCCGTTCTGGCCCGCTCGCCCGGAGGCCCCGCGGCGGCGGTGAAGAACTTCCCGGCGGGCCGGACGTCGCCTCTGGCTGGCCCCTGCAGTAGCCGCCGGTACGTGTCCTCCTGGGCCTCTGGCGGAAGACCCGTCCTGGCGGTGGAAGCGCAAGGCCCTCGCGCCGCCGCCTGCAGCCCCCACGGCCTCCAGCCCGCTCCCCGGGAGGCCCAGCACGGTCGCCGGACAAGGGGCGGCAGGGGGAGGCAAGCGCGGCTCCGCCGTCAGACCGGGTGTGGCGCCTGTTCCGGCGGCGGCCAGTGGTTGCGAGCGCAGGCAAGGCTGCCCGGGGAGGGGAGGGCGGCGGCCTCGGCAAGCGGCCCTGGCCCCGCCGCCACTACGCCGCTCGGGCCTCCCGCGGACTGGAGACGCCTCTTGTGCTCGTGCTCTGTCGGAGGCCCGTCCAGGCACGACAGGTGCTGGAGCCCGATGAGGCCCGCCGCCTCTGCCCGCTCCTTCCACGCAGGACGCCGATGGCCCCAGCGGCAGCCCTGTGGGAGAGTGGATGGGGCGGGGAGGGGCCCGTGGCTTTGCCCTGCAGCCGGCGTGATCCCTGTCAAGAGGCCTTGGCACCGAGTGGAGGCAGCGGCCCCGATTTGCCCTGGCTTGGAAGAGGGTGTTTTCTTCCTTCCCCTGGGAAACTCCTGGCTACCAATTCCCAGCGAATAAAAAACTCAGCCTTGTGTTAGGCCTGCAGTGCGGAAAAAACTTTGCATCTTGCAACAGAAAACAAAGCATGAGTTTGGCCCAGTGGTGAAGAAGAAGAAGAGTTGGCTTTTCTACCCCACTTTTCTCACCCATTTAAGGGGACTCAAGGTGGCTGACAAAGCTTTCTATTCTTACCACAATACAATATGCTGTGAGGTAACTGGGACTGTGAGATCTCAGAAGAGAGCTGTGACTAGCCTGAGGTCACCCAGCTGGCTTTGTGGAGAAGCACGGGCTTCGCCTCAGCTTCAAGGAGGAGGAGGCTCTGGTGGTTTCACGTTCTGAGCTCTTTAAAAGCATTTTGGATGTCGCCCTCGTTTCCCTGGACCTTGAGAGCCCTTTTCTCATCCCCTGTTCTCCTTTCTCTCCCCCTCCCATCTCTTTTTTTCTCTTTTCTCTCCTCCATTCTGTTCCTTTCCTTCCTTTCTCCCTCTTTCTCCTCTTTCTCTTTCCCTCTTCACTGGGATTTGAGAGCAGGCAAAGATTTGTCCTTGTCTCTGCTTGAGATGCCCATGGCAAGAGTATTCTGGATTAGATGGGCTGTGGCCTGATCCAGAAGGGCTTCTCTTATGTTCTTATGTTCTCGTCTTCCTCCCCTCGTCTTCCCCTTCTCTCTCTACCTTCTTCTCTCTGTTTCTTCTTTCCCTGTTTGTCTCTCCCTCTCCTGTTCTCCAGACCTCCTTGCCAATGACCATGTGGTTGCAACCTCAGTCCACTGTGGCTTTAGAAACAAATGCAGATACTTTGTGGGCAGTATTTGGCCAGCTCCTCTGCCTCATTCTTCAGCCTCATCTATAAAGGTGGGAGGTCATTAGAACTGCCACAATCAGCCCCTGAAATGTTTTTTCCAGGGAGTCTTTCTCACAGGGCTTAGTGGTGCCATTTTAGCTGCCCAAATTCTCCAAGCAGAAAAGCCTGGTCATGGATGGAGTGGAGTGAAGCAGGATTAAACCTTGGCTGTGGTCACACCGAAGGTTTAATCCAGCTTCAGACCACCTCCATAGCAAGAGAACACATCAGCAAAAGTGGCCAGTCATTTCCTTTCCATGTCATCAATCCCAAAGGGGAATTTTCTGAATTATTTAACACTGAAAGATAACAGCTTGTTACTTTCCTGATGTGTTCTCTCTCACTCTGAAAGTGGACTGAAGCTGGATTCAACCTTGGCTGTGGCCTCAGCTAAGGTTTAATTCTGCTTCAGTTCACCTTCAAAGTGAGAGAACACATGAGCAAAGAAACCAATAATTTTCTTTCCACATTATCTACCCGGAATTAAAAAAGCATGCAGCACGCATTCTGTGCATGTTTGGTAGCACCTATTTATGTGAGTAGATGTCAGGTATCATATTTGTTGTAGTTATCTTAAGAATTGATTGGAGAATCTCAGGAGTTTTACCATAAACTCCAAAGATTCTCCGGAGCTTTGTCATAAGCTCCAAAGATTCTCTGGAGAATCTCTGGAGCTTTGTCATAAACATCAATGAGCTTGTCAAAAACAAGAGAAGTCAGGTATCTGGATCCTCGAGCTCAAAATAATTACCATCTTTTATATAACTTTGATATGATGTTTAACAACCGTATATTATACTATATAATTAAATAAATAAAATGTTAATTATAATAATTCAGTACATTTTTTTTAAAATCCGGCCCTCGTACAAATTCTAAATTTAATATATGGCCCTCTGCAAAATTGAGTTTGACACCTCTGGTCTACAGCACCTTCATTTAGGCAAGGTTCGTCTTTCCTTGGGTAGACTGAGGAAGTGAATTGGTTGATTATGAGTATTCCTATAAGACTGAATATTTTAATATTAAGCTTTAGCAGATTATTATTATGTTTGATTAATTATGGAATTTGAGTTTTATTGCAGAAGCACTCTTCCACTGAATTTAAACATGGTTTTGTTCAAAGACTCTTTGTTCCCTTGAAGCTCTGAAACTTCCTTTTTTTTTTTTTTTAGAAAAGAGGATAACTTTACTGGTGTTTTCCCGCTAATTTTAGCTTGCTGGCTTTGAGGCTCATTGATCAGTTCCTACACAGCTCCAGGGACTCTTTTTCTTTTAGGAATTTGTCCTCAGAAAGAACAAAGGGCATGAAGGTTCAGGTTTCCTCCTCCTCCTCCTCCTCCTCCTTGTGATTTCATTATCAGAGTTTAGAAGAAAAAAGCAAAGTTAACAAAAGCAACTGGTGCTAAAAAATGTAAACGTAGGCAGTATTAAGGGCCTAAACGTGGTACCCCAAACCACTCAGATAACTGTTATCTAAACTAGTTCAGCATGTCAGGGTAGTTTATATCCTGACTCAGCGGCACTTGCTTTTACTGCCATCTAGTGCCAGCATGAAGCACTTGATGTCACTTCTTTCTCAGGCTGCTTTTGTTTACTTCTCTCTTTGGTCTCTGTGTTCACAAAAAAAAAAAAATCACTCGTAGGAATTAAGGATGTGCACAAATATTCATAACATGCAATATTCGTACGAATTTGTACAAATTTGGACATTTGTGCATAAATGTTATGACATTTGTACACGGACATTTGTATTCATACAAATATTTCAGGATGTTTGTGAATTGGGGAGGTGGGAAAGCAGCTGTGCCAGTCACATCTGCAATGGATCCAGAGTGCATTTGATATGGATAGAGAGCAGATTCAAACTGGATTCAGGGCAGATTTGATGCTTTCAAAGGGGATATGCTGAGGGATATGTATTGGATATGTATGGATATGTATCATATATATTGGATTCACATCGGATACATATATTTGTACAAATTTGTACGAATACATTTGTATTGAATAGAATCCTATCATATTTGAAGGGGATCTATTCGAATGAATATGAATCTTCTTACATTCAATCAAATGCAACCCCCCCCCCAACAAAAAAACAAAAACATTAGAGCATATCCCTGGTAGGAATTTCTATTTTTGGAATGGGCTAAACATTCACACACCCCTATGGATAGAAAATTGTACAACACAAGAAAAGAAACTATGAAGATACTGACATTTCTTCAAAATGAATTAGCATATTAAGTTAGAGAAGTCTTGTGCTCTGTGAATCACCCTGAATTCTGGCCTTCAGAGCATTTGGAGAACACCAGCATCAGTTCTGAATCTCGTGTGACCTTTGGAGCTGATGTGGAGGCAGACTGGGACAGACTTGCTCCGCACATGCAGCACTCAGCCCCCCATCTTCAGACACTGCTGATATTTTTAGTAGGTTCTTTCTAATCTGGTTTTACTGTTATAACCTGCCTGAGACCTTCAGGTACAGGATGGGTTAAAAATAAATAAATTGCATATCCTGGTGTGAGGCAGCTTGTCCTGTATTGGAATAGCTGAAATGGGGCCCGTTTCCTCTAAGGTACTAAGACCTGTGTGCTTTCTTTTTTTCTTTCTAGCCCAAGTACAGTAGTTTATCTTTGACTCTTGTTTTTCTTGTCCTATGATCCAACGTGTGTTCTTAGGTCGTATTCACACGAACATAACATTTTATTATGCCAAGTGCTTATGTGTATTTCAAATGCTCCCACATTTATAATTGTTTAATCCATATATGGTCAATGCGTTATTTTCTTGTACCCAGATTAAGGTACATGAAATTGAAAAGTAGCAGGATAAAAGACACTGCTAAAGTGAAGAATCTATAAAGTTATTCACTTGCAGCAGATGAGTGAAAAACTGTGATCCGTGGTAGGGGAGAGTTAAGGGAGCAGTTCTCCATGGTTGGGAGAGAAGGGCAAGAAAATGTCTATGCCCAATCATTTTTCAGAATATTACAGGGCATCCCATCAAAATTGGGCAGGCAAAGGTCAGTGGCTGATTGTGTGAGGTAGAGTTAAGGTGTGGCAAGTCATAAAACACGTTTTCCTGTTCCAAGTAAGCAACACTGCCTCTTTCCAAGCTCTTCAGGTGAAAGTAGAGGGGAAGAGAATGGATGCAAAATATACTCAATATTGCAGGCTGAAAAAGAGGGTGTAATAATAAATGTGTGATAACTGAATCCATACTGGCATGCTTTGCAATAGGAGCCTAAAGAAACACCAGAAATCTTGCAAAATAGCTTACTGCACAACAAAAATAGGCTACAGACAGCACTGTGCAGATGGTTTGTATAGATAGTATGTGTTTTTAATGAGCTAACCAAAGACAAAGAAAATGCAATAAACTGTAAATTAATGCCCGGCCTGAGAAGAATAAATCCTTAGACCGTGTCTCCATTTCTGGAGGTTCTGGAGACCTCTGCAGATAAAGAAGGTGTCCACCACTTCCAGAGCTCTACTTTCAGCAGCAATTGGTATCTCCTGGTAACTGCACTGACCTCTTTTATGGTGCAATCATGGGTTCAAATGCCTCCTTTGTGTGGTGGCTTCTCCCACCATTCTGTAGTGTCTTCTCACTCCAAAATAGAGACAGGGAAGGCACTATTTCCTCTGTCTGTGATATCTTTACCCTGGAGTGGAGAAGTGGCCTTAGTCTGTTTTTCACATACCTCAGAAATGTCTCAGAGATGATTCAGAGGTGGTAGCTACCACACATCAGTATTCCTGTACCATCTTTGATGTACTTAAACTAGAAAATGCACTTTTAAATGCAGTAGAGTTAGATTACTAGTGCTTTTAAGATTTTTCTTCTTTGCTAGTCATGAATGTAGTAAAAGTTTTGCTTCTACGCTTAGAGAATGTCTCACTATACTCTATCCAACCTTCCCACTTATTACTGAGTGAAACAAAGAGTAATCTAGCGGCACGTTATAGAAAGCTGTTGTTCTATATCATTTCAAGCTGTCTTTGGTTACATCTTCTTGTCTGTGCAGAAATATATTGATATCACTTGGAGAGTTGCATTTTGTACACCCTCTGATTAGCTTCCTCATATTAAAGTGCTTTTGTTTAATTGCTTTACATTCTCATAACATGATAGTAATCTGCCATTTTAATCCTTCATTCCACTTCTGGGCAAAGGGATTAGTTGTCACTAAAAACAGTTATTTGAAGGAAATTCAAAGCAAAAATGATGCTGGGATCTTATGATTTAACATAAATACACGCAGCATGAAAGCATCTTCTTTTGTTATCAATAAATGAAATACTAAGGCAATTTGACAGAGCCTTTCCCTGCTCCTGAATGGCAATTATTGCTCAACTAGGTTTAATAACTTGACAGTGGAAGAGAAGTCTTTTGAAGTTCAAATATTTTAGATATTTTATCTGATGCTTGGAAGGTGTTGTTCTAGAGAGGTTTTTTTAAAAAAACTATTAACAGAGGCTGAATCCAGACAGGATAAATATAGCATCATTATGGCACAGCTATAGAGGTCACCTGAAGTATCATAGGCAACTCAACCACATTTTTTCACCACCAAGAAGTAATTTTAATTGTTGCTGGAAAATCCAGCACTTAGTCACACATTTTCTAGCTGTTAGGGATGTGCATGAATGGGTCTTTTGACATTTGATTCATAACAAACTGAGTGTTAGAAAATCCATATTCGTTCAAATAGATCCCATTTGATATGAATGTATTTGTATGAATTCGTACAGATATCTAATATGTATCCAATACGAATGAATGTGTATCCAATATGAACGAATATGTATCCGATACGAATGGATACATATCTGATAAGAAAGAATACATATCTGATACGTATCCCATAACATATCCGCACCCCAAAAGTATAAAATCTGACCTGAATCCACTTTTAATCTGCTCTTGATCCATGTCGGATGCAATCTTGATCCATTGCAGATGTGTGGCACAGCTGCTTTCCCACCTCCCCAGTTTAACAAACGTCTGAACCATTCATACGAATGTCCAAACTATTTGTACAAATGTCTGGAACGTTCATATTTGTATGAATGCTAACATACGAATGTCGTAACACTATATTAATGCATGAATGTCCGAATTTGGACAAATTCATACATACAAATAACGAATGTTATGAATATTTGTGCACATCCCTACTAGCTGTAACTGCAATGGTCATAGCTCCCTACAGCACGCATGAATGGAGGCTGAAACAGCAGACCATGTTGCATTGAAATAGTAACACATCCGTCTGGGAATTCAATGGTGCCCAATTGCCCAGATTTCCCATCACAAAAATGTGCAAAGATAGCACGATGGCCAGATAAGAAGCAATACTCTGCATTATTCCTTCCTTCTACTATATCCCTCTGCGGTGGATTGTTTTTCACTTGTTATACAATTATACATTTCCAAGGATTAACAATCACTAGCAAATATTTATTAAGCTACAGAACTCTTTTGCAATGATTCAGATTTCTAGCCCTCCAAAATCTGTATATATACAATCATGGATGCAGATATGTGTTTTCATGTTATAACTGTGTCACTTTCTTGTATCCTGTCAAAATGGTTCCAGAAAGAGGCTTGGCCTCTGACCTTGATTCAATGAGAGCTATTAATATTACCCCTCTTGCCTCTTGCTTAGGTTGCCTAGTTAAACCCTGAGATTCTAAATTCTCTGTGATGGAAACATATGCTCCTTTCATGCTCCCTGAGCCAGTTTGGTTAGGGAGCCGGACTCTTATCTGGGAATATTGGGTTTGATTCCACATTCTTCCATGAAGCCAGCTGGGTGACCTTGGGCGAGCCACAGCTCTCTTCTGAGCTCTTAAAGCCCCACCCACCTCACAGGGTCTTCTGTTGTGGGGAGGATAGAAAGCTTTGTCAGCTGTTTTGAGCCCCCTTAAATGTGTGATAAAAGCATGATATAAAAGCCAATTCCTCCTCCTCCTCCTCCTCCTCCTGCTTCTTTTCTTCTGCTATCTCAGAAGCAGAGGAGCAATTCCCCCTAGTTCTGACAGAGTTTTAAACTTGAAGTACCAGGCTTGCTCACAAGAAATGGCTTGGCTTGGTTAGTGGTTATGGGAAAAAATAGAACAATTTATCTTAAATTAAAGGAGCTAGGAAAGCAGAATTAATTGTAAGGATGAATTTATTGGTGGTGAGCAGAACACTATGACCACTACATGGTCTGTCTTGTGGTCCCTTGACTTCTCCTTGTACATTTAATCAGAAGTTTTGACTTCTAAGAATTGTTTGTCATTATGTGTAAGGACAGAGAAACTATGATTAGAATTAAGTGACTCTCTGGCAGTCATGGAGGAATGTTGGCTCTAAGGAATATTAGCATTTCCTATCAATGTCTGTTGCCAGAATGCCACATGCTGCTTTGACACAGTGCTTGGTGCAACTTCTGGGATCTCACTGCAGCCAGTGTCTTTTCTTTTGTTAGGTGTGTCCATAGGCTCCTGGATGTTCAATCTGAGGAGTATGCATCAGATGTATGATCCTCTGGAAATAATGTCAGCAAATTTAAATTTTAGTGATGCTAAAATTTTAGTGAGCATAATGTGCCAAACATGTATTTAATGAGTGCAGAAAAAGCCCTTGTGTCAATTTATATTTTATAAGGGCCTTAAAGCAGTAGCTTATCTTGTTACTTTGTAAAATGCTACAGTATGGCTATACTGTACTATAGATGGAAATTTGTACTATAGACGAATTTATGGATGACAGATGTATCAATGGATACTAGAATGAATGTCTAGGACAGGTACATCTTTCAGGCTGGGGCGGGGGGCAGAAGCAGGATGCTTTTAATGCCATTTGCTGGGATTCAAGAGCAGGAAAAGGTTTGTCCTTGTCTCTGTTTGAGATGCTCATGAGCATTTGGCAGGCCACTGTATGCAACAGGATGCTGGACTAGATGGGCTGTGGCCTGATCCAGCAGGGCCTCTCATGTTAGGTAGGTAGGTAGGAAGGAAGGAAGGAAGGAAGGAAGGAAGGAAGGAAGGAAGGAAGGAAGGAAGGAAGGAAGGAAGGAAGGAAGGAAACCTGGAGGAGTTGGAGATAAATCAACTCCTTGGCAATAACATTGTCAAACTTTGACTCTACCAGCAGGAACTCCATGTTTTATTCAGAATATCTCAATGCACAGACCTAAGAAGTTTCTGAAACATATTATTTTTCTCTATACAATTTTTGTATCATAACACTGAGGATTTCAGTAGTTCTTATTGCACAGTGTGCTCAGTCTGTGCAGCTAATTTCATGGTCACAAAACTGCAAAATTTGTATCCTCATTATTTTTACTGTGTGGAATACAGTGTATTGAATTTCTCCTCTCATTACTTGCATTGACTTTAATACTCTGATAAGGCATGGGTTCATTCTGAAATCTATGCTGCTGGGTGCACAAGCAATGGTTATTTTCCTATGCAGGCTTCTCCTGTGAATTCTAATATAATTAAATTTTGCTAGTTTAGAAAGGTGTTGCTTAACATTCAGTTATTGTCTTGTAAATAAACAGATAATATTATCTTGGCTCAGGTCATAGCTAAGAAAAAGAAGATGTGGCAGCCCAGGATTAAATAGTTAATTTTACCAATTAACTGTTCTTTTATCCTTATCAATAGCTTTATTATATAAGGCCCTTTCTACATAGGACACTGTCCTATGATGGAACAGGGTCCATAGACCTCCTTTTTGCATGCTGGTAAGGTTTAAGGGAAGCCCCTACCCCGCTAGTACTTTCCATTCAACACAGGATGGAACAGACCTGGCTAGAATTCCTAAAATGGTACCCTAGTCTGATTTACCAGTAGACCTGAATTTCAAGTTCTACTAGCATACTAGGAGCAGTACACTGGATTAAGGAAGGGCTACCCAGGAACTCCTGACATTTGGAAAATTTGGAGTCCCCTGCACCAGCTCCAATTCGAGTCAGCGCAGGGGTTGGTGTATTTTAAATAAATAGAACATCAAAAAATTAGGAAGAAAATGAACCATATCAGTTAGTCTTCATTTCTAGAACATAGCTTTCTGTTGTCTGCTGATTATAGACAACTGAGCAGCCTGCCCCAAATTCTGTCCATAGCTAATTGTGGTGGAGAGGAAGACATTTCTAAACATCTGATAGGTTTGGTTACTCCAAGGATGCTTAGTTCTTGGTGCTACTGCTTCTACTTCACCGATAGGTATCAGTACCCTTCACTAAAGAACATTAGAAAAAAGGAAAGGAAGAAGGACATCTAGGGATGGTGGGAGGGTTATGTTTTAAATATGTTTTAATACTTCATATATATATATTTATTATTGTAACCCACCCTGGGACCTCTTGGTGAAGGGCAGAATATAAATTCATAAAAAAAATAACTAAGTAGTGAGAAGCAGGAGATGTAGTTGGTACAGTCCTGTCAGTTGACTGTGGTTTGCTGGAATGAAGAGGGGAAAAGGAGACTAGAGAAAGGGAATCAATTCCTAGCATGAGATGTCTAGTCCGGGTCATTGCCCTACTTCTTAACCCTGAGAAGTGGTTTGTCCAATACATGGCCCATGTTCTTGCTTTAAACCATGAATATTCCTTGCCTTTACCAAAATTTATTGTAGATAATGGGAGTTGTAATTCATCAAGATTTCTAATGCTGCATTCAGGGTGATACGACCACTGTGTCTTTAGCATAGGTGTGTGCAAGCTGGCACAAGAAATGAGTACCTGAAAATGTGAGGGTTTGTGCCATAGGTATTCTGGGTACAGCGCGGGATAGAAATACAGATAATAAATAAATAGTTAGCTAACTTGATAGCCGGTGCTTTAGGCAGATAATAGCTCTAGGCATTTTGAGGATTCCTTGGGATTAAAGCCATTACTTCAGAAGGACCCTTAGGTGCTTTTCCCTTTGGAAGTACAATTTGTGACAGCAAATTATCTCATTCTCTTTTCTGTGCCCTCGTTCACAGGGGCTTTAGGGACCATGTTATTGTTTTTTCATGGGAGGTTGTTAAATGAAGAAAATTGATGAACCAAAAACAGTAAAGCTGGCTTTGATGCTGTGAATAAATGGACCACTTCTAAGTCTTCTGAAAGATGGCCCTGGCCATTTACATAAAGACATTTACTGAGTAGGACCACTATTATCATCATAGCCATTGTCGTCGTCATCATCATCATCATCATACATGATATACCTTCCAGTTCTTTAGCTGCTGTTGGCCTTATTTTTATTATTATTTTCTCTTCTCTGTGCAGGTCTAGCTGTTTCTCTTCAGCTGCTACACGGGGACATTGAACAAATCAGGAGGGACTACGCATCCATATTTACTCATGGAGTTTCAATAACGAGAAAGCTGGGCTTTTCTAATATTATCATGCCAGGTAGGTTAAATGAAGAAAACACTGTTTCTAACGTGTAATAATGATGGAAATTTAGAGAGTACTGTCAGATCAGAAAATAGGCTGTTAGCTGGTGTGGCTCCTGAATACCTATTTAGATGTATCATTCAGTTTACCAAGGAATTCAATTCAGTAGTTGAATTGCTTTCTCACAGGCCAAATTATAGTGCATTGCAATCATTGTTGCCTTTCAGAGAAGCTCATGGTTTCTGCAAATATATCTCTTCTGTTGTTGTGGACTTAATTCCCAGAGGATTCTTTGAGCTCTGTATTTTTGGATATAAGATAAGGAAACAGTTTTTGCCTAATATTACTGATGTTGATAGCATTGACAGTTCTTGAAATATCAGTTTATAATTATTTTATTTCAATGTTGTGTTGGTTGAATACGGTGTTGTATTGTAATGGTCTATGGTCAATGAAATATTCAAGTATGTTGACTGACCAGAGTAGTTGACTGACTGACTGAGTAGTAGTTAGGGGTTACTACCAACAGGATTTTGGAAAAGGACAGTTGGTACTTTATAGAAGAAACTGTATGCAAGGAATCAAGAAAACAGGAGATAAAAGATGAGTCTAGAAAGAGTAGAGTAACAAAGCAGTTCAGTTTAGTAGTTTGGACCTGTATATAGAGGGCATTGTGGCAAAAATTGAGGGAGCTGTACTTCTGGCATTTAAAGAAAGGACAGCTGAACTGTAGATCATTGAATTGCAATCAAAGCAGGTATTGGTAGGAATTTAGATGTTGCTGCTACAAGACACTTTTAAATTGGAATCTATAGGAATTGATTACAAGAGGGAAGGCAAACTGGGACACTTGTCCCAGGTGGCAACTTCATGGTGAGAAAAGAGCTATCATCTGGGCTCTTTCTTGCCTTCCAACGCTGCTGTGCTTTGCATCTTGCCTTGCCACTTGGAGTCTGAGCTGGCAAAAAAAAACCCCAAAAAAACCAGCATCTGGGCTAACCAGTTATGTCTCTCTGGAGGTGCTGTTGGGCACTGACCAAAGTGGTGCAGGATACAGGGGCTGTTTCACTACATCAATGGGCAATTTGAATGTTGCAAACTATAGTTCAACTTGTCTTTAATCTGAACCTTATGGTGGGGATGACAACAATAGGTCTCTTGAATTCCCTCAGTTTCCCCCCACCCCTAATTCTCAGGGCTGACAGCATGCAATCCAAAAGATATTTACTGATATCAAAATGAGCTGCAATCCCATAGTAACATACCTACTAGTAAGATCCATTGAGCACAGGAGAGTTTACTTAAATACATAAGTATATATACAAGGGATCTCAGATGCATTGGTTTTACTGGAATTGCTAACTTTTTATCCCACCCTCCTTTTCTGTAGTTGGTAATTGGGAGAAAAATATGTAGCACACTAGAAGCTGATACAACTAATGCTAACAAGTAATAGCTTCTGCTGAACCTCAGGCATCCCCATTAGTTCTATTTCATTCTTTGTTAACCATGCCTGATATAGAAACCCTCTGATGTGCATTGCCATCTTTTTCTCCAGCTGCTATAAATAGTTTTCCTTCTTTTGATTTCCCATTGTGCAAGAAAGTGATATTCTATGCTTCTATGAAATTGCACATTATAGTAAACCAGTATGTAGCCAGATGCTGGCAGATTTAACCATCCTTGGGCAAGATAATTTTTTTAAAAAAATCAATTTGACATTACATCAGTTTAGTAATAGACTTCATGCTTTTGTTAGTCTATCACACAGCCTTTGTCCTGTCTTCACTGATATAAATGACCCCCCTCCCCAATCTCAGTTGGAGGCTGTTCAACTGTACCTTTGAGAGAAGGAATTTTGTGTTGGCCAGAAAACACAGAAAAATAAAAAGGAAAGGATGCCTTTTTATTCTTAGCTCCTAACCAATGTGTTTGTTTATTTATCAAGCTACTTTTTCTCAAGTTGGGAGGCCAGATTAATAAATAGTTTACGCCTAGATAAAATTATCACTATTGTAAATTAAGAACATACTGTAGGAAAAGCTAAGCAATTATGCTGTCCAACTCACCCATCTGAGGACCAGAATTGTAAATTAATTGGTTCTTTTGATGTTGTGCAACACCTTAGCTGGTGGCTTTTCAGTTTAAGCTCCTAAAACATATGAAAATTTGGCCAGCTTTCCACAAAAGCCTCTTGTTCAAATGAGTGCTATTTTCTCCTTTCTCTGGTACCATTTCATCCTCGCATATCTTGACTTAGGCCCTTTCCACACAGCGCAGTGTCATTGTCCATGTTGGGATCTAGACCTCTTTATTCTACATGTTAATGCCAATATTAGAGCCTCCCCCCAGAATGTAAATACATGGAAGGTCCATTTTGGTGATGCAACAAGAAATGCCCCCCGGAAGTGGCACTAGAAGGTAGTGCACCTCTGAGAAGGATCTGCTTGGGAACTTTTGTTCTAGGCCTTTGAAGTCTGGGTGCTGGCTTTGAGGTGTGGGCCCAACCTTTGCAGGTGCCACTCAAGCCTGGGCAGCTGCGGGTCTCCTGAGTGTCTTGCTTTGTTCTGGGATAGAGAAGTATGAGAATGGCCTTAGAAATGTGAACATTTTGAGACCATAGGTATTCTGGACTCTTGCTGGTATATTCATTCATTCATTCATTCATTTCCATTTCTATCCCGTCCCATACCCAAAGGTCTCTGGTCAGGTAACAATGGATCAGACAACATATTTTCCATTTCCATTCCATTTTTTATTTATATACTGCCTTTCCAAAAGAAGCTTTCACCCAAGGCGGTTTCCAATGAATGGAAACCAAATACAAAGCAAAATACAATCATCACATCCAAAAAAAGAAAAATACAGCAAATATAATCAACAACTTAAGTCAAAAACAATTTTTACCAACAGCAGTTTACATAAATCAAAATATATAGCATATTATAACAAATAACATATAATAACAAATATAATAATAAAAACTGGCTGGAGGCAGGCTAGTCTTCCTTTCTCATCCCTTCCCTCACTTATACTTGCAGCTAGGCGTAGCGATGTAAAACGCTCTCAAGCTGGCTTGGAAGCTGACTTGAAAGGTGGCTGCCGGCTGGCTCTTCCTCCTTCTTCCTTCCCTTATACTTGCAGCAGCTGGGTGTGGTGGTATAAAATGCTCTCAAGCTGGCTTGGAAGTTGCAGCTGGGTGTAGCAATGTAAAATGCTCTCAAGCTGGCTTGCAAGCTGACTTGGAAGGTGGTTGCCGGGTGGCTCTTCCTCCTTCCTCCTCTTATACTTGCAGCAGCTGGGCATGGTGGTATAAAACACTCTTAAGCTGGCTTGGAAGTTGCAGCTGGGTGTAGCAATGTAAAACGCTCTCAAGCTGGCTTGGAAGCTGACTTGGAACATAGTTAAAAGCTCTGATATAAGCCGTGCACTCAATAGTGTACTAATAATAACTATAACTGAGGGGAGAACACATCACCTTAGCCAAAGGCCAAGGCAAAAAGGTATGTCTTTACAGCTTTCCTAAATGCTAACAAGGAAGGGGCATGGCGAACCTCAAGGGGGGGGGATATCATTCCACAGTCTGGGGGTCACCACTGAAAATGCTCTCTCCCAGGTGCCCACCAGCTTCACTACTGAAGGTGGTGGGACAACCAGAAGGGCCTCTTCTTCAGGTCTCAAGGCACGGGCAGGTTGGTATGAGAGAAGGCGTTCCTTTAGATATTTGGGGCCCAAGTCATTTAGGGCCTTATAAGTCAGAGTTAACACCTTGAATTCGGTCCGGTAGTGAATTGGCAGCCAATGCAATTCTTTAAGAACCAGCATGATATATGTCCGGCTAGCTGTTCCAGTCAGCACTCTGGCGGCTGTGTTTTGCACTAGCTGCAACTTCTGGACCATCTTCAAGAGCAGCTCCATGTAGAGTGTATTGCAATAATCCAATCTAGAGTTTACCAGAGCATGGATCACTGTGGCCAGGTCATCTCTATCCAGAAAAGGCTTAAGTTGGCATACCAGCCGTAGATGAGAGTAGGCGCTCCTGGCCACGGCCTCCACCTGAGCTTCAAGTGTCAGCACAGAGTCCAGGAGTACCCCCAAATTATGCACCTGCCCCTTCCAGGGCATAGCCACCCCATCGAAGACAGGGTATCTCCCAACTACATGGACCCGAGGCCCTGTGACACACAGCACCTCTGTCTTGTCTGGATTCATCTTCAGTTTATTCACCCTCATCCAGCCCATTAATGCCTCCAGACACCTGTCAAGCACTTCCACCGCCTCTCCTGATTTAGATGGTACAGAGAGATAGAGGTGGGTATCCATTCCATTTTTTTTCCATTTTTTATTTATATACCGCCTTTCCAAAAGAAACTTTCACCCAAGGCGGTTTACAATGAATGGAAACCAAATACAAAGCAAAATACAATCACCACATCCAAAAAAAGAAAAATACAGCAAATATAATCAACAACTTAAGTCAAAAACAATTTTTACCAACAGCAGTTTACATAAATCAAAATATATAGCGTATTATAACAAATAACATATTATACAGTATAATAACAAATATAATAATAAAAAAAACTGGCTGGAGGCAGGCTAGTCTTCCTTTCTCATCCCTTCCCTCAGTTATACTTGCAGCTGGGCGTAGCGATGTAAAACGCTCTCAAGCTGGCTTGGAAGCTGACTTGGAGGTGGCTGCATATTGATGACACCTCACTCCAAATCTCCTGATGACCTCTCCCAGCGGCTTCATGTAGATGTTAAAGAGCATGGGAGATAAGATCCACCCCTGAGGAACCCCACAAGTGAATTCCCAGGGTGTCGAAACCTTATCTCCCACAGCCACTATCTGGGATCGGCTTTGGAGATATATGGTTGAACCTCAGTACTTGTATATTCGGAAAGGCTATTCTGTCTGTGAATGCTTATGGATTCATTCAGATTATGTTTCTGTAGTTCACTTAATTAGGGGCTTGCCCACAGTCTATTCTGATAAAACATAACTACTGAACTAATGAAGAAAGGAAACCTGGAAGGAGGGAAAGTGTTAAATTCATTCAGACCTGTGTGCTCAACAATTCCCGTACAGAGAGATCAGGCAGGAATGCTTAGCAAATGGTTTATAGATGTCTCCAAGCCCATGCAAAGCTGAAAGAGTGAAGGGGAACATCAGGGTTGAATTTGAAACATGGATGGAAAGAATTCTTTGGATTTTCAACACTGCTTTGCTCCGGGAGGTTTACTGTCACTGCTATGCATGCTGGTCATGTAACTTTTGTTTATTAATATTTCCAAACTGGTAGCTGAGAAGAAGCAGTTGGTTTTAATGTAAAACTGAAGTTAGGGGAACTATGATATACAAGCCATATTCTTATATGCACACACAAGTACAATTTGTCAGAAATAGTGAAAATTGTCAAAACAAGCTTCAAGCTTCAAACTACATATCAATTTATAATTAGCAAGCCAGGAGATGCTGTGCTGAAAATATTTAAGACTCTTCTCCAGAGTGTTAGGTGTTCAGTATGAAATCAAATGCCAGAATAATTCATTTTAAAACCATTTTTCCAATAATTGATATTTCCTAATCAAGTTCTGGTTCCCAACCAGCGCAGATTCCAATTTTCTTAAAACAGCAGCAAGTATTTTGCATTTCTGTGATCCTATAATTCTCCAACCTCTCTAATCAATCAGCATCATGTAGTACAGATGCTGGATATGAGCACCATCTACAGGGAAACATTTTCATTCAACTAAAATCCGATGAAGAAATTCAGTTTTGTTTTGGCTGAGTATTTCTTTGCTGTCCTTATCTGCACTGATGTCACCCTAAATCAAAAACCCAAAAGGAAGACATTTTATTGGATTTGTGTGTCTGGATTGAGGCTATTTGCATTACAGAGTTTATGACTTTGAGGTCTAGCCAAGACTTGGAATGCAAGCGCTCTGCCTCAGCAATTTAATAGAGTTTTAATAAGTGCTGAGAATTTAGTTACTAGCTATTTTACATATTTTCTGTGCATTTGGTTCTTTCTTGGTCCATGTGACTAAATGTATTTTATCACTGAGACTAAGGAACACGTAAAGTATTATGTACTGTAATAAATTTATTAATTTTCAGTCCTTAAATATTATCTTTGAGCAACATGTTGTTCCCAAAACAATGAGCATGATTTTATATGGAACTTAAAAAAACCCATTTCTTATATAAATTCATTCATTTAGAACACCATAATGGTGCCGTGTGGGCTTTGCCAAAGTATTTTTTAGTTTCAGCAATTAGGGGACCCCCTATTTTGTGATTGATTTTTGAGAACCAATGATACAGAACTATGCAAGAGGATACACATATGTATTTGTGCAAAGCATTGTTCCTGCCATTGTATCAGTTGATATTTCTGATCCATGTATACATAAAACACTTCATATCATCTCTAGAAAAATACTGTGCAAATATAAGAGAAGATACTGTATTTTTAAGATTGGCTCCAAATCTATATTTAATAGTTCTGTACAAATGCAAGCATTAGAGCCATTTTGTTAATTGAACAACCTTAATTAGAAAGAGAAAAACATGTGTTGTTCTTGCTTGGATTAACTAACATCTTTCTTCCCTTCTAGGTGAAATGAGGAATGATTTGTACATCACAATTGAAAGAGGAGAATTCGAGAAGGGAGGAAAAAGTGTTGCAAGGAATGTTGAAGTCACAATGTACATTGTAGACTGCAGTGGCCAAGTTTTAAAGGTAATTTCTACAAATGCCAATTTTCAGTTACCTCTCAAGCATGCCCTCATCATCAAAGAAGATGCATACTGCTGCTACATCTCCATCTTTGGCTGCAGAAGACACCATAGTTGCCAGCAGAAAATGGTCCCTCCTTTGTCCAGTAATAAAACAAGGATGGGACCATTTTCTGCAGTACCTTCCCCATCCAGTCACTGTCAAGTTGTCTCTAGTCAGAAGAGGAAATGTGCCCTAAGTGTTTCCTCTTAACCTTTGTTGTAGTATATTTTATTTCAAGTGGTAAGCTGTATTTAAAGACAGTGCAGAGAATAGATAGTGTCACAGTGCCAGTTAAAGACTGTCCTTAGGGCAAAGCTATTAGTGGTACTAGCTATGCATAATGATCTTCAGATGCTTCATAATCCTTTGCTTTTGCAGTCGCAGACTGCTGAAATAAGCAAAAAACTTACTAAGGCCTTTGTTGACTACAGAACTGGTTGATGTGATAATCATAGAAGACTAAGCTGTATAGGTAGACTCAAATGACTGAAAAGTTGTAATTAATGGTTGGGAGGAGGCAGCAAAATCTGGCCCATTTGGAAGTTTTAATTTCTGTATTTAAGGATGTGGTTTTAATAATTCTAAAGAGCACATACACTAGCTGCCCCAGTCAGAACAGAATAACAAGAGCAGGAAATATGATCAGATTTGACTGTATTTTCTACCATCTTTGATGCTGGCTTTGATAGCTGGAATAGATGGGAGTTATAATTTTATCAGGAATTCTCAGAGACACAGAATGATCTTTCTATCATAGTCAGTGGCTGAAAGGGATCCATA
This sequence comes from Aspidoscelis tigris stejnegeri, assembly GCA_023333525.1. Lineage (NCBI taxonomy): Eukaryota > Metazoa > Chordata > Lepidosauria > Squamata > Teiidae > Aspidoscelis > Aspidoscelis tigris. Next base: position 61,777,046 of record JALMGA010000005.1, on the reverse strand, counting down.
TAGGTCTTGAATATCACGATCCCTTATCCAGTGTTTTTGTATTGGCAAAATACAATTTAAATTTTTGTGATATTGTAGAAGCAAATTCTTGAGACCATATGAATGAAAGAGAATGGAAATATTATTTGACACTTATATCTGTGCTAAAATACGATTTGTGTTGTTTTTGTTTTTTTTGTTCTCACTGGTTTTGAGCTCATGTAAAACTTGGAAGAATCAAGCCTTTAATTATTAACGTGACAAGGGCCATGAAGGACTGTGTAATTTTTTAATTTAAAAGTTGAAGGACACCAAGTGGAATTTCACCTTTGCTGTCCTATTCAACACTAAACAATAGAAGAAAGTGAAGAGAGAAATAATGTAAAGAATGTTTTTTGGGTGGGTTTTGGGGGTGGTTTTTTTGACAGTATTGATGAGTTAACAATGCATAGTTATTGAGCATGGTGCAGAGTGGTTTAGCCATTGTCTTGGTCCTCATTGTTTGAAAGGAAGACAGACTTAGAAAGAACAATCTAAAAAAGCTAATAGAAAGCCCATATTTTTCATCTCATAGAAAGCCCATATTTTATTGGGAGAATTTTTGTTATGCAAAGAAGAGGACTTGTTTCAGTGTAAAACCCATAAAATGATAGAGTGTGCGTGACTTTTGCTAAATTTACTCTTTTCTCCTTCTTTGTCACCTCCTATGCTATTTGAAGAGTATTCAGATCTATGGAGTGTGGGAGGTGAGGAAGAATGGAGTACCAGAAAAAGGTGATTTGAGACAATTATTCTCTTCTTTACAGCTTAGAGTATCTTATTCTGTGGTAGAATATTTCTTATAGATTTATGGATTAGAGATGCACCAAGCATTAAGAATCAGTTTGGAACAAAGCCAGTAAGGATTCGAGTGCCAAATATCCCTCAAATTTGAGGGGTTTGGTTCATTACCAAGCTGATTCACAGGCGTTCGAATATAACAGTTCATTCAGCTTGATTACTCTTCCCTAATTTTCCCTCTGCAAATATGACCATCTATCAATTACAGTCTAACCTCTCTTTCATCATGTCCTGGACATGACATAATTGATAATGTTTGAACCCTTCCAGGGTGTAGACATGCTGATGGTTTATGGGGAAGACCCATGATCCTTCACTTCCAGAATGCCTAGTAGGCCTGAGACAGACTAGATGATGCCACAAATGCAATGAGGGGTTCTGAGCCATGATGGGGTGACACAAAAAGGTGAAAGAGGCTGAAGCATGATGAGGGAACTAGAGTATAAATGGGGGAGGTCAGATGGAGCATGATGAGGGAACTAGAGTATAAATGGGGGAGGTCAGATGGAGCATGATGAGGGAACTAGAGTATAAATGGGGGAGGTCAGATGGAGCATGATGAGGGAACTAGAGTATAAATGGGGGAGGTCAGATGGAGCGTGATGAGGGAACTAGAGTATAAATGGGGAAGGTCAGATGGAGCGTGATGAGGGAACTAGAGTATAAATGGGGGAGGCCACATGGACAAGTTTGGGCTTATGAACTGTTTGTCAAACTGGTAGTCCAGTGCAAGATTCTAGGTCAAATTATAAAATTTATGGCCAGTCTGGACTTCATTACAAACTGGTCAACTATTTGTGCACGTATCTATTTTTAGTTTTGCTTGTAGCAGATATGCACAGACTCGTAACAAGAGTTGATATGTTCCATATAACTTTTTGTAACTTCATTTGTTCAGCTGACTAATTTGTCTCTAATTAAGCAATTTGATCTTTTTTTTATATTAGGACTTTATTTCCTTTGGCTCTGGAGAACCATCGGCCACTGAATACCACTCCTTTGTGCTGTACCACAACAACAGTCCCAGGTGGGCTGAGCTGCTGAAACTTCCTATTCCAGTGGATAAATTCAGGGGAGCACACCTTCGCTTTGAATTCCGGCACTGTTCCAGTAAGGACCATTTATAGTACAGTAGTTTGGAGCTTCAATACAGTGTCCTCCAGATGTTGCTGAACTAAAATTCCCATTACCCTTTATGGCTGGAGTTGGAATCTTTGGAACTGTTGGGAGTCAGAATTCAACAACATTGGGAAGGTATCTGTATTAGGAAACAAATATGAGATCTCAAACATGAGATAGGGAATTGAGAGAGAGAGAGATCTCATTAAAAGAACATCCTGTAATGCAAGCAGCCAAGTATTAATTGCATCACTGGCTTTGCCTTCACTTTGTCTATCTATTGGGCATGCATTACTGTAATAAGTGATGTTAGCTTTTCTGCCATATTTCTGCCATCATTAACTGTTTTGATGATATTCTGAAAGCAAGCAAAATTGTGGGGGGGATTTTGAAATGTAAGCTAAAACGTTGTTGCCTAAAGAGACTATTAAGGAATACTCCTCCCACTTTCCCATCTGTTTAAGGGGACTCAAAGCAGCTGAGGAGTGCAGAATCAAACTTGGTATTCCCAGATAAGAGTCCAGCTCCTTAACCACAGGACCAAACTGGCTCATTTACATCATTCCAGTACATGCCATGTACATGTTATTTTCTGTAGCAAACACAATTGTTTGACACACCTGGATCATGGAATTCTAGCACCATTTTAAATAATATTTATACCTGAATGATGAATACATTGACAAAAAGGTGTGTGTGTGTGTGGGGGGGGGGGAACCAATGGATTTATCTCTGACTTTTGTTGGAGATTCTACAATACAGGGGAACTGGAGCTATTAATGTAGTGATATGTATTTTCTAGTTTATATAGGTTTCAACAAAATGCATAACTTTTATCAAATTCTGTACGTGCATTTTCAGTTAAGCTTAGAATGTGGTCTATTTTAATTTATTTATGTGTTTCAGCAAAAGAAAAAGGAGAGAAGAAGTTGTTTGGCTTTTCTTTTGCCCCTCTAATGCAGGAAAATGGAAGGACACTGCCTGATGGCACCCATGAGCTCATTGTGCACAAGGTAGTTCAGTAAGAAGCCAAAGAAATAACATTATTTATTTTAGGAAACATTTCAGATGCATAAAGTTGTCCTTAGATTCAGGCAGATTTTGAACCAGCTAGGGCAGAAATTAATGCTTGGCTGGTTAATGTCTAAAATACCTTTTCATTAAATCTTATTATTCTTCCTAGTGTATGTCATAGTTCCTTAAATCTTGTTATCTATTTAAGTATCATATGCTACAGGCAATTACCCCATTGTATCTGACTTTCATATTTTGCTAGTGGCCACTAACTAAAACTGCTTTTATGTAGAATGTTGTACCTGCTACATTCTTCTAGTATCAGTAGGCATTTAGGAAGTCTTATACCACAGCTTCAATGTAGCAACCATATAGCAGAAGTGTGCATGGAGAGGCTCAGTCCTTCCCAAGTTCTTTCTGATTAATGGGCTCAGTCTTTGTTCAGACACACGAGAGGGGTGGAATCATCTCTGGGATACCTTAGAGAAGGCTTTGAAATGGCTCCGACATTAGTTGGAGTCTCCCCGCTACTAAACTCATTGCCTCTCTGAAGTGCTTCTGAGGTGCCTTTTTTATTATTTCTGAACACAACTCAGTGTCTGGGTTCAGGCCAGCTCAGTTTTACATTCAAAAGGACCACACACCGATGTCTCCTGGATCCCAACCCATCTTCAAGGAATATTTGTCGTAATTTTGGTTTTGAATGACAACAGTGCTTTCATATTTGTATGGTTCTGTTCAAAGTTGAACCCTCTCGTTCTGGGCAGTCTAGGAAGTGGTTGAGCTACAGCCTCACACTCCTACTATGTATGTATTTTTTGACTTGATCACTAGGGTGAGATAGATGTGCAGAACAGAAATGAAAAGACACAGATGAGACACAGGATGTTAACAGAAATAATTGTGTTGGACCTCAAGAGATAGATAGAAAAGTCCACAGGAAGGGTCCATAGACAAAAGGAAACATTTTTTTAGTATAACAAAAATTGTATAGTCTAAATAGGAGAGGGAAGTTACAGTAAAAAACCACAATCGTGTAACTGTTGAACAAAGTAAAAGATGATGCTAAAGAGAAAAAGAACACTTAGGACATGTTATATATTTGACATATGGAGCATAACATTGTGGGATTTTTTAAATGCTGAATTCACTGAAAAGAGAAATATGTACTAAATGTCAACTATGCGTGAATGGAATGTGAGGAAATGTGTAGAGAAAAAAATCACTAGAGGTCTGAAAACTGAATGGTGAAGAGAGAAATAATGCATTTTAATTGTTTCCAGTGAAAAACATTATTTTGGATGCTAGATTTATGCTATATTGTGATTCACTTTGTATACTGGAATTGAAATGCAGCTTTAATTTAACTGTTCTCCCAGTGTGAAGAAAATGTGAGCCTTCAGGATTCTAGTCGCTACCTCAAATTTCCCTTTTCTAAGGGGCATCTCCTCACAAACAACCACCAAGCAATAAAAACCTCAAAGGAATCATTCTGGATTACATCCTTCCTGTGTTCAACTAAGTTAACACAAAATGGTAATTCATTACTAATATCCTGCAACCACTGATCTTGCTAATGTTAGGATATTGTACATAGAGACATGGTCACCTATGTTTAGCAAGGCAGATACAAATAATACCAGATGAATGAAATTTGTAACACTATCTGAGAGCAGAATCCAGTTGATGAATTTATTGTGGAGAAATAAATTTTTAAAATCACAATTTTGAATCAATAATTATCCTAAGAACTGCATGTTAATTGATATCTGCATTTCTTTTCAAAGCTTGTTTGGTTTTCTGGGCATTTTGAGTATACATTAAATAGACTAGAAGATATAGAGTTATATTTGGGTCTTTATGTAGCTGTTATGAACAGTAATTTTTTATTTTTTTATTTCTGGAGTATTTTGGAATCTATGGAGCCACAAATCATGTCTACTTAGAAATAAATTCAGATTCAATGGGACTTAATCCCTTTTAAGTAAAGATATAATTGTAGCCCAAGGCCAACTGATCTAAATAGCACTTAGGGCTACTGAATGTATGCTGGAGTACTGCTTCTTTCCTTCATTCTAACTTTACTGTATATTTGCGTGCAATTCTAAGGCACTATTTCTTACCTCACTTTCATGGAAGAAGTACAACTGAGAGCAATCAAACTTGTTTCTGAGTAGCTCCATTACAATAGCACTATAAAGAGTGCCCAGAGACCCTCGGGTATGGGGCGGGATATAAATATAAATATAAATAAAATAAATAAATTTATCTTTTTTATTCCTTTGTAGGGGACATGCTTGACCTTCTCAAATGGCGAGCCCATCCTGAAAAAATTGTAGGCTGCCTTTCAAAATTAAAAGAAATTGATGGGTCAGAAATAGTCAAGGTAAATAATCTTTTCTCTAATTATTTTGCTACAGAAAGTAAATATATATTTTCCTTAATGAAGTTTAACATAGAACTTCGGCAAACAGAGTTCTATCAACTTCCTTTTCTTGTCTAGTTTCTCCAGGATACTTTGGACACTTTATTTGGAATTTTAGATGAAAATTCTCAGAAATACGGCTCACAAGTTTTTGACTGTTTGGTGAGGCATGAGTTGTTATTTTTTGTTGCTTCATTTTTATTTTCGAAGCTGCCCGAAAGAAAGTGGACTAACGTGAATATTTTTATCCTTAGGTTCACATCATTAACTTGTTGCAGGACAGCAAGTTTCATCATTTTAAGCCAGTTATGGACACCTACATCGAAAGTCACTTTGCTGGAGCACTTGCATACAGGTAAGAGCATATATGCATGTTGGTTTGAGCTGAGAAGTGGTTGGTCTGCTGATGGAATGAAAGTCCTTGAACATATTAATCAAAATACAAAAAAAAAAAACCCACACAAATAAGTATGTTTGCTCTTAGGACTGCTCAACAGTAAAGGAGACTGCCTGGAAAGCAGAGATTGTCAGTTTGATTCCCATTGCTCCCTGGATGTAGGAAATTGAAAATCACATATTTGCCCAGAAAAGTGTGTAGTGGTGCCCATGCAGTCAATCAGAAATTGGCCATGACTTGAGGATACCCAAGAATAACAACAGCTTTATTGTTGCTATTCTTGTAAGCTGTGAATTTGACATATCTTTCACAATAAGGAAAAACTGGATTTTCTTTTCAAAAAACAACTATTTTTACAAACAACTATTTTAAAAAACAACTATTTTTAAAGGGCTAAAAGTCTATTCTGACTCTGGCAGCATAGAGTGTCCAATGGTCACAGTGTGTGCAAAGCATCAGTGTTTCTAGTAAGGCTGCATCCGTACACATCTTTCACAAGAAGTTCAAAACCATCATAATGGTGGTAGTATGTGGCAACTAGTGCTTCCATTCTAACTAATCCATATTAAAGGTCAGATGTTGCATTTTCGGGCCTTCAATGTGCTTTTGATCTGGACTGGTCTTTATGTTACCATTTGCATTATTAATACCTTTTAGCACTTGAGCAAAGAAATAAATTTTGTTTCATATTTTAGGGATCTCATAAAGGTTTTGAAGTGGCATGTTGATCGAATAACAGAAGTGGAAAGGCAAGCACACAATCAAGAAGTATTAAAGGTAACAGGATTCAAGAGAGAAAATAACATCTTTTCTGTATATACAGTAGTTATGGAACCATTAGTTCACTCTATTTTGACTTGCATCCAAAGTATCATGTCATTGTGTACCTCAGTACTGTACGTGAATATTATTCCATTTTGCTTCTAGTGGTTTTGCCATAAGTCCTTCCCTGAAGCTAAGGTTACCTATAACTCTTCCAATGGTGTGAGTTTAATAAATACAAGGGCTACTAAATAAGCCATGGTATAGCCTTATGATGAATGTGTTATGCTAATGCCAAATAATACTGAAACCAAACCAGCATCATGGATTGGGGCTTAAAGTCAGCTTTTTTTAGCCATGAAGTATTGTTCACTGAAAGACAGGGATTCTAGAGTGCATTTAACATTTTTATGACAGGGAGAGTGGCAGCTATAAAAGGAAAAGAGACAGGGAAGCAGAACAGGTATGCCCAAAGGTTTCTTAGGTTCAATGGACTTGTTCATGTAGCATGAAGCAATGGTTTAGTGTTATATGTCAACTAACCATAGTCTAAACCTAAGATGCACCAAAGAACATAAAACATTTTTGGAAAACTGTTGGAAAATAATATATCCCACATATGATTGCAATCTTGAGTTTAATAATTATGTGAGCATTTTGGTTTCTCTCAAAATATAATTCCAGATGAATACCAGCCTAATACTTTTGGCAACTGTCCTTCCTGAAATTCCTAGCTTCCCTATTTCCATCAGTGATGGAGAACTAAGGATTGCAAAAGAATAAGCATCAGGAAAAGGGATTACATATAACAGTGTGATGACACCATAATACATATTTGTTAAGTTTGATAGAATGATAAAACAATGTTCTGCTTAGCCCAGTATGCATATCATTAGGTTTTTGATTTTGGGAAAGATTTTTAAAAACTTCACCCATCAGGAAACACTTTAGAAATAGATGTTCATATTTAATATTGTAACTATTTTGATGATAGTATGTGTGAATTTTTTTGGAACTGTAAGAAACAATAACTCAGGAGTATAGAATGTAATCATTTAATTATTAACCTCATGAAACAGATGCATATTTCCTTTTCATGGGCTTATTTTGGCCTTAGAAATGTGTTTTTGAGAATTCGTAGTATGATAGAAGGAATTGTCTCCATGTTTAATGAAACGGACATTCTTCGTTATAACCCAGAGAAGGCTTCTTCCAGATCCTTTTCCTTTTAGCTTCTGAAAGTAATGACACAATCAAGAGGGCCTTTCTAGGAGATCCTAATGGATGAGCAGATTCGTATTAAAGGGGTGTTCCTTTAAATCCTTGAGGACCAAGTCATTTAGTGCTTTATGATGCAAACGTAAAACCTTTATTTGGACTTGGCTGCATCTGGCCAGTGGTGCTCATCTGGCACCTTGCTATTGCATTCTTCACTAGTTGAAGCTTTTGGACTGTCTTCAAGGGCAGACCCATACAGGTCACATTGAAATAGTCCATCCCTGAAATTACTGTAGTATGTATTTCTTACCAAGGTAGCTCCGTCCAAAAATGTTTGGAGCCAGCCAGCAGCCAGAGCTTAAAACTGGCATTCCTATTCACCATCACCATGTAACAGAGATAAATCCAGAATCCTACTGGATCAGGCCACAATCCATCAAATCCAGCATTCTGTTTCGCACATAGCCCACCAATTGCTTCTTGTCATCTCTAGCAGAGGACAAAGGCAAAACCTAACTTGCTCTCAATTCCCAGCAAATGAACTTGAGATGCATCCTGCCTGCCTCTCCAACCTGGCGGCAGTACCTAACGCCCATTCTAGTAGCCACTGAAACATTCCTCCTCCAAGAGTTTATCTAATGCTTTCATAAGAACATATATTATGCAACACTCCCTTCCAAGGGAGCATTAATTCCATCAACTGGAGGATATATCCTTACTTCATGGTCTCAAGTACCTGTGATACACAATGCCTCCATCTTGTATGAATAAGCTTTTGTTTATTAGTTCCCAAGGCCCATTGCTTCCTCTAGGCAAAAATCAAGCACCTGAGCCACCCTTCCTGACCTGGATGAAATGGAGAGAATGGTCAACACATTGATGGCTGCTGTGAATGACATATTAAACCTCACAAGTTAGTATCCAGGCTCTTGAACAAACGTCTCCTACAACAACTCTGCTTTCAGCCTTGGAGGTGGAACATTTCAATGCAGTGGCTCCAACACTCAAACCCAGCAGTTTTCCAGAAGGCACAATAGTATCAAAAGACATTATAATTAATATATCATGTTAGTGACAAGCAGCTGTAATGAAACACATTTCTTTCCAGGATATAATCACTGACATAAATTATAGGGCAGTCTGTTTTGTGTTGACCATGTTTTTAACCCCTTTGCTTGCTCTTCCTTTTTCAGTCTTTTTTTTGCCTTTGGAAAGGGAGTATGTGCATAGTTACCAGTCTAATTCATTTTTTCACAGAATGTAGATAAGAATAATACAATATATGACATTTAATTTTTTGCCGTTTGCAGGCACAGGAATATATATTTAAGTATATTGTTCAGTCTCGGAAGTTGTTCTCTTTTGCTACCGGTGGACAAAATGAGGAGGAGTTTTGCTGTTGCATCCAAGAGCTTCTGATGTCTGTGCGATTCTTTCTTTCCCAAGAAACCAAAGGTGCTAGTGCTTTGTCTCAAGCCCAAGTAAGTTGTGCAAAGTGTTGCCATAGACTGTTCCTATTCCTATTGTGCTGCTTGATCATTTATATAGAGCAGCGGTTCTCAACCTTCCCAAAGCCGCGACCCCTTAATGGAGTTCCTCATGTTGTGGAGACCCCCAACCACAGGGCTAGAGCAGCTGGGAAGTGGGAGGAAAGGGTGACGGGAGACTTGTCGTGACCCCTCTGAAAGGGTAGTTCGACCCCCAAAGGGGTCCCGACCCCTAGGTTGAGAACCACTGATATAGAGGAAAACAATCTCAAAAGCCTGCATGTAATGATTGAATTAAAAAGGTGATGGTAGAAGTTGATTCAGATGCCTGGCAGCAGTTATTTCTTCTCTGTCAAACCTTTAGTCCAGCTACATGAGCTAAGACTATGTTGTATTCATTTTAATTATTAAGAACATAAGAGAAGCCGTGCTGGATCAGGCCACATCCCATCTAGTCTAGCGTCCCATTGCACATAGTGGCCCACCAAATGCTCATGGGCATCTCAAGCAGAGACAAGGACAAACCTTTTCCTGCTCTTGAATCCCAGCAAATGGCCTTAGAAGCACCACCACCCCCCTGCCCAGACTGAAAGGCATTTGTTCTAGAAGCCATTGATATATCTGTCATCCATAAATTTGTCTAACCCTTCCTTAAAGCCATCTAGACTGGTAGCTGTCATCACCTCTTCCAGCAGCACATTCCATAAACCGATGACCCTCTGGGTGAAGAAATACTTCCTCTTGTCGGATCCAACTCTCTTACCCATCAGCTTCATAGAGTGCCCCCTGGTTCTAGTGTTGTGTGATAGAGAAAATAAATTTTCACTATCCACCTTTTCTATACCACGCATACTTCAATTGGGTCCCCTCTTAAACGCCGTCTCTCCAGACTGAAGTGGCCTAGACGTTGCAGCCTGGTTTCGTAAGGGAGGTGTTCCAGACCCTTAATCATTCTGGTTGCCCTTTTTTGCACATTTTCCAGTTCCACAATATCCTTCTTGAGATATGCTGACCAGAATTATACACAGTATTTCAAATGTGGCTTCACCATAGATTTATAAAGAGGCAAAATGACACTTGCTGACTTATTTTCTATTCCCTTCCTAATTATTCCCAGCATTGAATTTGCTTTTTTTGCTGCTGCTGTGCACTGGGTTGACATTTTCATTGAACTGTCCACCAAAACCCCGAGATCCATTTCTGGTCTGTTGCAGAAAACTCAGACCCCATCAGTTTATAGACATAATTTGGAATTTTGGCCCCGATGTGCATTATTTTGCACTTGTTAAGATTAAAGCACATTTGCCACTTGGTTGCCCAGTCACCCAATGCTAAGAGATACCCCTGGAGCTCTTGGCAATCTCTTTCAGTTTTTACTACCCTAAATAATTTAGTATCATCAGCAAACGTTGCTATTTTACTATGTACCCCTATTGTCAGCTAGCCATCCAGTTATTTATTCTGTAATTAGCTATGATTGTTTTGTGTACATCTGTCCCGTTCATATTCACCATAGACTTGTTGGCCTTCTGATATACTTTCTAAAACTGAAATGCATGCTGGTCCTTGACTTGATGCTGTTTGGAAGGTTCCTGTGCTACAAGGAGCTACAGTAGAACCCTTGCAATATTTCTCAGTAATAATTAAGAAGAAGAAAAATAAGAATAAGAAGTAGCTCAAAGCTGGGAGAAGTGTATTTGTTGCAACAGCCTAGACTGATTAAAGCCAGATTACCCCATGCTTTTTCTTCCTCCTTTTTTTTTTTTTTTTTGCTGGGGGGGGGCAGAATATCTTGGATTCATCTGAAAATTTGATTTTCTCCCACCTTCATATTGTCTTCAGGCAGTCTTTCTCAGCTCATTCCCAGCAGTATACTCAGAGCTGCTGAAACTCTTTGATGTAAAAGAGGTGGCAAGTTTGGTGCGTGATACTCTAGGAAGCTTGCCGACCATCACAAATGCAGATGAATCTCTTCAAGCTGTGAAACTCCAATGCATTGGAAAAACGGTGGAAAGCCAGCTATACACTAATCCAGGTAGGAGAGTGAATACGTGATCACACTGCAATTTCTTGCCTGTCACACTCATCTAAAGCTTGTATAAAGATGAACAATGGCATTAATTTGGGCACTTGTGTTCCAGTAGAATTTAGAATAATAAATCAAACAGCTGAGAAGCAGAGCATCTTTAAAAAGAGCCTTTCCTCACGCAAGAGGGAATTGTACTGAGGCTCTATTCTCTGTTTCTTAACAGATATAAAATTGATGGAGCTGTTCAAATAGGTACTCTTCAGCAGTGGAGTCCAAATTTAGAACAGAAGCAGATCCATTTGACTTTATCATTGGTTCAGCTAATCAACAAAATCCATTCTATTTTAGCAAGTAGCTTTATCTTCAACATATTATTCTATTCTGAAGGACATTACAACTTATCGAGTAATGCAGTAAATATAGGGACATTGTTCATTCTGGTTTAAAAAATATTTTGATACTATCCTTTTTTAAAGTGTAATTTACAGAAATAAAGTCTAAAATTATTATTCTATTATTAAATATTGCCAAATTTTAAAAGAATAAAAGAGTCTAGTAATTCATGGCAATGCTAGGTACTCTGTGGAGCAGGAAGTGCCTAATGTATTTCCTGCTATACACAGGAAATACATTAATGAATTGTAAAAAAGTACAAAAAGAAAATCAAGGATTGAGTCTAGTGTATTCAGTAAGATGTCTGCTACAGGTAAGATTAATGGGTCTATTTAAGTGTTTTAAATGATAACTTTAGAAAAGTACTGACTATTTGTAAATTAATTCGACAGCTCCATTAGCTTTTTTTGCTGTTGCCTGCTCTGGGATCTTTGGGTGAGTGGTGGGAAATAAATATCCAAATAAATAAATAAAATTTGAAATTCTTCATTGTTCTGAATTAGGTTTTCAGTCAGTTATAGTGGAATCAGTTTTAATAAGATTTTTACATATTTTTTGCCTCTCAGATATTTAGCTTTTAGAGTATTTTGGTCATTATTGATGCTGGGCTTGTTGTATCCATTTGTGTGTTTTAACCTACCCTTGATATTCTGTGGAAAAGTGGGAAACAGATTTAGGTAATAAATGGAACAGCTGCATGGAAAACAGAGGGTTGCAAACTCAGTCCCCAGTATTTCAGTGGCACCCCCAAAACATCTAAATATATGTGTGTCTATATGTATACATGTAATGTACATGCACATGGTGGGAATGTACATGAACTAAAAACCTAAACAGTAAGCCAGATGAACCATTTGACTAGCAACTCTATGAACTGGCTGGCCTATTTGTCAAATGGTTCAAAACGCCCTGCTCATATCCCCAGTCACTCTTACTTTCCGTTGTACCTGCTGTCTTTCTGGATGTGGCCCATTATCCCTCCTTCTCCAAGTTTGCATCCCATGAGACGATTATCCTGCCATCACATCTCTAGGCCCCTACCTGCTCCCTTCAGGCATGCACTGCTCTGCTTCGCTGTCACTGGTCATGCAGTCTTGGAAATTCCACAGTCTGGTCAACGTGCAGTCTTCGAACCCTGCTTCTGAAGAATCATATTGGAGGCCTTGCAAGAAGTGGACACACATGTCTTTGCGCTAGGCCTTCTCATAGGACTTGTATTCCTCTACTCCAAAAGGCTAGTAGTCAGCATGCTAGCCCAGCCACAGCCTTTTCAGGGCCACATGATCAGTGACAGCAGAGTGGTACAGGCAGGTGGAACTCCACAGACACTTTTGTGGGATGTTTAGCAACGTATTCAGTGCAAGAAGGGGGGATGGTGGAGCAAGGCCCATGGAGGCAGCAGGTACATTTGGTGAAGGTGGGGAGACCAAGATGCTATGAACTGTTTGTCAAATTTACCCCAGTTCAGTTTGCATTTGGAATGAATCCTGAAATTTTAGCAGGATTTAGTCTGATAGTGATCCCCGCAACCTCCCTGGTTCAGTATGAATCCAGTTTATATCAAACCAGTTCAGCACCTCTCTAATGCACATCTTTCTGCATACACACAAAATATGTTTTAATCGCTAACATGTACATATATATTGCATGTAAATTGCTGACAATGCATTCATATGCATTTGTGTGTAATGTAAAATACAATCCAGCTTAATGGCAAACCTTTGCCTCATCTTCTTCCTCTCATAGAGAGTTGTTATTGCTCATCTACCTTATTAGGAACCAACATGAAGGAAAGTAACAAGGTACCAAACCTCATGATTCCATAATTCAAATAATCACTCTTAACCACTCCTCCCTGCTTCCATGAGCCTAGAAAAGGTGCACTAGTCTGTATAAACGCAAGGCTTCCATTCAGTGCTGAGGCTATTTTTGTGGGTTGAGCAGCTGCATTTGTACAACGCCGCTCTTGATTCCTTTACCAAGATGGTTTATGCCTAGTGTGTTTGTTGCTTCTGTTCTTTTTGAGCTTTTGAAGTTGCTGTGCATGTGTGAATGTGTATTCGCATATATATATTTATGCCTGTGTACCTGTATTTGCTTTTTCCCTTGATCTACCAATCCCTTTGTTCCTCTAAGTCACATCTGGGAGAGAATCCCTTCCCTACTTCCACCCCATACTACCAAAATACAAAATGCACTCAGGTGCCAAAAGTACATTGGTGTGGGAAAAAATAAAGTACAATGTCCTGGAGAAAAGCTGAGACTCAGTGTGATTTAAAGTGCAATTAAACTCCCCTGTCTCAGAGGGTGAAAATGAACATTTTACAATATTGCAACATTATTTGTTACAGAGTGTGGAAAAAATAGCACCGTAAGCAAAGAATTCGTAGGTGGAGCAAGCAGGCTATTCAAACTTCTAAGACAAAAGAAGCTTTCTATGATGAATAACTTTCAGTTCTAAAGCTAGATTTACCTGTTAATAAGATTTGTGTAGCACTAAGGGGGGTTCATGTTTTTCGCCACAAAAGCAGAGATAAATGGAGTTGTTGAGTTTAGTATTTAATTCTCTGTGCCTTAAGGATCAAGCTGCTTTTCCGTTGCTGCAGAGCTATTATGTGACACCTGATTCTTATTAGCTTGGACTCCATAAACAGCCCTTCATCCAGATATTAGGATGATAAAAACTATTATTGGAGAGATCTTTGCAAATTTTCACGATAAAGGCCAGAGATTAAAAGCGATCCTGAGATTTCTTATTTTACTTTGTTCATGTTACGTGGAGATTTTTCCTCTAAAGCAAGGATGCTCAAAGGTTTTGTACTAGAAGGTGCAAAACCTAATTGGTGCAGGCCTGGAGACTGTAAAATCCATTAGTGGTTCTTTTTCACTATACACAGAATAAAAGCAGCAGAAACTGGACAAATCTTCATAGACCACAGTCATTCCTTTCGAGGGGCACGTATTGCCCTTGGGCTGAACTCAGCATCCTTGATCACAAGGAGTTTGCTTTCTGTTCAATTTTAAAGGTCTATAATAATTTTGAACAATGTTCAGTGTATGACAATATATAAAAAAACAAATATGACAGCTTTTGAAGGGTATTTTACCAGTATACGTCTGAGAAATTACTCCTATTTTCAAAAGCATTCTCCTCCTTCAGAATTCTTGAGGGAGGAGTCACTGTTGGCATATTTGCGGCAGCTGGGGCAACCATTTGATAGCTACCACTGGAACACCGTTGAGAATGCTTGTACAGTAGGGCTGATGTTCAGTCATCTATGACAGCTGGCTTCACAATACACACACAGGAGAAAGCTCTTTATTTGATTTACAGCAGTTAAGGGCCACTGCAATCCAAATAAATGAGGTAGGGCACTATCAGAAAATCTCCTGCTTCGCTCCAATGCTTGCCATCCCCCACCTGGGCTTCAGGGCAGGGGGCCATGTCAGTGACCTGCCATGGGTGGTTCTTCTACAAAGCCTCAGGGTTTCTTGTGTGGATATTTTAAGGCAGCTCAAGTTTATTCTATGCGCCATCCCTTTCCCCCTCCTCTCATAAGCACACACACATATATACACATTCCTCTTTTTTGCATGATATTTCTGTAGGTAGTTGTCAGTATGTTAGTCTTGCATTTAACAAGAAAATATTTTTGACACAGCATTCTTTTTTATAAACAGAACTTTTTAAAAGTAATTCTCTTTATGAAGACTAATATGAGATACTGTGGGATTCTGTACAATTTCATTTAATGTAACAATCTTGTATCTTAATACCTCAAGGAGGAAACAGCTTACTACAAAAACCTCTGTGGTCATATTTTTGCTTTTCCAGAATCCCGATACATTCTATTACCAGTAGTTTTGAATCACCTGTATGTACACCTGCAAGAACAAAAGGATTTGGTAATGTGTGCACGCATCCTAAGCAACATATTTTGCCTTATCAAGAAAAATAGTTCTGTAAGTATTTAATGTCCTTCTTTTACTCTTTCCTGTTTTCTTGCAGGCAGTTGAAGGCAGTATAAATATTTGATTTTTCTTCTCCTGATTTTGTTCCTGTACCTTCTCTGTGAGTTCAATTAATCGTACCAAAGTCATACACAATGGCCTGCAGCAAGTACAGTGTTCTCAGTTCTAGACTGCATTTATACATAACAAATGGGGCACCTCACAGACATCTCAGTGAGACAGTGTGTTCCCTCATGATCCCAAGCCTTCTCTAATCCACCTTTTCTAGCACAGAAGGTTCAAAAGGGTGGGGAGGGGCAGATTGGTGTGCAAACAATCCCACTTCAAAATTTGCCTCAGAAATGCTTTTTTTTCTGACTTATTTGCTGGGAAACAGATTACTTTCAGTTTCCAGATCAGTTCCTTTTCTCTTCATAATATAATATGACAGTTTAAATGCTTCTTATATGAACGCACCTGTTCGAGTTGTGGTACATCTATGAGTCTTCTATGTGAAGCTATGTCACAAACAGTAGTGCATAAGAGTGACAGATATGCAGGTCTCCTGGTGATGAACTAAGGAAGCAAGGGATTTATCAAAGTGTTTTATTCCTCAAAACCTTTGCCAGTATGAGTGCATTACTAATTCAGAAAATAATTTACTACTTATGGAATAGAGCAGTTATCCAAGGCAGAAGTGGATTAGGGGAAGTCTGGGAAGGATCATTTACCTGCATGGATCATTTACCTTACATGCTTAAGCAATCCACAAATACAGAGACCGTTACTGATCATAAGAAATCAGGAACAATAATTCTCATAAATTGGGCCAAGTGTTTTCTTTGGTTGTATAGGTACAATGACTATATGACTGAGCAAAAAACAAACTCTTGATTTAGTGGCTGGAGAAGTCTTCCAGGATATTCAGTGCAGCACTGTCCAAGACCAGGGGGGAGGGGAGGGGAGGGGGTGTCGCTGTAGTCCATCGGAATTCCATCTCCCTCATCAGACGGCCAGTTCGCACTGTAACGGGGGTTGACAGCCTGTTTTTGTTGTTGGGCCAGAGAGACAGGATAGGGATGCTGTTGGTGTACCGTCCACCCCACTGCCCAGCATCCTCCCTATCTCAGCTGGCTGAGGTGGTCTCGGATGTGGTGCTGGAAGCCCCTGCCATGGTGGTGTTGGGGGATTTCAACTTCCACGTCGAGACTATGCTCAGTGGACCAGCTCAGTTCTTCATGTCCTCCATGACAACCATGGGGCTGTCTCAGTTTGTATCTGACCCAACTCATGTAGCAGGCCATACCCTTGATTTGGTTTTTGCCTCAGAGCAGATTGGTGAGTATCTGTTAATAGGAGGGCTGACCGTCAGCCCGTTGTCATGGACGGATCACTTGCTGGTGAGGTTTGGACTTGCAATGACAGCTCCCATCTGTGGGGTCAGACCTATTGAAATGGTCCGCCCTCGGAGACTTATGGAATCCGAGTGATTCTTGAATGCTCTTGGGGATTTTCCGGTTGGCATGACTGGTGCTCCTGTCGAAGTTCTGGTCTCTCTATGGAATCGGGAGATGAGCAGAGCTATTGACACGATTGCTTCCAAGTGCCCTCGGCATGCCTGTGGAGCCCGGAAAGCCCCTTGGTATTCCATGGAGCTACGGGCCATGAAACAGGAAGGTCGACGGCTAGAGCGCAGGTGGCGTAAATCCGGCTGTGAGTCTGACCGAACACATGTAAGAGCACACTATTGTGCCTATCATGTGGCGGTGATGGCGGCGAAAAAGAACTTTTTCTCCGCCACCATTGCGTCCTCAAGTAGCCGTCCAGCAGAGCTTTTCAGAGTAGTAAATGGTCTTATAAAACCTAGCTCAACAAAACTTAAGCCAGGACCAAATATCTGCTGTGACAAATTTGCGAAGCACTTTGAGGACAAAGTCGCTCAGATTCGTAGGGGATTAGATGTCACGATTAGACATAGTCCAAATGAGGTGTCCAGAGAACTGTTTGGTCCAATTTATTTGGATCAGTTTCAATTATTGCGGCCTGAGGATGCGGACAAGCTGCTTGCGGGGGTGTGGCCGACAACGTGCTCTCTGGATCCCTGCCCTTCATGGCTGATAAAGGCTAGCCAACAAGGCATGACCGGGTGGGTCCAGGAGGTGGTGAATGCCTCTCTGGGGGAGGGGGTGGTCCCACTGGCTCTGAAACAGGCTGTGGGGCGCCCCCTCCTGAAGAAGACCTCCCTGGACCCAGAAGATTTAAATAACTATTGCCCGGTGGCTAACATACCTTTTTTAGGCAAGGTCCTAGAGAGGGCTGTTGCTGTTCAACTGCAAGCGTGCTTGGAAGAAGCTGAATATCTGGATCCATTTCAGTCTGGCTTTAGGCCCAGTCATGGCACGGAAACCGCCTTGGTCGCCCTGATTGATGACCTACTCCGGGAGAGAGACAGGGGGAATGCTACTCTGTTGGTTCTCCTGGACCTCTCAGCGGCTTTTGATACCATTGACCATGGTATCTTTCTTGAGAGACTACGGAGTTTAGGAGTGGGAGGCAGTGTGTGGCATTGGTTCCGCTCCTATCTCCAGAGCAGATTCCAAGTAGTGACTGGGGGAGATACCGATTCGACACCCTTGGAACTCACTTGTGGGGTTCCCCAGGAGTCAGTCTTATCTCCCATGTTATTTAACATCTGTATGAAGCCGTTGGGAGAGGTCATCAGGAGTTTTGGAGTGAAGTGTCACCAATACGCACATTTTAACCAGCTCTATCTCTCTGTACCATCTGAATCAGGAGAGGCGGTTGAAGTGCTTGACAGGTGTCTGGAGGCAGTAATGGGCTGGATGAGGGCCAATAAATTGAAGCTGAATCCAGACAAGACAGAGCTGCTGTGTGTCACAGGGTCTTGGGTCCGGGTAGTTGGGAGACACCCTGTTCTTGATGGGGCTGCAATGCCCTGGAAGGGACAGGTACGTAACCTGGGGGTACTCCTGGACTCCGCGCTAACGCTTGAAGCTCAGGTGGAGGCCGTGGCCAGGAGTGCCTACTCCCAACTGTGGCTGGTACATCAACTGAAGCCTTTTCTGGAGAGAGACGACTTGGCCACAGTTATCCATGCTCTGGTAACCTCTAGATTGGACTACTGTAATGCACTCTACATAGGGCTGCCCTTGAAGACAGTTCAGAAGTTGCAGCTAGTGCAGAACGCAGCTGCCAGAGTGCTGACCGGAACAGCTAGCCGGATGCACATCACGCCAGTTTTAAAAGTGCTCCACTGGCTACCAATTCACTACCGAGCCCAATTCAAGGTGTTAATTCTGACTTATAAGGCCCTAAATGACTTGGGCCCCAAATATCTAAAGGAGCACCTTCTCCCATATCGACCTGCCCGTGCCTTAAAATCAAGTGGTGAAGCCCTCCTGGTCATCCCACCACCCTCATTAGTGAGACTGTTGGGCACCCGGGTAAGGGCCTTTTCAGCGATAGCTCCCAAATTATGGAATAGCCTCCCCCTTGAGGTGCGTCATGCCCCTTCCTTACAGATATTTAGGAAGGTAGTAAAGACCCACCTCTTTACCCTGGCCTTTGGCTGAGATGAGATGATTATATTCTCTCCCTTCCCTAGTCACAGGCACAACAAACACAATATGGAGTGTACTGTTCTAAATTTGGTGAACTTCTAAGTGTTTTTAATCTATATTTAATGCCTATATTGTTTTTAGTCTACTTTACATTTTTAATGTGTATCTTGTGATTAATTTGCTGTGACCCGCCCAGAGACCTTAGGGTATGGGGCAGGATAGAAATGTAAATAAATAAATAAATAAATAAATAAATAAATAAATAAATAAATAAATAAATAAATAAATAAATAAATAAATAAATTATTCCTCTGAACTTTTGAACTCCAGCTGGAAAATGGTTATGTCACCATGCTTTTCAAGATATTATATGTAGATAACTTGAACGAATGCAGCAATGTGTTATGGCAGTGAAAGAGACAGATCCTCTCAGCAGCATGCCTGATTTACGTCACAGAAGCTGTCTTCAGACCTTCTAGCAGATAAGGATTGAGGCATTGCCTGATTACCCAAATTGCTATTTTTATTGCTTTCTGATTTCCATATTCAGAGTAGTCAGAAGCAGAGACAGTGGGCTGCTTCTACTATGGTTGCTACATAGAAAAAAAGGACATGATTCTAGCAGAAGATGCCTGCATTATGAATTGTTGCTGCTGAAATTGCTTCTAGTACATAATTATTAAATAGAAGGGATGACCTGTAATCTTTACCTAAGATACACATATCTCAGATATCTGTATCTTAGATAAAGCATTATTCCAGGCTTTAAAAACTGCAGATGAACATTTAAATTGTCCTCTTTCAAAAAAATGTTTTAATTTGTTAATGTCTGGCTGCAAAGAACTGTATTTAAATCCCGTTCACATCAACCTGAATCTTTTGTTTCTGTCCCCTTCTTCGTAAACTAAAGGAGAAGTCAGTTTTGGAAGAAGTAGACATAATTGTGAACAGTCTTCTAGACATACTTCTCAGGACCATCTTGGAGATCACAAGCCGTCCTCAGCAAGCGGGCTCCGCAACAAGGCTTCAGTTTCAAGATGTTACTGTAAGTATTGCAGCACAAATGACATGATTTGCAGCCTGAGACTATACATTAACACTTTCACTAATGTGTCTTGGGGCATCAAAATGTAAGAAGGTAAATTTCGCTTTGTATGTCTGTGTGTCAGGAGTTATGTTGAGGTTTTGAATGAGGAATCCCTAGTGGATTTTCGGCTGCATCCAGACAGGATTTAAAATGTGGGATTATCCCAGACCTATGTCAGGATTGCCATGCATATTTGTGAAAATTCTGATATAGTCCTGGGATATAGGGGTGAAATCACTATTCTGGGCAAATCAACTCTCCACACGTATTTTCCTGGGATATCAGTACAACTTGCCTTGTCCAGATTCTTGCTTTCAGCATGGACCTTGAAGAAAATGGTGCAGAGCCAAAACTGGCCTGAAAATGGCTCTCGTCCATGCACAGGGGCTGGCCATTACACACTTCTGGGTATTTCATACCATCAAAATGCTCAGAAGTAGCCACCTAGCACCCAGACAAGTAAGCGCTTGCTCTGCAGTTTTGCCCTGCCATTTCACAGGGATGGCAAGAGGCAAAGTGCAGTTCAAACAATAGCTCTCATTTTCCTCTCACCTTCTGGATACAGCCTTAGTTTGCAGACTGTCTTAGACATTGAAGTCTCTTGATATTAAAACCAAAGAATATGATAATTCTCATAAATAGAAATGATCAATTTTAGATATTACCTCATTTACCAGTGTATAGGGAATTAAGCTACATTTATATGGCCAGTTTCCCAGAACATTTGCACTTTCCCTTTTTGTTTACTTTTCAGAGGTGGAAAAGGAACCTTGCCAGTATTTGAGAGAGAAGTGATGGAGGAAGAGGTGTGACAAACACTCATGGCATGTTTGCACCTGTTGCTCTATTGCCAGTTCATGAACTAGTTCTTTTGTGGGTATTATGTGGCCTGCTTTGTTGAATTTGACAGGGTTAATCAAAGAGTTCAGATCCAATTTTTGAGTACAACACAAAAGCCACTATGTGAACTAATGCTAAGTGATCTTCTTCCATTAAAATGGAAGGAATTTTACACAGTAGGAGGTGTATAAGGACTTTAAAAATATGACTGACTTATTTTTGTCCATTCAGCAAAGTTTTCAGGAAATAGCACAAAATCATTCTTTTGCCTGCAGTCTCTTGATATTCCATTTTCTTCTAAGCATGTGTATGCACATAGAAAGAGAGGGAAAGGGAAGAAAATGGACCCTAGGAAAGCATTACAAATGCCATGTTTTTTGGAGGGCATGCATTTTATAGGTAATTTAATAAAAATGTGACATTGTATTTTTCACTTCTGTCTCCTTGCAAAAAAAATTAAAGTAGTACTGGCAGGTTTAATATTTGACAATAATAGCAATGACTAGCTTTGACAAGATATTCTAGGAAGATTTCATGGTTTCTTTTTAAACAGTGAATTATAATACTAATGCAAAATTTTGTGGCTTGAAAACTTTGAAGGCCTGCTGGATATGTCCATTAACTTTGGATTTAACAATCCACATATGTAAATGCTACTAAATATGGAATGAGGAAAAGTATAACCTTAAGTTGAAAATGTTTCATTTTAATGGCTTTTCTTTTTGAGAAACTCAGTTTGCACATGACTTTGCTTTCCGCAAGCTATAAGAAGGTCTTATTCATATGCAGTGCAGAATAATAGACTCTTGGGGTCTTTGCACAGTATTAGGTAAGCCATTGTACAGGGAAGTTTCAAGTACCACATCAAATACTTAATTTTCAAGTGACTCATTGCACAGCATAAGGCAATTATATCCTGTTATGTAGCAAGTTCATGCAGTACGATGCTTGCTTATGGCAAGCCTACTGAGCCATATGATCCTGAGTTATTTGTGAAGAAAGGCACTGCCCAATCTTAGTGTAGGTGGCAGCAGGTTCTTTTCCTATGTGTTGTCAGAAATCCATTTGATACTTATCAAAATTTTAAACTAGTACATCTTGTGGCATGTAGGTGGACTTGTACTGAAATACTGGGCTCTACATTTCATTCATTCCAGATTCAGAGTCGGACATCTCTTGCTATAGGACTAGTCAAAGCATTTCCATAGTTACTAAATAGATACACAACATTTCAGTGGATATGCATATCACAGACTTGAATGTGCATAATGATGTAGTCCAAACATCTGCATCACTATATCTAATGAGGCTTGCTTCCTGGTGATTGCAACCTGAACCATTAAATAAAAGTAGTCTTTCATAGAGAAAGAAGCAGCTAAGGGGCAGAATGAACCGAGCTCTTTCATTTGATGCTGTTTCCCAAAGAAGCTCCCATTCACATTTTGTGGATCTTAGTAAGCATGTGCACAATTGCTTTTCAAATCAAGTGGTTTCTGGACAGTAGGAATGTGCTGAATCATGCTTGACACAAGTTGGCTTATATCAACTGTCCCCAATTCATTAGGCTCCCTAGGATGTACCTTCATGAGTTTCTTCTTGGCTAACTGATTTCCTTCTGGTCCGGACTCACATTGCCTCCTCCTTTCCCTTTCCCTTTTCTCTTTCCCTGTACCTACCCACTGGGTGTCACACTGCCTTGTCCTGAACCTTGACACCTTCTGCTTACTAATATGCCCAATGGTTGGAGCCTTCTCCTGGTGCCTTAGGGTATGGGCAGGTTTTTAAGAAAGTTTCAGGTTATAGTGGCAGACAGGATATTGCTAAAGTAGATTTGCAGGAAGCAGGTGAAGGTTTCACCCTTGTCTTCTACTTCGAGAATGCCCAGGAGCAAATAGTATGCTAGCATTTGAGACCTGGTGGTGGATTAGATGGACTGTGGCCTGATCCAGCAGGGCTCTAGTGTTCTTATGTTTTCAAACTCAGTAAACCAAACCAAAGCCAGGAAGGTATCTCAATGTGCTGCCTTGATTTGGCTGATTGATTTGGAAGGAGTGGCTTTATGGAAGCTGAGTCCCTTTTTAGGTCCAGGAACATCCTGCTGGACAATTGTCCATATCTGATGTGTCTATCATGACTTGTAGTGTAACATTTATGCAGATACTAAAGAAACCACATTGCTTCAAGCAGACGTATATGCAGACACAAAACAGTTTTTCTATTCCAGATTTAACAGCAATGAGTCCCTCCACTAGATGCTTGGTAAATGGCAACAATCACCCCCTGTGGGCAGCTTACGGGCATCAGAGTGGCAAATTTTACTACTTCTCATGAGACAGAATGCTCTGTTTTTTATAAGCAAGCAGTACTTCAAAGCACCTCTTATGTTAGATGTAACTTTATATCTTTTTTATTGACTTGAAGAGTTGGGTTTTTTACCGGCTCTTTGAAGCATCTTGACCTGTTCTTCTATAGCTTGCTGTGTGTATATGGGATCTTGGTCTCTTGTGCCCAAATTAGTTATCAGAACTTTCCAGTTCAGAGAGAAAAAATGAACATGCTCTAGGTGCTTGCAGCTGCTGGTTCACTGTTTCTTAGTGCAATACTGGAACAATAGAAAAGATGCATGATTATTTAAATAGTTCAGTTCACTTAAGCTGGCTTTCGTTTTAATATTTAATATTCTTTTAATTCCTTCCTTGCTTCAGGTTCTGCATTATTACTAGTTCATGTGTCATGCTTGTGCATAATCCTTTGAAGTTAAAAGAAATGGTGTTGTCCAATCAATTGCACTTTTATTAAGGGCAGAAATACATACTCCATTAAACACAGAATGCATGGCTAGACCCTTTGCCTCCCTTTACAGATGAGAAAGCAGTGAATGTCTGTGGGACTACATTGGAAAGTGAGATTTGTTTCTTCCTTTTCCACTTACGATTATTTGGCCACATTCTGAATCTGTCAGTGGGGAGCTTTGCCCCTCCAAAATTAAGTCATATGGAAGAGGAGTGAATTTTGCCTGGTGAGAGAAGAGAAAAACCAATTTTTCATAAGTGGCTGGGTTCTGAAACAGAGGTGATTACATAGATTAAGAACATCTTCCTAATTCAAGAAGAGCGGCACTGAAATACAGTGCTCAAACAAATTAAGAGAACACTTAAATCACACATATCATGATAACAGAAGATTCAAGTTGAAATCTTTACTGATATAAATTGTGTCATTTGTTGAAAACAAAATGGCATATCATCGGTCAGTGGAAACCAAAATCATTACCCAACTGAGGGCTGGATTTCAGATCACCCTGACAATCAAAATAATACACTGAAATCACAGGTGGATCCAATTTGCAAGTATTGCATCACAGCAACTCATAATATGTATGGCCTCCATGTCCCTGTATACATTCCTGACAATGTCTGGGCATGCTCCTGATGAGATGGGAAATGGTGACCTGACGGATTTCCCATACCTGAACTAGGGCATCAGTGATTACCTAGACAGTCTGTGGTGCTTCTTGGTGGTAGTGGATGCACCAATATGTAATGTCTCAATTGGATTCAGATCTGGGGAACACGAGGGCAGTCAATGGAACCAAGTCCTTTATCATCCAGGAACTGCCTACACACTCTGGTCACATGAGTCAGGGCACTGTCCTGTAGGAACCCAAGGTCCACTCTTATCAGCATAAGGCCTGACAGTGGCTCTGAGAATTTCATCCCAGTTCCTAATAGGAATCAGGATACCATTGCTATCACATGGAGATTTGTGCAACCTCCCCAGACCACCATGGACCCCCCACCAAACTGAACATGCTGGATAATGTTGCAAGCAGCATAACATGCACCAAGGCATCTCCAGACTATTTCAGGTCTGTTAGGGATGTGCACAGATATTTAAAAATTCAAAAATCGGATTCGAATCCATAAAATATCAACATTTGACATTGAATCGGATTTTCAAAAATCCGAATTTTAACATTCAATCGAATTTCAGATTTTTGAAAATCAGATATGGATTTTCAAATAATTTGACTGAATAGTACATCATATATCGCATCTGAATATCATGTTTATTTGTGCTTATAATTCGGGATGAAAATGGGATGCACATGGGATGAAAATGGGATGCGTGCAAATTTGAAAAGGATACGAATTTTGCCGATATTCATATTTTTGAGTTTGAATAGAATTTATGAAAGTACGGGTTTGGATGATCTGAATTTGAACTGGATTTTTGAAAATCCGGATTTTTGAATTTTGAATCAAATTGAACATTTGAACCGACTTGAATGCAAAAAATGCATTCGTGCAAATCCCGAATGTCTGTCACACGTGCTCAGTCTGAAGCTGCTCTCATCTGTGAAGGGAACAGGGTGCCAGTGGTGGGCCTGCCAATTCTGGTGTTCTATGGCAAATTCTGGTGTTCTATGGCAAATCGAGATGTACAGCTGGGCTTTGAGAATCAAGATACTGGTGCTGATGCTCAGTTGTTGTCCTTCTATGGTCCTGTCAAGCTCTCCTTGTGTAACCACCCTTGTCCAGGAATCTGCTTCATGATCTCAAGACTGCTGAAATCAAACCTTCTTGCAATGGCGAAGCTGGATACCTGTGCAACCTGACTGATCTGCAGGTTCCACTTCATGCTATCAATAGTGATAAGGGCACTAGCAAAATGCAAAACTAAAGAAGAATAAGTCAGGCCTGATAAGGAGATAGTATTGTCTGTGGCCACCGCCTGCAAAGCCGTTCTCTATTTGGGGCTTGTCTTGCTGTTGCCCTGTTACCTGTTGTCACTTTGATTTGCTTCAAAGCAGGTGAAACTGATTTGCAATAGTTTTTGCTTCCTTACTGTATAGATTGATATTCCTGAAGTTTAAGTGACTAGGGGTTGTACTGTGATGCTTAAGTATTCCCTTAATTTTTTTAGCAGTATATTTAGAGGATTGTTTTTTAGTGTTCGGGAAACTGGGGTATTATATTACTCCATTGTCAGAATAACGTGCTGGGGTTTTGTTTGAAATTTGTTTCATTCCTAATCTAACTCTTTTAAGTTCCAAATGTATGTTTATGTTCCACTCCCATATGGAGTAACGATTTTTCCTTTTTATTTAAAATTATTTTAGGGAGAATTTGTTTCTTGTTTACTATCACTGTTACGACAAATGACAGATAGACATTACCAACAACTTCTTGAAAGATTCAAGACAAGAGATGAACTGAGGGTAAGTAATTACTTTATGCAGTGGTTCCTATGAATATAAAAAATGTCTTAAATAATATTATCTGGTGCCATGTAAACAACTATAGATTTAAATATAGAATCTGCAGGAATCAATAGTGCTTTAAGCTTCTTGTTTTTCTTTAAATTTGTTCTGTTACTGCTCCACAACTTCACTGTAATTTTTCATGAATTATAAAGCCTACAAGTATTGTGCTCTAAACTTGTTAAAAATAATTGATTGCATACTTTATTACCCAGGAAAATATTTATTCCCTTTTCCAGGATTTCTTGTTGCAGATTTTCACTGTTTTTCGAATATTGATACGACCAGAGATGTTTCCAAAGGATTGGACAGTAATGCGTTTAGTTGCTAACAAGTAAGATAAATAAAATGCTTGTAACAATATTAATACTACAGGAAAGAGGTTAATAATTCAAATCAGAATCTCATTATTCTGGGGTGGGGCATGTTCCAGATGTCATCACGTGGAGGTGAACGCTCAGCACTACAAGGCAATTAGTTAAAACTGGCATACTGATTACTTTGCCACCTCTGCTTTAGTGATGAAGTTTGTAATAGGCTAAGTAAGGCTGCATTCACACCTAAGGTTTAATCCAGCTTCAGTCTGATTTCATACTGAAGGAAGGCATCAGCAAAAGGCAAGCTGATTTCTTTCAGCATTTTCTAACTCAGAAATAATGTGGAAAGTAAATGACTGTTCACTTTGCTGATATGTTTTTCTGCTCTGAGAGTGGATTTGAAGCTGGATTAAAAGTCAGGTGTGATTGCAGCCTAAGTGATGTACAGTATCTGGATTAGACGGCTGTAGGGGAAAGAAAGTCTGACAATTAAACTTTGCTTGTATGCTGTTTTGATCAAGAAGCATCAAAGCAAGGAGACTTGCTCCCACTCCCCTCTCACATACACACATTACTCTTGTGAAGTATTGCATAGCTCAACCCCGTCTATACACTCTTCAAAATTCCAGAAATTGCTTAGGTAACTATTGAGAATAATGGCACAATGTTACATTACATCCTGCAGAAAAAGAATGCAAATAATGGAGCTCAAATGACTGCTTTCCCACTTTGTGCCTTTGGATTTCACATCAGAGAGGCTAGAGAAATGATCATTAACAATAAATGAAACTGAATAGAAGATTTCAGAGCAAAGGAAAACAATTTAGAATTTGACCAAGTTAAAACTTAGTTACTGCAATCCTTTCTCCACCCCACCACCCAAAGCTCCATAACTAGCGGCCTTCTGCTTTCCAGTCAGTTTGCTCTACCACTGAGTTACAGCCACTACCTCTCAAAGAGTAGGTTGCATATTTTTTCAGAAGAGTTCATTGCTAACCATGGTGCTGTCTCCTGACATTTTTAGAAAGGGAATTCTACAGATTTGTTCT
The DNA here is from genome assembly GCA_023333525.1 of Aspidoscelis tigris stejnegeri. Classification (NCBI taxonomy): domain Eukaryota; kingdom Metazoa; phylum Chordata; class Lepidosauria; order Squamata; family Teiidae; genus Aspidoscelis; species Aspidoscelis tigris. Next base: position 61,749,295 of record JALMGA010000005.1, on the reverse strand, counting down.
TATGAAGCCAGGAAACTATGAATGATTTACTGTTTGGAATATGTTATAATCTGGAGCAAATAATCAGAGTTTTGGTTTTAGTCCCTCCCCCCCCCCATTCTTTATTCTCACAACAAACTATCAGCAAAAACAAAAGGAGAAACAAAATAACAAAATAACAAAACAGTTACAGTAGCAAAATATAACAGTTGTGGCACCGATTCAGAAACTAATAGACTTAAAACGATTAATAGCACCAATCTTCAACATACATTATTTTACAGATCTCTAACCAGGGCTGCCTCCAGACTTGCAAAATAAATCCACAGTTAGAGGTAAAAGCTTATCTTACCTGCTGTGAAGTGACAACCTGCCATCCCGACTAAACAGCAGCTCTGTAGCTTCTTTCTTGGAAGCTGCGAGAGCTGAGGCAGCGCATGAGGATGAGGCAGCCAATCAGAATTGAGCTGCCCTCCTGCCTCTTGTTTGCCTCTGTCCAGACTGGCAGGAAGATTCGAATTTTGTTTCTACTGGGCAGTGACTGTTCTCTTACCAGTATTAAGGTATGTGCACATTAGCAATCCAATAATGCTCTGCGACAATGATCCATGGATCATTGTGTGTGATGCCCGGATCAGACTGCACATTCCACTGCACAGTATAAACAAGTCTGGATGCAGCTCAGATTTGCACAAAATAATTTGTAGGTAAGTAAGGCATTATTAGTGTAGTATCTTGATCAAGTAGACACTGTCATTTCCTACACACACACTAAATCTTCAGTTTCCCCTACATCCAATTCTGTTTATGACCAGTCGGTGTGCACTACTGGGCAGCTCCACCAGTGCTGAAATAAAAATTCTGTTCTGTTTCTCTACTAAGAAAATAATACCCAAATCTACTTCCCAAGTTGTTCCTAACCCTTAGAGTGTTGTACTGACACTATCCCCTAACAAGTGTGTGATAAATAGGACACCCTACCTAAAGCATTTTTTCTGAAGCCTGACAAACATTACGGGTTGTTCTCCTTTCCTGCACCACCCAGAACACAGGGTCTTGATAATGTTTTCCTAAAAAGCCACTGGGACCATTTGGTAACACCCAACAACTCTTCACTGGTGTGGTTAACTAATTGAGGAAACATTGTGATTGGTCCAGGAGAAAAAGGTTTCCCAATAGAGCTACTGCTTTCTGTTCTAATGCTTTATAACGATTTTTAGTTAACACTGTGGGCAGCTCCACCACTACAGGATTTGGTTTGGCTGTTGAAGCCAAACATACATACAGATAATTGCAAAGAACTGACAGCATGAAACGTTACTTCAGCTTTTCCTGAACTAAAGAAAGCCAATGTAAATACATAATCTGTGGAGGTAATTGCTACAAAGCCATAAAATAGAAATAGTAATGACAAAGTTATCTCAGAAGGGACGTATGTGTTTAGTATGCAGGTATGTGCCTATTTACATAGTCCTGTTCATTTGTTGTATGTTGGCTTTTACCTTACCTTTAAGCCTGCAGAAGGTTCTCAGGGTTGATTATAAAATTTAATATCAGGCAGGTCCCTGGCCCTGGGCTTACAGTCTGAGAAAAAACTCAGCAGAATGAAAAGTATTCCATCCTTTTTCCTCATGCAACATCCTCCGCCCATCTCTTTCAGCCTGATAGAATGGTTGATTTCGCATTCATGAGTAGATGGGAGTAACTCAGAGAATGTTACAATATAACCAGTACAAAAATACAGCCAAAATTCAATTTATATAAACCATGATTATTATTTCTCTTGTAGCTCTCATAGGTTTGTGTCTTAATAATAGATCTTCTTTTTGTCAGTCTAATCAATGTCAACATTTATGTATGTATTGTTCCTTTTGTTTTTGTTTACAAGCGTCATAATTACAACAGTATTATACCTTTCGGATGCCCTTCGTAAAAACTTCTTAAATGAAAACTTTGATTATAAGGTAAGCTAGTAATCTGCCCCTTTCTCCTAAATGTCTGCATCTTCTTTGGCTGTGTCCAGGCATAATAAGAGGGCACCTCAGAGGTGCCTCAGATAGACAGTGTGTAGCTCTCATATTCCCTCCTAATCCACCTTTCTCCCACAGAATTTTTGAGAGAAGGGGGAGGGAGAGACTGGCGTGTGAACAGTTCCATCTCAAAGCCTTCTTCAAGGTTCTTTCTTTCTTTCTTTCTTTCTTTCTTTCTTTCTTTCTTTCTTTCTTTCTTTCTTTCTTTCTTTCTTTCTTTCTTTCTTTCTTTCTTTCTTTCTTTCTTTCTTTCTTTCTTTCTAAGATCACAGCCTCAGTTACCATTCAGGCAGAACATCTCTCTGGTGCAGTGAGGCCTTCTGGAATGATATTCTTTTTCAGCGTTCTCTGTGTCAGCAACAAGAATGCCATGGTATCTGGGTGATCAAGAAGTGGAGAGTTTTCTAGTTTCCTCTGAAGTACCAGATGTTCAGTCTTGTAGTACTGATGGAAATAAGCATTGCTTCCATAGCATCTCTTACAGATGGGGCCTCTGTTCAATTCCATAAAACTAAATTAATAGCACACTGGAATTCATTTAGCTCCAGCCATATACTATAAATCACTAAACTGCTTCAGGTACCTCAGGGTTTATCATTTCAGTTGTACAGTCCTGCAGCAAAGCAAGTTTCCACTGACACTAAGAATAATAAACTTAAATCATAAATTGACCACTGTTGATTTCTACAGTATAAAGTCCACAAAACATATGCCATGCATATGTGTTAGATACTAATGCTCTAGAGTTTTCTGTGGTACAACATGCTAGCACTTGTCTTGAAGTGGTTAATAAGATGGTATTATCCATGTGGTCTTTATTTTCACTGTAAATAAGTACAGTATGTTAAGGATTACAATATAAGCTACTTTTTTGCTGTTAGGATGAAGTGGGAAATTATAACTAAATTTAACCTTAGTTGAAATTCAGATCAGGACTACAGAGCAGCCTTCTTCTTTGTTTCAGACAGAAACCACTTTCGTTCTCTTTAAAGCCTCATTGGTCAGCATGTTAGTGTGGATCATTGGGGCCATGCCCGTCATCATGTACACTCTGTCTACATAGGATGGAGCATGATCCAAATTGGGACCACTGCTAGACCTCAGTATCCAAGTCTGTTGGTGTATCAGCAGGCCCTGGTCTGGAACACAGAGGCATGCAGAAGAAACACCTCAGTTTTCCAGACTGCTGGGAGATCCATTTTGGTGCTGTAGCAAAGAATGCTGCTGAATGTATTTCCTGGAAGCTCTGCAGCTGGTGTGGGGGCTGAGCTGGTGTGGGGGCTTGCTTTAACTCATTCTGTCACTTCACCCTGCTCTTTCCCATGTATTAGCTATGGCTCTGAAAAAATGGTCGTCACGAGGACAGTAGCCTGCATCTGATCATCACCCCTTATGCATAATAGTCCCATATGTGTTAGAAATGATAGCATGGTTTGTGCTTGGAACTAAGATAATTTTTTATAATAATTCTTCCTACTAGTTTACGTTGTGTCACCACAAATCACATCCATTTTATTATAATTCAGTTCCTTTTTCCATATGGTAATCCTATTAGAAAACTACAGTATATGTCACTTTTTAAAGAAAGGAGCCAGAGTGAGAGCATCCTATGACAACTTCACCAAAATCATAGACAGTTAAAGTTACTTATTTTTGGAAAATAATTTTTGATGTAGTTTTGAATTATAGACATGAATAGTAGTAAAATAAGCAACAAAAAATGTGTTTACTTTTAGATATGGGATTCCTACTTTTACCTTGCTGTCATTTTTATAAACCAGTTATGTCTACAGTTAGAGATGTTCACGCCATCCAAGAAGAAAAAAGTATTAGAAAAGTAAGTATCACTTCCAGCTCCCATAAAGCTTAGACAGAATTCAACTTCTCTGACATTATCTTTGATTTTGGTGAAAAATACTGTCTTGTATGGAGATGAGGAAGCATTGGTGAGACCAAAAGAAGAGACAATGTTGTTTCCGAGGAAGGGCTGTGTGGACAGGGGAAGTTTCACTTTCTGTGTTAAGTGATTCCTGCTGGCTAGGACAGAATGATTTTTATAGTCAATTTTTGCAGTGGGAATAGCTGAAAGAGAACAGCAAGAGCAGCTTCAGTTGTATGATCAGTTCTTAAAGATACAAGTGATTCTGTTACTTGGATTACAGCTATTATAATCTATACAATCCTTTGAATATTGTATATTAAATTGCCAGCTAACCCTAGCCTGAGACACACATTCATGTGTCTCTAAGCTGTATTGGTGTTAACAATTTGACCTTCAGTGTCTTTGTAAAATTAGAATTGTAAAATGTGTGATTTATGATGAGATTGCCATTTTCAAATAAATAATATTTGGTTTTTAAAAATATATCATAGATATGGTGATATGCGGGTGACAATGGGATGTGAGATCTTCAGCATGTGGCAAAATTTAGGTAAGTTTGTGTTTAGTTCTTTTTGTAAGCTCCGGCTTTACACATGTGACAAAAACTGCAAAACCTAATATTCTTAGGTATGCTAAGGACCATATGCAAGCTAATATGTTACATTATATTTTCATTCATGGTTTCTTCTTATGGAAGGACTTAGGTATACATTATTTGTTGTTCATTCGATATGCCAGTATAACACAATAGCAGTATAACACACGATCAGTGTGTACCATATGAGATATCAATGGAGATCAATTCAGAAGTACAGTGAATCTTATGGGCTAATACTGAATATTCTTTTAAATGCTATTACTTTGGGGACCTCCCTCAGTAAAATACTTTGAGAAGGTTCCATGTTTTTCTCTGTGCTTTCCAGTCATGTTTTTCTCTGTACTTTTCTAAAGTACCCTGGCACATAGTTAGTCTAACAAGAACATAAGAGGAGCCCTGCTGGATCAGACCACACTCCATCTATCCAGCATCCTGTCTCACGCAGTGGCTCACCAATTGCTTCTGGGCATTCTGAAGCAGAAGGCAAAGGCAAAACCTTCACCTGCCCTTGATTCTTTGCAAAGAGACTTTAGAAGTATTCTGCCTATCTCTCCAACCCGAAGGATGTACCTAGGCATCAATTCTTATAGCCTTTGATACACTTGCCTCCATGAATTTCTCAAACTCTTTCTTTAAGCTATACATCTGTACAGTTAGCTCTTGTTTTCCTTGGTTTATTATAGTGATGAATGTGATGTTGACCTAAACATGACATTTACCATTAGGGTATTACCAATTAATTTTTCATACATATGTTGTGTTCATCTTTTGGAGTAATGTTTCACTTAAGTTTAATTTCTCTTTCTGTTCAGGTGAACACAAAGTCCATTTCATTCCAGCACTTATTGGCCCATTTTTAGAGGTGACACTGATACCTCAGCCTGATTTGAGGAATGTAATGATCCCTATTTTCCATGACATGATGGACTGGGAGCAGAGACGCAGCGGCAACTTTAAGCAGGTAATCTTTTTGTAGCCAACAGATTAAAGGAGAAAAGTATTCATTCTGTGACATGTTTTAGATAACTCTGGGTAGTACCAATCAGTTTTCTGAGTTTATATATAATGATATGTAGAAGTTTCTTTCACTGTGTGTAAAGATGAAAGAAGTTGGAAAATAGCATTTCAGTATATGAAGGCTTGTTCATGGAAAAATTTGCCCGTGGATGGTGAAGAGGAAATTGTGGCCATGAAGATAATGTTGAACTGCAAAGCCTATCTGCTCTAATCAACCTGCCAGAGATGACAGAAGCTGCAGCGCAGCAAAATCTGAAATCCCACAGTTATTCCCATATTAATCTAAATAACAGTTCAGAAAATAACTTGAACTGGACCTCTGAAGGCCTTTTTGCCATGCCCCCTACTAGATCACTGTGTCCACATTGGATGCTTAGACTGGGATATCAAAATGGGAACCTAGACTAGGATACTGGTAAACCTTTTTTAAAAGGGCTACTGGCAAGCTAGGGGTACTAGAAGAGGGAAGTGTGTGTAGGATTGCACTCATCCTGTCTCTGGGTTAGCAGGTGGACTTGTTTCAGCAGTGTGCCAAACTGTACCACCAAAATGGATTTCCCTGGGTTATAAGGCCAGGAATTTTTGTTCCTAGCCTCAGGAACCCTCACAGCATGCTCTGAACATCACACAAAGTTTGGAGCATCATAGGGCTGTGCTGGAACAGCTGTTTGAAGTGAAGTTGGCCTAGTTCTGGGTCAGCTGAACCACTGCAACTGAGAATTCTTCTAGTATAAACAGTTCTAGCCGGAGCCATCCAGCCTACCTAAATGTAGAAATTGCCTGTTTCCGTAGAGCTGAATCAGTGTGACTAGATAGTTAAGCTTTCATTCAGTTGTTTCGACAAGATAAGAATGTTGAGGGTGAAGCTTATATCGACTTCCATGAATTCTTTGGTGTCATGTGTGAAGAGGACAGGAAAAGAGAGAATGTTTAGGATGGGAAATTTGGGAGATGAGAGGAGATAGTGATGGTAGCTAGGACGGCCCTTTCAGATCCAGAAAACAGTCCTAGTTATGTTTAAAGACTCCCTCATCAGTGTGTCAGGTGCTCCCTCATGAGTAGTGAGGTAGTATCAAAAACAGACATTCATAGATGGGTATGGATCACGCATTGGGGCTGGGAAGGAACTGTTGTATTTCATGTTGTTTAATTATGTTTTAACTGTATAATTAAAAAAAAATGTTATAGCCCACCCAATCTTCACATAATAAGTGAGATATAAATACTAAAATAAATAAGAGGCCATTTTAATTATGATCAAGGATCCAAGCAGTAACCACACCACTTTAAATGATGATTACAAAGGAAGATCATAGTATAGGAAATAGTCTTGAAATTAATTGAAATAACAAACTAAGAATAAACTAATGGAAACAGCCCTGGGATGTTGTAATATAAGTCTTATATTCTTTAATATTCACATTTCAAAGGGCTGGTCCTTATGACTATGTCAGATTTCGTTCTTCTCCTACTTAAGCAGTCTTAGACTTGCCAACCAAGGAAATATTAAATGTGCCATCTGCTGTTGCAGTTTGTATTCTGCTTCTTCACATAGCTTTAATCTATTTCTCTATGTTCTCTTTCCAGCTGCTTTAAATGAAGCAAAGCAAAAGCATCTAAATTAGTGAAGTAGCAGAAAAACAATACTGGGACTTGTAGAAATATCTGGGGAAATTAATATGAGGGATGAAAATTGTAGAATAAATGTAACATAAACAGAGTAACCTTAGAATGACAGTTGATATAGAAGAAGAGAACAGAAACCAGTAGCATCCACCATCATTTATTATGCAATAATTTTTACAAGTCCCTCTTCCTTTTCATAGACTAATACTTAGGTTTGCATGTGGGACAATTTTTTAATGCAGCATTACCTTTACCCACAAACAGAACATAGCTACATTTTCTTGAAAACAAACACATCCCTAAGATTATTTTACTTAGAAGTGATAAGCTGCCCAAGTCACATTCCTTAAGTATTCTTATTTGCTGGATTAAAATTTAATTGAACTTTTCACTGATATAAGGAGAGGCAGTGTAAGCTTAAACAGTGATAGATTTTATTAGTATTGAGAAATACAAGAAACATATCATTATACCTCCCTACCTTATATAATAATCTACCAGAATTTTGACTTGGAGTGAGATGGATAAGTGAGTTCAAGCTGATATCTACGTGGTTTCATTTGCAGACTTGAGAAGTTATTTTAAGGAGCTGCTATGATTTTGTTTAATTTCCTTAGGTTGTCAAAATTCTTAAAGATGCAAACCATGTCTAGCATATACCTTAAGATTGTCTGAATTGTTTAGTATTTCAAACTACATCACAATTCACTTTGGCCAGATCCCCATGCAAGCCATTTGGCTCTGATTGGGCACGCATGGGACTGGGAGCAGGTCCAAGATTGGATCTTGCCCATACCATGCCATTCCCGGTAACGTGGGCTGGGTGCGGGTTGGGTGCGGATGCAGCTGTCCCCATGCAAACTGTGCCAAACCCAGGCACGGGGGAGGAGCGCCATCTCCTCTCTGCCACCTCTCTCCTCATTGGAAGCCAGATTGACATCAGCCCACCCCTGTGCCACCAGCTGCAAGTGCCACATACCTCCCTCCCTTAGCAGCACGGAAAGCCAGGACTGAGCTGGGAGGTACGGAAAAAAATTAAGTTTAATAAATTTTTAAATAATTGTTTTAAAAAACACAAAGCTGCTACGAGGTTTGGCAGCAGTTGAGCGGTTGAGCAGTTTTGCACACCTCCACTCCACCGGGAACCGTGAGAATGCTTGGCAAGCTTAAAAGGGAGAAAATCAAACCATTATCATGATCGTCTTGGTGATCAGGAAACGAAGGTGGAATATTTGGAGAAAGGGACAAATTCAAGCCATTATCCTGCCTGCCTTGGCGATCAGGACTTTTTCACTCCCCAAAAATCTTAGCGGTTGAGATCTCTAATGCATAGGGCAGGAACAGCAAGCACACCCCAATTCCCAATGACTTGAGTATCAATATCCTCTCCAAATAGACTGGAACCATTCCCATGTGCAAGCTTGGCTCACTAAGCAATGCGTGCCGGACCCCCTAACCGTGCCCAGACTTGTTTTTTGGGGTACTAAATTTGGTCCTGGTCTGGTATGGTTTGGGGCGATTTGGTCTGTGGAAATTGGACCAAATAAAAAATGCATGAGGACACTCCTTGCCAAACCCGATTTCGGTACCGTACCAAATGTGCATGGGGTACTGGACCAAATGTGCCTATAGTCCCTTTCTGCATTGGGCTTAATCCAGAATAAATTTTGGAATTTGGGTCTGCCATTCACATGTTGTGCAGATTAGGGAAACCTACCTCCCCAAGTTAGGTTTTATCTACATTATGTGAAACATCATCTGGGCTATAGCACCCCAAATGGCACAAGAGCTCTGCATAGTTGTAGACTTTGTCATCAAGATTTACCATCTTTACATTGCTAATTTACCATAAGTTCTTTATTCTGACTGAAAATCCAAATGCACATTCATAAAAAGGAAGCTTTATTCTCCCCAAATCAACATTAATGTTGGCATTTTTATTTCAACAGATATACTGTCAGAAGTTTTTTTTAAAAAAATCTGAATCTCTGAAGTATTATAAAATGTGCTTCAGTTCAGGGTAGGCTGGAAACAGTTTGCTTTTATTTGATATCCTGGAGTTGTTATTTCTGATGTCTACTCTATATGGGTACTGTTTGCAGTTCTAAAAAAATAGAAATTAAAAACATCATAATCTTACTCTTTTTGGCAAAGAGTTTTAGAAAAACCTAATATTTACTTATATTTTAATTAAGAATTTTATTTGTATCTTCCATTTTACATACAGACTTTTATCACTTACAGGTAGAAGCAAAACTGATTGATAAATTGGATAGCTTGATGTCTGAAGGAAAAGGTGATGAAACATACAGGGAACTCTTCAATAGTATGTGAGTAATAAATGTACTAACTAAAACGGGTTTCATGGCAAGTACAGTTGCAGAAATGGAAATAAAGAAAATGATTTGTTTTGTAGAATATCTTTTAAGAATTTAAATAAGTAAACAAGTTTTTTCTCTTGCACTTTTACTTACCAATGTTTTTAATCTGGAAAACTAGAAACACTTAAAATGTAACATACAAGGAATATATTTAAACCAAACTTTTCAGGTAATATTTATTACACTTTTCAGAATACAATTAAGTTGTAAAACAAATTTATCTTTCTTCCCTTTCATTAACTTTTGGTATGAAAAATCAGTAGTCCTGCCATGATAAAATAAAAAAGTGAAAAAGGAACCTAAACAAAGTTTCTGTGCCTTTAATATTTGCATGGAAGGATTTTCAGTACTTGCAGCATATATGATTCAAGCTGCTGAGTTGCCAAGATCTGTGGAGAAAGAGACATTGTATTACTTCTCCAAGGTCTCTCTCTAGTGTTGTTCAGTAGTTTCTATTATCCATTTAAATGTAGTACATGATGTAGTTGGATTCATTGATAGGCATGTCATTTGCTATTTATTCTGAAAATATTTGAAGACCCAGGAAATAAAAATCCCCAGGAGAAGTATAAACATAGTTTTTTTATTGTAAACAGATGGTCGATTGCTCTCCTTTGCCTTCTTCTGTTTTATTTTATTTGTATAGTATTGTATTCTACTTTGAAATGGTCAGATGACTAGTCAAATAAATAAATAATTATTATTATTAACATAGTTTACACAGTTTTCATGCACTGAGTATAATTTTTAAAAAATCTACTAGTTTTTCATTATAAGACAACCAAAAATACTTCTATTGCCATTTAACAGGATGTCAAGAAATCTTAGTAGATCAAGACCTATATGCTCTTTTACAGCTCTTTATCAGGCAAAGTAAATTCAAAGTGTGTCTAGTGGCATTTGTCCTTGTAGCTGCTAAGGCTGAAAATAGAAAAAGTTTTGTTCATTAGGCTTATCTAAAATTCTGGAACAAACATTAAATGCAATTGGCATTACCAGTGAATGCTTTAAGTTGTAATTCCCTTTTTTGTGTCAGCACAAAAGTTATACGGGTAGTTAAATCTTAATATTGTTTTTTTGTTTTCTAAATACTGCACAATGCGTACAGAGGGGGCTTTTCAAAAGTGAGTGAGAGAGAGAGAGAGAGAGAGATACTTTGCAGGTGTTAAAGGAGACTTTCATACAAGAACACTCATACAGGAACATTTTAATAGCAGCCTTTCCTATATTTTTATTACCCTGGTATGTAGGAAGATTGCTGAACCACCTTTAACCTGATACTGGCCCAATGCAATAAAATAAAGCTGTCCTGAGTGTGCATGTCTAAGAGTGTGTTCAGAACACCTGTGGATAAAGGAGCAGCATCCTTTTTCATACAGTCCAAGGCAGGGGTGCTGAAACTATGGTCCTTCAGATGTTCTTAACTACAACTCCCAGCATTCCACTCTAGGATTCAGCACCCTGAGCCTGGAATACAAAGAGACTGCAGGAACAGCATTAAGAAAGAACAGAAAAGAGAACATTTATTGCCTTTCCCTCCAACCTCTGAATATTCTAGTGCAACAAAGAAGGCATTTCCTTTTGTTGTTGTTGTTGTTGTTACATTTATTATTATAGCCTTCTCTAAAAGAATGCTGTGGATTTTCTATGGAACAGTCATCTCCTTTCAGCTTAGATGACATTGCAGTCTTGTTTTGAGAATGAAATGGAAGGTAAAAGGAATAAAGTTTACCTCCTCAAGTGCTTCAGAAGCTAAAAATACTATAAATATTTAATGTTAATAAATAACTAATTTAATGTAAAGACTAGATTAATAGCTCACATGAAAAGGTCAAGGACAAAACAAGCTTTAGCAGTTTTATGTATCCTTAGATATTGTCTCTAATATACATATTTCAGACTACTGACACATTTGCTGAGAAAGGGGTTAGAATTTATTTCCAAGAGAACACATGTAGGATTGTGACAAAAGCCTTGGTGGTTTAATGGGTCTATGCTCCCTACGGACACACACCTACCTAACACACTGATGAGGGAGTTTTAAAACATAACTAGGACTGTTTTCTGGATCTGAAGGGGCCTTCCTAGCTACCATCACTATCTCCTCTCATCTCCCAAGTTTCCCATCCTAAACATTCTCTCTTTTCCTTTCCTCTTCACTGTCTTCAACCTAGCACTCCTCATATTAACCATCCCTGATAGACTAGCATAATATTCAAATTTACTTCAAAGCTAGTTTCTAGGTATGGGTTAAACTGCTGTTTGTTGAAGCACAGACTGCAGTTAGAGGCCTAGGACTATCAGGTGCTTTACTTGACTGTCCTGAGTCTCCTTGACATGACTAAGCAGTATGGGGGACTTACCCTTTTTTCCATGGAGGGGTCTATAATGGTGGCATCCACATTTTGGAAAAAGTACCCCAAATTGCTTGGACTCTGTGTGAGATACATCCAGATATCAGTTACATATTCTACTGTATTTGGATATTCTGGAATAAAAATTGGAATTCTGGAATATCCAATATAGTGAAATAAGTAACCAAAGGCTGAATGCAACCATTGAGTACAGTTACTTCTGTCAGTTAAAGCACGTGACTATCCCAGACCTGCCACTGCAGTTTCTGCTTCAATTAACTGCAGTTCAACACATCCCTGTTAGGTTCCCATGGGGGGGGGCATTGTAACACTCACCATATAATGTGGCCAAATTTATAACTAGTTTAAAAATACATATAACGTTTTCGTTGTTAGTCGGCTGTGTGGATTAAAGAAGAAATCACTTCTTTTAAAAGCATTATTCACATTCCCAGGAAAATTGTGTTTTAAGCATTTAAGGTCCAATCATTCCTTGATATCTGAGAAGGTTAGGTTCTTCTACCACTGGATCCTGAAGTGAGAGACTGACAACACGGGCACTCTGTGGCCTCTTGTCGTGCAGCCCCCAGCAAAATCAATGTCTACATACAATACTGGTGTTTGTTTTGATACCCCCAACATATCTTGAAGAAGGCTACATGTGCAAATGCATAAGACCACACATATAAAGCTTCAAGAATAATAAGGAAAAATTGTGTTTTTTGAGTGATACAAGATATGGGAATGTTTAGCACCAGTTTTAGAATGGCATTTTACAATAAGTATTAACTTTATTCTGTCACAGTAAGATTTAGGCTGTGTTCAGACATAAGAAAAGGGGTGCCTCAAGGGCTCCTCAGAAAGTGTGTGGCTGTTCTATTCCCAGCTGTTCTCTAATCCACCTTTTCCAGCACAGAATGTTCATGATAGGGGGAGGGGCAGACTGGTGTGTGAACTATGCCACCGTAGAGTCTCCTTTAAGCCAGCATTTTCTGTTGGCACAAATTAAGACGTAGAGCAGCGGTTCTCAACCTTCCTAATGCCGCAACCCCTTAATGGAGTTCCTCATGCTGTGGAGACCCCCAACCATGGGGGTGGAGCAGCTGGGAGGTGGGAGGGAAGGGCTGTGGGAGACTAGTCGCAACCCCTCTGAAAGGGTAGTTCGACCCCCAAAGGGGTCCCGACCCCCAGGTTGAGAACCACTGACCTAGAGTCACAATGATCTCAAGATCCATTCAAAAATTATTTCCCATATGTACAGTTAAAATATATGAATATATACAGTATAAAACCTGCACATTCTATTATTTAATTTCATTATGTTAATGGATATGTTAGTTTGATTAATAAGCTATGTGCAATTGATAATAACTATCAAGAGTTTATGTTAATTAAGGACTTTTGTCCACTTCATTCCAGAACAGGGGTCATATGCCAGTTAAATACAACAGATCTTTCTGTAAAGCAAACTCTTTTAATGCCAGTTCATTAATACATACACATATGATTGCAACTATGCCTCTTATTCTTTGAGTTGCTATTGTACATTTTGCTGACAAAAGTCTGAGATCAGAGGTGAACCTTGAAGGGTGCTAGGAACCTCTTTTTGGTCCAACAGCTATTTTTCTACTGGTTTTTGTACAATAAAAAAGGTAATTGGTATGACAGTTCTGGAAAGGAAGAAAAATGGCTGCTGAATGTGGATTTCTGTCTTTTGGTGAGTTTTAACCGGGGTGGTTTTTTTTTGTAATTTTGTGTGCTTGTGATTGTTTTTGTGTGCAATGTGTAGGGTGGAGTGGAATGGTTCCTTGGTATGTCTGTTCTGTTGGTTGCTCAATAGAATTTGACTTCCTTCTGCTTTGATATGGTGGGGAGCTGGCATCAAAGAATTTCAGGAACACAGCCTATGGAAGAACAGTGCCTAGATCTGGTGCATACTGGTATCTGTTTTTAAGAACATGTATTTTTAAGACATTTGCCAGAAGGAGAATAGCACTCCCTGTTCCAGCAGTAGCATTTAACTATGATGACTACTAACCAGTCTGCTTATCATTGTGTGTTCCATGAATTTACCTAACCCTTTTTAAAGTTTTCCACATTATCACTAAATCTTGCTCAGTGGTGCACTATAAAAGATAAGGAACATGCAAAAGTTATTGCCTTCATTTGATAGGTGCTGTTGAAAAGAATACAGTACTGATAAATCTCAAGAGTGTATCAACTTTTACATTCTGCATTCTTACATTCAGTTTTCAGGTAATTGTTATGATGCCCTTCAGATAACATTTTACCTGTGTTTACCTAATATCAAGCAAAGACTAGTACTACAGAACATCAGTCAGTCTAGCTCTAGGTTAAAAAAAGATACTGCCTGGAAAAGGATAAAAGGTAGACAAAGTAAAATTCGAAAGAGTTTCTGCTTTACAATATGTAGGAAAATAATGTTACCTTAAATCGGAATTATCTACTTGCTGCTTGACTACTGTCTGAAGGAGCCAAGGCATATGTCCCAGCAGCTCTTTTGTTATGAATGTTTGCTTTCTGCATTATTTTTGAAAGGTCAGAGATGCAAAATTCATGAACATCCTTGTGCACACATTTGGAAAAATACGCAAATGTAAAGTAAGCCCTGTATTTAAATTGGCTAATCCATATCCATTCTGAGAGATTATTGCGGCCCTCATGTTGAGATGCTCTCTCACCTTGACTAAAGCTTTGATATTTAGTAGGAGAGAAGCCTTTAGGCTTGAAAACGTTTTCCTACTGTGCACTTTCTTAATCCCTTGTCATTTTTTTCTGAATAAATTGAAATAAATGAAATTCAACCTTTCAGAAATCTCATGTGTGAGGGAAGTATTTTATATTTTTTGCAGATATATTTTTAGAGATCCTGAAATGAACTCCAACATAACTCAAGGGAAATATTCCTTTAAATCCATAGGATCCTTATGACTGTTTCTTTCCTATATTTGAGATTTTCCCTGTCAGATAACAAAAGATGACTGAGCAGCACGGATTTATCTTATATACGGTTCATCCCTTCCTGATTTTTGAAGCCAGTTTCAACTTACCTGTTCCTGACTTTCATTGTATAAACTTTGTTCAGTCTTTCCTATGGAATAGGACATCACCATTTCAGCTGCAGAAAGGGAAATCTCACCCTACACATTTGCAGTCCGATATCTTATAGATCTAATGTCATAGTATCATGAGCCATGGAGAACTTTGGACCAATTGGTTAAGGACTGATGAACTGGAATTGTATTGCCATTTTTGCAAAGTGTTTGAAAATCTTACGTTTGACATCTTCTAACTCATGTTGGGCAAAACTATGTTTAGGATTCTTTTTTCAAATTACCAATAAATTAGTTCCAGTATTTCCCACCACATGTTGATAAGTGTCCATTGAATCAATTCACTGTAGATCTTAGCGTGATGAGGTTCTCCTTCCATGCTGAGCTTTGGCTTTTAACCTGAACTATATGAAAGATACTTTAGTGCTATTGTTTTATTATGTCTATTCACCTGGTCTATCCATCATAGTATTTTTTTATAATCACTACTATAGACTGCATGCCAGCAGCACAGAAGCACTGAAAGTTTACCTTTACTAATTAAAGAGCTTCAAGATATGAGAACTGGTACTAGAAGAGCATAATTTCCTTGAGCATATGTGAAATGTTTTCCTTTGTCATTACATAGCAGCCAAGCTTATGTGCATTGGTATTTCTTTGGAGAGCTTCCGGAGCTAGGCAATAGCCACTGATATTGTTATCAATAGTTTTATATAACTGTTGAGCTTCATATATTTAATCCTTACTGACTTGCTGAATTGGGGTATAATTTGCCACCAAGAACCCATATATTCTTTAGCAGTTAAATGGATGAGACTGAAATGTATTAATAAGTGAAAGAGAAGTGTTTGGGTTTTTAAAAAATCTCCTCAGGAAAAGGCTTTTCCTGTGGCAGTTACAATGCAGTAAACTGTGTGGGTGCAGAGCTACTGTCGACTAAAGTACAAAAAAAAATCCTACATTGAGAAGATTTGAAATCTCATCGAAAGGGAAGGAGTGAGATGGGAAATGCTCTCTTCTAGGTAACAAATATTTGTATTCTTTTTGGGTACTGAAATGCAGGTCTGATGAATAGCACCATATAATGAAGAGACAATAAAATTCTGACTCTTCAGTGTGTAAAGGCTGTGAAATGTTTAGATATATTTTGAAACTAGGATGTTATCTCTGTGTGCGTTGACTTTGAGTTGGCTAACCTAAAAAAAATCAATTTGCCTTGTCAATGCTTCCTGGAGTAGAATACCACTCTTTGGTCCTTATCCCAGGTAAGACAATATTTGCAATTGTGCATTGTATGAAACAAAAATGTAATAATTCTGTGAATGAGCAGGTATTGCTAAAGCATTTTTGGATACATTTGAGTATAAATTGGTTGTTATGGAAACTGGTAAAAATAAATGCTGATATTTTGCCCTGGGTTTATTCCATCTAGCCTGCTGAAGAAAATTGAACGTGAAACATGGAGAGAAAGTGGTGTTTCATTAATTGCCACTGTAACACGTCTTATGGAAAGGCTTCTGGATTACAGGTAAGCAACTGATGCATGTTTTATTACAAAAATGCATCGTTGTTTGATGTCAAATATCAGGATTCCTGGAGAAAGTGTTTGAATGGAGGGGGAAAAAAGAACCCTATAGACATCAAGTTTGTGGGAGTTAAGAATTGATTAGAAATTAAAATCTATTTTCTAGTTGGCTTTCCCCCCTCTTTACTAAACTTCTACCTTCATTTAAGGACACTGAAAGATACCTAAGCTACATGCTGGGTCAGATGCAAAGGGGAAACATAGCATGTTTCAAAGCTCCATATAAAAAGCTTAATTTTCATGTCAGGGGCAAGAGTTCTGGTCCACCTAAATGCTAATTTTCTGTGCAGAGAGAGAAAGATGTTTTTATCACCCTGCATATTCTTCTCTGTCAAATATTCTGAGCTAACAGTTGCTGAGCTAACAGTGGGTATTTTGCCACTGCCAGGTTGTCCTTGTGCATTTTTTGACTGATCAGTACAAGATGCACTGCAACCTTTCCTCACTTGTAAGATCTAGCAGAGCTCTGTTTTGTTCTTCTAGCAGCAGTGAGGGAGGAAGGGAACACCTGCCTAGCCAGCCGAATCGACCCTGGCAATCATTGGGGTGACAGATGTCACAGCCAGATCTTCCTTTTACAGATACTGCTAATGGACCAAGCACAGTCTTCTTGTGAAAATTAATTTGCTAATAATCATTGTTGATCTTAGTACAATTTATTCCCAAGTCAACATACTTAGGACTGGGTTGCATATATTTTTAATTGATGATGTACTTGCAATTTCTCTGGCCATAAACTTAGACTGTGTATATCTTGAATTCCAGTCACCTTTATATTTCTGGGTTAAAGAGCAGTCTCATTAAATATCTTTTTAAGGCCCATCAAAACCAAGTTTTCTATCATTGATCTTACACTGGAAAGATGATAAATAATTCAGCCAAATAGCTCCTTAAGGCATTCTTACAGTTCATGGTATAAATTATGATTGAAGAGGCTCCTGAGATTATTAGAGAACTTTTGTATGATAAACACCAGCCTAAATAGCCCTACAAGTAAAGACAGCCCCGAATATTGGCCTGAGTTCCACATGGTGACCAAATTGTAATGGGGCAATGTCTGTAATTATATATAATCCCAGGAGGAAAATTGATATTGAAGACATATTTCTGTTTCATTTATGGCAAATCAGGCTGATCGCATAACAAAAACAACAAAAATAACATTTATCATAATAAGAGTGCAATCTAGTATGTTGTATTTCATAGAATATTAAATAATTCGTTCCTGTCTTGAGAGGACCTATTTGGGCCATTTAATTTCACACATATTGTAGATCTATGAGCATGCTATAAAAATAGAAAGCAGGGAAGCTGGCATTTATAATGTTTCCTCTGAGGTAAACAGAACATAGTGACTTTATATTTGACAAAATTCAGATACATAAAGACATATGAGGCAGCTAATGGAACACAGAATAATTGAACTGTTCATTCTTTTACCAATGCAGTATATAGACTGTGGGGCAATTTTGGGGGTTACAGGGGTAAAATCTTGGTCTGGCCCTCTGGCAGTATCTATCACACTGTCAACAGCTCATGGAGCAACCTAGCTGAAACGTTAGACTCTTACTGGCATGCTACTGCATTTGGATTTGAGATGCCTCAAGGAACTTTTATACCAAAATAATAATTGAGACGTTGAATAAAAAGCCCACTTGAGGCCACATCCCAGGAAGGAATTTATAAAGCATTAGGGCAGGATTAACTACACCTTGGATTAAAGCAATTTTGCGTGTAAGAAATAAATTTCAGCCTTACTATGCGTTGTAGTGTGATTTTATTACAGTAACTGACCACACCAGAGCTCCAGCTCAGATGTAAGCTACATGGTGTGCAAGTTTTCTATGTGCCGTTGGCCCTTGATGGTAATAAGGTTCCACACTTTCTGATTTACAAATATGTGGAAAACAAATAATGGAACACAGATGGTGGAAGTAGAAAAATAAATCACCAGCTGCAATTGTATTAAGTTAAGCTAGAAGCATATTTGGTTTGCGGTTAGAGAAGCAGCCATTGTATTTCCTTGAATCAATTTCATATTTAAAACTTTTAATAGAAAGCTTCTCTTGGATAATCTTCACATTATAATTTTCCTTCATTCGCCTCCAGGGACTGCATGAAAATGGGAGAAGTTGATGGCAAGAAGATTGGCTGTACTGTCAGCCTCCTGGTAGGTAACTCTTTGGACAGCTAGCAATGTCACGTTAAATTTGGATATTTAAGTAATAATTTTTAATGGTTTGCTTTCCAGGCAGACCTCTAAGTATTGCACAATTTTTTCTTACTCCTTTTCCCTGAATAATTACAAAATTCAAACTTATAAGAAAATAATAAAGTATTTATTTGTTGCATTTGGATTCATATTGATATGCGTGCAAAAATATAACCAACCTGTCTATATCTTAGAAGATTCTGTGTATGCTTCCATTGCTCTGTATTAAATGAGTCAGCATTTAAGAAGGAAGCAGAGGAAAAGAAATACATATGAATATAGAGGAACCCTGTTGAATCAGGTGACAGCCCACTTAGTCCAGCATCCTGTCTCACACAGTGGCTCGCATCTTGCTTCAGGCATTCACATACAGAAGACAAAGGCAAAACCCTCATTTTCTCTGGACACCCTGCAAATGGAGGTGTTACCCAGGCATCTGTTCTGCACAAATTTGACTAACTGTTTCTTAAAGCTACCATCACTTCCAACAGTAAATTCCATGTACTGATGGCTCTCTGGGTGAAAAAAATACTTAACCTTATTTGTCATAACTCTCCTGCCCATCACTTCATAGAATGCCCCTGATTCTAATATTGTTTCTCTATCCATCTTTTCCACACTGTGTAGGAACTGTACAGTATATACTTCAGTCAGGTCCGCTCTTATATGCAGTCTTTCAAGGTTCAAGAGGCATTGTAGTCTAATCTTATAAGAAAGGTATTCTAACACCTCCTGGCCATTCTAGTTGCCCTCTCCTGCAAAAACAGAACTTAAAATTGGATTAAAACTGATAATGAATTAATCCAGCCTATTTATTAAAACACCACTGGACTTACTCTGAGTAGGATAAAATTATAAACATTTTTAAATCTCTTATGTTAACTTGCCTGATTTTTAGCTTTTTTTGTACAAAATACATTCTTAGGTAACTTGAGAATCATGCATTTCATTATCACCCAATCTAGGGAATTTAGCATCCTATAAGCTTGCCAGCTCTAGTGAGCCTCTCTTATAGAGTTCAGACAACTGAACAAATGGCTAAGGCTTCTAATTCTGCCATCTTGCTGCCTCAAGCAATAGTTAAAATCCATGTATAGAACCTAATCAATAGTATTAAACCTATGCAAAAATATATATTTGGTCTGTTAATATTTCTGAGAAGTAAGGATGTGCAAAACATTCTCACATAAAAATATTTCAGTTAAAATTAGGATATTCCAAGTGTTCTTACTTCATAAAAAAAGACTAGCTCTTGACTAATAATGTTTTAATGATGTTTGATTTTAGATGTTTTTACACGCCTGGAGGCCTCCGGGTATAGGGCAGGATTAAAATGTAAATAAAGAAATAAATAAGAGTTAGCTTTTATACCCTGCTTTTCTCACCTTTTTAATGGGACTCAGATGTTCTTCTCCCTAACCCTAACCCTAACTCTTGAGGTAGATGGGGCAGTGAGAGTTAAGAAAAATAGCTGTGACTAGCCCAAGGTCACCCTGCACGCTTTGTGTAGGAGTGTGGAATCAAACCAGGAACCTACCAGATAAGAATCTGATGCTCTAACCACAAGACCAGACTGGCTTTAATTTCCAGTTGTTCTGTTCAGGGATTTTAAATACCATTTCGCTAGCCTATTTCTCATTTTATGTTTGTTTTCTTGGTATGGGTTGTGATTGGTTGACAATGCCTTCACTTCTTGGTTAGCGTTTTATCATGTGAATCAAACATTGTCAAGGAAAGTGTGCTTCTATTGGCTGGGATTTGGTGAAAGGCACACTTGAAGAAAACAGCTTCAAATGTTATTAAAAGAATCAAGAAGATTCGTAACTTGATAAAAAGTTTATCCAAGCAATCTGGTTGCTCACAATTTAGTGTCACTAGGAAATAGCCTTGGTGAACACAATACTTTTTATCTATGGTTGGAATACTGGAAGTGTTTCAAGCTTTGTTTACCCAGTGAGACAGTGAAACATTTCAACCATTTCAGTTTTCCATCAAACATATCCTGTCATGTAACTTACTATGAGATGTTGGCCTACATGGCCACTTGTCCATAGCAAAACAACAAAGTTTGGCATGACACGAGAATTTTAACCTGAATATTAAACTCCAGAATCACTAATGTTTCATTCAGAATTAATGCTTGCTATAACTACTTTTTAATTCTCTCTACAAATTTTCATCTTCCATAACCAAAAATAACTTTAATTGAACAGGGAGTTCTTTTTTAAAAAATGTAGTGCAGATTAATATTTATGAATGGCTCACATGTGTTCCTTTTACGTGAAAAACTATATATGAATTGTGTTCCTAATAATGAGAGTATGTTAGAATAAGAAGGCTTAGTGACATTTTAATTACAGTTATATCATCCTCATCATCACCACTGATAGAGTGGGACTTCTGTGTTTTAATTTCTTGTTCTTGAGGATATCAGGATTCACAGTACTTGATTTTTTAATAGACATGCTATCTGCTTCCCACATATCTTGAACTAGATTCTGCTGGTGTGCATGTAGGCCTACTGAATATAATTGGCCTCAGAATAACCGCGAAGCAGATAAACCTTTCCTACTGGGATTCTTGATCTTTGCGATCCAGCTTCATTTACAATACCCTGTCAAGGAACTTCTTCCAACCAGTCAAGAAACCTGTTAACATATGGTTTCTAGCTGACATGGATCTTGTGCAGAAGAGGAAGTTATGTTAATTATCACCAGCTGGAGTGATAAGTCATTGATCTTTCAAAGCACACAGACAGTGAAGGAGAGGAATGAAAGAAGCTGTCTTTAGAATGAAATGGATCATGTTCACGAAAAAGAAGCATTGTAAAAAAAAGAAAAGAAAAAAGAAAAAATGATCACAGAAAACCCAAAAGTTAGCCAATATGTGCAAATGTAGAGGTAATTACTGTTAATAGAAATAGAACTACAGTATATTGCACCATAGCAAGCTTGGTCTCAATTTCGCTGTGATTCTTTCTATTTAAATTTAGCTTGAATCCGGCAGTTCTTCAAATTCTGTAAAGTACCATATTTGGCTATTGTATACAGTATATATCATTACTGGGTTATTTGAAACTCTGACAAATGTATTTGTTCTTCACTTAAATTAGGCAATGTGGTCCTATATTATGATTTTGTATAGAGATAGAAGCCAAATTGAAACAACTACAGTTGGACCTCTGTATCGATGGAGGGTACGTTCTAGGCTCTACCACGGTTAATGAAAAAATGTGGATATTTCAAACACAGGGAAATGCACACAATTTCCCATAATTCCTGTGAAATCCCATGAGATTTTGCAGGAATCAAGGGAAATCTTGCTCGAGATGCACTCAATTTCCTATAATTCCCATGAAATCTCACGGGATTTCATAGGAACTATGGGAAATCTTGTATTATTTTGCATGATTTCCTGACCATCCCAGGCCTCAGAGAAGCTTCAGGGAGGCCTAATGGCTCCTCTGGGGCAGGGGGAAGCCTGATCCAGTCATCACGGAAAACTGAAACCACAGTTACCTTATCAGCAGATACTGAGGTCCCACTGTATACTTTTTCAACAAGTCAAATATATATAATAGGATTAGAAAAAGTGAATTGATTTCTTGATTTCTTTTTGGATCAGGTTTGTAAAGTATGTAAGATAATATATTGTGTCAGAACACAAAGTTGTTTTGTCTGTGTTGGCTGAATCACACACGCAAGCAACAAGTGTATAAATCACCAATTGAAAACAAAGCAGTTGTGGATTACAGTAATTAAAGGATAGATTGTATTTGCATGTACTAACCAGTCTTAGAGGACTTTCTGTTATAAGAGCTTCCTTTATACAAGACTGTAGAGCAGCGGTTCTCAACCTTCCTAGTGCCGCGACCCCTTAATGGAGTTCCACATGTTGTGGAGACCCCCAACCATGGGGGTGTAGCAGCTGGGAAGTGGGAGGGAAGGGTGGTGGGAGAATCATTGCGACCCCTCTGAAAGGGTAGTTTGACGCCCAAAGGGGTCCTGACCCCCAGGTTGAGAACCACTGCTGTAGAGAGATATTTAGTTGTGGGAACAGTTGGGATGCCATACCTTAGCAAGAATTTGCAGCTCAGATATACCTTGATTTATATGGTTTCAGACAGTGCAGTTTTCACTACATTATATGATTTGTCAAATTATGACCTACCCTAGTTCATATGGCTCCACTGATTTAATATAACTTGGTTTCATGCCTAGGACTCAGCACTTATCCTTCTGCTCCTTAAGCTTACAGTTATTTCCCCAAGAAGGCTGCATTGGAACAACCAAGTCTCAAAGAGCATGTGACTATTGCTATTTTGGAATCAAAACTGAAGCAGAACACCTAGAGCTATGGAAGGTACAGTGCTCCTTCTTTGGAGCCTCATGCCACATCCATGCTACTTCTGGGACCAGAATAAGCTTGGACCAGCTCTTCTCCGAGGCAGCGGGCTGCACTGAGTCCAGCCTTTCCTCTGGCTCTAAGAAGCCTTAGCTCAGATTACTAGCAGCTGATGAGAAGGGACACTCTGGCATTCCCATACCTTACAGAGTATGTGTCAGTGCCATTTTTGAATCAGAGCCACCAGCAGCAGATCCTGGCCCTGCAGTACAGTATCTGGGCCACTAATGCATGTTGACACTAGGCTTCAGTCAGTAAGGCTTTTCATGTCTGGGACCAACGCATGGGAGGCAGATAGGGATACCTAAGGAACCTTTTCATTGTGACTCCCTAACTACTGGTTTGTGTTAGTCAGTTCAGTTTCAGTCTACACACCATTTTTTAGATCACATCCTCAAAGTTAATCATGGTATGATTGAATACAGACACATAATCTGTTTTGACATTTGTGAATCAATCTACAAAAATGTGTAGTGTTTGGAAGACCTATGCTTAATGAGACCTGTACCATTGAATCTCCACATTCACAAGTGCTAGAGATACTTCTGTGTGATTGTTGGTACTCAAATTTCACTTACGGGTGGTGGAGAAGGAACAGTGACATAAACTGAAGTTCTCTGTTTTATCCACTAAAATGTGCTTCAATTTTTGTAGATGGAATCCCTATATCCATAACTTCCAATCATTATCTATACATTTTACCTCAGTTTTGCCTTAGATTTTATGTGAATGTGACATTTATATAGGAACTAATTATGTCAGCTTGGATTTGAATGTATCTAATTAGCACAGAACAAAATCCAACCAACAAGCATGTGGATTTTTTAAAAAAATATTTATGTTGCTGTATTTCTAAGTAAAACTGGGAGAGAAAATTGGTTCCTTCTCAGTTTCTTTTGTTACATAGTACATGTTTGCATGGATTTCTATAATGTTTTTTAAAGGATACAAGCAAATACAGACAATCTGAATGATTTCATTTGTGTATACATGCATTCTTCATATATAACATTTGTTTATGTAAGTTAATGCATACTGAGCCAGTATGGTCTAGAGCGAGCCAGTTTGGTCTAGTGGTTAGGGAGGTGGACTCTTATCTGGGAATACTGGGTTTGATATCGCACTCCTCCACAAAGCCAGCTGGGTGACCTAGAGCTAGTAGAGCTCTCTTTCTGAGCTCTCACAGGCCCACCTACCTCACAAGGTGTCTGTTGTGGGAAGAAGAACAGAAAGCTTTGTCAGCCACTTTGAGTCCCCTTAAATGGGTGAGAAAAGCTGGGTAGAAAAGCCAGCTCTTCTACCAAATATCTCATTTGTATTGAAGATCTTAGCATGTGTCTCTAAAATTCAATTGAGTGATTAAACCAGAACAAAAGCCATTAGAAATCTATGGGGGTGGAGGAAGGGGGGATTATTTTTCATCCTTAGCTCTTGGGATTTGTTAAATTTAAGAAGATCAGTGTCTTCATTTGGAACACATATGTACTAGATTCAATACTGTTTCCCAGTTGACATAGGTCTTATACTCACAGCTACACAGATCTGAAACAGATTAATATAAGCCAAGAGATAATAATTTATCAATGTGACATCCACTGATAAATATTGTATTGCATGTAATATCGCGCACAAAATATTTTATTGCAAAAAAGCTATTCATTTTTAAATAGTGACATTTCCAATATCAGATTTAAGGAACAGTGATGACTAAATATACGATGTGGTTGTTTATTTACAACTTTATACTGATAACGATACGTAGGGTGTGAAATGAGATGCAGACATACTGCAGATAAGAGTCTCAACACTCCCACCTTATGACTAATTTTAGACTTTCCACCCTAACAAACAGAGACAAATAATAAACCCATGGAAAAGAGTTACACATAGGGAACTCTATAAACACTTTATTTTAAAGTGTAACTGTGTGTACTTCCATCCTTTTGACTTAAAATTTTGTTGCAAAACCACCCTGCCAGACAACATATTCTCTTACAATTAGTCCTCAATTTTTAAAGTCTGGATCAGTTGCTTAAAATTCACCATAACCTTGCATGCAATCAGTGGCTGCATCCAGGCATCAGTTACTTATTCTGTTATAATTGGGTATTCCAGAATAAAGCATGGATATTCTGGAATGTCCATGCTTTATTCTGAAATTTCCAAATATAATGGAATAAGTAACCAATGTCTAGATTCAGCCAGGGTTTCTGTTGCTGTAAACATCCCTAAACCAATTAGGAAAATATTTTCATTACTGAAGCAAGCAGAGTTGGGTTTCTTTTATATTTAACCATATTGTATTCTGCTGTATGTTTTCATGACAGAATTTTTATAAGACAGAGTTGAATAAAGAGGAGATGTATATTCGCTATATACATAAACTGTATGATTTACACCTGAAAGCACAAAACTTCACAGGTAAGTCTTGTCACCTAATGACTTATTATTATTATTATTATTATTATTATTATTATTATTATTATTATTATTATTATTATTATTATTATTATTATTATTATTATTATTATTATTACAAATGTCTATTTATATTTATCTATTAAACATCTGTACAATATCTCTGTTGCCACAAGTTGTCCTGTGTGCTATCTTAACAAAGTCAAATGCCACAAACAGCATTGAAGATGCCCATGGGGAAGCGGTTTGCCATTTCAAGTGTTTCTTCAGATCATTTGCACCTGCAAGCCTGAAACTAAAACTGAAGTGGTTTTCCGCCTTGTTTTGAGAATGGTCAGCAGACTACTCTGATTCATTTTCCTGCTTATGTATAGGAGCAGATGGTACCCTCCCCCAAAATCAAGATGCATCTCACTGAAGACCAGACAGATATTTTAACATCGGTGAAAGAAAATATCACGTGGCCCCTCTTCTCTCCTTGTCTTTCTTTTTTGTAAATTTAATTACATCATTTGACAACTCCCTAGTCTTTTATGACATTCCAAGGTATCTGCTCGAGGTAGATGCCTTATTCTACTTAAAGCAGAAATAACTTATAAGGCTGTTACCGAAATAAGAGAAGAAGGTGAAGAATTAAAAAAAAAAGACAGCAGGGAGGAAACATCTTGCATATTCCTCACTTTTTAGACTATGGTCCTTTCTACACTAACCTTTATCCTGCTTCAGAAGGGAGTCCAGGGGATTGCCTTCTGTAGGGAAGTGTGCAACAGAACAGGCCCAACCTCCTCCTAATATGCTTTGTTAGTATTGGACAGTGAAGGAAGCTGAGATAGGACATCAAAATGTCATCCTATTCCCGTCTGCCAGTGTCAGAATGATCCACCAGCAGACCACTGCTTTATCCTGGAATAGCAGGCCATGTGAGGAAGGCCCTTTTTGGTGGCACAGAAGCATGCACCTGCAGACACGGTGCTGGAAGTTGGAACGATGCTGAAAGGACATGGCAGAAAATGCCAAAGGCCAAGAATAAAAGTTCTAAACCGGTGATGCCCAACCTATGACACGCGTGTCACATGTGAAACACCAAGGTCTTTTGGGTGACACACATGGTCATCCTGGCAACTGGACGTGTTTTCTTGCTTGTTCTTGAAGTGTATGAAATACCAACTTTCAATTGAAAATTTAGCAACAAAAGGCACTAATGTAAAGAATTATTTGTTTTTGCTTTTAATAAAATATATATGTCAAAAATATAACTTTTTACTAGAACTACAAATATCACAAAATTATGGATATTTCTAGATGTGACACAGCACCCGAGTTAAGCTATGTTTTCTTGCGAATTTTGACACACTGAGCTCAAAAGGTTCACCAAAGTCTAGCCCTGGTCTTCTAAATCAGTGACTGTGGCTTGGCCCAGACCGGCTGTCCAGATTGCATATGGTCCTTGACATGCACTAGCGCTAGTCTGGCCTAGACTAGAATGAACCAGTGTGGTGTGGGATAGCCTGGGCTGTGCAAAAATGGCCTATACTTGGGGAACTGGAAATCTTGCAAATGGATTGATCCATTGTTGTTAAGTAAAAAGTCAGCTATTTTATAAATCTGTAAAAAGCCTGTATGTAGACTTCAGATTCAAGCTGATAGAACCTAATTTGAGAATAGATACAGTGATCAGAACTTGGTTAATTGTTCCTTTGAATTCAGTGTATATCTTTGTAGGGTGAAATAACTTTCAATGACTGAAGAAGGTTTCGAGGAAAGGAATTTCTTGTTTCAGAGAAGAAAAATATAAATTATATTTTTGAGGAATACCAGTGTTTATGAGCACTTCAAACTTTGAAAATGTCCACCTGACTTTTCCTTGAATGAAAGCATTTTGATTTTTTTTCTGTCTAAATGTTTGAAATGGCAGCATTCTTTTTTTTTTTTTTGGACGGAGACAACAGAGTTGAAATTAATTACTTGTTTTACCTCATGATATCTGCTTTTTCTGGCCAGTTTTATGTGCCAGTAATTCTTGGCAAAATCCCTCTCATTTTTAATGTCACGTTTAAATCTTCCTTCAGGCATCTGGCAGCCAGTACTGCTCCTTAGTGACAATTGTAAATTGGGTTGCTAAGCATCTGACATGCAGTTCAAGGGACTTTATGGGGGATTAAAATTAATAGCATTTGATTTTGGAACTTGAAGCTGGCAAAGTTAGTTTTAGCCTGTGTTTGTACACCTTACAGACATGAACATTATCTGGGGTACTATTAATTTTCTTTACTATTGTTTTATATCCTACACTACTGTTCATAAAACTGTATTTTCACACAATGATGTTGTGCTCTTTTGGTTTGTTTGGGTTTCCTTTGCATTAAAAAAAGATGTATATAGATGCTGGTTTATTGTCAAGAATGAGCAGCATTTGGAAAATCTTTAATCTGCATTTAAGTCTTGAAGATTGGTATGCATGGTCTTAACTCTTGAAGTTCAGGTGCTTATGTATCAAGATCCACATCCACCCACCCACCCACCCACCCACCCATCCATCCATCCATCCATCATCTCTATCTGTCGTAGCCAGAACAGGCTCAGTTTTCTAGGTTCAACACTTTTTAGATAAACAAGGCCTTGCTTTGCTGGTCCATGCCTTTGTTACATCAAGAGGCCTTTTTGCACTTACCCCCCTTTTATATCATAGAATGGGTTAAGTAAGGCCACACTATCTACTGACACACTCTCCACATAGGACCGAGCACAATCCAGATCATAGCCTGTGACCTTGAATTGACACAAAATGGAGTGTATTGGTTATATTTTTTATTTCTGTGCCCAGTGTCTTGAAGTGATGTTATCTGAAAGATTGTCTTTGAATTTGTCCAGGATCTCAAACAGGCCTTTAAAGCTGTCATCTTTGTTCCACAGGTCAGAGATGACTGAATGTTAGTTACTGGGCTTTTCTTCTTCTTCTTTTTTTAAAAAAAACAAATCTTAGGACAGTCAGTCCTGCAAAAGTATCCTCTTGACTTTCATTAAAATAAAGCATTTCAATTTCAATCTGCATTTTATTAATGACATATTAAAGGAGTGAAATGCGATACAATGTACTTTTATACATACTGCTTTTTATTTCTGAATTTATTGTTCCAAACTGCTTCTGTTATTGAGCAGTAATGATGGATAAATTGTAATATTTACAGGAGACTGGTGAAGACACAGCTCTTTACCCTGGACTTCAGCTGAGGGAACAAAATCCTGTCCGCATGCAGACACTTCCACTGTTTTAGTCTTGCTTTTTATCTGTTCAGTATAGAACTAGGTAGGTAGGTAGGTAGGTAGGTAGGTAGGTAGGTAGGTAGGTAGGTAGATAGATAGATAGATAGATAGATAGATAGATAGATAGATAGATAGATAGATAGATAGATAGATAGATAGATAGATGAGAAGCATTTGGTTTTCTTCTTTTTTCACCTGCAAGGTTTGTCTGAATGAAATTGTTAGAACTCCCACTCCTATGAATCAGGTTTTATTTTTTCAGCCTCATTGCTCACTGAAAGCTTCATAAGACTGAGAAAGCGGATGCCACCTCCTTCTCCTTCTCTTGCTTTTGTACACATCCGGAAATAAACATTATTGCAAAAAAGAAAAAGAAAAGAAAAGAAAGATAGAACCAGGACTAGATTGTTTTTTTTTATTTGCTTGGTGTTATATTCAGTGTTTCTCCCCATATTTTATCACCTTCTATTGTAAAACTTTATTTTACTTGCCATGTAATGCATGTTTGATTTGAATTAAAGGATGATTTTTAAGATTATGGTTTCCTCATCTTAGTATGGCTAGATTAAATTTCCTTCACGTTTGTTTAAAACACATCACAGAAGCTGCGTATACATTGTTGTTGTACGATGAGCTGTTGGAATGGTCAGATCGGCCCCTGAGAGAATTTCTGAACTATCCCATGCAGACAGAGTGGCAACGCAAAGAATACCTTCATCTCACTATCATCCAGAACTTTGACAGAGGAAAAGTAAGTGGCTTTGACTGACGGTATCTGTTGTATAAATAGCTGATTATTAACAATGGTTGAAGTTTATCTTTACGCTCTTGGCTTTTTAAATTTATAAGCATTTTGTACGTGTTCTTTTTTTCAGCCTTATGAAATATGGGGTTAGCCGTGGTTATCTTTTAAAATATATTTGACCTAACAGGAATAGCAAAGCATATTCGGCATTGCGGATCCTGCACTGGAGAGGAAGTTATCCAAAATGATTTCCAAGGTCTCTGCCAGTTCTAAGATTTTATGACAGTTATTAAATCTAGAGACCATTTAAAATCGTACAGACTTTTAGTCTTCTTCAGTTCCTGTTTTATCTGGCTAAGTGGGAGTGAAGCTGTCTTGCAGAGCAGGCATGATAGATCCTTAGTTCGTGATTTGTAGTCACTGTGTCTTATGCTGTGGATGTCAGCTGTATTAAATCTTTTTAATTAGACCGCCATCTGCTTAAGGTGTCTGCATAGTCTGTAGTTCTATGCAAAGTTCAGTTTATGTTCAAGAGTTGAAATCAAATTGAAAAGTATGAAGATGCTCCATTTGAAGTGAACCATCCCCCATTTGAAAGAGATTGGTTCAGTCTGAATGGAACCAGGCACCCATTTCCAAACAGGAATGGTTTGACTGAACATTTTATGTTTGTTGTATTTTTGCCCTTTAAAGGGGTTTTAAAAAATGTTTTAAATGAAAAATTGGAGTTTTGAAAGGTTCAAACTAAATTGAGCCACTTAAGTTTTAGTTCAGCTTGAACTGAACCCTCTCCCAAAAAGGTTCATGAACATTTCTAAGGCCCTTTCTGTACTGGGTCTTACTTCAGATTATATCCTGGAATCGGGTCCTGCCATCTGCATT
The DNA here is from genome assembly GCA_023333525.1 of Aspidoscelis tigris stejnegeri. NCBI lineage: Eukaryota > Metazoa > Chordata > Lepidosauria > Squamata > Teiidae > Aspidoscelis > Aspidoscelis tigris. Next base: position 61,718,844 of record JALMGA010000005.1, on the reverse strand, counting down.
TTGGTGCAGGTTAGGCCGCAGCAGATCCTGACTGGGGCCTCTCATAGTCTGCTCTAGCAAGTAAGTGGTAGGTGTTTGTTCCAGGATATAAGCTGGAATAAGCCCCAGTGCAGAAAGGCCCTAATAGTCCATCTACATAGTATGAGTTGCTTTTGTCTTTCTATTTTAGAAAGTTAATTTGTCACAAATTAACTAATGTCCACTGGTTCAAGTGCCCACAGGACTTGCAATAAGATGGGTTTTTAATATATACATTTAGTTAAATGAATGTACTTTCAGTTGATAATTAGTATCTCATGAGTGTGAGTGTATGGGCACGTTCCCATTGAAAGTCAATTGCTTTGCTTGTGACGCGTGTCATAAAAATCCATGTTGTAACTCACAATAAAGCGTCCCCATGTAGTTTGGGGCAAAGCGGATTCAAATTTTAAACAGGAGACACTTGAAGAATCTTTGGAAACAAAACATCTTTTACATAATGAACTTTTATCTCTTTTTGTTTCCCCTCAGTGCTGGGAGAATGGCATTATTTTATGCAGGAAGATTGCTGAACAGTATGAAAGCTATTATGACTACAGAAATCTCAGCAAGATGCGGGTAATGGAGATATATACATTTTGTTCATTAAGAATCTATATGAAAGTAGGCTTTGTTAAATCAACAAGGCAAACACTTAATTTCTTTTCATATTACATCTGTATTAAAATGATGCTGATGCTGTTTAACAGTATATGAAAAAAGAATAAATGGAAAACCTAAATGTGTTTGTCGAATATGCATGATTTACTTACTTTCCCTTGTTTTAAATGTCTTTTAAGGAATTTTAGAGGGCTTTTGATGCTCTATAGCTTTTGTGTCCCAAGTTCCTAGTTAACCTATCAGCTGAGCTACATTTAGGCTTCTATAATGCATCCACTTACAGGGATACATAGATTCAGGCTTGTGTGTGCATGCATGTGTACATATGCCCGTGTCTAGGGCTGGTAATGAATCCAACTAACAAAATGTGATCAGAAAAAATATCTGTTACTACATACACTTATAACATGATTTGATTTGGATTCATAATGTGAGTGCACGCTTGGCAGTATACATGTTAGGCTCAAAATGTGATCAGGCTTTGTGGCCTCTTTTTAGTTTTAGTCAGTAATTTCATATGTATAAATACTAATCAGATTACTAAATACAGCAAAAAAATACCCCAATCATTTACTGGGCAGTTACCTATGCAAATTTGGACACCTTTGACCATGGAAAGTGTCATGGCCTACTTTTAATGCTACTTAGCACTAGCAAGAAATTATTGCTATGCTTTTTTTTTTCAGCCACACATTACTTTTTCCTTTTTATCGTTATTTAAAGAGTCAAAGCGTATCTCTAATATTTATTCTACTCCTTCCATTTGCAGAGTAGAGATGATAGAGTGCTAGTGCGGAAGAGAAAAGACTTCCAGATAGAATAATATTGAACCTATATTGGAAAATCTTAGAAATCTTCATAGTCACAATAGAGCAAAATGGCTTTCTTAGTGATTTTCAGCTCAAATTATGATAAAATCTTTAGGAGAAAACGGCTGCCTTGAGACACATGTCACTCCGAAGCTTTCTAGCCAAGCTGCCCATTTTCCTTAATGTGGGAGAAAGAACTCTCCCTGTGTAGTACTGGCTTGGACCGATGTATCCTGTCAATCCAGGAACTCCCAAAACCCAGAAGTGCTGCTTGGAATGTGATTGGCTCCAGAACTGTCACATGATGGGTGAGAGTGTGTGGAGCCCGAAATCCTGTTTCTCTGATGAGGAAACAGCAAGGGTGATGGTCTGTGAGGACCATCGACTTTCCCTTCGCGCTATGGATACATCAGAGTATCCTTAAGCTGCAAATTTTAAGTCTGGAGGCAGCAATTAACACTGGAATGCAGTAGAGTTAAATAGAAACGGCAGGATCTTGGTGTAGGAAATGGGGGCCTCAGTACAGTTTTCCATTGCTTTTCTATGGCCAAGGCACTCAAAACGGTTCAGGTGCTTTACAAAATGGTCAGGTAATTTGACACAACATTTAATTGCTTCAGTAGAGTTTTTAAAAGATCATGAAACGGTTTAACAGTCATCCAAAGACAATAGCACATTGAGCACTTAACTGTCCCTCTTCACAACAGTCTAAGAGGCAATCTTGGACTTTCAGTGAGCTTTATTTACACTCAGATTTTCTGGCCTAGCCCCAAATTTCTAAATGTAATTATTTATTTACATTTATTTATTTATTTAGTTTTTTTCTCATAAAAAATCTTGAAACAATTTACAGAAGAGATTAAAAATTAGTGTAAAGCCGCACATGCACACAAATCAATTAAAAACTGAGTAGGTCGAGGAAAGGAACAGATTCCCACAGGAAATGCCTGGGTTAATAGACAGGCCTTAAACAGATGCCTGAAAGCTATAAGTGTAGGTGGGCACTCCACAGAGACGGTGCTACTCCAGAGAAGGCCCAACTGTGGGCCCTCTATGGGTGGCATTCTGTATTCCATAGGACTTGCAATAAGACTTCTCCATTTCATGTGTAAATATTGTAGTGCAGTGTAATGATTAGATTGACCAACTTGTTCCTGAGAGTTTATCATTCAGCTCAACCATGAAGCTCATTGGGTAACCCTGGGCCCATTACGGCTTCTCCGCTTTAAATTACTTCATAAAGCATTTGTGAGGATTTGCAAGGATAAATTAAAGAGAAAATAATAGTTTGTTTGCACTTTGGAAGAAAAGTTGAATTTAAATGCAAAACTAAAGTGTTGTTCTTAATGTGTATTTTCACGGTGACATGCTCCATAATTTTATTATTATCATATGTTCAGAAATGAGAATGAGAAAAGTTGCAATTATGATGATAATAGCAACAATTACAATAAGCATGGAATATTTTAAATATACTGAAGTAGCAGTCCATAGAAATGCTTTTTTTAAATATTTCATTTTCATGGAACCATGTTTTATAAACCTTAACAAAATCCAGCTGATATTTATCGTACTAGTATATCCACTACTGCAAATACTATATCTTAAACTTAACTCTTTATGATATATTACTTATTCTATCATTAAGTCCATAGAAATGCTGTACATGGATTTTTAAAAATATATTTACTTAATCCTACACAGGTGATGGAAGCCTCTTTGTATGATAAAATTATGGATCAACAGCGTCTGGAGCCAGAATTTTTCCGTGTTGGATTTTATGGGAAAAAGTTTCCTTTTTTCTTACGAGTAAGTGTAAAGGAACTATTTAGTCACATTCCAGCATAACTGCCAGCCCCAACCTGGTGACCTCCAGATGTTTTGGATATAGTTTACATTGACCTTGGCCATCAGCTATAATTATTTGAGATAGGTGAAGCAGATCAAATGATACCCCTTCATCTGAGGTCAACATTTCTTCAGTCTGGCTTCATCAGTCTGGCAAAAGATCCGACTTTTCTCTCTCCCCTCCCGCAACACACAAGATCTGTACCTTATTTTAGGGTGTTTCTGCACTGGCCGTAAAACCACATTAAAAACACATACAAGACCCATAGAAAACTTACCTTCCGCACTGGAGGACGGGTCTGGGACCCTTCGAGGCGGCCGCTTCCGCACACTGGTGTGCGAGATCCAACCCTAATGGGGTCTTGCCGCCGAAAAATCCGGCCTCTGGGAAGACCTGGAAAATTGGGTCTTCAGTCAGTCTCCTCACCTCAATCCATTTGGAAGCAGGATGCTTCCGCACATGGAGAGGCCAGGGGATGGATGTGCCAGCGGCCACCATCTTGGGAAGGGCAGAAGCAGGCTGGTCTGCCTCCGGAGCCCCTCCCCCGCATGCCATGTGCCGGCGGAAACGTGCCGTGACTGGCAGCTGAATGCTCCAGTCCTGCGGTTTCAGGGGCGGCGTAGGCGGTGTGGGAGGCCAGCTGCCTTTTGGAATGGGTCCTGTGGCCTCTGCACAGCACCCAAAAGATCCGGCTGGCAGGATCCGTTCTCCCTGCGCATGTGCTGACATGGGAGGGCTCCTCAGATCCGTCCCTATTTTGGACGGATCCTCGGGAGGATGGATTGCTGGAAAACAGATATTCTTTAATCCGTTTCTTGGCGGCCAGTGCAGAAACACCCTTAGTTTCTACAGGTGGTTGCATACTACAGTAAGACTAATACCAATTCATAACGTCTTTCCATTAAAATGCACACAAATCCTCTGGTCATTCTTTCACCCAAGCAAAGTCAAGGAAATACTGTCAGTATTGATGTTTGATTCAGAATTTGTTTCCTTGCATTTTGTTACTGAATCTGATACTCTTTATGATGGAAAAAGAACAAACAAGCAAATATTGATGATGCGTGCTTCACACTACACATGAAACCAAATTTAGGAAACATCTACTGACTTTGGAATATCATAAATGCATGATAGATCTTCCTCTTAAAATGTTCTAGAAAGGGACTCTGTTAAAAAGGAAAAAGAAAAGCCTACAGTAGTGTGATCAGTCAGTTGATAAAGCTATAGATTTCTAAGAAATTGAGGTTCTGCTGACTTGCAGAAGAATCTAGTTAGTAGCTTCAGTGTGACCACATAAACTTACATTTACAGTATAGAGTGGTTTCTTACATAGGAATTTGTAACCTTTTTTCAAACTTCCTGAATCTAGACTGTTACATTCATGCCCATGTACAAGTCCTTTTACAAACCTGTTCAGTGTATATAAGGTTACCCCAGAGCTGTGTTAGTGAAATCTACTTCAAAGAATCTTTTTTTTTGTTTCCATAGCAACATGAATTGGTAGAGTTGTAAATAAGAATTTAATACAGTTCATGCTCCTATGGTTGTCAAGCTGGCTGCATATGTGTGGTCTCCTTCCAAGAGTGTTGCATCGTAAAAAACAGAGAACAACTCTCTTTCTATATGGAGAATAACAGTGGTTTCAATGGGACTAAAATAGGAAGTGCCATGGATAGGCAAATAGCGAAATGTTTAGCAAAATAGTGTTATACAGAAATGCAGAGATGACTGTGCAAGGGAAACATTGCTTTTTTTGAAATAACTGGAAGAGAAAAAGATTGTTTGGTATCTGTAGATACTCTAGGTGTTCTGAATTCAGAACAAAATGTCCCTCAAATAGGCTTGTTTTTGCTCAAAAACATAACTCTTTACAGTAGAAGAAAAGAGGAACAGTTGATTTTTTTTTCTTCTCAGCAGCCATAGCTGATTATCTTTCTCCTTTCCTTTAGCAGTAATTTTGGCTGATGAAATGGGGAGGGAGGCAAGAAAAAACAAGTTCTCACTTTATGAATGCAACCCAAAAAAGGATATAATTAGTCCCCCCCCCTTTCAGCAACAATGACTGAACAGGCAATCATCAGGCTGAACAGCTGATCCTTGAGAATGGCAGCAAAGATTTCCCTGGTGTACTTTATGAACAGCTGGTTGTTTTGACAGTTTGAGACCCTGATCCGTGGTCCATGGTGATCATACAAGATGTGTGCACGGACCATGGGTCTGCACTCCAGCTCATGCTACAGGAGGCATCACTTCCTGTGGAACGCAGGCGCCTCATGGACCTTGCATCTGGCCCACTCCCTGGCATAGTAACTGTGCCTGTAACTGCTCCAGCAGGTGACTTTAAAGTGCAAGGCTTTGGAAGATGACCCCTTCCAGAGGCTTGAATAAATGTCTCTAGCCTGCAGCTTCAGGGTAAGAGAACTTGGTTCCCGGTTTTGAAGCTAGACAGGGATGGGCCAGCCATCATACAGACAACTGCCAACTACTGCTGAGGACTCTTGCTTGAAAATTGGTTTTTCCGGTCTTTGTGATTGGCCAGTCAATTTGCTCAGCCCACAAGCCTCGTTCTCCTTACCCCCAATTAGCCCAATTATATTTCTCCACAAAATCCAGATACCCAACTCTATGCAAACATGGAGAGGAATGCACTATTTTATGTTTTTTAAAATGCTATCATAAATTCTGTAAAAAAGTTTATATACAAATATTACCACATAAAATGTCCACCCAGTGTATCATGAAGGTTTCTGGCATTTAAGTATGCACGTGTTTCCTTACGGTAAAAGTGCACAAACAGGAAGAAGTCTGAATTATTGGAATAGCAAACATGAACACTGTGACAGTAGAAATGCACTGAGGGTACACCCAGTTTAGGTTACACCCAGTGGTGATGCAAATATTCATAGAATCATAGAATCATAGAATGGTAGAGTTGGAGGGGACCTCCTGGGTCATCGAGTCCAACCCCCTGCTCAAGGCAGGATCTCCTAAACCATCTCAGACAGATGGCCGTCCAGTCTCTGCTTGAAGACCTCCATCGAAGGGGAACCAACCACCTCCCGTGGCAGCCTATTCCACTGGTTGATCACTCTTACTGTTAGAAATTTTTTCCTAACATCTAAACTAAATCTTTTCCCCTGCAGTTTCACCCCATTGTTTCTAGTCCTTCCTTGAGAGAGTGAGAACAGGGCTGATCCCTCTGCCCTGTGACAACCCTTGAGGTATTTGTAGACAGCTATCATGTCTCCTCTCAGTCTTCTTTTTGATAGACTAAACATTCCTAGTTCCTTAAGCCGTTCCTCATAGGACATGGTTTGCAGACCGTTCACCATCTTGGTAGCTCTCCTTTGAACCTGCTCCAGCTTGTCAGTGTCTCTTTTAAACTGGGGTGACCAGAACTGGACACAGTACTCCAGATGAGGTCTGACCAAGGTAGAGTAGAGGGGGATAATAACTTCTCGTGATCTGGACTCTATGTTTCTCCTAATAATTTTGGCTGATATCTTATATCTGGATTTTTATTTTATTTTTTTAAGCACGGATTTCAGGCAACATGTATCTATTCCAGATCTTTAAGGGGAAAAAATTATTGGCATGTTTCAAACCACCCAAAACTGGTAGAGATGTGAATTTAATGCAGGAACATGTGGTTGTGACTTTGGAAACCCACCCCTTTAACGGCTTCTTGGGCAGCCTCCCAGTTAATACACAGTTTGGCTGTGGTCATACCTTGCATGATTCAAAATGCTGGATTCAAAATGCACTAACTCCAGTCACACCCAATACCTGATAATCCTTCCTCAGATCATCCTCAGTTTAGGTCGCTATGCTCACACCTTCCTGTTCCTGTCCTGAGACTCCTTTACAAGACTTTTTTTAGATGTCCACCATCACAACACCCCGTGTGCTCTGACAGAATACAAGTTCTGTGACTCAACTGCATGTAATCACATACTGGGGAAAGGGAAGGCAAATCCATGCCGTATCCACCCACTATAGTCCTTTAGTTCTCTTACCCATCACACCCCCAAAATGAAAATGGATTAACACTCTATAACAGCTTGAGACATATAAAAATTAGGACTCAAAAAGGTATTATTGAAGGGAGGAAAGTCCACAAATAAAATAGATAAGGCTAAAAAGGTATGAGTGGTGAGGCCTGAAGATGGCCTGAAAAAGGGTTTTAGTGAAGGTGTGACCACAGCCATTGAGAATTTATAGAAAAATTGGTCTTAACTAATGGTTATGGAAGATGATGCAGTTCCCAAAAATGCTTTCTATTTTTTTTATTATAAGAAGAGAGAAAAGAAAAATAGAAAACCTGTTTAGCTTACAGAACAATATATCTAGATTCTAGATTTTTGTTTGTTTCTGAAATTTCCATATAATTTACTTTGTTTTCCTCTTGCTCTGCCCAGAACAAAGAATTTGTTTGCCGAGGGCATGACTACGAGCGTCTAGAGGCTTTCCAACAGCGGATGTTAAATGAGTTCCCACATGCCATTGCTATGCAACATGCCAATCAACCAGATGAAACCATCTTTCAAGCGGAAGCACAGTGTATTCCTTTTGTTGACAATACAGAATGCTTACTTTGAAATATTCTCATACACTGTCACGTTTTACTTAAACCATGACTGAAAAGGAATGCTCACCTGTGCAGTTCTCTTCATTTGAGAAGCAGAGCAACATAAAACAGTTTTAAAATATAATGTACCGTATTTAATAATAGTGAATTCAGAAGATGAGTTATGATGACTGTCAGAGCAATTCTAACCTGAATCCTTCCCATGGGAGAGGAGCAGTATAAGGGAAGGGGTTGTCTGCCAGTTGTGATAGTGCCAAGACAGATGTCTTGACCTTAGCTTGTGCTGACAGTCATTACTGCTGGTGGTAACCGTGGCAATTGGAGCATGATGGGAAAAAGGGAAAGGCTGTGTTATCTATCCCATCAAATCTCATTTGAGAGTGAGCTGGCTGGTATATAGTGCCACTGACTTATCTGCACCAAGAAGCCCTAGAATCATGGGTAATTTAGATAAATGGTGTGAAGGCTGCTACTGTGTTTTTGCCAAAACAGGGTAGTTGAGAAATAAGAGCTAGGAAACTACTTAAAGGGTTTATCAACTTTCAAATAGTCCAGAAGGAACTCAGCATGCTTAATAGCTACATAATTCCTTCCTTCCTTCCTTCCTTCCTTCCTTCCTTCCTTCCTTCCTTCCTTCCTTCCTTCCTTCCTTCCTTCCTTCCTTCCTTCCTTCCTTCCTTCCTTCCTTCCTAATATAATAAAGACATAGCAGGCTGGAATACTGAAAAAAGAGAGCTCTATTCACTGTAACATTTTTGGTGGACTCCTGCTGGGGTTAATAGACATTAAGATTTCCTAAGAGAAAAGAGGAAGACTTGCATGATTCGTAATGCTTGTTTCTGTACCATGCAACTAAAAAATGAAAAATTACAGGGTTTTAATAATCTTGAAATGACATGGTTTACCATGATATAATACATGTGATTCTATTGATATATAGTCAATCTAGGAAGTAAAATCTTCCCAGGAACGGGAATTACTGGCATGTGCCAGACCTTTAGTGAAACATACAGCTGGAGACAAGATCCTAGCAGATGATGAATTATTTTACAACTATAGGAGATAAAGCCCTACTGATCACCAAATTTCTGGCTGCTCTGGGGGGCAGAGAAAGGGAGGCTTAACAGGAGGTTCTGTGGTTGAGAAAATGACCCAAGCCAACACCCATGGGTGCTCTTTGTTCTGATTTTTGTACAAATAAAATTTTATCCTAGGAACACTGTCTTTCCACATAAATTGGCCAGCCCAAGGGCACGTCCACATGATAATTTGGTCCGGTACCAAAATCAAGCTCAGCAAGGCGTGTCCACATGCATTTTTTATTTGGTCTGATTTCCGCAGACCAAATCACCCCAAACCGTGCCAGACCAGGACCAAATTTGGTACCTGAAAAAAACAAGTCTGGGCATGGTTTAGGGATCTGGCATTCATTGCCTAGCGAGCCAAGCCTGTGCATGGGGACAGTCCCGGGCTATTCAAGGAGGAGATTGGTGCTCAGGTCATTGGGAGGTGGGGTGTGCTTGCCATTCCTGCCCTGTGCATTGGAGATTGCAACCACTGAGATTTTGGGGGAGAGAAAAAATTCCAGTCACCAAGGCAGGCAGGATAATGGCTTGATTTTTGTCCCTTTTCCATGGCAAATATTCCACCCCTGTTTCCCATTCACCAAGGCAGTCATGATAATGGCTTGATTTTCTCCCTTTTAAGCTTGCTGGGTGTTCTCGCAGTTCCTGGTAGAGCGGAGGTGTACAAAACTGCTCAACCGCCCAACTGTCACTAAACCTCGTAGCGGCTTTGGGTTTTAAAAAATTATTTTAAAATTTATTAGACTTAATTTAATTTTTTTTTCTTTGCCTCCCAGTCCAGACCTGGCTTTCTGTGCCGCTAAGGGAGGCGTATGCAGCACTTGCAGCTGGTGGCCCAGGGGTGGACTGATGTGAATCTGGCTTCCAATGAGGAGGGGGGGGCAGAGAGGAGGTAGCATCGCTCCCCACGGCAGGTTTTGGTGTGGTTTGCATGGGGATGGCTGCATCCGCACCCAGCCCGTGTCACCAGGATTGGCATAGGGACGGGCAAGATCTGATCTGGGACCTGCTACCAGTCCCTGAGCCAAACGGTTTGCATGGGGATGTGGCCCAAGAGTTTTTAGTCATAGTACTGTGTTAATTTATAGTCTCAGTACTGTCTACATTTCTATACTTTTCTACATCCGATTCTTCCACACTAGCATCCTAGCCATTGATTCCCACCTTTCTGATGTTTTTGTATACCTTTGTCTCTTTGTTGTCTGTCTTCTTCATCTGCCCCCCTCTCCCCTGTTTTTCTGTTTTCTGTTTACATGCCCTTTCTCTTCTCTCAGCCACATGCTCCATATCAGCTTCTTCAGAGCTTTTTCTGCACGTGTTTGATGTTTCATCTGATGGCAGTCACATTATATGTGGTCCAAAGATTGATTTGTTCGTTTTTCCAGTTGTATGAGAGTTTTATTCTTAACATGTAACACATAGATCTGCAAATCTATGCTGTGACACCAATTCCTGAAAACCAGGAAGTCCTGCAAAGAGAAGGCATTCCAGATAACATAAAAAGTTTTTATAAAGTAAATCACATTTGGAGATTTCGATATGACAGACCATTCCACAAAGGGACCAAAGATAAAGACAATGAATTTAAGGTATGTTTTCTTTTCATCAGCTAGCAGAAGACTAGCATTAATAGTCGGTCCTTTTTAAAAAAGCGTCTGAGATTAAAATGTTAACAACTGTTCTATTGATCCAACTATGATATTTAAGCATTTGCATGTGCAAAAGAAAGTTTGGTTTTTCCTGGTATTTATTTTATCAGAATTTCCTTAAATTTAGTGTTCCTCATTACCAAATAGAGAGGAAAGAAATGGAAAAATAAGAGTGTGAGTGATTGATTTTAGATGAAGTTATTACAGTGGGATGAGTTGTTTATAATCCTGTATTGCACTCTGGCCCAACCTGTGAAGGATGAGAATGGACATTTCTATTTCTCAAAGTACCAGCCAAAGACTGTTTGGTAGCATATCCATTTTTGGTGCTGTTTCTTGATGTTTCACCAAAAGTAGGCTGAGTTCATTGGACCATGGGATGTATTCTCCACATGTCCTTCATGGTCTGGAATATCAAGAACAGTAGACTGTTCCACTGTTGCACAGATCTTCCTGACAAGAAATATTATAGCTATTATGGGTTGTTTTGAAGTGTTTATGTTTATTAGGAATGAAAAACAAAAATTAATAATAATTGGGTTTTAAGCATACACTTTATATCAAAAACATATTTTGTTCTTCTGGTGCCCCCAAAATGCTAATACAGATCTACTTTCTGAAACAACAATAATTAATATTAAGTGGATAGTATACTGATCAGCTTAAATTTACACATTCAAAATAAAATATCCATGCTTCAGAATAAGCTACTAAGATGCTAGTTTACTGCCTTCACGTATTAGTCAAGCACTGGCATAATACTTCCCTAAAGCAATTTCTAGAAAACGATGCACTTTTTTTCTACAACTATAAATTGTCTTTGTAAATGAATTTAGGAGATTAATTTATGTGTTGAATGGGATCAAAACTGTATGGCATATTTGATGTCATTGAAGAAAAGTATCTAATCAATAATTTGTTTGTTTGTTTTTCTGCAGAGTTTGTGGGTAGAAAGAACTACACTGATCTTGGTGCAAAGTCTGCCAGGAATTTCTCGTTGGTTTGAAGTAGAGAAACGTGAAGTAGTAAGCATGATGATGGACAAATACTACTACTGCTACTATTACTACTAATAATAATAAATAATAATACCCTGATTAACTAATCAATTTGTTATACTGATAGGCAACCTTGAGCCTTTTCATACTTACTTGAGGACTGGGATAGTTTGAGGCAGGGTCCTCTTCAGGCCTCTATCTTCCACATACTGAAGTGCAGGGGAAACCCAAGGTCAGGAATTTCAGTTTGTAGGTCTTGGTAAGCCCAGAAGTGACTCCATAGGTTGTGTGATTCCCAGAGCCAACACAGGGTGTTGTACTGATATAGCCTTCCAAATGTGGAAGGTTTATCTCAGTACTTTGGACATGTTCTTGCTGCTGAAATGGCTCCAGGCTGGGCCAGACATCCTGGACTGGCCAAGAAAGATAAGTGCAAATCCACCTTTTAATTCCATCATAGGATGTAAGCTGGCATTTGCCCTGCCAGTGTCAGATGAGGTGCAGAGAAAAAGCTGGTTTTCATGAAGCCTTTCACAAATCATAACAAAAACGTGTCTTGGCCACAGTAAGATGTCAGAATGTCTGTGCATTCTTTTTTTCTTAGTAGATCTTTTGTTCTATGGTTATTAATATTTTAATATGACATTAGAAATTTGTGTAAAAATGTCTTTAGGCATTGGCTGCATTCACACTTAAATTTTAATGCAGCTTCAGTCTATTTTCAGATTGAATGAAAGACATCAGCAAAGTGACAAGTTGTTTTATTTCTGCATTGCCTACCTCATATAATTCACTTTGGGTTAGAAAATATGGAAAGAAATTACTAGTCACTCTGCTGATGTGTTCTCTCATTCTGAAAGTGGACTGAAGCTGGATTAAAAAGTAGATGTGAACATGAGCATTTTTCACTTAAAGAGACTCCCATGGCAGACTCTTGTATATTTTAGCCACATATTTGTTGGATGCAGTGAAAATTCTAAGTCTTTTCTAAAATCAACAAAGTATTTACTTTTAGCACATTTATTTTACTTTGAAAATAAATGAATGGCACTTAATGATTGGATGGTAGCCATTTTATTTTATGGGCTTCATCCAGTAGTCTACATACTCTCAAGGCTGTTAAAACAAGACCAGTAGTGGGAATGATTTCTGAACTTTGCTTGGGGACAGCCACATAATCAGCTGCAAATGAGCTGCTTAAACATCTGGCAAATAAGCAGATTTATGGATGGAATTTTTGTTTCTACTGTTGGCTTCTAGGTTGAAATGAGTCCACTGGAAAATGCCATTGAAGTGCTGGAGAACAAAAATCAACAGTTGAGGACATTGATCAGTCAGTGTCAAACTCGACAAATGCAGAATATTAATCCTCTTACAATGTGTTTGAATGGGGTCATTGATGCAGCAGTTAATGGTGGAGTTGCCAGGTACCAAGAGGTAAATTGCTTTTAGATACAGTTGTGGGAATTAAGATGCATCTTGCTTTGGATTAAGAGAACATTTGACAGAGTGTGAAACCTATAAACTACTTTTTCACCATGGAACTCTTTCAAGTTGATCATGCAAATTTATAATTATTTTCTTCCTCTTCCTGTTCTTCTTTATCTTTTTGTTGATTTGCTTGTTTGTTTCAATTTATATCCTGTCTTATATTTTGCATGAGAACAAAGTTACAGGCCAGTTTATACTTGCAAATGTAAAAGTTTCAGTGGAGTGCCAAGAAGGGAGGATAGACTGCCTGTTTGATTAAAACCCCAAATAAAGATGTTAATCTTTAGCAGTTATCTCAAAATGTGTAATCGTTGTGCTTAACACATCTCAAAATGGAGGGAATTTCACAGCTTGGGCTACCATAGAGGAGGTCTTCCTCAATCTTTAGTTTTGGAGGCTGGTGCCACTAGCAAGAGAGCTTTGATAGTGACAGTAAAAATATCATTCCATAGTTGGTATCCAAGTTATTTAGGGCTTTAAAGTGTTCGATTAGGCTTAGTAGCAAGTTGGCAACCAATGTAATTGTTTTAAGTTCAGATGAGATACAGCAGAGCATTACCAGCCTTGCTGCAAGATCAGAAAAGTTCTTAAGAGCAGCTCTACATTCAGTGTATTATAGCCCAATACGGAAGTTACTTGGACATGATCACTGTGATCATATTGTATCTAACCAGCAGAAAGGGCTGCAGGTGGACATATGCATTCCTTGCTTCTATCGCCATTTGAGCTTCAAGTGCCATGGAACAATCCAATCTTAGTCCAGATTACGTACCTTTCCTTTCAAAGGAACTTCAGCCCCATTAAGATCAGGATGTCTTCCTCTTACGTAGACCTAAGAACTCATCACACACACTCCCTCCTCCTTGCTTAAATTCAGCTTCAGTTTATTAGTCCACATCCAGCCCACTACTGCCTCCAGGCAAGTATCAGGTATCTGAACTGCCTTTCCTGATTACTGCTCCCTGTGTTCTCACAGAGATGTTTAAAAAATTGGAATTTGAACAAAATTCTCCCATGACTTCAACCAAGCAACTAGGAGTAGAACCAGAGGAATTACGTCAGTACAGAAGTGGATCTCCAGTTGTCTAGCAAGATTGCATAGTCAACAGTGTAAAATGTTTGCTGAGATAGCAAGGAAAATTAAAGTGGCTGTAGTGGTTTCAGTTTTTGCTCCACTGTCACTCCCGAAACTCTGCCAGCTAGTTTTTATAAGTGAAAGTGGGCATTGGTCAAGACAGCACAAGGTCAATCAGAATCCAGCAAGCAGCTTACAGTGTGAGCCTTGAAAGTGCTAAACTGCTTATTGCTTTTCCTGCAATGCAGACTAACATAGCTCCTGCTCTGGAAGTTAGAACGTTTGTTGAAACAGTGTTTGCCACAGAAATTTGTCTTAAGATGACAGACAGCTGGTCCCCCTTAGATTTAAGTCTGAATGAATCACAGTGTGGCAATCAGCTTGCTCTGCAGGCATTTATTGTCACTGAAGAGAACTATACATATATACTGTCTTGCATAACATAGCACATTGCTGTCAAGGCAATTTGTAAGTGATGTACTTTGAGCGAACATGAGTGACCTTGTGATGCGTTTGTGTTCTGCCCAGGCATTCTTTGTGAAGGATTACATTCTGAATCACCCAGAGGATGGAGAAAAGATAACTTGCTTGAGAGAACTAATGCTTGAACAGGTAAAAAAAAAACTTATGCAAGCTTGCTGTTTGCTATTGCAGAAATTGGTGTATGGTTAAAGCGGGGGGGGGGGATTCCAAATGATAGCATTGTTCTACACTGTGGGAAAAAAACCTGTGACTTGTAGAATGTTCAGGTGATAATGATAGGAATGAGCAAACCATGACTTCTTAACATCACGGCTTCAATTTTAAAACACCTGTCAAACTTGTTTTTAAAAGAACCTCATTTAAAGACTTGGAGAGAGGCAGAACTTCATCATGATACTGTCAGCTCTTTTAATAATGTTTAAATATGCTATGAGAACACAGAAAGAAGAACACTATTTCAATTAATTTTTAAAGTTGATTTTTATGTAAATTTCCCATTATAAAAATTGTTGTGCTGTAGATTATGTTTTTGCATTAATTAACCATATTGCAGAGTTACGTTTTAATTTCTTAGCACAGCCTTTGTAGCTTATACATGGAGCAGTGTGTTTACAGTAGGCTATAGATGTCCCTGAATATTGCTGTCAGATGAGGTGGACCATGCTGGAATGACCATATATATCATAGCCTAGGATATTAGGGTGATAGCTTGGAATATTGTTATGCAGGAAAATCAACTTCCAACCAGCTTTTGCTAAAAAAGTGAAAGGACTTACCTTCTCTGAACAATAGCTCCCCCAATTCAGAAGTGCTTTCTTCTGGAATATCATTTTGTAAGATTTGACTGCTTTTTGAAGGCAGCCATAGTTCTTGTTATTATAAAAATGTTCTGTTTCGCTTTTTGATTGGGTATAGATTATTTTATCTGGACCCAGAAAACTGTGCTTTAATTTGACCAAGCGTATTTTGAATGCTGGATAAGGAAGCTGATTGAAAAGGTTGTGGTTGATTATCAAACAATAATTCATCAAAAATTAAAGCATAGCTATATTGAGCTATATAAGGAGGAATCCTAAGATTTGTCAGTGTAGTTTAAAGAAATGTTTATCTGGGAACTGAATTGTCTTGGCATGAACTTTTATAGTTGTCTGAACATTTTTTAAAATAAGTTCTGATACTGTTCCACATTGTAGCAAAGACACATATGAAAACAAATAACATTTTTTTCTTCCTTTGTCATGTGAAGGCCCAGATTCTGGAATTTGGATTAGCTGTGCATGAGAAATTTGTTCCTCAAGATATGAGGCCACTACATAAAAAACTAGTGGATCAGTTCTTCGTGATGAAATCAAGTTTGGGAATACAGGTAAGTGAGGAATGATGGTGGGGGACCAATGAGATTGAATATATAGATTTGTGCAACACCATTGGTATCTCTATAAAGAAACAGACAGTGACCTCTTCTGGTTTTCTGGCTGTGTTGCATCACTCTGCCTCTCTGCCAACAATTTTTAAGAACAAAGAAACCTAAATTTGTTTGTTCACAGTGTGAATCACTGTGTAAAAACATGCATGGATTGAGAAATTAATGTTACAAAACAGAACACAATAAATGCATCACAATTTGCAAAAATCGAGAGGTCTCAATAAATATTCACACCATGTAAAACACAGTGGCATATAAGATACATGTGTAATTTGGCAAGCAATTTTATTTATTTATTTTTTCAGGTTAGGAAACACAAGCTAATTTGGAGAGATTTTTTTCCATTAAAAAAAATGACAAAAAATGCATTGAGTAAAGCTAATGATTTGAAAGGAGATTTTTTTTAAAAAAAAAGTTGGCATGTTAAAGTTATTAAGGATGTCAGCAGATTAACCTTTTAACAGCTATTTTTGCACAGATTTATCCTGGCCCAGCACTGGACTGAGTCAGTCTGGAGTGATTCCAGAAGCTGGATTGCTCCTATTGTCCCAGAACAAGCCATCTGCATTTGGGCAGTTGTTCTGGAACAGCCACCTCCCCTGGCCCCAGCCTTCACATTCTCCTCTGGCTAAGAACTAAATTTCCTCGTCTCAAAGCCTCTGGGAGATCCATTTCAATAGCACAGTTTTGTGCTTCTCCAAAATCAGTCCCTCTGCTTACTTGGCCCACAGAGATGGGCACCCTTCCTTACTCACAAGTAAAACAGTAGTAGGCATTTTTTAAAAGGGCCTGCCACTGGATACTTGTCTCTTGGTGAAGTGTAGCAATGACTGCAGTCCCTCCTCACAGAGAGCGTAGTGCATTGAGCTCTCCTGGCACACAGGTCTCTGAGCCTGGATTCTAGAAATAATATACAACTAAATGTGACATGGAACTGTTCTTGGGCCTCTTATCCATTATTTTTATACTCTTTTTCTGAAGACCTTCAGAATGGTGGTTGTTTTGTGGTGTCCAAATATCTCAATGGAAAAAGAATCTGGAGAACAATAGTTTCTGCAATTAACAGTAGCTCTCTTTTAAAAAATATTTTTGTTTACTAGCTGACCTGTTTTTCTGCAGGGTATGTAAAACATGTCTTCAAGATACTAGGACTAACTTATTTTTTTGAGTTCTTACAGTCCCTAACATTATACATTTAAATGTATACTTAGGAATTTGCTGCATGCATCCAAGCCAGTCCAGTTCATTTTCCAAATGGAAGCCCTCGTGTCTCTAGGAATTCATTTCCTGTTTCTATGAGTCCAGAGGGTGCTAGAGTCATTCCTAGGCGTAGGTAAGTGGGGGAAATGACTCTCTTGCTTTTAATATGAGCCATTTTTATAATTATATGCACTGTTTTTCACTTATAAATATTTGAAACATGACAAACATGTTTTTAAAGACCTGCTTTTTTCTCAGTACACCTTTAAAGGTTTTAAATTGTTTCCTATCTGGTCAAGTTAAGATCTTTAAGAACCTCATTTTAATTTATATGTAATATTATTATCATTAAAAGTGTCCTTGTTCCCTCCCACACCATTTTCCTTTTGTATCTTGTCTCTTTAGATTGTAAGCCTCAGGGCAGGGACCTGTCTTAAAGATTAATATAATATTGTAACCCGCCGTGAGACCTTTGGGTATAGAGCGGATTAGAAATATAAACAAACAAACAAAGAATGTGTTCATATAACTGCCCAATTGCGGTAAGGTAACAGTACCCAGGAAAAGAATACTGTTTGGGACAGAAGACTGATAGAAACTGGCAAGACACTGTATTGAAGTAGAATTTGGGACTCAGAAAGCACTCAAGCCTAAACTTTGCAGTTCAAACCAAATCAAACCAAACCGCCAAAACAGTGAACCAGTCTGATCTGAGCATCAAGCCAGTTTGTCAGTTTGTCAGTTTTTAAACTGTGGCTCATACCTCTGAAAGAGAAGCAGCTACAGGAAGGCCCTCTCCTTGAGGTCTCAGTGCATGAGCAGGTCATTATGGAACAAGGCACTCCTTCAGATACCCAGAGCCCAAGTCATTTAGGACTTTTTATGTTAGTGACAGCCATAGACTCCCATCGGCAGCCGAGCTGCTACATTCTGCACCCTTTCCACCTTCTGAAATGTTTTCAGGGATAGCCCCACATAGAGTGCATTGCAGTAGCCTAATCTGGATGTTACCAGAGCATGGATCACTGTGGCCAAGTTATCCCAATCCAGGTAAGGCTTCAACTGGCAGACGGAATGGAGATAATGGTAGTCACTGCCACATGAGACTCAAATGACAGCAATGAATCCAGGAGCACTCCCAGGTCATACACCTGAGTGTATACAACCCCACTAAGAATTGGGTGCCCCTTAACTTCCTGGACTTGGGACCCAGTGAAACAGAACCTCCATCTTGTCTGTGTTAAATTTCAGTTTATTGGCCCACATCCAGCCCATCACTGCTTCCAGGGAGGGATCGAGGACTCAGAAGAAATGGAGAGATAGAGTTGGGTGTCATCAGCATACTGATGACACCTCACTCTGAAACTCCTGATAATCTCTCCAGATGACTTCATATGGATATTAAAGAGCATAGGAAACAGGACTGACCCCTGGGAAACTCTACAAGAAAGTTCTCAGGGCATCAAGTTAAAGTCTCCCATTACTAACTTCTGGGGCCTCCCCCACAGATAGGAAGAGAACTACTGTAAAACAGGGCCTCCCAATCCCAGACCCTGAAGCCGCTCCAGTAGGATACCATAGTCGATAGTATCAAAAGACACTGAGAGACCAAGGAAAACCAACTTGTGTCAAAAGAGCACCGTTTTTTTCTGCCTGCAGCAGTGGCACAGCATCTGAGTGAAGGGTGAGAAGTAAAAAGATGCTGATCAATCAGCATCTTTTTATTTCATTTCTTCGGGGACATGCTAAGCCTCTGTCCAGCGCAGCTTCTGATAGCCCTGTCAGGCATACTGGAAATGACTGTGCTGTCCCTGAACGGCGTTCAGTCATTGTGTCTGACCATCAGGGGAATCGGCTTCAGCAGGATGGCGCAGTATATGTTAAGTCTGGAAGCACCCCAGGTCAGTTTAGAACCACTTTGGCAGAGTGGCTCAGACCCACCAGTTCAGTCTGAATTCAAACCGAAGCCTAGAACTGGAGAAGGGGGTTGGTCCGAATAAATTCAAACTGTTCAGCCCTCTCCTCCAGTTTGTGTCAAACCGGTATGACACATTACAGTTTGGAACTAGAGAATTCCATTTGTTTTATCGTTTAGGAAACAGTCCAAAACAGGAATTGGGAAGATGTGACCCTCTCAGATTTTGCAGAATCTAAAAATAGCACTGTGGCTTTAATAACATCATTCTTTTCCTGGAAACTGCTATTACTTAACACTGATCAGGAAAACTGGTACTTCTAGTTACTAGTTTTATATTATCAGCAGTTCCATAGTGTAATTTCCTGCAGCCAGTTTCATATTACTGACTGAGTATAGGCAAAACTGTACTTTGGAAATAGTATCTTGGAAAGCTGACTGTATACCAAGGGCTGGAGTTTACTAACATTTTGTCTAGATTAATTTGATTTTATCTATCTATAATATTATTATGTTTGTTTGTTTCTTAATGGGTAGACCAAGTCCATCAAGTTAGAAAAGAAGTCTGGATTGTTGACACTAATGTATAATAATGTAAGATTGGAATCTACAGCTGAAAAAATGTTTTTTCTTTATATATATAACAGTCCATTAAGTTACCCAGCAGTCAACAGATACTCATCCTCTTCATTGTCCTCCCAAGCCTCTGCTGAGGTCAGCAATATAACTGGACAGTCTGAAAGCTCTGATGAAGTTTTCAACATGCAGGTATAAAATGTCCTAGCATCAAAACCAGATTTATTTACTCTTTTATTTTATTTCAGTTTATATGCCTATACACAATGTACTAAAGCTAGTCAAATAAGGAGATCGACAAAAAGTCTTTAGAGGAACCTGGTACCTCATTTATGAAAGAACCTCAACGAGGTTCAATTTCCCTGTGGCCTTTTTATTTTGGATTGTAAGTTACATCCAGATTTAATATGCAGTACTGACAGGTCCTTGCCTTCCTCAAGAAATATATAAATGGGGATGCAGTTTCTTGAGAACTAGATGGGGGGGGGGGGTTGTGCCAGTGAAGGAAACTGGACTCCTGATGGAGTTTTCTTAGCAGATAAGTAGTTTGTTTTGTCTTCTTCTGGGAGATTGCTGGGGACCTGCTTTCTAAGCAATTGGCCTACCACAGAATTATAGCCAGTTATACACATTTAAAATATAACCACTTTTGTGAGCAAGTCTCAATACAGACAACAGACTTGGGAATAATTATTTAGTGTTCCAGTTTTAAATAAGATACTGTTTTCAGACTTCAGCTGAGTCTCATAGCTTGATCTGGGGCAAATGGGGCGGGGGAGGTACCCCACCTGAGGCAACCTCCCTCTTTCCATTTTGGATGGGAAGAAAACATCTTGCAACAGCATGATCATGCTGGAAAATAGCCCATGCAATCTCTTCAAAGGCATCTGCTGCTGCTGAAAATGTGTAGCAGCAGACACTCTTTTGAGATAATGAGGGTGTGGCCTTCAACTCATGTTCGTTTCATTGTGGTAGTTAAGGTTCTGTACTTAGATCTTGAAAATAGCTTCACATTCACACTTGGCCACCAAACGTTCACCAAGTAACCTTGATGATGGGCCTGTTCACACTTGGCTATATTCTAGAATTTATCTCAAGATAGGAGTCTGTTGTCCTCATGCTATTGCAGACTCTGTACAAGAGCATGTGGACAGCAGGCCCTGTTCCATGATATATTCCAGAATAAAGCCAAGTGCAAACAGGCCCCTAATCGCTGCTTCTTACCTTAACCTATCCCCCAAGTTTGTAGGGGTTATGCTTGTGCAGTATTTGGACTTGGCAAAGAATGCTAATACCCAAAAATGTTGACGTATGCAAATAAAGGTGAAACACCCAAGAAAGTACTTGAGGAATGGATGAAAACCTTTCAGCTCAGCTGTTACTGGACCGGATAATATAGACAGAAATGTATACATGGGACTACAACAAAAGCGTGACAGAGACAGATCAATTAGAGCACACGGCGTGAGGTAGAAGCTTTCTCAGACCAATCAGAGCAGCGGACCATTAGGAATTAGCCACACCCTCAGGGAGGGGGAGTTACTCTGCTCAGCAGGGCTTAAATAGAAGCTCAAGTGGGAGGAGTTAGTCAGTTCCAGCTTGGGTGAAGTGGAAGCAGGAGCTTTTCTCAGAGCACACGGCGAGAGATAGAAACAGGAAGTTTTTCTCAGAGCACACGGCGTGAGACAGAAAGAGGAAGTTTTTCTTAGAGCACACGGCGTGAGACAGAAAGAGGAAGTTTTTCTTAGAGCACACGGCATGAGGTAGAAGCTTTCTCAGACCAATCAGAGCAGCGGACCATTAGGAATTAGCCACACCCTCAGGGAGGGGGAGTTACTCTGCTCAGCAGGGCTTAAATAGAAGCTCAAGTGGGAGGAGTTAGTCAGTTCCAGCTTGGGTGAAGTGGAAGCAGGAGCTTTTCTCAGAGCACAATTAAATTAAACAAAA
This sequence comes from Aspidoscelis tigris stejnegeri, assembly GCA_023333525.1. Classification (NCBI taxonomy): domain Eukaryota; kingdom Metazoa; phylum Chordata; class Lepidosauria; order Squamata; family Teiidae; genus Aspidoscelis; species Aspidoscelis tigris. Next base: position 61,697,111 of record JALMGA010000005.1, on the reverse strand, counting down.
CAAAACAAAACAAAACAAAAAAACAACAAAAAAACAACAAAAAATTAAAAAAAAGGTATAGTGGGATAAAAAAAAACATTCATACCTTAGCATCACATCTTTAAAATCCTTACCCTAAAAGCAATATGGAAGGCGAGAACACTTGTATTGTCACATGCAATGTATGCGGCATGTTTTTGAACCTACCACAACAGATGCCACATTTTACCTGCCACAAATGCAAGCTTGTGGCTCTCCTGGAGGAAAGAGTTAAAAGTCTAGAAGAGAGAGTCAAAACACTGAAGCAGATTCGAGAAGAAGAGAACTTCCTCGACAGCATGGAGGAAACACTTCAAAATGAAGGGATAGAAGAACATCCTTCTGTAGTTGCAGAAACTGAGTTATGGAAGCATGTGACCCAAAGGAGCAGGAAGAACAGGAGACATTCGGAACCCTTGCAATTAAACAACCAGTTCCAGATACTCAGTCAGGAGAACAACACATCTGAAGAGTCGACGACAAGGTCCACAAATATTACTCCAATAGGCACTGAGAAACCTCTGGAATGGAGAGGAAGAAATGGTACTGCAAAGAAAAAGAGGAGAGTAGTGGTCCTGGGAGATTCACTTTTAAGAGGAACAGAGGCAACTATCTGCAGACCTGACAGTAACTCACGAGAGGTGTGCTGTCTCCCAGGGGCCCGAATCAAAGATGTAACTGATAGCATATCGAGGCTATTCAGACCTACAGACTACTACCCATTATTACTCATACATGTAGGCACAAATGATACGGCAAAAAAGCACTTTGAAAACATCTACAGAGACTTTGAAGATCTTGGCAGAAAAGTAAAGGAACTGGGAGCACAAGTAGTCTTTTCATCTATCCTTCCGGTGGATGGTCACGATAAAAGTAGAAGGGATAGGATTCTTGAGGTGAACAAGTGGCTACGTCGGTGGTGCCGGCAGCAAGGATTTGGATTTCTGAACCATGGAGAAAACTACCTATACGACGGACTCCTTGCAAGAGATGGGTTGCACCTTACAGGAACAGGAAAGAATGTATTCGGGAAGCGCCTTGCTTCGGTTATTAGGAGAGCTTTAAACTAAAACAAAAGGGGAAGGGTAACAAAAAGTCAAGCAAAAATACTCAGTCAATCAAACCAGGCGATATTCTTACTCCCAGAAATAGTACCAATGAATTTTGTAAGGAAAACAGAGGAGGCAAGCTCGCAATAGATATCAATTACAAACTAAAATGCCTCTACACCAATGCCCAAAGCATGAGAAATAAAAAAGGGGAGCTGGAGATCCTGACCCAGGTAGATAAATATGATGTCATAGGTATTACGGAAACCTGGTGGGATAACACACATGAATGGAACACAAACATCGAAGGCTACAACTTGTTTCTGCGAAACAGACTTAACAAAAGAGGAGGGGGTGTTGCGCTGTATGTTAAAAAAGAAATTGTCTCCTCAGAGGTTCAAGTTTCAGAGAGTGGAAGCTCAGTAGAATCGGTATGGGTAAGAATTCAAGGAGAGAGCAACAGAAAGGATACCATTGTAGGAGTCTATTACAGGCCCCCTGGACAAACAGAAGATATGGATGACCTCTTCCTAGACCAGATGGCTAAACTTTCACGAAAGCATGACATAGTGATTATGGGAGACTTTAACTACCCAGACATTTGTTGGGAATCTCGCTCAGGAAAAAGTCACAAGTCTAATAAGTTCTTATCCTCTCTCGCTGACAATTTCATGTACCAAAAGGTGGTGGAGGAAACAAGAGGATTGGCTATCCTTGATCTAATTCTTACCAACAGAGAGGAAATGGTGGAGGATATCAGAGTTTCTGGGGCATTAGGAGGCAGCGATCATGTTATCCTTGAATTCTGGATAATAAGGGAAGGAAAGCATGAGAGGACTCAGACTTCAAAGTTGGACTTCAGAAGGGCGGATTTTGATGGACTCCGGAGGAGGTTAGGAGGGATCAAATGGTTAAATGTACTAAAGGATAGAAATGTCCAAGAAGGATGGGATATTTTGAGAAATGCAATATTAGAAGCGCAATCATTAACAATTCCTCAAAGAAGGAAGAATGGAAAACATCTAAAGAGACCAGGGTGGATAAACCTAGAACTTAAAAACTTGATAAAAAAGAAAAAAGAAATGTTTAAGAAATGGAAGGAGGGATACATATCTAAGGAGGAATATAATGAAATCAGTACAATCTGCAGGGCAAGTATCAGAAAAGCTAAAGCTAAAAATGAACTGAGGCTTGCAAGAGAGACTAAAAACAATAAAAAAGGGTTTTGGGGATATGTCAACAGCAAAAGAAAAGTCAAAGAGGTTTTGGGAAGTCTGCAGGGAGAGAATGGAGAAGTGATCGAAAGTGATCTTGAGAAGGCAGAGATTCTGAACTCCTATTTTGCATCTGTTTTTTCCAAGAGGGATAATGTACATGCAACAGTCCTTCACTGTACCGATGAAGGACTAGGAGAATCAAGACACAAAATCAACACTGAGAGAGTAAGGGAACGCTTAGCTAACTTAAACGAATTTAAGTCCCCGGGTCCAGATGGATTACATCCTAGGGTACTGAAGGAATTAGCAGAGGTAATTGCTGAACCACTTGCTGTAATCTTTGAGAAGTCATGGAGAACAGGAGAAGTCCCAGACGATTGGAGAAGGGCAAACGTTGTTCCTATCTTCAAAAAAGGGAAGAAGGTAGACCCAGGGAACTACAGGCCTGTTAGCCTGACTTCAACACCAGGAAAGATTCTCGAACAAATTATTAAACAACACATATGTCAGCATTTGGATAGGAATTCAATAATTAACAGTAGTCAACATGGGTTTGTATCAAACAAGTCGTGTCAGACTAACTTGATTTCATTTTATGACAAAATCACTGAATGGGTTGATCAAGGAAATGCAGTAGACATAGTATTTCTTGATTTCAGCAAAGCATTTGACAAAGTATCTCATGCGATCCTCATTGAAAAATTGATCACATATGGGTTTGACAAGGCAACTATAAGGTGGGTTCAAAACTGGCTTAGTAATCGTACTCAAAGAGTGGCTTTAAATGGTTGCACATCCAAATGGAAGGAAGTGTCAAGTGGAGTACCACAAGGTTCTGTCCTGGGCCCAGTTTTGTTTAATGTTTTTATAAACGATCTGGACGAGGGAGTTGAAGGGAAACTGATCAAATTTGCTGATGACACAAAGCTAGGGGGGATTGCAAACACCAGAGAAGAGAGAGAGAGGATTCAAAAAGATTTAGAGAAACTCGAACAATGGGCTGCAACTAATAAAATGGTATTTAACAAAGAAAAATGCAAGGTTCTGCACCTGGGCAAGAAAAATGAAAAAAGCACATATACAATGGGAGGAATTCGGCTGAGCAGCAGCACATGTGAAAAAGACTTGGGTGTCCTGGTAGATCATCAACTGAACATGAGTCAACAGTGCGAGGCAGCTGCAAAAAAGGCAAACGCAATCCTGGGGTGTATTAGGAGAAGCATAGAGTCCAGATCACGTGAAGTTATTATCCCCCTCTACTCTACCTTGGTCAGACCTCATCTGGAGTACTGTGTCCAGTTCTGGTCACCCCAGTTTAAAAGAGACACTGACAAGCTGGAGCAGGTTCAAAGGAGAGCTACCAAGATGGTGAACGGTCTGCAAACCATGTCCTATGAGGAACGGCTTAAGGAACTAGGAATGTTTAGTCTAACAAAAAGAAGACTGAGAGGAGACATGATAGCTGTCTACAAATACCTCAAGGGTTGTCACAAGGCAGAGGGATCAGCCCTGTTCTCTCTCTCTCAAGGAAGGACTAGAACAATGGGGTGAAACTGCAGGGGAAAAGATTTAGTTTAGATGTTAGGAAAAAATTTCTAACAGTAAGAGTGATCAACCAGTGGAACAGGCTGCCACGGGAGGTGGTTGGTTCCCCTTCGTTGGAGGTCTTCAAGCAGAGACTGGACGGCCATCTGTCTGAGATGGTTTAGGAGATCCTGCCTTGAGCAGGGGGTTGGACTCGATGACCCAGGAGGTCCCCTCCAACTCTACCATTCTATGATTCTATGATTCTATGAATTATTGGAGCATATTAATACTCAGCATTTTAGGGTGCCCCCAAGATGCAGACAATATTGCAAATGGCACATGTGTAATTGTGGCATTTCCAAAATATCACTGTTATGGAAAACCTGGCAACAAGACCAGGGGCCTTTCTGCACTTGGCCTTATTCGGGAATATATCCTGGGATAGATGCCTGCTGTTCACATGCTAGTACATTCTATGGCAGACCCCAGATGAGGCCTCCCATAGTCTGCATTAGCATGTAGACCACAGATCCCTATTCCGAGATATATTCCAGAATAAGGCCAAGTGCAGAAAGGACCCAGATTTCTGTAATAGCAGTTAGTTGCCTTTGTTGACTTTTGCAAATACCTGGAAGGCAACTAAGTGGGAAAAAACAAACAAACAAACAAAGGGAAGTGGTAGGCGCTTGGCTAGTTTCTGGTTATTTGCTGAAGCTGGTAGACAGAGTTAACAGCATGTCACTGCCTGCTGCCTGATGTTGAAGCAGTAGTATTTATGTGCCTGTTGGGATATTTATGTTCAGCCGCATCTGTGTTCAATCTGCATACATAAATAAATTTATAGATCTCAAAATGCTGTTATGTCTTGCAAATGAGTAGAAATGACAGTGCCCTTTTTTGCCTGTAGCTAATAAACCTGCAAACGTGGAATGGCCAAATACTTTAGTACTCAGTCATAGATTTTCATGAATAACATTTAAATTAATAGCTGGATCCTTTTTAAACAGTTTCGTATGACTGTATTTAGAGTAAAATATAGAGGGAAAGGAGTTAATTAAAATATTTTAAATTTTTGAGTCTTAGTTTGGGGTTACAGTTTTCTTACTTAGTTCCTTTATGTCTACAGAAAACACCAGCTGCTATGGTTTGTAAAGGCAATAAACTGGGTGAAAAAGCAACCTGATGGTTGTGGAATGATCAGATTTTAATGTAGGTTGCAGTCGTAAATGCAGATAACTTGGAAATTATCCCACTGATTGTGTTGCCAGTCACCTGTCTGCTACCCAGTTAAATTTTGGCTCTGATTTTCTTTTTCTTTTTTTCCCCATGACACTAAACCCTCCTGGCAGTCACTCTGTTGAGCTTATTCATAATGTGCCTTATCATTACCCAGAACATGTTGCTTTCATTTTGTCATAAAATCACATGGTACTGAGATCTTTTTTTGGCTCTTATATTTCCAGCCAAGTCCATCTACCTCAAGCCTGAGTTCCACTCATTCTGCATCACCTAACGTGACCAGCTCTGCTCCATCCAGTGCCAGAGGTTAGTGTATCATTGAGTAAAGATCACCCCAGAAGCTTTGTGGGAACTAAATGGCTTTTTATGCTACAGTTCTTCATTATACCATTTGCAGTTCTACAGGGGGAAATGAACCACTGCACAGACTCTGTCTGTGTGGCCATGGCAAAATAAACTGCCAAATCAGAAGATCTGTACTTATTCTGTAGGTTTCTCTTGTATTTCAGGCTCACCTCTATTGTCTGACAAGCTTAAACATTCCAGAGAAAATTCTTGCCTGTCTCCAAGGGATAGGCCATGTAGCGCCATCTACCCTAACACTGCTGAGCCTTCACAGGTAGGCATTGCGCACGATGCCTTTGCAGTCCTCTTCCAAATGGTCTTCTGTGCTGCAGAAATAGCTTCCTATCAATTCATATGTATTTTTGCAAAGTTCTAATCAACTGTTACAATATGCTTTCCCAAAAAATGTGCTTAGATGTTTATTAATAGCATAAGTAATAGCATAGCTTCTACAGATCTTAGCCTGATTCATTGTGGCATTTGGCAGGTTCTCCACGGGTACCACAAAACTGTTGTGGAGGAAGAAAGCAAAGATAAAAAGGATACAGTATTTTATTTCTTTTGTTAGCATCACTATATATTGAGTTTTGAAGCAGGGATAAATTTCTTAAAATCGAAAGCTGTTACAACGTGAGATCCACATACCTACCATTTTTCATTTACACATGCTATCTTAAATTAACAGCCATCCTTTTTAATTTGTACTATTTATCCTTGGGACATTTTTTAAATAATCCTGTAATCCAGTCCTTCTTCACACCATTCCATTAACAATGTAGCTCTATTGCTGAGTCTTGGTTAAACCTTTGAATAGATCTCCTACGATTTGTGCAATCTGGTTCAGCCAAGAAAGCACTATATCATTTCAAATAATTTCAATTAGAAATAATTCAAGGTTTTCCCTTTTTCTTATATTTGGGTTTTTCTTGCATAGGAAATGACTCACTTATAGTAACCCTGTCATTTTAGATGATGATTCTTCAGTAGTTTTATTATGGTTCATAGCCATAATTTTTGATATTTACTCAGTAACTGCAGATGCCTGGCAAATATTTCAGTATTTCTGAATTCGGTATACATTTTTCTCCCATCTGCTGGAGCGGTCAGGATAGCAAAACGATCCAGCAACATGTTCTGTATGTAAAAGTGGCTTTAAAACATGCCACAAAGAAAGAATTTTGCCGTTTTTGCTCTCAGCCCGCAAACCCTTGTTTTGCCAAGTGGAATGAGGCCTCCATTCCGCGCTGCATCCGAGATTCACCAAGAGAGCCTGAAGAGCACGTAGGCCCAGTTTCTGCTCTCCCTGAGGCTTACCTGACAGGAAAATCTCCCAATCTGTCAACATTCTCAGTAGCCCCTGACAGGGTAAGTAGAAAATAATAATAATAAAAAAAGATATACCAACATTATGAAGATAGTGATTCAAACAGTACTTTTTTTTTCTTGTCATTTTAAACTGTGGTCTGTGGTAGAACATCCATATTGTCACAGATATTGGGTTCAATACTTATTTGGCCTTTTTCATCACAGATTGTGGTGGTGATGATGATGATGAGGACTGGGTTCGTACTGTTGCAGTATGCTCAAAATCATTCTTGTTCAGCTATGCCAACTATTATTGGTGGCTTATCAGAAATCTCTCTCTCTTTTTTGTCTTTCATTTTTCATGCTGGTGATTTGCTTTATTTACCTAGCTCAAAATCATATTTTGATAGTGATATTCCTTTTTTTTACCTATTTATTTATCACTGCAGTTGGGTGGGTTAAGTACATAGTACGAAACATTAACACAGCATCTACTTTACCCCTGCGTAGTCCAATGCTACCTTATACATTTGCTCATAAATCACATACTGAACTTTTAGAAGAATTTGTCATTGCATTTGGCTGGATAGAGTTCTGATGATTTTCTGTGTGAAAAGATGAGTTAACATAGCCTGTGGTTGTTTCCCGTCTTCTAACTGAAACACATCTATGTTTGTTGGTAGTATCTAAACTTGTCTTCACTGTCTTTTCTAGTTCTGGACAAGCTTCCCCTTTCTCTTTTCTCTTAAGGATCACATAATTCCCTGTTACTTGTAAATCAGTTGTCCGCTTTGGATATCCCTAGCAGTTTATTTCTTAAGAAGCTTCTTCTACCACTTTATTAGTAACTTCGATACCGTTCCATGACTTGGGTCTTTGGATATTTCTGCTTTATGAAAGATACTAAATTCTTCCTTCTTGTAGGTGTTAGATATGCTACTCTTAACTTTCACAGATGTATTAGGCTGTCATGATGTAAAGCATAAAGTGGAAAATAGCCAATAAATTACTCAGAACTTCCAACTTTATCACTAGGTTTCTAAAAATGAATTATGTTAGCTCAGTACAAATATTTTAATTACATTTCTGTTCTTCCATTTAACCATCTATATTCATTTAAATTTGGTTTGTACATTATTTTTCTAATTTCCCTTACACAATCAGTAATGGCCTCTGGAGGGAAATACAGAAACAACCTTTGGCTTGTGCGGAGGTGTGAGTGTGTTAATTCAATAACGTTGCTCCGAATTGCAGAATTTACTCATCTTGTTGCCTTCACAAACTTGGTTTCATTTCAAGTCATACTGTATGAATATTATATTTATTTCTGCATTATACTGAAGATACTAAATTTAGCAAAGTTTATATGAGTAGTTCAGTTACAACTTCCATTAACTAAGATGTAACTAAGTGCTATAAAAATACTGCTTTTAAATTGAGTCAAGTGTAAATCTGCGACTCAACAGTAAGTAATGGAATGTCAGATTATGTGAAGAGAATTTAATGCTGGTAATATTATTGCTAATACTCTGTTTTAAAGAATTTGGAGTTTCCACTGTTGAATTAAGAGGCATCTGTCCCTCTTAGAAGGCAAAAATCTTACTATACATTCCTTATTGACTGCCATTTCAGTACCAAACTAATTAGTCTTGTTTCTTACATATAGAGATACACAAAAATATATTTTGCTCTTCTTTTATGTTCTTAAGAATTAAAGAAAATCCAAAGCAATGTACTTCAACTAAATCTTATTTTTACAAGAATATGTTGCTGGATTTAATTGTATTCTGATATACAGACTCAGAATTGCCTTTTAAAAGATTAATAGATATACTGTTCTGAATTTCTAGAAAATTCTGTTCAATCACATTGGCGATGGGGCTTTGCCTCGGAGTGATCCTAATTTGTCAGGCCCTGAGAAAGGTAAGCTGTTGCATCTATTTCCTCATTTGACATTTATTTCTACCCCTTCTCAAAAAGTAAGACACCATATAGAAATGATTATAACAGAAGTTAGTATTTTCTGCATAGTAATATGTAGAAATGAATGCTGTGGCCGCACCTAAGCTTTAATCCATTCCGTCTCTTCAGAGCGAGAGAAAACAGCTTGTCACTTTGCTGATGTAAACATTAAACTGGATTAAACCTTAAGTGTGATCACAGCCAAACGGTAGGATATAGGATTATGTAGTGTGTCACAGCAATAAAATATGAAATAATGGATTGTTTGGAAGAGATATGTTTATAAAAGAAAGGTCAAAACCTCTACTGTAGAAGAAGAAAACTCTTTATCTGGAAGCCTGAGAGACTAATTAAGTGGTTACACTCAAGAACTCTGAATTCAGAGCGTGCAGTGATAAGCAATGTATAATGTTTACATCTTGGAATATTAATATTTTTTAGCTGTAAACAGCACTCCTAGCAGCTGGAGCCTGGACAGTGGGAAAGAAGCAAGGAACTTATCAGACTGTGGAAAACTGATGTCTCCTCCTGTACCACCACGTCCTACTCAAACTGGTATTGCACATATATTGTCTTGTAGCACCAAAAGTAACCTAGGCAGAACACAGTTCAGATCTGGATTTGGGTTTGCCAGAAGCAAATTGTGATATGGAGATACCTTAATTTGGCAATGATTAATGGTGTAGAATTCCATTGTCACCTTACAAGAACCTGTTGTGTTCAGCTCAGGTGAAGAAAAAAGTATAGCTTTAACAAAGGAGAAAGGCAAAAGAGCAGAAGGAATCTGTAGACGTTGAGGTGTGAGAATGAAGTGGTCAAATCAAGGAGTGATATGAAGATAGACATAGCCTGATTCTTCCAACCACATGAGGAGATAAATCTGCACTGGTTTGGTAGAGCGACCCAAAGGACAATCTAAAGGGGGGGGGCATGCCCCTACTGGCAATAAAGAGAGTTGCAACTCCTACCTCAGTGTGTCTTTTTGGCATAGCATGGCAAGCATGAACCCCAAAATTGGGCTGGGGGATAACACTGGAATGCTCAGCATAGCGTTCTGGAGTGGGCTAAGGCCCAAAATTGATGCCACGGCCTGTTCCAAGCATGGGTCATGATTTATATGGAGTGAATGTTAAAAGACACCAAAGGTGCTGGCAAAGTTAAGAAGTAGAATTGAACTTAGCCTTACTTCACAGCAGAATCTGCTTTCGAATTGTTGTTCGAATCGCAAAATTAAAATACAGTATAGTAAAATAATAATAATAACATTGCAATGTTGTTTAAAAGGAGTGAATCATTTCCATGCAGTGTCTTGTGCTCTTCTACCTGTTACATGCTACAGATCTTTCACTTGAAGAAATCATCTCTTTTAATGGGCATGCTATTTTTCCTATCTTTTAAAAAGCAAAGGGAAATGAAGATAGGCAAGATTAGTATGGAGCAGTGTTTTTACTCTAGCTTGACATCATGCTGAGTTTGTTGAGCTATGATTATGCATAAACACATAACAGTCTGAATTCTAATGGCAGCAAGAAAAACTGCATAAATAATATCATCACAAGAATATAACTGATGTTTTAAGCCTTAAATTTGTATAAAATGAATTAAGCTTTTATCTCAGTTTGGGTACATGCTGTTGTATGTATTCCCTTTTTTATTACTTTTGTTAGAATGCTTATTTTATTCTTCACCACAATTCTTAGCTCTATTTGTGGCAATAAACACACTTCTTTATAGCTTCACCAGCTCGACATGGACCCTCCATTTCCCCATCTCCCGCTGGAAGATCTCCAATGAAGGTACTGGTCTGCCTCATATACTGCCTTCTTTTACAACAATGATGATACTTTGCATTAGATTTATTGGTGGCTTCCTGCTTAGACAATTCTGAAAATGACTTGATTAATAAAGAAAACAGAAATAGGAAACAAATCTACACTGCAAAATGATAATCAACACAAAGCAGACTTCTTTGCCTCATGGGATCATAAAAACACTTTTTAACAGTTAATTAATATACAGCCAGTCATAGCACAATTGCTAATTGCTCTGCAATTGCCTGGAAAAGAGAAGGATTCCCCCCCCCCCCCCCAGTACTAAGAACTCATCTTTGTATGTGGATCTCAGTACTGGTAATTGTTTCTTGAGTTACATTTATATCCTCCATTCTTTGTATCAGTGTTTTATGAAATTGTTCCTGTGTTTTTAAGATCCCAACCTTCGTGCTTTTGTCAGAGCGTCAATGACGAAAGAAAATTGGGTCCTGGGTAGAATTCAGTGGAATTGAGAACTGGATTAGGGCTCTGGAAATCTGCTGTTAAGGAATAACATGAAATCCTGAACAGCATACGCGCGCACACATACTGCACAGTTTGTAATAAAGCTGGGTTTGCTCTTGATAACCAGTCCTTAAATTGCTAAGGAAATACCAAGTATATAGATAATATAAGCCATTCAAACATAAGTTGAACTGAATACAAAAGAACTGCTTTCTACCATACTGAAACAGGGAATGAATAAAACATTTAGGAGGTTGGTTCGCAGTTTTCTCTTAGAGATTATTTATATACAACATTGGTTTGTGATTGAAAAAATCATCACAATTATTTTTTAGGCTTTGTACATTACTTTATCGGACATATTTTGTGCATATGTCCTACATGATGGCTGATAGTTTTTATCAGGCATCCCATGTGGGCAGCTATATCCATGAGAAAGTGAATTCACAAGCCTTTGTCCTGTAATATTCACGTCTGGCATTAGAGGGCACAGTGGTTCCATTTACACAGTAGAATGCATTGGGTCTTGAGTAAATGTAGATGTTTTCTTTCCAAAGAGCGGCCACACAGCTAGGATATATACTACTAACATTCTGATTCTGGGTTTTTGATGATTTACATTCGCCACATGTTCCATATTCTTGGTAGCTGTACAATCAAGTGTTTTCAGTGAATCAAGGATTAATGTAATTTGCTGTTCTTTCTCAAAAAGGATCTCCTTGTGCTCTGTCTCCCTCACATCCCTGTATATAATTTATTCTCTTTTGCCTAGGGCTCAGTGCAATCATTCACACCATCTCCTGTGGACTACCATTCCTCAGGCCTCATTTCCAATTCACCAGTTCTGTCAGGAAGTTACAGCAGCGGCATTTCCTCACTCAGTCGATGTAGCACATCAGAGGCATCTGGTTTTGAAGTCAATGAACACCCAGTACCTACTTCTAACTGCACTGTTTCTGAGGAGCCAGTGAGAAAGGAGAGTAAGACACCACCACCGTACAGTGTCTATGAACGGACATTGAGGCGCCCTGTCCCACTACCTCACAGTCTCTCCATTCCTATTCCTACAGACCCACCAGCACTGCCACCGAAACCCCTGTTGGTCCGACTGAACAATCTAGATAATACTACCAAGAGAACTGAACAGGTCCCTCGGCCAAGGCCTCTTCCACGGAAAGTGTCTCAGTTATAATTTTTTTTTAAAGGGTCACATTTGTATTGACTTAAATGGAGGAAACGCATCTAACATAGGCACTTTAATATTTTTCACAAATGTACTTTGGGTGATTTGTAAGAACTGCGCAGTATTAGATTGTACAGTTTTGTCAATGAAATGTACTAACATAGAATGCCAGATGCTACAGGAAATAAGAATGAAAAAAATTCATTAATATTTGGTACTGCAGAGATGGATGCACTCTAGCTTGAATCTGAAGGGCAATTCTTCACACAAAGCTCAAGCAAATTTAGACTTTGCCTTTCCAACCTTCTTTGTACTACTGTGTATTACTTACCGCATGGAAGATATTATGGTTTAAATTAAAGTATATACAACCAAGGCATATTCCTGTAACCAGTGTTTAGTTTCTGTATTTTGGAGATGGTAGCCTTATGAGTTTTAAACTATTAATGTATATGACAAAAGTGATGATAATTCAAGTGATTACTATTGTTTCCAAAAATTGACGAGGATATTATTGTAACAGTTCACGAAGCAAGACACTTCTGAGGTTTTATTTCTACAGACACTTTTCTGAATTTCCAACATTTTCAATTTTAATAGCAAAAAATTTTCAGCACTTTTGGTAGTAAGTTATCTACATGTCCCACAACGTCTTTAGTTTTGAGTGCCATTCACTTCAAAGTTCCATATTCTTGGGTACCATCAAGTTGCGGAAGCCTGCATGGGCACTTCCATGGACACCTTTATGCAGTTTTCTTGGCAGACATATAGTAATGATTTGTCTTTACCTACTTCCAAGGAAAGGCTGGGGAGAGAACTGGCCATCGGCTACTTTCCAGACTGTTTGCTCTACCACTGAGTTACAGCCGTTCCTTTACAGTACCATATAGCTAATAATAATTTCCATTGGCAGCTAATTGTGGAATTTATACTTGTCAATGGAAAATCCACTTTTTCTGGTTTGCTTTTGTTTGTTTTTAGGAGGGAAGAGGAAAATTGAGGTATTTGAGGTATACTAGCAGCTTAAATTATCGTTTCCTATTAGTTGTACTCACGAGAACAGCTATTGTCAATGCTCTAAAATGAGTGAAACACATTAATAACTGGAGGCAGATAAGAATTTACAAGAAAAGGAAAATGCAGAAGGCTCAGAAGTTAAATTATAAATCAGGATTCAGTCTTTGCGCAGTAATACATATTCTGCAGAAAGATATTAACGTTGCGTTGTTGGTTTTGTTACCATGACCATACACGGTAGGATGCATTAATTTAGGAGGAGGCAGGTACCTTTTCCTCTACCACACTTGGTGCTAATCAGATGCACTGGGTGAGCAGTTAGTATTTGTTATAAACTTGGCAAATTCTTACACATCAGTTTCCAGTGTTGCAGAGAGTGAGGGCAGCACATCATATCACTCTTAAGGCCTTTAAAATGAGCAGAACTTTGAGACTCAACTTTTTCTAACTGCTGTTTCTGTACTTCAAAGAGAGCATTAGCAGAAGATTGCATGGCAGCCGTTTATAGGCATCACAAGTGCAAGCTGTGACGTTGCCTTTTGCCATCTAGTTTAGCACACAGACCTGAACTGAAGATGTTTTAGTTCTCCTTTCCTTCATAAAAAGACCCCAGGATGTAGGGTTTGGATATCTAAAGTTCCCTTTCCAGAAGCAGAATTTGTGGCTTTGCTTTCTGCTTCCTAAACAGGATAAAATGAGGAATTGTGCTCTGGTAGATGGAGAGGAGAGACTCTTCAGTGGATAAACAGGAATATGAAAAAGTGGCGTTCCAGATAACAGTTGGGGTTCCTTCAGAATCTTACGTGTGGAAGTGCCCTTAATATTATAAGATATATTCTAATTGTCTAGATGAAAGTTCATGCTGCTAGGACCATGTAAACTAGATCACCTTGTACAGGCAGTTTTTTCTATCTCTTCTGTCCTACCACGTTTACTTACTACTTGTAACATTTGTTTGACCACCTAAGTATGGTACATATTTTTCAATCATGCCTTTCAAAGTTATAGCCCTGTTTTTGTCAGGAATCCTGTGTTGATTTAATAGTTTGCTTTGTTAATAGCTCAACTCAAACACAGTAACCACTTTTTATATTCCTTCAATGAAACCTTCAGCAGGTAAATGCTGTTAATGGTAGCTACAGATGTTTTCTATAATAAATGTTCAAGTATTTTTGTATATAACTGTTAATTTTAATAAGGAGTACAATTATGTGGAGGTAAAGGAGGAAGCAATTATGTATGCAGTAAGATTGTCATAATTATGCCAAATACTTTATGTAAGGGGGGAACCATGGGGAAGAATATTTGTACATATGTGCTTTTAATAATAATTCTGCCATATTGACTCTCAACTTTGAATGTCAGAAAAATATATTAATATATGTTGAAATATCTATGTTTAGCAAAAGTGTTTATAACTGGAAAAGGAGCAAATGAGTTTTAGCTTTGTACTTTGCTGATATGGAAGTCTGGAATCTTTTGAACTAGTACTTGCTTTTTGATCATAACATTTTTGTGTCTGCATAACCAGAATTTTGAAGCTGTTAGCTACATATTTATGATAGGGTTTTTTTTTTTTAAAAAAGAAGTATTGTAATTTAAATAAGAATCAAAAACTGAGTAACAGGCGCACTTTGAGTCCTTACCACCTTATACATAGAGTTAAATCATGTGTGGCCTGGTGCTTCAGCATAGTCTGAAAGTGTTCATTGTTCTTCCAGTCCATATTTAAAATATCTTTGACAGTAAGCGAACTTTCTTTACCCATGTGCACGTATTACTGACGTATTACTTGGCAACAAGACATTTTAATATAGCTTCTGTTTACAGATGGTTATGCTGGTTGCTGAAGAAGCCTAAATACAAAATAAAATGGATTACTCCTTATTGTACAATTTGTTCTCTAGTGAGTGCTGCATTGTAAATCAGTTTGCCATGGAATTAAAGATTCAGATTCCTGTCTTGGTTCCAACTTTGTTTCTGGTCATAAAATAAAAAGACCTCTTAATTTATCCTTTTGTTCTTCCACACACCAGAAGTGTTTTTGCGCTTGGCTTCCCGTGTGCTGGATGTGTGACCAACTAACGTGTATTAGCATTCCCAACTTGTGAACATTAGTACACGTCACACTAAGTCCCCATGCGCCTAGAGATGTACCTGGGTCCGGACGCTCATCCAGTTACTGCCATTTTGTTTTCGGAACCCAGCGCAACTGAGGTAACGTTCTTTGTTTGTACACTCCACAGCAAGATCATTGCAGATGATCCCAAGGCCTTCCAGTTCCAGAAATTTTAAAATTGGTATTTCCCACAAAGTCGTCTCAGATTTCACTTTGTTTATTGGCCCACCTGATGAATATACTCAACATCATATAGATGCTAAACGGCTTGGGCCCTGGGTATACTGAGATCTCAAGGAGTAGGCCTTCTTGTAGTTCCTTCTTTTGCAGAGCTATGATGCATAGGGACATACAAGAGGACCTTTTCTATGGTAGCCCCTAGAATTTGGAACAGCCTCCCTCTTGAGGTTTGCCAGGTGCCTACATTGTATATTTTTGGCGCCTGGTAAAAACATATCTTTTCAACCAGGCTTTTGCCATCTAAATAGCTTCCTCAGGGTGCTGTCCTGTTAGGGAGGGGTGGTGGATGTGGGTGGGAGGAAGGGAGGGGGTGATATTTTTAATTTCTTTTCTTTTGATATGTTTTATTTATTGTAAGCTGCCCTGGGGCCATTTGGTGAATGGCTGGATATTAACTAACTAACCTAACTAACCTAACTAACTAACCTCTTAGTTCAGTGATTTGGTAGTGTGTGATTGCACAGAGCTTCCCAGCAAGACAAACAAAACATGGAACATAGAAGCAAGTACAAACATCAGCAACATAAACTTACTTTACGTTACACTCCGTCATGTCGGAAAGAGCATACGACATGTTCTATCGTGACAGAACGAATGCATAACCTAGTAGGGAAAATGCTCATATCTTATTCTAATTCCGGGTAACCAGGTGATTAGGATTGGCTAATAGTTCACACATGTGTGTTTGATGTCCAAATTAAAGTTCCAAAATGCCATTTGAAATGCTAGGAACATTCCTGAGTTTTAGAAGAATTACTACCTATCTCTCTGAGATGTAAAACAGACCCAAATGGTCTACAGTCTGCATGAGAGATAGTTATCTAAATCAGTTATCAAGGACAGATGTTAATATTAGGTGTGAATGTTCTCACACAGGGTTAAAGTAACACTGACCCTTTTGAAGTTTGTATCTCAGGAGAACTCTTTCCTACAGGAACTAATTCCTCTGCACACAAAATGAAGTCTTAAGGTGTTTCCTGGTTTTCAAAATGACATTTGTTTGGTTCTATATGTAGCTGGTATAGCTAGTCCGCTACAACTACATTCATTGAAACTGCATGAGTGGTGAATGGGGTCCAGAAAGACTTGGAGATTTCCCAGTGGGTTTCAGTTCTGCTTGGCTTTGAGCTATCCAACAGCCATAGGCTGTAGGCAATTAAAAGGAAAGGGAAATAATACACATGTACAAACATGCACCTGCTAAATGTTAAACGTAAATCTCTTGCCAGGTATCACAGTCCAAAGAGTTCATTTCTAATTGTTACTTTCCAAAAAAGGAGTATATACCATAGGTAAATAAAACATACTCTGAAAAGATTAATAGCTGATGTGTTTGATGACTTCATTCCAAATGCAGTTCCTCTGGGACATTTCCAAAGTGCATGGTTAACTGAAACATATGGTTAACTGAAGCACAATTTGACACAGCAACAACATTTTAATATATAAATGTTGTGGCATTCAATAACAGCAAAGCAATTTTCTTCCTGAATGTGGCAAGCTGGAAAAGTTATAGATACAGAAGGTGAAGCAACCTCTCACTATTAATCACTGTTTATTGTGGGTGGACTTTTTTGAGGTAAGGCAATATTAGAATTAAAAATAACCTGCAAGAGATAAAATATTTCCGAAGCTGAAAATTCTGGCAATGCCAGTCCAAATTGTGATAGTCATAAGTCATAACAGATTTACAGTGCCATTGGCAGCAACGTGTAATTAACATTTAGCATAGCAAACATGTTGAAAATTTTGAACATGTACTTTGCAATGTCCATTGTGTTTTGTTATTTACATCACACTTCTAGCCCCTGTTCTCTGTAACAGCCAAACAGGGCTGGCTAGTTTCTTGTTTGATTGTTTGCATGTTTATACTACCCTATATCTGAAGGTCTCAGGGTGGGTTACAACATTAAAAATCAAATCTAGAAATGAACGTACTAAAACCGTAATGGTGCCTGAAAGTTCGGTCAAAAAGCTGTTTCCTTATTTAGCCAAAGGCCAGGCAAAAAAGTGTGTCTTCACTGCTTTCCAGAAAATGTAAAGTGAAGGTGTCTTGACACACCTCACTGGGGAAACTATTCCATAATCTGGGGCCGCATCCCCAGATTTGGTGGGGACTGTCTCGTTTTTGACCGGGTACGGGACTGAAACCAGATCTTGCCCATCCCTATGCCATCACAGCTAACATAGGGTGTATATGCATACAGCTGTCCCCATGCACTTGAGCTTCACCTGGGAACCACGAGAACACCTGGGAAGCGGGGAGGGGGTTTGCTTGCCTTGGAAAGGGGAGAAAAATCAAGCCTCCACCCTGTCAGCCTGGCGATTGGAAGGGAGGGGGTTGCTTGCCACGGAAAAGGAAGAAAAATCAAGCCTCTGCCCTGTCAGCCTAGTGATCGGAAGCCAATCTCCTCCCCAAATAGCCCAGGACTGTCCCCGTGCACAGATTCAGCTCTCAAAGCAATGCGTGCCAAGCCACCAAACTGCTGTGCGAACAGTTTTTTCCAGGACCAAATTTGGTCCTGGTTTGAGCGATTTGGCCAAGAAAATCGGAGCAAATCAAAAATGCTTGGGGACAGCCCCTCCTGAAATCGATTTCAATTTGGGGCAAAATGTGCATGGGGACGTGCCCTGGTAGCTGTTACTGAAAAGGCCCCATCCCAGGTGCCCACCCTTTTGGTCTTGTTAGAGTGCTGGATTCATATCTTGTACTCACTGGATTTGATTGCACACCCCTCCATGAAGCCAGCTTGGACTAGTCACAACTCTCTTTCTGAGCTATCACAGACCTACAGGGTGTCTGTTGTGGG
This sequence comes from Aspidoscelis tigris stejnegeri, assembly GCA_023333525.1. Taxonomy (NCBI): domain Eukaryota; kingdom Metazoa; phylum Chordata; class Lepidosauria; order Squamata; family Teiidae; genus Aspidoscelis; species Aspidoscelis tigris. The sequence continues at coordinate 61,678,804 of JALMGA010000005.1, read as the reverse complement.
GAAAAGAACAGAAAGCTTGGTCAGCCACTTTGAGTCCCCTTAAATGGGTGAGAAATGCAGGGTATAAAAGCCAACTCTTCTTTCTTCGTTTTGCTAATGACGGTAGTGGTGGTACAACCAAGAGGGCTTCCCCTATATATCTTAAGGCACAGGTCCATATGGAAGAAGGCTATCCTTTAGATATTTGGAGGCCTTATAAGTTAAGGTTAAAACCTTGAATTGGATTTGGTAGCAAACTGGCAGCCAGTGTAACTTTTAAGACCAGTGTGATGTGCGTTCGGCCAGACATTCTGGTCAGCAGTCCAGCAGCTGCATTCTGAATTGTCTTCAGGGGCAGCCCCATGTAGAGCACATTACAATAGCCCAGTCTGGAAGTTACCATAGCATGGATAACTGTGGCCAAATCATCTCTGTTCAGAAGGGGTCTTGACCGTTGAACAAGCCACAGTTAGAAATAGGCACCCTTGGCACAGTCTCTTGGCCTGAGCTTCAAGCAGCAGCACCAGAGTCTAGATTTTGTGTTCTGCATTACAACCCCACTGATGACAGGATACGAGGATAGGGTGCCTCTCAACTTTATGGGCACAAGACGCCACATAGCATCTCCATCTTGTCTGGATTCACTTTCAGTTTATTGGCCCCCATCCTGCCCAATGCTACCTCCATGTACCTGGTCAAGCACTTCAACTATATCCAGCACCTTTTAGCTGATCTGAAGGAAGACATCACCTTTGCTGTAGCTAAGATCTGTATTACGTCTGTGGCTATTAGGCTGTCTCCAGACAGTGGCCAAATATCCCGCTAGGAAGCAATAATACAGGAAATCTTCCATCCTTGCTATCACCATCCCTTAGCTACATGTTACATGCATACGAGCATTCAGGCACCCCAAATCCCCCGATGTGCACACCAGTACCTCCATGCATGCGTGGATGCCTGTTTCCACCTTCACACATACATGGTGGGTGGAGCTATGATTGTAGCTCTGAACAGATGTTAAGTAAGAAGTGCTATTACTGGAAAACCCACAATCAGTATTAGGTTTTCCAGCAATAATATTGAGTACTTTTTTGGAGGGGAAGGCGAAGCAGATATCTGAGACAACCCCACTATAGTGGTGCCATAATGGTATTATATCCCCCCCCCCCAGATCTGGATGGAGCTTTATTGAAAAACAAATAAAATATATTGTCTTTTACTAACTGTTGTGATGGTCTGTGGGCCTTTTTGCACCTCTGGAATGGATTGAGCATCCACACTTTGGAACACCTGATGCATCTGAAAGTTAGACAGCAACTGGGTGACAAGGCACACAACTGTGCCTATGCCACCTGCAGATGCTCCGTTTGCCCAGAAGAGGTGCAGACTGAGTGTACCAGAATTTACTGGCCAGTGCCTAGCATGGCTGCAGAGCATGAAAATGGGATGGAAGCGTTTCCATATAGCGGGGGCATACCAGGAGTTCCTCTTTTCACAAAGTGCGAAAAGGCCCTGTGATTTTAATAAAGATTTATACAGATATCTTCCTGAATGAGGGCCCATGCCAAGGGTTCTCGACATATATCAAAGACGATGGGAAATCAAAAGGGAATGTTAATACGTTTAATACCTTGCTGTTGCTAAGTGAATAACAAAACTAGAGCAGCAATGAAAATAGAGAACACCCTGCTAACAGTTAAGATGGGCCTGGTCAAGATGATTCCATTTTCAATCCTAAGTTGTGTTATTCCTATGTTATGATTATCAATGATATAAAAGAAGGTTATGGGCCTTTTTGCACCTTACTTCTGGGAGATGCTCGACTAGAGGGGCTATAGCCTGATCCAGCAGGGCTTCTCTTATGTTTTTATGCAGTCAAAACCTGTGCCAACTTTGAAGGTTGGCCCAAGGACTTGGGATGCCTGCCTGAGGGCTGGAACGTGCCTTCCCAGGTATTCACATTTTCCATGAGGGTCCTTTTTGAGGGCATGCTCCCTTCTGCCAGTGCTTCCTTTTGTGCCACCAAAATAGCCCTATCTTGAATTCTGGAACATTGCCTGTGTGCCTCTCATATACTGCTCACTCTTTTGGACTACGGTCACCAGCAGACCTTGTCATCAAGATCTACCAGAAGAGTGGGACAGAGCACCAGGTTGACACTCTTACTTGTGCTATTGTTTTGTCTGTGTGGACAGGGCATACGGCGGGGGGGGGGGTGTCCTCAGCCCACACCAGCTGTATAGAAGGGGAGCTCATGGGCCCCTCTGCAACCTATACTAGCGACCTGTGCAGAAAGAACCTAATGTACAGCTCTGTCTGTGCCTTATCCTTTTTAACTAAGAAACATACTGGGTTTTCAATCTCTGTAAAATTGCATGTATATGTGGGTGAACAAAGGGAAGAGTATTTCACTGTGTCTCCTTCCTATTTATAGCTAGTGGTGTGGGCGATTCCTGAAATGAATTTTTGTGACCTTTTCTATCTTGCAATTTTCTAACTGAGGAAATTAAAAGTATCCAAAAGCTGTGAAGAAATGACAATGCTCCTTCTAAAAACTCTTAAGCCTGGCAGATAATTCTACAATGGAAGGTATTAACCTGTCTTTCGTGGTAGTGACTATAGAGAGGAACTTTCTTACCCTCCCCTTGAAAAGGTCATGTCATCAAAATGAGTCTGTACAGAAGAGTAGTTAACATGGATGCTGGCACGAAAGGCATAGAGATTTGCTTCCTTGTAAGGGAGGAGTTCTACAGACTTATGATGAAGTCAGAGTAGGTACTAAAATATTAAGGCTTTAAGTCTTCCCTCTGTTGCTGGAAGTGTTCTTCAGATCCATTTGTTGGATACCGCAGAGTCATGACCGATTCCTGCATGGGAACCTCTGTGTGGGTTTCTTGGCAGAGATACATTTTTTATTGCCTACTTCTGGGGAAAGGCTGGGGGATCAGAGTGGCGACCCTCTGCAATTGATAACTAATACATTTCAGTTCTCTTCAAAATTTCAAGCACTGGAGTAGGAGAATGGCCTGCTCTTGACCACCTTCCTGCACCAGTGCTATAACTTTGGAACAACTAAATATTTTAGCAGTGCTAGAAGAGTATTGTAATTTCGTCTGCTCTACTGTATAACAGAACAGGCAGAGCTCCGTAAAAGTCTGTCCAATTTTATTATTATCTAAAAGATTCTAACTCTGACTTAACTCTATACAAAAACATAAAAAAGTCCTGTTTCACTGGAATTCACAATGTTCCAACAAAGCAGGATTCCAACATATATACATTGGTGTAGTTGAGCTAATTTCTTTGACTCTTGTATCCGTTTCAGGTATTGGATTGGCAAGTGATTATTAATTATTACTACTATGGTGGCAACATTATATTAGAAGCCAGTGAGGAAGATGTTTGAGGTTTCTGGATCACTTTGTTCATCTAGCTTCAAGCGTCTGTATACAAATCAGTCACTGACCATTGTTATACACAGACAAGTGCCATACCCTTCATGAAGTGATTAAGCCAACCTTTCTAGTTTTTTTCCTTTTTCCAGTGTCACTTTGCTGCAGTTAGAATACTTTTGTTTAACCTTCTTACATATATTGTATATTTGTCTGTTTCTCTATATCTATTTTTCATATTAAATGTGACTGATTTCATGAACTTTTATTTATATACTTCAGTAAAGATATATTGACATGCTTGTTTATGGTCTTGTTACATTCTTCAAGTGGCAATTTTTTTTAGGTGTTATTTTCTGGTGTAGCCAGTTCTGATATAATCATTTCTTTGGGTGCGTCTACATGCCAGAAATACTCCGGATTTAAGCTTGTTTTGCCTCGGAGCATCTCCATATACAGCTTTACTCCAGGCTACATCAGGTGTAAAGGAGGAAAATCCATGGCAGAACCACCACCACCCATTTAAATAAGACTACGTCCAACTTAGGCAGAAACCACAGATTTTCCTGGGAGAATTGGAGACGCTTACAAGCAGAACTAAAAGCAACTCACTCCTTGCAGCCCTGTAGCTGTCAGATTCAGCTTCCTCCATTCACGTAAGGACAGCTGATTTAGCACCCAAGCACAGCAGTGATCATCGGAGGCCACATTATTTGGAGGGAGAGAGAAAGAGAGACACTTTTAATAATTTTAGCTGACTACAAAGCACCTGTCAGGCATTCGTTTGGGCTAAAGGAAGCCCTTGCCTGAGTGACTGCAGGCTCAGGCATGGGTGGGGGGAGAAAACCGCATGGAGAAAACAAGTGAAGTTTACGGGTTGGGGGAGAAACAAGGGAGGGAAGGGAGGGAAAGAGACTGACACAGACACGAGTGAAGTTTACAGGGGTGGAAAAACATGGGAGGGAAGGGAGGGAAAGAGATAGATGCACACACGCTGTGAAAGGAAGAGGAGATCGCTGGTTTGCTTTTGCATTAAAGCAGCTGCCGTTCTTTACGTAAATGCCAGCAGCTGAATTTGACAGCTCAACGGAGCCTGTCATCGCTCCAGCAGGCAGGGGGGTGGGGAAAGATGTGGGCTTACAAAAAGCAGTTTCCATGAGGACAGGAAAGTGCAATTTTAATCCGCGTTACCCCAAACCACATGGAGTCGCTTTACTGCGAGTTACAACCTGGATTTTTTAAAATTGCATCAATAGCGAAGTAATTGATGCTCCCATGGAGACGAAATGTTTTCAGTTTGTTGCTCCAGGAAAGCAGGATTCCAAATTCAGAATAATTCCTTTTTTGAAATGTCATTTTGTTCTGTGTTCAGAACACACAAACCCCAGTGTTTTGAGTGCAAAACATTTTGCACATCCCTAGAGAAGATGTTTGTTGGCCAGACACGATCAGAAGCATCTCCATCTAAAATACCTGTTGCTAAAAACTCTTGGAAGAAAAATGTCTAGAAGATAAATGAAGAAACAAAAACTTTCCATAGGCAAACGATTTGTGAATGGTTGGATCTTTTGGACCAGTTTCTCCCTTCATTTTTGTCTGCATGAAGACAGAGCATAATTTCTGCAGCATATAAATGGACAATAATCCTGCAGTTGCAATTTATGAAATACAGATGGTTTTTGGTTCAGCCCCTAAGCTTTGAGTTTTTCCAACAGCAGGACCATACCACTCAGCCTGCTGTTGGACTATGGATGCTTCTCTATCCAATGGGAACAGCTAGTGTCATTCTGTTGGGTTCCATGTGTTCTTGCCCTACAATTCCCATTAGTGCTAGCTGTGCTTCTGCAGTCTGACAGCTGTGCAACTGTTTAGCTGTATTGAGAAAATGAAAAAGCAGATGTGTTTTCTGTCTGGAGAACTCAAGCTCTGGCTAAAACAGGCATAAAAATTATGCTCCTTTCTTGCAGTTTCCTATGTACTATCTTTTTGTTTTTGTTTTTCATTACAGAATGGCCCTATTTTAAGTAGATTTAGTTTGTGAGGTTTCAATATTACACAATTTACCAAGAACTTGTTTCAGTATTAAGCATTCCTGATTCACTTTAACACATTTCCCCTAACATTGAGGGGCTACTAGTTGCTTTTCATGAGTTTTGCTGGTTTTAACAGTAAGGCCCTGTCCAGACAGGGGAAATATAGCACCATTAGGGTGCCACTATAATGGGGTTGCCTCACATGTCTATGGCAACACCGCCACAGCCCTGCTATTTCTCCCTAAAATGTGTGAAAAGCTATTGCTGGAAAACTTAGTGCTGGTCACAGGTTTTCCAGCAATAGCATGTTTACTAATCTTCTGGACAAAACCGTGATTATTGTTTCATTCACTTCACATGCATGGAGGACAAAACAGAAAGCCACACATGTGCGGTAATGGCAATACACATTTCCAGGTATTTAGTGTCAGATGAATATCCAGAAGTTCATGTCACAAAAACACTGCTGCTACCTTTGAAGGCTGTGCGAGGTTTGGAGCTGGTGCTAGACCTTCTGAAGGCTAGGGACAAAAGTTCTTGACCTTTGGAATTACTTGGGGAATGTTTCAGCAGTGTGTCCTTTGTCCCACGGAAATGGGCCCCCCATTTCTCAGAAGACTGGGTTGCATAAAGAAAATGCCCCATTGTTCTGGGACAAGGTAAGAACTAAATGTTGAGGACTAAGCAGGGTTAGGGTGCCATTTTGGGTGCCCTAGCCCAGTTTATGCTCCATCTCGTATAGATGGTGTGTGCTAAAAGGGATCAGAGCTTCACCTATCTCACACAAGCAAATGGAGGGAAGACCCCTGAACTCCATCTTTGTATGGGACAATATCCCACACGTATAGGGCTGACATCCCTAGAATAAAATTTAAATTAATGCAGGATCTGAAAGAAAGAGGGGGACTGGGTTTACCAAATTTGAAAATCTACCACGCAGCCTGTAGTCTAAATTGGATAGCAAAATGGTTCTGGTTGGATGATAACAGATTATTAAAATTGGAGGGGCATGATTTGAGGTTCGGATGGCACGGGTATTTGTGGTATGACAAAGTTAAAGTCAATTCTGATTTCAAAAACCACTTTGTAAGAAATGCTCTGTACAGGATCTGGCAAAAGTACAAAAGTAACTTGTATAGAAAAATTCCGTTGTGGGTCTCCCCACATGAAGGAATATTAAGGGAATTTGGGGGAAGAGATAACTGGGTCAAATATGAAGATCTGCTAGATAAAAACGAACATACAAGGGAATTTACTATAAAAACAAGAGAGCAGTTAAACCAGGAGGGAAAAAATATACAATGGTTTACATATACACAACTTAAAAATATTTATGGAGAAGACAAAAACAGAATGAATTTTGAATGGGACAAACAAAAGTGGGAACTACAATTAAAATCAACTGAAAAAGGAATAATTGGAGTGATCTATAAAGTATTGTTACAGATGGATCTAGGGCAAGAACAGGTCAAAGAATGTATGATTACGTGGGCAAAAAATTTTGGGTATAACATTAATATGGATCAGTGGGAGAAATTATGGAGAAAGGATATGAAGTTTACTGTATGTACTGTGTTGAAAGAAAACAGTTTTAAGATGATGTACAGATGGTAGCTAACTCCTTATAAACTGTCTAAGATCTATTATGCCATGTCCAATAGGTGTTGGAAATGTGGGACCAATGTGGGAACATTTTACCACATGTGGTGGACATGTGGAATAGCAAGTAAATACTGGAAAAAAATTCATAGAGCAATGGGAAATATATTAAAAATTACGATTCCATTTAAACCAGAATTTTTTCTATTGGGAATAATAGACAGTAACTTAGACCCCTTGAATACTTTGATTATGTATATGGTCACTGCTGCGAGAATGATATATGCAAAAAAATGGAAAACACCAGAAATACCCTCAGTAGACAATTGGTTAGTTAAGCTGGCTGAATATGCTGAAATGGATAAATTGTCAAATCTCTTAAAAGAAAGAACAACAGAAAAATATTTAAAAGACTGGAGACCCTACATCGAATTTTTACAAGAAGAAGGAATAACAGCAGCGGGTTTTGATTAACTCTTCTTTTTTCAAGGAACGGCCGAATTAGACGAAACTAGAACAACAGGATAAGATCCTGAAAAAACGGAGGAAGTCACAAGTTGCAAAGAATGGACATTTATATGTTAATTGGGAAAAAGGGGTGATGATGAACCCTGAAGTTTTAATATATTGTAGAACCAAAAAGTTAATAAAAATGATCTGAAAAAAAAAAAGAACTAAGGAAGGATTCAGAAACTCAGAAGACAGCCATGGAGTGTGATTTAATCACTGGCTGCAATTTATACGGGAATCATGTGCTTTCCCCCCACTTAGATCAAAGCTTGGCAATTTCACTTGGTCCTGATGAAATAAATAGCCCCACCATTCTTCAAAAACAAAGTCAAACAAAGCCCTTTCATTGTATGAGGCTTTCATTCATGATTAGAAAATGTATTTGAATTGTAGGAAAATTCTCAATTAAGCAAAATGTCTGCACTTTTCAATAGTACAATAAAACCCCATAAAACAGAATAAGTGAAATTAAATGGTATTTCCATTTTGGTTATGCCAGGAACTGTGCCATATTCATTGCCTTTGACTGTGTATTAATTATATTGCTCCTTTCAGTGTTGTTTGTTCTGAAAATGTTTTGATTATTAGTATTGTGCTATTTTGATGACTAGAGAAAGGCAATTGTTTTGCAAATGTGGACCGTAATGCTGCTTAGAGTGATTCTAACAGAGATGGAAAAGGAAAAAAAACACTGCTATCATCCTCCCCCATGAAATGCTGCCTTTAGGACAAATGTCCATCCAGTAATTTCAAAGGATTCTAATCACAAAGGAGTTCTATAATTATATGCTGTAATTGCTTCTGGGGTGCTTTGAGAAACGCTTTTGGTACTATTTGTCCTTTCAGAATCCCACCCACATGCTTATACATTCCAACATAGCTCTTACTAATTTTTCTTTATTTGCCTTTTTTTCCCAAACAAAGAAGTCTTTTATATTTCCCTTTATAATATCTCTGTACCTTTACAATTCAATTTTCCTTTTGTGCACCAATATCCCCATTTTAGGTCCAATAATCTCCAAAGTGTACTCCTGCTGGGTTAACATAATGCAATGGGCATAAGGTGATCCCCCACCCTAAGAGAAGGGGATGAAGTTTAACACTTTCCATCTGCCCTGTTTTTTGAAAAGCAATTCAATAAAGAGACAGTTGAGAATTGCTATGAGCTTGTAGCTTACCACAGGGCTTCAAATCACTAATGAAAATAATGATAATCTACCTGGGATGGACAGATGGATGAACTGATGGACAAGAGAGGCACACAGACCCACACACACAGAGAAAAGGCTCTTCCCTAGAGGAAACCTACACGTATGAAAACTGAATTCACATTTGAATTGCGTTCATAAGTCAAGCATAGCTCAAATGTCATATTTCGTTTTTTAAAAAATTATCTGAATTTTAACAGCATTTGGCATTTTGGCCCATGATTAGCTTTGCATGGCATCATCTTTAGGACGAGCTGGGATTTCTGTTTGGTTTTTAAGTGTGAAAACAGTTCTAGTCACCCTACATGATGACCTGTGCCAGAAGTGTGACTCTCCTGATTCATCCTGGCTGCTCCCCCATAATATTTCCCCACAGTGGTACAGATTTTGTATGGACTATGCTACAAGCTTGGTACTCTTTCTCTTGTGAATTAAAAGGAGTGGTATGATCCTAGCAGTCCTCTTAAAAACATGGTATGCTCTCTCCCTACTGCATCTCAAAGCCAGGAACTGCCTGGCTGTATTCTTGATGGCTCTGGACATCTCTTTGACAGGCAAGAGGGCTGCCCTATGGACCATTTCATGTGTACAATGAGGCCATCAAGGATATCTTCTCAAACGTATTTGCTTTGGCATTCAAGCATCATAAGAGGCACTTATAGTGGCATGGGGGTGGGACAAGGGTGGGTTCATGTGGATGCTGTTTTTGTCCATGGTACTGAATGTGCCATGAGAAATAGCCTCTAAACTGGCAGAGTTTGGGATGGTTCCTTATACAGCAATCCTTGGTTTGTGTTTTTTAATAACTGTTGTTTGAGTATTCATAACAAATGTAGAAGATCTTCTTAAAAGTATTCAAAAGCAACAGAGATTCTGTGCAGACTTGAAAACAAATCTTTTGTTAGTTTCCTCTCCTTTAGTTTTCATATTTTAAGAGTCCACTAAAGCCTTCCCAATACCTGTTTATCCTTTCAGCTCCACCTATTTCCCGAGGATTTTTGTTTTTCCTGCCTTTATTAGCCCATAGTGTCACTTCCCAGCTTCACACCTTCCTACTTTACCACCATCTTTGTTGCTTGCTTTGCAACTCAACTGTTATCCACTACAGAATCTTTGCCTTTTAAAAAAATGACTATAGGTAAAAAATATTTTCCCTAGCTCCCATTTTCACATAGGGTCACTCACCCAATATTCATGAATTTCCAGTTTATGATAATTTGTGGTACATGATATCATGGAATATTGCATTTGGTCAGACAGTGATCCATACAAAATAGCCTGCCTTGAGGTAGCATAACTCTACTCAGTGAATTTTCTGATTATTTTTTAATGGGGGAAGGAACTTGGGTGGGTTTTAGGTACCAGTAGCTATTGGCCACCTAAGGCATCTCTGCACTGAGCCAGGATCTCAGTTCAAAGCAGACCATACAAGGAGGAGTAGGAGTAGGAGTTGGCTTTTCTACCCACTTTTCTCACCCATCTAAGGGGACTTAAAGTGGCCGACAAAGCTTTCTATTCTCCCTACAACAGAACACCTTGTGAGGTAGGTGGGGCTGTGAGAGCTCAAAAAAGAGCTGTGACTAGCCCAAGGTCACCCAGCTGGCTTCATGGAGGAGAACAGAATCAAACCCACCCTTCCCAGATATTGGATATCTGTGGTCATGCCCACATGGTCTGTCCACATGGGACTAGATCATGGAGTGGGATACAACATCAAAATGGCACTGTATCTTACTCTACCAGCAGACCTGTTAAAAGTAGTCCATAGTGGACTACTGTTTGTATACAGGCCCACAGAAGGCATGCAGGCGGCATGCCTTCATGCGACAATATACCAGAAGCAGCCTAATTTCATTTGGGAATCTGGAAGCAGTACCAGAAATGTGCCACTCCCAGACAAAAATGGGCTGTCCACAATGCAGAAAGCCCAAATGTGGCTTAACGGCTGTGGATCAAACCAGCATTTCCAGGCAGTCTGCTCTGGCACTGTGCTACAGCCACTCCCAGAACAGCAAATATATACAGTCAGCCATCTAGTCTGATACTACTTCCAGTGCAGTACTACCTTGAACATATGAATGTCAAGGGCAAAAGGTAACTGCAGAAACCACAGAAGACATGTTCCTCTATTCAATAGTAAAAAATAAATTGCTGTATACAGATACTGATAAGTGGTCCCAAATGTGCAGCTGACAGTTTTTTAGAGACTATCCAATTAGGATTATTTGCCAAAGTGATACCCTGTGTTTTAGCACCTATTATTTTATGATTATGAGATCCCTAAATTCTCTCCTTTAATGGGATTCAAAGAATTAAAAATGGTCCCACAAATCACTTTTTAATCTGGTGCAGTAAGCAGAGGATGAAAAACATCCTGCTGTCATCTCTGAGTTGCAAGAGGAAAAAATGTAAATAAGGCAAATAAATCACTGGCCGGTTCATCAGCTGCCTAACAACTTGTAACTAGTTAATTATACACCCTTAAAATATATATATAAGGGGAAATGATTCAGAACTAAGCTCTTTTAATGGGAAACACTTACAAACTAAAATACCTTCTAATTGGGTACCATTTAACCTTTGATGTGCTGTTGTACAGCAACTTCTCGTGATGAAAAGCAGCTTGTGGCCTATGTTCAACAAAACAAAGCAAATTAGTAAAATTAAATTTTAAATTTTTGTTTTAAAAGATGCAATGGATCTATTCAAAACATTTGGAAAATATAGCAGCTTAATAATAAATATCTGCATTGCACAAAGAAGATGCCAGGTTCAATTGCTTGTATCTTTCAGGAAGACATTTCTAAAAGATTCAAACAAGCTTGGATTAGGGATGTGCAAGAATACTTGAAACATTTGAAATTCAATCGAATTTGTTCGAATTCGGACATTCAAATTCAAATTGAATGTCTATACATTCATTTGTTAACATTGGAATAAATTAGAAAGTTTACAAATTATTTGGACATTCGTATGTTTACGGATGCATAGGCATTACATATGTATCTGTATGCATCTTATTCGTATCTGTATGCATTCATACGGATACGCACAGGACAAAAACGGGATGCATATGGGGGAAAAAACGGGATGTGTACAGATGTGTACAGACACATACAAATGTTGTCAACAACTGTCATCAAATACGAATAGAATACTAATACAATACAATAGAATACAAATAGATACTAATGTATTTGAATACTTTTTTTAATACTTTTTTTCTCTGTTCATATGAATTCAAACATTTGAATATTTGATTTGAGTCGAATTGAATGTTGAAAACTGCATTCGTGTACACTCATAGCTTGGACACCCTCACCAGGGAAAAATCTCTGCAGAAGTCAGGGCAATGCCGTACAGTTTGAGTGCATGGATTAAAAACACGAGATGCCACCTATAATACTCTTAATTTTTCAGCCCTACTGATGAAAACTCATGAAGGCTGAGAACTTGACTCAAATGAAGGTAAGATGAACATTTTCAGCAGCCTTCTAAAATAAGCTAAGAAGTAGGCTTTCTTTATATCAGTTTGGCTGTGGTCACAGCTAAGGTTTAATCCAGCTTCAGTCCACTTTCAGAGTGAGAGAACACATCAACAAAGTTGACAAACTAGTTGACCGCTAGTTTTCTTTTCACTTTATCTATCACAAAGGTGATTTTTTTGAATTATTTAACACTGAAAGATACCAGTTTGTCACTTTGCTGATGTATTCTCTCACTCTGAAAGTGGACTGAAGCTGGATTAAACCTTAAATGTGATCAGAGCCTGTATTCCACAAGGTTGGAGATACCACAAGGAGTATCTGACCCTGCAATGTTCTAGGCAGGTGGATTGACAGCAAGGCTGCTAAATAACCTGAAATTCCAGCATGGCCAATAAGGAATAAAGCAATCTTATATACATCCAGGTCCAGACCCACTTAGGATTTTGTAATTTAAAACTAACACTGTGAATTGGGGCTGGTACACCACGGGCAGCCAATGCCATTCTTACCATGCAGGACTAATGGGTGATCTTCTGCTAAGCTTACATATCACCTTTGGTGCAACACTGTGCACTAACTGTGGTCTCTGAAACATCTCCAAGGGAAGCCCCAAATAGGGTGTTTTTCCTCCGCGCTCCTTTAATCCGGATCTAAGAAAATCCAGATCTAAGGAATGGGTACTTCCCTTAATCTGGATCTAGTAGATCAGGATTAAGGGAAGCACCCAATGTGTTTCGATGGGTGGCCTAGCACCCAGTAGCAATGGGTGTTAGCTTGCCTGCTGTGGAAACACCAGACACCCATGTAGCAAATCTGGATTGGTCCACAGGCGGTCTTTCACCTCAGGTGTTTGGGGGGACAGGGGATGCAATCTCCAAAGTTGCCTTAGGAGATTAGCAAAGGCTCCAAAGTCCCTCTGAAGGCAACTCTGGAGATTAGCACAGGCTCTGAAGACAAACCCCTTAAGAGAGAAGTGCATATTAATTAGCTCCTTGCTTGGTGTCTCTCCTGTGAGCACTGATGAGTTGGCCTCATTAATATGCACCTCTTTTGTTACCTCCACACCTCTTCTGGTGCTCCAAGGTTGTCCGAGATGCTGTGCAAGTGTGCTGGCATCTTGGATGACCATAGATGCGACTGTATGTGCGCAGAGCATCAGTGTCATCATGATGATGGTGCTGACACACATGCAGTTGCGGAGGGTGCCACAGCCAAAATGGAGGCACCCAGAGGAGGACTGGCCCTGGGATCGAATCAAGTAAGTATTCGATTGTGTGGAGGGGGGATGGCCAAAGTTGACTAGCGCTCCAAGTGTGACTGCTGGTCAATGCTGGTTAATTGTGCTCCTTTCCCATCCAATGGATGGGAAGGAAAGTGCAAAATTGCCACAGGATTTAGCTGCAGTCTATTGATGCTCATGCAGACTATTAAAGCTTGAAAACACAACTCCAACAGTTTTATAACCTTTTCCTGGCTCAGTTATAAAGAGATACAAGCAGATGTCATCTGCTGATACCTCTAGATGAGTTTTCCCAGTGGTGTCATATAGCTAAGTGGCGTGAAAGTTAGAACTCAGCCCTAGAGGATCCCACAGCATGACAGTGAAGTGCTCCAACACACCTCAGGTCAAGAGAATAATCCTTTTCACTCACCTAGTGGACATCCCTAATCTGTAGCAAATGTATATATAAGAGATCTGTACCTGGTTCAGTGAAAACAAAAAAAGAACTTTTCCCAACCGCAGGCTTATCCCTTCCCTGTGTGAGTTGTCATTTGTGGAATGAATTAATGGGATCATGCTCCTTTGGCCAAAGCATGTTAGAAGGTCTGCATTCCAATAAAGCTTCCATCAGCCACAGGACCAACAAGCAAAATTAAGCATTTTAAAGAAATTATTCTTCCTGACTTTTGACAGTCTGGGTTTGGAATAATTTTCCATAGTTCTGACACCCTAGGATATTGTCTGTCGGCTTCCTTAAGAAGTAGTGATAAAAGATTATAATACCGTACAGGATATCTCCATGGCAGTATAGCATGTCAGCAAATTGGGGACTGGCAGACAGCATCTTTTGAAATGCATGGTACTGGCAAGTACTGGTTTTGCCAAGTTCTTTGAAGTTTTTGGTGTGGTGGCAAAATGTACTTGGATTTGGAGCGGGGCTTCTGGCACACATTTTGCCACCAACAACTAAAACAGAAGTGAGAGCAACAGCCATTTATACTGTGGCAGAGAAATGAGCATTTTACAATTTTGGTCTGCCTTCATCCTCATATCGGAGCATTTCAAGTTAAAGTCTTATTCTGAAAAGGTCCTGCTCCCTTTATATAGTATCCTAGTAAGCCAGTCATGCCTCTTTTACAGTACAGTTAAATGGATCAATGCCATTGTGGTCATAACTCCAGAGGGATTTGAACTGCACCGGAGGGGGAATGAAGGCTACCTATCTCCACAGAATCTTCCCCTGCAAGAGGGGCTTGAGGGTGCGGGGGGGGGGACTTCAATAACCCTACAAGCTGTAAACTGTTCAGGTTGTTTCTTGTGCATTGAGCTGGTTCTTCACTCCAGTGAAATATACTGCAGAGACATGGAGGCCTGCTGCACCTACACACAAAAAGTGAGAAGGCACTCCAAGCACATGTGTGCAGACCTGATAATAGCAGTATTCAGTTCCTCTCAGAGGCTGCCTGAGGTTGTGAGGGAAGCCTGATCTGGCAGAAGGGTCAATTCAGTGAAAACATGTTCAATATACTGGGGAAAAAAAAACCCCTCTACATCAAATTGTGCCTGGGCAGGAAAGTAGAATTTGCATATCTCCTTGGAAAGATGAGTGATGGCCCATGCCAGAAAAAAGTTGAGGGATGAAAATGTCCTGTAAATTAATTGTCCGGCAATCCGCAGGGTAGTGAGCTAAAGGGGTGGCATCCCTTCCCCCATGCTGATGCTACTAGAGGTATTTGTAAATAAAAACAGAAAATAAAAACATAACCCAAATTATGTAGCTGTCCAGATGGATGTTTTCCCTCTTGGTACACAAGGACAGAAACAAAAAAAATGGACCAATATGAAAATGATGATTTTTCAATAAAACAAGAGGAAATGCTTTTATGAATAAAAGAAAAACTTACAGTAGGAAAACACTCCTGCATATAGTCAGCTATAAAAGTAAAACACTACACATGCTTAAGTGTGCATTAAAAAGGGTGTGAATTAGATCTCAATTTTTGCTTAATGGTACTCTCACAAGAGCATTACGTTAAATGATCTAAGCTAGACATTTTCAGTTCCTGTTCCAAAAGAAATTGCTGCTACTATGCACAGAATTTCAATAATCCATAATTTCACGAGCAAGACACTTGTTAAATTTGCTACTGTGTTTTTTCTTAATTCTTTTACATATATAAGTGCATGCAATAATTATTGCAATAGCTTGGTACTTATGCCATTTCTGCACTTGGCTCTGCTATCTGGGGCCAGAACAGGAGACTCTGATTAGGGCTAGGCAACCAGTCCCACCTTGGACTGGTTGCCAGTGAGGAGGGTCTTATCCCTGGTTGCCAGCTAGGCCCATTCATTTTCTTTCTGCTTTTTTGCTGCTACAAACAATATTAAGGTGCCTTTCATCAAACCCCGAATATTTTGTGTCCCTCAACATGGTTAAGGTATGAGGTGGATAGTAGGGATGTGCATAATCCACCACTTTTTCCTTCACATTGAAGTGAATAGGATGGAACTTTGCATTTGTGTGAATGGAGCCACTTCAAATGTGCTAGGCTTTGAATTGACTTTGAAACTCGGCCGATACCAGGCTTGCCTCCAAATCTGCTCTGAAGCTTTGAACGAAGGCACAAAAGCTTTCACTTTGCATGCAATGGCTAGCCTTCAAATATAGCCAATAGCCAATTCAAATGCAAAGTTTTGAACCTTCACAAATGGTACAAATTGCAAAGGTGACAAATCTTTTTTGCCCATCTAAAACTAGAACATTTGCAAAACCCAAGTTTCAGTTAGTGTAGTGCAGAAAAGGTGGCAAAGAGGCTATAGTAGAAAGGTGACCAGAGACGTTTTCGCACGGGCGAAAACGGAACGCGAAAAAGGCAGCTGCGGACACGTCATCCGCATTGGCCGCGCGCGGCTTGCGTCCCGACGTGTCCGCAGCTGCCTCTTTCGCGTTCGAAATGTAGAGCACTTCGAAGTGCTCTACACGCGTTCCAACGCGGACGAGCCGTCCGCAGGCGTTCGGGAGAAGAAGCGTTCGCGCCGCTTCTGTCTCCCGATCGCCTGCCGGCTCGCCTCCGACACCGCGCGGCTTTGACAATCAGCTGTTTTTCAAACAGCTGATTGTCGATCTGCCTCCGCGGCCGCCGGCGCGCCCCTGGCCGGCGTTTGCCGGCTAAGCCAGCTTCGGGCGCTTTGACCATTCGCACCCAGACGCTCCGGAACGCGTTTACACGCGTTCCGGAGCGTCTGTGTGTGAACGGGGAAAGCGCCCGAAGCTGGCTTAAGCTTTCCGCCTGAACGCGTTCGGTTTCGAACGCGATTCAGTGCGGAAATGCCTCAAGCCTGTAATTGTAAAAATGATGAACACACAAGTGTATGTACCAGCATCCTAAGGGTTGAAGTTTAGGATGCCTGTAAAGGCCATTTGCAAGGAATTTAGAGCAGGTGGAGTTTTTGCCTTTATCGTCTGCTTGAGAATGCCCAGAAGAAAGTAGAGGCCACTGTGTGAGACAGGATGCTGGTATAGATGGGCTGTGAACCAATCCAGCCAGGCTCCTCTTACGTTATGTCTAGAAGTTATTAGTAAACAGACAGACAAGCCACACCCAAAACTGGATTAGTTAAGAAAAAGTAGCTGATTAAAGCAAGATGTTTTGAGAGCCCAGCAAGAAAAAACACAAGAGGTTTCTTCTAAGCATCCCATTTCATGACTTAGAAGACCAGGCTCATCAGTAAACATGATATGAACAATTCCTTCACTTTTCTTGCACTTTGCTTAAGCATGAGCGCAACAGTCCAATGAGTTTCTGGAACTGTCAACCATATTGCTACAGCTGAGCCGTGTTTTGGAAAACTAAATCTTGATTGCTTACTGATGGGAAACATTTTTTATTCAAGTATGTTTGGGAGCAAATTATTAAAGTTACTAATGTTCTAGAATTTTGTGTTTGCTTCTGCAGGTTAAAGAACCTTGCATGTACATTCAAATACTTATTTAGAAGTTTTTTTTTTAAAAAAATCCACTCATCTCATAAGCACAGCTTGATAATTAGCACAATAACAGCTTTGATAGAATCTCTCCTCCCCAACATTCCCTAATGCTTCTGTCAGAGCTTATTAGCAAATTAACATAATTTCATGAAATGGATATTTTATGCTGTTTTCTGTGAAATTTTCCATGCTTGATAGCTTTCTTAGGGATATGAATAATTTTTAAGGAACATGGGAACCAGGGACAATTTGTGAAAGAAAATAAACTAGCAGAACGTATTTCTTCTGGCAGGTTTTGCAGAGATATTGAAGTGTTGACATACTTCATTGGAACCAAATGCAGTTGTTAGAGAAAAGTGAAGAAAGTGCCTTGATTGAAATCAGCTGCTGGAATTGTTGTTTGCAACTTCTGCCCATGAAGGCTCTTTCCTTTGGGGAAATCTTCGGAGATTTTACTGATCTTTGTCATCTCATACTGGAGTGGATAATTCTAAAGTACCTGGACTTGCAAAATTGTGACTTGAGGCTTTTCATGTATTACCTGATGGTTTTTTTTTTGTTTTTGGCTATTTGAGATTTTTTATAGTCAGCTTGTAGGAAATGAAATAAACAATTAAACAGAGATAAATCTAAATAGCTTCTCAGTACCTGCTGGAGACCCATTATCATCCCTGGACCTTTTGTACATTTCCATTCTGGCAGTGCTGTGCCCCATCCAAGGACCCCCTTGGATTTTGACATGCGAGTTACTGGTGCTCTTGCTCCTTGCCTTTCTTAGTCCCTCCCTTCTATCTTTTTTTAATGTCATAAATCACAAGAACAGAGGATGGGCCTCCAAAGTCAGCTTCTTTTAGACTATAAGCAGATGATACAAAGTTTGTATATAATCAAGACATTTCTTATATATTATCAGTTTATTAACTGGGTAAGAGAACCAGCAACCTATCTACAGAGCCTGGTTCACTTTCTCATAAGTAAAGTTTTTGTGTAACTCCGTTTACAGATGGTGTCCACACTTTATTTATATGGCAGACATAGGCATACCTTGGCCGAAGGAAAGTTTTATATTTGTGGTGAATTACAAAAATGTGATTCACTCCATTTTATACTGTAAATTGTATCTGGCATTTTAGAAAATAATTATTTGTCTATTAGGGGAATAGACCTTGATCATTAGATACATACATAGTTGCAAATGCAAGGAACGTAGGTGGCAAATGACACTTATGGTAATGGAAAGGACAAGACAGCACCAATGTGTGGTTTACCTTTGCTTGATCTTGAACAAAGAATATTACAATATAGGAAAAGGACAGATAGATTCATCCCACTGTGCTTTTCAATCATATGAGTTATAAAATTTGAGTATTTTAATATAAGAAACAAGATGTAGTTATCTATTGATTGCTTCCATAATCATGCAGAGCTATATAAAGGCTGAAATTTCTATTTCCGCAAACCAATAATGCTTTTTCATAAGAGAGAACTTTTAAGATTATCTAATTGTTCTATATGTGAGTTCCATATTATAAAGAACATCTTTTACTTTTTGTTACACTTTCTGTTTTGCTCAACCTGTCTGTCAGGATTCATTTGCTGCTGTATCTCATGGCTTCTTCTACCATCTCAATATCAAAAAGTTTTGTGCTATTTCCATTTTTCTGGAATGGCGAGTTGTGCCACTTTTATAATATACAGTACTTGTTTTTAATTTGAGAATTGTCTTAATAGACTGAGCAATAAACACAGTTTAGGTTCAAATTTAATGTGTTTTTCTGTATTTCTTTGCTCCTTTTACTATGGCCAACCAAACTTCCTTATGGAAGTACTGGTCCACTGGGGTGTCATTCCTTTGGTTTTACATTCTTTCCAACATAAAGGGGTGTTGATGTTATTATAATACTCTAACAGCTTCTTTAATTCTGATCAACGTGCACCATTTATATTTTTGAATTATTGTTTTGTCCTAATTATGTTAGTTTTTGCCCTATATCCTTTCCCCCAAAGAAACAGCTCTTTTGGTAGTGTCTTCTATGGAGATATGTAGCTTTTCAAGCATTGTTCCTGCTTGGGATATTAAGCATGTTATATCAGTCTTATTTAATAGACTTCGTAAAGTAGCAATGTCCAACCAAATGCCTACTATACTCCTATTGTTTCCTTCCCCATTTTTGCACAGTCCACCAAAGATCCGGATCTTTGAGATGGGGCCCTCCCTGAGATCCAATGCTTGAAGATCCAGATCTCCAGGAGGACCCCATATGTACGCACAGACCTGCTAACACCCGAATGAAACGGATACTAAGTAGGGCGCTGTGTAGACGCTGCAGGATGCCTCCTGAGGCCCCAATCAGGCTCCAGGAGAGAGTTCTGCTCTGGTTCTGTGGCTGCATTGGGGTTGGCGGGTGGTGGATCGCAGCTGCCCACTTTGGCTGGTGGGCACAATAGTCACCTCCCCAATATGCCCGCTGCCGCCTTCTCCTGCTGCTAGGGCACATATGAGTTGTGATAGAAGAAGAGTTGGCTCTTCTACCCCCCTTTTCTCACCAATTTAAGGCGAATCAAAGTGGCTGACAAAGCTTTTCTACTCTTCTCCCATTATACACCCAGTAAGGTAGGTAGGGCTGTGAGAGCTCAAAGAGAGCTGTGACTCGCCCAAGGTCACCCAACTGGCTTCATGGAGGAGGGCGGAATCAAACCCAGTATTCCCAGATAAAGAGTAGGGTCCTTAACCACTAGACCAAACTGGCTCACACCCAGGGTGACCTCTCTCTCTCTGTAACTACCTACGCAGGAAACCTGGAAAAGACCAGAAACTTTTAATGACAGAAAAGCCTCCTCTTTGTCTTATGATTTATTTTATTTGTTCTGTTATGGAAGCTTAACCTTTAAGGGATAAAAAGGGAGTTCTCGCTCTCCCTCCACCCCTGAGGGGGTCCTCAGCCCAGTAGTTTTCCCTGACCTTGCTGCCTCATACCAAGCTATTTTTCTGAAGCGCAAACAGTCAAGAAGACTGCCCTGCCCCTAGACCAAGATGCAGTGTTTTTCCCACAAGCCAAACGCCAAGAAATGCCACAATGCCAGGCTCTTTTCTGTCTACCCAACAGGCAGCAAAAACGGCCAAATTTCTGTCAGTTGGGCAGAGCAGCCGCCAACCCCCCCTCCTCCTCCTCCCTCGCCCCTCCCCCCCGCGTTCAGCAGCGCCTCTGCAGGCAGGGGAGAGAGAACAACAACCACGGCCACGAGGCCGCCACGTGAGGGCGTCTGAGGCGGCGCATTCGACGCTACGTCACAACGCTTCCGGGGAGCTCCGCCCTCGAGCGTCCAGCTTCTCTCTCTGAGGGAAAGCGGTTTAGACAGGGAAGGAGAAAGGCGCATGCGTCTGGACGTACTGGGGCTACAGTTCCTCCTCCTCAACGTGGGTCGGACGTAAAGCGGGAGGGAGGGACGTTTAGTGGCTGCCTGGCTGAGAGGGAAAATCCGTTGGCTTCGGGGACGCGGCGGGGTTTCTGCTGCTGCTGCTGCTGCTGCACCTGCGGCGGCTCGTCGGGCAGGTAACGGTCAAGCTCGCGACAGCCAGCAGGTGAGAGAGCTTTCGGAATTTGTTCCCGATCTTTATGGGCGCGCGAAGAGTCTTTCCGGAGTTACGTCGTCCGTCCGGATGGAAACGTTAACACAACTTTCTCATAGGCGCCTTTGCGGCTGGTATTTAGGGAATCAACTTTTCGCAGTGCGCTGGGGTTGATGTGGCGCTCTCGACACACTTTCGTCTCTCGACCTTTGTGTGTGTTACGCAACGCAACTGTGCGAGTTACTCATTTTTTTGGTGGCAGGACACACACGCACACGCACACACACACAGGTGTGCAGAAGCGTACCTGGAAGTTCCTCGCAGCCCGGGCATGGCAACTCTCCTTCGCCTCCTCCCTCGGTCAGTTGGTAGCTGAGATTCTTGCGCCTTTCAGCCATTCGTTAGAGTCACTTGTGGAGACGGTCCTTTAAAACACGCTTCCAGTGGGGCGTGTGCCGTTCGCCAGAGGTATAAGCAGAGCATAGTGGCAGAAGTAGACTTTGGCTGCGTTCGCGCATGCCTCTTAATCCAGTTTCAGTCCACTTTCGGAGTGGAAGAACACAATAGCAAAGTGAGCCTGTTTGGTCTAGTGGTTAGGGAGCCGGATTCTTATCTGGGAATACTGGGTTCGATTCCGCCCTCCTCCACGAAGCCAGCTTTGTGTCCTTGGGCGAGTCACAGCTTTCTTTTGAGCTCTCACAGCCCCACCTACCTCACAGGGTGTCTGTTGTGGGGAGAAGAATAGAAGCTTTGTCAGCTGCTTTGAGTCCCCTTAAATGGGCGAGAAAAGGGGGGTAGAAAAGCCAACTCTTCTTCCTCCTCTTCCACTTCCTCTTCTTATCTAACTCAAAGGTGGATTTTCTGAGTTGGATAAAACCCAAAGCAAATGGCTTGTCACTTTGCCAGTGCATTATCTCACTCTGAAAGTGGACTGAAGCTGGATTACAATGTAGGTATGAACACAGCCTTTGGATGCTTTTAGTTTGAACTTAATTGCAGATGGATTTTACCCCCGTCTGTGTATTCTTGTATTGATTAATGTATTCAGCCACGAACATTTGCTGTTGTTGGGCACCACTGAGCCCTAGTTCACTACATGAGCACCTCTGTGCAGTTTCCTTGAAAGGGATGCAAAAGTGGTTTCTCAGTATCAAACTGGCGACCCTTTGCTTTCCAGGCCACTTGCATTATCAAGCTGTAGCCATGGTCACATGTAAACATAATTGGGAAAAAGTCAGGTGGAGGATAAGGCATGTGTTATCCTGACCTTGCACCCAGAATGTCCTTTTCTGCCCTCAAGAAGTAAAGTTGGCGTACCTTTAGGAAACTGTTCACTTCCAGATGGTGGCTGGATATCCCTCTAGGACGGTGATGGCCAACCTATGACACGTGTGTCACAGGTGACACGCCAAGCCCTTTTGGGTGACACACCTGGTCCCCCTGGCATCTGGGTGTGTAGTGCTTGCTTGTTCTTGAAGTGTACGAAATACCAACTTTCAATTGAAGATTCAGTGACAAAAGTCACTAATGTAAAGAATATTTGTTTTTGCTTTTAATAAAATACATATATCAAAAATATAACTTTTTTACTAGAGCTACAATTATCACAAAATTATGGATATTTCTAGATGTGACACAGCACCCAAGTTAAGCTAGGTTTTCTTGCGAATTTTGGCACACCGAGCTCAAAAGGTTCGCCATCACTGCTCTAGGAGGTGATAATGCCGGAAATGCCCCTTCTACAATTGCTGCTTCCTAGCTAGACAGTGCTGTGGTTGGAGCAGTTTGTGTGTGTTTTATTAGTGAGAGCATTTGGTGTCCCAAATGCTTGGATGTGTCCATCAGTCTTCACGCATGTTCAACAGATGGAGCCATGGTGGTGGGCACTGCTGGGTTTCCCAGCAGTAGTGTTTGGTTATTTCTGAGGGGTGGGGTTGTGGAGGTTGGTGGGGTTGCCTCGGGTACATGAGGCAACCCAACCATAGCCGTACCATAATGGGTCTGGATGCCTCCTCCCCATATGGATGCGGCCTTCCACTCACTGGTTTCTAGTGTGAAAGTATCCTTTCAAGGCTCACCTAAATGCTGGTCTAGCCAGCAGTAGCCTCACTTTGTGGCATTGTGCTGGTTCTCCCTCCATGGTAGGTCCAGCCAGATTCTGAGGTGGAACTGTAGACATTCTTGGTCCAGATCCCAAGGCTGTGCCGAAGCATGCAGTTAGTTGGTTGCTTGGGTGGTGAGGGGAGACATTTAAAGACAGAAAAGAAAACATAAATTTTAATGACCAGCATGGCGTCTCCATGGTTGCAGTAATAGTGATGGTGGAGCCCTCATGCCTTGCCAGTCAGCAATTCCACATCTGCTTTTGAATGAGAGGACAGTACCTCTTCCCCACCCCTGATCTTTGGATCAGTCAACAGTCCTGCACTTGATCTTCCCGGTTTCTATTTCCTGGACTTCAGCAGGTTTTTTAAACTAAATACTGTTTCAAAAAACACTTAATTAAAATGAGGCAGAAGCAATTCAGTTGTTAGCAGGATGATAGTTTCTAGCTTCCTGTCGCTCATCTGACATCCAGCTTTGATGGGAAGCAGCTGTGGCAAAGATCTGGTGGACGTTGCCCAGGTGAGATTGACTAGGCATCAAACAAAGTACAGTATGATAAAACCCTTCACTATTGATTACTGAACTGTGAAATAAAAGGAAAGCTTTGGAGGTGGGGAGAATGGGGCTTTGATTTCCTTCTTTAAAGATCCATTTTCAGAGGACTTAAGAGACCTCAGAATTGGGGCTGCGTCCCCATGCACTATATAGTTCAAATCGAATCTGAATTCGGTAAGGAGTGCCTCCATGCAAACCCTCTAACTGGATTATTTGCGAACCAAATCCTTGCTAAATTTAGTCTTCTAGAAAACTGTTCTTGGCACGGTTTGGAGGCTGACTCTGCACATGGGGATGCTCCTGGGCTATTTGGGGAGGAGATTGACACTCGCATTATTAGCTGCTGGGGTTTGACATCCTGTGCTCGCCATTCCTGTCCTGTGCGTTCAGGATGGCAACTGTTGGGGCATTTTTGGCAATAAATGGTGATGGAACAGAAATGAGTCTCTTTCCAAGACCATTATTCCACCCCTCTCCCCAATTGCCAAGCCAGGCATGATAATTTAATTTAAATTGTGCACAAGTGCTAAACTGCTGTACCAGGTGGAGAGGAGGTGTGCAACTCTGGTAAACTGCTGCCAAACCCCGTAGCGGCTTTGCAGAGTGATCTGGCTTTTTCATTTTCATTTTATTATGATATTATTATTGCCTTTCAGCTGCAATTGGGGAAGGAAGTGTTGGGTGGCATTTCCCTGACATCACTACAGCGGGTGGCACAGGAGTTGGTGACATCAACCTGGCTTCCTATCAGGAGAGAGGGGGTGGAGAGAAAAGATGCTGTTTCCCCATGCAGGGTTTTAGCGCGGTTTGCATGGGGACACCTATATTCGAATTGAGTCCGCCTTATCAGCAATCGCATGGGATGTCTCAATTCGAACTCGGCCCCACATCCGCACTAAAAATAGTCCAATCCGCATTAAATGGAGTGCATGGGGACACGGCCGTAGGCTCTTTTCAGACACTCAAGTCAGGTTCAGATGGGACTGCAGTCCTTCATCGGAGCTAAATCTCCACCGTTTCTGGGGCCTGGTGACTTCTTTGAACTTTGTACTGCAGAATGTGTTAAGTTTCCTTGCAGTTGCCATAGCTTTCCCTCATGGTTTTAATTGGAGTCTAGCACCAGTTCCCCTGCTTAAGGATGGCGAATTCTCAGTAAAAAGTGAAGTTATTATAGTTCTGAGGCTATTTAGAAGTTCATACCCAAGCATCCGTTTAGCTAACTGGGCATAATTATTGAGTCATACCTACGGAGCAATATTAAATCCAGAGCAGGACAATTCTTCTCCCCCTACCTCCAGCCAGAGTAAATTCCCCTTTCCCAGAAGCATTTTAAAACAGTTTGTTTAAAGTTTAAGAATGTTATT
This sequence comes from Aspidoscelis tigris stejnegeri, assembly GCA_023333525.1. Lineage (NCBI taxonomy): Eukaryota > Metazoa > Chordata > Lepidosauria > Squamata > Teiidae > Aspidoscelis > Aspidoscelis tigris. The sequence goes on along the minus strand of JALMGA010000005.1, from coordinate 61,653,790 downwards.
TATTCTTTAAATAAAACATGAGACTTCTAAGTAAAAATTTACTTAAAGAATTTTTTTTCCTCACTACAGTTAACAATACCTGAATTTGGCATTGATTTCATAACTAATTTGTGCTACAGTTTATCTCTTATCTCGTGTTTTCCCCTAGTTATATAAACTGCCTGCTTCTGTGACTGATTCACTATTCTGCTAAGGCTATTTCTTGTGTAGATGAACAGGTAACATCTGACATAAGGTGTGTGTTTTTTAAAGTACTGATTTCATACTATTTGTTGATAAATTTTAGAAACTTATAGTAGTTACACTAAGTAGTTATAAGTATTACACTAAGAAGGTACAGGTTTATTAACAAAAGTTTGGCTACTATTGGTATATTTTGCATGACAGAGACAAATGACACTGAAAAGAGAAAATGCTAACTACAGGTCTTTCTCCTTTATATAATACTTTATTATTTGTATCAATAGTCTGCATGCCACTAAGCAGATAAAAATAATAAAAATGTTGAGAGAATAACAGCACTTTGCTTTTGCAGCATGGATGAGACCATAGGTTCACCTTATGACATTAACATTTGAACTCAAAGTGAAACCCAGCTCTGTTTTTACTTAGCAGAAGTGTAAACTCTCTGACAAAGTCTATTGACATAGTTTTAAAAGAGTCTGTTAGGCTCATGCTTCACATTTGAGAAAAGCCAAACGTGCAGCACAGTTTCTTATAATCCTATGCTGAAGGACTTGGTTACACAGCCACTATGTTGTTTACATGCTGGTAGAGCACCAAGAGTGTCTGGCAGGCCATAGCAAGGGACAAAAACTAGTTAGTCATTTACAGTGCTGTGTAAAAGTGTTTGCCTCCTTCTTGATTTCTTCCATTTTTGCAAATTTGTTACACTTGTTTCAGATCTTTAAACAAAAGCCAATATGAGAGGAAGAAAACCTGAGAAAACACAAAATAAAGTTTTCAAATGATCATCATACTTTAGACTTTGGTTTTTAAGATGCCATTCCTCCTTTTCAGACTTTCAAAAACATGGCATAGACCAGTGGTTCTCAACCTTCCTAATGCCGCGACCCCTTAATGGAGTTCCTCATGTTGTGAGGACCCCAACCACAGGGGTAGAGCAGTTGGGAAGCGGGAGGGAAGGGGGTGGGAGACTTGTCGCGACTCCTCTGAAAGGGTAGTTCGACCCCCAAAGGGGGCCCAACCCCCAGGTTGAGAACCACTGGCATAGACCTAAAAAGAGTTGATTGAAGCTGGCAAGATCTAAAAGTGTGAGGAGAAATTTGTGAGTCACATATGGGGTCTTGAAGCAATATCCTGTATAACTAATTCTCTTTTGATTGAGAGAGGGCTGACTGTTCACTTTCCCAGGGGTGGTGGGAGAGGGACACTTTTTTCCTGTTCAGTAGGTGAGGGAGAGAAATATTTCATTGGGAGTCTGCTGTAGTTATTTTTAAATCTGCTTGTGATTGTCCTTGTTTCCCCCCTTTTCTGTGCCTTTTGTATGCCCACAGACTTCACACTTTTATTGCTGTGTTGTGTGTAGGCTTGCTTTCTTATTTTTCTTATTTCTCATCTTCATTGTTAATGGCATGCAACTGTGTTTGCTCATTTTTGGATGCTATTCTGTGGTACACAGAGTAGAGGCGGATACAGGCCTAGGATGAACGAGTAAATAAGTAAACAATGAAATAAGAAATAAAAAATATTATGCAAAATGCTCACCCTAACCTATGAGATTTCAAGATTGAAACCTCAAGGTTGACCAGTTTAGTCTGTGCTCAGTGCACAGCATCATGTTTTTAAAGGTGAGTCAACATTGCTTCTTTATAGCTGAATCTATACATGCACACAAATACTGGAGATAGCTAGGCAATTGAAAAACACATCGCTGTATTTTTGTTAGCATTTGTTTTGTGTGTTTCATTATCCCTCTGAGGTCTTTGCTTGAACGTTATGCAGAGTGCCTTTGTTCTAAAATCTTGTTTTAATCTTTGTTCTTTTTCCGTTTTAGATTATGGCCCAGACCCGAAGCTTTGGAAGAAAGTACATTAAAGCCTTTCTCAAAGGCTTCTTTGTTGCTGTGCCGGTGACTGTAACTTTCCTTGACAGAGTGGCTTGCATAGCAAGAGTTGAAGGAGCATCAATGCAGGTAACAGCACCAGCTTCTGTCTGGTTCATTTTCAGTGTGTATGTCTGAATTATAAATAATTGACAATGCACCCTAAAATGAAGAGGGAAAAATGTAATTTTTAGCACTGGAAACCTAGATCCTAATTCAGTAAAAACGGGGTAAAAAAGACAGAAATTTCTTCTGTCGTGACAGGAGCTTCTTGCATTTGGAGGAATTCATTAAAGCTGCACACACATAAGGGTTGAGGGAAACCCTGTGCTTTCTTTTCCTTATTTGTTACATACGTTTATATCCCATTTTTCAGGGTGCGTTAAAATAATTAAAATGCATATTAATAGAAACTTAAAGCAATTAAAAACAGTACAGTAGCCAGAACACAAGAACTGCCTCTTCAGCATGGATTAGGAGATCCTCCTTCATTGATTGTCTCAATGTTATAGCAGTGGTTCTTCATGAGCTTCAAAGCTGAGGCTATATCATAGCCTTGGGACTGTTACGGAGAAGGTTTTCTCATAGGCCCCTAACCCTTTAGCTTCTGAAGGTTATGGCAGTGGTAGGAAGGATGATCCAGTGTATCTTAATGTGCAGGTATCGTCTGTATCCAAGGAGTTGTTCCTTTGGACTTTTGGAGCCCAAGCTACAGTATATGCTCATCCAGAGATCAGTTTGAAAGAATTCCTAGGTTTGGATGGAATGTAGCAAACTGTGATAATTTCTCTTTCTAAACCAGCAGCTCTTCTGTTCCTGGGCATATGCACAAACATGCATGCCTTGGTTTTATTTATTTTGCAAAATAATGTCTAATGTTCAGTCCAGAAACAAAAGCTTCTGTGATGCTGAAGTATCTTCATTTAAAGAGCCACATTTTGTTTTGTTTGTTGCAATACCATCTCTCTTTTTGATGCTTTATTTAGGCTTGCACAAACTACTCTTTAACACTGCAGTAAGAACTGCAACTTTTGAGTGCTTCATCTAGTGAGCCCAAGTGCTTTATGCTGACTTGGAATAATTAGGGAGCAGGTGAGCATCACAGAAACCTTGCAGAAAACTCATGCTCTTGCTCCACCATGCAGAGCCCAAGTGTCATGAAGTTGTAGAGAAGCATGCCTCCACCCTGCCCATGAACACAGCACAGAAATAATGTTTGTTTGTTTATTTGCATTTCTATCCTGCCCCATACCCTAAGGTCTCTGGGCAGGTAACAAACAGATTAATCACAACAACACATTAAAAGCGGAAAGCAGATTAAAAACAATATAGGCATTAAATACAGATTAAAAACACTTAAATTCAGCAAATTTAAAACAGTACACTCCATATTGTATTCGTGGAGTGAGACAGTGAGTAGTCCTCACAATTTCTGCTACTCTCACCTGCTCCCTAATTATTCCTAGGTTCTATAAAGCGCCTGAGCTTGCTAGGTGAAGCACATAGCAGTCCTGGGGTTCTTTACTACGTTTTGATTGTATTAAGCAGTTCTGCACAAGCCTGGCAAGTTGTCAAATTGTACTAATTGAGTAACAAGTACAAAAAGAGAATTTATGCACATGTATTCACTTCGTCTCTCAGCAGGTGTAGCAGCGGAAAACCACTCCAAGAATGTCCATATAGTCACCAGGAGCTAAGCTTGGCTTGAGGCATCTTTAATTTTGTCCTGTCACTTTGGATTATTTGTCTTTATATTTGGAGACTTCATTCAAGATGTATCTATTTAAGTAAAATACATGCTTTTAAAACTGTTTTTGGTAGACTATAATTGCTTTTGGCTTTATCTTCTAGTCTCATGAGTATAAAAGCTTTATGTTTTGCTAGCTTTGCTATAAGGCATTATCCATGCAGGAGGAAAGTCCAAGGATCACACAGGCTCATGTTAAGTGATAGTTGCCTGCTAGGGATGTGCTGAAGTCTTAATTCATATGAAAGAAATTGGGGCCTTCCTGCACTTGGCCTTAGACTATGGGTGTTTTTCCACTGTCACTAGAAGTACCCATTAATGGGTACAAAAATGCCATTTCGTACCCATTAATGGGTACTTAATAGGTACTTTTAGAAAAGGGACCTGCTATCTGCATGCTAGTGCAGACTATGGAAGGCCTCAAGTGAGGCCCTTAATGGGTCCTTAATGGGTACTCTAGTGCTAAGTGGAAAATACCCTGTATTATCGGGTGTTTTTCCACTGTCACTAGAAGTACCTATTGAGTACCCATTAATGGGTACAAAAATGCCATTGAGTACCCATTAATGGGTACAGAAATGCCATTTAGTACCCATTAATGGGTACTTAATGGGTACATCTAGGGTGTTTTTCTACTGCGACTAGAAGTACCCATTAACTACCCATTAATGAGTACTTAATGGCATTTTTGTACCCATTAATGGGTACTTCATGGGTACTTTTAGTGACAGTGGAAAAACACCCATCATGTGACCAGCATACCTCTATCCAGAGATATATTCCAGAAAAAGGCCAAGTGCAGAAAGGGCCCTGGTCAAAGGATCTCAGGACTGCCCTGGGCTCTGTGTGGTACCTGGAGCTGCCTCTCGTGAGGCTTGCCTGAAAGGCGTGGGGACCTTATCTGTCAGAGGTCCTGATCATGCAATGCTGTTGTCACCATTATTTTCATTCCCATGGAATGGGGCCGGATAGCGCATAAGTGTAACATCATTCTACTGGCCAAGTGTCTCGGTGACGAGGTCACAGACTTGATGTGAGCTTGCCCAGGGGGAAGATAATAATGGCAGTTGCTGCATTACATGGAGAGGATCTTGGAGAGGTGAGTTCCCTGCCCCATTCACATGGTCTCTCCTACTCCAAATACAGCTTCCTTCAGTTTTTGTAGTGTAAATCAAAGCTTGCTTTGAGTGATACTTCCTTCCTCTTTTTTGTGTTTTTTGTATGATGCCTACTTATCTCACACTTTGCAATTATAATAATCAATTTAATTATGATCAGTTGCATGAGCAGTCTTTCCTTCTCCATTTCTGATTGAAGTATTGTCACATCTCAGGGTGCATCCAGACAGGACCTATACTTTGCAGGAGCTTTGGAGCTGCTGTCAAAGAGCCACACAACGTTTAGAAAGCTCTGGAGTCCTTGCAAATTAAATACAATGCTGCATATTTAAAAACTGCAGCTTAACCAGCATTGGCTTCGGATTTTTGCTCTTCCTGGTGTTTATGCGAGACGTTGCGAAATCGTGAAAGAATTTGCACTCACCAGGAAACACAGGCCTCAGGAAAGCACTAGGGCTCTCTCCGAAAGGGAGGAGCTGCTTGTCTGCTGCTGCTGCTTCATTTTGGAGTATTGGGAGAATGGTAGGGATGGCTGTTCTCCCTCCAAAGTTTCTTAACTTCCAAGGAAAGGTAAGCTGCACAATTTTTGTTTCTGTCTGGAAGCACCCTCAAAGAAGGCCTGGGTGCTAGTGCTGACATGATCCTTTGTTCCAACTAGGACAGGACCCACCTCATTGTTCTTTACTTCCTTGTTACCTTCATGTCTCCTGCTTCTCCCTGCTACGCTCATGAACAAGGACCTAATAACTATTTATACAGCAAAGAATGGTGGGGTGGAAGCAAGTGGTAGCCAGTAAAGGAGTAGCAGGAAAAGCAGGTGGGCAAATAGCACCAGTGGGAGCAGCAACAGGCAAGCAGAATTGGCAGGAGGAAGTGAGAAGAAAAAGGAGAGATGGCTTCTCTACCCTGCTTTTCTCACCCATTTAAGGGGACTCAAAGCGGCTAACAAAGCTTCTATTCTTCTCCCCACAACAGAACACCCTGTGAGGTAGGTGGGGCTGTGATAGCTCAGAAGAGAGCTGTGACTAGCCCGAGGTCACCCAGCTGGCTTTGTGGGGGAGGGTGGAATTGAACGTGGTATTTCCAGATAAGAGCCCAGGTCCCTAACCACTAGACCAAACTGACAGGAATGTTAGCTGTAGTAGGGAGAAACAACAAAACCTGTGTCTCCTAGATGACTTGGACCTACTGTGTCACTGCGTGTATAAAATTTGACATCAGGGTAAGAAGGGTGAAGTGGAAGCCTAAAAAGTGTCGATTTAGTGTTCAATGTGCTTGGCACCTGCAATGGTTGCCCAATGATCAAACTGGCCCTGAAGAATGCATTCAAGTTAATTGTTCATTGCTGAAGCTATTGGTGACTCTATGGACATGTCTGCCCAGTAGAACTGGTTTGCTGTTGCTTTTGTTTGCAGAGATGCTGAGTTTCAGACCTGGGATAAGTCATTCTGCCACTAAGCTGTGGACACTGCTTATTCCTAGAAGCCCTTGGACAATTGCCTGCCTTGGAAAAGGTGGATTGTACTCTTGGAAAGCTGTACTGTTAGGTTATAGCAATGGTTTGTTTGTTTCAGAATACAGAAATAATATCAGAGTGAAAGAGTTTCTGTAGAGACATGTTTGCTTTGCTTTGCTTTGCTTGAAGAAAAGGTGACACATTTTCCTCTTATTCTTTTACTACAAGGGATGAATTGTATTGAAAGTGCCTTTCAGCTATAGAAAGTGATGGAAAGTATAGTCAGTCAGCATGATGTCTTATACTCATCAATAACATGCTTGCATTAGATACATGATTGTCCTGACTTGAAATTTTCACTTTGCCATCTACAAAGATTGGATTTCTAATAGACCTTTTAGGCTCCTGACTTGCTTTGTGCACTTATTATCCTATCTCATGCTGTGAATGAAATTAAAAGTTCCTTCAAAAAAAGAAATAAGATGGCTTGCTCTTCTATTTCATTTCTCTTCTCTTTTCTGCATCAGACTGGAATATATATTACACAGTTCCAGAATTATGGTATAATAATGCTTTGTTAACAGGATAACCATTCAGTTTTAAAGAATAAATTTAAATGGCCATTGTTATGCATGTATTTTTTCAGGAGCTACATAATTTAAACTTTTGTGACTTATTGTAGTTTATTATAGCACAGTCTCATTTAAAAAATATATTTAATGCATATCATTGCATTCTTACTTAGTAAACAGATAAATTTCTGTTCTGTTGCATAGAAATTTTGATACATTTGTTGAACCACGTGTTGGAGACAAACTGATGAAATAATATAATTTGATATATCTTTCTGTTATAACTGCAGTCACTTAAAATGTACCTTAGGACAGCATTCACAGTTAAGATTTAATCCAGCTTCAGTCCACTTTCAGAGTGAGTCAGTACATCAGCAAAATGAGAAGGTGTGATTCCTGGGCATTATCTAACTCAGAAAATTCACCTTTGGGATAGAAAATGTAGAAAGAAAATGACTGGTCTCTCTGCTAGTGGTTTTGCAACTCTGAAAGTGAACTGAAGCTGGATTAAATATTAGGTGTGAATGCAGCCTAAGATTAGTCAATAACAGGTGTTCCACTATTCTATGTATTTATTAGCTGCAGAGGAGCTTGTGTAACTGGATAGATTTTTAATTGTGGTCATGTAGCTGTTAAGAACTTTCCCTAGTGTAAGATGGTTTTAAAGATTTGAGGGAAAGGCTTTGTTATAGATCCCTGTAGAATCTTCCCAAGTCTACATCATAAAATATGAAGATACTTCAGTTCTTTAGCCCTAAATTTATGCTGCAATATAAAATATTTAATAAAATATTATCCTGTTATTCAGTCTTTAATGATATAATAGTGGAGTCCTAGTTATGGGAAGAGAAGTTATAGAAATTATTAAATTTTATTGTATTTTATGTAAAAATGGTTTCAACAAACCAATACAGATTTTCTTTGCATTTTGTAGTGGAAGAATCTCAAGGCATGAGAGGTGAGATTTCTGTCTGGTCTCGTGGTTAAAGAGCCGGACTCTTTTTTGGGACTACTGGGTTTGATTCCGCCCTCCTCCATGAAGCCAGCTGTGTGACCTTGGGCTAGTCACAGCTCTCTTTCTGAGCTCTCACAGTCCCACCCACCTCACAGGGTGTCTGTTGTGGGGAGAAGAACAGAAAGCTTTGTCAGCCTTAAATGGATGAGAAAAGTGGGGTAGAAAAGCCAACTCTTCTTCTGTTTATAGCAGATGGATATTTATTATTTTGCCTCCTATGCAAATTTTGAAACAACCTGGCAGTCTTTGTACATAGTATTTATGTGCCTTTGCGGTCTTGCTGCTCAGAAAGTAGCCACGGCTCTCAGAGCTTTTACCGTTAATGTGCCACTTACAAGCTCCTGATATTGAATAAAGAATCTTCAGTGGAAGATGATCTTTGAACTCACTGTTTTGTTGAAGCTGGAATCTACCAACGGAGGCTTCTGAGGGCTAGGTTCAGACTGTAGGTGTGCTTTGCTGCTTACCATTCCAGGGTTTCACTGAAAATAAAGGAATAAATACACAAAATGTCTCAGCCAAGCAGCTGAAGATACTGTAGACTCCCAGCTTCTTTAGCAGACTGGCTTCTCCTTCTTTCACACAATTTTTCATTTTGGACAGAAACTTAATTACTGTTTGTTTGGATTCGTCTCCCGCTAAGCTTTAGTCTGGTCTCAGTGGCTCACAAGTCTTTTTTCCATTTTGGACTTGGACAAAATATCTGCTGGGCAAGATGAAACCTAGCAGCTGATGATGTTGGAGACCTGTAGCTGGTGTGTCAAGGAAGAGCAGTTGAGGAGAAAAGATTGTTCCTCCATCTTTGTGTAGTTCTGTGCTTACATGACTGAAGAGAGTATTGATTCACCTGTCTCTACCTAAAGATCTGGCATCTGGGAGAAAGGAGCTGAATAACATTTTGATGGTACAAATTACAGCCTCCCAAATTTGCTTCAACTCAGCTCCCTCCATGGAGTGAGAAGGAACTTTTCCTGTAACTGTGTTTGTGATAGGTGTGTGATACAGGAGATATTCTTAAATGCCCTTAGGAAAGCGTCTCACATTGCCAATCTGTTTTTACAATAAGCTGGACCTAATTAGGAGGTTGATATAAAACTAGAGGTTGAGTAGTTAAATTAAGACTCGTTTCATGAGTGTGGGTTACCCTCCTATATGGCAAGTTCTTCATTGACCCCCAGTTGCTCTTTTAAGTGAATATATTGGAATTTAAAACAGTTATTTCATGTGATTTCAAAGATGTTGCCATGTTAGTATGGGTCATTATGAAAAGGGATCTGGTAGCTACCTTAGAGACAGAGGGAAAGAAATTGTTTGTATCTGGTAAAGTCGGTTTGGTCTATGAAAGCTCATGTTATCAACTTCTTTCTCTCTTAGTTTCCAGCTGCAATAAGACCGCTTGCTTCATGTGACTTGATGTAGATTTGGCTTCCATTCACTGGAACATATATCTTTTTTCCTACCCTTTTTTCAGCCTTCTTTGAATCCCAGAGGAAAAGAGGCATCTGACATTGTGCTTTTAAACCACTGGAGTATTAGAAATTATGATGTGCAGCGTGGAGACATAGTTTCTCTAGTGTAAGTAATCCAAATAAATATCAGCAAGTCCATTTTTCATTTGTTTGCTTATTTTTAGAAATTTTACTTTGTAATTTGGCAGCCAAGCTATTGCGTGTTTGCTTTTCATGCTGTTATCTCTGTAGATTTTATAAAGGTTTAATCACTATGCTGTGAAAGCATAATATTTATTTGTGTGAAAATATATAGTTGTGGATAAACAGTACAAATTCAGGCACTGTGGATATCAACAGAAGTGCGCAGTAATTGCTGAAAATTGTGGAAAACATGCCTAGATTGTCGGAGTAGTTGGAGTAAAGCTTTGAATGTGTCATTAGTTAAAGAGATTTTCTTTAATGTGGAACATAGTGCCCAATTTATTTGGATGCAGTGTCAAAGTTTCTTATCAATAGAGGTGTGTGTATGGCAGTTTGTAAAAATATTCATTCCTGAATCAGGCGTGCTAGAAGAAAAGCTTTTTCACTGTATCATTAACCATAGGGTGGAGCTGTTTCTCTGTTTAATATGTCCTCAGGATTTTACTAAAGCAGAGTATTCTATTCTAAATGGAATATGGAAATGGAATGTCGAATTGTGCATTACAGACACAGTGACATTAAGCAAATTGATAGTGCATGCTCTAATGACAAAATTTGTTTCTTAGCTTTATAATTAAAGTGTGGACTGCATAGACAGCTGCAAGAATTGTCTTTGATTTTTCCCGTCTGGAAACTGTTGGAGGGGGAGAATTATTTTTATGCATTCACTGTTAAAATTTTGAAAGGATATAAATAGGTGCTTGATGTGTTTGAACAAGCAATTTGTATTTGTATTTTGCAGTTGCCTTTTTTGCCACATGGTGACTTTCAAGCATCAGTTTTCAGTGGTGATTTTGTGGAATCTATTATTCCCAAAGGGCTCCTTACATCCTTATTTGCCACTGATAGTCAACAAGACTGGACTTCTGATACAAAAAACTGAATATAGTGAGTTAGGCTTGACTGTTTCTCTTCCAAATTTGGGGAAGCTGGAGTAAACCAGTATTAGAATACCAAACCAAGTTTATAGCAGTCATAAATCATAAATAATGAAATGTATTGTTGACTTGAAACACAGTGCTCATAATCAGTGCATCTATAAATAGGCTTCTTAATAAATTATTAGTTGAACATGTTAGCATTTATTATTTTATTGAGACAAAACTTAACTGTTATTAGTACTTGCTGCTTTCATGAATGTTAAATACATATTTATGTTAAATTGCTTTAGGGAGCTTTACTTGGATTGAACTTTCTCTTCTAGTGGACAATTTAGGATTGTTACTTTAAAGCTGTCTTGCTATGAAGGTCGTGATAAAATGAAAGGTAAAACGTATACACATAAGGATATCTGAGATTTTACCAAACTGACATTCTTCTGAATCTTCCATATGGAAGACCTCTGTTGCCTCTACTATTCTGTGCAACAATCCTTCAGCTGCTGCTTCATCCCAGGGCTTTTCATGAAGTGAGGTTCCTCCTGGAATAGCTGCCCCTTCCGACAGTTGTGTTTCACTTCCTTTGGAGGGCACTAATCCACATCTTCATCCTCTCTCTAGGCCAGTTGTACTTGAGAAGGTCTCCTGGATTCACAGTTACTTTAGTTGCTGTCATTTCACGTTTTCTCATAATGCTCATGTTTCCTATACTCCACCCCGCTTTGGTTGTTCCTTATTATTTACAATGCTCAATTATGCACGCTATTGTATTTCAAAGAGTGACACTGGTAATATAGTTTACTTTGAGGTTTGATTTCTATTTTCTAAAAACTAATTTCCAAATGGGCTGACATAATTCAACAAATCCTGGTAAAACATAACTCTCTACCAGTGCTCGGGAATGGATTGAATTCCAATAATGTTTCTGCTTGTTAATCAGCTCCTTGCTGGGAGGCTGACTCATTCAAGTGGAAAGAGGTGCATAATTAATGAGCTCCTTGCTCCATGTCTGTTTTTAAAAATCTTCCCTGCTCTTTACAGCCCCTATGCTCACCTGACAGTTGCCCAGCTGGGTGCCCTATACCCACCTGAGAGTCCAGTTGTCAGGTGGGTATAAGGCACCCAGCTGGGCAACTGTCAGGTGAGTATAGGGGCTGTAAAGAGCAGGGAAGATTTTTAAAAACAGATGCCAGGGGGTGCTCTATGAAGTTGTGGCAGGAAAGTTAGAACTGCCACATTCTAACTTTTAAGAGTTAGACAAATTCATAGACATCAACAGCTACTAGAATAAATGCCTAGATACTATCTCTGGTGTTGGAGGATACCTCTAAGGCCACTTGTTAGGGAGTCGAGAAAATGCCCCTAAGCAAGTGACCAATGCGAGACTGGATGCTGAACTAGATGGGTTCTGGCCTGATCAAGCAAGGCTTCTTTTATGTTCACTGTTTTAGCAAAATGTGAGGAAGTAATAAAAATGAATTAGCTTTGATAGATTTGCTGGAATGTAGTCTGAAGTTTGAGCCCTTTTCTTTTTGAACTGAGAAAGTCTGTGGAATTCATCTCTATAAAGTGAAGGTCATACAGGTAAAGAATCCCTAAATTTGTCATTGTACAAGAAGAACAAGAAGCTTTAAAATACCTCTTAAGTCTGCATTGGTATGTGAATCATACTTTTTCCAGAAAATCCTGCTTCAGTGTCCTAAAAAGCTGCCTGGTTTGCTTACATTAGTGGTCCCCAACCTTTTTTGCACCAGGCCTGGTAGGGTGTTGGTGGGGTGGGGCATGGGCAGGGCTTTGGTCATATGGAGGTGCTGTGGACCAGCGGAAAAAAACCCAATGGCCCGGTCCTGGTTCACGGCCTGATGGTTGGGATCCCTGGCTTACATGATCAGGCTGGCCTAATCTGTAGACATGCTTTGGAAGCACAGTGTGATATCATTTGTTATTTTTCCTATGAGGAAGTCAGCTTGAGTTACTGAAACAACTGACTTGGTCTTTTCATGAATCAATGAACAAATAGTAAATCAATGATACAATAAAAAGTGTTCCTTCATGATAGTAAGAGAAACCCATTATAATTTGTTGATTGTGATAGAAGTAATATGGCTGAAACTAATTTAGCTGTTGAATCAGAAGTAAAGTGATACAGTACTAACAAGTGATAGTAACTAAGTGGCATATTAAATCTAGCCTTTCCCATTCTAGTATGCTGGTCGCTTGTACTAATAGGAATTATTCTCTTAAAACAATGGAAAGGCAAAATTGTTAAATACATGTTACTAAGCAATCATGGAAAATAAAGAAATTTTAAGGACTGACTACAGTGAATAATTTTATTAGTCTAAATGTATCTCTTTGTCAGGCTGTTTTAAATTGTATATTCACAATGCAAATTACAACTAAATTTAATCTTATTTGATCAGTTCTGGTGCATGGAAGTTGCAACATGATTTGGAAATTGAATGTTCAAACTGGTATGTTAGGATTATGCTAAAATCATTGTAGTTACGGTTTAGTAATTTGTGCAACTGCATAACAGCTTAAATTTCCTCCCTTAAGATTCTACCTCAGTTTCTCTGCAGTCACATATATTTGTTATTTTCAAAGTGCCATTCAAACAGAATATAGCTAGGATAACTATATAGTTTCATGAAGTGGAAAGCCTATTGCAGATACCAAAGTTGGCATCATTGCATTGGCATTATTCTACCTGACTGCTTCTTCCTCAATCCAGTTACAGTCCAGTTAGTGTGGATGTCTTGGTACTTTCTCCAGATTGGAGAGACAGGCAGGATATCTCTAAAGTCCATTTGAAGGGAGTTGAGAGCAGCTGAAGGTTTGCCTTTGTCTTCTGTTTGAGAATGCCCAGAAGCAATCGGTGGGCTGTTGTGAGAGACAGGATGCTGGACTAGATAGGCTGTGGCCTGATCGAACAGGGTTCCTCTTGGGTTCTTATAGCAATCCAAAAAGGATATACTCTGGTTTATGTTTGCTATGGTCTTGTTGACTAATACATATATCTTACTATTGTTTCATGCCTCTTAAGTACTGTCTTATCCACATTGTCTTACTGATATTGGGGGAATTGAAATTTATACATGTAATTATGCATGGCTGTTATGTATAATAACGATATGAGTGTGTCTCCATGGCCTCTTTGTAATTCAAAATAAAGCATTCCTGGAGTAACACTCCAAGGAAAAACAAGCTTAAATTTTGATTTATTTATTTTTTTGGCATGGAGATATGCCCTATGTGATTTCCAAATTCAGAGATATTTTATCTTTGATTACCAGTTTATAGTTAGAACAGCATTTCAGACTTTGTGGACATGTCTTTGTGAGCTTAGAGAGAACCTTTAGATTTTACTAATTTTGTTTGATCCATTCAGTGCCATGTTAACAGGGAAGCATAAAAATAAAAAAAGAAACACATAACTCTTACAAGACTCTAAGGTGCCATCAAACTCTTAATTTTTATTGTGATATCAGCCTTCTGAAATTCTGAAGAACACCTGTTCCTAACATAGCTTTATAATCAGTTCTCAGATGTGTTTAAAATGATTTTAAAATAGTTTCTCTAAATACCAAATTTATCCACTGGATTTCTGTTTTTTTAAATCCAGAATTTTTGCATAACTGTACTGTGTTCCACATATTCTGCCCCTCCACTTTTTTTGGAGGTCTGTTTAGATACTATACATTATTAAAAAGATACACATTATTGCAAAAACTTTTTCTGTTTTAGGATCTCAAGTTCTTTGGTTGTGGTGGGGTTCTCGCGCTCTCAATATTACAGATATCATAGACTGTCTATATCAGTTTCTGTTACCTTCTCTGTTGCCAATTTCTTCACCATTTTCTTACCAAACCTGCAATATACTCTTTGGAAAATGTTTGGAAAGCATTTGGAAAGCAGCAAAGTTTTGAATGAATAAATGTCACATGTTTTCTTCACAACCACCAACACACCTTCAGAAAGGGATTATTCCGATCCTGAAACAAAACTGGACTGTATTTCTGCTAACAAAATTTCAAATGTTTCCGTTTCCATTTTAATTTCATGTCTTAAATTAAGATTCCTCCCAGATTCATCGGCCCAACTTTTTTATTTTAAGAAAGCATTCATAAATAAGGAGACCCTATTAAAAAGTCTAATAAAACTAATTTTTATTTTTGCCATTTTTAATTGGGACTATTCTTTATGTATTGAACATTACACTGTTTAAACAAAAGCAAAAAATCAAGTGACGTGTTGATTGCCAGGGTTTTTTTCTTTCTAGAAAGTCTTCAGTTACTAATTAGCAGATTGATCACATGGATTTAAGAGGGGTAATCAATTACTATATTTCCTATAAACACTGTATTTTCATTGTTATTCATAAGCATTTATCGACATCTTCACTAAAACAGTTTGGTTAGAAAGCAGCAAGGCATTTAGAATTTCCTCTAACGTTTCCTATTGTAATGCTATTCTGAGGAAATGTCTTGGATTGAAGATGCTTTAACCTGCAATTGCATTGGGTTGGGATAGATAGTATTCTCGTAGGGTTTTCAAGAAAAGGCAACATGAAGACGTGTTCTTTACAGAAGCATATGTGAATCTTTTTATGTACTTATTGTCAGGTTCTGAACTCTAGGATTTTGAACATGTGTAAGATTTGAATCGGGTTTCCAGTTATTCTGGGGTACATTTGGAATTTTGAGAACCTGATACGGGTTCACTTGCTCTGCTTACCTTCTGCAGTCAGAGAATAAGATCATTGTCTATTATAGGATAGAAGACAAAACCTTTTGGGTTTTCATTGTGTCCTTGGGTACGGTGCTGGCTATTCCTTTAATTAGGTAGTTTCAAACATACAAAAAAAATTTTTTTTCATGTCCTAAATATAGTTTACTTCCTGTTGTAATATAACTAATTTAATTAGAACAGTTCAGAGAAATGTTGACAGTCTTCTCTAGAAGCTTTAATTGAAAAGCTATAAATAAAAATCCCTGAATAGATTTTAACATTTGATAATGTGAGGATTTCTTGTCTTTTTTGTCATATGTACTAAAAAGTTGGGAATCCACCACGCTGCAGCCTGTAACTAATAGCACTCACCTTCCATCCACTCTATATTTACAGTCATCACATGCTCCTAAAATACAGCATGATTTCTCCATGGATTTCTTGGAAGTCCTCAGTGAAAGTGGCCTTTCATTTTCTGCTAACAAAAAGCTCAATTATGTGCAAAGATATGCATGTTGAAAAATGTTCACTGCTACTTATAAGCACTCATTTCAGCAGTGCCATTTAGATTTAAATGCTTTTGATGTGTAAGCAGAATTCACATGCTCAAGTATAATTCATTGAAGGGTTCCTAAATGGTACATCCTGCAATTTAATATTTATGATTTTCATAATGTTGCTAAGCTGGCCTAAGGGAGGCTTGTTATAGAGCTAAAAGATGTGAGGTCAGCGGCAACTGACTGTGACAGTATTTAAGCTATTAAGCCATTTGTGGAAAAATGAATTGTGCAAACAAATACACTGTACAACAAACTATCCATTTACTGGTTCTCTCAAAGAGAATAATCCTGTGATTAAAATATTATATTAATTGCATAACTGTGACTTGAAATTGTTCATACTTTGCTTACTCCAGAGAAGATTGCTCTGCATAAATACTGCTCTGGGAATCCATTGTTTTCTAATGAAAGCCACCTGAAGTTCATCGTTCATTTGTTTGTACAGTTTTCCATGCTTAGCTTTACAAACCTGTCAAGACAAATGATAGAATTATGTCCTTTTGTTTTATACGTGGCTAAAAATTGCTTGGAGGATATTTTCTTTTTCTGTTAATTTAGTATTATTAAAGCTTCAGTGATGAATCAAGGCTCCTGCCTGCCAAACAAGAAAAAATGTGGAAGTGTGGCTTGAAATGTATTATGTTTGCTTGGCTGCAAACTATTATTGTGCCCGGTTTTCTTTGATACCTCTGACATGTGACCCTCAGAAGGTGCCCTAGTGAAATTGGAACTGTTATGGAACAGCCCTTGCTGTGGGATTTGCCAAGTATAACTTCAGATGCCTTGTGAAATAACATCTCCTTATCCAGGGTTTTCAAGGTTGAGGAGACCGTATTATTTTGACCCTGTTATTTTCTTTGTATCCACAATTTTTAAAATGTTTTTCCCTGTCATTTTTTTTCATTCTCCTGTTTTGTTTAATTGATTTTATACTGTTCATCACACTGGGATTATTGCTACAAGGTAGCATAAAAATCCAATAAATAAATAACTCTTAAGAGTCTCTAAAGTGCCATGAAGCTCTATTTTTATTGGAATATCAGCTTTCTTAGATACTGAAGAACACCAGTTCCTGACATGAAGAATACATTTCTAATCAGTTCTCAGATGCATTTGAAAGGATTTAAAACAAAACAGCTTTTGTAACTTTAGTAGAATAAAGGATGTAATATTTGCAGCAACTCAGCAGTGTTTTCAGTTCATAGATTTTGCTAATACAGCAATAGATAGACAACCAAGGGAAATTTAATGTTGAAGAGACTCTTTGTCTCACAATTTAATAAATTGCCTCTTGGGGTAATATTCTAGAGGTTTCTTCAAGCAGCCATTTATATCACAGTGCACTTATTACCATTTGCTAGGAATATTATATTCAGTAGTACAGGTGATGCTGGATTTCTCGGCGTCTGTGTCTTGTTACAAAGAT
The DNA here is from genome assembly GCA_023333525.1 of Aspidoscelis tigris stejnegeri. Taxonomy (NCBI): domain Eukaryota; kingdom Metazoa; phylum Chordata; class Lepidosauria; order Squamata; family Teiidae; genus Aspidoscelis; species Aspidoscelis tigris. Next base: position 61,636,570 of record JALMGA010000005.1, on the reverse strand, counting down.
GGTTTTGCTGCACCTAGTTCTTATATGAAAGCTACCATCAGTTATAAAACAAGCACTGTGCATTTAGTTGACTTAGTCTGTGATCACATGGCAAAGAAAAGCATCTCCAAGATGCCTCTGGGTTGTTCACATACAAGTCTGCCCCTCCTTCTCTCGTAAACATCCTGTCCTAGAAAAGGTGGATTAGATATGCTTTGGGATCATGAGGGCCACACACTGTCTCTCTGAGGCACCCCTTTTGTTATGTATGAAGGCAGTCTTGGTAGCTCCAAGCATTACTTTGGGCTAAAAAGACACCATCTGGGCATCTTAAATCTAAAAGTTTATATAGGATCTTATTTTCAATGCATCTGTTACCATACTGAAAGCAACTATTATATATTATTGCTTATATTTCTGTGAGCAGTTGAGGATTTTGGCTAATTTGTAGGGTTTTCAGGTTTGTAGAAGAGGCTGGCTCCTGGCTGGCTTTGTACATAATCAATTCTAATAGTTGTAGGATAGTTTGTTTTTTAAGCAGCTAAGCACAATAACTTAACCTTAGAAAGCCTGTATTCTCTGTTTTTTAAAAAGCATTTCTCATACAACAGTCTGCCTCTCTCCATGCACATTTTAGCCTAGAAAAGGAGGAACGGAGTTGGAACGAGAACATGGGGGCCACACATTACCCTCCCAAAGGCATTTTTGAGCCTTTTTATTTTTGCTAAACATGAACACAGCCAAAATCTCTTGGGCATTAAATAAGCATTTAGCTTGGGCAGCTGGGGTGTAGGCTGAGATTGTGAGAAATGATAACTGCCTGTGATCTCAGGCTGTGAGTAACAGCCTGTAAAAAAGCTAGTTGCCCCCGTGCCTCTTGGAGACATCTTGAAGTCTCTTGGAGTTCATGGCACCACATCTTTGAGACTGCAGGATGTACAAACTGTGGCCTTTCTGCACTTGGCACCATGGTTTGCTTCCAGTGTGTCCCAGACAGATCACCTGCACTTGGAAGGGGGCCGCTTCCAATTCAGAAACTGCATCTTCCATACAGGAGCACACTGGAAGCACAATTTCTTGCTCCACATGTTGACTTACCTTTACCAGGGATGGCTTGTCCTATTTCTGGAAGAGCCAGTTGTGTTGCTGGATGGGTGAGCCAATTTGGTCTAGTGGTTAGGGAGCCGGACTCTTATCTGGGAATACCAGGTTTGATTCCACCCTCCCCCGTGAAGCCTGCTGGGTGACCTTGGGCTTCTGAGCTCTCACAGCCCCACCTACCTCACAGAGTGTTCTGTTGTGGGGAGAAGAACAGATGTTTTGTCACCTGCTTTGAGTCCCCTTAAATGAGTGAGACAAGCGGGGTAGAAAAGCCAACTCTTCTTCTTCTGATGTGCCACACAAGTACGCTGGCATGTCAGATTGCTTGAAATGCAAGTGTGCATGCATGGTATGTCACCACAATTCTCATGATGCTGCTGGCGCACACTCGGTGGTGCCAGCTTCAGGAGGTGCCTCGCAGACCATGAGTCTGCATGTCAGGTAAGTCCGCGGATGCGTGGGGGGAGGGATTGTGGTACTTGCATGGGGGAACTTTGACCTTTGCAAAGTGTGAATTTCTCCCTGGCTTAAAGGCAGTGGTCCTGTCAACCTCAGACAGGAATTTTATTTGAGGAACACCATTGGTTCATGCCATATTTTAATTTTTGCATTCACTTATACAAGCTGGCTTACTTGCAGGGGTGGAAATAGTTTTTAAAGCTGTGCTATTACTGTAGTTAACTTGATGTGAATTTGGGTCGTGGTGGGATGATTTCAGGTAGTCCTAAGTCAGTTCTCATAATGGCTACTGCTGACTTTTGCTGATCTTTCGGGATATATACATTGTATGAATAATGTCTTTTCTTTTTTCTTTGGATTTATTTGGTCTAATTGGGCTTTCATTTTTGGTTGGCATGGATTTTTTTGAAGATTTTTCTATATGCTTCAGATACATTAAGATTGATGCCTGAGTAGTTATACTGAATTAATTAAATATTGTTTAGTGCATTGATCCAAATTAAGCATATGTGTTACAAAACTGTAGTTGAAATACTTTTCTGTATTTTATTAGGTAACTCTAAGCCTTGCTGATTTTTACTTTGGCAGTGGATAAGCTACATTGACTTGAAATTATGAGAATTACTTTTATGCTCGAGGGGACTATACAGAGGAGTTATTTGAGAGATGAGTGTTATAAATGCATACCAGGGCTATCTTTACCTTCAGTTGCATAAAGGAATAATATTTGATAGAGTAATGAAATGGACTTTGCAAGAAAATTTTGCAAAAAGGGGCTTAGATATAGAGAGAACTATGAACGGAAGAGCAAAATGTATAAATTCTGCTCACGCTAGCCAAAGTGCTTATACTGTGTTTTTATATTTCATGTAGTATTTGCATTTATGCATGGCAAGCAGGATTGGCAAAGAAGATACCAAGCCTCAGCACCTTAATTCTAGTGCTCGAGGGAAGAAACCTTTTTTGGTGATGGTGGTGGGGTGAATCTTCTGCAGAATGTGTTGGGAGTTTGCCCCAATATAAAAATACCTATTGGTTCAGAATATTTTTTTTTCTTATGTAATAAGCCATACTGCTTTGAGTGAAACATGTTTTCCATTAGCTGGGCACTTTTCATCCAAGTCAAATATTTTAAAATCTTGTTCCATTTAGTATGTTCTGCAAGACAGAGAGCAAAGAATCTTGGACCCCTATACTGGTGAAAGAAATGAGTAGGAAAAAAAGATCACTCTAGTGCTCAGAGCAGCATTTGGTTTCTCAAGCTTGGTTTTACCTTGGTGAAGCTTGAACTTATTTGACAGTAAAGTGGATGTTTATGATCCTTGAATAAAGCTCCTGTGGGAATTTCTCTTCAGTTTTACGAGCCAAATCTGAACTGGCATAAATTTGAAGTTTCCTTGAAATCACCAAGGCTGTGCTAAATTACTCTATCTGGTGACCTTCCCTTTAAAGTTCTCCATTCATTCTCCTGTAGATCTTCCTCTGCTAAATATGTTATATCTCACAGAATAATCTGTTGAAATAGAAAATGCCATACGCTTGCCTTTCAGTGAATGAAAATATACTCATGAGGAGCTACATGGAAGAACACCCAGCATGAAAATCATAGTAGCCTTGATTTGTAAAAAGGGAAGGGGAGATATTAGGAAATGCCAAAACCTTTTGGAAAGATGGTGGTAAAGTGTCAATAGAGCAGTAGGAACTGATAAACTGACTCAGAAGTGAGGACTGCACTTTATTCATTCTCCCAGTGCCCATTTCTCACACCCCCATTTTACCAACATTTATACCTACCTTTTCTTACTTGGAACTTACATACCCACCCATTGGGAATTAAAATGCAGGCAGGGAGCTGAAATCCATGTGTGTAGGAGTTGGCAAAGTTAGGTCAAACAGTGGCATAAAACTTTTCAGATAAAATACAGTTTATTTAAGAATATAGTTCCTTAATATGTCTGTGTGATTCTGTATGGTATTCTGATGCATCACAGTTTAGCATATGTGCAGTTGTAGTATGGCTTGTATTTAGGCAGACATGAATGCATTTTTCTGTGTGGTAATGCCGTGCAAGTAAGTTGGTCAGGGGGTGTGTGTGAGATGGCAATGTAATATGTATATTTGGGAAATGATTGTAGTACCATATTTCTTTTTTATTTGTGTAAATTTTGGGTGGCATCTGTGTGTATGATGTAGTTTCATATGTGGATTTTATTCATTTATCCTGTCTACCTATTTATGGCATTTATAGCCCAATTCTCATGCTGCCAAGTAGGGTTGTTGTGAAACTAAACGAGGTAGGTCCAGTTGAAAAGTAGTTATCTGCCCCAAGGTCCCCCAGAGGCTTTTTTGACCGAGTGAGTATTTGGCCTAAAACCTCTTAGCCTGACTCATAAGTTATTGCATGTTCTACTCTTAGGTGGGAGATGCCTGTAGCATTGGCTTTAGCATTCCAAAAGGCAATCCTTATATGGTGAGTGTTGCTGAAGTACATATATTTTGTACTGTACTCACAGTATGTGATTGGATAGACAAGACAGGGAATATAAATTAATGGTGAAGTGGAATACTATATATAACTTTCTAGATAAGTCACATCTCCTTCATTCGTTCACCTTGTTCTGCTACTACTAAATGGTAGGAATATTCCCTCACTTGCTATATAGAGATATTGCTGCTGTCCTGTTCTTTTTATACTTAGATGTTAAGATTCTTTCATCTGCAACAAAATAACCTTAACAATTCTTTCATGTGTACTCCTAGGAAACAAGTCCCTGGTTTTGCACCTTTAGGATACTATTTAATATGCTTTTCATTCCCACTAGTTGTAGTAAAGCTTCAATAGAGAAAGACTTTGAAAGGATTGAGAGTTAAGTTGAAACACTACTGGTTAGGTGCAATGTGCACATTATTTTACAAGTCACAGCTTTTAGTGAAGAGTTGACATGCATTGTTTTTCATTGGAGACATTTTTTTGCTTCAACCAAAAAATTTGTGTGAGTGTGTTAAGTCAAACTTTTATACAATCAGTGCATTCTGGCAAATATTTTTTTAAAAGGTGGAAGGAAGGAAGAAAAGGTATTTTTAGTGTCCTGTGAGTGCTAGTCCAAGACTTTTTGCCTTAAAGATACCTCAGTGTTTTGAGGATTGCGCTGTCTTTTGAAAAGCAGAGACTATAGCATATAAATTTTTAAGGCAGAAGAAAAAAGGATTGTATGTGTATGAGAGAGAAAGAGAGAGCAGACGAGGAGACTTATATGTGGAAGCTCACAATGTAGGAGTTGCTATATCAGAAATTGCTATGGATAGAAGATAGGGTCCAAGATTGGAATATATCAAGCACAGCCTATTTGAATGAGCTTCTCTTGTCTAATGAATAAGCTTCCACAATGGTTAAATCAGAAGAAGGTAATTGTGGAGTTAAGTGTTAAATATGAACCTTCCTGGGAATAAGACAACAAAAATCATTTTAGACACAAGGGACATTTTGTTGGTAGAAAACTCTGAAGAAATAAATTGTCAGCCACTGTCTGATCACTCTGATTGTAAAATGAAACCTATATGTTGTGTCTTCTGGACCTTCTTGTCTCCTGAGAGGATATTGCTGAAACATTTTTGGTTGAATGTATCTAGGAGTTGGTTCAAGTGGAATTTTTTATTCATATCACTTACATTTTTGTGGGTTGAATAAACTTAAAGCGTACTTTTTTGGTACCTTAAGACAGTATTCCTTTTTTTTCTGCTAAAGTTTCTTATCTTTTAGGTCTTTAAACTTATTTTGACTGCCGTTATTTTCCTGCCATGCTCCAAGTGAGAAGTGATTTCACACCTTTGTGTTTGAAATCCAGATTGCATCCAGTTAATGTGTGATTTTTAAAAAAGATTTTTAAAAATATTATGAGCTTTTTGCATAAGAAAGTTCTTTTTTAAATGGTACCTCACGGTGATGCTCCCTTTGTTCTTATTTAAGCAATGTTTCTATCTCTAATCTTTAATTTGTGTGTTTGAAATCTTCAACAGTGTACTTCCATGTGATTTTCTTAAAAAATAACAACACCCAGGGCATAAGCAAGAGCATTTAATGTTGCCATATGCCTTAAAGGTTTTAGTAAAATTGATAATTTTGATCAATGTGATTTGTACCTGGGCAGCTTTGGTTCTCTGGAATATAGGCCTTCTGTGGTGAAATAAAGGATTTTCTTGTGCCTTAATATATGTGTAAGTTATATTGGGTGTAGAAGTCTTCTGATGAAGTATTTATTTATTTGCATTTTTATCCTGTCCTGGACCCAAATGTCTCAGGGCAGGTTATAACATTAAAAACTAAACATAAACCAGATGTGAGGGAAGGATGCTGGAAAATAAAATAAAGTACATTCTAGGACTTTTTAGAAAATTCTGAAACCAGAGAAAAAGAAGGCAGTTATTTCTTTGATTTTTGTGCTTCAAAACTATAAGCCAGTTTGGAATCAGTAACCTTATGATAAGGATTTACTTATTGGACATTTTAATTTACAGGCTGAACTTCTGTGAGTTGCCTTCATTTCAAGGTTGTTGAAAAACACACCCCTGTGTGGCTGTTTGAGATATGCAGATGACACCATGCTGTTAGCTGAAAGTAAAGAAGCGTAAAAGAGTCCAACATGAAAGTGAAAATGGAAGGTGCAAAATCTGGATCAAAGCTAAATATTACAGAATAACAAGTAAAATCAACCTGCATGCTTGGTGAATTTATAGTTGACAATGAAGAGGAAGGAGTGTTGAGTAAGGAAGGAAGTGATGAGATCATGAAGTATAAAGGCATTTCCGCGAAAACAAAGCTTGATTAATTAAACCAATGGACTTTTTAGTCATAATCTCTGTTTTGAAAGCTGATTACTCAGGAAAAGTGAGAGAAGAAAAATGGCTTTGAATTATGGATATGGAGGAGGTTGCTAAAAATACCATGGACTGTAAAATGAACAAGTTGATCTGCCCAGATGGAAGACAACCCAAGTACTCTGAATTATAGATATGGTAGAAATTCACAAATTTTGGATGCACAGTACGAGTGGATGAAGGTCAAAGAAAAAAAAAGTCATGCTTGGCAAACTTGAAGGAAAACTAGTAAATGGATTGGCCCAAGTAGATGAACAGCATTTCCTTGAAAAGGCTAAAGTATCTTACAAAAAACAGACCCAAGTCAAGCAATAACCAGTTTTTCAGGTTTATTTGTGTGTGTGTGTGTTGGACTGTGGGTTTTTTTGGGTAGTGATTTTGGATGATTCTGTCCCTTGAACTTGGTTTGGCTGTATGTTTGTGTAAGTTAGCACAAGCTAACAAAGAAAGTACAAATAATTAAATACCAAGACAAAATAAGAATGTTTCATATCAATACAAAAGTGGAGTGATAATAATACAAACAAACAAATGAGTTTTCAGGGCCAGGTTAACAACCTTTTGACAATGTATGGTATTTTGAAGAATGTGGTGTGGTTGGAAAGCTGGTTATGAACCTGTGGGCTTAGGAATTTACCAGAAAGGTTGAGTGATGAGGCAGAGTTTAATGGCTTTACTGAATGACTAATGATATAACCTGAGAAAGGTCTCAAAAGTTACGCAAGGCCAATGTTCCATTAAATCTGATAATTGCTTTTAATGCCATTGCTGTATGTGAAACTTCCAACTCATTGACAGAGGTTTTCCTTTGTGTAGCAGCTCCATCAGCAAAAATAATAGACATATTCCTTCCTTTCTTAAACTAAAAAAAGCACGTATGCATGATATGAATGGATCTAAAAAACTAATACAAGCAAACTAAAAAAGTCAAGCTTAAAAAAAGGACAGCTTAAAGATGTAACTGGTTGTGCAGCATATTCAGACAAAAAACTTTTCATGTCCTTTTTGTCCTTTGTCATGGGTCCCAGATATCTAAAGGAGCGCCTTCTCCCATATCGACCTGCCCGTGTTCTAAGATCTGGAGGGGAGGCCCTTCTGGTGATCCCTACGCCTTCTTTAGTTAGGCGGGTGGGTACCCGGGAGAGGGCCTTCTCGGTGGTGGCCCCCAGGCTGTGGAATGGTCTCCCCCTTGAGATGCGTCAGGCCCCTTCTCTGTTCTTATTCAGGAAGGCGGTGAAAACGTTCCTATTCACACAGGCCTTTGGTTAAATGTTCCCCACACTTCCCCTCACTGAAAACCGCTGATGTTTTTAACTGTTTTGTACTTTTAAAACTGTATTTTTAAATTTGTTTTATTTTTTATACTGTTTTTATACATCTGTTTTAAATGTTGTGAGCCGCCCAGAGACCCTCGGGTATGGGGCGGCATATAAATTGAAATATAAATATAAATAAAAATAAATTTGGTTTCCTAGGCAGTTTCAGTTTTTTGAAATACTATTTATTTGAATAAAACTGTTGGAGTGAATTAATCTCTTTGTGTTTAATTTTTTGTGCTTAACTTACTGTGAAAGTTATCCCTCAAAATTTGAAGGATCTATTCTTCTAAAGACACAAAGATGGAAACCCATGAATGTAGAGGGGATGGAGAAGTGGTTACTGTTGGGGCCATTTCCAAGTGATTACAAAAATTGTAATTGTTGACAAACAGCTACATCAGTATTTTAGTGTTTCTCTGTTAAATTTTTTTTGTATTTTCTCATAATACAAAAAAGAAAAGGCGTGGGCCTTTTCACACTTGTTTTGGTGGGACAGTCAGAGCTTCTCCCACATGGAGCATATACACTGTGTGGAGCCATTGCTATAACAGAAGCAGCTCTGTGTGTGCCAGAGCATCCCTGGGCATTTAGTTGTAGAACACAGTTACAGCACATTTAGTTGTAACTGCTGCCTAGTATAGCCAGACATGATCTGTTCACACTTTTTCTGGATGAACGGAGAGGGTGGTGGAGTGGTGCAGGCATGTTTGTGGATCATATTACCCAGTTGCCATAGCAATGGTGCCGCTCATACCTGTTGCAGTGGAACGGATTACGTGTCAGAAGTTTGCTGGCCATTGCACCTAATAAAGGTGTGAATTGGCCTTATGATCTATCTAAAATGCTGCTTCAAAGCTGTATTTTTCTTATTGCTAGTAGTACTTTAATAAAAAATCATGGATTGTCTGAGCAGTTGCTTCAGTATCTGTTGAAATTGCCTTCTGTTCTATTTGCAGCCATATGCCCTAATATAGCATGCTGCCATCAGAAAATGAACTGTTCATCTGTGGAGTATAACTTCTTTGGTGTATTAGTTAAACTACAATTTGCATCAAGCTGTTATTAATAAGTGTTAAAATCTGTCTTATCTTGAATTGAAAGCACCTATGTGCAAGTAAAAATAAAACTGTAGTTTAGTTTTAAATAATAGTTTCATAGACATAGGATTAATACATACTGATCGGTTCAAACTGATCCAGTGCACTATAGTTGAAAGAATGCAGAGGTGATGTTTTGGCAGTTTTCAGATGGTTTCTTTTAAAATAAGGGTGCTGTTTGCTTAGAATACATACTGTGATTTAACATTGACCGAATTTTAATTTAAATCTCGTTAAGTTTTCTTGAGGACAGTGCAACAAGCTAAATGGTTTGGAGACAGCTTCCAGAATTCTTCTTGTACTGCAGAATCATACAGAGGGACAAGCTATATACATGATTCCAAGGTACATAGTTGTTCTCTTTATATCCACTAGACAGTGTGTCATTCCCTAATTTATCAAGATCTAGAAGCCAAGAATCAACTACAGCCAGAGTGCAGGCTTAAAATTACATTTATCTGAATGCATTTATTACTTATTTTTATAAACTATCCTCCCTGTTTTAGTATGGCTGCTAAGAAAACCTCATATATGTGCTATTGACATCACTAGATGTCAAGCTATTTGCACTGGCTAATGACACAGGCAAGTATTAAATGTGTCTGCTTAAATTTGGATAAATCTGATTTTGTATTCAGCCACAGCACATCTTGACATAAGATAATGCTTCTGGAATCTTAAGATGTATACAAGATTTTCAGAAGAGTGTCTCTGGCTGTAGTTGTGCCATTTGGTTTGGCTGACTGAGTCCAGGCAGTGACTAATTTCATTTTCCTTTCTTCCAGAGTAGTTGTGCCCTGTCTAATCCCATTAAAAAGTGTTAAAACAGGTGGCTTGATTACAGCAGTAAAGGACCCTGAGGCACCTTATGACTGATCATTATTAAACTTTAGTTGTGGAAGTGCTTGAAATTTAAAGACAGTATAGTAAATTGGCTAAGCCAGATCAAGTGCCAGAAAACCCCCCACAATTCTCTATTATCCTGCTACCATTTTCCAGAACTCTGTAGACTTCTGAAGAATTTGATAGGTTCATTTTGGGTTGCTGCTTCAAGTTACTTCAACTCTTATTTACTGTATTTTCTGGCGTATAAGACTACTTTTTAACCCAGGAAAATCTTCCCAAAAGTCAGGGGTCGTCTTATACGTCAGGGGTCGTCTTCTTATACGGCGAGTATATCCCAAACTATATTTTAACTGGAAAGTTGGGGGTTGTCTTATTCACCCAGTCTTATACACCGGAAAATACGGTATTTTTCCAGGGGTAGAGCAGAGCAAAGCTGTGCAAAAACATTCCCTCTTTGAACATTTTATATGTCAAACAGTTTTGTAGCTGTCCTAAACTTGGGAGCAAAATTCCCTTTTCAAAAGAAGCTTGCTCTCTGTTTGGGATACAGCTACTACCTGCTCTGTGGGACTGTTTGAATCACAGTGGAAAGAGGCCAGCCTTTTTATGGAGACTTTCAGCTCAGCCCTGCAAAAAAGAAGAATTTCTTCCCCTGTTGCCAGTGCTCCTGCTTTCAGCACTTGACAATCAACTGATTGTTGGAGATTTTTGGATAGTGAAACTGACTGCTTCTCTTTATGTTTTCTGAACAGCAATTTAGGTGAAATCTGTATGGCACCTTTATAGCGCTTTGAATGTGCATGAAGGCACAGGCTGTATCCTGACAAGGCCCAAACCCCAAAATTATTTTGTAATTGTGCCTGATTGCAGTGGTCCCAATACAGTCCAAATTTTTGAGCCAGTTTGGTCTAATGGTTAGGGAGCCAGACTCTTACCTGGGAATACTGGGTTTGAATCTGCCTTCCTTCATGAATCCAGCTGGGTGACCTTGGGCTAGTCACAGCTTTCTTCTGAGCTCTCACAGCTCCCCCTATCTCACTGGGTGCGTGTTGTGGGGAGAAGAATAGAAAAGCTTTGTCAGCTACTTTGAGTCCCCTTAAATGGGTGAGAAAAGCGGGATAGAAAAGCCAACTCTTCTTATTCTTATTCTTATTCTTATTCCAGTAGCGGAATATCCTGTTATTCAGTAATTGCCGCCCTGTTTGGATAACTGTGAGAAGTACAACGAGAACTCCACATGAGCTATCACTGCCTGGAAATACTTCACGTGATAGTACTGGTCACCTGTATAGCACAAGGGAAGGGTTAGGTCATGTGGAGAGCAAATCTCACCGCTTTGGCGTCACATGCCTGCTGCAGGAAATACTAAATGTCTAGATGGGGTTTCTGGTATGTGATAATTCTGGATGTGCTTTATACTGGTAAATTGATAAATTACAGAATGAATAAGTGTGCTGCCTTCATCAAGCATAATCCAAAGGAAGAACGCAGAATCTGCATGGATATAGCCCTTGTCATAAGCACCGCTATGGCTCTGTAGTTACAGGCTGGAGGAAAGAGCTCTCAGTGCTCTTCAAACTGCTACTCCTGCCATCAGTTTTGAAGTCCAGTCTTAAAAATTGACAGAGGTGGGAAAAAGAGGCCTGCAGGCATCAGCCTCTACGTTATGAATAGCACTATTCAGCTCTTGCACTGTCCTGTTAATAGAAAAAGGAAGGAAGGAGGCACTATGATTGTAGTGCTTTCCCACTTCCTGTGAAGATCTTGCTTTCAGGTGCTGGTCAGGGACTGCAAAGTGTCATATTTCTCTTCCGTGCAAGAGGACTGCTGTCTCAACAGGTAACAGAGAGCTGCTGTTGCCCATAAGGCAAACAAAAAGGGAGGGGGGCATTAAACTGGAGTTAGTCCTTTCCCCAAAATGGATTTTATCATTCCTCACCTGTCTGATCAGTTGTCTCTCCCCTTTTAAACCATTTTTGGCACCAGTTGTTTGACTGCCCCCTGCAGTCAGCTGGCTGACATGGTTCAAGGGCTGGGCCAGGAGAGATCTCCCTTCACTGACCTTCCCCTCCCTAATTTAGAGACAGCATTGAAGGATCTCCTGGTTTAAGGCAGTAGTGTAGGATTTTAAATCCAGTGTTCAGTGCTCCGATCTTCTTCACTGTCAAATGGCCTTTTTGCATGTACCTCTCTTAATCCCAATTAAGACGATCCAGATCTTTGGTATCCAGTCCTTGCGGAATCCGATCCTTGAAGTGCCTTCAGAACAAATACTGAATAGTTGTCACATGGTCACAGCATTTTTCCAGAAGAAGGTAACAGCAAATTTCTGTATCTCTGCCAAGGAATGTATCTCTTTTAATACGTGTTTGCAACATGCAGGGCCTCTCTGCCTGGCCCTACAGGAGGCCCTGCTGTAATGCTTTGTCTAAGTCATCTAGAAAGCAACAGTAGCACAAATCTGAATTGCACATGTCTCTAAAATGTGTTTGCACAAAGTTGGAAAATAGCCAGAGTCGTAAGACAGGGTTCCTTGCTATTATTAATGTGAACAACCAATTTCAAAGGGTGGCACTGATTAAGCCATTTTGGAATATTTTGCTCTCTACAGTTCCATCACTATTCCATTATTCAGAGGAAGAAAGCAAGGGCGGTCAGCACTTACCACACTCAATTGCTTGGTGCTTGACCCGACTCTCTGCATCTTATACGTTTTGGTTAAGGTTGGTTAATGGAGGCATCATATACAGTAGGGTCAGTATTCATGCCTACAGAAGAATTGCAGCCCTAGGCTATGATTGCACATTATGAAAAAAGCCGCTCAGAGATGCCTAAAAGAGAGTAGCACATGGCCTTTGTTTTCTTATCCCATTTTTAATCCACTTTTTTCTAGCTCCTCATGACAGCAGGGAGGGCAGACTGGCATGTGAACGAGCTTGCTTGCAAACCATTTCTATCCCATCTCTAAACTGCTTCACAGGTATTTTTACTTTGTATAAGAACATAAGAGAGGCCCTGCTGGATCAGGCCACAGCCCATCTAGTCCATTACCCTGTTGCACACAGTGGCCTGCCAAATGCTCATGGGCATCTCAAACAGAGACAAGGACTCCCAGCAAATGGCATTGAAAGCATCCTGCTTCCGCCCCCCCCCCCCAGCCTGAAAGATGTACCTGTCCTAGACATTCATTCTAGTATCCATTGATACATCTGTCATCCATAAATTTGTCTAACCCAACCTTGAAGTGATCTAGACTGGTAGCTGTCACCACCTCTTCCAGCAAAGCATTCCATAACCCGATGACCCTTTGGGTGAAGAAATACTTCCCCTTGTTGGATCCGACTCTCCTACCCATCAGTTTCATAGAGTTGTCTAGTGTTGTGCAATAGAGAAATTTTCTCTACCCACCTTTTCTACACCATGCATAATTTTATATACTTCAATCAGATCCCCTCTTAAACGTCGTCTCTCCAGACTGAAGAGGCCTAGACGTTGCAGCCTGATTTCGTAAGGGAGGTGTTCCAGACCCTTAATCATTCTGGTTGCCCTTTTCTGCGCCTTCTCTAGTTCCACAATATCCTTTTTAAGGTGTGGTGACCAGAATTGTTCCAAATGTGGCCTCACCATAGATTTAAAGAGGCAAAATGACACTTGCTGACTTATTTTCTATTCCCTTCCTAATTATTCCGAGCATTGAATTTGCTTTTTTTCACTGCTGCTGCACACTGGGTTGACACCTTCATTGAACTGTCCACCAAAGCCCTGAGATCCCTTTCCTGGTGTGTTGCAGAAAGCTCAGACCCCATCAGTTTATAGACATAATTTGGATTCTTGGTCCCGATGTGCATTACTTTGCACTTGTTAAGATTAAAGCACCTTTGCCACTTGGTTCCCACTCACCCAAGGCTAAGAGATCCTTCTGGAGCTCTTGGCAATCTCTTTCATTTTTTACTACCCTAAATAATTTAGTATCAGCAAGCTTCGCTGTTTTACTATATACCCCTTCTTCTAGATCACTGATGAATAAATTAGAAAGCATTGGTCCCAACACTGAACCTTGAGGGACCCCACTTTTTCCTCTTTTCCACCCTGAGAATTTGTCGTTTATTGCTACTCTCTGCTTTTTGCCCTTAAGCCAGTCACAAATCCAGGACAGAACCTGTCCTTTTATTCCATGGCTGATGAGTTTACTCAGTAGCCTTTGATGTGGAACTTTGTCAAACGCCTTCTGAAAGTCCAGATAGACAATGTCTACTGGTTCACCTTTATCCATGTGTTTATTGACACTCTCAAAGAATTCCAACTAGTTTGTGAGGCATGATTTACCTTTGCAGAAGCCATGCTGGCTTTTGATCAGCAATGCTTGCTCCTCCATGTGCACACTAATTCTGTCTTTAATGATGGTTTCCATCACCTTACATGTAACTGACATTGTTAACTGGTCTGTAATTGCTTGGATCACCCCTGGATCCTTTTTTGAAGATTGGCATTACATTTGCTACCCTTGAGTCCTCAGGTACAGAGCCTGATGTTAGGGAAAGATTATATATTTTTGCTAGAAGGTTGGCAATTTCACATTTGAGTTCCTTAAGGACTCTTGGATGAATACCACCAGGTCCTGGTGACTTGTTAACATTTAGTTTATTGAGACATGCAAGGACCTCTTCCTTGGTTATCTCTGTCCACTCTAACTCTTCAGAAAATACGGGCTCAGCTACTGGCATGTATCCTATGTCTTCCTCCGTAAATACAGAGGCAAAGAATTCGTTTAGTCTCTCTGCAGTTTCCGTGTCTTCTTTAATCATCCCTTTCTCTCCTTTACCATCTAATGGTCCAACTGCTTTCCTGGTTGGATTCCTACTTCTGATATACTTATAGAAGTTCTTGTTATTTATTTTGATGTTTTTAGCAATGTGCTCGTCAAGTCTTTCTTAGCTTTCCTAATGGTCATCTTGCAATTGTATGTGATCCCAGCTTTCTGTTAGCTCTTTCTTTTCTCACTCGTGTTGGCTTCCTTGCCTTCTATCCTATTGCACAGCTATAAGAAGCTTTTATTCCTGTGGAAGAGCTTACATATTCAAATCAAAATTGGAAGGCATAGATCTTTAGGCTGATTTGATCTTTCTGCTTGGCACTCATTCATTTGACTGACTTTATGTCAAAGCTGTTAGTAAGAATCTTCAACAGATAACCCCGAGAAATAGTTGAACACAAGCCCTAAGGGCATGCTTAAAAAAAAAAGAGAGAGCCTTTTTAAAAATATTTCCCTATCAAATTTGGTGTGTCAAGCCTACCTTATTAAAAAAACAAAAAACAAAAAAACTCTACACAGAGGAAGCCAAAACACAGACAGGACAGATTGTTGGGTTGTTGAGTGTTCCAAATGAGCTTTGGAGGAGAGATTTGCACTGAGAGCCAAGAATAACTGAAAATGGGACAAACCACATGTGTGTGGGAGTGGCAGCCAGAAAAAACTCTGCTCGCTGAATAAAGATAGAAGATAAATCTGACATGAAAAAGACAAGCCGTTTTATTTGCTCCCGAGGCTCTTCTTAACTACATGTGTGATTAAAAAGAGAGAGAGAAAATGCCTCCTTGGGCATCATTAATTTCTGTACAATTTGTTAAAGGCTGCAGAAGATTATTACTATGGAAATACTTTTACTACTTATAAAGATACCTACTAGTTAAGAAGGAAACTAGAGCTACATTCCCATGTAACAAAGTATGGTGGCTTAAAAATGGCTTAGAGGTGATCGCATATAGCGCTAAGACCCTAGCTAGACTGGTGGGTGGCTCACCTTGCAGTTTAGATTCATTTTTAGGAAATCCACTTGTAATACGTGTTTAGGGAGACCAAACAGGAAGTCGGAATAGTGTAGTTAGTGTGCTTGTTTCTCATTCACGCAGGAAGAGAATTCATGCTGAACACATTGGAAGTACTGTTGGAAACAGCTTTCCTGAAAAATGCAGTGTTTTGTCCACACAAGCAGTTAATCAGATGCTGTTTTCCCTTTAAAAATTTTTTAAGGTTGTGCGCTTAAGCACATAAGTGTTATATAGGGATATGTAGAATCCACTTAAGCTGTTCCCTTGTTCCACCTCTATTACAGTGAAAGATGGTCACACCCCACAACACACATTTCAACTGCAAACAAAGCAATCACCAAATACCACAGATCAACAGCTACCTAATGTGCATCAGCTGAAAATTCGTACATTTATGTGGGATCTTTACGTTGTGAAAACTGTTGTGATGTGCATTATAATTTGTCTGTGGCCAGGTTCTTAGTGTTCCTGTTTCCCAATTCCAATCCACATTAAATTCAGTTTGGAAGTGGATTTTATGGTCTTTTCTGTGGATTAAGGCAGATATTTTGATAAGTTGTTCTGTTGTATATCCAGACTTTTCTTTGATGCATGAACTTTTATTAATGATCTTAATATATCTACATGAGATCCCATATAGCAATTGCATCTGAGCAAAATGTGTGCCACTACAAATTTGTGTGAAACTACAAAGGCATAACTTTGAATGAGATTCTCCTGAATCTGGGTAATATTTAAAGTAATCAGAGAAGGATAATTTGCTCCCATATTTGTCTCCTGAAAATGTTGAAATGGCCCGTTTTCTTTTGGCTTAGGCTATTGCATAGTGATATCTCCCTGGAATAACAAAATGTGTGCAATATGATGAAGCATCTTCTTAGTTATTTCTTCCTGGTATAAACTGTTGTTTGCTAGCTCAGTCAGGAGGCCATCTGCATACCTGAATGCTTGGAGTAGAACAATCTTTTCCAGTTCTTTAGGGTATTATGGCCTCTTCTTTAAGTGATGTCTGAATGAACTGAAGGGGCTGCACTTCCATCTCATAGTTAAAGCCTAAGTCACAATAATTTTCTCCATGCTCTCATGGAATCAAATTTGGAAGGAAGATCACTCATTAGGCATATGTGTAAAGGATATGCAGAACAATCAGTGTTATCAGGCAACCATATAAGGAAGACATTTAAATGAATTCCATTCATCTCAATGATAAATGAAATAAATTGAATCCTGTTTATTTTTAAGAAAATAGATATATATTTTTCCTAATCTGTAATGGTACTTTTATTTCATTTTCAAAATACGTTGTATGGTTTTCACAAAGAAAGTGTGAAAACGCTTCAAGCTACTGACAATTTATGAAGAAGTTTGTGATTTAAGCCATTATGTTCATGATATACACAGCATTTTTAGAAAATGGTCTGGATTTAAAAAAAGAACGAACAGACGTTGTTATAATAGTTCTTCCCATGGTGCATGCTTGAATTATAAGAGTCACTTCTGGTTATACGTTACCCAGGAGGACTGTTTAATGCACTCACTTATATAGATGTGTACATTTTTAGCTGTGGGCCGATACCCATATTGAGCTATAAATCTTCTGTTGATAAATTGCTTTCTAGGCAAACAGCTTATACTGATAGAATTAACGGCAGGGACTGATTTCCAAATTTAGAATCAAAAAGCACTGATGTGAGATACAGTATATGAAAGAGACAAATGAGTTACAAATCTGGGATTTGAAAAATGCCTGTGTTGTGTAACAAATGTACAAAGATACATGGGTTGTTTGTAGAGACCCTTGGCAAACTGTCTTGCCTTATGTCCAATGTGGGGGGAATTATTAGAACTGGGAATTGACAATTATCATTAAGTGACCTTGCATTCGTATCATCCTATATACTTAATATGATTGCAGAAGAGGGATTGCAAGAGAGGTTCAGTTTGTAATGCAGGCTACACTGTAGAAATTCTCTAGTAAAGGTGAACAAGTCCTGTCCTATTTTCCATCTCTCTGTAGCTGTATAATGACCTTTTCCTTTTCAATCCTTACCCTGTGACCTCTTTCTTTTCAGTACTTACCCTTGCTTTCCTTTTCAGTACTTACCCTCCCACTAAGGGGCATTGATGAAGAATGCAGACTAACTTAAAAGCTTCTTTGTTCACTTTTCAAACTTTATTGAACAATGTTGCTCACCACCACTTTTCTGTCAACCAAAAACGTCAAACATCAGCAAACCTTTTTTCCCCTTTTTGTTATTCATGCTTTACCATTATGCATGCCCTCCATTACCAGAGGAAAAAAACAGAAGAGAGGAACTGAGTTAAAGGTACTGAATAAGGAAACAATGGGAGGGGAAGTAAAAATTAAATTTTTCTTGGGGCAAAAAAAGTTGATTTTAATGGTTCTAAGGCCCTTTCTGCACCATTGGTTATTCTGGATTATATCCCTGAATAGGACCTGAGGCCTTTTTGCACACGCGGTTCTCGAACGCGCGGAAGACAGCCCGGAACACAGCATTCGCATTGCCGCGGCCGGGTTTGCGTCCCAGCTCGTCCCGGGCTGTCTTCCGCGAGTTCGAGATGTAGAGCACTTTAAAGTACTCTACATCCGTTTGTGCGCGTCGGAAGTGTCTGCGGCCGTTCAGGGAGAGAAGCATTCGCACATGCTTCTCTCCCTTACAGCCGTGGGCATGCCCCCACCGCCAGTATTGGTCGAAAATCGGCTACACAGCTGGCTCATGCTGCGCTGATCACCAGCCTTGCCGGGCTGGCGATAGCGCAGGTGCGCCAATGCTGGTAGACAAGACCGGGCCGATCTCGGGCTGGCTGGGGGCGAGGGGCTGAGGGACCCCTTCTTACACGGAACCCACATGGGTTCCATCTAAGAAGGCTTCGCCCCGACCCCGATCGCGCCCATCTGCGGGGTGTAGGCACCTCAGAGATACTTATTTTTTACTGACTCTGAACATGGCCTTAGTTTCATCACAATCTGAAAACTAAAAACCTAGACTGAGTCTAGTTGGCAACTTAGCTGGTGCATTTAGAGGAGGCTGATATTTGGAGACAAGTTCACGGCTGCTTGTGCAGATGAAGTTTTTAGTTTTCAGATTGTGATGAAACTAAGGCCATGTTCAGAGTCAGTAAAAAATAAGTATCTCTGAGGTGACCTAGCTTAGGCTGCAGCTAGATGGTGAGAGAAAATGTGGAATCTTGTTTGGATCCTGTATTGCTTCTCACCATCCACAACACATGGCAGGGCAACATCACGGAATAAGTGTGGATGCTTACCTGGCTCAGCACTTGTTTCTGCGATGGCGAGGCCACTACTTTTGGGTATTTTGATTAGATGAAAATAATGGAAGTGTGCGATCTTGGCAGCCGTTTTTGGCCCAGTTTGGCCTGGCATGTGCCTGATGGCATTTATTTATTTATTTATTTATTTATTTATTTATTTATTTATTTATTTATTTATTTATTTATTTATTTATTTATTTATTTATTTATTTATTTATTTATTTATTTATTTATTTATTTATTTATTTATTTATTTATTTATTTATTTATTTATTTATGAAACCTATGTTCTGCCCTTCACCAAGGTCATGGTTGCTAGCATCTAGGTAAATCCTTTCGCTGTATTTGGAAAACCTGGGTTGGGAGTTGTTTTTTCTGCAGTGATGATATTGCATTAAAACATCCCAGTATCCCAAACAAAACCAGGCTTGCCAGAGACGTGTGGCAATTCCAACTTAGTGCTGGGATAATCTTGGTTTTCAGGTCCTGTCTGGATACAGCCTTAGACATGGTTCACAAATGAGTTTGTTCACACAACAGTCTGTCCTACCTCTTTCATGATGCACTTTCAAGGATAGAAAAGGTGGATTAGAGATAGGATGGGCACATGAGTGCTACAGCTACCACATCTAAGCACTTTTGATGCAGTTTTAATACCACATGTGAATCATGTATCACAAATCTCACTTGTGAATATTGCTGCTACCCTGGCTGAAGTTGGCAAAGGAACCTCAGGCAACAGCTGTTCCCTTACAATTCAACTAAAAGTTTATCTTTGAAAAATCACCAAACAAACTTGTATTTTTCAAGGAACATTTGTTGAGGATTCATTTTGCATTGATTTGCAGAACATTTCACTTAGAACAGTGTTTCCCAAAGTGTGGTATGCGTACCCCCAGGGGTATGGGAAGAGTTTGGTGGGGGTATGCGTGTATGTACCAAAAAAAATAAATATATTTTGATTTTTATTAAAGCATATTTTTTTATGAGGGGTACTCAGCATTACAAAAATTATAGAAGGGATACACATATGTCAAAAATTTGGGAAAAACTGACTTAGAAGACTGCATCCCGCCTGTACTTTACAAGATTTGCTTCCAGGTCAACATACAGATGTAATTTATATATTTCCATGAACTTTGTACAACTCTGTACAATTGTATTTTGGTTTCTGTTTATAATATGGGATCAGTTAACCTCTACAATGAAAGCATCGTTATTCTGAATTATAAGAGGAAGAGAGGGAGAAGGAAGAAGAAATACTCTTCATGCTATCCAATAGGTTTTTTTTAAAGCCCTCTTTTTGTAACCTTTTTTCCACATTTGCTAAAGAAAAATTTTAGAGTAAAATTAAGAGAATAGGGTATAAAAGCCCCCAGTAAAAGATGTGATGCTATATTCATCATATTGTGTTATATAGACAGATGGGCTATAATTTAGACAGATTGGATTATAGAAGCTCGTTCTCTCAGGTGAATTATTGAATAATTTAATTTCCAAAAGCAGGGGAAAGTATTTACAGGAGTGTTAGCCTACCCTTTCAAGCAACTGCATAATGCCATAGCAACTATCTGCATTTGCAACAGTAGATGCATTAGAGTGGGAACCCCCTCCCCCCAACCCCCCTATAAATAAACAGCAAATGGCAAGCCTACAACTGTTCTTTTGTTTTTGCTTTTTACTAATTTGCATATCAGAAATCATGCACAGCAATATTAGCAAATGTAGCTATAATACAATTTGGGAACATGATCAGTGTTAACAGGTATATTTTTCAGGGCCACCTTATAGTAGCTTCTGCTTGGTGATTTAGGAAATCTTGAAAAGACAGAGAAAGAAGCTTATGAGAAGTTCCACCTGGTGTTGAAATGATGTGGTTTATGTATTTGATTTGACTGGAAAATAGTCATTTTCTGCCACCTTTCCAGGCACTGGAATCTTTTAATTGAGCCTTTATGTGGCCTGTTAACCGTTTTTATTACTTTTAGTTTGAAATGCTAACAGTTGTTAATAGGAAGCAACAATTGCTCTTTTGATGAACCAGTGTCTTAAATCCTAAGGTGTCAAGGTGGGTTACAATAAAACCAGAATATAGAAACACAGTCAAAAACTGGGCCCGCTAAAACAACAAAGAACAGAGCCTGAAAGGAGAGAGCAAGCTATTTCTTCAGCTGAAGGCAAGTAGCTTAGAACCTGAGCCCGCTCTTCCTTTCTCCTGGGCTAATGTGTGGACATTTATGTAGCACTTGTTTTGTGGAGCAAAATGAATAAAGTTTGCATTATGATAAGACTGCACAGTTTATGGGAAGATTGAAAATACAAGGTGGGCATGATAGACCTTCATGAGAAGTTAGTTCTTGAGGTGGCTGATCATTGGCTTCCTCATTATGTACATCAGGAAAGTCCTTGCTTAGACATCTGCAGCAAGAGTAAGGTGTGAAATTCTCTACCTTGAAGAGGTATTTCTCAGGAAATTTGTATTCATCTTTTAACACAAGCATGACAGTGCTTGCAGTCTCTTCTGTTGGGACATTAGTCGCTATATCCTTTTAACAGTTGCTTCAGCTAAGTGCTGTATCTGACATTTCATGAATGTCATTAGATCTGGTGAAACATTAAACCAGGGGAGGGAATCTGGAATAATTGAATGTTAAGCCCTTTCAAAATGGGCATTCCTATCCCTGCAGGCCTGCTTAAGGTGAATGAAAGTTTAGTTACAGTTGGAGATTTTCTAGTTGGTATCTAAATATAAGCTGTGCTAGCAGAAATGAGACTCATTACCCCTTGCTTGCAAAAAACTGGAAAATTGCTACAAGCTTTAAATTTCTCATCAGGTCAGTATGGCAGCTGTTTGAGCATATATTATCTGGAGGGCTTTCTTCCCCCTGGTTCTTGAATTTTAACTATGCCAAGTGTCCCCATATCTCCCCCCCTCTTTCATATATTGTAGGCATCTCCTTAGCACAAGATACTTATCAAGCCAGAAGCAGCAGCTTAAGTATTCTTTTGTTTGCTTTCATAAAGCATAGGAGCTCAAAATGAATTCTGAACTTCTTCTGCTGTCTGCTCAGAAATTCTGTGCATATTATTGTAGGTCACTGAATTCTTTTTTAAAATGCCAGTTGACATCATTCCTTTAGGGAATTGTAAGTTGCAGCCTCATATTAGAGTCTAGCAGAAATGTGGAAACTCGGGCTTTTGGAAAGGCTCTTGGTTCACAGTATAGATGAAGCTTAGGTGGCACATTTCCAGTGTTTCAATCTACCGAAATGGAAGTAGCTGGGCTATGAGAGATTTCCACTGTGGCTGTCTGTTTTACATGGTTTGGAAAATTGGCATTGTTTCCTATAGCCTTGGCACGAGACTTGATGACTCCAGTGGATTCTGGGTTTCTGCTTTAGCAGAAATTGATACTGTAGCACCAATAATGGCCACAGCTGCTTTGCTGAAAATGGAAGTAGGAAGACTAAATGTAAGAAGAGAAATGGACAAAGACAAGCTATCTAGAGCTATTTGTGGCAGTGATTTGTGATTGGAAGTTGTGCAGACACTGCTGGCATTTATTATTTTAAGCTGGCATGTGTTGTAGGCATTTAATTTGTGGCAGGTAGTGCAGTGCAACACTTTTTTTTGTCATTAAGCAGTAAGATTTGATTTTCACTTCATTATAGGGAATCCAGAATATTAAGAATCTACCTTAATATTCTCTTATTAAAACACCTTATGCTAGAGCTTTAAAAGAACTATTTTTTATTAGCAAAGTCCCTAACTTCATCATAAAGTTTTCAGCAGCCCTGTCCAGAGTGTTCTTTTATCTTTGGCATTCAGCCATACATATCACATGATCTGTACTCTCTGCCCTCTTCTCTAATTAGAAAAATGTGAGGAGTTTGCATATTAAATTTGCTCCTGAATGAAATGACAGGTTAGTATACCAGGTCGAATGCTAATAAGCAGGACTAGTGTTTGGGATCCCTACATATTATGAACGCTCTTTTCTTTTTGTGTGACATCCAAGGTGTTTGGCACAAAGCAGTTGGTTGGATTGATGTGCTCAAGTCCTTTCCTCTGAATTTAATTCAGATATTTATTACAAATATTGGGCAAGAACTCTTCTGATTGTTTTATTGTCTTTTCCTTTTCATCACCAACCGATATTATTACAGTATATTCTGGCATATAAGACTACTTTTTAACCCAGGAAAATCTTCTCAAAAGTTGGGGGTCGTCTTATATGCCGGGTGTCATCTTCTTATTTTATTTTATGTGTTTTTAAGTATCTTGAGATTATTTTTAGATTGTACGCCTTTGGCAGGTTTTTATACTTATATTGTACTTTTTGTCTTGTATTTGTACAGCGCTGAGTACACTGACAGCACTATAGAAATAAACTAATAATAATAATAATTATACGGCGAGTATATCCCAAACTATATTTTAACTGGAAAAATTGGGGTCGTCTTATATGCCCAGTTGTCTTATATGCCGGAATATATGGGTATATCATTACTGAAGAGTAGGGCTATTCATAACATTCGTTATTCGTATGAATTCATTATTCATGATTTGATTATGTGTCATTAACAATTGTACAAATACAAATGTTTCAGAACATTTGTATGAATAGTGTGGACGTTCGTTAAACTGGGGTATCTATTCGATACGTATCAGATACGTATTTGGATATGTATGTGTTTGTATCAGATATGTATACGTTCGTATCAGATACGTATGTGTTTGTATCAGATAGATATCTGTTTGTATCGGATGTTCATACAAATTTGTATGAATACATTTGTATCAAATAGAATCCTACCACATTCAAAGGGGCTCTATTCAAATATGAATTTTCTAACATTTGATTCATTATGAATCAAATGCCAAAAAAAACCATTCGTGCACTTCCCTACTGAAGAGTCCCCCAAGTCTTGTAATTTTCTTCCACAGAATAAATTTATCCTAACTCTGTAGCTTTTCAAAAGTGCAATGCATGCTGCTTTCACTGTGTGGCCATCCAGCTGGTTCACCAGCTTCAGCCTTTCCTGGATGGTGACAACCTGGCTGTGGTGATTCATTCATTTTTTTGACCGCAATAAACATAAAATGTAGGAATATTTTATTGTGTGATGTAATTTCAGTTGAGTGTATTATTTGCGGGAGAGCCATTCCTGCTGTCATATCAAATTGTATGTTTATGATGTTTTTAATCTCTTTTTCTATTTAAAGCCAAAAATCATTAATTTAGGGCAGTCCCACCGAAGGTGGGCATATGTACCTACTTTTCTGCACCCGGAGCGTCTACAGAATTTGCAGCCCCCCGTGATGCCCACCCAAAAAACATGGGGTGACAGGTGGGCCCCATGTGGGTAGGTTTGGATTTGCCACATGGGTGCTCCGTTGTTTCCACTGTGAGCATGCTGGCACCCATTGCTATTGGGTGCTACACCGCCTGTGGAGACGCATCAGGTACCTCTTTAGATCCGGATCTACTAAATCCAGATTAGTTGAAGGACCCATTCCTTAGATCCAGACCATCTTAGATCTGGATTAAGAAAGGTAAGTGGAAACCCTCCCTGTGAGTTAGGTGGGGCTGTGAGAGCTCAGGAGAGAGCTGTGACTAGCCCAAGGTCACCCAGCTGGCTTCATGGGGGAGTACGGAATTGAACCCGGTATTCCCAGATAAGAGTCCGGCTCCCTAAGGACATTCTATTCGAATTTCAAGTGCATTCAAATATTCATGCACATTCCTAGATGTGATCCCTTTGAGATCTACAAACAGTTTTCATCTCCTAAATCTCAGGGTGGATATCACCACAGATGCTGCTTATTTTACTCATTTCTGCTTGAAAACTGTTTGGCTGAGCTATATGAGACAAAAACCAGTCATGGTTGTAAAAAAAGTCCACCATTTCTTCTGGCATTTGAATACTGCATACCCTTGATATTAGGTTTTTCATTTTCCATATTTGAAATTGTTTTGGGTATAAATTGTTAATGTAGCCTGAAGATCTACAGTCAGATATTATTTGGGATGGCCTACCCGAACTGTGATAATTTTTCTTTGATATGTCGGTGGTGTTTACGAAAGGAAGAAATTTCTCCTTTGAGCATAGGTTGTGTTGCTGTTGTTGTTGGGTACCATTAGCATGACTTCCAGCTGATAGCATGGACACCACTATCCAGTTTTTTTGGCAGAGATACAGAAGCTGTTTGCCATTGCCCACTTCCAGAAGACCCTGTTAGTTACTTTTGTTTATACTGTTTACTATATTTAGCTTTAATGCATTCTGTTCTGAAACCTTTTTGCTTTGTGGTTCTAAAGCTTGGTTTCAGGATCACTTTCTGTTTAATTTAGCTTGAACTTCAGTTAGTTTCACAGCCTATGGGCTTGGGATCCTTAGGGGCGGGGGGCAACTGCTTTCCAATGCTTGTAGAAAATCAGTTTTGAAGCTCAAAGTATCTGAAGTTCTTTGCAATGAGGATTTTCTATAGAAAGAAATAATCATATAAGTACATTTCAAGATTGTGATCTGTCCATTATGTCTGAAAATGTTTACTTGGACCTTTTATAATTTTCTCAGCCTAGCAGTATGCTGTGTTCTGTATGTTTTGTAGAGGCAACTTTTGTATTTCTTGTTCCTCTTGTTCACTTACATCATTCAACTTCTTTGTATTTTGCCAGAAAACAAACAGATCCTGTTAACCTTTTAGAAAATTACGATCTGACTTTGATTATGTTTGGCATATTTCACCTCAATAGGCAAATTCTTTAGGAAAATTATAAGTAAATGGCAGAAATGGATTGTATTCCAAGAAGCAGTCCTTATAAGGCATTTGTATGCACAGTTATTGCTGAAATGCAATTACGTAAGTAAACAGGTTGGTTTCTGCACTTCTCACTATCATGCCAGAAAAAGATTTTAGCTATACATAATTCATCTCCTTATTCTACTACATGAGAAGATGAAAAATTAGGAATACAAGACATACTTGTAGGAAAGATGCACTAGGGAGTTCTAACCTAAAATTATCAGGAGAAAGACAGTTTGCTGGGGTAGATTTGCCCTTGGAAGTCTTTTGTCCCTAGCATTCATAATTCCCAGTGATTAAGAATAATCTTGGCCTTTGGCAGACAATAACCAAATGCTTGGTTCCTGGAAGAGGAGGAGGAGGAGGAGGAGAAGAGTTGGCTTTTGTATCCACTTTTCTCACCCATTTAAGGTGACTCAAAGCAGCTGACAAAGCTTTCTATTCTTCTCCCCACAACAGAACACCCTGTGAGGTAGGTGGGGCTGTGAAAGCTCAGAAGAGAGCTGTTACTAGCCCAAGGTCACCCAGCTGGCTTCACAGAGGACTGCGAAATCAAACCCGGTGTTACCAGATAATGTCTGGTTCCCTAACCATTTAAAGGCCTGATTCTTGCCCTCCTTCAGATAAATCTGTGAATATTTTTATTATCAAAGTACTTAATAGTTTGAGAAACTAAGAAAGAAGGAAAACCTAGACTGCCTTCAGATGCGAGTTAAAACCTGAGATTTTCCTAATACTATATTGAGACTATCACAGATTCATGGTATTCCCAATATAGTCCCAGTTTAGTAGATTGAAAAATCCCTTGCTGTTTGGTAAACTTCATCAATTAAACTTTTCTTGTTATGGATTCTGATCTGTGTCCATTTGATATCTCACTTCCCACTTATTGACCTTTCTCTGTTACCATTGTACAAGGCAAGGTGGCTCTAAAGACAGGTGAGTAGAACCTGTCAAGAGAAAACTATCTGCTAGACTACAAGGAGATCAGAACAATCAATAGTAAAGGAAAGCAACCCTAACTGCTCACTAGGAGGACTAATACTGAAGCAGAAACTCAGATACTTTGGCCATGTAGTGATAAAACAGGATTCATAGGAAATACTCTATGCTGGGAAAGATTGAAGGTAAGAGACACTGTTTTCTCTTTCTCCTCCAAGCACAAAAGTACCCAAAAATCTATGTAGTATGCAGTAATGGAACATCCTGAGGTAGAGCCCAGGAAGGCGCAGGTATTCACTCTATTCAATCTCTCAACTGCTGAAATTATTTGTGGGAAGAAATTGTACATGGGAGTCATGCTTGTGATTTTCTTCACTTCAGGATGGCAGTTTTACCAGGATTTAACAATGAGTATGATTTTTCAAACTGAGCAATCTCTGCTTTAGAAGGTCACTCCATTATGTTGCTATCAGCTTTAAAGATCACTAGTCTATGAAAACGGTAGACTAATGTATATGAGTTTGACACTTGTGGGGAAATCAATAGTGTAACCTCAGACATAAGGAGCATTATGGAAATAAGATTTAGGACTTCATTATGCTGATTCAGAAAGAATTGATTGGTTGCTTATGCACAATATTTGTATACTTGTGTGCAACTATGAAAAAAAAGTTAATTAGAGAATTAAACAAGTGCCTGCTTTATGCATCTGCTGAGTAAATGGAACTTAATGAAGAACGATTTATGTTCCTCTGTCCCTTGTAGAAGTGCCAGAGTTTAGTCTGCCAACAGTTGTTACCACTGTAAAATAAATGTGCTGGATATCAATATTTCTGGTATGGGATTTGATATGCAGAGCTGTAGGTTACAGCTCTATGAAATACATGCTGTGAGAATGCTTTTGTAAGCCTGTTGACCAACATTACAGTGATTAAATCTCCAAGGTTTCCTGCCTGTGCCAGAATTATTATAGATGCAATAACCCCGAAACTCTGACCACAAGTTGGACTTTGCAGTAGAAGGCATTTAGGTAGAAGCAGTATCTGATCTTTCATTTTTTTAAAAAAAATATGTTCCGTTCTGCCCTAATGAAGCTAAATTAGCTTATCTCCTACATTTTCCAATGTGTAATAGAAGCTGCTTGGAGAGTGCATAGGGAGATTAAGTGCCATCAGTAGGCTGATGACACCCAACTCTATTCTTTCTATTTGAATCAGAAGAGGGAGTTGGGGTGCTTGGCTCATACCAGGAGTTGACAGACTGGATGTGTATTAATCAAGCTCAGTTCAGACATGGAGGAGCTGTTGTTCGTGAGATCATGAAACTGGGAGACTTTCTGCTGTGTGTTACCTTGGAATGGAATGTATTTGTTGCTTGAAGCTCAGGTGGCTGCAGTATATAGAAATACCTACTTGGAAGTCTGTCTTGTTCACCAGCTCCTTTTTAGGGAGAGGTGCCCTGGCCAAAGTAATCATGCTTTAGTAATTTCTAGGCCAAACCTCTGTAAAGGACATTACAGGGCTGCCTGAAGACAGTTTGGAAGCTGCAGCTAGTATAGAATGGAACAGTGAGGCTGCTGATAGGCAGTAGTAGCTTGAATAGCATCCTGCCAGTGAGCCCAGTTCAAAGTATTAGCTTTAATTTACAAAGTCCCAAATTACCTGGATGTTAAATGTCTAAAGGGGCAGATCCTGCCTATGCACTAAAGAGAGATTAATCAAACAGGTCCTATTGGCAATGTCATTCAGAAGGTAAAGGAGTGGGGAACCATCTAAGAAAGGTCCTGTTCAAGCTTACCTGTTAATGAGCACCGGTCCACTCACTGGTCAGGTCTGTCTATGCTCTGCTACTGTTGCCTTTACCCCCAGAATGGTATAAATCTTCCCCAGAGCAACCCAGTTGCGGACTGCTAAAAGACATTCCACAACTTGACTAGGAGAGGTTGTCTGTCTCTTGGCAGTGACCAAATTGCTATAGCAATGTCTAGGCATGTGCTGGATGTTGCTGGAAATGCTGCCATGATGATCCAGCCTCCCCTAGCCTGGTCATCCATGCTTCAAATGCTGCTGGTCCAGTAGAGGCTCTACCAGCATGAAGTGCAAATGGCCACTGTCATGCTTCATCTTTACCTGACTGGTAAAGTCAGGTAAGTGCAACCCCCCCTCCAAATTATTCAAAATGGCTCTTTCTTGGGGTTTGCCAAGATGGCCAAGATGTTCTGTAATAACCCCCAACCCATAGCCTCTCTTTTGAGGTGCATTCATTTAGAATGTGAGTGAAATCACACCCATTTACCTTCTTGGCATTGCCATTTTAAATTGTTTTCATATGTTTTAAAATTCTCCTTTATTGTGCCACTTTATCATTTCTTTTGATACTGTATATTTTGCTTATACACATCTTGCCTGTGTCCTCATTCCTGTCAGGAGCACAGTCCTTTCTCTTTCTATTTCAGGTAATGATAAACAGATGTACAGTGTCCTGTGGGGGCAGGAAGCCAAGTACACATACTGCACATGAAGGCCTGAAATCCCCCAGTAGACCTAGGAAATTGTCCTAAGTCAAGGAGAAAAGTAATGGGGCCGATCAGTGGTTTAACTCCTTATAAGCCAGTTACTGTCTTCCTATACCAGTAGTTGTTGGGATGTCCAAGGTCAGAAATGCATTTTGTGCCAATTGTAGGATTTATTAGTAAGAGTTGGGGGGCAGTGTGCACCCACTGAAACCAAGATTCAATTACTGTTACTTCGGACTGTTTAAGCTTTCTTTAAATTTGCCTGTCTCTATGCCCTTCACTTGTGATGTCCGGACGTTGCAGTTGTCTCTATCTTGTTTCAAAGTAACTGCAAGCAGTTCATGGTAAGTAACACCTGGTCATTGGGAGTGGGAGTAAAGAAGAAGAAGGGTTGGCTTTTATGTCATTTAAGGGGATTCAAAGCAGGTGACAAATCTTCTTTTCTTCTCCCCACAACAGAAACCCTGTGAGGTAGGTAGGGCTGTGAGAGCTTAGAGAGCGGTGACTAACCCAAAGTCACCCAGCTGGCTTCGTGTAGGAGTGCAGACTCAACCAGGACACTACCAGATAAGAATCTGACACTCTAATCAGTGTCAGTGTTACATCTGGTCAATCAAATAACTATGGCTGCGATCAAACACAGCAAAAACAACAACACCGAAACATCTCTAACATTCCTCTGAAACAGAAGTGCAATTGTTCACACACCAATTTGCCCCTCCTCCTTTTCCAGAATATTCTGTAATAGAAAGGATAGATTAGAGAAGGCTTGGGGACACAAGGCCCGCACAAAGTCTGTGGCACTTCTTAAGTGACTCTCTTTGCTTTGTTTGAACACAGCCTATGTTTTATACTGTTTTAATTCTTGTGATGGTAATAGTGTCCAAACCAAGTCGAGTTCTAGTACTTCTAGTATCAAGAATTGAGGAGTGTTTAAACCATTTGTCTATTAAACCTTGTGTAGGAAGCAAGTTCATGGTGTTGTTCAACAGTGCCTGAAATGTTGGTCTTTATTCTTCCCTGATGTTTAGTGTTAATATTTGGTTCTAGAATACTGAAGGGAAGTATGTTGAGTGCTATTTTTAATACCCTGTTCTACTCTGTAAAAATTCTCAGTGACTGAAAACAAAGTGACACAAAAGGAACAAAATGGCTAAATAAGACGCTTAGAAAAATTCTGCACTCGTTTCCCCTTGTTCTGTATGTAAAAGAAAGAAAGATTAATTGAGTAACTGAATAATTGATGAATCACAACCTGCAGTGAAATGGGTAGAAATCCAAAACTTGCAAGTCAAACACATCTGTTAAATTTTTATCATATCTATTTTAAATGACAGGATTATATTAGTTGCTGTGTCTGCTCAACTCAAATATATAGGTATGAATGGATTATTTTCATTTTACTGAGGATATTAGCTTGAGCTAGATATTTAAAGAGGCAGTAAAGACAATCAGGAACCCAAAAATGCTGATTCTGGCCAAATGGCTCAAGAACAAAGGCTAAATTTACAGGGAGAAATTTATTCCACAGTCCTTTCCGCTGCCATCGCTACATAGTTTAAAGTGTTCAATAACTTGTTTTATCAAGAAGGTCTTATCAAGTTAGAACGTGATCACTTCCTTTTATTAAAATAGTATTTCACATGTTTAATTTTCAAAGCAGAGTAAAAATGTAAAAAAATATAACAAATGAATATACTGTTTATTACATTCTGGATGATCTGCTCTTTTGATTTTTTTTTAGTTATGAAGATTTCTTTTTTTCTTCTTGCTCACATGAACATGTTGATATTTGTTGTTGAAGTGATCTATTAGCATAACAATTCCTATTTCCTAGGAATAGCTACTTTTATTTCTTGAGTTTTAATTTCCTAGAATTCCTGCTTCTTTTCATTGTTGGGATTCAGTTTATCATGCTATCTATAAAAAATTCTGACCATAAGCCCTAGCTGAAAATGTTCGGGTTGTCAAGTACTCAAACAGCTGTGCTTATTACCACTAAAAGATGAGTTCTGGCTGTCTCTGATACCAGTTATTTTGCACTCTCACTGGGGGAAATAGATTCCAAAGAACTGTTATGAATATATTACACAGTAAGCGCACCAATCATAATAATGCACAATAAGAAAACCATGCAAAATATCTGTCATAACGTCAGTGAAATTTCAGTATGGATTTTACCCCTCCTGGTTTTATAAGCTGCATAGATTTGTACTGCAAGAATTCAAAAATGAAAGTCTAATGCTCAGCATAATATCTTGAATGTATAAACAGCGCAAACACATTTTGGTAGGTTTGGATCATTGAATGCAAAGATTATTTTATTTAAAGTGAAT
This sequence comes from Aspidoscelis tigris stejnegeri, assembly GCA_023333525.1. Taxonomy (NCBI): domain Eukaryota; kingdom Metazoa; phylum Chordata; class Lepidosauria; order Squamata; family Teiidae; genus Aspidoscelis; species Aspidoscelis tigris. Next base: position 61,605,168 of record JALMGA010000005.1, on the reverse strand, counting down.
CCATTTAAGAGAAGATGCCAGTTAACCCATAACATTGTTGATAAGATAGGTAGTACGTTTGGCTCTTGAATTTTTTAATATATTGGTAGCATCTGGTCCAGTGCATTAAATCACTTTATCCTCAGGGCTATAGTATATTTCAGTAATTTAAAGCTAAACTCATAAAATAATCTTAGAATATCGAAGTGTTGAACTCTTTCCAAAAAAAATGCAGAAGAGAAACTATTCCCTGGTTTTAAGAACACTCTCTTTTGTAATAGAAACATCCATTCTACTCAGCTGCTTAGACTACTTACAGGAAGCAGGGCATCCTCATCAGTGAGGCTAAGGGGGGACTAGTCCCATCAGCTCTTCTCCCTGCTTCATCTGCCAGCTAGAAACAACCATTCTACTCAGCTATCTTTTCAAGAACCTTTCCCTTTTGTTGCTGAAGAAGACTTGCTGCCCAAGGACTCTGCAACTTACCCACTCCTATATAGAGTTGTACTTGCAGTAGGATATATTACTGGTAGAGTCATCAAAACCAGACTGATCTTAACTAAGGAGCCAGACTAAGTATGCCCAACAACCCATTAACCTTGGTGAAACAAACAAACAAAAAATCAATTCTGGATTTGTCTATGCCTGGGTCAAATAGGGTCACATCAGTTGCTGGTGTCCCTGGAAACTCATCAACAAGAGGGCTACAGGACTCATGGACTATTGTTGGGCAACAGAGCTTAGTCCTTTAGGGTCACTGGAAAAGAAATCTACAAAAGCGTCAGAAATATTCTGTGTCAGAGAATTACATTATCATGACTTGCTACTATCAGTCGGAACCTGAGAAACAGGGATATTTGAAGCAAATGTTTGAATTATGGAAAGAAAAACAGCCATAATCACTGATCACACAACAATGCCTGGCTGGTCAGCTGAGATTCATTATTAGAAAGTGCTCAGTGAAGTGGAAATTGAAGAAATTCAGAAAAATTGTGAAAAGCAAAAGGCAAAAACTACTATGAAAATTAGACCTGGCTGTGACTGTCATGCCCTGTCCTGCCAGTCCAGCCTCCTCAGAGGAGGAGGGTATGCCTGCAACAGCACAGCAGCCAACATCAGAGACTCTTTTCTAGGGTTTCCTTTTCCAGCTGTGAAACTGGGTATTCACAGGATTGATTTTCACTTGCCATAGCTGCTCATCTATCTTCAGATCAAAAGGCTTCAGATGGCAGTTGAAGACGCTTTCTATTTTGTCAGGGGTAGAATGATAAAATTAAAAATCAATGTTTGGGCTGCCTTATTTGTTTGTATATGGCAGCATCCCAACTTTTTAAGAGCCTTTTTCTATTTATTTATTGTAGCATAGTTTTAGTTTTATACTTTTAACTGTAAATAACCTTGCATTTTGTTAATAAAAGTGATTAACAATGACAACACCCACTCTTAAGAGTCAAAACAAACTTGATAGCAGTTAAAAATGATACAACATTGTTTTCTCTGATGGATATGATTTAGATGATAATATTGTTTAATTCCCAAATCAAGCATAGCACATTCGGCTGTTAAGTGGCAGGAGATTCAGTAGCAGCTTTAGTGTGATGAGAAATGGGCAGTTTTATAGAGCTAGTGGTCATATACGTCACAAACAATATGAATAAGAAAGGCTTTATTTATTTATTTATTTATTTATTTATTTATTTATTTATTTATTTATTTATTTATTTATTTATTTATTTATTACATTTTTATCTTGCCTTATACCCAAAGGTCTCAGAGTGGAGTACAACATTAAAAAACAAATATAAAACTGAATATATTAAAACAATAACAGTGTCAAAGTGGGGAGGAAAAGCTGTTTCTTTATGAAGCCAAAGGTCAGGGAAAAGAGATGCATTCCTTTCCTTTCCTAAACATGTAAAATGAAGATGCCTGATGCACCTCAGGGGAAAGACTATGCCATAATCTGGTATACCTATCTCGGGTGCCCACCCCTTTTGCTGGTGAGCGTGGTGGTACAACAGGGAGGGATTCCTCTACAGATCTTAAGGCAGGGGCAGGTCAGTATGGAAGTTGTTAGGTGGTAGAATATTTGTGTTGTCTGTTCCAGTCTGGAAGCATGGTTAGTTTTAAATAGTTTGGTGTTTTTTGTTTATTGCCTGAAAAACAACAAGCTTCCACAATTTATATGAAGTTTGTTTTATTGGCTAGGTTTATAGTGAATGAAAATTAAAATTAGCGGTTTGTATAAGTATTGTTACTGCTATTTACTAATAGTTTAGTATCATCATTTGCAAGTAGTCTTTTCTTCCCATTTTTGCTTTTTCATTCTTTAGAGTTGGATTTATTTTAAAGTAAAATGAGAATTATGGCTCTGTGCTTCATAGAGCTATTAATGGAGTTAGTGATTGAGGTGCAATTTGCAAAATTATTAATAGTAGTAGCCATTTTAGAAGTATTTGGTTTGTTAAAAAAGAAAGTTGAGATGCATTTTCCAGAAAACAGTGTAAATCCTTAAACTGTCAAATGATATCAAATCTGTTGGCTTTATGGAATGCTTGTTATAGTTCTCACTGTCATTTTATGTCTAAAATGCTAATTTTTGTAGTGGTTTGTAACATTTAATTTCAAATCAGTTTTTAAAACTTTCCTTATTTGCATTAGGTTTGCTATTTATATTGACTCCATTCTACTAACTGGCAGTAATTTGCATTGTCTAGATAACCTTAAAATTATGCCAGCACTGTTATAATTACCTCTGTATGGTTTTCCCTTGAGCTGATTGGAATAGTAAAATAAGATCTTATGGTGTTTGTTGCTTCGTCTTTTCCTACGCTGGTCCGGCACTGCAGTGAACGCTTTTACCTCCTAGTGACCTTAATATCTGCTGTTAGAGATACAAAATTAGATATTTTTCACTCACCAGCAGGAGTGATAGACCCCCGCTGACAATGTCTGCCAGGAAAGAATATTCCTCCATGAACTCTAATTGTATTTTGCTCCCTATCTTTTTAAAAAAGTAATAAAATAAAAATGTTGGTGCTGGTAGAAATGAAAATATTGCCAGCATAGTAAAACCGGTGCTTGAGACAGACTAGGACGTGTGAGAAAAGACCAGGACCATCACTTCTTTTTGCAAAACTACCCAATGTTGGTACCCCCAGACAGCGACAAAGACTTCTCTGCCGCTGCTAAAAGTCATGTAAGTGGTCATATGACTATCAATCAGCAGCCACGGCACAGCAGTAGTGGGGAAAGTGTGCTGTTAAAAGCTGCTGTTTTATCAGCAGCTTTTAACTTCACACTTTCACTTGCCTGAAGAGAGGGTACTGTCAAGTTTTGATTATTCCACCTGGGTGACAGGATGCGGCTTCACGGGAGCTCTTCCCTCTCTGTTCAGCTTTCCCTCATTCCGTTGGGATGACAGGAAGTGGCTGCAGAGGGAATTCACAGCTTTAAACAGTCTGGATACAACCTTCTCCTTCCCATCACTCTTGAAACATTTCATCTTTCATGATGGAATAGAATGCATATGATGGTATGCCTTCATTGGTCTTGGTTACTGCTCACGGTAGACACTAATCACCAAGTGTCTTTGTTGTGTGCACAACACTGGCAGCATTCAATCTCAGTTTATTAGTCCACCTCCATAGGCAGCTTCACCTGACGCAGATAAGGCGAGAGCTGCAAGAGAGTTCCCAGGGCATAGAACAAAATCCTCTCATTGTTATTTTCTGAAGCCTACCTCATAGATAAGAATAAAACCATGGCAAAACAGTGCCTCCAAGTCCCAGTTTCTCCAGGAGAATACCATGGTTGATAATACTGAGAGCCATCAAGAGACTGAGGATAACCAAGAGTCACATTACTCACATTTCTCTCCTGATGAAGGTCATCCATCAGTGTGACAAAGGCAATCTCAGAGCCTAAACCCTGCCTGAAAAAAGTGCAATGATTCTCCATGATTGATTTAGCCAAAATCTAGGTCAAAGAGGTACATCTTGACTGCTTTCCTAAACATGTAATGTGAGGGTTCCTGATCTACTTCAAGGGGAAGACTATTCCATAATCTGGAGCCATCACTGAAAAGCCCCATCCCGGGTGCCCAATCAAGCTAAATTCAAGGTTTTGACTTTGACTTATAAGGGCCTAAATGACTTGGCCCCCAAATATCTAAAGGAACACCTCCCATATCGACCTGCCCGTGCCTTAAGATCTAGCAATGAGGCCCTCCTGGTTGTCCCACCACCTTCAGTAGTGAGGCTGCTGGTTACCCAGGAGAGAGCCTTTTTTCTGATGGCCCACAGACTATGGAATAGCCTCCCCCTCAAGGTGCATCATGCCCCTTCCTTATATATATTTAGGAAGGCGGTGAAGACGCAACTCTTTGCCCTGGCCTTTGGCTGAGGTGATTATATTTCCCCTCACAGTACTATTATTTTAAACATGGAGTGTATTGTTGTAGATTTGTTGAATTTTTAAAGTTTTTAAATGTATATTTTGTTTTTAATCTGTTGTTTTAATGTTGTTACCCGCCCAGAGACCTTTGGGTATGGGGCGGGATAGAAACGTAAATAATAAATAAGTAAACTCTTTTGCTCTGAGGGTGGTGGTACAACCAGAAGGGCCTCCCCTATAATTGTTAAGGTATGGGCAGGTTGGAATAGTCATTTAATATCTCTGGATCCATGAGAGGGTATATTACAGCTTCCTCGGTGCCGCTGACTCCTTTCCCTCCTGCAAAGTGGCATTTATCATTCCTGGGATCTACCCAGTCAAACTGGTCAGCTAGCAGGTGAAGGACAAGGATCATGGAGACAGGTAGTTGGGCGGGCTTCTACAAGCAGCTTGTCCACTTTGCCAGGACATAGTAAGTTGAAACCCATCTAATACAACAAGACCTGATGGTGCTCTGAATATCTCCACTGGACCACTTCCAACTGTGAATTGCACAAGAATATCAGCAACTTTGTCCTGAAGGTGTTGCAACATTGATCATATGACTCTCACCACAGATAAGTTGACATTAGAAATAGCTAGAGCAGAAATGGAAGGCATTTTCAGTCAGTTCATTGTCCTCACAAGGCAGAAGGGCAGGGAAATTGATGAAAAAGAAATGGGTTATTCAACTTTGCCACTGCCCCAATGTTTAAGTGGTGAAAAAGCCTACTTAACTCTTAGCTCTCACTGTAGGTACCTTTATTCGGTTAAATCTCTATCAGTTGATTTAATTTCTCTGCAAATGTGAGAGCTTCCATACCTGTGACTGGCTCTATGGAGTCCTTGTAACAGGGGTAAATGTGTTGTTCAGTTAAAATCTCTGTGTGTATATGGGAAAGCAGGATTAAGTGAAGCAAAAGCAATAGCATTTTGGCAAGGAGAATGCTGAATGGATAGTGCCAAAAATTTGTGCACTTAAGTGTCATTGAAAACAGAATAACCTCAGATCCCAGCTGAGCTTTCAAATCTAATGTTTCTGTCTTTACTCTGGCAACATTATCAACAATTCCAATATTATAAACATTGTAAATACCATATGTCAAACTATATATTCTTATATTTTTATTTTCTTTAGGCAGGCTTAATATGAACATGTTAAATCTTAAGGCATTCTGAAAGGATCATTCGCATGACCTACATTTTTGTAAGACATCGGTCATTATATACAGTGTTATGTCTGTGTGTATGTATACATATATGTGTGTGTGTCTGTGCACACACACATGCAGTTAACAATCAAAAATAACAAAACAGTCACATCTAGGGATGTGCACTAATATTCGTAGGCATTCAAAATCTGATCAAATGGCCCAAATTTCGACATTCGAACTTGAATAGAATGTCCCAAAAGTTGAATGTGAACATTCAAATTGAATTTCAAACTTTGGCTCTATACATTAGAATTATCTGGACATTTGTATGTGTACAGGTTTGTACATGATGTGTATATGAAGATCCACATCTTTCCCGCATCGGTAGGGATTTGTACAGACCTGTACGGGATGAAAACAGGTTGCATATGGGATAACTACTGGATGCATACGGATGTGTACGGATGCGTACAGATGTGTATGGATGTGAGGAAGATGCATATGTGCACATACCAATGTTGTCAACATTCGTATGTGCAGATTCAAATCAAGAATTCAAACAAATCGATTCGAATTTGGTAAATATGAGTTGAATCTCTTTAAATTTGAATTTAAAAGCCTTGAATCAAATTGGATTTTTGGGTATTCGGTTTGATTCAAATGTAAAAAAAAAAAAATCCGTGCACATCCCTAGTCACATCACAGTTTCTTTTGAAGGACTGTGAAAAAATCAGTATTGTTTTAAAAAAACATGTTTTGATGTTACCTATAAATACGGAACTGATGATTCCATAGAACATTTTTCCTATTAACAGTGCATTGTCTCAGTAATATATTTGTAGGTTTGAATCTAAATTTCTATGCCAGGTAATTTAGATAATTCACTATTAGCCTGTGAGAAAAGATATGTTTCACAATTGAAAATATATTCTTTCCCCTCACCCATACTAGTATCTCTTTTTTCCTGTTCAATCATAAATGAATATTCACTCAAGACTCTTTCCAGAGGATGGAAACTGACACTGCTCTGGCTGTTTTCAGAATACCCATTGCCTTCTGAGCAAAGAGGAATCTATATATTTTTGGAAGTGTAAAGTCAGACAGGGTTGGAGATTTAAAGCAAAGTCCCTGTGGCCAGTCGTGACCCAAATCTAGCACTCATTTCTTCCTTTGTTACTATCAGTATTATGCATTGTGGCTTCATGGTAACATTACAGAATTAGCTTTTCTCATCTTTTGGCCTTTATGCTACACATGTTCTTGAAACCTTATTGATTGAATTCATTCGGATTTGGACATTCAAATTTGAATCAAATGTCTATAAATTCAGATATAAACATTCAAATAAATTTTGAATTTTTAAATCTATTGTTTCAAATTATTTGGACATTTGTGTGTGTACGGATACATACACAATAGGTACTGTTGTCGACATTTGTATGTGCAAATTCAAATAAAAATTTTGAACAAATAGATTTGAATTTACTCAATATTAATTGAATGTGAGTAAATTTGAATTTTAAAGATTTGATTTGAATTGAATTTTTGGATATTTGATTCAAATCAAATCAAATCCCAAAAACTGCATTCATGTACTCCCCTACAACAAAGTAACTAGTCATTTTGTTTCCACTGGTTGATTTCTGAATTAGATAATGGTTGCCTCCAGGCAGAGCTGTTTAAATTCACAGTTTAGTGATAAGCTGATGTATACTCAGCGCAAATGAAAATCAATTGCCCCAACTAAAAATCAACTCTGTAGTTTCCTGTTGAAGGACCTGTTGGAGCAATGAGAGTTTAGGTGCTGTGCACTGTCACATGGGTTCAGAGAGCCAACAAATTTTCAAGCTGCGTTTCCAGGTTTAGCATCCTCCCATTTGTAGTTCTCATCATTCCACCTTCATTTGAATGACAATGCAATCTAACCGCATAGTACGCAGTGAGAGTTCTTTTTCCCACACTAAGGAAAAGGAAAATGTGATGTAACGACCGTATACTGCGGAGTGCCAACAAAGGATCGATAACCTATCTGATGGGGACTATCAGGACTGCACATTCCATTCTCAGTTTAGGACATGTCTGAAGGTACTCAGTGCTGAAATAAATAACACTTTCCTGATGCAATTTCTTATCCTGAAACTGGATTGAAACTGGATTAAAACTGGATTAAATAATTGTTTTTGATCATAGTTTAAAATGCCAGAGATTCATGTTACTATGAAATCTGCCTCTCACATATCCTGAAATTCTCAGGCCTACAAAGAGAGGAGAAAATTCAACTTATCGATTCCCCAACAGCTTGAAAGAGTATGGGAAGTCACAAAAGGACATGTAGTCTTTGGGAACTATGTCTGTATTTCAAGAAAAGAGTCCTAGTATCATAGAATGCATGGAATGGAACTGATGTGATTATTTATTTTCATTTATATCAAGTCCCTAGCCTGAGGTTTCAGGGCAGATAGCAACACTAAAAATACATAAAAGTAGATTTAGAACAGCTAAAAATAATGTAGTGCAGGGAGGAGTAAAGTATGCTTCTCCGTAGCCAAAGGCCTAAATAAATAAGCACATCTTCATCAAACTCCTTAACATATAGAATTATGTATGTATTTTAGTCCAGCTGCATCACATGAACTTTTGTTCAGACCTTAGCTTAACCCATCTTCCCACTTTGTTCTACCAGACTTGGCATCTAGTTAAACAAAAGACCTATGCTACTTAAATTTATTCCTGCAGTGAAAAAGGGGACAAAGAGGAATTCCTGAAACACATTGAATAAATATGATACTAAGATTACCTTCATAAATGAATTTGTGGTCAGGTTTCCTTAGCTATCAACATGTAATACTAAGATGTCAAAATGACAGCATGGCACTACTTTAAATTGGACACTTGTTATTGTGTGTGTTTTCTTCTAAGACCAGTTCACTGTCGATTAATCTGAATAGAACTTGAAGCCTTAGGGGAAAATGTAATTGCATTGTTTGTATCAGTGGAATGTACCTTTAGAGGTGTAATTATGGTATTGATGGGATCAAAGTTATAAAATGATACAAATAAGCAATTGTGCAGTGGATGTGTTGAACAATAACTGCAGATTTTTGTAAAACCAAAACAACATGTAGATTAAAAACAAATTAATTCAACTGACGCACCAATTAATCTTGTCAATATTTGTTATCTTGGCTGAGCTCTTTTAGAATTAAATTATTAATGTTACAGTAAATAGGTTTAAAACTGCAGAAATTAATAATGTTTATTATCTTTTTAATCTGGCATACATTAATTAATCTCATAGTAATTTGTGAGAAGTTAATTTTCCTTATTGTTGCTTAGTAGCATATGATGCTCCCTTCTGTATCCATTTCAACAGAAGGAACGTGAAGGGTTATTTTAATAAGTCACATGTGTGGATATTATTCCCAGAACTGTATTTATAATGGATATTGTTCTCAGGAAGCCATTCTAGGCAAAATGTTGACAGTGGTATTTTTAACTAATTCTGAACAGCTAGGCACAGCATGTTAAATAAATCATGGTCTAATTTGGATTTTATTACACAGGCTGCCTCCAGAGGATTAAAAGAAATTGTGGGAACTTGTTTGGATCTCACTACTGCCTCTCGCTGTCCTTGCCAGACAAAAGGACAAAATTGTGGAGCAAGCTTGGGCACTTAGCTGTCTGATTGCTTGTTCCAGTGATGATGAGGAATCTACTCCCAGGTATTTCACTGGCATAAAATATCTGGAAGGGGCCAATTGCCAGATCCCATGCATGAGCAGTGGCCATTCTCAGGCTTGTTTTGGCCCCACACATGCTTGTTTTGGCCCTATATAAGGGACACAGAATTGATTTTCCTCAAATAGCAATACCACATGGGATCACCCCAATATCCCAGGGCTGTGTTAGGATTTCCACAGATACGTTTAGTAATTCCACATTTTGGCTTCTGTCTGGATGCAATCCTGGCTGCAGTTGAGCAGCTAAAGTCAAAGCAGTCCAGAGATCAGATTTGAGGGATCAGGAATATGGGGGAGCCAAAAAGGCATTCTCAAGACAAGACAGTTCTTACCACCATCAGAGGTATGCAGTGAACACATATTTATTCTGTGTCTGAACTTCTTGTTTTCCTTTTCCAATGCAATTTTAGATTTCTATACCTGTCAAACATGTCTTGAGTCATTGAAGGCCTGTTTAAAATAGAACATGCATGAGAGGGCATAGGCTAGGGGGACCCTGGACAATTGTTCTCAGCCTCGGGCTCCGGAATCCTATTTTGCTCATCTGCAGACATATTAGAATCATCCTTTAGAGGGGCTCAGCTTGGAGGAGGGCAGGACTTGAGAGGAGATTTCTTGACCCTAAAGTAGGAAAGACTCTATCAAGGCATCTTCATCTTCATCACCTTCTTCACCTTTATCATGACCATCATCATATTTTCTTTTCTTTTTTTGGACCACCAATCCTGTGCTTTCCATTTCTACATCTATTTTCAGTAGTGTATGCACTCTGATTTAATGTGTAAAGTTTGACTTAATATTTACCTTTTTGTAAACAATTTTTTCAGACTGCATTATATTATTTTTAACTAACCCAGTTTTATCCCATTTCCTCTCACGTAGGATTTTTGTGTATGTCTTTTTGGCATGCAGTTTGAGAATTGCATCACATAATTCAGAGATGTACTTGGCTTGGAAGCTAGCTGTAATTTAGTTCATGTATATATTTGAAAAGTGTTAGTGAGATATATTTTTGTTAAAAGCTGGCAAAAAAGTCTAACACACCTTCATTCTTGATCTGAAGTGGTAAAGCTCGATCAAGAAGTATTTTCATGATGCATATGTAATCTTCTAAAGAAGATGTTGTTGGGTACCACCAAGTCATAACTGACTCCTGGTTGATTTCATGGCACAGATACATAAGTGGTTTGCCATTGCTTACTTGTGGGAAGAGGCTGGGAATGTTCAAATCTAGAATCCTTCCTCCTGGTCTAGGGAGCTCTTCCACCCATTCTCCTTTTGTTTACTAAAGCATTACCAGCTTTAGTAATGATTTGTCTTTTCACCAACAACCATCATCCTATCATCAGACAAACATTGTTGAAAATACTTCACATGCATTTCATCTGAGTTTTATTAGTGTGAGAGCAAAACTCTAGTGAAATCCCATATTAAGTCCACCATTCCAAGCTGTTGTCTTCCCAAACAGTGCTTGTGTGTGGCCCATTTAGGCTGAAACAATACTGCTCTCATCACATTACCCCAAAATATTAATCTAGGGCAATATAAGAGTTGATTTATCAAAATCTGAACATTCTGGACAAACTACAAGATTGCATTACTGTGTAGAATAAGAGGAACAAAACCATATATCAAGAGAGCCATACATTGAAGTAAAGTCATAGTGTGGAAGATACTTCATTCTAGATATAGAGTAAACGCCCTATCATTATCTCTTCTGCTTGAAATAAGATTGAAGAGATTGGAAAATCTTTTCATTTATATTTGACAGGGAAATAGCATTCTATTTTGTTAGTAAATGGATTTCCCCCCTAAAGTCTTATCTGTTTCAAACTGTGATGGCCTTCTGAAGTTTTAAGTGTTGTGTAGTGGATATTAGATGCCTCACTGACAAAATATAGATGCATCTGTCGCTTCTTCAGACTCTCAAAATGATAAGCAGAACCTTTAACATGATGCTGAACAAATTAAAGAATGAGTAAGACTCACCGTGTACTCACCACATGCTTGTTCACCTTAATCCTGTATGACTAGAAGTCATTCACTTATATAGTCTTGCAGAGCTTATCTAAATTTACAAGTGCTGTGAAAGATGAAGATTTATTTGGAAAGTCTGTGGAAGAAAAAGCATTACTTCAGTCATCCAGATACATGCTGGAAAGTTCTTACGTATTTTTTATACATTCAGTGATGAAGTACGTTTTTGGGTATATGTCAAGTACATTAAACTCAAAATATACAAAATAGTTGATAAAAGGAATAATGAAAGCTTTAAGTGCTTTTCAGATCAGAAGAATCTCATTTAATTGCTGTGAAAATATCAAGAACTAATGCTCCTTTTTATTTTAAGTTTTTGAATAAAATCCATATCAGTTCTATTTGTTTCTGGTGGGACAAAATTACTTTTTGGGGTATATTAAGACTATAACTGAGATGAGAATTCAGAGGTCATAACATTTGGAACAAAAACAGTCACCAGGAAGAAAGAATGTTTTAAAACTTTTCTTTCCTTCTTGTATAGTTTATTTATATATTGAAATTTATTGCATTTTATGCAGTAAAAATCCCAGGAATGTCCTTGGCAAATAAATTGATTAAGCAATTTGATGTGCATAAAAATAATGGTATAAAGAAATTTTCATAAAATATGTATTGTTAGAAATTAATCTTAACTAGGGATGTGCATGAATATTCATATTCATTCAGTATTCGTACGAATTTGTAGGAATTCAGATGTTCGTATACTGATCAAATGTTATGACATTCATACACTGACATTATACAAATATGAAAGTGAAAGATATAAAATATGATTTATCCAATTAATTGAGAGATCAGATAAGCTGACAACTTTTCTACTTGAAAAAAGAGCCAGAAATCTATTACCAGCCTTCCATATTAACCATGAAATATTATCTGCATGCAAAATGTTGTTATTTTACAGAATGGCTGCATCCAGACCTTGGTTACTTATATTGTTATATTTGGGTATTGCAGAATAAAACATGGATGTTCTGGAATAACCATGCTTTATTCCGGAATATCCAAGAATTATGGAATATGTAGCTGACATCTGGATGCAGCCGATATAATACTCATGGATTTATTTATTTATTTCAATTTTTATCGCGCCCTATGCCCAAAAGTCTCAGGGCAGGTTACAACATTAAAAATCAGTGTAGATATAGAATGAACATATTAAAATCATAATGATATTAAAACTTGAATGTGGGGAAGTAAAGGTAACCTAAGTGTTTTTCATTTAGCAATCGTTTGCTCTATAGGGCACAGTCCTACACTGGCTGATAATCAGTGTAGACTTAGGGTGTTTTTCCACTGTCACTAGAAGTACCCATTAAATACCCATTAATGGGTACAAAAATGCCATTACGTACCCATTAATGGGTCCTTAATGGGTACTTTTAGTGACAGTGGAAAAAGACCCTTATAATCACCTAATTTTGAACATGATGTCAAAATGGAGCTTCAAATGTAATTTTATGAGTTGTCTTAATCAGTCAAGGTAGCTCTCTTACTTAGAAGTAAAATCACCATTTAAATCAACAGGGCGTCTGCAATTAATTTTTATATGATCACTTTTGTACAGAAGTTCAGTCAGCTTGCTATCAGTGCAGTTGCTAGTGAGGACTGAAGGTATAATCAAAATCTGCTGTTCTGATCTGCTGTTACCTTGCATTAAAATAACCTGTCCTTGCATTAAAATACCATAAAGATTCATAGATTATGATCAGAACAAGACCTTTATCAGCTGAAATCAAATTAGGCAAGGTTGATAATGCTTCTGGGCATTGTAAACAATTGCAATGCAACTTCCATTTTGGGGAGATAAAAACTGCCAATCTGTTGGTCTGCCTTTGATGTTACTGCTTGATGCTGAGTCAGGGTTCTCAGGTATAACCTGATAATAAAGGTTCATCTGAGTTTTAGTTTAATTACTTTTATGATTGGCACATTCTCCTATATTTTGATGGATTAGCACAGTTTTGATGTGTACTGCCTGTGACCAAACGAACAAAGCACCATGTACATATGTAATGTCTCTAATATTCTTAGGTTTTCTACAGCAAAAGTGATCCGACAACAAAGCTGAGGATTAAAGGGCACACTCCGCATGTGTATGCTGCGTCACAGCTTAATTAAAGGAGGCAATGCTCAATGAGCAGTAACATGTGAATAAAGAGCTATCTATAAAACAATAACCCAAGCCATGGAACATGGAGGAAATCAAAATTTGTAACAAAATTTTGTAACACAAGCTGCCAGTTTGCCAAATCATATGATTTCTCAGCGTCCAAAGAAAACATGATGTAAACATGGAGTTTAGATAATTAGGCTCTGCCATATTTATTGTGCTTTGAATTAGAGGTATGCACAAATACAATTTTTGGGATTCGATTCAATTCAAATTGAATATCCAATGATTTGTATTGATTTGAATATTTAAAATTTGAATATATTCACATTCGATCCAAATCGAATGATTCATATCTATTTGTATGAATGCTCAAATCATATTTGATGATATGTCGACAACATTCATATGTGTCCATATGCATCCCATTTTTATTTCATATGCATCCTGTTTTCATCCCATACATATCCGTACAAAAGCGTATGGAGACGAATAAGATGTGTACGGATACATATGTATTGCATACATATCTGTACACATACAAATGTCTGGATAATTTGTACAAATGATTCGAACGATTCAAAAATTCATTTGAATGTTAAATTTGAATGTGTGGACATTCAATTCAAATTGGAATGTCAGAATTTGATCCACTTCTGTCTAATTTTGAATGTTTCAAATATTTGTGCACATCCCTATTTGAATGAACAAAGAGGATGCATTGTCTGCATGACATTGTCCCCTAGCTGAACACTCTGCATGGGCACCAAGTTGTTCTTGTGCCATGCTGCTGTGGTGGCAGAATGGTATAAAGAGCTGTCAGAACTCTCCAGATCAATTTCAAAGGCCAATCCTTGGAATTGGCAGTGGAGAGAAGAAGCATGCAGTCACCAGCCTCTGCGTAGTCTATAGTGCTACGACTGTGGTGCTATTCTGTTAATGCACAACTAGAGAAGACACTACGGTTGTAGCATTTCCTCCCTTCATGCCAATAATCTTAGGTCACATACTAAGAATGTGTGAGCAAGACATAACAGATAGATTTTCCCCCCCAAAGGATAAGCAGTAGTACACGTTATGCAAAGTAGCTGTATGTGTTATTCACAAAGACTTTGGGATTATTTAAGAAGATGGGTCTTGGTTTTACAGCAAGCAACTGGCAAGTGATCCTTGGAGGGGGGAGGTGGAAGAGGAGTTTCTAAACAATGTTACTTTTATTAAAATCAAAATAGAACAATCAAAAATTGATTAAAACAGTTTTAAATAGTATAAGGAAACAGCACAAAATTTCCAGATAGGCAAGCCGTAAACACAAATAATGGGATTAACTTCAATTAACAAGCATCCTTATTATGATTATAGCATTCAGTACAGGTGATGGGATTAGTTTAAACATGCATCTTAATTTGGAGAATAACAGTCAATCAGCAAAAGTTCAGGCATCCTAAACTGCCTGGGAGGTGGAGAAGAAACTTGAAAGAAGCAGGAATATCAGAAGCTTAATTACTTAAAGAATAAAGAATAACTGAATCCATAAAACAGCATAGTGAGTTAGTCCCACCCTTATACAAAGCTACTCTACTCTTCTGTAAAATCCCCAAATCCCTAAAGATTCATATTAACCTATTCTAAAGACTTAACAACCAAGACTTCCTTGCCAAGTAAAAAGAGCAATGTTTAGGAAGGCGTTAAAGAGAGGTTTTGGGGTTGTTCTGATAAAATCCAGTTATTCTGCTTCACTCCCAAAGGAAAAAGTTCCCAAAAGACTCTTGAAAATATTCACAAACATTGCACAAGAAGGACTCAGCCTTCACTATAGCATTAAACATCAAGTATGATTCCCAGATCTCAGCAGAGCCAAAACTCCGAAGACTTGAAAGCATATAATCTCTCTGTATCTTGCCGCTCTCAGTGTCTGTGTTTTCTATGTAGCTGAGCAAAAGTGAAAAGTCTTTCTGAGCTTGTCCTGCAATGAAGGAAAAGAAAGGTTCTCAGGTTTCTCCAATTTGGCTTCAAACCTCAGTCTTTTTATACTTTTAACATTTGCTGTGTACATATTTTCCCAATAAATATTTTGCAGCTGGTTCAGTTAATAGCAGGAAAACCCTGAGAAAATAATTTATTAAGCAAAATATCCAGGAATGTTTAGTTACGCTTGCATCCACTCACTCATGATGAATTTTAACACAGGGCCTTTGTATACCACATCTACCCAATGTGCTGGTTCAGACCAGCTCTAGCCCCAGGCCTAAAGCTTGTTCTTAGCCTTGAAGCCACCAAGGGATTCATTTCAGCAGACCATATTTCATGCCATGAAAGATACACAGGTATATAAGGAGCACCTATGATTTAGCAAGGAATACTTAGGAAAAAATAAATTTTAAGCAAACCTTATAATAATATAGGTGCAACTGATGTGAGAAAGTAGCATGGGAGAATAGTATCTCACTTGTGCTAGAGGTGCCTCCAGACATGGCATATGAGGAAACCCCAAGTTGGGTTTTGTGACAACATCAAGCTGGGGGTTGGGGTGGGGGTGCTTGTAAACTTTTTGATTGCCTTTTTAAGAAGATTTTGACTGTGTTGGGCCTTCTACCGAGGCTTGTTGCTGTTGAATCATTTAGTTGCCTGTCCTGTTATAATCAGGGCTGTTCATATGCTTTATCAGAAATTTGCAGACACCGATGGATAAACAAACTTCCTTGCCAACTATTTGTAACATTAGATTATTATCCTTTGTGTGTGTGTGTGTTTAAAATCAAATGAAGGGAATCAGTGCTGCTTGCTAACTGAAGCAGTAAATTGCTGTCAGAAACATTTCCTTTTTCATTGCTTGCTCAACTAAGGGTAATTTTATTATTAAAGGGCACTAACATCAGCCTTAAAATATAGTCCTTGTTAGTGGTGCTTACTGACTGAAGGCTGAAAGGCAGGCACATCAGTCTTCCTTGCAACATGAAACCAGCAGGCTGCTAGAGGTGTGGACAGTGCAGCTGAGACAAAACAGTTTCTGTTCAAGTCAAATAGCTGCTCTCCATTGCAGGGAGTGGAGAAAACAATGGCCCCAACACCGCACAGAGCACACTGCAGTTCCCATCTTGAAAAGAGTACAGAATAAAGCAAGGTGAAAAACATCTTGTAACCATCTCAGGGCTTTTGCCAAAGAAACCCTCTGAAGTAAAAGATGCAGGATGATTTTAGATTTTTCCCCCCATATAATACCCACAATATAGTAATATTCCAGATTAAGCTGCTTCCTTAAGTCTTCACCACTCACTCATTCATTCACTTAAGCGCGCGCGCGCGCGCGCACACACACACACTCATTCAAAATCCAAACCTTAGCATTCTGACTCCCTTTCAAAAATGTATTCAATATTCTCAGATGTGACTTCAGCCATAATCATTATGCATCCTACTAAATCTTAATGTTTTATTCCCATGGGAAGGTAGACATTATACATTCTGTCTTTTCAACTTTTGATTGTATACTTCAATACTTTTCTGTAACCAAGCCTTAGTGTTAGCAACAGAAAACTATACGCATCATGATCCAGGTCTTGAAAGTGATCATTGATCACTGCCTCCAGCTTATATTCTCTCCCCATTTTTAGATGCTTCTTTTAGATACTGTCTTCTAGCTAGCTGAGTCAAAATCTTAAGACAACCATGCTTCTTCAAAATGGATACAGTGTGATTTCTAAGGTGCTGTTTCTTATTCACTCACCTCTTTTAATACCAGGGGGATATATTTGAAGGACCTATGTTTGTCTATCAAATTCTGACCTGATATCTACGAGACCTTCTGTGACTGGTTTTTTTTTTTTTTTTTACTGCTTTCTGCTTAGTATTGGTCAAGTGTTAATCTTCTTCACTGAGCATACTTCCTGCTAGTAGAAACAGACTTAATAGGGGATGGACTTGGTGGATTTTACACATATGTATCAAATTAGATTCTGTTTTAATAAAATGCTTTTTAACTTTGATTTAACATGCCTAACATAAACTGAATGCTAGCGGTTATTAGAAAACAAAATCGACAAGCATCATTGTGCATCTTTATAATTCTATAGTGAGGCCACATTTGGAATATCATATGCAACTCTGTTCACCACATCTCAGAAAGGATATTATGGAGGTGGAAAAGGTGCAAAAAAGGATAACAAGAATGGTCAAGGGGCTGGAAGACCTTATGTACTAAATCAGGTTGTAATGGCTAGGCCTCTTCAGCCTTGAAAGGTAGAGTTACAGAGGTGACCTGATTGAAATGTAAAATCATTCATAGTGTGGAAAATTATTTTCTTTATTGCACATCAGTTGAACCAGGGGCTCTCTATGAAGCTGATGGGCCAAGAGAGTTAGGACTACCAGAAGCGATGGCGATACAACAAACCTAGATAGTTTTATGGATGCATCTAGATGGTCAGATGTATCAATAGCTGCTAGAATGGGATGTGCAGGTACTGTCTCTAGCTTGGAGAAACAGGCAGGATGCCTCTAAAGGTCATCTGCAGGGAGTTAAGAGCAGGTAACAGTTTTGCCTTTGTCTTCTGTTTGAGAATGCCCAGAAACAATTGATGGGCCACTGTGTAAGAAATAACGCTGGACTCGATGGGCTGTGGACTGATCCAGTAGAGCTCCTGTTAGATTCTTATATAAGCCAGTTCTGCACTTATCCTTAGTCATGAACAAGGTTAAGCTTCTGGGCATCATAAATCTGCATAAGAACATAAGAACATAAGAGAAGCCTTGCTGGATCAGGCCACAGCCCATCTAGTCCAGCATCCTGTCGCATACAGTGGCCCACCAAATGCTCATGGGCATCTCAAGCAGAGGCAAGGACAAACCTTGAGTCCCAGCAGATGGCCTTAGAAGCACCCCAGTTCCTCCCCCCCCCCCAGCCTGAAAGATGCATCTGCACATTAACTAGATCTGTACCCCTCCTCCTCTGGAATGCTGTCTGCATTAGATGGAGACTGATCTTTAATTGAGAATATGAGTAGACACAATTAAAAAAGTATCTACTGGGGAAACAAATATGTGTACCAAAATGTCTTCAGATACTCTCTCCTTGTGAAGAGATTTAGCAATGCAACCAAAACTAATCAGGCTGGAATGAAAAAGTAAAGCTTCTACTGAGTTAAGACTCAGAAGTATTTTTTCCTATAACAGTAGTTTACCTTCTTAAGAAATATGGTTTTAACTTCCCTATCTGTCCTATGACACCTGGTATTCCCTGGTGTGTTCACATCCTGTACTAACTCCTCCTTAGCTTCCAAACTTAGACAATATCAGTAGAAACAGCCTAAATGTTGAAAATGTGAAACATTGCAAATTCCTCTTCCTACCCACCTGCCTAGATTTTTAAAATGCACAATAATTTGGTGACCACCTCACTGGCAAGATCTGAAATAAAATCATTAAATGAGATGCATGCTACCTAAGTTTATCTTCAGAAGCACATTTCAAATACCTTGCTTAATCATAAATCTTGAGAAACCTTTTGCGATAAATGGAGCTATTGAGCAGCACATGAAGGAGGAATTGGATCACAATTACTGTATTTAATACCCAACTGATAATCCTGTGGCAAGAATGTTTTATGGAGGGCATTTGCTCATTCTCTGCCCTCAAAATGTGTAGATTGCAACCATATGACTGGCTTCCTAATATCCTCATTTTTAACTTGGAAAATGTTGTTAACCTTCTTTCGTGCTCTGAAAGCTGTATCAACAGATTATAATTTATCTTCCACGTCAAGAGATTCTAGCCTCAACTTCATTTATTGGAAACAGTTTCAAATAGAATTTGAAATAAGACAACAGAATTTGTATTTATTTATTTATATTTATATCCATTCTATACCAAAGTTCACAGGGTGAATTAAAAGAGATAAAAACTATACAAACAGTTTTGGGCACTGGAAGGGGAAGCCTTCTATCCCTGTTTCAGAAGAGGATAAGGCCGTTTCTCCACACAACATTCAGAAATCATTGGAAGACATCAAATATTCTCCACAGCTTCCCATGCTGAAGGAGTACAAGAATTTTAATCCCCTTCCAGGACATACAGTTCAGTGTGTGAGAAGTAGCTTTGAAGCTGAACTGTGCACCTGCTGTGATGAAATACACTATATTCACTTGTGGGCCTGGGCTGTAATCAGAAATAGAAAAAAAAATATTCCTAAGGGTGATCTGAGGAGGCTTAGAGAAGACTCTGAGGTGGGATTGTTCACACTCCAGCCTTCCCCCTTCTTCTGAGGTGCTACTTTTGTTATGCCTGAACACATCCTAGTGTCTTTTAATGATCCTGGTTATGGAAGACTCTTTCCCAAGACCATAAGGGCAGCCTTTCCCAATGGAGATGCCTCCTTGAGGCCTTTCTTGTTGGCAGAATAGAAACAATCCTAAACGTAAAGTTTAAGGTAAGCCTTCCTGGTCCTGGAACAAAAGAGAAGGAAACATAATCAGTCTGGGAGCCCTTCTTAGCTTACACTGACAGCATGAGTTTATATTCCGTAATAAAAAGGAAAAGGAGGCTGGATGAAAGAAGGCTATGGAGAAGCGAGCAATGGCCTTAAAACAGGGAATGTATTCTACTTGTGCCATAAATTGCAAAGCTGCACATTTCTTGCATTTAACGTACATAGCACCATGGAAAGTGTACAGAAACATTGATTTGCTCTGGGGGATGAACAGCATCTGGCTATAAATGCTATCTTTATGAAGAAGACAGTGAGAAAATCTATTTCCAAGCACCCATTGTCCAAAGACTTACAGCTTGCCTGAGGGACAGGCAATTAAAGAGATCTTTTGTCATGCCCTTGATTAAGGACGCTCCACAGCTTCAGTAGATTATTTTCCTGTTCCCTGCTACATAGACCTTTCTGCAGTATTGTGCTTGCCCTCTCCAAATCCAGTCCTAAATCCAGAACCTGAATTGTGTTGAAATGCAGTTTTGGTGGTATTGTCTTTTACACCAGCAAAAATTTCAAAGTGAGGGTAGAAGTTAGGATTAGCATGAGTCACCTGTTCCTCTTACCTTGTCAGTGCCCTAAATCTGTATACCCATGAATGCTATCTCCTGGGTAAAATCTTGCTGAGGTCTTTTGCTCTCTTTTGTTTCTAAAAGTGACCATTTTTCAAGTTTTGTCATTGAAGTACCATGTAAGAAATATATATATATTTAGACTGAACAATTATGCCACTTTAGTTGAGCTAATATCCCTAGACCTTTAGCTTTGGGTTTCATGTATGATTTTTCTATACTTTCGGAGCATTGTACTGCTAGTTTGTTACATACAACAGATTATAAAATAAGTGGTTAATTTATAAAATAAAGTTTAATTTACTATATTGTCAGATAATTTTTGTATATTTTACGCCTTGAGACTCTTTCTGTGGGCTGTTTTAATTACAAGTGATATTTTCTTTTTCATGCTATGCTTTGTCAAAATGTGTGAATGAAACTAGATTCACAACTAAAATAACACAAGCATAATCCTTCATTACCATACTTGGAATAAACATTGTAACATGGAATTTGAATGGATTTATACTTATTTGTGATATCTGTTATGCAGAACAGGAAAAAAGGAGTAGTAAATCTTGTGTATGAGCTGATTGTGTCTTCTCAGAGACACATTTGTTCTTTTCCTTATGCCATTTTTCTACACTAAAAAACAAGCAAATATGCTTGATTTTAAATGTACATGAAGTAGGAAAGGGCAGATTCTTGAGGAAGCTTATTGAAAACGTTATTCTGTTTTATGAGCAGTTAACAGCCAGATTATGTTTCACAGCTGGTTCAATTTATTTTTCACAGCATACTTAACTTTCTCACTGATCTGAAAAAGGAGACCTTTGCGAGTACTGAAGTTGATTATTCTGTGTCTTGACCAAATGATTGGAAGAGTGTAGGAGTCAGGGGAGGGCTGTGAGATATTGCAGGGAGATTATTCATACAAACAAATGTGAAACAAAATCTTAATGCTTCACTAGGGATACTCCAGCCTAGGTAAACATAATTAAGGATATTATATTTTGCAGTTGTTGACCTCATGGAAGCACATCAGTGGATTCATTTTCTGTTTTTAAGAATACTGGAGGGAAAGAGCAAGATGTTTTTTCAGTTGTGGTTTTGTCATAGACAGAGAAAACTGCTTCATCTAGAATGTTAGTTGAATGTTAGTGGATCTGTTAGTTGATCGTGAAAGCCCGTTTCTTTTAAATGTTTGTTTTTCCTTTATCAGAGTGTTGGTTATTATGAGAAATTAATACTTTGTTGTAGCTGGAAATTCTTGCCTGCTGTATCTGAAACCATTTTAATGACACACTGGATGAAAAGGAGTCATGGGGTGTTTTTCCACTGTCACTAGAAGTACCCATTAAGCACCCATTAATGGGTACAAAAATGCCATTATGTACCCATTAATGGGTTCTTAATGGGTACTTTTAGTGACAGTGGAAAAACACCCTTAAGTTCCTTTTCAACAGCACTATGCCATGACTACTAGCATATGTAGGGTACCATATTGTGGTCATTATGCTAGATTGATTTAGAGGTTTTATGAACTATTTTCTGTCTGACAGCAGGTCCAAGGCTGGCTAATAAAGAGCAGAAATTAACACACAGGAGTTAACAGAAAGACTCTAGGACCATGGTTGTTGCCTCTGGGGAACCTGGGATATACTCAGCAGAGTGATCTCTGGTACTGAGGCAACAGCTTCCCCTTCACACTTCCAGTTACTGTTCTTATTTTTACCATTATAACCCGTCCTGAGATCTTCAGCTATATGATGGGATAAAAATACAAATAAAAAAACATGATCCTTGGTGAGTTTGCATTTTTGCGCAGGATGAATGGAAATAGGCTGATCTCATGTCCCAAAAAGATCTTACATATTTTTTTAATGTTCTTATAAATTTAAGAGTCTGCCCATGAAAACAGGAACCTGAGCCTGTTGAGGATGTTCTTCTGAGATGTTCCTTTTATAATGGACATCATGACGAACTTATCCGACCTGTGCCCTAGTGACAATATAGTAATTTTTTTTTTACTAGAAGATGCAAATCCTGTAGTAACTTCAGCAATGGCCAAATTCTTCTCATTAACCATAAAGTTTAGAAGTCAAATATTATATTTCTTTATAGGTCCATGATGACAGTAAATAAAACATTCTCTTTATAAAATAGAGTAATGTAAGGATGCATGGTTGGAAAACAGAAGCATTGAGTGGAAGAGGGTATTCTGACATACAAAACCAAACCTGTGGTAACGTTTATTCACTCAAGTGGCCTGGCATTCATTGGAAAGATTCTTCATGTAAGTTTCATTCTAGTGATGGTGAATCTTTATTGGTCTGCTAGAAGTCATCAAACTGTTAGAGCTGATCAGAGATGGAAAATTTAATTTAGAATGGGGCTTTTATTCAGCCTTAGCAACCTCTTTAGAGATCTGAAATCAGGAATGACTGTAGCTGAAACTAGACATAAAGAAACCACAGAAAACATCACATTTTTAAAAATGCCAAGAAGGGAAACTATTTTAACAATTATTTAGAATATGAATAGACAGTTTGTCATGTTGAAGACAGAAAAAAGGAAGGCATAAAACATACCTTTACATAGCAAAACTATTTTTACATAAAAAAATTAACTTTCAATAAACCAGGTACCATAACTAGATGTTATAATTTAAATTTGTTGGTTAATTTTAAGCAAAATATATTAAGTATGTTCACCCTAAAAATAGATTAAACATACTCACACTGATTGCTTATGACAGTAGGAAACCTATTGTGCTTTTTTGTTTTTTACTCTGCATCAGTTCTTTGCATTAAATTTCAAGGTTTTTATATCATTGCTCAAGATTCCAACGCTATAGCCACTCAGTTTGCTTAAAGCTTTAAACAAAAGCTTAATTCCTATTCAGGTATAAGGAATAAGTTAATAAAACAGCAAAATCCTCTGATTTAAGGAAAAAATGAGTTAACTGTTTATAAACAGCACCTGCATTTTATATCCATTCTTTAAAAGTTGACTACAGTCATGCTTTATATCATGCAGTGCTTTGGTCCCTCTGAGGCCATGTTCGCACCTTCACTTTAAACCTTCTTCAGTCCATCTTCAGGTCCTACTGCTCACACTTTGTGGACTTTTCATTCAGGAAAGTCCAAATGGCTAGAAATGAAAAGGTGTGAGCAGTCAGATCTGATCATGAAGAAGGTTTAAAGTGAAAGTGGGAGCATCACCTAAGCCTCTGTAAAACTGTGTTATGCATGTAATTGTCAGCTAGGGAAAACTGGAACTTAAGTAACGATAAAAGCCAAGTCTAGTGCTATAGAGGGGTTGGCGCAGACTCTGTTGCATCTCAGATGCAAATCACATTATTGAAAGTTGCCAGGATTTCATTAAATAAAGTTAACGAGGGGAGGACTGTTGTCTACGGGAGAGTAAGCTTCAGGCATTAACTTTCTTATGAGTGGCAGTGATACCTTTGCAATTGGTGGTGATGGCTGGGTACCACTGAGTCCTCATTGACACCATGCAGTTTTCATGGCAGAGATGCAGACGGCATTTGTTGTCACCCACCACAAGTAATGTTACCAACCACAAGCCTCTGTGGAAATCTGCAGATGAATGGGAAAAATCAAGCATAGAGCAAAATTGTAGACAAATTGCTCCTTACTCTCCAGTGCTTACTATCAATTTCCCACTTCTCTTAAGTCTTGAGATCCAAGAGATAGCATACCAGCATGGTTTAGAACAGTACTGTTGCATAAGTAAAGAAAAGCATTTCCTCTTTCAACTTCCACTGTTCCTGACATTTAAAAGACTTTAAAAAAAATAAAGAAAAAATAAGTGCAGACAGGAAAGGAATATTAATGTATCATTGCATATGTTTTCCAATATCCTGGTGACAAAGTGACACCAGACTAATCAAAGCTCAAGAAGAAACAGCCAGTGGCAGCTTCATAACAAATACAAAAATGATGTGCATGTTTGGATAATGGAAAATTTCACTTAAGTCAGTGAAAACAAATTGCTGAAGAGCACCGCAGAAAGTAAGTAAACTGAATCTATGCATGGTGTTTTGTGAAGGGACATATAATTAAATTGTTCTGTGATTTTCTAAGGTTAATGGCATGTCTTAGGAAGATGCCTAAGGTGATGGAACGGATATACAATTATATGCATAGTAATTTGATTAATGATTGAACTGAGATAAATAATTCAGCTGAGATTAATTTGCATAAAAAGATTCATTAATATACTAGTGGCTAGCATTCTAGCAAGACAGGTGAGAGATGGATTGCAGACAATCAAAATGGTTAGTCAAGGATTCCACCCTCCCCTTGCTCTTATACTTCCCCTTGCATCATACAACATTCTGATGCTGGCTTTGAATTTTTCAGCTGAGCTGTAGCGGGTTATTAAAATAATCCATTGGCAACTTTTTCCTTTTATTAAAAGGAAAAATCTCCATTAATTGGCTGACCCACTGACCTCTTTTAAACAAATTCACTGGGCAACTCCTTACACTGTTGTCCCCAGTATCTGTCTTTAGTAACTTATAAAAAGACTTAGGGCCTTTCTGCACTTATCTTTATATCTGGATCTTGGGGCTTCTTGTCTGGATCCTGGGCCTCCTCAGCTCCGTGTTAATGTGGATCGAGGAGGTCCACCCCCCCCCATTAGTTCAGTTCTGCCTGCACAAGACAAAGCCAGATCTGACTTAATAGGCCTTTAAGCTGGATCTACTGTAGGTCTACAGCAGGACTTAAGGGCCTTGCTCTGGATCATGGAGCATGGCAGGAGAGGAGTGTAGCATCAGTGTGCACTCACTGAATGTGCAAGAGACCTGTATTCTCGTACATGCATCCAAAGCACCATACAGACATTGGGCAGATCCTCCACAGACAAAATGGTATTAATAACAATCAAATGTAGCCTCAGGTCTTCAGCCACTTTGGCAGAATTGCCTACACACATTAGGGGTAGGCGGGGCATAATTCATTCATTGTCCGTCCATCTGTCCATCCATCCATATTTAATATTTTTGCCCCACCCTATATCCAAAGGTCTCAGGGCAGGTCACAATAAAATTGTATAAAACCAGCTAAAATAAGTTAGGTTAAAATTGTTAGACATTAGACATGGAACAGGCACAGAAAGAAAATGCTTACATGTAGGGCAGCCAGTGACAACAGCTGGCAAAATTCAGTTCATTAAACTACTGGCACAGGCCTACAAGCAAATCAATATTTATTTTATTTTATTTTATTTTAATTCTCTGCTTCTGTGTGCAAGACCTCAAGCTAGTAGTACTATTATAGATTATCTTCCCCCTCCAGTAGACTAGAAAAGTCCACTTTCAGCAGCTGTTGGATTCAGCTGTAAATTCTTTGAGCAATTTTTAGATAGGGCTTAATAATTGCAAAATGTTATTGAAGAGTAAATTTAATTTTCTATGAATGTAATAATGATAGAAAAATAAATATGAAGCATCCTGACCTACACCTATGTAAATAAGACTGAGAATGGTTTTTAATTTACTACAATTAGCTAGACAATTTTATTAAGGTGGAATTCTGTTTGGTTTGTCCATCCATTCTGATACCTGAGAGACTCTGCTTAATAGTGCATTATATCATGGTTTATGTCATGTAAATGTTAGAATGTGTTTATTTTGTTATACAGAAATTGTTTAGCCCATGAGCCTTGGATAATCATTTGTTTGTTTGGAAGTTCTTAATATAATGGATACAAGTGGCTGCAAATGCCTTCTTTTACTCTCAGAGACGTCCTGTGCAGGTAAGTGGCGATGCTGCCTGAACTGAGAGAGTACATCAGAAAGGAAATTCGTGCTTCACTATTTCAATTAAAACATTTTTTTTAGCATTTTCATACTCTTGCTTGAATAGAATTTATATATAGAGAGAACAGTATTTATATAGAAAGGACTGGGGAAAACGTTCTTGACCTGTATTGCTTACAAATAAAACTGAAATGAGATCCACCTTGTTTCTGAATTAATTCAGAAACATGATAAGTCTTATCTAATTTGAACCAGATTTTCTGAAAAATAAGTAGGGTGCAAACCTCATGTACTAATGCAGAGTTTATTTACTTGCTTTAATGCAAAGATGGCGTTTATACAGTAAATACTCTGGTAATTTGGAGCCATTTCTCTTTCCATATGGAAAAATGGTGCTTTGTTTTTTTAACTGTTCTATGACTATTGAATAACATAAATGAATAAAGATTAAGCAGTAGCTAAGCCTAAGAGCAGCTTCAGGCAAGCATGTTCCTTTAGAAAAGCTAGGCCTTCTCTGCGGGGTCAGTTATGCTCTGGAAAGTATTTCCCTCTGTGGTTTAAGAGGCACCTATTGAAAACTTATCTCTTCACCCAGGCTTTCCCTGTATGAATGATTGTCTGTTTTCTCATTACATTTGTAGTATAATTTTAATTGCCTGTGGTTGTTGTCATTTTCAACATGGTTTTCATTTTTTAGGTTTCAAGACAATTTGGATTTTTTAAATGGGAAGTAAAACTATAAAACAAACAAACAAAAACTCATCAACTTTAAGACTTCTGAGATGGGGCTGAGGCCTTAAAGCACTGGGAAAGTAGATTGCTTCTCATTTAGGCAATTTCAGATGGTCCTGCTGTTTATTGCCCACTAAGAAAACTACTGTATGTGGTAAATACTTTATCTTGATTTAGCTCCTTGGGAAGTTTGGGGGGAAACGACATGCGAGTTACCTTGCATCCTTTTATAAATGGTTTTAGAACTGCATCCTCAGTTTCCATAAACAATTGTTTCAAGGTTGTGACAGCCAGTTTAAATATGACTGGTTTCCTCCAGTAACCCAGAATCTTGCAGATTAACAGTCAAAATAGTTCCAGTTTGGTTTGATTTACACGATACTCAGCTATCTGAGGTAAAGGCTTCAATTTACCACTACAGGTTCCTGCTTTCATTATCACATAACACTTGTACACAAGTTTCAACTGAAGCAGGTTGTACCACACACTCAAAACAATTCTAGGTAAATAAAAATAGATTTCAGGGTTTTTCACTTTACATGTGTTGTATTCTTTTAGCATTTAGCATTCAACATCCTGTTATCACATTATGGTTCTTTAATTCATTGTTGATCTCCTGACTTGTAGTAGAGCTCTTGACTACTGCAGTTTAAAGTGCCAGTATTCCTGTTTATGTATGTTTCTGATGGTTTTCATTGATGACAGACTATTATGAACAACGGTGCCTCACTTGATAACAACCTGAAAATTGTAAGTAGGGTTTTGTCAGTTTTTGTGCATTAAATGAGACATGAAAAATTCTATTTTGTATTAGATTACTTGCCTTTGAGATTCTGAATTTTATTTGACAGCGCGGTGTTTAAATTGATAAGACATCATTTTCTGCATTGCGAAGTACAATATGTCCTAGTTCTGGCTCTGTATTGGTTTAAAAAGTAATTCTGAACGCTCATTTCTTGAAGTTTTGCCCTATTTTGCTATGTCGTCACTTAAGCCTCCAGTTTTGAAATGGGGGCAGATACTACATAGTCCTGCAGACATTGGTGAATTGCCTTTCTGTTTCTACTTAAAGTTTATTAGGTTGGCTGGAGCTTTGAGAGTTTAGTTCAACCCCATTTGTAGAGCTCACCAAACTCGGGGCTTAGGAGAGAAAGGCGGATACTGGAATGTTTAGACAGAACATTTGAGGGATCAAGCTGTAGAGTAGGAATAACTACTGAAATATATATATTCTTGAACTGCAAATTTACAATGTGGTCCCCTATTAATAAACAGACCTTCCAGCCAAGGTCTTGGTGTTGCAAATTTCTCTCTCTCTCTCTGTTTCACCTCCTTCACTTCCCTTCCTGCCAAAACAATTGCACAGATGTATCCACAAAGAGTAACAGGAGTTAATTTGATGATACCAAACAACTGTTGAGAGGACTATATACTGTATGAGGCAGTACTATTACAGGAGCTGCTGTAGCTCAGTGATAGAGCAAACTACCTGGAAAGCAGAGGATTGCTGGTTCAGTCCCCAGCCTTTCCCTGTGAGCATTTCTGTATTTCTGCCAGGATATGGCTACGATTCAGTGGTGCACCGCAGCAGCATCCATAACATGTCAGGAAGACGAATGTAAACAAATTTGTGTAATTAAAGCCATGTTGACATGCTGCTGCCCTGAAATTGTCTTATTGCTGCTGCTGACACAATTTGCCCATCAAGGATGGTTGTTTACCTGCTGTCTCCAAATAGTCTTCTGGGGGTCTGTCGGTGCTTATGCAAGTGTGCTGATTGCCAGCTGACTGGGATGGTGAGCAGATGACATTGGGTCCTTGATTTGATTTTGAATCAAGGAGCAGGAAATCTGGCTTTGTTCACACTATCCCCTTCCACAATGAACCGGCAAAGTCCTGTAATTGAGGGTGATCCATCTATGAGGCCTGATAAGATATCTTAGATGTATGTATGAACATAGCCTAAGACTATGTTGGACATAGCCACTGTAGGTCATATGCAGTAGGATACAATGAGTAGCTAGTAGCACTATTATTTGTATTTGTATAATATTCTAAATATAAATAGTAAGGTGAACGATAGCTTACAGCAAAAGACATTTTCAGTTCATTGCTTCTGCCAGTACAGAAGCCTTGATTTTTGTTTTATTTTGAAAGAATCTATTATTCATTGCTGTAGTTTATGTTTCTGAAAGCACTAACGGGCATCAGGTCATCCTTCCTGCTAGAGGATCAGGAACAAAGTCACAAAATAGTTTTGGTTAGAATATTACTGGTTCTCAGTCAGCTAAACTTCTTCAAGAACAGAATCCCCAAATGTCAAATGGATCTACCTAATTAAGGAGCTGTTGAGAAACTGTGTAAGCAGGAGGGATTTCAGTCAGGTTCTTTAGGTAGTCTAAATTGACAACGATGAGGAGAATCTGTGAGAAAGTCATTCAGGTAACAACTTCAAATGTTACAAAATAAACTTGCTTGTTTTATGAAGAAGACTCCATCTGGATGATATAAAGCCTGGAGATTGAGCTGAGGTCGTACCAGTTCTGTTCACACCTAGATCATCATAGGTTGTCATCAGGTTGTCCTCGCTTTGGGCTGCATCACACCTTTCTCCGTGATCAACCTGCGCCTCCTTCACGGAACTCTTGGTTCTCCAGCCCTTTTCCTGTGTCAAATCTACTTCTTTTCTTATTGGATACCATTTTGTCACCCAAGGGAGGCGGGTATGTGTGTTTGGTGTTCTTTTTAAAGCCTGCTCCACCACCTCCACGCCCCCTTACTTCTTAATGTGTTTTTCTTCTCCGTGTAATTAATTTTTTTAAAAAATAAATTTGTGGGGAAATGCAGAAAGTGCCTTTGGCAGGGGCTGGGCTCAGTTGAAGGAGAAGAGAAGGGGAAGTGCCTCACAAACTCCATGTGTCCCACCCTCCCCTAGATATTGGCCAAAAGGAAAGACTGGATCCCACCCCAGTACAATTCAGCTCCTTTAGCCCGTTCCCTTGCTCACACTGCAGAAGAGAAAACAGAATGCCAGGACTGGCTCAGTCCTCTGGAAAAGAGGACTACAGTTAGAACGATGTGATGCGTATAGTCTGGCTTGGAAAACGAACTGAATAAAAATAATGTAAATATAGCAACCAGAAGATGACCTGAAGTCTTGTCTTAAACTAAAGGTGTGACCAGGGTCTATATGTACTACAAAAAGTGGGCATATCAGTTTTCAGACTACATGTGTGAGTTAGGAAAAAATAAGCAACAATAGAAGTTAAAAATAAATTTCTAGAAAATACACGTAAGAAATGTTCAGAATGAAATAACCTTGAACTTACTTCTAGTGTCCTTTAACAGTTGAAGTAGCAAATAATGAGCATGCTGTTGAGAAATAACTTTCTCTAATGAGAACAGTGTCTTTGCATAGTAGCCTAAGGTTGAAGGAAAAATGTTTTCAGTCATTTAATAAGCCAAATTGCTTGTTTTAGGTTGTTCTGTTTTCTTCTTTTATGCTTAAATATGCTTTTGTTGGCGTATCATTTAGAGAAAGCCTTTATTTTTTTAACAATCATTTCTGGAATGACAGGTTAGACTAATCTGTATCTATTTTGGTGGAAAGCAGTGAGTATTGTGTTTCTGTCTGAAATGACAACTTCACTGACTTATAAATACCTCTGGTTCTTTTGAGAGGCAAAGTAGATGTCTAACTGTTTAGAGTCAATTTTTTTAAGGCAAAATGAAAATATCGCAGGCTGTCAAATGACAACATTACATAAAATATATGTAACAAATAAAGTTTGGCTGGATGGAAAGCGGTAAATATTCTTGTAGAATCTAATATGGAGAGGAAATTGATGAAAGATGCACTAAATTATTTTTGTAATTTTCCTTTCTTGTGAGATGAATTCCTAATTAAAACTGCACATTTATTCTATATAACATTTTTCAGAAATGGTGGCATTCAGTTTTTAAAAATCTAAGCTTAGTAAAAATTTGAGTATATGAAAGTTTTCATCACAGCACAATTCTGAGTCACAGAGTTTGGTTAGAGGCTGGTGCATGAACTTTGAAAAGGCATTTAAAGGCATTTAAATAGCCTCATGATAGAAGAAGAAGAGTTGGCTTTTGTATCCCGCTTTTCTCACCCATTTAAGGGGACTCAAAGCGGCTGACAAAGCTTTTCTATTCTTCTCCCCACACCAGACACCCTGTGAGGTAGGTGGGGCTGTGAGAGCTCAGAAGAGAGCTGTGACTAGCCCAAGGTCACCCAGTTGGCTTCATGGGGGAGGGCGGAATCGAACCCAGTATTCCCAGATAAGAGTCCGTCTCCCTAACCACTAGACCAAACAGATATTGGTGCTGCGTTCAAACATAACAAAAGGGCACCTCAGTGGCATGACATAGAAACAGTGTATGGCCCTTGTGTTCCCAAGCATTCTCTAATCCACCTTTTCTAACACAGAAGGTTCATGAGAGGGGCAGACTGGTGTGTGAATAATCCCACCTTGAAGCCTTCTCTAAGGGCCCTTAGAGGTTTTTTTTTGCTGAGTCTGATGGCAGCCTGAGTCTGGCTACCCACAGATTTGTTTTTAACATTAGCCAGACCTTTTGACAATAGAAAAATAAATACAGCTCACCTTCATGTAAATTATTTAGCATCAAATTGTGAATTATTTTGAGGTCAGGATTTATCATCTCTAAGCTGTTTTTTCTCAGTGTGCAAGTCTAGCACTGTAGAACCAGATCAGACAGGGACTGGCCACTCCTTATCCTTTCTGGATCAGCCCCTGTTGATCCTGCTTTAGAGGCCCCAAGGCATCCATATCAGTGGTGCAACAAGATACACCCCTGAAATGGCTTCCCCATTGTCCCAGTGTGTTGGCAGACCTTGTAGTTGATGTCTAATGGTATTCTGATTCAGAAGCAAATCAGAAGGCCATTTTGAGCTTCCTGGCATATGTTCCATCTCATGCAGAGTCTATCTCTCTAATCTACATCTGTGTGCCATCAAAAGGGCTCCAGAAGGGGACTATGCTGTTGTCTATTTTGAACAAGAAAGACAGAAAGCCCGCAGGGTTATCTTAATGTAGCTGGACTATGGGAGACAAGTTTTGGACGTATGTCCCTGGTAGGACCTGATCTTTAATCCCCAGTAGATTCACATTTTTGCATCTTAATTCTATGAGGTGGACAAGGGCTTCTTTTGTCTCTGTCCTTTTGTTTGTTTTAACACTGCTTTCAGTCATATGACCACCAATATTATTTTCTTGAAAGGACCTCTAAATGATAAGATGCTATAAAGCATCTTCTTGCTGTCCCTACAGATTTGGCAATATCACTGTGTACAAAGGAATATTCTTTTTATTCCTCTTTCATAGAGCTCAAATATTCTTCTTACTGCTTCTCATAACTGATATTTTCTTTAATGTGGATTGCTTTTAAGTCTATAAAGGAGACAAAGGATGAACTACTGTGAAAGCAGCTTTTTATTATTTTTTTAAACATCTTGCTCATGTAACCAAATGTTTTAATTAATCCAGATATTTTGTTTAACCTCCAGTAGTTTTTATCTAATCTCAATAACAAGATGAAAGAGAAATCATTGCCATTAAATGTCCATCAAAAATTATATGGGACTTATGGAGAATGTCAAGAAAAACAGAATGTGATTTGAAAAACTGAAGAAGATTTAAAACAAGAAATAATGAAATAGGAACGTACAAATATAAAGCCTGTTTATAGAACTTAAAGAAGTGATTTAGAGTAGGATCAGACAATAGAGCATGGCATTGTTTATTGCATATAGTGTTTAAGATATATATAGTTAAATATAATAGCAGTAGCTGTAACAGTAGCAGCAGCAATAGTAATAAATAATAAGATTAAGAATAAGTATACCTTAAAAAAGAAACTCAGGTAAAATTTTCAAATTTTATTTATCTTTCATTTAATCCCTGATTAGATTATCTCTGGAATGAAATCAAAACAAGCTTTTGTGCTAGAGATATCCATAGCTTGGAAGATTATTTGGGACATCTGTCAGTGTTCTTTTGCTGCTTTTGAATTTCTGGGAATTCCAAGGTTAGGAATTGAAACCTTGCAGAAACCTTGGGCAGATGTACTAGATCAGCAAGTGGACCAGGAGCCTCCCTTCCACATGCTGGTCTGTGGTTTAAGGAAAGCTCCAGGGGTGTTTACGCACAGGGGCAAATAAAAACGGATATCTGGCACCCGGATTTATTAACTGGTTTCTGCAAGGGGAACCGGTTTTAATAGCTCCGGGTGCACAGAAGATCCGGATTAATGGGGTAGATCCGGATCGAAGAGATCCGGATCTACCCTGCACCCCTGCCGCCGCACACGTGGCGCGAATCTGGTTTGGAGACGGGTGCTGTGCGGACACATAGCACCCAGCTCTGATCTGGGGCGGAGGGCCCACCCCCCGCCCACCACAATTGGCTCGCCGGAGCCAAGCATGCCGAGCCGAGGGACCCTGCTGCCGCGGCTCACCCTGGCCCCAAAAGCAGCCGCTTCTGGGGCCAGGGCGAGCTTCCCAAAAGCCCACCCTAGCCCACCCCGCTGGGACCACGGCGAAACCCCTCCTTACCTTGCCATGGTCGTCTTCTTTGTCAGGGTCTTCTCCCAGGATGCAGCACGCCTGCGTCCTGGGCGTCTCCTGAGTGGCTGGGGCTGCCAGGATCAGTCCTTGCCCTCAGGAGGCATTCTGAGCATGTGCGCTGCCTACTAAAGGCAACGCGCATGCTCAGAACACTCCTGAGGTCAAGGGCTGATCCTCGGAGCCCCAGCCACTCAGGAGATGCCCAGGACGCAGGTGCGCTGCATCCTGGGAGAAGACCCTCACAAAAAAGATGACTACGGCGAGGTAAGAAGGGGTTTCGCTGCGGTCCCAGCGGGGTGGTCTAGGGTGGGCTTTTGGGAAGCTCACCCTGGCCCCAGAAGCGGCCACTTCTGGAGTCAGGGCGAACCGCGGCAGCAGGGTCCCCCAGCTCGGCATGCTTGGCTCCGGTGAGCCAATCATGGCGAGCCGGGGGCGGGCGCGTGTTAGTTACACTTGCGCCATGCGGACGCATCCTAAATAGATGCGTTTTCACGGCGCAAAACCACTTGGGAAGTGGTGTGTAACTAACACACATTAAGCACACATTAAGCACGGGTAGGTGCGGAAACACCTACCGGAAGTGTGCTTAATAGCCCCCTCTAATGCGGATGCGGCGGCGCCAAAGCGGTTTTGCCGCTGAAATCCGCATTAAAGAGGGACACTAAACGTGGACACGCGTGGCCAGAAGTGTGCTAAAAATGCACACGAATGCGGACACGCGTTTCCCAATCTGTGCTTAATGGGTGTTAAAGCCCCTGTGCGGAAACACCCCTGGAGTCTACAGAAGATTCCTAGTGCTGTTCTGTTAAGTCAGCCAGGGCAGAATTGACCCTTGTTAGCTGAGTAAACCTTTGGTACGTTGGATTCAAATGATCTAGAACTTTCTTCTGGAAATGTAAAAAGCATGATTCCGTAGATCTGGGGCCTTCTCTGCTGTACAATATAGCTATATGAATTTTTATATAGCAGAAAAGTTTCAAACTTGTCACAGCAATTTATTAAAGTTATTGTAATATAGAGCAAGAATTGCTGTTTTTGTGCAATTTTCTTAACTAAGCCAAAGCTTGCTTTTACTGTACTTAAATATTAATCCATGCATTAATATTATAATTTATTTTTCAATTAAATGTTATCATTTGAGTATAAATTAATTAA
This sequence comes from Aspidoscelis tigris stejnegeri, assembly GCA_023333525.1. Classification (NCBI taxonomy): domain Eukaryota; kingdom Metazoa; phylum Chordata; class Lepidosauria; order Squamata; family Teiidae; genus Aspidoscelis; species Aspidoscelis tigris. Next base: position 61,570,391 of record JALMGA010000005.1, on the reverse strand, counting down.
TATGCAAAGGTTGATATTTTGCTATTATGTGCGGATATCTATTCTGTAAGTCTGCAAAATTGACAATGGAAGCATTTGCACACCATATTTTCTGTCTTTCTGACTAATTTCATATACAGCCCATATTTCTGAAGACTAACTAGAATTCTTGAATGTGACAAGTAACATATACTTTTGGTTTCTGGAAATCGTGCATCACATTTCAGTATTATATCTCAATTTGCCTGACAATACTTGTAGTTTGTTGACGTGACTAATGGTTGTTGATGCAGCTCTATATTTTAGGTGATCACAAATATAACTAAACCAGCATTGCTGCAATAGAAAAGCTATAAACAAGAAGTCATTAGTCTGGTTATATGTATGAATCCATGGGTTGAAAGCGCTCTTGGACAGGAATATGGGACTAGGAAGTTAATGCAGAAAAGGAATTACGACTCGCACCTACTGAATTCTGCTGTGAGAGATTTGTGGTAACTATAAAGTTGGTATTTCTAATAGCTGGGCTTACAATAGCTGCTGCTTTTTCCACTACATGATTACTAGTTCAGTCTTTATTTTTTAATGAAATTTATTTGAAAAGAAAAATAAAATACGAAATATATATCTAAAAACAGTTAAAATGTGAGGAGTAGCTATAAAATTTATTAATTAATAATTACACGGTGAATATGTAGTAACTTGTGATTACATTGGGTGTTTTTCCTCTGTCACTAAAAGTACCCATTAAGTACTCATTAATGGGTATGTAATGGCATTTTTGTACCCATTAATGGGTACTTAATGGGTACTTCTAGTGACAGTGGAAAAACACCCATTATTTACATTTAGCAAGCTGTCCCTGTATCATTTTTAAAATATTAAGTTAAATATTAACATTTTTAATAAGTTTATAGTTTCAGATCTCTATTTATACTGTAACAATTTTTAATTGTTGCTGATGTGATTAAGCTTCGTCTAAGGAAAAATATAATTAATAATAACAATAGATAATTAACAAGAAATGGATTAATTGATTATGAAGTTTCAAGTACAGTTATAGCAATAATTTTTTAATTTTTGAAGCTTTTGTTTCACTTTAGTTTAAATTTCTGATAATCAAGTAGTGCAGATTTCTCCAACTTTTAGTCACTGAAGCCTCATATCTTTTAAGACAATTAACGCTATCAGCAGGTGCAGTTCTAACAGACAGTTGCGATGCTTCATACTTGCTGGATAACTCAGCTTTACTTCCTGTAGGCATGCTTGCACCAACTGTTCTTTCTAACTGTCGAGTTTTGGGACTTCAGCCTGTAAGTTATCTCTGGACAAGAGTACCTGGCGAGGGTAGTCACGAAAGATGAGAGGTATAGGCAGGCAACTAGCCCATGAAGAATGTTCCTGAGATGTCCTACATGAGTAAGTCTCAGGGACAATTCTAAAACAAGACGTCTAGGTTTTCCTTGGATTTTTGTGAATTTTTGTTTTTCTTAGATTGCCCATTCTAAACCATCTTGTAAATGTTGGACATGTTCTATACTTTCATTTGGCCTCCTTATTCTCCCCATGAACCTTCATGCCATTAGAAAATTGTTAGAATTACAAATGAGGTAGAATGTGGATTTTCTGTGATATGACTATGGCTTAATTAAAATGAAGGGTCACAGGTTTGATCTTCCCTGGCACCAACAGTACCAAAATGTCACTACTTGACTGAATTATATAAAATCTTGCATGGTATAGAAAAGTAGATAGAGAAAAAATCTCTGTCACTCTATGAAGCTGTCGGGTAGGAAAGTGAAATCAGACCAGGGGAAGTATTTCTTTAACCAGAGGGCCATTGGTCTATGGAATTTGCTTCCAGAAGAAGTTGTAACAGCAACCAACCTAGATAGCTTTAAGAAAGGGTTGGACAAATTAATGGCTGACAGGTATATCAATGGCTGCTGGAATGGATGCCTAGGTACACTTTCTAGGCTGGAGAGACAGGCAGGATGCCTTTAAAGGCCATTTGCAGGGATTTGAGAGCAGGTGAAGGTTTTGCCTCTGTCTTCTGCTTGAGATGCCCATAAGCCCAATCGGTGGGCCACTCAGTGGGACAGGCATTCTAGTCCACAATCCTATCTCACAGAGTTGCCCAGCAATTGTTTCTGGGTGTACCCAGGCAGAAGACAAAAGCTAAATCTTCACCTACTTTTGCGTCCCTACAATCCCTCCTGGATGCTGCAGCTGCACCCTCTTGCAATGTCCAGATTGTCATGGCAGTGTCTGAATGTGTGCCAGATGTTGCTAGAGATGTTGCTATGGTGATCTGGCCTGGCCTGATGTGCCATCCGCTCCTCAAGTGCCACTGTCCCAGTATAGGACTTTTCAGCACTTAAGTGTGGATGACTGCCGCTGCGCTACTATCATACCTGACTGGAATGCTATTATTATTATACCATACCAGTCAGGTAAGTGTGCAAAGACCCCAAGTTTACATTTAACTGATAGTCAGTGAAAGGATTGTTAAGAGACTGGCCTATTTGTGTAAAAACTGTTCTTTGAATTCAACTTTGAAATCTCGCCGTTCAGCAAATAACATAGGCATCCATATAAATATCAACACCTTTGCTTTTGGGGAATTAACAATGTTGGTGATTTATTTTTGGCTGTTAATTGCTGTATAACAGTTATTTTAATTACAGTTGCTTGTTAATAACTGTTCAAAAGCCCTCTGAGGGACACTAGATAACCTTTTATGTCTGTCTTGAGGATTAGTAAATGTTCTCTTGAGATCTTTATTATTTTAGGATGAATCTATCAAAAATACCAGGAGAGGTTAGGAATTTGGTGTAAGATATTTTTGCTTTACTTCTTCACCCTGAGCTCGGTAATAAATCTTATATTTATCCATGAAGGAAAATGTGACTTACTTAAATGAAACAAATTAAAATCAACTCAACAACATTCTGTTTCTAGTTTCACTCTGCCAGTCCCGCAGCCCTTAGAGCTGGTAGCTGATTACAGAATGACTGGTGAACTTTGGGGGAAAAAAGACATCTTTTGTAGTTTCGTAGGGAAAGGAGCGTGGTGTCCATGGGGGTCAACTGCAAAATATGGCTGAATTTACACAATTAAAAAATTAAAAAAACCTCTGAGGTGGCTCAGGGACAGAGCATAGGTGGGATTGTTCACATGTCAGTTTGCCTCTACTCCCTGTCATGACATTCTAGGATACAAAAATTAGATTAATGATGCGAGGAGAATGTGGGCCACACACTGTCATCCCTAAGGCACTTTCTTTAGCAGATTTTTGTTTTTCTGGCTTTGTATGAACACAGTCTCAGTTTCTATGAAAAGGTCCAGTCCTAGGACTCGGTCCATGGCTTAGGATACTGTCTTGAAGGCTCTGGACACAAACATATGATGAATTTGAATGTTGCTACAGGATTCTGATTTTGTAAATGTATCTGATAATCTGACTGTCTAGTAGAGGATCAGTTTATTTTAATTAAACAACAACAAAAGCTTCTGTGTCTATTCCTGCCGCACAAAGGGTTTGTCATGGGTGATTGTTTTTTTTTTCATTTACTGTAGTTTTTAAAATGGTAGGCAAAAATGATAGAAAAAAAATGCTGAAGACACATTGGCTCTTTTTGCGTTGAGCCGTATTCTGGAATAAATCCTGGAATAGGGATCTACCATCTGCATGTTGTTCCAGGCATCACCCGGTACCTGCTGTAATCTGCACCAGTATGTGGATGGTAGGGTAGGCCCATATGCTGGGACATAATCTGTATAGAAGAAAATATGGGAAGCCACTAGTTTCCCATATAGCAAATAAGTTAGAGGCTTTCCAGCAAGCAAAAAGTGATAAAACATACAATAATAGAGCATTTCAAAAAGAAGCGCCACAGAAATGTTCGCAAGATTATAAATGACGCAATGAAACTGCAGAACAAAATGGAGAAATAATGCTTGGCTGAGCAGAATGTGTATAAAGCTCTGTGGTTTGTGTAATTTGGCAATAATTTAGATATCTGTTTGATGTTTTTCTAAAGTGTTGTGATTGGTTTATTTAAAAGGAACATACTTTTTCCAGTGGGCTCAGGCTTATTACTGATGGGCAATCATCTGTATGCCCTGCTGGCCAAACGAGATCTTTTTTCTTCCTCTAGGTGTCTCTGCCTCCTATATCCTCTTTCCTCTCCATACTCCCCCAGCCAGTCTCGTTTACTTGGGCTGAGTGAAGGCACATGGAGAAGGGAGGAGAGAGAATAATTTAATTGTTTTACAAGATGAGCTTCGTAAAATTGTAAGGAGGAGGATTTTGTTTGATTTATTTAGAATCAGTGGCAGGGCAAGCTGAGATTTGCTGCTGGCCTTTAAATCCGTCGAATTGTGGCAGGGCAGGGTGGTTGGACCTGGAAGCCCACAGATTTGCAGCTGGATGAGCATAAGTCTGTGGACTCGCGGCAGGGTGGCTAAAGGCAAGACCCATAGTTGCGGACCTGCGGCGGGGCAGGGAAGTTCCTGCCGTGAGTGGTGGTGGTTGCGCTAGGCTCCGTCTTGCTGCACTGGACCCGGGCCACTTATGGCTGAAAGGATTTCAATGCTGTGTTATTGCAGGCACTGAATGGGCTTACTGCAAATGGCAGACACGCGGCAAGCTTCTCCAGGAGGCCGTTTTGGGTGCCTTTTCACTACCGGTGGGAACAGTGAGGTCCGTGGGAGCATGGCTAGCCACCAGTGGACCATTTTTTCATTAATGGTGCCTGACAGCCTCACCACTGATAACCTGGTTGCCTTGGGGAAGTGAAGGAAAAAGGGGTGCAATTTTATTTCTGTGGCGGGAACCATCTTGGCTAGGCCCTGCAGATGATGGGAGTGCTAACTACCACCGTGAGGCATAAATAAGGAGGCCTTCTCTGGAGGCTACATTTGTTGCTGTAGGCTACCAGCAGTCATGTTAAAGGGCACCTGACTCCAAGCTATCGCTTTTTCTGTTTTTATTGATGGACCACTGGCTTGGCTGACAAGGCTACTTTGTGCTTAAAAGCTTTAACCATGGAGGCATCGGATAAGAATGGCAAGGCCTCTTCTGTGCCAGTGAAGGGGCGCCATATCGTGAAGAATAAAGGTGCAGAGCCGGTTCCAAGCACATCCAGTACAATTAGCAGCTAATTCCAAGCATATCCAGTACAGTTAGCAGCTAATGCTGCAGCTCCTGTGCAGCAGACCCCCAAAGTGACCAATGCTATCGCATCAATACTGCCTACAGATGCTTCGGCCTTGTTATTTTCATTTAAAGAGTCTATTGTTGCAGACCTCATGGCATCTGGTGTTCTTGCTTCTTCCTCCAAGAAAGCTAAGAAGAAGCAGAAGAGGCAGCATTCTCCCTCACCGTCTTCTTCTTCTTCATCATCTTCTTCTGAGGACGATTCCCCTGGAGAGACCCATAAGAGAAAGAAGAAGAGGACCAAGAAGAAGGAGGCTAAATCTGCTAAGCCTAAGAAAATTAAGGCACCGTCAAAGCAGCAGGAGGCAGCTCTGGTGAAACCTGTAAAGGCCTCTAAACAGATGAAATTGCTTCCAGAAGAGAAGAGTGGAGGTCAGGCTTCAGTTAGAATAGACCTTTCTGTTGATCAGGCCTCTCATGAGTCACTCCAGGTTGATGCTTGGCAACTGGATGTACAGAGTTTGGATGAAAATGATTTGTTCCAATCTGAAGTCAATCCATATTCAGCCCAGACTCCTAGATTGCTGTCGCAGGACCAGTTTCCTATAGTAATAGAAGAAACTGTTGAAGTTACAACTGCCTGCTCCTGCTTTGGAGGATGTCTCCACAGAAGCAGCTAATATAATATGTTCACCTCCATCTGAGAAAAGAGTGCTCCCAGTTCCTTCAATTTTCCAGAAACTCATTTCGGGAGAATGGAATGACCCAGCCTCTGCAAAGAAGTTACCACTAGTACCTAGGAGAATTTTGCTGCCCCAGGACCACACAGAGAGTATGTGGGCGGTCTCAATTGTGGATTCTCTCATGACCCAATTAGTATTGAAGCAGGTATTCCCACTTGTATCTGAAACGAATCTTAATGAAGGGCTTCATCACAAATTGGAATATCTTTTGAAGAAATAATTTGAGGCGAATGCGCTGATTCTTTGTTCTTCATCAACTGGCTTGTTGGCAGCCCGAGCTGAAGTGGTCAGAGGACCTCTTAGCGGATCAGTCATTCTCCAGGGAGGTGAGACAGATCCTGGCTAACATAAGGAGAAATTTGGCTCTTGTGGTGGACATGGCCATAGACTCAATGCAACTCGCAGCAAAATTGTCAGCAAACTCAACCAGAGTGAGATGTGCACTTTGGTTGAAAGTGTGGAATGTTGATATGGCCTCCAAAAACCAAGTGATTGCTTCGCCTTTTAAAGGCAAAAATATATTTTGTGACGATTGTTTAAAAGACATCCTAGTAGAATCCAAAGATAAGAAAAAAGTAATCCCTTCAGCGCTTCCTGCATCTTTTTCTTCCTCTTTGAGGGGCAGGTTCAAGTTCCAGAATTTTAAGTGTCCGCAGAAGGAGCAATCTAGTCAGCCCTTTTGGGCCAGGCCTCCCAGGGGTAGGGTTTCCTGGGGGTGCCAGTTCAGTTCAAACAGAGAGCCCCTTGGCAGGGGAGCTGGAAGAGGCGCTAGCTTCCCCAGCACAAATAATTGATCCTGTTCAAAGTAAAGTTGGGGGATGTTCGGCAGAATTTTCACATGTTTGGGTCAGTTCTTTTGATGATCCTGTTTGTGGGTCTCTGGTTCATCCCATCAGTAATAAGCCTGAGCCCACTGGAGAATGAGCATTGTTATCACTTATGTGAGCACCCATTCTCATGGGCTCAGGTGCATTACGACCCTCCCTTATTTTTCTCTTGTTTTATGACAGTTATATATATATATTTCTTGTTCTAGATTTCTTTGTCTGCGGAACAGGAGGTTCAGAGTGATCTTCAGTGGCTGGGGGCTTCACTTGACTGACTGGAGGAGTATGGAGAGGGAGGAGGATATTGGAGGCAGAGACACCTAGAGGAAGAAAAAAGACCTTGTTCCGCCAGCAGGGCATATAGACGATTACACATCAGTAATGCGCCTGAGCCCATGAGAATGGGTGCTCACGTAAGTGATAACAATGCTCCATTATGAGGCTCTGTGGTTCCCTGGGGTGTCATAAGGCCAGAGAGTATGTATGATTGTGAAATTATTGTAGAAGGAAAACAGTGTGTTTAATTGCTTTCCACATGCAGTGAGCATTTGATCAATGATCAGTAAAGATGCCATTTTGATTTGGGAAACATTTCAATGTTGTGGGGCTTCAATTTTTCATTAACATCTGGAATAAGGCTTACTGGAGAAAGTAATATTGAGTTGTGTGCTGATTTTAGATTTTCGTATTAAAATACAATTCATGGCATACCGTTGAATGCCAAAATATTTTTCTGGCTATACAAGAAGAAAGGAGATCTGAAAGGCAGAACCGGTACTGAAATTTTGATACATTGAAATGAAGCCAGATTTGATCTTGGGCTACTTTGAAAGAGTAAGGAATGCAAATTTCTGAAATAAGTTATTGATTCAATAATAAATATCTGACATTAAGACTTTTTCTATGTAATGGCATATGAACAATTGTTCTTTTGCGTTTTCTATTGGCAGAATTATGGATTTTTACACAAAGCCACAGTCTTGATACCTAAAGCACACCATGTCCTCATTCCTGTGTTTTTCTCTTGCTGTGGAAAGTTCTGTTCTACATTAAAAAACAATGTTTGTGGCCTCCAGTCAAAGGAGAATATGGCAAAAAAGAAGAAATGTTGGGAATAAATTTACTTTTTTGCAAGCAAAATTAAAAAGAAGAGCAGCACTAACATCACAAATTCCTTTGGCTAGGCGTTATAGTACACTTGGCTAGCACTAGGGTCTGGATTTTTAGGGGCCTCAGTGCAGTCCAAGACCCAAGTGGGACATTGGAGCACATGTCAGAGACTGGCCATTCTGTTGCAGCCCTAGTCTGGGTTTCTTCAGAAGCTGAGGAACAAAAACTCTCCAGCCTCTGATTAACTTTGGGTGTTTTTCCACTGTTACTAAAAGTACCCATTAAGTGCCCATTAATGGGTACGTAATGGCATTTTTGTACCCATTAATGGGTACTTAATGGGCACTTCTAGTGACAGTGGAAAAACACCCTTTGATTAATTTCAGGATTTGCTGCAAATGGCCCATTTCTGAGGCTTTTTCTGGAGTGCATTGAAATGGCAGTGGACTCTGTATGTCACATAAACTGTTCCAGCTGTTTGTGTGTTGTATGGCTGGAGTAACCCGTAGTCTGGGAACATTCAGGAGACATCCTTAAAGTGGTTTTCTGCTGGAGCTCTCCCTGGCAAAGTTTTCACACCAGAAAGTGCTCCAAACTAAACCATATAATACTGTCTGATCACAGTATTCCTCGAGATACACAGCCACGTTGTCCAGAGGCACATGCCGTGCTCATGGGAAGCAGGTAGCATGGTCCAAATGAGCCATATGGAAGCTGCCTTACAGATCACTCAACAATCATTCAACAGCAGATGCCAAGAAACTACTTGAGACATTGCATTTCCTAAATATGTATTTCTGTTGTTACCTATTCAGAAAGGTCCAAGATTAATCTTTTATTTTATAGATGGTGTAGAGCACCAGTGCTACTATCACATATGATTCCTGGTTTATCAACACAATGCTGGCATAGGTGTGGACAGAGAGGTATGTATTTCCACCTTTGGTGGGAATGTACTAGTATTAGAAGTTTCTGGAGAATCATTCAAAATCAATTATATTTTAAATGTAAATATGGATTTAACACCTGAAAAAGCATTCTTTAATGTGGTAAAAGAGAGATTAAGAATAGATAAACAATATTTATTTGATCAAATGATATCTGCCACACAATCTACAGTAGTACTGGGATGGAAGGATAGTACAAAATGGACAATAGAAAATTGGTATAAACATTTAATGGAACAATATAGATTTGAAAAAAAATTACTGGAAATAAGATTTAAAGCCAAAGTATAAAACTGCAATCCAAGGTGGAGGACAGTTGGAAAGATTTACTGTACTACTCAACGAGACCTCAGGCATCAGAATTCTTGAGGGAAGAAATAACAAGACTTTTTCTTTGGTCCAACTAAAGAAGGAAAGAGAAAATTTTAAAAGATGTAGTCATTTGGTGGAGGGATAGATCTATAGCACAGTTTTGTTTGTATTTTATTGTTATTGTTATTTTTTAAAATATGTGCTTATAAGAAAATTAAAAAAAATATTTTATGAAGTTTAGATTTTGAGTAGTATAATTCATTTAGTGTTCTCATTCCCTCTCCAATACACCACTAATGTGCATGGAAAGTATGTTTTATGGCCTTTAATATGCATTAGAGGCAGTGGCAGCTGGTGGCCTTCAGGGCTGGGTGTTCACAGCCCTAAGTCCCGGGGGGGGGGAGGTCGCTGGGCGGAGCCAGGGAGGTCGCTGCTGGGCGGAGCCAGGGAGGTCACTGCTGGGTGGAGCCACGGGTCAGAAAGTCTCAGAGACAGATAAAAATAAAATAAAAATAAAGGGAAAAAATCCTTACCTTGAATTCGAAGGTTTTACCTCTGTGAAGTATGGAAAGTTGTTGTCGTTCTATCTTATCTTCTCACCATGCCCTGAAAAATGATTTAAAAAATTCTTAATGAAATAAAAAAGGAAACAGACAAAGAAAGCTACCAGTCTCGATGGCTTTAAGGTAGGGTTAGACAAATTTATGGATGACAGATGTATCAATGGCTACTAGAACGAATGCCTAGGTGCATCTTTCAGGCTGAGGGGGGGGGAGGAAATGGGGCGCTTCTAGGGCCATCTGCTGGGACTCGAGAGCAGGAGAAGGTTTGTCCTTGTCTCTGCTTGAGATGCCCATGAGCATTTGGTGGGCCACTGTGTGCGACAGGATGCTGGACTAGATGGGCTGTGGCCTGATCCAGCAAGGCTTCTCTTATGTTCTTATGTTCTTATGTTCTTAACAGTAAAAAGACTCCTACCTGAATTCCAAGGCCTTGTGGATCACCTCACTGGTGTAGAGTGTGGCGTCCGCTGCCCCTTACAGCCACCCCTAACCTCCATCCATCCTCAGAAGGTCAGTGGAACAGGGGCTAAAAAATGAAGGAGAGAGAAACCTGTCAGCAAAAAAGAAGGGAAACCCAGGCAAAGAATGTTTGGTAATAGAATAAAGACTCCTACCTGGATTCCACAAGTTTCCTCACAGCTCCTGCCAGGATTCATTTTTTGACAGAATAACTTGAAAAGGAAAAGAAACTCTTACCAACGCTCACCCCTAACCACCATACATCCTCTTCTGTGCTCAGTCAATTCATGGCCTGCAAAACAGAGGGAAAGAGACACTGGGTTGACTTGTGAAGATGAGCATCCTCCATGGACCCAAGGTCCCCGGGCACAGGGGAGGGGGAAGGGGCTTACCTGAATTCTGGAGGCTTGACTCTTCCTGGAGGCTGTCTTCTTCCTGGAGTCTTTCTTCTTGGCTGGACGCTGGGGGGCTGAGATGCTGAAGGGAAGAGGCTCTCGGTTAGCAGCAGCAGCCTCCAAGGACCCAAGGTCCCCGGGCACAGGGGAGGGGGAAGGGGCTTACCTGAATTCTGGAGGCTTGACTCTTCCTGGAGGCTGTCTTCTTCCTGGAGTCTTTCTTCTTGGCTGGACGCTGGGGGGCTGAGATGCTGAAGGGAAGAGGCTCTCGGTTAGCAGCAGCAGCCTCCAAGGACCCAAGGTCCCTGGGCACAGGGGAGGGGGAAGGGGCTTCGTGGAGGAGTGCAAAATCAAACCTTTTATGAGTTTGGGAAATTGGTACTCTAGCTACAAGACCAAACTGGCACATTATTGTGAAACAGATGAACAAAAAAGTAAATCCCATTAAACAATTTCTGTTCCTACGATGAAAATATTTGTGTGCAAAAAAGTCTAATTGGCCAGTAAATAATTCTGTACTTGTTATTTTGGGCTATCTAGTTATCCACTGTCATTACAAGTTCTTAGAAAAAATGTTGCCCTGAGCTAGCATTAATTAATACTGCTATTCTTCAGCCTCTTTTCTGCCATTTGACTTGGAGAGACTGAACTGTTGCTAAATCAGGCATCTTGGTCAAATTGATCATTCTTGGAAGAAGCAAACAGAAGTGGACCCATCCGTGCATTTTTGATAAAAATACATGAGCAATTTTCATTTCATTTCAAAAGGCAGATATACATTTAAAAAACAGACAGGAAGGGTGGCAGTGGCAAGGAAGGTAGAAAAGGAAATATTAAAATTTACTAAAAAATCCCAAAGTGGACACAACAACCATGTAGCAGCAATTTTATCACTGAAGTGCCAGTTACACATTGCCTATAATTTCTCCCTATTTCCTTTTTGGAGCATGAGGTTTTGTAGCAACTGAATGTAAAATTACCACTTTCCCTTGCTTGAAAACTAGAGAGGACTGTTGGATAATTACTCTGTATGAAGCTCCTTATAGAAATATATCTTTTAGCTGTCCTTTGTTGTTTTGCACAGCAAATTTGGTATTTAATAGTCTTTTTTAAAGAACACAATTTTAACTTTTGGACTTGTCAGCAGAACTTGCCATAAAAACAACTACAAACTATATTTGAAATAAATGATCAGAAATTCCTGATTTTCAATGCAGATTATAACAAAATACAGAGACATTTCTTCAACATGCCTGAGGCCAATGAATAATTACAAATTATCAAGTAGAAAGCAGTGGAAAGGGCCAGGTGTCTTTGGCTGCCCAATTCAATATTAAAAGCAAAGTTAGGAAGCCTACCTGGCTCAGGTTGTCTTAAGAGAATTAAAAGCAGAGCAATAGAAGGGGCAGCAGCTCTCCCACGGCGGCAGCTCTCACTCTTCGCTGCCTAACTTGCCGTGGGACCCACCGCCGCACTTTGACTCATGCAGGCAGGGTCTTCCCCACCCACATGGCGCTTGGGGCCAGTCGGTCGGGAGGGGAGGGGGCCAGGGGAAGCGCCACGTGGGGAAGACCCTGCCTGCCTGGCCCTTCCCTGGGCCAGATGGGAGGGAGCCAGGGGAAGGGTGAGCCCAACTTGGCGTGTCCATTCCGAAGAGCGCCTCCTCCTCTTCCCTGCCTAACTTGCCGTGGGAACCACCGCCGCCACTGCCGCTGAGCTCGACTCATGCAGGCAGGGTCTTCCCCACCCATGTGGCACTTGGGGCCAGTCGGTCGGGACAGGAGGGAGCCAGGTTCCCACGGCAAGTTAGACAGGGAAGAGGGGGAGGCGCTCTTTGGAATGGACACGCCAAGTTGGGCTCACCCTTCCCCTGGCTCCCTCCCGTCTGGCCCAGGGAAGGGCCAGGCAGGCAGGGTCTTCTCCACGTGGCGCTTCCCCTGGCTCCCTCCCCTCCCGACCGACTGGCCCAGGGGAAGGGTGAGCCCAAGGAAGACCCTGCCTGCAGGAGTTGAGCGCGGTGTGGCGGCGGGCGGCGGCGGTGGTTAATCCCACGGCAAGCAGGGAAGGGTGAGAGGAGCCGCCCCCGCCACTGCCGCACTCGACTCATGCCTGGTTTTCCCCACGTGGCGCTTCCCCTGGCTCCCTCCCGTCCCGACCGACTGGCCCAGGGGAAGGGTGAGCCCAAGGGCCACGTGGGGAAGACCCTGCCTGCAGGAGTCGAGCGCCGCAGCGGCGGCGGCTCCTCTCTCTTCCCTGCCTAACTTGCTGTGGGATTAACCGCCGCCGCCCGCCGCCCTCGACTCTCCCCACATGGCGCTTCCCCTGGCTCCCTCCCGTCCCGACCGATTGGCCCAGGGGAAGGGTGAGCCCAAGGGCCACGTGGGGAAGACCCTGCCTGCAGGAGTCGAGTGCTGCTGCGGCGGCGGTGGGCGGCGGCGGCTCCTCTCTCTTCCCTGCCTAACTTGCCATGGGATTAACCACCGCCGCCGCCCGCCGCACTCGACTCTCCCCACGTGGCACGGCCTCCCATCCCGACCGACTGGCCCAGGGGAAGGGTGAGCCCAAGGGCCACATGGGGAAGACCCTGCCTGAGTGGAGAGCGGCAGCGGTGGCAGTGGTTCCCACCACGGCAAGGCAGCCGGCAGGGAAGAGCACCGCTGCCGCCGCCGTACTCGACTCAGGCAGGCAGGGTCTTCCCCACGTGGCGCCCCCTTCCCTGGGCCAGTCGGTCAGGAGGACGCTCCCTCAGGGACTCCCAAGCGCCGAAATAGCGAATAGCTTGGCACGGCGGCGGCCTAGTCGGTCGGGACGGGAGGGAGTCAGGCGGCGTGGCGAAATGGCCGCTCTTCCCCTGGCTGATTTGAGCACGGCGCGGCGGTGGCGGTCAAGGCAGCCGGAAGAGTGAGCCGCGCCGGCATAGCCTCCCTGCCTTGCTGGCCGAGGAGGGAGTGAGCTGAGCCGATGAGCCAGCAGCCAGCAATGAATTCAATGAACCGTCCGTGCCTGCCTGGAGGAGGGCAGGCGGCAGCGGCAATGGGACCCCACATGGGTCCCGTTCCCCCATCCCACCACCCCCGAGCACAACAGGGCACAGAGGATGCAGAGTCCTTCCTTCCTTACCTTCTACCCTGACAACCGGCAATGGCAAGAAGAGAAAATGGCGCCGAAAGGCGCCTTTTTCTGTATTTGGAGGGGAGGGAGGGAGGGGGCGTGACCATTTACATTTAGACTTCCTCATTGGCCAGGTTTGGCGAACTCAGACAGGATAAAAATCTCCCGCTTCTTCCAGTGAAGATTCTGGAAATTTTCTATCCTTTTTCCGATTGGCTGGAGAAATTTTCTTTCTGGCTATCTTTTGTTAAATCAAAAATAAATTATTTTTCTTTTGCCTAGCGTTAGGGGATCGGCGAACCAGCGCTCCCATTAGCTGGTCGCCACTGATTAGAGGTGAGATGAGCACACTGGAACACCTGACAGTTCCATTCTGAAACCAGCTCTGAATTGCCTTTGAAATACTCTTTTTCTAAAATTTCATGTGAACACAGCCCAAGACCAAAATGTAGAAATAAAGAAATAACAAAATCAGCAGCCAACCAAAATCAGCAGCTTTATAATTAATGCCTTATTCACTGCCCCTCTCTCTGGAGACTCACTCAAGGGTATACCTGACTTTGTATGTTTTCTGTGATCATTTAAAAATCATTTTTAATGGTCATTCTAAAATGCAGTTTTTAAATGAAAGTTAATGGATGCCAGGAGAGTGACCTAATTTACATATATAAAGTTTAATTTGTAAGTCCCTTTATAATTTGTACACAGTTTCCCCCCCTGTCTGTTGTATTATATGTTTCAGTTGTAAAGAAAAATAATGATTGTGTTGCATGTTGTTGCTATAGCAATACTGACCTCCGTGTTAAATTACAGTGCTAGAACAGCTTTACATTTTAGGAGCAAAATAACTTCAAAAATCCCTCTTTGCGGCTCTTTATTGTAATTATATGGTGACTGCAAAATATCAGTTGTTGAACACAATATTGATCCATTATTACTTCATAAAAATATGAAGTTATATTGGTAAAATTAGTTCAGCATGGGGCTCTTTAGCATTGCATCATAAGGTCACAATTTCAGTATAAAATATCAAGCAAATTTACTTTTATTAGTTAACTTAGAAAACAATTTAACTGGATATTGATCTCAGCATCCCTTATTTTGCCATTTATTATGGTGTTACGTTATAGTATTGCCTAACCCCCTTTGAAGGGGTAGATGCCAATCATTTTCCATAACACTTTTGTTCCACTTCCATATCTGTTTTATTGTAAGGTGGTGTGTAGAGATGAGTATGCAGACTTAATAAACAGCAGATTCAAGCAGTGCTGAGCTATAAATCAACTCTATATACAAGGCTCTTTTTCAAAATGAGTCAACAAATATGTGAACAGTTTGGACAGTCGAGATCATTAGGTAGCAGAAAGGTTCGGATGTATAATGAAAATGGTTAAACTCGGTTTGTATGAGAACAGACCTTGAATTCATAATCTGCAGTCATTACAAAGTAACAAATTTTATATAATATATTGAAGTTTTTGTTGGAGCTCTAACACATCTCATCCAGCCCACCACTGCGTCCAGAATTGGTTCAAGATATTCTTGGACTCTTTGCTTCAGATGTTTTGTAAAAAATAGATCTGACTGTTATCAGTGTATTTGAGGATTCATATCCTATCCTTTACGCAATGATCCCAGGGTGAAACATTTAGCTGTAAAGCTTCAAATGATGCACAGCTTCATATACTATTCAGTACCGTTGGGTGGCAGAATTACCCCCTGTGATTCACCATAGTCTAGTTGCCAGGGTACAGAGGTACAGTCATTTACTTTTTTATTAATTAATTAATTTTGTATACCACTTTTCATTTAAAGTTTTCAAAGCAGTTTATAGGAGTAGAACCACTGTTGGAAGTGATCCAGAGTACCATTGGAATTGAAAACTGGTGAGCAATCCAGCTAATTCAGTAGAGTTGTGCTCCCTCTTTCTGTCATTTGCAAAAGGTATATGTCATCAGGAGCAAAGCTGGTATAGCCTGAACCTTAATTTAAAAAGGCCAGGACAGAAAGATAGAACTGCCATGATTTTCTTAAACACCTTGCTCAAGAAGGTATTTCTAGATTGGTAATAGTTAGAACACACTTCAGGAAGCCTTTTAAGGAATGGATAAACCACTCAACTACTAGTGGCACCATACGCTGGTTCCTATAAGGCAATAAATTGGTTGTTGAGCATCAATCAAAACTTCGACTTTGTTTTTATTAAAGCTGCAAGACTGTTCATATGTTATGAAAGACAGAACCTGTCTGTGCTCTTCATTGATCAGATACCCATGAGCTATTATGAAAATAGGCTAGCAATAGCAAGCAATTGACCAATGTGTTATTTACATTGCGTGTACACTATGGGTGTTTTTCCACTGAGCTCCTTTAATCTGAGCTCCTAGTAAATCTGGATTAAGGGAAGTACCCAATGTGTTTCCACGGGTGATCTAGCATCCAATAGCAATGGGTGCTAGCCTGCCTGCTGTGGAAACGCTGGAACACCCATGTGCAAATCCGGATCTACCCATGAGGGGTCTGCTTGTCACCCCAGGTGTTTTGGGGGACAAGGGGTGCAATCTCCGTAGACTCACCAGAGAATCTCTGGAGTGATCTGCCACTCTCTTCGAAGATCTTCCGGAGCCTTTGACAGTGGCATTGCTATTGCAAGGGGTTCTCTTCTATCCTGTGTTAATCTCCGAAGGCAACTTCAGAGGGACCTCAAAGTTTTGAGTTTGGGGCATCCCCCCATGGGTACCCCCTCGAACCTCCTCTAGACCCCATTGCCCAATTGTAGTGGAAACAGGCTCCCCATAATCCAGATTTGAAGGCTGAAGACCCCATTGTAGACCCCTTTAATGGGGCTCTACAGGAAATCCGGATTATAGGTCCTGAAGGACCCATATGATCCAGATTTCCCTAGCTGTGGTGGAAACAAATGTGGCTCTAATGGGGTCTGTAGTAGAAATGGGGTCATCCTGTTCTGAGCCTAATGGGTCCTTAATGGGTACTTAGTGCTTGTTAACTGGCATATTAGTGCTTGGTGATATAACTGCTTCCGAGACTGTTGCAGTGAATGATAGTAGATAGACCACATCCAATTGCTGCTAGTGAAGTCCATTAGGTCACAAGTGATTAGGACTCTGACCCTATCTGGGAAGTGAATTTAAGATCACTTGTAGCTGTGAATATAATTAATATTTCCCCTCATTTTGTTGGGTGCAGAAACTGCAATTACAGGTGTTTTTTATTCCAAAAAGTGCAAGTACTGCAATTCTGCTTTAGACTTGTTGAACGCTTCTATGCAATCAATCCATGTGTTTCTCACTGCTGCACTAGTATAACCAAATCACTGCTATCTGGTACAAGGTCACAAACATTTCCTGATCACAGCTCTGCTAGTGCACGATTGATATTTCCTAACAAATTACTTTTTCTACTGATTACCTTGAATCTACTATCCAAGTTTAGGTTTCACAGTTTCAAGTTGTTTTGGACATCAATGTAGTTATGCCCCAACCTTTTTTTCTTACCTACAGTAAAGCTCCAGTCAACATCACAGATGTGGTAACATTATTTTCCATGCAGTACAAAATTCCCATAGGTTCTTATGGAATTTTGCAATGCTTGGACATGGATTAATTCTCTATATTTAAGTTTTGGATTGGCTGCAGTTGCCCACAGTTTGGTACTTGTATGTTACATATCTGTTGTGCTGAAGCTGCTTTTGTTTGACTTATGGACTATAGCTTTGATTAATCCCTTTCCTTTAGTTGTAGTATCCTATGATAATGACATTTAAGCAGTTAAACCTTCAGTAGCTATAACACTCATCATTCTAACCAGTTGATAGCTGTGATGGAATTCCAACATGCCTGGCATTACTGTGAGTGAACTGTAACAGATGAGTGGTATATCAAGATTTACATATTGAAGTCCAGTGCCTCTGGAATCAGAAATATATCACTAGTCCAGTTTCAGAATTTATAGGTGCATTAAGTGGGGGTATCCAAGAAACTCGGGCATTAGAGAAAATAACAATTCCACAACTGAAAATGTAACAATGCTTTAAATAGCCATATTTTTTGAAGATGCCATCTTGATTCCTGAATCTTTGGTTAGCGTTTGGATTAATGATAGGCTGAAATTCTAGTCATTAAATTTGGTAGATGATGCAAGCTGAAAAGAAGTCATTTCCCACTCAGGTGTGGCAGCTAGTTCATATACAGCCTAATGTATAACTAAAGTACAAGGGAAATAGCTCTATCTTTGGCGCCATCATGGTGGCCAGTTCACTACAGCTGTGGACAAATGCCCTTATTCAGGCCTTAAGTCAGCCCAATTGCTAACAAAAGCATCTTACTGTGATCCTGATTAAAGTACAGTTGGTCCCCCATATCTGCTGATCCGATAACCGCAGCTTCACTTATCAGTGGTTCAGTTTCACCTCCCCACCCCCACTAGTGCTTTTAGGCCTACTTGAATCTTCCTGGAGGCCTGAGACAGTCAGAAATGGCATAAAATCATGCAAGATTTTCCATGATTCCTGTGAAATCTCATGGGATTTCACAGGAATCATGGAAAATCAAGTGTGATATCCCAGTGTTTCAAATATCCATGGTTTTTGGTAACTGTGGTATGATTTGGAACCTATCCCCTGTGGATATGTGGGTCCAACTGTACCCTGAGGTTGCTTTGTTGGTGGGGAGTTAATGTCTGGCTACTGTGTAAAGGCATGTGACCACCAAGAATTGGCTCTGTCAACTTATTTCCTCTTTTTGCCATCCTTTCACAAATCTTCCTTGCATGTGTTCCTGAAGAGAAGAAGCCATAGCCTGTATAAATATGCATCAGAGCATGCATCAGAGATGCTTGCTACAGTATCTTGTAGAGTGATAGAACTGCAGTGTGAAATGCTGGCTAATGAAGCATTGCTAATAATAAGGCAATATGGTAGATAAGATTTGATAAATTGCTCTTTCTCACAATGCTGTAGTTCTAGCTTCAAATAACTGCTTCATCCGATCATTTCTCTAAGCGAACTTCCAGATTGGTGGATAAATGAAGTGTTGTGTCTGTTCTCCCTCTTGTTTTCTTTCATATTCTGAGCTCGGACTGTGAAAGGAAGATTCATTTATTGTTTAGTTGAAATGGAATGACTGCAATCCCACAAACAAATTGGGCTTCAGTTAGATGTGCTTTGTCATAAATAATCGCAGAGGAGATTGAATTTCTCTCCTTGCCAATGTACTTCAGCTGTACATTAAACTCATAGCATCACGAAGGAACTGAATCATTGCTCACTTGAATGATCACGGAACAATGCACACCTGTCCTTATTTTGCTGTGCTGTTGCCATCTCTATTTCCCTAAAGCACATTCAGCAGAACTTTATGGTAAATGGAACTACTGTTCCATTTTTCTGGTTTTCCTCATTGTTTTCAATCATTTTTCTCTTTCATATAAAATACTTTGTGATTCATGGCTATCTGAACATACCTAATTCTTCATGTCAGGGGAAGGAATCGCCACATAAATGTTTCTTGATACCTCTAGTCAGGTCAGTAGATAACCATATTTTAAGGTATAGCATTAGATCTCATAAAATAAAAGGTTGGGGCAGAGGAAGCTATATCTGTTCTTGTTATTGTAACTACTGTTTTTACCTTTTTGTTTCCCAAAGAAATGTGTGCTTGCTTTTCTTTCCTTTGTGATTTGAGGGTTCTTTTAAAAATACATTTTGTTAAAAATTTCCATAGTCAAAGGGGAAATAAAGACAAATACAAAAAAGAATACATAAACAAGATGATGATAATGGTAAATAAAAGATCTAAAAGTAACTTCTGATTGTTTCCTTAACTATTACATTTTGGATTATTAGTAATATTGACTATTCTTCAAATTCTATTAATAACTTTTTTCCTTTTTTACACAAAAAGTCTGTGAAGGGTCCAGAATTTTTAGAAAAAGAAATTAGGGATTTTTCTCTAATTTTACAGGTCCAACAGTTTAACCAACCAGTCTTCCATTTTGGGGTTTATTGTGCTTTTCCTATTCATGTGTATATAGTAATCTTGGCTCTATAATCTTCGTGACGTGAGTAAAATTTGACAAGCTTCAGCCCTGTAGCCTTATTCATATATTTGATAGTATCTTGAGATGATCAAAACTTAGTATCACCTGTTGCCTGAGGCACACTATGTTCTACTTCAATTATTCAGCAGTTATAAGAGACACAGTGTCTTGATTTGCTTGTTCAAGGTAGACAGACAAATTCTTATGTGGCAGTAAGGGATCCTATGGCTTGGAAACTAAAGTTGTGTACACACATAGAGTGTGCATTGTAGAGACAGTAACATATGACTGTTGTGTTCTCATTTCACCTGTAGCCTACAACTAGGTTCATTAGAAGGAAGAGGGGCAGATTAGAGGTGTTATCGTTAATACACCAAACAGTCTTGAAGCCGCCTCAGAGTTGCTTTTTTAAAATGCATGTGGACACAGTCTTCTTCTTTCTGCACACTGCCAAATTATTTTGACCTTTTCCTGACTTGTTATTTTATTTTACTTATTTAGAGGATTTTTGCTTATTTAGAGTGGCAGCCAACAAAGGTGAACACAACCAGCAGCCCATCGTCCTGCTGGAAGCTAGTTGTGAGCAATTAACTTAGGCTGCATCTCCAAGGTGCTAACATTAGCCTATAAGGCCCTAAATGACTACCCCAAGCAGCAAAAGGAGTGGGCACCTGGGATAGGGCTTCTTCAGTGATGGCTTCCAGACTCCGGAATAGTCTCCCTCCTGAGGTGCATCAGGCATCTTCACTCTATGTGTTCTGTGAAGACACATCTCTTTACCCTAGCCTTTGGCTAAGTAAAGGAACAGCTTTCCTCTACACATCCAGGCACTGTTATGGTTTTAATAGGTTTAATATGTTATGGTTTTAATGTGTTTATATATTGTAACCCGTCCTGTGACCTATAGGGTAGGAGAAAAATTTAAATAAATAAATAATAAAAGCATCTTAATCAGAACCTCAGAGTAATTATTATCCATTGGAACTAATGGGAACTAACTTCACTTAAGATCCCTTAGCTGGTCAATAGAGGTGCAGCCTTAGTTTTATTTAGTCCACCTGTGGGAAGCTCAGTATTTCTTTACATTTAGTCAGATCTTTTCTAATGTTTCTTCTCACTTTCTGGTACTGGTAATGCTTATATTTAGTATTTATTTCATGACGTTTGTATTCCACCTTTCATCTGAAGTTCCCAGGGCAGGTCACAGCATTTAATAAAAAATTATCCTAATAAATATAAAATAAAAATACATTTAAGTATAAGTATCCCCTCTTTCAGGACTACATTCAGTGGAAGTTAAGCATTATTATTTTATCTAACTTGGCCTGAGAATTGTCAATCTGAATGGAGGTCGTCTTCTTTTCTTTGTATTAAAAACTGTTAGCATAAATCAAATCATGTCTTTAAAATGCAGTGAAAGTGTTCTTAGCACAGTTTTTGCCTCTGTAGATTAAGATGAAGACAGCTATATTTTAAAAATGGGAGAAGGTAAGCAGCAAGGCTTAGACTTACAGAATAAAGCAATAAATAGAAAATTACCCTAATAGCCTTTCATGATGAGAGTAGTTTGGCAGCCAGAATGAAATCCAAGAGGATATGAAAGGTGTGTTTATTTTTGATAGTGTTTTATTCAAAGGGACAAAGATCTCGTCAGGTTGAAATCTTTATGGAGAGAGAGACTATGATTTAGGCTTGTGAGGAACAGACAACAAGATTTGTAAGCCATCATCACATAGATGATAGCTGAAATCTGTTAACGCTAGACATGTTTTTTTCAAAATAGACTATGAAAATGACCAAAATTTCTGTACATCACTGTCACAACAGGACTATTATTTTCTGTCTTTTAGACAGTTGACCCTTACCTAATACTTTCTTTGTCTAATATTTACATCCAGATACTTGGAAATTGCCAGAGCAATTGATGTGAATGTAATAGTTAATTCACATTTAGTTTCCATCATTTCCCCCTTTTTAGCAGTCAGAAACTTCAGTGAAACAATTCTCTTTGCATGTATACTTACTCTGCTCATATAGACTAATACAGTAATTTGTTGATAACAAACAAAATAACTTCATATTAAAGTTTACTTGTCTCCATGGATCTTTTATTCTAGTTGTTTTTATTGTACAGACTGTTTCATGTTGAAAGCCTTGAAAAATCTGACTTATTTCCAGTACTTCCCCCCCTTAAGATATTTCTGATCTGTCTTTGAGTTCTGATAAAAACAAACATGAAAGCACATGGTTCAAATCACAGTAAGAGCCAATTGAAATATGCTCAGAATTAGAAAACAGAATGAAATAGGAATAAATGTTTTGCACATTTTAATTGTTTATTTTATGATAATTAAAATAACGGAATGGGGCATTGCCTTGGTTTGGTATGGGGGGGTTGTGCTTATATTTGAAGGTTATATCTTGTACATAAAGGATTTTCTCAGAAGTTCTGTGTCTGAGCAAGCATTCTTACCATAAGAACAAAACCTTTGACATAAAATCAAAGAAATATCTGAAAATGATGCTTTGTTTCCAATTAAAGCTTTTAGTGACAATGCCCCCCTAAAAATATCATGTGTCTCTAAAGTTCTGTGAAATGGTAGGAGAATGACATTGAAGGTCAATTTCACCAGTCTTGTCGAGATGATAATGCTGGTGCTGACAAATTACGCTCATGTTTGGCTAGACCAAAAATACCTGACTCTTGGAACCATTTACTGTCTAGTAATAAATGGCACTAGAAACAGTTGGGAGCCATGGAACTTTTGTTCCACAGCCTTGCAGATTCTGATAGGCATCAACCTCCTGTCACAAAGACAGCCCTTTTCCTGGCAGTCAAGATGTAGCCTAAGAACTTCAGTGGAATACATGCCTTTCTTAGTTGCATTTTTCATTCTAGGTGAGCATAAAGGAGGCAGCGTAGCAGGGCATTTGGGTGGGGACAATGTATAATTACAGCACATGTAATATTTATGAGAGAATATTAAGGTAATAGTGTAACACGTGTTTAACACAACACTGCCTCTGAGGTACCTCTGAGGTGGTGTAGCACCCAATAACAATGGGTGTTAGGCATACTCACAGTGGAAACACCAGAGCACCCATGTGGCAAATACGAATCTACCCATGTGGGGCCCACCCATCACCCCATATTTTTGGGTGGGCACCACGGGAGGTGGTGGTGGTGCAAACTTCGTAAACACTCTAGAGATTCTTCGAAGATCTCTGGAGCAGCTCCAGAAAATCTTTGAAGATTGTGACAAATCGATCCAGAGATTCTCTGGAGCTTTGGACAAAGCTCTGTATAAATGGCATTGCTCTGATGGGTCATCTACAAAGCCTGTGCCATTCTCCAGAGTTTGCTTCGGAGCCGTCTTCAGAGATTATGCACAGGGTTTGGAGCTTCGGGTTTCGGGGCACCCCCTCATGGGTGCCCCCCCTGAACCTAGACCCCATTTGCTGCCTGAAGACCCCAATGTGGTCTACAGGAAATCCAGATTATAGGTCCTGAAGGACCGATTTAATCTGGATTTCCCTAGAACAGGTGGAAACAAATGTGGCTCTAATGGGGTCTGCAGTAGAAACAAGGTCTTCCTGCTCTGAGCCTAATGGGTTCCTAATGGGTACTTAATGGGTACTGGTGGAAACCCCCCTTTATTTCAAGAAGATTGCCCATCATGTTTGTAGCGGTGGGCGTCGTCTCGCCTGGCGCGGCCTCCGCGCAGCACTCTGGTAGCATTGTGTGCCTGCACGCCGGCTACGCCAGGTTTTGCCGACAAACCGCTTTTTGGAAAAGGTATTCGCTGCCACCACCAGAGTTAACCTCCAGATAGGGAGTCGGGCTGGATTTTGCTTACAGCCAAACACTCGGCTCAAAACCCCACAACCTCCCACAAAATGCCGTCAGGGAAGATCCTCCCTCCTCGTCCTCTGTGAGCCCTCAAAAGATTAGGCAGGACGCCTGGAACTGGGTTTTATAAAACATAGTAAAAGTTTATTTCAAGGAATAAGGCTTCATGCAAAATAAAAAGAACATTTGGACACAACAATAAGACAGTTCATAAAATACAAAGTAACAAGGCTGAGAGATTAGACTATTTTGCGAGATAGCTTAAAGAAAGTAAAACTCACGTCTCTGGAGTCACGGACGTAATGCCTAGCTCTGACATTACTCCTGGATACATGATAGGAATATCGTGGGTGATACACTCAAAAGAATGCATAGTTTGGAGTCCAAACTGACCTTCTCTTATACAGAATTTTCCCTCAGGTGAGTACCATCAACCAATCAGGTTTGAGTTCTTACAGGTGTGAGAAATTAACATCCCTACATTTCAAAGTGTTGATCTCAGTGTGAGATGGTAAGTATTCCCAGGAACACTACTCAGTTCCTTCAGCCTGCATTTCTGATAACATCTAAATAATTACAAAGACCAGATGTGGCATAGGAGTGTGAACCTTCCCTCCAGTTAATTAAAAGAATACATCCCCTTTTAAAGTTCTTTGCTTCCCGAAATGGTTCCTAATTCCTATTGTATGTTGCAAATGGAGTTATTTCTGCTTGACATGCTGGGGAATGTACAAAACCATACCCCAGATGCCATCACAATGTTAGTTAAAGAATGGAATCTAGAAATTATGTGGAAACATGGCTTTAAAAATATGCTCTAAAATATGAAAGATAATAATTCTCATCTTTATGTTCAGTCGCAAAAATGCTTGTGTGCCTGTACATGCGTTACACCTGTGCTTAGGCTGATTGTGCTTACCAGCTAACTGTGAAACCATTTTTAAAATCCATGCTTTGCATATAATGCCCCAAAGAACCTGAATTAGGCTATTTAACTGCTTTGCTTTAAACCAGGAAGATCTATAAACCTGTAAGATGTGGCCGCTGCTAGCTCAAATCTCTAAACTTTGCTTTTATACCTACAATCAGTAGGGCCTTCTCTGCAGTGGCACCTAGCTATTGATGACCTATTCCTTCATTTAGGGCTTAATTGAGTGAATAACTGATACTTAAGTCTTTTCCATACTTGTTTGTTATTCTAAAACAAGCAGCTCCAGAACCCTCCCAAGGGGAATCCTAGGGTGTTTTTCCACTGTCACTAGAAGTACCCATTAAGTACAAAAATGCCATTACGTACCCATTAATGGGTACTTAATGGGTACTTTTAGTGACAGTGGAAAAACACCCCTAGATTAACTCTAGAAGTATTCTACTTCTGGTGGAGGAAGATGGCAGGCTAGACGTGTTGAGCGGAGCTCAGCAGGCTCTTCAACAAATTTATCACCGGAGGAGGAAAACTTTGAAATCCCCTCCAGTTGATTTATCTTCCTGAGACACGGGAAGATGAAGAGAATCTTCTCAATGGGGGCTGTTTGAACAGTCTGCCCCTGACAGAGGGAGTCCGCTCTTGTCAGAGGTAAGAAGAACTAATCCATCATCTTGACATTGAAGAATGCCAACCACAGTCTGACCTTTCCTCTTTTTAAGATTCTTTAACTAATTTTGGAACTATTTAGAAGTTTGGATAACATCTTAAGATAAACGGATCTGCTTCAATAATCTTGGCAAGCGGCCCAAAAATTAATACAATAAACAGGAACCATAAGAAAGAAAAAGAAGGTAAAAGACATCTGGAATTTACCTTTAAAGCCCTTAACGAGCAGGGGAAGATAAAGCGATTTTAAACAAATCTTACCAGTGGAAATTATTCAAGAAGGAAATGACAAAAGACCAGAGAGACTGACATTAAAGAGAGACGCTGAACGCTTACTAAAAGAGAGAAGTAAAATTTGGCCACAAGTCAACCAAAAGTGTTGCCCAAAAGAATTCATATAAGATGGATAAAAAGCAGTATCGGATTGAGAAACTAACTGACATCTTGCTTAGATTAGAAGCAAAAAATCAGGGCCTGGAGATGGAATTGGATGTAATTCAAAATGTTACCATTAAATCTGATCAAAATAGACGAGAAGAATCTTAAGAAATGGCCTTCCAGGAGGAAGAGAGGCCTATAGAGATTCAACAAAAGACGACGTAAAGGAGAAAGAGAAGCATGGCAGACAGTAAGAGGCAACAGAGGGGAAAAACCAACACTCGCAACCAGCAAAGATACCAACTTCATAAATGTGGCTTTCGACTAGGACAAGGGAAAAGAAAAAAAGGAGGGAAAGGTGATTTACAATGGAGGGAGCTTCAGAATTTCTAGAGAAAGATAAAGACTCAACAAATGCTGACTACACAAGAGAAAAAGGCAAAGCTTCCGGTCAAAGGGAAGACAAAAAGGAGTGAAAAGAGATACAGCAGATGGAGTCCTTGAATCTCAGGAATCAAAACTTTAAGGAAAACTGAAATTTCTCAGTAGGCGTTACTTAAAAACTGAAAGGACTTTTGAGACAACAGGGTGGTATAAGCAGAATATGTAAATATTAATAGAGTAAAACCAAACTGAATGCGATATTTAGAGAAAGCTGTAAGATGAAAAAGTATTATAGATAATATTAACTTTGTGGCTATATATAGTAACATTTTAGAAATAGTATTAAGACGTGTAGAATTGGGGTGCTGAAAGAATGGAGTAAGAGTAAATAATGGAATAAGTAGTTAGTTAGGAAGGGTTGATGATAGCCTAGACAAATTTTTGTAGTTTAGAAAACATTAATATTTGAATGTTAGTTGAATTAATTTTGGTAGGAAGACAATTGAAAAAAGATACAAGATGAAAAGTTTGTCATAAACTGTTATGGTAAAAATAGGGAAATTTTTGTAAAATATTAACAGGTGCTGAAATGTTGTGATGATATGAGTTTATTAATAGAAGTGAGCGCAACGATAGAAGTATTATTTTGTTAAGAATTGTTGAGTATAGTTTAGCAAATGCTAATATAATAGTAATATACGTGGGAGTGCATAAATAGAAGTAGATAGAATAGAAGATTTTTTTCGGGGTTCTCTATGATAGAAGGGTAGACAAGATGACAAAAGACTGGCATCCTTTTTAACAACTATTTAGAACAATAATAATTAAGATTGGTTCTGTGATGAATAAGCGGTCATATGACAAACAGAAAGAGACATAAAGGGAGCAGACTTAGGGTGTTTTTCCACAGAGCTCCTTTAATCTGGATCTAAGAATATCCGGATCAGAGGAATGGGTACTTCCCTTAATCTGGATCTTCTAGATCCAGATTAAGGGAAGTACCCATTCCTCTGATCTGGATATTCTTAGATCCAGATTAGGGGAAGTACCCAATGTGTTTCCATGGGTGGTCTAGCACCCAATAGCAATGGGTGCTAGCCTGCCTGCTGTGGAAACACAACAGCACTCATGTGCAGATCCGGATCTACCCACGAGGGGGTCTGCCTGTGACCCCAGCTGTTTTGGGGGACAGGGGGTACAATCTCCAAAGTTGCCTTTGGAGATTAGCAAAGGCTCTGAAGAGAGCCCCTTGTAATAGCTGGCTCCGGAGTCCCCCCGAAGTTGCCTTCGGAGATTAGCACAGGCTCCGAAGAAAAAACTCTTGCAAGAGCAATGCAGCTGTCAAAGGCTCCGAAGGACCTCCAAAGTTAGCAGCAGATCGCTCCATAGAATCTCTAGAGCGATCTGCCTCTAACTTCAAAGATCCTCCAGAGCCTTTGACAGCTGCATTGCTCTTGCAAGGGGTTTTTCTTCGGAGCCTGCGCTAATCTCTGAAGGCA